>OY728163.1:1208785889-1210174222 GCA_963277665.1 Viscum album | reverse complement strand
TAAATTTGGATTTTAATTAAATATAAAATTAATCATATTTAGAAAATTATTTTTAAAAAATATACTTCCTTTTGGGATTCTACACGTCAAAAAATGGTTGGGGTGAATTTTTGGGATTTTTCTGAAATACTTGAATTTTTTATGAATAGTGAAATACGGTAAAATACCGTGTATAAGATAAATACACTATTTATGACATCACAAGTGATGTAATCCCAATTGGTTCAAACTCACATGATAAAATTACTATTCTTGGTCAAGGAAAAATCACTATTCCTGGTCTTTTGGGGAAATAATAAATTAGTGAATTTTATATTAAAAAATCCCTTTTCTCCTCTACTATAAAACCCCCCTCTCACTCCCCCTTATTTTCACTCCTCTCAAGCCTTGAACCTTATCTGAATTCAGTCCAAATATCCTCCAAAAATTCTCTCCCAGATCCATAAAGCCTTAGTCTCATAAAAATACCAAAACCTCTCCCTTAAAGAGGCTCTCAAGGAAGTTTGGTTCAAGAGGTAAATTCCTATTTTCAATTCTTTGTCTTTCCTTTCAAGTTCATTTGTTTTCTTTTTATATTACCTCTGCTTATAAATTTTTTTGATGACTCCATTAATTTATATGTACTGGACTGTTTTCATGATAGTGGAATAATTTATCATTATCTCTCCCTTTTACCTTCTTTTATACTAGTAGTAAGAACACTATCCGAGATGTGTCAGTTTTCTACATTCAAGGATGATGGGCTTCAGATTTCTATTATCATTCTCAATTCTGGTAATTAATCCATTTTTGTTGGGTTGAAACATATTATTATATATGTAATATAACCTATGTAAGATTATATAATACCTTTTTACAAATGGTATTAAGTTATAATGAAAAATGAGTTCGTTGTAATCAAAACCCACAAATTAACCGAAACAGCTATCATAGAAGTTATATATAATAATTCATCCTCATGCCATTTAAAAAAGTTATATAAAAGACCAATAACACATATTTATGATCATAAATTATATTTTAATTCAATTCTGGATATTTACATGAACTCCATTACTTAAGAACAAATGAACTGATTATGAAAATAAAGGAAACGAACGCTACAGAACGACAAAATTCAATATAATGACATATCAATTAGAGAATAAATGAACTAAAAATAAATATGATAAACTAAATAATTTTCTAATAGTTTATGAAATAATATATTAAAAATTATAATTTCATCTTCCAGGAGCATAAGTTCAAGAGCAGAACACGTTCAGAGTTAAGGTAAGGGTTTTCCACCCGAACTTCTATTTCCATTCAGGTTACTTTTATTTTCTAATTACCTCAATTAAATTCTGGTATATTATCATGTAATCCTCATAAAATATTTTTTAGTGTTCTATATATGTTTAACAACCAAAACCTTTCTTTATTTTGTGGATATTTACACATTTTAAATGGAACTATCAAAATTGTTTACGAAATACAAGCCTGATCCTTGGGAATTTCTCTAATTATTAACTATTTTAAGGGGAAATATATAATCTATTTTTGGATACCATTATATTTATAAAATCACTCATTTTATTATGAAAAATACTATCTTACTTCACTTCTGTTTTTATACAAATATTTTTCAAAAAGAACTCTTCTTTTCAATGTAAAAAAGTATTTATCTAAAGATTTACTCGAAGATTTTGTAAGAGTATCTTCATCGATATCAACTCCCTTGTTGATTATTATTTATTATTAGGATTAGTATTCAATTTTATAATCTACCATATTTAATTTAATGATTTATTATTATTTTGGCTATTTATTTTCTATCTTAAAACCATTCATCAATTTACTTTGAATGGTTAGTATTTTTTCTTATTGTTCGTGGAAAGCTATTTACATTTCATATATTAGTTTTAATATGATGTGTATGTTGTTTATGTTTATCCTCATTCATATGAGTAATGAATTGGACATAGTAAGTGTTGTGTGGGGCCCTCTATAACCCCTTGGTGCATTAGTAGGTCTCATGAGACAAACTACGGTCTTAGCACAAGGCCTTGACAAAATGATTATTTATGATCTTGGCATGAGGCCGTGAAAGTATGGTTATGTTGTCCTTCATTATGCATTCCCTCATTATGAATATAATATTTATGTTTCATGTGGTCATTGGACTAGTAGACTACCTATTATTATGTTATGTTATTGAAATATTTCTTATGCTCATATTTCTGCCATATTATGTTCAAGTTTATTTTTAAAGGTATGTGTCTTCAACTATTCACCATGTCTAATTTTTTATCTTATATTCCAATTTATTTCTTAACTTTACTAAGTATTTGAGTTCACCCCTTTATTATGCTTCATTTCCACAGGGCAAGAAGAATTTTATTATGAATGACATGCTAAAATAACCTAGGAGTTATGGATGTTGTTTAAGGAGTTTCTATGTTGTTTTTCATGTCAAGTTGTAGTGATGAACTTATGAATGTATCTTTTTTCCTATAATACTAAACTACTCAATCCTTTGGTATTCTTATTCCTTGTTTTTATTCCAATGTAATCAATAAGGCACCATCTCTGGGCAACTAGGTTTGGTTCCTTACAGCTGGTATCAGAGGAAGTTAAGTAGAAAACATATAAACTAGATTTAGAAAGCGTAGATTAGGAAAGAGTCCCTAAGATAGTCTTTGAGTAGAAACATACAAGAATGTCCTAGTATTTTGGCAAGTTATATATTATGTGGATATTTCAGGCAATACATCCTTGTTTGCATACAATCAGGTAGAGGCGGCTCTAGCATAGATATACCTAAGAGTGAAAGATTCGACAAGGAGTTTCGAGCTTGAACTGAGGTATCCTTGTACATGACAACAGGATTTTCTACACTCTCAGTTACGACACTCCTGGGGTATATGCTTAGGATAATTCTCAGTTTCTTTATAATCCATTTTGAAGGATTTAAATGTAAAATTTTCCCCAAAGAAATAATTTTTGTGATTATGGGATTAGCCATGCAAAAGATTTCAATTTGTGATAAGTATTTTTTTAATATTATACATTATGATTCATAACCTAATCTAGTGTTTGATATTATCTAGAGATGGAACCAAGTCGAAGGAATAGAAACCACATGAACACACATGTCCCCTGTAGGGATTTCCCTCGAATGCAAGAGAATGATGTTGGCTCTAGTGATGTGACTGGTGCTGAGAAACTCATAACTATACTGGGAAAACTTAATCAGGTTATGAATATTAACCTTAACCGTATGGAGCATCTGGATTCACCATGTAGACGAGATATGTTAGATTTCTTTATGCAACAACAACCTCCACTATTCAATGGCACTACAAACCTGTTTGTAGAAGAGCAGTGGATACATTCCCTTGAGAAGATATTTCTCACTTTGGGATGTAATAAAAGAGAGAAGGTTTTCATGGAAGTTTATTGTCTAATGGGAGATGCGGATCAGTGGTGATCATTAATACCAAACAAAAAGGAGAAGTAAGAAATATAATAGATGGAATGGAGATATTTTAAGGAAATATTCTTAGAAAAATATTTCACTCATGAACAAAAAGCATATATAGAGAGGAAATTCTTGAATCTGAGGCAAAATGAGGATGAAAATGTTTCCATGTACAAAGACAACATTACAAGGCTGGAAAGGGATGCTACATACTACATATGTAATCCAAGTAGTAAAATTGATCGATTCTTTGATGGTTTAAAACCATTCCTCCGAAGGGCTCTAGTCTCTCAATTTTTCTCATCATATGAAGATATAGTCTCAAGTGACATCAAGAAAGAAAAGGAATTCTCTAAGTCTTATAACTTTAAGGGAATGCAAGAGAAGAAGAGGGCTGCTGAAAACTCTAGGAAAGGAAATAAAAAAATGGGGAATAAGGGAATATTTGAATTTCCATCATGCAGTAATTATGGGAAGAAACACCCTGGCACTTTCCTGAAGGGAATGAGAGTCTGTTACAAGTGTGGAAAAAAAGTCTACCTATCTCAGGATTGTAAGGGGAAGAAAGAAGCTACCAATTATTTGTGCTACAATATTCGGGATATGGGACATTACACACATCAATTTCCTAAGCATTAGGGAAATGTTCCCCAAAGAAGGACAAGGGATCAAGGCCAAGTTTATATAGTCTAAACTGCGGAGGTTGAAGTTCCTAACGAAGTGGTGGTAGGTACATTGATTTTTTCATCCAACTTAGCCAATACTTTATTTGATTCTGGATCATCACATTCATTTATATCTTCCCAGTTTTCCAAAAAATTAGATATGTCCAATTTGATTTAATAAAAGAGTTATCAGTCAAAACCCCTGGTGGATGTATCATTTCAACAAAGGCGTGTCGATTAGTCCCCCTCATGACACATTAACATTTTTTATTTCTAACCTTGTCCTCATACAAATTTTTGACTATGATATAATTCTTGGTATGAATTGGATATCAAATTATGATGCGAAGATCTATTACAAGAAGAAAAAATCTACAATTTTTGAGAATGGTGTAGAATCCCTTATTTTTAGAGATGAAACCTCACCATTTGATTCTTATCTAGATCCACCCCCAGTAGCTCTACTAAATTCAATTATTGGGTATGAAGTTAATAAAATAAATGGGGGTGAGGAGAAGAATGTACTGATAGAGGATGTACCTATTGTGAAAGAATATGTTGATGTATTTCTAGAGGATTTACCTAGATATCCTCCAGAGCGGGAAATTGAGTTTTCCATTGACTTAATTACAAGTTCAAGGCCCATATCAAATACCCCTTATAGAATGGACACTATGGAGTTAGTATAACTAAATAAATAAATAATGTAATTGAGTGATAAAGGGTTTATTCGACCTAGTGTTTCTCCATGGGGAACCCCTATTATTTTCATTAAGAAGAAAGATGGGTCTATGAGGTTTTGCATTGACTACAGGGAGATCAATGGTATTACAATAAATAATAAGTATCCTCTGCCATGAATTGATGATTTATTTGATCAACTTCATGGAACCCAATATTTTTCTAAGATTGTTCTTCGATCTGGATATCATCAATTTCTTGTGAAGAAGGAAGAAATTACAAAATTAGAATTTCGAACTTGGTATGGGTAATATGAGTTCACAATAATTACTTTTGGACTAAATAATGCATCATATATCTTCATGGATCTAATGAATGGAGTTTTCAAGGATTATCTTGATGACTTTGTAATGGTGTTTATTGATGATATCGTGGTATAATATAAAATCCCTGAAAATCATGAAAATCACTTACGCACTATTCTGAAGACACTTAGAAGAAATAAATTATATGGAAAGTTTAGAAAGTGTGATTTCTAGCTCTAATCAGTTTCCTTTATAGACCACATTATCTATAAGGATACAATATTTGTAAATCCTACAAATACAAAGGCTGTGAAGGAATGGCCTACTCTAATGAACGTAACTGAGGTATGTAGTTTTATTGGCTTAACATGTTATTAGCGGCGTTTCATTCAGAAATTCACCCATTTATCCAACCCAATGACCAAGCTCACACGAAAATGGGCTAACTTCGTATGGAAAAAGGAATGTGGAGAATGTTTTGAAGAATTAAAGAGAAGGTTAGTTAATTATACAATCATAACCCTACCATCAGGGAATGATGGGTTTGCTATCTATAGAAATGCATCAAAGAAAGGACTTGGTTGTGTCCTTATGAAGAATGATTGATTGATTGACTATGAATCCATGAAGCAAAAAATTCATGAACAAAATTATATTACTCATGATATTGAGTTAGCCACGGTAATCTTTGATTTGATGATTTGGAGACATTACCTCTATGGTGAAAAATGTGAGATATATACAGATCATAAGAGTTTGAAATTATATATTCTCATAGAAATAACTCAACATGAGACAAAGGATATGGATTGAGATACTCAAAGACTATGATTTCATAATACACTGCCACCCAGGGAAGAAAAATAAGGCAGCAGATGCTTTGAGTAGAAATGACCTTGGAATTATGAACAAGGTGAGAGTTGAAAGGTATCCTATGTTCATGGATCTATTAAATATGGATATGGGAATTATCAAGGAAGGTAACACATTACTACTTTTTCAAATGGTTGTCGAACCTTCTTTACTAGAAAGGATAAAAATTTCTCAGGCTGATGAAGAGGAGCTTAAAAATAAAATTAATGTTATAAATGATGGGAAGTTGGCTGACTTCACATATGAAGGTGGCATTTTGAAATTCAGGAAGAGGCTTTGTGTTCCCGCCATTCCTGAGCTAAATATGGAACTATTGGTTGATTCTCATAGATATAATTTCTCTATACACCCTGGTAGCACAAAGATGTATCAAGATCTCCGAGAAAACTTTTGATGAGACAATATGAAAAGCGAGATTACAGAATATACATCAAAGTGCCTAGTATGTCAACAAGTGAAGGCTGAGTAGAAAAAGTCTAAGGGGATGATGTAAACACTACCCATACCAACATGGAAGTGGGAGAACATTACCATGGACTTTGTCACTGGACTTCCAAGGAAATCTAGAGGAAACTATCTATATGGGTTGTTGTGGATCGTCTTACAAAGATAGCTCACTTTATCGAGATTCGAGAGGACTTCTCATTGGATCAACTTTCATGGATTTACATCAAAGAAGTTGTAAGGTTGCATGGAGTACCAATATATATTGTATCTGAACATGATCCTAGGTTCACCTTGATGTTTTGGAAAAGTCTCCTACATGATCTAAGAACTGAATTGAACTTCATTATGGCCTATCATCCTCAAAATGATGGCCAATCTGAGGAGACTATTCGGAAATTGGAAGACATGTTGAGAGCATGTTCTATGGAATTCAAAGGAGGATGGGACCAACATATTCCACTGGTTGAATTCTCCTACAACAACAGTTTCCACTTGAGCATCTGAATGGCACCATATAAATCCATTTATGGGAAAAGATGTAGAACACCTACATGTTGGGATGAAGTCGGGGAGCGTAAGCTGCTAGGACCTGAAATGGTCAGAGAAATGTTAGAGAAGGTGAAAACCATTCAGTAGCATAACAAGGCATCCCATAGTTGACAGAAGAGTTATGTGGATAACCGTCAATGAGACCTTGAATTCAAAGTTGGAGACCTGGTATTTCTACACATATCTACATGGAAGAAGGTGACGCGGTTTAAGAATAAAGGAAAGTTAAGTCCTAGGTATATCATCCCCTTTGAGATCCTTGATCCAGTCGAAGCTGTGGCTTATTGACTGGCACTTCCACCTACCACGTCGAAAGTTCATGATGTCGTTCATGTATCCCTCTTATGGAAGTACATACCAGACCCTTCACATGTACTCTTTTCATAGGTGGTACAGTTGGAGTATGATCTTTCCTAGGAGGATCAGCCAGTGAAAATCTTGGATCATAGAGACAAAGTTCTATGCAATAAGACTACTCATCTGGTGAAGGTACAACGGTGAAACCATAAGTAGGAAGAGGTAACATGGGAACTGGAGGAAGTAATGAAAGAAAAGTACCCCACTTTTTTATGGCCAAGTTTGTAAAATAAAATTTCAAGGGTAATATTTTTGAACGAGGGAATAATGTAACGACCCAATATTTTTCAATGGAAATTACTTTATTATAAATATTTCATAATCACATGAAATCAAAACATAATTAACTACTAAGTTCTATGTCACCCTTAAAACAAATGTTTGTCACTTCTGTGAGGTGAATTTTGAAAATCTAACATACACGGTTGCGATTAGTAAGTTATTTGGAGTCCAACAAGAAAATCTTAATTTTTGGTGAATAATAACCTACCCTTATGAATAGTAACATATCCTTATGAATAGTAATATACCCTAATGAATAGTAACATTACATGTGATAGTATATAAATAATATTTAAGTGAAAGTACGATATACCTATGCTTTGGAATAAGTAAAAGAATGTTTTAAAACTATTGTTTTTAGAATAAATTATGATTTTAATTAAATATTAAATTACTCATATTTAGAAAATTATTTTTTATAATTGGACATTATTTTTGGATTCTAAACGTCAAAAAATGTTTTGGGTGAATTTTTGGGATTTTTATGAAATAGTTGAATTTCTGATGAATAGTGAAATACGGTAAAATACTGTATATCCGTTAAATACACAATTCATGATATCAGAAGTGATGTAAGAACACTTGGTTCGAAATCACATGATAAAATTACTATTCTTGGGCAAGTAAGACTCACTATTCCTGGTCTTGTGGGGAAATAATAAATTAATGAATTTTATATTAAGAAATCCCCTCTCCCCTCTACTATAAAACCCCCCTCTCACTCCCCCTTATCTTCACTCCTCTCAAGCCTTGTGCCTTCTCCAAATTATGTCCAAATATCCTCCCAACCTCCTCTCCCACATCCATAAATCCTTGGTCTCATAAAGGACAAAAATTTCTCCCTTAAAGAGGCTCTCAAGGAAGTTTGGTTCAAGAGGAAAATTTTTCTTTTTAATTCTTTGTCTATAATTTCATGTTAATTTGTTTTCTTTTTCTACTACTTCTCCTTATCAAAATTTTGTGATGACTCTATTAACTTATATGTACTATAATGTTGGCATGATAGTGGAATAATTTATCATCATCTCTTTCTTTTACCTTCTTTTATATTAGTAGCAAGAAAACCATCCGGGATGTGTCAATTTTCCACATTCAAGGACGAAGAGCTTCCGATTTCTATTATCATTATCAATTATGGTCATGAAACCATTCTTTTTATGGTTTAACCATAATATTATATATGTATTATAAAATATATAAGATTTTTTAATCGCTTCTATAAATGGTATTAAGTTATAATGAAAAATGAGTTCGTAGTAATCAAAACCCAAAAATTAACCAAAACAGTTATCATTAAAGTTATAGAAAATAATTCATCCTTATTCCATGTAACAAAGTTATATAAATTACCAATAACACCTATGTATAATCATAAAAAATATTTTAATTCAATTTTGGATATTTAAATGAACTCTATTACTTAAGAATAAGTGAACCGATTATGAATATAAAGGAAACGAACACTAGAGAACGACGAAATTCAATATAATAACTTATCAATAAGGGCATAAATGAACTAAATAGAATTATGAAAAACTAAATAAATTTATAAAAGGATTTTAAATAAGTTATTATAATTATAATTTCATCTTCCAGAAGCTTAAGTTCCAAAGCGGAACACATTCGGAGTTAAGGTAAGTGTTTTTCCACCCGAACTTCTATTTCCATTTAGGTTAATTTTATTTTCTAATTACCTCAATAAAATTATGCTATATTATCATTTAATCCTCATAAAATCTGTGTTAGTGTTCCATATATGTTTAACAACCATAAAACATACTTATTTTGTTGATAGTTACACATTTTAAAAAGAACTTTCAAAATTGTTTTTGAAATACAATCCCGGTCTAAGGGAATTTCTCAAATTCTTACCTGTTTTAAGGGGCACTTTATAATCTGTTTTTGGAAACCATTATCTTTATAAAATCACTAATTTTATTATGAAAATACTATCTTAATTCACTTCTAGTTTTATACAATTTTTTTTCCAAAATAACTCTTATTTTCAAAGTAAAAGAGTATTTATCTCAAGATTTACTCGATGATTTTATAAGAGTATCTTCATCTATTTCAACACTCTTGTTTATTATTATGTGTTATTGGGATTATTATTCCATGTTATCATCTAAAATATTTAATTTAATGGTTTATGATTATTTTAGCTATTTATTTTCTTTCTTAAAATCATTCATAACTTTACTTCGAATGGTTAGTGTTTTTTCTTAATGTTCATTAAAGCTATTTACATTTCATATATTAGTTTCAATATGAATGTGTATATTGTTTATTTTTATCCCTGTTCATATGATGAATTCATTAGGCATAGTAAGTGTTGGGTGGGGACCATTATAGCCTTGCGGTGCATCAGTATGTCTCATGAGACAAACTACTATCCTGGCACAAGGCCTTGACAAAATGATTATTTATGGTCTTGGCACGAGGCCTTGACATTATGGTTATGTTGTCCCACATTATGAATTCCTTCATTATGAATATAATATTGACGATTCATGTGGTAATTCGACTTGTAGAATACCCATGATTATGTTAGGTTATGGAAATATTTACTAAGCTCAAATTTCTGCCATATTATGTTCATGTTTATTTTTAAAGGCATGTGTCTCCAATTATATACCATGTATAATGTTTATGTTATATTCTTCTGTATTTATTACCCTTGTTGAGATTTTGAGATCACCCCTTTATTATGTTGTATTTCCAAAGGGAAAGAATAATATTATTATAAATGACATGCTGAAATAACCTAGGAGTTATAGAAGTTTTCTAAGGAGTTTCTCTGTTTTTTTCATGTCTAGTTATAATCAGGAACTTATCTATGTATCTAGTTTTCAATAATACTAAATTACTCGGTCCTTTGGGATTCTTATTCCTTGTTTGTATTCCAATATAATCAATAAGGTACCGACTTCAGGTAACTGGGGTCAGGTCCTTATAGAAATGATAAATATTTTTATGATATTGTGGCATACATATGAATAAATTATGATTATGTGACATGTGATTCAATTAAATCCCAATAATTTATTGTGTTACTATGAGGTTATCCCAAGCCCAAAGTAGGTAGGTTGGTGGTTACCCAAAGCCTAACATGAGATACATTTCTTGGTGGGTATCCCAAACATAATTTTTCTACAATTGTGATTATTCCACAGTTTATGACACTTTTTTTTACATAATCTTATGATATTATTATGATATCATAGTTCATTATCTTTTATTAATTTATTATTAATGTATAATAAACTACAAATTACTAATGAATATGATCTATGAATTTTTGGGTATGATTTTCAATTTTTAATATCATGTTCACACACCCTTATACTCATGTTATGATTAAAAATGATCATTGATTGATATCTCATTTGTTTTCCCTTATCGAGAATCTTATATCACCCTTTATTTTTTTTCTTATTTCCTCAAGATATAAATAAGGGTTTTAAGTATGATATGTATAAAAAGGGTTCTAGTTTTGAAGAACTTAGTTGGCGACGTTATAAATATTTTTTGTATCAATTTTTTGTGTATTTATGTTTCCAAAGAAACTATACATTTAATGTTATATCATGGATAGTAATGATATGTAATGAAAATTTATATAATACAATATAATAATTGTTTATGTAATTTTTGGGTCTCCTTAGTACTTGTCCTCACAATATCAATTCCTAGAAATCCATGTGGTTCAAAATTACTTTAAAAACCTCTAGGGGGTTCCTAATATTATTTTATACTTCATTAACACTAATTGAATCAATTTAGGGAGGTTTTAAATTTATAACATATTGATTTATGGTATATGGTTTGATATAAAGTCAACAATTATTGATTTAATCATACCCAGATGAATGAGTGTTCATGGTAAACCAACTTATTGGTCTTCCAATCATCAATATTTTGTGAATTATTATTCAGAAACTTTTTACATTTTTCTTATTCAAAAGAGGTGGTAGTATTTATTGTTATGCTGCCTTTGAGACTATCCAAGTTTACTTAAAATTTATAACTAAAATTTTTAAAGGATATTCTTGAAAAAAAATTGATTATATGGCCCTACATCTTTTATAGGGGTGATAATTAGAGTGATTATTTAATATTATTTCTCACAGTTTCCAAAATTTTGATAATATGATCATATAATTTTATAATTAAAAGATTAATAACCTAGATACATGATAATTTTGAAAGTAATATACCATTTTCATACTTTTTTAAAAATTATAGTGATTCCACCCCTTATCCATATCATGCATGTTTGCATTAGGATATGGTGGGTTTTATTATTTCCAAATAGGAGGAACTATATTGATCATGGATGGATTAAAATACACAGTTAGTTTTCTTGGTGACTTAAAAGTAATATATGTTACTTCCAATTTCTTATGCTTCCTCACCTATAATGGTTGTTCTTTTCAAGATTTTGTTTTGATCTTGTAGATGGCATATTGAAAATATTTTCTTATTACGGTGAACTCTCAGAATCCATCTAGGTACTTATATAGGACATGAGTGGTTTATAATTAAGAATTTGGATAATCTATGAAACTTTCAAATATATTCTACTAAGTAAGTCGAATATTTTGGAAATATGTTAAACCCTTCCATCTAGTGATGAAAATTGTGAGACTCTAACTCTCAAGTATCTAACAGTTGGAGAAATCATGAATGGTGTTTTTTCTCATTGTAGGACTAAATTGATAAAGAAGTTTTCATTAATGAACCAATAAAATGGAAATAGATTTGGATAATAAATTATTATAACAGAATAATATAGAACTTTATTGAGTTTATGTAAAACATTACAGTTTGTTTGCCTATTGTTTTTATGAAATCCCTAAAATTAGGCTGTAATAGAATGTAAAGTGGATGGGATTCTACTCTTGGTACCCCATTAAATTAAATATAATGAAATTTGAAATTTTTATGTTTAGAAGAGGATGGATTAAGACTAGTCACTTAGAATACAATTTTCTCTAGGGTTATAATGGAGAATGTAATCCATCAATAGCTTCTATCCTAGTGATAATTGCATCTAACACGTTTTCCTATGTTCTTGATTCATTTGTAAAACATTACTATGGATGATTTGAATGACCATTTTAGAGATTCCTTTGTTGAGATTATATAGGGTTCGAATAAAACAGAGGAAATTACTAGTAGATAATAGGAATTTCAATCAGTTAGATAGGATGACAGAGTCTTTGGTCAGTTGGATATCTAGACACAACTTTCACAGGTCATGCAATATCTTCCTGTTAAGGAATATCATCTATAGAAGGTATAGAGGATTCATCCTAAAAATTTAATTTTTGGGTATATTTCCTCTAATGATCTTAACATTAACCTACTTAGGAATTTATATCATGGGATCATACTAGAAAATTTGTTCTTATATTAAGAAAATATCAATATTTTCTCGGGGTGGGAGAGTATTATATGTATAAAAATATTTTCCATTGCCTTTATCACTGACTCATTGAGTGTTTTTAAGTGGGATGTTTTTAAGAGATCCAAAATCATGTAATTTTCATTAGAGTTGGGTCAATACATCTTTTTTATGTACCTCAATGTGAATGGTATTTTCTATATTTTATTATTAATTTTTGTATTCAATTTCATTATCATGATTTATGACATTAATCATATCATCAGTGAAGACAAATATTAATATAAATATCATGGAAATAACCAAGTCATCATCTACATCATAGAATTACATAGCCTCATCATTTATAGAATAACCCACAAATGTTAAGTCACAATATTAAATTATTTATTCTTTTATGAAGGATATATTGGGTTAGTAGACTCATAAAGACATTGATTTCTCCTTATAATGATGTATTGAAGAAAAGTTGTAGGATTCTCATTGAAGGTGATTTTTAAGTCAATATCGATTGATCTCTACTAAACATGATCTTGGTTGAGGGGTTTACTCATGAACTACCATTAGAGTAGGTTATATGGATTCCAAAGGAAATTACTATAGTCGTGAGAATATTGGTCTCCACAGAGGATATGTACCATTATTTTTGGTATTTATCTACTTTTTAGTGGTACCAAGAGTGGTGGTGGGGTTTAAAAGTATATCATCCGTGTAGGTTGGTGTTCCCACTTTATTATTACAGGTAGACCTATAACATTATTTTCTTTCTTATCATGTATCCTTGTGAGTGTTATATGTGGAATAATTTCTAATTGTTCTACTAGAGAGGAACTTATCACAAAAGACAAATCCCCATTCAAATATTGATATCATCATAGAATTATTATTTTTTTCACTTTAATGATAGCTTGATATAAGAGTTTGTCAGTTGCTTATCCCTACAAACAATTTCTTATTTTTACTCTTGACATGTTTTAGTTTCATAAGATATTTTGATGAACTTCTCCATGGTTAGAAACTTGGTTTGTTTTAATTATAATGAGGTTAACTCCTATGATGACCTATATCTTTAATAACCCTTAATTCATAATTTATTGTATAAAGTCACACAAAATACAATCACAAAATATTTCAAGGCCTAGTGTATTTGGGTAATTATATAGAAAACATAATAATATGAAATAAGTATATAATAACATTATTTAAAAATAATTAGTATGCTATTAAAATTCCATCACATTTTTGAAATTTCATGGGATAACCTGGTGACGTACATAAGAAAGGGCAGAGCTATAACACCTAATAAGTGAGTAATCAAATCATAACACGATGAAAGTAATACCTGTTAGTCAAGAAGCATATCATGTAAAATCATTCTAATATTTTTTGGTATTCCTAAACCCTTATTTTATCTTTAATTTAGGTGGATTTTGTTTATGGGTTATTTAGGTTAAATTTTAAAAGTTTTGAAAGTTTCCGGGATAGTGCATGGTTGGCATACAGTTTTCCCAAATAGTGCACCATATTAGTAAAAATCATGCAATCTCATACAATGGGGTTTTTCATAGATAGTGCATGGTTTTAAAAATCCTACACCACCAAGTAGAAATTGTGTACTTGGAGAAAAAGGGGTGTATGACTAGGGAACACATTTTTCTAAACCGTGCATCTCTTCCCAACTAACCATGCATACAAGATATTTAATCTAAAAATTAATTTTTAAAACACATTAAACTCCCATTTAAGGTACCTAATGTTCTTGTAAAACCCATAGTAAATTTATCCTTCCTTGAGATATCCCAGGAGAAGTTTTTGGCCCCTCAACACCCTCTCATAAGTGGATTGAAGCTGAGATAATGATTTTTTATCTCCTCCCAATTAGTTTCCTCCCATTATCTTTCTCTTACTATATATATTTTCCTCCCTAAATTTTTTTACAATTTTGTTTTAGTTTTAGGATCTAATACCCAATTTTTTTTATATTAAACATATGTTTGATTCCTGATTTCCATTTTCATATTTTCCCATTGACAAATCCTGATTAGGGTTTAATGTTTTGAGATCTAACAATTCTGAGGTATGTGGTTCTGTTACATTGTCTAGATTTTATTAACCTTATATTTCTTGACTTAAATCCAATTTTTTATTTTAATTATATTTCAATTATAAATTTAATTTCTTTCAATTGATCAATTAAAAACCCAATTCCATTGAATTGGGGTGTTGGTAAATTAAATTTTTGCATGAAATTGGGAAAACCCCCAATTACATTAAATTGTGGTGTGATTGTGAAATTGATAGAAAATTATGGAAATTTAGATTATGAAACTGATATAAATAGTTTCAATTAAATTTTTTAATTTAATTGTGGGAATTTAATTGTTAATTTATTTCAAATTATTATTTGGAAAAATTTCCCAAAATGGGGTTTTTATAGAAACCTTTGGGTTTTATCTTATAAAAGGTATGTTTTTATTAAAAACATGATTTTGTTTTTAAATTTAAAATTGGATTTTTTGAAATAGGATAATGGAATTTAATTTTATTTATGTTTTCTTAAAATAAATATTCTATAATGGATTTATACTAGATCATATGAAATCCTAGGTAGTTAATGAATTACTTGGGACAATAACATTAGGATGATAATTCCTTAGCAACAGATGGACTCTTTAAAACTCTAACATGAACATTATAAATCACATCATATTCCTGAGTAGGATGTTGATGAGACATATCTTGAAAGTTCTGAGGGACATGTAGACACATAATAGTTATTATCACATGTGTTTGAGGATCCCATAACCTAAAACTTTCATACCTTTTGTAAGATGATCATGTTGATTTATTGTTTATATATGAGATATAAATATATGGAAATTTTTGTAAACTTTTTTACCTGTCTTATGAATTTATATAAAATATTTTATATAAAATGTTTATTTAATCCATTTGTTTAAAGTATTCCATCATTTTAAATGTAAAACATGATTTCTTTAAATATAATTTTGAAATTTCATTCCTTATTATTTGAAATGTAAATATCTTTTCTTTATTAATTAAATGTTAGAATATATTATGGAATCCTTGGTGGGAACCTACTGGGCTTTTATCTCACACCCTACTTGTTCCTTTGGGTGTTTATAGATTATATCCTTCTTGGTTAGAGTAGGGGTAAACCACCACTTGGTGGTGGTTCTAGATTTTGATCCATGGACTTGGATTTTTGTGTTCATTGTGGATTAGTCTATCTATCTTTTTTTTATTCTTTTTTATATTACATTGGGTTGTTTGCACCTATTTAAATTCTAGTAAACTAATCTTTGTATATTTTTTCTTATATGAAAATTATCTTGTTTATCTTTTTTCTGCAATGTTAGTGGAAAATTTGTTCCCAATTTCATTTTTTATGATTTCAGATTCTATTAAACAACCTATTGTTATCAAGAATTCCCTTAGGGATATCTCATTGTTGTCTCAGTTATCAGGTTACCAGGGTACCTAGGATAGTTCTTAACAAAGTGGTATCAGAGCTATAGGTTGGTCTTCTTATCTTGAATTTAGTATGCATTGTGTAATCTTGTTAGGACTTAGGAGGTAGTCGTGATAGAGTTTCTGGCCAGCTCTCATCGTAATGAACCTTACGTCACCAGGGGTGTTTTGGGAAATTTACCTTTAGGATAAGTTCTAGTATTTTCTCTACTTTTGGTTTGGATAGATTGAAATAAGTATTGAACCCATTAATTTTAATAGTAATAGGAGTATTGAACCTACATATATAAAGAATTTAGTAACCTACACCCAGGTGTGATAGGGGAGTATTGACCCCAATATCTCTCTAATAGCCTAAGAAACTCATGCTCTAGTGTGACAGGAAAGTATTGATACAAAAATATATTTAGTAGTATGGGGAATATATACCATAGTTTGAAAAGATAGTACTAACCCCAACATCTCTTTGATAGAATGGGAAACCAACTTCCTAGTGTAACAAGTGAGCAATAACCCCAACATCAATATTATGATCCTGCCTGATCACTATAATAATCAAGAATCACCTGAATAAGTATCACACTCATAACATCTCACATTATATCTCAAAATCCACTATAAATTACAACATTAAATTCTAATTGGAGAAACTCTTAGGACAAGTTAATCATGGTCCAAAATCCAAGTCTAAACAAATGAGATACAAGAGGTAGAAGATTCATAAAGGAGTACATGACATGTATGGGGTCCACACGATGTGTGGCCCCACTCCACTACCTGACTGTGTTCTCCCTGGACACAACTTAGGAAGCCATGTCTATGTACATGATGTTCCTTCTTGGATACATAGAATGTATGACCACCTAGAGTCCTGACCATGCATCTCAACCTATGGCCATGTATTCATGCCCGTGCCCATGTACTTCGATACACAATGTGTCTAACCACATGGGGCCTTAGGTGTGTGAAACTATCACATGGATTGGACACCTAGATTAGGTCATAGAGTCTGTAGGCCCACCCATACGGTGTGTTATACTTAACTTCACTCAAAAACATAGCGCCACAGCCAAGGGGGATACACGACATGTGTTCATAGTGCCTCATGTCATTTCCCATCACTACTCAGGATCCAATATCTATGAAGAATCACCCAAAATCTATCATGATATTCCAAAAAAACACCAATCCATTCATCTCTTTCCAAATCTCCATGAATCTTGGGGTTGAATCATGCTTGAACCCATCTCAACAATATTGAACCATGACCTCATGGGCCAACGATGAAGAACATGAAGAATAGGTAGAAGAAAGGCATAAGAACAAAGGTGAAAACATTTCTAGCCAAGATTTCTTAGCCAAAGAACATAGATTAGGGAAATAGGGGTGATAAAATGTCATAATTCAAGAAATAAATGAATTATATAATTTAACTCATCAACGGGGCTCACACGAAGAATGTGAGGTCACAGGATAAAAAATAGGTAATAAATAAATGCTCAAAATTGTAATTAAAGGGGTTAAAACCACAATTGATGATACCTACCTTAAAAAAGGATCTATAATTGGTGAATAATGAATTCTCTAGATAAGTATAAGAAAAAATACATCCACTGCCTCTTGATCCACCTCAATCCGATTATCATTCATGATCTGTTCTAATTTACCAATGAGGAATGCTTCGAACCTCCTCTCAGATCTTACAAAGGTTATATAGCTAACCCTTGAAAAATAATCATAATAGGGTATTTATAGAGTATTTTAATTAGGTTATTTAATGAAACAAATAATTTATTTATTTATTTTAATTAAACACATCCTCCAATGGATACCTCAACCGGATATATGATGATGATATGTGTATTTCATGCATATGTTTTAGGGTATTTTAATATAATAATTTCTGTGATTTTATTGACATTATTTCCAATATTTGTACATTTTTACATGTTTTTTGTTTTATGGAAGGATACAACCAACATTAAAAAAATAAACAAAAAGAGATGAATATAGGAGCTAAAAGACACTTCACACCACAACACTTCATACCATGGAATGAAACCAAAAATATAAAGATACAATGGAGTTGGGAAGAGTTGAAGAATATGTATTAGGGGATGAAACTAAAGAATTGGGGAAAAATATTTTTGAGCTAGAAACACCTGATTTACTTCATGTAATCATTAAACTATGTGAAGGCACTATAGATCATGAAGTAAAGGCAGATTGTGAAGCGAAGACAAATCAATAATATTGATACTTACATTATGTGGGAACCATACACAATGTGAAAGTCATGGAAAATAATGAACTAATTACATAATGTGAAGAGAAGAAAACTCAAATAAAAGGTGACCCTGATACTTTCACATCATGAATAACTTAGACGACATGAATGTCGTGGGGTAGACCCAATAATGAGTAGATTCAACGTATCTTTCCATGGGAACCACCATTGATGACCTGAGATTCAATTTAATACTTGGGATAGACAATGCTCCATTATAGGATGCATTAATGGAGAATTAAATGTGATCAGAGTCCCCTATAGTTCTTTAAATAGAGGACCATACTATTGCAACCAAAAGAGATTGTGAGACCAAAGTCTAGGGTGAGAAACTGTGTTGGTGTCAGGTCCTCGACCGCATTCTCTCTGGTTTTATTTCATGTTTTATTTTATTTATCTCCTTACCTATTACTCTCTCATCACTAGGATGAGGGGGTAAATCCATCCTTATGCTAGGGTTATTTATCTGAAGTGGGAAGGTTCCATTGAATTTATTTCTTTTATTCTATTCATGTATCTAGTTTGATCCAATTTGTTTAATTAATTCCAGTCTCTTTATTTTTGTTTAATCATGACCATTTCTTAATAAATTATAAAGGAACATTATAATTGAACAAATGATTATGATAAATTGAGGCATAACCATATTCTCATTCAGGGAATGTAGGTTTAAATATGGTATCGAGACAAACTCGATTTGGAAATGCCCTAATTACCTGACCATATAAAAAGGGGGATCTCCACATTGATGAGGGGATACCATGACCACTGGATCCACCTCATATTTAATCTAAAACAAAACATGGATTAATAAAGTTTATTTTCTAAAATACAATTGCACCTGATCCCTGAAACTACAGAACCCTAGAACACCTATTAAATATGATTCCAAAATAACCAATATGCTTTGCTTTTGTCTTTTAATTCATTCAAATATACCAAAACCATCATTTCTTAATCCCTTTATTCAATTTAAATAAATCAATTATTTTGAAAAACTTATTAAACTAATTCACCATTTCTATGGGTTTGAACTCAAACTTTCCTAATACTATATTTTAATTAATTAAGTAGCATAGTTTGATTTTTTAGAAATTTTATATTTTGATTAGACCCATAGGGAAATGATGACGCCCTTTGGTCCCGTTAGGAGATGATGAACTTTAGGTCACAAATAGGGTAAAAACTATGTTATGAAATCAACCGTGGTCTTATATTTCCAATTCAAGGCCCTGTTTAGGAGTTATTCCATTATTCCTAGAAAACTACATGTGTATGATATTAATAAATTTAATATTTTTATAATATCAATTCTGGGCTCACCGAGCATCGAAATCTCATGTCATCTTAGTTTCTAGATCTAAAAATATTCCTTAATATATTTCAAAGTTTTTCCAGTAAAAAATAGGGCCACTAAAGTGAAATTTACCATTTACAATTATGTTTTATTCATTATCCCAACTACACTATTTTTTTGAGGTGTATAAGGAGAAGTCACATCATGAATGATCCCTAGGGATTCAAATAATAAAGTACTATAATATTATCCCCCCTATCAGATATGAGTCATTTAATTGAAATACAATATTGGTTTTAAATTTCATTTTTATAGACAATAAATCTATCAATATATTTATTTTTATCATGTAATTGATATACCAAGAAAAGTGTAAAACAATCTTCAATAAAAGTTATAAAGTGATTTTTATTGCCTATGGTGGGTGTAATATGAAAATAAAACACATCACTATTTTTTAATTCTAAAAAATTACTTTTACTTTCTATAGTTGTAAATTGTTTCATAAATTTTTTTTTTCATACATGTCTCACAAATATTACCATTTTATCCATGCTATAAAATATTTCCATTTTTAACATGTTATGTATTTTATTATAATTTATGTGACCTAAACAATTATTCCACAAATAAAGAGATTATAGAATGTAAGAAGAAACAATATTTATATTTAATTTGAATAATAAATAATACAAGTGACCCTTTCTAATAAAGACCCCCTTAGACAAAACAAAGTTACCTACCTGAAATACAAACTTAAACCAATGCTTGTTTAATAGTCTCCCCAAGAATTAGCTAGTAAAAACTTTGGTCACATATAAGGAATCATTTAAAGTGAGGATCTTACTTGAGGATAAATCAAGTTCAAACACACCCTTACATTATATGTTTATGGTTATTGAGTTCCCCATGTAGAGTGATGTCCCATCATTGGTTGATTCTATCCTTTAGAAGAGATATTTTTTATTGCACATGTGTCGTGTAGCACCAGAATCAATCCCCCAAGAAGCACTATCCTCATGAAAATTATCTTCAAAGATCATGGCCACAAAGTAATACTTTGAATAATTATTTCCATATTTATTGTTACAAAGACGAAAATCCCATTTTAAGTGTCCTATCATGCCACATAAGTAGCATACCCCCTTTTTATTCTTGAATTATACCGTTCCTTTTGAAATATGGTTTGGTTATTTTCTCCATTTTGAGGAACTAGATGGACCCACACCCTCTTCCATTAGGATCTTGAATTTATCATCCTTTGGTTTATTTTCATCCTCACGTTTTTTATATTCCTCCTCAATTTATAGGTAGTTGAGTAACTTATTGAGGAAAATATATTCCTTCCTATACTTTAGAGAATGTTTAACATTATTCTAAGAAGGGAGAGTTTATCAATAATGGATATAAAAATGATGGAATCATCTATATTCATGTTTTTTTTACTTTATATGTTATAAAATTTATTGTATTTTAAATAATTACCCTATTATAGACCTAATATATACAATTTTATATGAAATAAATTTACTAAGAATTTATTTCTTGTATCATCCTAAATGATGTACTTTTTTCCAAAGCATACCATATCTTATTTTACATTAAGAGGTGTTAGTAAGTGTTAAATAGATCATTATATAATGCATTTAGTAAGTTTCCTTGACACATGATATTTTCATTCTCTAGTTTTTACTTGTGTGGGAAACTTGAAGCATCTCATATTTGGATGTGAATGAATTTGGATTTGAGAGAACATACACAACTTTGAGAGTTGTAAGGAGTAAGTGAATCCTATTTTTATACCCCTTGAAATTATTTCCATATAATTACTCTACCTTCATTACATTATTTAGCATTTCTACATCTATGTTGATGAAAATATACTCTTAAGATCGGTGGATATTGGTGGGTAATGATTTAGACTTCGCTTGAATGGTAGTAGATAGAGCCTTTCAAGTCATTATTTGATATAAATAGGATCAAATAGGTATGTAAGAAATCGAGGGGGGGGGGTGAATCAGTGACTTATATTTTTTATTTTTTGATAAACCTAAAATCCTTTATTCTTATTCAACAATGATCTCACCAATTAGATAAAGAAAATAATATATGAAACACAAAATATTTGTTAATGAGGTTTAACTCCCTAAGGATGACTACATCACCAATGTATGGTAGTTTTTACCCCCCAGCACAATTATTATTTTTATTATCAAGGATAGATACAAGCAAGAGTTTAATCCCAAATATGATACTAAATACCATCACCAACTAATTAAGTATAGTGTTTTTTAAATGGAAGTAAAAACAAACCATAAAAAATTGATCGACTATGAAATTCACAAGCTATTATTTTCTCATACAGTCTAAATATTCTTATTCTAAAGATAGTCTTTAATAACTGTGCTCAATTATCAGAATGATCTCTCTCAACGATTCTCAAACACAAACCTTTTCTATTCTCCATTTCCCTTTTAAATATTCACAAGCTACATGGATATAATTTCTTTATTTCTAATAAATTCCAAAGAAACATAAATCTTGACAAATAACTCTCTCATTATCACCAAAATCAATCATGGCCTTCTCTACATTCTTTAGATAATATCTAATTTAAATCACTATTGATCTACTATAAATTCCTGTAAATACATAGTCGTAAAATCCCCATGACATCTGAATAAATCATGGATTTATCTCTCATTTAGTTATCCTATAAATGACACATATAATTTAAAATTTCAAAACTACATGTGATCATGTTGAGAAACTAACGTAGTGTGGCTCCTCTATTTATAGTAAAAAAATCCCTATAAAACACCTAGAGACTTAGTATTCGACCTAATTAATCTCCCATAAACACAATTTTAAAATCTTTTGAATAATCAACCATTTTATTCTATGTGATACCAGATTTATCACTTCCACATTAAATTATCCATAGAATCCACACATTTAAATAATTTTATATACCCATGTGTTCATGAAGCATATAGTAACACAATGTGTTCTATGACATGGAGATTATAATATGACCATTTTGTAACCATGATTCTTACCATGATCTTTAATGAAAAATGGTATTAATTATCTCACCATTTATTATAGGTGGTTTATTATCTCACCATAGTTATCACTATAGTGTGGTCTATATCATGTACCTATTTCAAAATTTTCTTTCCTTCCACTTCATAACTCTTCCATACTGACCAAAAGTTTCACTATAAATTCTCTATAGTGTGGTCTAATCTTACATGGCATAAATAATTTTGAGATTCTCTTTCACTTCTCATACCACTGATCTCTATAAAATAATTCTCCTCACCTAGAGAGAACTAACTTAACCTCTATTATTAAATTCTTATGATGTCAGGTACATCTTCATTCTTCAATGTCATCTTATAATAACTTAAAAAAATTATTATAAACGTTATGGAATTTTGATCTATTAAGATGGTTATAGAATCATTTGAATTAAATTTACCCATACATAGCCCCATATGGCCTTTAAACAGTGCCAAGAATACCCTTATACAACTCAATGAATTTTAGTGTAACCCTTATGCATATTGGATTTTACCATTATATGAATTCAGAAAAACCTTTACCTACCAATTTCAGCTTCCAAATGACCTTTATATAATATTCTGAGTAACCATTACACAATACCTTGTTCAGAAATGTTACATTTACATATAAAGGTTACCATTTATAGAATATGTATTTATTCATATGACCTTTACTAAAGAGTCACATTACCTTTATATTTCCAAAAGATCTTTATATTTAGATTTATATAGGTTATCTACATTCTCAAACATCTTGAACTTAGCTCGAGCCCTTCTCAAACTCTTATTAAACTATTATAGATAGTAATAAACACTTTCCAATGGAACAAAATTCTCGAGTAAAAGAGTCATGAAATAACCATATATAATTTTACTCGAGCTATATCAATATAGAAAACAAGGGTGATTACATTAACAATCAAAACTATCCTAAAAACATATCATCTCAAATATTAAAATTTTAATTATTAGATGAATGAAAAAATTTAATATAAATTATATATTTATTTTTTTCATTACTCAATGATCAAGTTAAAATATTTCACTACCTAGGGAAACAAATTTCTCCCTCTACATACAAAATTTAAAAAATTAATTATAAAAAGATAGAGGAGGAAACTCAAAAAAAACCCATACCTTAGTTTTGAAAACTAGGATTTGACATGTTTCGGTCATGGGATATGATAAAAATAAATATTTCTTAAGTTGAAAATGCATTAAAGTGGTTAAAAAAGGTTTTCTTTAGAGATGATCACTCAAAAATCACCATTTTCACGTGAAATTAGAGAAATAAGTGGAGGTTTCTGTTGAAATTGATTGTTTTTAAAAATAAAGAAAGTAATTAAAATGAAGTTTAAAAAAAATTGATGAAGAGAGTTATGGGGTTAGGGTAGGATCACCTTGTTCAATGTCATCATGGTTGTAAAAATTAGTCCCCCTCTCTTCTTATTGAATGATAAATTAAATATTCCTCGATCAAGTTGTCAATAAACCTTGGTTGAAGGAAGTAATGGAAACCACTATTATGTGCATGAAAATTCATAAAACATTCCCAAAAAACTAAGGAAAATACTAATCAAGAATTTTTTCTACTTATAAATCTATAAAAAATTCTCTTATTCTACACAGATTCCAACATTCTCTAAACACTCACCACTTAACACAATCTTCTTAATCAAGACAAATTGAACTAGTTGGAGGGAGTTCAAGGATCTTCAACCAAAGATATAAGTAATGAATTGAACCAAAACACTAAATAATACTGCATTAATAAAATTGGGAAACAATTAAAATAGAAATAATTCAATATAAAAAGATATTTTTAAATTAAATCACAAGACTCCGACAATAGAAAAGGAAAACTACCCCTTCCTCGATCAATCAAAAGTTTTACCCATGTGAAGGGTAATAGATTTGAAGGGGGAATAAGAGAGAATTATGGAACTAATAAAAGAAAAATTAAAATATTTACAACAATTAAAGGTTACAATACATGAGAAAACCCATATTTCACCTTCTTTAACACCTTTTAATGGAATTGGATGCACATATTTATAGCCTTGAGGGGTGGAAAATATTTCCTCAAGCTTCTTTCGACTAAAATTTTAAGTTTAATTATCATAGTAAATAGACAAATATTAGGGAGTTGTTTTTATAAAACTTGTTCCTATATCTATTTTTAATTCTCCCTCCAAATATAAAATTATTTAGAAATATTTCAAAATAGTTATGCCCAAATTACTGAAGAAATTTTTCTCTCTCCTATGAGATTCTTCAACTCCCTCCATTTTAGAGCATTAAATGGATGTCTTAATGACCTAAATTATCCATGAAATTTATTTTTAAAATAATTCTTGGAGTCAAATTTATAATCTATCTAGAATCACCTCATTTGGATGCCTCTATACTGAGATATTCTTTAATTACTGAGGTGGGGTCCATTCTGTGAGACAAATTTTTTTCCACATTGATTTTTATGGGATAATATATTTATAATTGGCTATGGGTTCAAAAGACAAAGTTTAAGCCCACAAACAAATGAATCCTAAAAAAATAATCACTTCAATTAGATAAAAATTTGAAAATCTATGCTCGAAATACAGAATCTTTAAAAAACTGTTAAATTTCCAGAGTTAAGCAATTTTCACAATTAAGCCCAAAATTCACCAAAAATACTAAAATTGAGAAAATAAGATCAAATTGATTAATTGAAATGGATTTAATAATTTAAAAACATATTAATAATTATTAAAATATTATATCTATCAATTCCCCCACACTTATCACTTGGACTCCTGGATAAGTAACCATCAAAATCAAATTAATGAAAATTCAAAACACTTTATCATGAGATCCACCAACTTGAAACAAGAAGAAAATGATATCATACCTCCTAAAAAACTATTATTTCAAGTCCTCCATTAATATCATTCAATATATTTCCTCTTCATTTATCCTACCATACATACAAGACACCTACCTCACATGAATTTTCTCTAATCTCACAAATGTCAATTATCAATAAGGATTTTCTCATCCAAACCCATTAAAGAGTCACCATAGGCTTGAGAAATTCCTAGTTATTAACCCAATGTGAGTTAAGGACATGTTTTTATTATGGGTAATTTTTAGGGTTGTTCTCTAGCTTTTGGTTGGTAGGATTTTTATGTGAAAAATTATGAGGTAGAATACGGAGGGTTTGGCTCTTTTTGAAGAAAAATTATATAATTCCTATATTCACTCAAGTAAGGTCTCATAATCACTCTCGATAGTATAAAATCATCTTAATAATTATGAAAAATCAAGGAAATTTTACACCATCGATAATTTTAATAGCAAAAATTTCAATTATCTTAAACTTTTTTTTTCATGAAAGCTTCCGATAGGCACAACATTATTTTTCCATTGGAAGCTATAGAAAGACATAATATCTCTTATCATGAAAGATCTAGAAATGAACAGATTTCAATAGAATAAATTATTCAGTAGTAAAATAACCTCTTCAAAATTTTATTTTCCACCCAAAGTATCACCAAATTAGGTAACACAACACAAAATATCTTCCCCCACACTTACATTCAACTAAATCATGCAATTTTACTTCAAGGGTAGGAATGATAGGGATAATTGGTTTTTAATGTGGATAACCTAATTTGTTTTCATGGATTATAAGGTATAAAAGTATTAAATTTACAATAAATAATATAATAAAAATGGATTCTTTTGAAAAGGGGGATTTAAAACCAAATAAATGCATCAATAATTTAAAACACAAGTACATTAAACCCTCAAGTTTTGATATAAATAAATCAAATTCTAGTTAAATCAAGAACGTCCTGGTAATCTCAAGAAGTGAGGTGAATGAAAATGATATGAAAAAAAGGTTCATAATCCTCACAGGAAAATGATTTTAAAGATAACGATAGTGAGATGTAGCATTGGATTTAAAAAGTAGAGTACCTTTCATGAAATTCCTAATGATTTTAACTTGAAAGAAAGTATTTTCAGCATTAATTTAAGCTTAATTTCATAGAATAAATTGGTTCAATCATTGAAATGGGTTCAAAAAATGGAAATTATAATCATTTAAACTCAAAAGTTTGAAAAAACAAACAAAAATTGAAAAAATGCACACAAATTAAAAAATATATTTTTAATTTTTTTGAAAAGTAGAAAAAAATAAAATATCCTAAACTACAAAGGTTCCCTCCCCCACATAAATGATACACTGTCCAAAATAAATTAAAATGGATTTTACATGTAATTATATTTGAAAATTAATCACATCAAGAAAGAAAGTGTAAAGGAGAGGCACAACCTGGTGGATTTTATTGATAAATAGGTTGGAGGAGTGTGATATCCTCCACTGGATCTGATGGAATGGTCCCATGGAATTTTATCAGCCTGTGTCCATTAATAGTGAATGGATCCTTCAATACATCCATCAAAATATATACAAAACAAAAAGGTTACACATGAGTAACTATAATTGGACCTTCCCATATGGAACAAATTTTACTTGGCATCAGCTTGAGTCTTGAGTTGAATAACAACACTGTGTGTCCAAGATGGAAGTATTTTGGTTGGATTAGCTTGTCATGATCCACTGTTGTTATCTCTTTGTAAATCCGGGAATTTTCAAAGGTTCCCTTCTAATTTCCTCCGTCTCCTTCAACTACAATATTCTCTCTTTCCAAGTGATTTCAAGATCTAAATTCATCTTACTCACAACCCAATACGCATTATGTTCAAATTAAAAAGGTAAATGACATATTTTACCATAAATAAACTTATATGGACTCATTAAAATCAGGTTTTTATAGGATATCCTATAATCCCATAATGTTTCTTTAAAAATTTAGATCTAATCCTTCATGTTTGGTTTAACTGTTCTTTCCAAAATTCCTTTGATTTCCTTGTTGGACACTTCATCTTGACCATTAGTTTGTAGATGATAGAGAGTTGATGTTTTATGATTCACCCCATACTTATTTAGAAAATAATCTATTATAATATTGAAAAAGTGAGTCCCTTGATCACTGATTTAGGCTCTAATCACTCCAATCCTACAAAATATGTTATCCCTAACAAAATCACAAACAACTTTAGCATTGTCTGTCCTGGTAGATTTTTCTTCCACCCATTTTGAAGCATAATCAACTGAAAGAAAAATATAAGAATTTTAAAATGAAATTGGGAAAGGGACCATAAAATCTATCCCCCAGACTTCAAAAATCTCACAAAAATTAAGTGATTGTTAGGTAATTTCTTTTCTCTTTGAAATATTTCCAGAAAACTGATATTTTTGACTCCTTTTGAAAAATTCACGAGCATATTTAAAAAAGGTGGGCCATTAAAGTATAGATTCTAAAACCTTCCTTGCTGCCCTTTTAGGTCCAAAGTGTCCTCCACAAGCTAAAGTGTGACAAAACTCAAAGATAAAACCAATTTCACTCTTAAGAAAACATCTTCTTACAACTTGGTCATTGAAAATCTTCCAAAGAAATTGATTATCCCAAATGTAATATCTAGATTCAGATTTCAACTTTTGAATTTAGTGGGAATTGAAATTATATGGGACCTAAGATGTTACAAAATAATTTACCATATCAGCATACCAAGACACTTCTCCTCTAATCAAGTATAACTGCTCTCCTAGAAGGTGATCATTCAGTGGTTCTTTGTCTAGAATTTCAGCTTCAGAAGTGTTGGGAAGTCTACTTAAGTGAACAACCACTTGGTTCTCAGATCCCTTCTTGTATTTGATTTCTATATTGAAATCTTGTAGTAGTAACATCCATCTCACTAGGCTCATTTTAGCTATAGCCTTCTTCATCAAGTACCTAAGAGCTGTATGATCAAAAAACACAGTGACTTTAGTTCCAAGAATTTATGATATAAATATTTCTAAAGTAAATAAAACTACTAAAAAGACTTTTATTGTGGTTTTATAATTGAATTGAGCCGCATATAAGGTTCTCAAGGTATAATACATCACTTGTGGACTTCCCTCAATTGACTAAGAAAGGACTGCTCCAACTGATTGGTTGGAAGCATCACAAATTAGACCAAATGGTTCTTACCAATTTGGTGGCTACATCACTAGTGGTGTAATAAATATTCTCTTCAAATCATAAAAGGATTCCCTATTCACACCATTTAAATCAAAATCATCATATTTCAAAATAAATCTAGATATATGGAGAACAACCTTATAGAAAACCTCTGATAAACCTCCTGTAGAATCTTGCATGTTATAAAAATGATCTAACATGTTTCACATAAGTTGGGTAAGGAAATGAATTTATCACTTCAATTTTTTATTTATCCACTTCAATTATTTTTTTGAAATGACTTTCCCAAGGATAATTCCTCTCTCAACCATGAAATGATACTTTTCAAAATTTTAAACAAGATTCTTTTTAATGCAGGGTTTTAAAACTTTTTTCTAGATTTTTTTTGAGTAAATAAGGTTTCCTTATGACTTTTCCATTTATCTATATTTTGAAAATCAAAAAAACTTTATCTTAAGGAAAATATATTTTCCATAAGGATTATTTTAATAAGGAAAATTTCCATTTTCAAAGGAAATTTTTTATCATTACCTTTGTTTTCATTGTTCTCTTTATAATCCATCTAAATATAACTCTTTTTATTACCAAGTATAAAATTTGGTTTCACATCTAAAACCTCAAAATACTATAATTCCTTGGATATAGAGTGTTATATTTTTAGATTTAGAATTATCTGAATTTAGGTTCTGAATTCCTTGAAATTCAGACTCTGAATTCTCTAAAATCCAGACACTGAATTCTCTAAAATTCAGATTTCGAATTTTCTGAAATTTAGGTTCCAAATTCTCTGAAATTTAGGTTCCGAATTCTCTAAAATTCAGGTTCCCAATTCCTCATAATTCAGACTCCGAATTCCTCAGAATTCTGATTCTGAATTCCTCAGAATTCAGACTCCTAATTCCCCAAAATTCCGACTCTGAATTCCTTAGAATTCAGACTCTGAATTCCTTAGAATTCAGACTCCAAATTTATTATAATTCAGACTCCGAAGTACTTATAATTCAGATTCTAAATTCCTCAAAATTCAGACTCTGAATTCCATAGAATTTAGACTTCGAATTCCTCCGAATTCAGACTCATAATTCCTCATAATTCATACTCTGAATTCCTTATAATTCAGATTCTGAATTCATTGGGATTCAAACTCTAAAATCTTTAGATTTTAGATTCTGAATTCTTTGTAAAACAGAATCTGAATATCCATGTCTTATGGACTCTGAATGTTTATTTGGTTAGATTCTGAATTCCATTTTTTTCCTTAGACTCCAAAAAATAGATTTGGTTAAGAAACCTTATTTTGATTACACTTGTTATAGTTATGAAACGATGTCATACAATCGGTTTTTAACTAACCGTTGTTTGAGTGACATGTGTATAGGTCCCTTTGAGATTCAAGAAAAAATATGACCATTGGAGGAGAGAGACGACTATTGGAGAAGTGCCTATAAATAGGAGCTAATTTGAACGAGCTCAAAAACTATTCCATCACTCTAGAGATTTCATGCTGCTGAAGTGATTTCTAGAGAGAGATACTCTCATGCTTTGTGTGGTTTGGAAAATCTTGTTCAGATAGCTTCATGCAACTCTGATTTTTGTTGTATACAATTGAGGAATTCCAAGGATAGGAAGAGAGAGGTACCAACTACCTTGAATTTCGAGGGCTTGCGGGGATAGTAAGATAGATTCTGATATTCCTATCGAGGTCTTACCCATATCTGGGTAAGACAGATTTTCTTTAAAGTATAAATCAAGGGACCTTTATCCAATGTTGTTAGATACCCTACTCTTTCGGTTAAAATATTTCATACTTTTTACTTATTTTTTTTTTCAAGTTTATTTCCACTGTAATTTGATAAAGGAAGAAAGTATAACCTTCTTATACTTTCTTGTACTTTTTTATACACTAATAAGTAAGATTCTATAAGCTTTAAGATATAATATTTTCTTTGTAAACTTTCATTAAGTTTCATTTAAAGAACCATATTTTTGGAATCATGTAAACTTTTTTAAGTTTCATTTATGAAACCATATTTCTGAAACATAGATAGTTTATTTAGTAGAACTAAAAGAGGTATTGTGAATTTACCTTGTTTAAATTTTTTAAACATAGTTTTCATTAAGGTTAAAAACAAAATTTTTTAAACTTACAATTCAACCCCCTCTTGTAATCGAGAATCTACATTCATATTTAAATCCTAAAATTGGTATCAAAGGAGGTATCTGAAATACATATATTCACATATAAGTTTTCTTGCTCATGTTTTCATTGTTCTAAATTTTTCCTTGCTTAGATATTTTTATCTTTGTTTACAAACTATTACTATTAACAAGTTTTTGTGGAAATATATTTTCTTATAGAATGGAAAGAATGAATGTTGGTTCGATTAAAAATATAAATCCAACTAGAACACCTATATTTGATGGGAATGATTACAAATATTGGATAGATCGTATGAAGAATTTTTTCTTTAATACTGGAGTGGAAAATTTTATCATGCTTACTGAAGATTAAAAAATTCATGAAAAGGAAGTCAAAACATTTACCAACCATGAAAAGTCAGAATATCAACTAAATTACAAGGTACATAATAATTTTTTACGTTTCATGACAGAAATATATATAGTCAGATTTCTTCTTGTGAAGTCGTAAATTGTATCTGGAAGAAATTGGAAGTTACACATTTTGGTACATCAAAAGTTATAGAGACTAGGAGAGCTATGCTTAGAACAAAATATCATGGATTTTTATTTCCTTATGGAGAACCAATATGCAAGGTACCACAAAGGTTTATGAAAATTGTTAACAACTTATAATATATGGGAGAGAAAGGTATTAATGATGAAGCTCTTGTGGATAAGATTATTGATATTATGCCTAATGAGTGGGAATATAAGAGATCAGATATTGATGAGAATAGGAAAGTATCTCAAATTACTCTTGATGAGCTTTTTGGAACTCTTCTTTAACATGAGACAAAAATAAAAAGATATGATGATATGAATAAGAAGAAGAATGGAAATGGAAGTGTAGCCTTTACTAATACTAAATCCAAGACTCCTGAAAGGGTTACAAGATACAAGTCCAAGAAAGTCACAGTTGTATTTGAATCTAGTGAAAGTGAACATTCTGAAAATGATCTATCTAATCTTACTCGAAGGATGAACATGATAGTTGGAAAGAAATAATTTCAATATAGATATAAGAAGAAGGAAAGAAAAGACATGAAAGACTCATAAGTCACATGCTATGAATGAAAAAGAGCATGACATATAAGGCCAGATTGTCTTATGCTTAAGAAAAATGATTGAAAGGAAAAAAATTATGTGAGTAATAGAAATAAGTACTACAAAGATAAAGCTAATAAAGTTTTGAAAGCTAATGAAACCTGGAGTGCCAGTGGTGGTGACTCTTTAGATGAATCCTTAGAATATGAATCTTCTGGTCAGAACAATCTTGGTATACTAGCCATATTACCCATTGAAAATCATTGTCTAATGGCCAAGGTCCACAATGCCGAATCTATCACCAATGTATATTTGAATAAAAATTATACTGATGATAAATATTATGAATATTTATATAATTAATCTTCTTAATCAGAAGATAATACATTAAATTCTTATGAAGAAGTGTCTAGGTTTGATAAACTTCTTGAGAATTAAAATTATAAACTCAAGAAAAAGCTTGATAAGGAAAATTCTAGACTATCTATTTTAACCAAAGAAGTATCAGTTCTTTCTAAAGATATTGATAATAAAACTTTTTATTTTAAAATTATTTACAAAAATCTCGAGGAAGTTAATTATGAGAAGGGAAAACTTTCTAAGGATCTTTAAAATGTAATTTATAAGAAAAATATTTTAGAGACTAACTATAGTTTTAAAACTAATGTTTTCAAGGATAAAAACTTGGTTATAAAACTAAAGTTAGAAATATTTTCCTTGAGGAAGTGTTTGTCAAAATTTACCTCTGGTAAGAAAAAATTTGACAAGATGTATTCCCAAATTTGATCTATAAGGAATCGTTCTGGATTTGGTTATACCCATTCTAAACCATTTTTCAATAATATCTATTTTGTTCCTCAAATTGCTCTATTCTGCACTAAATGCTAGTGTGGTGGAAATTGGTCAAAAAATTGTTCTTTAAATAAAACCCAATATTTAGGTTTTCATAAAGCTTATCTTTCTAAGAAAATGTGGATACCTAAAATCTTTCTTTCTAAAATTTCTAGATCCAAGAAAGTTTGGACTTCAAAATTCTAACACTCTTATTTTCTGGAAAATAAAGAAAGTACGAAAAACAATATATTGTACAAGGATAGTGAATGTTCCCATCATATGACTGGTAGCAAACATTTCTTTGAAAATTTTATCAAAATGAAAGGAGGAAAAGTAACTTTTAGAGATAATGCTCAGGGAGAAATTGTTGGTATAGGTAACATTGTTCTTCTTGAAAAAACTTTAATTTCAAATGTTTTATTTGTTAAGGGACTTAAGCACAACCTCATTATCATAAGTCAATTTTGTTATGAAGGTTACCTTGTGAATTTTAGGAATTATAAATGCTTAGTACACAATTCCAAGGAAGTGTTTATTCTTTCTACCCATAGGCAATAGAATGTATACACACTAAACTTATAAGACCTTAGGAGCCAAGATCTACCTTACCTTAGTGTAATGGAAGATCAATCTTGGTTATGGCATAGAAGGTTATCACACTATAACCTTAGGAACCTATGAAAACTCTCAAATAAAATACTTTTTAAGGATCTACTGGAGCTTAGATTTGATTCTTAAAAAGTTTTTGATCCTTGTCAATATGGAAAGCAACATAAATCAAGTTTTAAATCAATCGGAAAAGTATCAACTTTTGATTCATTACAATTAGTGCATATAGATATTTTTGGTCCAACACAAATTGGAAGCATTGGAGGAAAATATTATGTATTTGTCTTTGTTGATGATTACACTAGATTTACATGGTTCTATTTTCTAAAAAAGAAATCTGAAGTTTTTTATTATTTCAAAATTTTTAGAGCCCAAGTTAAAAATGAGAAAAACCTTCCATTGATAACTATTCATAGTGATCATCGAGAAGAATTTCAAAATTATGATTTTGAAACTTTTTGTACTAAAAAAGGCATTACTCATAACTTCTCAGGACCAAGAACTCCTCAACAGAATGGTGTTGTTGAAAGAAGAAATAGAATTCTTCAAGAGATAACTAGAACCATGTTGAGTGAATATTCTATATCTAAACACTTTCAGGCTGAAGCTATAAGTACTGTTTTCTATACTATAAATCATGTTTTGATTAGACATTTTCTTAATAAAACCCCTTAAGAATTGTGGAATGGTAGAAAACCTAGACTTTACCACTTCATAGTATTTGGTTGAAAAGTATTAATTCTCAATACTAAAGATAATTTAGATAAATTTACACCCAAATCTGATGAAGGATTTTTCCTAGGCTATACCACAACTTCTAAGGCATATAGAGTTTTTAATAAAAATACTTGAACTGTTGAAGAAATAGTGTATATTAAATTTGATGAAACTAATCCTTTTATTTTTAAACAACCTCAACCTAAATCTTCAGATGTGTTTTAAAAAACTGATTATCAACCCTTGATAGAAGATACTTCTGATAAGGAAAATGTTCAAGAAAGTATTTCTGAATCATTTACCCCAAAATATTTCCCACCATATATTGATGAATAGGTATTAAAAAACCCAAATCAGTTGTTTCTTAAGAATCATCCCAGGGATAGTATCATTGGTGATGTAAATCAACCTGTAAGGACTAGAAGTTCCTTAAGAAATGAAGTAGAACATCTAGCATTCCTTTCCTAATTAGAACAAAAAAGCACTGATGAATCTTTAAGTGATGATTATTGGATAATATCCATATAGGATGAGATAAATGAATTCGAAAGGAAAAAAGTTTGGAACTTTATTGAATGACCTAAGGAAACTTTTGTTATTGGTGTAAAATGGGTCTTCAGAAATAAATGTGATGAAAATGGAATCATTGTAAGAAATAAGGATATATTAGTTGCTAAAGTCTGTAATAAAAAATAAGGAATAGACTATGAAGAAACCTATTCTCTAGTATCTAGACTTGAATCAATTCGTATTTTACTTGCCTTTGCTGCATTCATTAATTTAAAACTTTTTCAAATGGATATAAAATGTGCTTTCCTTAATGGATATGTTCAAGTAGAAGTTTTTGTTGGACAACCTTCTAGTTTTGAAGACAAAAAACATCCTGAACACGTTTTCAAACTTAATAAAGCTTTATATAGACTTAAACAAGCCCCTAGAGTCTGGTATGGTAGACTTATAGGATTTTTGTTACAAAACAATTATGTTAAGGGAACTAATGATCCAACCCTTTTTATAAAGAAAGATAAGAAACATGTTTTGATTGTTCAAATTTATGTTGATGAAATTATATTTGGTTCAACTCAACAATATTTAACTGGTTCATTTGCGAATCTAATGTAATTTGATTTTGAAATGATTATGATGGGTGAGTTAACATTTTTCGTAGGTTTTCAAATCTCTCTAAAACTGGAAGAAACTTATATATCTCAACATAAGTATATTAATGATCTTCTTAAAATGTATGGATATGAAAATAATAAAAGTATAAGTACTCTAATTGGTACCTCAAATTCTCTTGATCTTGATGAAGCTAGGAAACCAGTAGATCAAACATTATTTAGAGGTATGATAAGAAGTTTACTATACTTGACAGATAGTCATCCAGACTTAATGTTTTCAGTATGCTTATGTGAAAGATATCAATCCAATCCTGAGGAATCTCATTTAAAATTAGTAAAAAGAAGTTTTCACTATTTAAAGGGAACCAAGGATTTAAGACTCTTTTATACTTTTGGAAATGATTTTGTTCTAATTTTTTTTTTCGGATGCTGACTTTGGTGGGTGTAGAATGGATAGGAAAAGTACATCCAGAATTTGTCATTTCTTTGGAGATTCATTAATTTCTTGGTCATGAAAAAAGCAACACTCAGTAGAACTTTCCACTAATGAAGCTAAATATGTAGCAATTGGTAGTTGTTGTGCTCAAGTATTGTGGATGCAACACACACTCAGAGACTACAATTGAGTTTTACCAAAACAAAAATATTTTTTGATAGCACAAGTGCTATTTACCTAATCAAAAACCCTGTACATCACTCTCGTGAAAAACACATAGATACTAGGCATCACTTTATTAGGGATCACACACAAAAAGGAGATATCATTCTTCAATTTATCAGAACTCAAGATCAACTTGCTGATATTTTCACAAAATCTATACCCTCCGATAGATTTGAATACATTAAACAGAAGTTAGGAATGATAACTATAAGGTAATATTCCATATTAAAATTTTGTTGAAACCTATCTCCTTATAGTAAGAAACTCTTTTTTATAGGGGGAGTACATTTTCTTGTTAACCAAAATTTTACATAGTCAAAATTTTTCATAGTCAAAAGTTTTCATAGTCAAAATTTTTCATAGTGCATTTTTTCGTAGTCAAATTTTTTCATAGTTAAAATTTCCGTACTCTAAAAATTCTCAATTTCAAAAATTTCATTTCTTTAATAATTTTTTGCGGAATCTAAAGTTCTTCAAGAATAATTTTCCTCATTAATGATAATTTTCCTAGAAATACTAAAGGTATATTTCCTTACTAATTTTTTTGTAATAAATTTATTTCTTATTGGTATTTTCCTCTTGTTTTAAGAAAAATTTTCAGATTCACTTTTCTTTAAATCAAAATATTTTATCTTAAAAACCTTAAAAGATCAGACTCTTACAAAATATTTCTTCAGTTTTAATCTCAACCATCAGATCATATCATGCCTGTTTCAACCATTGGATCAATCTAGGATGTTGAATCATCACTTAAAACGCCTTTATAAATGCCCCCTGATGGTTGTCCCACATCATTTATCAAGATTTGGCATGCTGAAACTCTACTGGTTTACTTAAGGCCCATTCCTAATTTTTCTGGTTTCCTCAAATCCGAATGTCTTTAGAAGCATTCCCACATAATAAATTTTCATTTTTAAAGGAAATATGTGAATGGAATATCTACAGGGAAAGGTTAGTAGATCCAAAGTTCTTTACCAAATATGATTCTCTTATTTCAAAGAATATCAAGTTGAATGGCTGGGAGAGTTTGTGTGTATCAAAACCAAAAGGATAGGATCCAGTATATCCGTAGTTGCTGGTATAATTTTATGAGACCATTAGTTTTTTGTTCATGATAGAAAAGATAAGTTTTCTTTTAATAGTTATAGGAAAAAATATTCTCTTTCTTTAAGTATGGCTGCTAATATCATTGGAATTTCTTATGAGGGAGAAGCTGAATTCTGCACCCACAAGCCACCAGATGTTTTAGAAAGTTTTGATAAGGATAAGGCTATAGAGTGTATTGGTTTTTTAGGAGTGATGATACTGAAGATCAACCATATTTATACAAATTTTTGGATTCTGGAGTTATGGGTTCAAGGATTTATCATTCCTAGAAAAAGGGATAAGGACACCCTGAAGAAAAGTGATATTTATATTCTAGATTTTCTGGTATACCTCAGGAAGATTAATCTAGTGCAGTATATCTTGATTACAATTTCAAATATCAAGAATAGAACTATCAAGTCTTAGATTATTATGTATCCAAATATTCCTTCCATGCTCATATTTCTTTGTCTTGATTCATTCAAAATTACTTGTAGCTCTATGCCAAGAAATTTCAAGGTTATATTACTTAGTGATGATACCTTGAGAAGGATGAAGGTTGTATTCAATAGTGAATCCAGTGAATTCTATGATTTATCTAAATCTGAAATTGAATCTTTATCAAAGAAACCAAAATTGTCTGAGACTTCCAAGAAAAGTGGGAAGAAGATAAAGGTGAAGGAACCAGATGTGAAAGAAAAAACTCCTGCAGTTCAGGAAGCCCAACCCACACCTCCAAAATCTTAGAAGAAAAAGACCTATCTAGATGAAGTGGTTTCCAAGTGGAGAGAAGATAAGAAAAATAGGAAGGAAGGGGAGCCTAGTTTTGGTTTGGACCCTGTTGAAGCAAAAGATTTAAATATTAAGGCTGGTGAGGAGCATGAGAAGCATGAAAAGCTAAAGAAGCAGAGGAAGAAGATTTTGGAGGCTGGAATAGTTTAAATTCTTCTCAAAGACACCGAGAAATCCTATGAACAAGTCCATGTACCAGAATTGTTTCTGCAAGAATCACTTCCAATGACTCTAGGAAAGAAAATGGTGATTTTAGAACTAGAATAAGATGAAGAAATTGTGCAGGAAGAGGAAGTGGAAGAAGAAGAAGAAGAGGAAGAAGGGGATGACACCGATGATGTCATAAGGCAGGTTGATGAATATCATGAAAAGGAGAGTCCTTATGAGAAATTTTTGATCCGAACTTCTCAAGATGAATATTCAAAACTTGATACCCTAGGAAAATAAGAAGTGGGTCATGTAGAAGTAAAGAAACCAACTAAAGAAGAGAGTATCAATCAAGAATTGGTTCAACAATATGACCTTGTAGAAGATTCCGAGAAAGAAAATTTTGAGGAATAAAAAATAATTCAACTATCAGATAGTGAACATGAATTTCCAAAAGCAGTAGAGATCATTTCAAGAACTGATAAGGTAAAACAGGTTTTGGTTGATACACCGAGGAAAGCTGTGGTTTCAAAGAAAGATATTGGTGGTTTGTCAAAGAGAAAATCTGAAGATATAGAGAAATAATCCTCACCAAACATAGAATATGATTCAGAATCATCCTCTCTGGGACATGAATTTGTATTACAATCATTAAAGAAGTTGGTTAATACCATTAATTTTTTTCTAAGTATATACTGAAGGTGCCATATTCTTCATCACTCGTTTAATCAGAAATCAGATTCTGTTTCCATGCTTATTGATAAGTTCATCGGGCTTGAGGCTGATTTCAAATCTTTCTTCATCGGGTATGATGCTCACAAGAGGTCATGTAAGGAAATTAAAAAGTGGTCAATGAAGACAATTGAAGATCTAAGAATATTTTATGACTTTCAAGACAATATGAAGGATGTTTTTGATACCAAAGATGTCAATATCAAAGACCTTAATTAAAGTTTTAATGAGAAGCTCAATCTTGAACAAACATCTTGGAAGTAGGAAGACAAAGATTTGAATGGGAAACATAATTAAATTACATTGAATAAGAAGAGGGAAAGAGATCTCAGTTCAAAGAAAAGCTCAGTAAGAAAGAAGAAATTTTAAAGACTAAGAAAAAAATTCTCAAGTCTCAGGAAGAAAAGATCAAATCTCTTGAGAAGAAAAATGAGGATCAAGATCAGCTTCTCAAGCGTTTTGGAGAAGATCATAAGGATCTTAAAAATCTGAAGACCATTGTTAAGAAGCTTATGATGAAGGAAAAAGAAGGATTATTTTTTCCTTAACTTTGATCTTTTGTTGTATTACCTTTATTGTACAAATTTTTCCAATCATAATGAATGTTTTGGTTTTTATTTTTATGTTTTTTTATAGTACTAATATTTAATGTAACATTTTTCTTCAATTCCCTTTATTACTTTTTTAAAATCACAAAGGGGGATAAAGGAATGATAAAAAGAATACTAAACAAAGAATAAAATTCCCTAAGTAAGGGGGAGTCTATCTAAGAGGGAGTTTTATCTAAGAATATTTCCTTATGTAAGAAAAAGAAACATATATTTAAGGAAGTCAAGAATACCATCTTTATAGATTTCAAAACCTAAGGGGGAGTTAGTTGTATTTTCCATGATTCATAAGTAAAGGGAGATAAGTTTTTATTTTAAGTTCATAAAGCAAAAATCTTAGTCCTTATATTCTTTTTCTTAAGGATGTTTGTTCTTTCCAAAAAGGGGGAGATTGTTGAGTCAATAAGGTTTCCTTATGAATTTTCCATTTCTCTATGTTTTGAAAATCACAAACACTTTATCTTAAGAAAAATATATTTTCCATAAGGATTATTTTAATAAGTAAAATTTTCATTTTCTAAGGAAATTTTTAACCTTACCTTTGTTTTCATTATTCTCTTTATAATACCTCTAAATATAACTCTTTTTATTACAAAGTCTAAAATTTGGTTTCACATCTAAAATATCAGAATCCTATAATTCCTTGGATATAGAGTGTTCTATTTTCAGATTCTGAATTCTCTGAATTCAAGTTTTGAATTCCTTGAAATTCAGACTCTGAATTCTCTGAAATTCAGACACCGAATTCATTGAAAATCAGGTTCCAAATTCTCTAAAATTTAGGTTCCAAATTATCTGAAATTCAGGTTCCAAATTCCTCAGAATTCAGAATCCAAATTCCTCAGAATTTAGAATCCAAATTCCATAGAATTTAGAATCCTAATTACTTAGAATTCATACTCTGAATTCTGCAGAATTCAGACTTCGAATTCATTTGAATTCAAACTCCCAATTTATCAGAATTCAGACTCCGAAGTCCTTATAATTCAGACTCTGAATTCCTCAGAATTTAGACTCCGAATTCCATATAATTCAGACTCTAAATTCCTCATAATTCAAAATCTGAAATCCTTATAATTTAGACTCTGAATTCCTCATAATTCAGATTCCAAATTCATTGGAATTAAGACTCTAAAATCTTTATATTTTAGATTCTGAATTCTTTGTAAAATAGAATCCAAATATCCATGTCTTATAGACTCAGAATATTTATTTGGTTAGATTCTGAATTCCATTTTTTCCTTAGACTCTGAAAAATAGATTTGGTTAAGCAACCTTATTTTTCTTACACTTTTTATAGTTATGAAAGGATGTGATATAATTTGTTTTAACTAACTGTTGTTTGAGTGACACGTGTATAGGTCCCTCTGATATTCAAAGAAAAATATGACTGTTGGAGGAGGGATCTGACCATTAGAGAAGTTCCTATAAATAGGAGATAATTAGAATGAGCTAAAAAACTGTTCCATCACTCTAGAGATTTCATGCTGCTGAAGTGATTTCTAGAGAGAGAGACTCTCATGATTTGTGCAGTTTTAAACATATTATTCAGATAGATTCATGCAACTCCGATTTTTGTTGTGTATAATCGAGGGCTTCCAGGGATAGGAAGACATAGGTACTGACTACCTTGAATTTTGAGGGCTTGTGGGGATAGCAAGACATATTCTGATATTCCTATCTAGGGCTTACCCTAGTGTGGGTAAGGCAGACTTTCTTGAAAGTATAAATCAAGGGACCTTTATCCAAGGTTATTGGATACCCTACTCTTTGGGTTAAAATATTTCATACTTGTTACTTGTTTTGTTTCAAGTTTATTTCCTCTATGATTTGATAAAGGAAGAAAGTATAACCTTCTTATACTTTCTTGTAATTTTTTATACTCTGATAAGTAAGATTCTATATGCTTTAAGATAAAATATTTTCCCTGTAAATTTTCCTTAAGTTTCATTTCCAGAACCATATTTTCGGAATCTTGTAAACTTTCCTTAAGCTTCATTTCTGAAACTATATTTATAAAACCTAGAAAGTTTGTTTAGTAGAACTAAAATAGGTCTTGTGAATTTACCTTGTTTAACTTTGTTAAACATAGTTTTCATTAAGGTTAAAAACATAATTTTTTAAACATACAATTCACCCCCACTTGTAATAGAGCATCTAGATTCATATTTTAATCCTATAATTGGTATCAAAGGAGGTCTCTGAAATAATTATATTCACATATAAGTTTTTTTGCTCAAGTTTTCATTGTCCTAAATTTTTCCTTGCTTATAGATTTTTATCTTTGTTTACAAACTTTTACTATTAACGAGTTTTTGTGGAAAGATATTTACTTATAGAATGGAAGGAATGAATGTTGGTTTGATTAAAAATCTAAATCCAACTTGAACACCTATATTTGATGGGAATGATTTTGAATATTGTATAGATCCTATGAATAATTTTTTCATTAATACTGGAGTGGACAACTTTTTCATCCTTACTAGAGATTAAAAAATTCCTGACAAGGAAGTCAAAACCTTCACTAACCAAGAAAAGTCAGAATATCAACTAAATTACAAGGTACGTAATAATTTGTTGTGTTCCATGACCAGAAATATATATACTCAGATTTATTCTTGTGAAGCTACAAATTGTATTTGGAGGAAATTGAAAGTTACACATTTTGGTACATAAAAAGTTATAAAGACTAGGAGAGCTATGCTTAGAGCAGAATATCATGGATTTCTATTTCCTTATGGAGAACCAGTATGCAAGGTACAACAAATGTTTATGAAAATTGTTAATATCTTAAAATTTATGGGAGATAAAGGTCTTAATGATGAATCTATTATGGATATGATTATTGATATTATTCCTAATGAGTGGGAATTTAAGAGAGCAACTATTTATGAGAATATGAAAGTATCTAAAAATACTCTTGATAAGATTTTTGGAAATCTTCTTCAATATGAGAAAAAAAAATGAAAATAGACGATGATATGAATAAGAAGAATAATTGAAATGGATGTGTAGCCTTTACTACTACTAAATCCAAGAATCCTAAAAGGGTTACAAGATCCAAGTCTAAGAAAGTCACTGTTTTATCTGAATCTAGTGAAAGTGAACATTCTGAAAATGATCCAGCTAATCTTACTCGAAGGATGAACAAGATAGTTGGAAAGAAATAATTTCAATATAGATATAAGAAGAAAGAAATAAAATACAAGAAATAATTAGAAGTCACTTGCTATGAATGAAAAAGAACAGGGCATATAAGGCCAGATTGTCTTATGCTTAAAAAAAGGATAGAAAGGAAAAGCATTCCGAGAGGAATAGAAAGAAGTACTACAAAGCTAAAACTAAGAAAGTTTTGAAAGACAATGATAGATGGAGTACTAGTGGTGGTGACTCTTTAGATAAATCCTCAGAATATGAATCTTCTGGTTAGAACAATCTTGGTATACTAGCCAGATTACCCATTGAAAATCATTGTCTAATGGCCAAGGTACACAATGCCAAATCTATCACCAATGTATCTTTGAATGAAAATTATACTGATGATGAATATTATGAATCTTTATATAATGAATCTTCCTCATTAGAAGATAATACATTACCTTCTTATGAAGAAGTGTCTAGGTTTGCTAAACTTCTTGAGAATGAAAATTCTAAACCCAAGAAAATGATTGATAAGGTAAATTCTAGATTATCTATTTTAACCAAAGAAGTATCAGTTCTTTCTAAAGATCTTGATAAGAAAACCTTTGATTTTAAAAGTATTTACAAAAATCTTGAGGAAGTTAATTATGAGAAGGGAAAAATTTCTAAGGATCTTGAAAATGTAATTTCTAAGAAAAATATTTTAGTGACTAACTCTAGTTAAAAAACTAATTTTTTTGAGGATAAAAACTTGGTTATAAAACTAAATTCAGAAATATTTTTCTTGATCAAGTGTTTGTCAAACTTTACCTCTGGTAAGGAAAAATTTGACAAGATGTATTCCCAAATTCGACCTATAAGGAATCGTTCTGGATTTGGTTATACCCATTCTAAAACAATTTTCAATAATAACTATTTTGTTCCTCAAAGTGATCTATTTTGTACTAAATGTTAGTGTGGTGGACATTTGTCAAAAAATTGTTCTTTAAATAAAACGCATTCTTTAGGTTCTCATAAAGATTATTTTTCTAAGAAAATGTGGATACCAAAAATCTTTTTTTCTGAAATTTCTAGATCCAAGAAAGTTTGGAATCCGAAAGTATAACATTCTTATTTTTAGGAAAATAAAGAAATTAACAAAAAAATACATGGTACATGGATAGTGGATGTTCCCATAATATGACTGGTAGGAAAAATTTCTTTGAAAATACTATCAAAACAAAAGGAGGAAAAGTAACTTTCGAGGATAATGCTCAGGAAGAAATTGTTGGTATAGGTAACATTGTTCTTCTTGAAAAAACTTTAATTTTAAATGTTTTATTTGTTAAGGGTCTTAAGCACAACATAATTTTCATAAGTCAATTATGTGATGAAGGTTACCTTGTGAATTTTAGGAATGATAAATGCTTAGTACAGAATTCCAAGGAAGAGTTTATTCTTTCTACCCACAGGAAATAAAATGTATACATACTAAATTTAAAAGACCTTAGAAGCCAAGATCTACCTTGAATTAGTGCAATGGAAGATCAATCTTAGCTATGAAATATAGGGTTAGGACACTATAACCTTAGGAACCTATGAAAAATATCAAAGAAAAGACTTTTTAAGGATCTACCAGAGAATTGATTTGATTCTTCAAAAGTTTGTGATCCTTGTTAATATGGTGAGAAACATAAATCAAGTTTTAAATCAATCGGTAAAGTATCAACTTTTGATGCATTACAATTAGTGCATATGGATCTTTTTGGTCCAACACAAATTAGAATCATTGGAGGCAAATATTATATATTTGTCTTAGTTGATGATTACACTAGATGTAAATGGTTATATTTTCTAATAAAGAAATCTGAAGTTTTTTCTTATTTCAAATTTTTTAGAGCCCATGTTAAAAATGAGAAAAACCTTCCATTGATAACTATTCATAGTGATCATGGAGAAGAATTTCAAAATTCTGATTTTAAAACTTTTTGTTGTAAAAAAAGAATTAGTCATAACTTCTCAGCACTAAGAACTCCTCAACAGAATGGTGTTGTTGAAAGAAGAAATCGAATTATTCAAGAGATAACTAGAACCATGTTGAGTGAATATTCTATAGCTAAAAACCTTTAGGCTGAAGTTTTAAGTACTGATTTCTATAATATAAATCAATTTTTGATTAGACCTTTTCTTAACAAAACCCCTTAAGAATTTTGGAATGGTAGAAAACTAGACTTTCCCACTTCAAAGTATTTGGTTGAAAAGTATTCATTCTGAATACTAAAGATAATTTACATAAATTTGCACCCAAATCTGATGAAGGAATTTTCCTAGGCTACTCCACAACTTCTAAGGCTTATAGAGTTTTTAATAAAAATAGTTGTACTGTTGAAGAAAAAGTGAATATTAAATTTGATGAAACTGATCCTTTTGTTTTTAAAAAACCTCAACCTATATCTTCAGATGTGTTTTAAAAAACTAATTATCAACCCTTGATAAAAGATACTTCTGATAAGGAAAATGTTCAAGAAAATATTTCTCATGCATTTACCCCAAAATATTTTCTACCAGATATTGATGAACAAGTATTACAAAACCCAAATTAGTTGTTTCTTAAGAATCATCCCAGTGATAGTATCATTAGTGATGTAAATCAACCTATAAGTACTAGAAGTTACTTAATAAATGAAGTAGAACATCTAGCATTCCTTTCCCAATTACAACCAAAAAGAACCGATGAATCTTTAAGTGATGATGATTGCATAATAGCCATACAGGATGAGCTAAATAAATTCGAAAGGAACAAAGTCTGGAACTTGGTTGAAAGACCTAAGGAAACTTTTATTATTGAAGTAAAATGGTTCTTCAGAAATAAATGTGATGAAAATGGAATCACTGTAAGAAATAAGGATAGATTAGTTGCTATAGTTTATAATCAACAATAAGGAATAGACTATGAAGAAACCTATTCTCCAATATCTAGACTTGAATCTATTCATATTTTACTTTCCTTTGCAGCATTCTTTAATTTCAAACTTTTTTAAATGGATGTAAAATGTGATGTCCTTAATGGATATGTTCAATAGGAAGTTTTTGTTGAACAACCTCCTAGTTTTGAAGATATAAAACATCCTGAACACATTTTCAAACTTAACAAATCTTTATATGTACTTAAACAAGCCCCTAGTTTCATGAAACAACCCGAGTCAACCTTAAACCGGTCACCTGAGTAGGTCCGCGACATGGCCCGAGAGGTGTTCCCGATCCTCCCGGGCTGGTGACAAGTGCCAGGGCATCAACAGAGGGTGTGGGAACGATTTTGCCTAGTACAAATAAATAAATAAACATAAATAATACAGAGCATTGTGGAATAAATAAACCAGGTAAAGTGACTAAACAAGAATGAAATAAAATAAAACTAACCAAACTCGACGTCCGAACTAACTCGGTGTGACCCCGCAGGTCACTCTCTGACTCAATGATCAAGCATCGCCCAAGGCGAGCGCACTCAAGCTGTAGCCTGAAAATACACTAAAAATAAAAAATAACTATAGGCGTGAGTATTAAAAATCAGCAGGCTAGCCCGATATCTATTCCCAATGCACTACCTTTAAAATTAATAAACATCATTTCAAGTTTGAACTACAATTTATAAAAGTATATTTTTCTAAATATTTTACTTAAAAGCAATGTACAAAGTATTTCCCTTAACCATTTCTAAATTTGGGTTCATTTCATTAGTGTCAATGGATTTTTAGAAAGGGAAAGTGATGTTTATATTTTTTTTTCAAATTTGTACAAAGAGAATTAAACACTTTCATTTTAAAATCATTTCTAGAAACCAAGTCAAAACCAATTTATTACTTCCCAAGGAAAAAAATATACAAAAATGAAAAGAAGTAAGAAAAAAACAAGGGCAATGTAGAAATACATACAAGTACCGAATCATCACTGCAAGTAACTGAAAGTCAATAGACATGGGTGAACCTTGGAGATCAAAAATAAACCAGAAGACACCAATACATGATACCTCATCCCCGTTGACATGTCACACACAATGAAATCAAAACATCCAATATGCTCGACCATCCTTTCTCAGGCAGGCTGAGGGAAAATCCCATAGTAATAAACCCAATATATCCACCTACTATGGGCCACTGTTTAGTACCATAACCTACTAGTGCGTCACTCATTCTCAGAATATTCTCTCAATATGCCATATTCCCATGTATCAAGTATTTAGAAGGGGGGTGAGCCAACCGATGCCAAACAAGAATCCAATCACAGTATATATATATATATAATAATAACGCACAACAGGTCTCACCCAGAGTCTCTCCTAGGATTTTTCTCATACCTCAAAAATAAAACAATTATAATGGGTTTCAACCTAAGAACCCTAACATTATATTCCGAGAATCCCCAACAAGGACCTCCCACCCATTGCATGCAGTCGAGGCACGAGATTCACCCAACGAGGGTTTTCATAATTTATATTTTTCACAAATCTCACCAAGGTTCCAAACGGGCCTTAAGTTCTATCCACAAAGCATCATTTTTAAGAGAAATGAACAATATTTTCTAAAAGAGTGTAAACACACCATTTACATTTCATAACCATTCATAAAATAGTCCATTTAAATCCCTCATACAACGTCTAAAAACCAAATAAATTTTTATTAAAACACTAACAGACCATAATCCATTATCACATGTCAAATCACTTTATATGTCAAATACACACTTTCACAACCATTTAAGAAATATCATTTCCTCACAAAACTAAAATCAATTTGAAACCATTTAAGGAGCCTCAAATACTACTTGCATGTTGCCAATAGTTTTATAAAAACAAACTGAATCATTTTCTATCCCAAGTAAACCATAAGAGCCAACCGAGCAGTTTATCAGCGACACATGAAACATTTACTAAAAACAATTTCTAAATAAGACTCAACCAGGTGCCAAACTAATGAGACACTTAATTAAACAAAAAGTGTGCATAATTATAATAAAATGGCCTTATTTTTTCACAAAATCAGAATTTAACTACCAATTTTCATCATAGATAAATTAACCAGACATTGAAAAATAATAAATAGCATATATATATTGGGCACAAAAGGTAGGAAATAGATGAAACTTAAATTTTAAAAGGCATTGCAATGAGAACTTACCTCAAGATCAAAGCGCGACGACAAAACAAGCTCAGAACCAAGGCGCGATGACACAACACATGTCCAAAACCACGTGATAAAGTCCAACACCCTCGAAACTGAAGCACGATGACAATGAAAAACCTGAGACTGCTTCATGAGGGTTTTAAAAATCACAAACCTACCAAAATAACCACTAAGTTAACCCAAAAATCCTAATCAAACAAGGGTAAAAAAACAAGAATAAAATAAAATAAGTATAATGGTATACTGATGGGGGGTTTGCGATTGGAGATTTACAATTGGAGGGATTATTGGAGAAACACCGGTAAGGCAGGTCAGTCGAGGCAACGCCGACAGGGTGCGGGTGTCGAAACAGGGAAATGTCGGAAGGGCAGTTGCTGCGCACACGGGTAGTCCAGGTTTGTGGCTCACTGGAATAGCACCAATAGGGAGGAGGTGATGGGAAGCAGGGGGGTCTCGACCGAAGGCCGGGTGCGCCGATAGGTAGATGGTAGGACCGAGGGGTTCGTGGCCAGAGGTGGGTGTGGTTGGGTGAAGCGCGCAGGGAAGGAGGTGAGAGGGGGTGACGGGGCTACTGCAAGGAGGCCGAGAGTCGGCTGGGTCGCATGCCGCCCCTAATGGAAGAGGGAGGGAATGCCACTGGAGAAGAAGCTGACCGGGGGGGGGTGGGTTGGCACTGGAAAACACTGCGGTAGGGGAGGTGCACCGGGAAGCAGGAGGGGAGATGGAGGCCAGTCGGCCCGAGCAGGGAGGAGAAGGCTGGGATGGCACTGTCGAGCAGGGAGGGGGAGGGTAGCGCTGGTGGAACCAAGGGAACTGAAACGAGGTTAGATGGGCTAGAGAGGAGGGCCTACGCTACTGGCCGGTGGAGTTCGACGCAGGAGGAGGCGCGCTGCACCGGGGGAGATCACGCCGCCAAGCAGGGGAGGTTAGGGGGGTAATGGTCAAGTGGGGGAGAGATAACCGAAACCCTAAAAAATACTAATCTAAAAAAAACTAATAAAAATGTAAATGAAATAATAATAATAATAATAATAATAATACTAATCATAATATTAAAATTATTTCTAAAATTCATTTCATTTATAAGATTTGTAATAACAAAATAATAATAATAACTTTAACAATCTTATTCATAACATTTAATAACGATAATAATAATAATAATTGAAATTCTAATAGCTTAATAATAATATCTTTTAACCTCCAATAATAATAAAAAAATTATAAATAATAATAACCTTGATAATAATGGTCTTAAAAATCTCAATAACGTTGATATTTAGCACTCATAAATATGTACGTCATTTATGAAAACATTATTAATAATAACGTAAGTAGCCGCACGAGTACCAGGATAACTGCATGGCTCTCGCTAACCATGCGGTGCCTGCACACTGACCTAAATAATAATAATAACATGACAAACTTAATAATAATGATCATAATTGTAACAATAATAATAAAATAATAAAATTAACAATTTTAGTTTTCATCTAAAATAAAAATATAAAAATTATTAACAACCATAAAAATTTTAAATGACATGATAAATTAATGTTTATTTATTCATTTTAATTCTTCAAAGATGAAAAGGTCACACAATTGTCTAGGTGAAGCCGCGCGACGTCGCGCTCCACCTGTGAATCCAATGACGTTGAACCCAAAATGTGCAATTTTTATCAAAACTCAAAAATCTCATCCAATACTGAACGCGAACCCCATAAAAAATAATTTAGATCCAAATAAATCATAAAATAAAATAAATGCATAGTTCGGGGTGTGATAATTCTATCCACCATAACACTTTCCACCCTCGGAAATCCATAACACTATCCATTCGATTGATCAACACCTAAGGATTCAACATAAACACGATCTAACCTCTTAACCCAAGGACATCACACTGACCACCAGCGGGACTCAACCTCATCACCCGAAACAGATCACCAGCGGAGGGGAGGTATGATCAGACTCCCCACCATAAGAACTCAACCAACATTCGATAACGACTTAAGATAAAACCCAAAGAGACGGTGGGTCTCCCCACTATAAAGGACCAACCTAATATATACCAAATGGAAATCCAACTTAGACCTGCACTAGGCCTTACTCAAGCTAGAAGAAACATACCATGGACATTTAAACCACTCACTCCCATCAGAAAGGGGATAATATCTTAAACAAAGACTCTACAAAAACTAAAAAACCTAACCCCAATCGCAAGGAGGGAGGGCCCAAGTACTGGATCAATGAAACTATGATGGAAAATTGATCATGACTTACCACTTCAAGATGGATACAATCCAAATCCACAAATGATTCACATGGGTGGTCCACACAAGGCCACTAATAAGCACCTCGCATCCAAAAAGGCACAATTACTGATATTGCATGAGGGATAAGTCCATCGTACTTTTTCTACAACGAGAGGAAATTTACAACGACGGAGAAACCACTATAGACACACTAAGACTATCTCACAACAACGATAGAGGCACAACCTTAAACAAACTCATCCAAATCCCCCCTGGGGTTCCTGACTACGCGCCGAATTCACTCTAAGGCCTTTTGGCTAGAGCTCTGATGGATGAAGCATCTCATGCCTCACAATCAAGTTTTGATAATCCCTTAAAGAAACATACTTCTTTTGATTTGACAAAAGAATATACAAGACTTCAAAATAAAAGCCACACTAGCATTGAAAACTAGAGTTCATCAAAAGACACACAACATCCCATACACCTCAAAACCGAAAACACCATCAGTATGCTGTAATGATAAGAGATCCCTTACACTGGAAGGAAACATACACATGAAACTTTAAACAAAACCCCAACAAAGCATAACTTTTGAGAACTTCCCCCATGACGCTTTCTAGCAACACCCTGAAAAAATAGTTGTAAGTGACCCAAACATCCGCAAGCTTGGAAGGTCTTAGGAGTACTTGGGTACAACGAATTCTTGTGACCCAACATACCACACTGATAACACATGAGGATATCTCACTCTAAAGAGGTTAATGATAGATCTTGAGGCCTCTCGATTCCATGACCTTCTCCATCCACTTTCATTTGCTTACTTATCTCCTTTTTAGAATCTTCACCACTTCTCATAGGGATCCAAGGAGGGAGGACTACTTTGAGAACTCCTGCTATCGCGACTTCGACATGAAAAGATTGTCTCACCACATCGACAAAAGAAGTTAGGTTGGATTCTGACACCTTTGATTGTATATCAGGGTAGAGACCCACCTCGAATCATCGAGCCTTCATGGGGTCATCTATGGCATACCATGAATCATAAGGGACTAGCTCCACAAAGCGCTGGAAATATTCCAACATGGACCTGTCGCCCTGCTTCAGAAAACACATCTCCATCCCCTTCCTCACCCTTTCTTCTTCAGAGAAATACTGACGAATGAACAAAGGCTTGAAGAAGTACCATTTAAGGTCTTGAAAGGGCTTGTTCCGAGACACTGACTTCCACCACATCCACGGTGAACCTTCAATCATGAAGGTTTCAAAATTGACCTTCAACGACTCATGAAACTCAACGAGGTTAAAGTCCCTTTCAATCTTATGCATCCACTCCTCCACTACAGAAGGGTCTTCTTGACCATAAAAGAGAGGTGGGTCCAGCTTCCGAAACTCAAGCATAAAATCCTTAGGTTGATCAACCGCACTACGATCACCCATTGAAGCTTCAAAGGGATAACCGCTGGACAATGAAAAGTCAAAAGCCAATCAAGGCCAACACAATAAATAAAATAATCAAAATCAAACACTGTGTAGATGACAAGCTATAAACACAAGGAAACAAGCTATCATAACATCAAAACTTTCCTTTTGAAAAAATCTTTAATTTAAAACAAAATTGGTGGGTTAAAACCTCTTCATTGATATTATTTATAGTCTCACTCACATGAATGTATCTGTGCCACCCTGGGCATCCATTCTCCATACCAGACATCCGTTCATAATCTAACATACCACTATACATGTGAGCACCCCTAGGAACACCAAGGACAAAACAAAACAACTTCCTTTTTTTTAAAACCAAATTTTCCTAATTCAAAATTTTCTGAAGTCAAAAGAGACCCGAAACAACTCAAATAGGGAACTAGTGTCGGTAGGTGACTTGACCATATGGTTGGTGGGCATATTCCAAACACATCACCGACACAGAGAGTCTATTTAGACCATGCCCCTAGCTCCACATAGCTTTCCAGGCCATGCATCTTAGGAGGAATACTGGCCCGACTCCCTTTGTCATATCCCAATAACAAAATGTTCCATAAAAACCCAAAGAAACTAATTAAACTAGACTTACTATGGAAACCCAAGGATCAGAATGAGCAAGAGTTCGCGACACTCTTCCCGCACCTACCACTTCGAGTCTCAAAAATACTACTCTATCTACCTTGACATCCCAAATAAAAAAGGGCACTCTGAAAAATGAGGTCTGCTAAGAGATGACCTGCTCTGATACCATTTTATCACAAACCAACCCCGGTCGACCCTGAACCGGCCACCCGAGCCGGTCCACAACATGGCCCGAGAGTCGTTCTCGATCCTCCCGGGCTGACGACAAGTTCTAGGGCATCAATAGAGGGTGTGGGAATGATTTCTACCAGTACAAATAAATAAAGCAACATAAATAATACAGAGCAGCACGGAATAAATAAACTAGGTAAAGTGGCTAAACAAGAATTAAAGAAAATAAAACTAACCAAACTCAACGTCCGAACTAACACGATGTGACCCCGCGGGTCACTCACTGACTCAACGATCAAGCGTCACCCAAGGCGAGCGCACTCAATATGTAGCCTACATAGACACTAAAAATATAAAATAACTATAGGTGTGAGTATTAAAAATTAGTAGGCTAACCTGATATCTATTCCCAATGCACTACCTTTAAAATTAAGAAACATCATTTCAAGTTTGAACTACAATTTATAAAAGTATGTTTTTCTAAATATTTTAATTAAAAGCAAAGTACGAACCATTTCCCTTAACCATTTCCAAATTTGGGTTCATTTCATTAGTTTCAATGGATTTTTAGAAAGGGAAAGTGATGTTTATATATTTTTTCAAATTTGTACAAAGAGGATTAAACACTTTCATTTGAAACCCATTTCTAGAAACCAAGTCAAAACCAATTTATCACTTTCCAAGGAAAACAATATACAAAAATGCACAAAAGTAAGAACACAACAAGGGAAATGTAGAAATACATACAAGTACTGGATCATCACTTCAACTAACTGAAAGTCAATAGACATGGGTGAACCTAGGAGATAAAGAATAAACCAGAAGACACCAATACTTGAGACCTCATCCCCATTGACATGTCACACATGATAAAATAAAAACACCCAATACACTCGAACATCCTTTCTTAGGTAGGCCGAGGGAAAATCCCATAGTAATAAACCCAATATATCCACCTACTATGGGCCACTGGTCAGTACCATAACCTACCAGTGTGGTACTCATTCTCAGAATATTCTCTCAATATTCCAGATTCCCATGTCTCAAGTATTTAGAAAGGGGGTGAGCCAATCGATTCCAGCCGAGCATCCGATCACAGTATATATATATAATAATAACGCACAACAGGTCTCACCCGGAGTCTCCTCTATGATTCTTCTCATACCTCAAAAATAAAACAATTATAATGGGTTCCAACCAAAGAACCCTAACATTAGATTCTGAGAATCCCCAACAAGGGCCTCCCACCCATTGCATGCAGTTGAGGCATGAGAAACACCCAACGAGGGTTTTCATAATTTATATTTTTCACAAATCTCACCAAGGTGCCAAACGGGGCTTAAGTTCTACCCAAAAAACATCATTTTTAAGAGAAATGAACAATCTTTTCTGAAAGAGTATAAACACAACATTTACATTTTCATAACCATTCATAAAATAGTCCATTTAAATCCCTCATACAGTGTCTAAAAACCAAGACATTTTTATTAAAACACCAACTGACCACAATCCATTATCACATGTCAAATCACTTTATAAGTCAAATACACACTTTAACAACCATTTAAGAAATCTCATTTCCTCACAAAACCAAAATCAGTTTGAAACCATTTAAGGAGCTTAAAATACTACTTGCATGTTGCCAATATTTTTATAAAAACAAACTAAATTATTTTCTATCCCAATTAAACCATAAGATCCAACCAGGAAGTTTACCAGTGACACATGAAACATTTAAGAAAAACAGTTTCTAAATAAGACTCAACCAGGTGCAAAACTAATGAGACATTTAATTAAACAAGTAGTGTGCGTAATTGTAATAAAACAACCTTATCTTTTAAAAAAAATCAGAATTTAACTATCAATTTTCATCATAGATAAATTAACCAGACATTGAAAAACAATATATAGCATATATATATTGGGTTCAAAAGGTAAGAAATAGATGCAACTTAAATTTTAAAAGGCAGTGCAATGGGAACCTAGATCAAGATCAAAGGCAACGAAAAAAAACCTCGGAACCAAGGCGTGACGACACAACATGTGTCTGAAACTATGTGATAAAGTCCAACACCCTCGAAACTGAAGCACGATGACAATGAAAAACCCGAGACCGCTTCACGAGGGTTTTAAAAATCATAAACCTACCAAAATAACCACTAAGTTAACCCAATACTCCTAATCAAAAATGGGTAAAAAACAAGAATAAAATAAAATAACTATAATGGTATACCGACAAGGGGTTTGAGATTGGAGATAGATAGAAAAAGGGCTTGTTGGAGAAACACCGACAAGGCAGGTTGGTCGGGGCAACACCGACAGGGTGCGGGCGTCGAAACGGGGCAATGTTGGAAGGGTAGTTGCTGTGCACACAGGTAGTCTAGGTTTGCGGCTCGCCAGAATATCATTGGTAGGGAGGAGGTTCTGGGAAGAAGGGGGGTCTCGACCGAAGGCCGGGTGCACTGGTAGGTAGATGGCAGGATTGGGGGGGTTCGTGGCCAGAGGCGGGTGCGATTGGGTGAAGCGCATAGGGAAGGAGGCAAGAGGGGGTGACGAGGCTGCTGTAAGGAGGCCTAGCGCCGGATGGGTCGCATGCCACCCTTGAGGGAAGGGGGAGGGCATTCCATTGGAGAATAAGCCGGCCAGGGGGGTCGGTGCTGGAAAACACTACGGCAGGGGAGGTGCACCGAGATGTAGGAGGGGAGATGGAGGCCAGTCAACTGGAGCAGGGAGGAGAAGGTTGGGATGGCGCCTCTGAGCAGGTAAGGAGAGGGTAGTGCCAGTGGAAACAAGGGTGCTAGAACGAGGTTGGATGGGATGGAGAGGAGGGCCTATGCTACTGGTTGGTGGAGTTCGACGCAGGAGGAGGTGCGTTGCACCGGGGGAGATCACGCTGCCAAACAGGGGAGGTTAGGGGGGGCAATGGCCGAGCGGGGGAGAGATAACAGAAACCCTAAAAAAAAAATCTCAAAAAACTAATAAAAATGTAAAATAAATAATAATAAAATAATAATAATAATAATAACAATAATACTAATCATAATATTAATATTAATTCTAAAATTAATTTCATTTATAAGATATGTAATAAAATAATAATAATAATAACTTTAAAAATCTTATTCATAACATTTAATAACGATAATAATAATAATATTTGAAATTCTAATAGCTTAATAATAATATCTTTTAACCTCCAATAATAAGAACAAAATTTTAAATGACAATAGCCTTGATAATAATGTTCTTAAAAATCTCAATAACATTGATATTTAGCACTCATAAATATGTACGTCATTTATGAAAACATTAATAATAATAACATAAGTAGCCGCACAGGTATTGGGATGACCACACGGCTCCCGCTAACCGTGCGGTGCCCGCGCACCGACCTAAATAATAATAATAATAACATGAAAAACTTAATAATAATGATCATAATAGTAACTATAATAATAAAATAATAATATTAATAATTTTAGTTTTCATCTAATATAAAAATATTAAAATTATTAACAACCATAAAAATTTTAAATGACATAATAAATTAATGTTTATTTATTCATTTTAATTCTTCAAAGATGAAAAGGTCACCTAGTTGTCTGGGTGAAGCCACACGACGTCACGCTCCGCCTGTGCATCCATCGACGTTGAACCCAAAACACACACTTTTTATTAAAACTCAAAAATCTCATCCGAGACTGAATGTGGACCCCCAAAAAAATAATTTAAAGACAAAGAAATCATAAAATAAAATAAATGCACGGTTTGAGGTGTGACACCTAGATCCTGGTATGATAGACTTACATGATTTTTGTTACAAAAAAATTATGTTAAGGGAACTACTGATCCAACCCTTTTTATAAATAAAGATAAGAAAAATGCTTTGATTGTTCAAATTTATGTTGATGACATTATATTTAGTTCAACTCAGCAATATTTAACTGATTCATTTGTGAATCTAATGTAATCTGAGTTTGAAATGAGTGTGATGGGTGAGTTAAACATTTTTCCTAGGTTTTCAAATCTCTCAAAAACCAGAAGAAACTTATATATATCAACATAAGTATATTAAATATCTTCTTAAAAAGTATAGATATGAAAACACTAAAAGTATAAGTACTCCAATTGGTACCTCAAATTCTATTGATCTTGATGAAGCTTGGAAACCAGTAGATCAAACATTATTTAGAGGTATAATAGAAAATTTACTATACTTGATAGATAGTTATCAATAATTAATGTTTTCAGTATTCTTATGTGAAATATATCAATCCAATCCTAAGTAATCTCATTCAAAAGAAGTAAAAATAATTTTTCACAATTTAAAGGGAACCATGTATTTAGGACTCTTATACTTCTGGAAATGATTTTGTTCTAAATTTTTTTTGGATGCTGACTTTGGTGGATGTAGAATGGATAGGAAAAGTACATCAAGAACTTGTCATTTCTTAAGAGATTCATTAGTTTCTTGGTCATGAAAAAGAAACACTCAATAGAACTTTCCACTGATGAAGTTGAATATGTAGTAGCTGGTAGTTGTTGTGATCAAGTATTGTGGATGCAACACACACTCACAGACTACGACATGAGTTTTACCAAAAAAAAATATTGTGTGATAACACAAGTGCCATTTCCCTAAACAAAAACCCTGCACATCACTCCCGTGCAAAACACATAGATATTAGACCTCACTTTCTTATGGATCACACACAAAAAGGAGATATCATTCTTCAATTTATCGGAACTCAAGATCAACTTACTGATATTTTCACAAAGTCTCTACCCTCCAATAGATTTGAATACATTAAATAGAAATTAGGAATGATAAATGTAAGGTAATATTCCATATTAAATTTTTTTTTGAAACCTAAATTCTTATTGTAAGAAACTCTTTTGTTATAGGGGGAGTACATTTTCTTGTTAACCAAAATTTTGCATATTCAAAATTTTTCATAGTCAAAATTTTTCGTAGTCAAAATTTTTCATAGTCACATTTTTCGTAGACAAATTTTTTCATAGTTAAAATTTTCGTAGTCTAAAAATTCTCAATTTCAAAAATTTTATTTCTTTAATAAATTTTTTCAGAATCTAAAGTTCTTCAAGAATAATTTTCCTCATTACTGATAATTTTCCTAGAAATCTTAAAGGTATGTTTCCTTACTAAAGTTTTTGTAATAAATTTATTTCTTATTGGTATTTTACTCTTGTTTTAGGCAAATTTTTCAGATTAAATTTTCCTTAAATCCAAATGTTTTGTCTTAAAAACCTTAAAAGATCGGAATCTTCCAAAATATTTCTTTAGTTTTCATATCAACCATTAGATCAAATCGTGCCTATTTCAACTGTTAGATCAGTCTAGGATGTTGAATCATCTCTTCAAACGCCTATATAAAGGCCCCCCGATGGTTTTCCCACAACAGTTATCAGGATTTAGCAACCTGAAACTCTGCTGGTTTACTTCAGGCTCGTTCCAAAATTTTCTGGTTTCCTCAAATCCGAATGTCTTTAGAAGCATCCCCATAGAAGAAAATTTCATCTATAAAGGAAATATATGAATAGAATATCTACAGGGAAAAGTTAGTAGATCCAAAGTTCTTTTCCAAATATGATTCTCTTATTTCAAAGAATATCAAGTTGAATGGATGGGAGAGTCTATGTGTATCAAAACCAAAAGGACAAGATCTAGTGTATCTGTAGTTTCTAGTAGAATTTTATGAGACTGTAAGTTTTTTTGTTCAAGATGGAAAAGATAAGTTTTCTTTTAAGAGTTATGGGAAAAATATTCTCTTTCTTTCAGTATGGATGAAGAAAAGTGACATTTATATTCTAGATTTTCTGGTAAACTTCAGGAAGATTAATCTAGTGCAATATATCTTTCTTACAATTTCAAATATCAAGAATGGAACTATCAAGTCCAAGATTATTATGTATCTGGCTATTCTTTCCAAGCTCATAGTTCTCTGTCTTGATTCATTCAAAATTCCTTGTATCTCTAAGACAAGAAATTTCAAGGTTATGTTGATTAGTGATGATACCTTGAGAAGGATGAAGGTTGGCTTCAATAGTAAATCCAAATAATTCTATTATTTATCTGAATCTAAAATCGAATCTTTATCAAAGAAACCAAAAGTGGCTGAGACTTCTAAGAAAGGTGGGAATAAGAGAAGGGTGAATGGACTAGAAGTGAAAGAAAAAACTCTTGAAATTCAGGAAACCCAACCCGCACCTCCAAAATCTAAGAAGAAAAAGATCAATCTGGGTGAAGTGGTTTCCAAGTAGAGAGAAGATAAGAGAAATAGGAAGGAAGGGGAGCCTAGTTTTTGTTTGGACCCTACTGAAGAAAAAGATTTAAAGATTAAGGCTGTTGAAGAGCATGAGAAGTAGGAATAACTAAAGAAGCAGAGGAAGAAGATGAAAGAGGCTGAAATAGTTCAAACTCTTCTCAAAGACACTATAAAAGCCTCTAAACAAGTCTAGGTAAAAAAATTGTTTTTGGAAGAATCAATTCTAGTGACTTCAGGAAATAAAATGGTGATTCCGGAACCATAAGAAGATGAAGAAATTATGTAGGAAGAGGAAGTGGAAGAAGAAGAAGAAGATGAAGAAGGGGATGCCACTAATGATGTCATAAGGAAGGTTGATGAATATCATGAGAAGGAGAGTCCTTCTAGGAAATTTTTGATTCGGACTTCTCAATATGAATCTTCAAAACTTGATACCCTAGGAAAAGAATAAGAGGGTCATGTAGAAGTAAACAAACCAACTAAAGAAGAGAGTAGCAATCAGGAATTGGTTCAACAAGATAACCTTGTGGAAGATGACGAGAAAGAAAATGTTGAAGAAGAAAAAATAATTCAACTATCAGATAGTGAACATGAATTGCCAAAATTAGCAGAGATCATTTCGATGAATGATAAGGGAAAACAAGTTTTGGTTGATACACTGAGGAAAGCTTTGGTTTCATAGAAAGATGTTGGTGGTTCGTTAAAGAGAAAAGCCGAATAGATAGAGAAAGAATCCTTAAAAAATGGATAATATGATTCAGAATCATCCTCTCTGGGACATGACTTTGTGGTCTAATCATCGAAAAAATTGGTTAATACCATTACTCGGTTTTTGAGTATAGAATCGAGGTTCCAGATGCTTCAGCACTTGTTTAATCAAAAATCAGATTCTATTTCCATGCTTATGGATAAGTTCGTCAGGCTTGAGGCTGATTTCAAATCTTTCTTCATTGGGTATGATGCTCACAAGAGGTCATGTAAGGAAATTAAAAAGTGGTCAAGGAAAAAAATTGAAGATCTAAGAATATTTTATGACTTTTAAGATAATTTGAAGGATGCTTTTGATAATGAAGATGTCAAGATCAAATACCTTACTTCAAGTTTCAATGAGAAGATCAATCTTGAACAAACAACTCATAAGTAGGAAGAAAAAGATCTAAATGGGAAACTTAATTCAATTACTTTGAATATGAAGAGGGAAAGAGATCTCATGATAGAGTTCAAATAAAAGCTCAGTAATCAAGAAGAAATTTTAAAGACTCAGACATAAATTCTCAAGGCTCAGGAAGAAAAGATCAAAGCTCTTGAGAAGAAAAATGAGGATCAGGATCAGCTACTCAAGTGTTTTGAAGATGATCATAAGGATCTTAAAAATCTGAAGACCATTTTCAAGAAGCTTATGATTAAGGAAAAAGAAGGTTGATTTTTTCCTTAACTCTGATTTTTTGTTGCATTACCTTTCTTATACAAAATTTTCCAATCATAATGAAAATTTTGGTTTTTCTTTTTATGCTTCATTGTATAGTACTAATATTTAAGGTACTATTTTTCTTCCATTCCCTTTATTATTTTTTGAAAGTCACAAAGGGGGAGAAAGGAATGATAAAAAAATACTAACTAAAGAATAAAATTCCCTAAGTATGGGGGACTCTATCTAAGGGGAAGTTCTATCTAAGAATATTTCCTTATGCAAGAAAAAGAAAAATCTATTTAAGGAAGTCAAGAATACAATCCTTAGGGATTTCAAAATCTAAGGGGGAGTTAGTCGCATTCACCATGATTTATAAGTAAAGGGAGATGAGTTTTTATTTTAAGTTCATAAAGAAAAAATCATAGTCCTTATATTCTTTTTTTAAGGATGTTTGTGCTTTCCAAAAAGGGGGAGATTGTTGAGTCAATAAGGTTTCCTTATAACTTTTACATTTCTCTATGTTTTGAAAATCACAAAAAATTTATCTTAAGGAAAATATATTTTCCATAAGGATTATTTATATAAGGAAAATTTCCATTCTCTAAGGAAATTTTTATCCTTACCTTTGTTTTCATTATTCTCTTTATAATCCATCTAAATCTAACTCCTTTTATTACTAAGTCTAAAATTTGGTTTCATATCTAAAACCTTGGAATCCTAAAATTCCTTGGATATAGAGTGTTCTATTTTTAGATTTTGAACCGAATTATCTGAAATTAAAACATAGAATTCTCTAAAATTCAGGTTATGAATTTTCTAAAATTCATGTTCTGAATTATCTGAAATTCAGGTTCTGAATTCCTCAGAATTTAGACTCTAAATTCCTCAGAATTCCGACTCCGAATTCCTTATAATTTTTACTTTGAATTCCTTAGAATTCAGACTCTGAATTCCTCATAATTAAGACTCCAAATTCCTTAGAATTAAGACTTCTAATTCCTTAGAATCCTGAATCTGAATTTCTCAGAATTCAGAATCCAAATTTCTTAGAACTCAGACTCCAAATTATTTATAATTCAAACTCCGAATTCCATAGAATTCAGACTCTAAATTCCTCAGAATTTAGAATCTGAATTCCTTATAATTTAGATTCCGAATTCATTGGAATTCAGACTCCGAAATATTTAGATTTTAGATTCCTAATTCTTTGTAAAATAGAATCCAAATATCCATGTATTATAGACTCTAAATGTTTATTTAGTTAGATTTCGAATTCCATTTTTTTCCTTAGACTCTGAAAAATAGATTTGGTTAAGAAACCTTATTTTTCTTACACTTGTTATAGTTATGAAACCATGTCGTACAATCTATTTTTAACTAACCATTGTTTGAGTGACACGTATATAGGTCACTCCGAGATTCAAGGAAAAATATGACCGTTGGTGGAGGGAGCCGATCGTTGGAGAAGTTTCTATAAATAGTATCTCATTTGAACGAGATCAAAAACTATTCCATCGCTCTAGAGATTTTATGCTGCTGAAGTGATTTTTAGAGAGAGAGACTCTCATGCTTTATGCATTTATGAACATCTTGTTTAGATAGCTTTGCATGACTCCGATTATTTCTTTGTACAATCAAGGGCTTATGGGGATAAGAAGAAAGTGGTACTGACTACCTTTGAAGTTTGAGGGCTTGTAGGGATAGAAAGATAGATTCTGATATTCCTATTGATGGATTACCCTGGTGTGGGTAAGACAGACCCTCTTGAAAGTATAAATCAAGGGACCTTTATCCAAGGTTTTTGGATACCCTACTCTTTGGATTATGAGATTTCATACTTGTTACTTGTTTTTTTTCAAGTTTATTTCTGCTGTAATTTGATAAAGGAATAAAGTATAACCTTATTATACTTTATTATAATTTTTTATACTCTGATAAGTAAGATTATATATTCTTTAAGATATAATCTTTTCCTTGTAAAGTTTCCTTAAGTTTCATTTCCAGAACTATATTTTCTAAACCTTGTAAACTTTCCTTAAGTTTCATTTCGGGAACCATATTTCCAGAACCTGGAAAGTTTGTTTAGTAGAACTAAAAAAGGTCTTGTGAATTTACCTTGTTTAACTTTGTTAAACATAGTTTTAATTAAGGTTAAAAATGAAATTTTTTAAACATACAATTCACCCCCATCTTGTAATTGATCATCAACATTCATATTTTGATCCTACATATTTTTAAAGCAATGATCAAAAGAATTTCCAAAAACTATGAAATCATCCAAGAAAAACTCCAAGAAATATTTAATGTGATTAGAAAAAAATATATACCATGCACCTCTTAAATTTACCTAGAGCATTAAATAATTCAAATGGCATCCTTTTATATGAAAAATATCTAAAGGGACAAGTAAATTTTGTCTTCTCTTAATCATCAGGAGCAATAGGTACTTGAAAATAACTTGAAAATCCATCCAAAAATAATAATAAGTTCTCCCTTACAATATCTCTAACATCTGGTCAATGAAGGGGATGGGTAAATTATCTTTCTAATTTACCTGATTCAACTTCCTAAAATCAATTCACACTCTATAGATATTTTGAATTCTCATGAGGATGAATTCATTCTTTTAATTCCTCATAGTGGTTAGGTAGTTTTTTCTTGGAACTAAATGAATAGGGATAACCCATTTTGTATTTGAAATGGGATATATTATCCCATATTCTAATATCTTCTTGATCTCCTTATTTACAACCTTCATCAAGGTGGGATTCATCCTCCTTTAGGGATGTCTGATAGGTTTGGAATATCCCTCAAGAAGAATTTTACGTGAGAATATTTTTGGGTTTATTCTTGGAATATCACCTAAGCTCCACCCTATTGCTTCTAAATTATCTCTCAAAAGATAAATCAAATATTTTTCTTGGGTTTTAGGTAGATTATCATAAATTATCATTGGTAATTTATCTCTCTCTCTAAGGTATACATATTTCAAATCAGTGGGGAGTGGTTTTAATTTTAGATCTGGGGGATACTCAAGGGATAAAATTAAACTAAGGTTACCTACTTCCAAAGGCTGGACTTACTACACATAATAAATCATATTATCTTCTTCATCACTTAATAAATCATCAAATAAAGTATATTTTACCTTTTCTTCCCACATGAAATCAGAATCTCCACTGTGTTGGACATATACTTGTTCAGTGACATTTTCAATTAAAAAATTCTCTTCCAAGGCTAATAATTCATGGCACATACCTGATTATTAAATTTTCTTAGTACCAACTTCTTGGGAGAGTAAAAAATTAAATTATAATCTGATGGGTGCCTCATGAATTCAAAAATATTGATGTGGATTTTGATATCTACTCCATGGTGAGTGTCCCTTCATGGACATTAATGATGGTTTTGTAAATCTTCAAGAAATGTATCCTAAAAATGATGGGTGAGTGTGACATGATACTATATTATTCTATATTCAACAAATTGAAGTCAACTAGGAATAATAGATCTTTGAATTTCACTTAGACATCCACCAGAACTCTTGCTTGAAAAAATGTGGATCTATTTGAAAGATGGACCACCACTATTGTGGGATTCAATCTATTATATGTGAAGAAGTGTATACTAATTGAGTCAATACATTAATTGAAGCACCTAGATCACAAAAATATTTATATAAATTCCATGAAATAATGGTGAATAAAATGGAAAATGTCCATGGATCTTGACATTTGTTTGGAAACTATGGTGTGATAAGGGCTAAGAGAACTGCCCCCCCGGTGGGGGAGGGTCTTTTGACGTCTCTCAAGGGAGCGATGTCTACCCCTTTTGCCACTTTTTCCAACCCCTACCTTATTCCCCCATTTCCACAAATCTCTCTTTTCCATAAAGTCCATGACCTATTCGATAAAATCCCCAACCTACTGATTTCTACTGCAGAATTCAATGCGGCCTCTTTACTCCTAGATCAGACCCCGATCGCTTGTTTCTAGCAGAGACGAACTTCAGTTTATGCTTTTGACAGGTTCTTCTACGTGTCTTGGGATTTATATGAAAGGGATACGATGGGTTTTCTTGATAATATACACATCATGGTTTGGTTCGTGTCGGATGATGACCTGATCAAAGCATGGTCTAGTGCTCCTCGTACCTACAACGGATCCCAGTTCTTCCTCTTCAGATGGTATTATGACTTCCATATGAAGTGAAACTCCCCAACTATGGAAACATGGGTTAGCTTTCCTAAACATAATTTACCATTTCAGAATCCTTTGATCATTAAAATTATAGGGAACCTTGTTGGTAGATTCTTATGTTCTGATAGTAGAACTCGTTCTGTTTGTCACCCTGTTAATCTGAGAATCTGTGTGGAAGTTGATGTGTCTAGAGTGCCTCATAGGTATGTGTGGATTTTAGTGGGTGAAGAATTTCGCTTTAGATAGCCTGTTGTTTATGAATCATGGGTTGTTTTTTGTTCCCACTGTAAGAGAATGGGACACACAACGGCAACTTGTAGGCGGGGGTCGAAGGACCTCGAGACACAGAAGGGTGGGGATGTAGGAGGAAAGGGAAATGGCTTGGGGTCTAAAGACAATGAGGCTTTGTATGGATAGATTGATCAGGAGAATAGGACCCCATATAGTTTTCTTGGTGAGTGCGGTAAGATTATGAATACGGTGGATGAGGGGTCTGTTGATGGTTCTGAAACATCTAGTCGATACATTGGCAAGATTACTAGTACTGTAGGTTCAGGTTATGCAGTGCAGAAAAAAGCAAGATAGGGTATTTCCTCCCAAACCATCTATTTCAGGAATTTTTAACAGGCTAAGGAAAGATTTGGCAAGTCCCCCCGGTGCTATAATTGTAGGGGGTGCACAAGCCAGTACGAGGGTTGGATTAACTCTGGATATGCACAAAGATGATGCTAAAGCTCCGGGTGAATCTTTTGGAGCTGGTATCTCAAATCCTAAGGGAGATGCTAGCCCAATTCTAGGTACCTATGCTATGGAGGTGCATGATGGAAATTATAACATCATTAAAAGGGTGATACATCCAACTATTGAGGGAATTTTTATGGATGGTCAAGAGTGGGAGCATCCAACACATAGGGAAAACAGGAAGCTGAATTCCAATCAGGGAAAAAATATGAGGAGAAAATTGGCCTATGTAAACTTAAACAACCGTTTTGATAGTTTGAGTATCGATGAAGGGATAGAAGAAAACACCAGTTTTCCCTATGAAGCTTTGTCTAAGGGAAAAGGACATTCCTCAGATGACAATAATATAGGGGGACCCAGTAAAGGCCTACACAGTCCAAGGAGGAAGAAAGGAAATAAGGAAAATAGGGATCTAGGGAGCTGCATTGTTAATAAGAAGTAGAAACCAAAAGGGTGCAAAGACTACTATTATCTTCCTTGGCCTATGGAGACACGGTCAGCCAAAAAAGATGGTAAATCTAAGGCACTTGAGATTCAGATAGTGGAAGGTGGGGTGGGTCAGCGATTAGGAGACACCGTGCCCCCAGAGCTTGATAAGGAGGTTTCAACGACAAAGGGCCTAGAAGGATTGGTGACCCTCCATAAGGATGGTAACAAGACGCTAGAGGATATTCAAGGTGAGGAAAATCTGCAGTTGGAGGATGGGGTGCTGGGAAAGGAGGATGCTACCCCTTCTGGCCAGCAGCATGAGACTGAACAACATGAATCTGGTGCTATGCTCGAACATTCTCTAGAATTGCTTATGAGCTCAGAAGTGGTAATGGTCGAAACTTTCCTAACAATTAATTCTCCTAATGTAGAGGCATAAATAATGATTTAAAGGGTTATAAGGGTGCCTCCCAATGAGGAGAAAATCAAATGGATCAATAAGAAGGACTTGATTTTAATTCGGGGCTTCAACAAAGGGATGATTAGCATAGAGGAATATATCCAATCCTAGGACAAGATGGCATCAGGGGTCGAAGCTGTTCTAATGGAGGAACCATAAACTCAGGTAAACACCATCTCATGGAAACTTTTAAGGGAGATAAAATCTAGCAGGCTTCATTTTCTTTTTAATGACTCGGTGTCCTCTTTTTGTGCTTGAACCTTTGGTTTCTCACTTTTTTCCTTAAAAGTGTTTGGATGATAAAAAATTTAATTTTGAGTGAGTATAAGGGCTAAGACACTTCTTCCCAAGTTAATCATATCATTCCCTTGAAGTATACTCTTCTTGGTGCAAAGATACTTCAAAAATTTAATATACTGTGGATTTTTTTTGAGTGATTCAAGAAGGGGGATATTAATTTCAACTTTCTGTAAGGTATCCAAAATTTCTTTTTAAATTGATTATTCCTATAATCTCTTTTATCAAATAATACTTTATGGAAATGGATGGGGTAAGTCTTTATTCTCCCTTTGTTGAATTTTTAATGGCGTTTCTTGTATCTTCTTCCTTGGACTATCCTTCTCCTCCCCACCTTTACTTTCTTATTCTCGGTGCATTTTCATAGAATTTTTAGAATCTCCAACTTCATTATCCCAAGGCTCAAGTGGTATTGTTTCAGGTTTATGGGATACTAGTGGTGAGACTTATTTTCCAATTCTTTTTTATTAATATTATGAATTTCAATATTGGGTTTTGGATTGACTTGTAAGAGATTTTCCCTGAATTTTTGGTTAGGAAGTCCATGAGACTTTTTATCTTGTTAGGAAAATATTTTATGGTGTCTTTTATCCCCTAAAACTTAGATATCTACTATTGTTTTTGAATTTGTGTTTGTGAATTGGTATATGGATACTCATAGGTTCTTTGGAAAGTGAATGGTTGGTGTTAATAAGGCTAGTTATAAGATTAATTTTGTGGAAATGGTAGTGGGTTTTGGAATTGTTGCTGGAATGGGGGTTAGTTTTGGAACTGGTTTTGGTATTGGGGTGTAGCTTGATTATTCTAATTTCTAAATCCATATTGAACTTGGTTAGGATCTCTCCATCCTTGGTTTTGTTCGAACTAACTTAGATGAAAGGATTCCACACAATTTTCCATTCCCTATATTTCAGCACATTGGTTAGTGGAATGATCTGGTCAAAAGAATAAACCACATATCTTATCTGGTGCTTGTTGGTAACCAAGTTTTTAGGGCCATCTATCTCACCATATTGGTTATAATATCAACATTAGTTTCCCATAAAGGTGATGGATGATAAGTTATTACCACATAAATACCTATTGTGCCAGTACATCTTGTACTGAACTGTTGTGAGTTCTATGAAATCTTCTCAATGGGGACCTTGAATTCTTTTAGTGACTTTTCAATCAATGTGCCTCCAGATGATGCATCCATAAGGTTTCTATCATTATCAAATAAGCCTTGTTAAAATAAGATAAGAAATTGATGCTCCTCAATTGATTGATTTGGGCAGCTGGATCGTAGATTTTTAAATCTTTCCCACTACTCATAAAGGGGTTTTCAAGATGATTGTCTAATGTTATAGATTTAATTTCTGATGGATATATTTAAGTAGGTGGGGAAGAGTTTTTTCATAAAGCATCTCACTAAGTCATTCCAATAATTCACATCTCTTGATTATAGGATATACAACCATTACTTGGAAGTACCTTCTAATAAAAATGGGAATGCATTCCACTTTAATTGCTCCTTAGATAATCCTTGGAGCCTGAAAGTAGAGCATACATATGTGAACTCTTTAATATGTTTGTTTGGGTATTCACCTACCAAGCCATGAAATTTTGAAAGAAATGGGATCTTGTTAGGTTTTATATAAAAATATTTTTTGTATCTATGGAATGAAAATATTATTGTTTTTATTGAGGAATTGTGGTACACATAGGTCTCTAAGGGTTGGGTTCTAATTTCCAACAATGTTGAAAGGATTAGAGTGAACACTTGAAGTTTCACCTGAGTCTTCAAGAGATATTTCCTCAAATTTAGATTTAAAATCAAATTTTCTAATTCTATTAAACAAATTTCTTTCAATTTTAGGATCTAGGGGGAAAGGCTCAGTGTTTCTAGTTCTATTCATACAATTTTAAAGATAAAAGAAAAAAGAAAAAAAATATTGTTGGAACCACCACCCTGAAAATAGAACTAAATTTTGACATCCTATCATGGGGTGTGACAAAAAAAATTTCTAATTTAAAAATGAATTAAAGTGGTTAACCAAGGTTTTATCTGGAGAGAAGCACTCAAAAATCATGTTTTCACTTGAAATTAGAGAAATAATTGGTGGTTGATTTTGAAATTGATTGATTTTAAAAAGGAATAATGTAATTAAAATGAAGTTTGAAACTAAATTGATGAAGAGAGTGAAGGGTTTTTGGTAGGATAAAACTTTTCAATGACATAAAGGTCATAAAAATTAGTCCCCCTCTCTTCCTACTGAATGATAAATGAAATAACCCTTGATCAAGTTGTCAACCACCCTTGGTTAAAGGAATCAATGGAAACTACTCATGTGTACATGTAAATTAATAAAACATTACCAAAAAACTAAGACAAGTACTTATTTGGAATTTTTTCTCCTTATAAATCAAAAAACAATTCAATTATTCCACACATGTGCCAACAATCACTAGAAACTCACCACCTAACACAACCTTCTTGATCAAGACAAACTGCACTAGGTGGAGGGAGTTCAAATATCTTCAAAAAAAAACATATAAATAATTAATTTCACAAAAACCCTAAATAAGATCACATTAGAATAATTGGGAAACATTGAAAATAGAAATCATTCAATAGAAAAATATATTTTTAAGTTAAATCCCAAGACTATGACATTATAAAAGGAAAACTCTCCCTTCCCCGATAACTCAAAATTTTTACCCCTCCATGTGAAGGGTAATTGAGTGGAAGGGGGAAGAAGATATAATTATGAAACTAATAAAAGAAAAAGTAGAAAATACACAACACTTAAAGGTTCCAATCCTCAAACACATCCCAACTTTCATATTATTCAACACCATTTAATGGAAGTTGATGCACATATTTATAAGCTAGAGAGGGGGAAAATTTTCCCTATAGTTTCTATCCCCCAAAAGTTTGAGTTTAATTAATATAGTAAATGGATGAATTTTGGGATGTTATATTTAATTTTTTTCCCCATATTTTTTTCACATGTTCTCCAAATATCAGCTTATTTGGACAAGTTTATAAAAAAATAAACCTGAATTACTAAAGAATAATTTTTCTATCTTAGGAGACTCTTCAACTCATTGAAATTTGGTGCATTAAATAGTTTCCTTAATAACAGAAATTCTACATAAAATTTAATGTGAAAATGATTCTATGAGTACTATTTTCATTCCAGCTATAAAAAACACATTTTTAAGTCTCTAGAATGAGATATTTTTCAATTACAGAGGTGGGGTCCATTCTGTCAGACATAAACATTCTTCCACTTGATTGATTTTTTCTGGTATAGTGTATTTAGAATTGGAGTTGGGTCTTGAAGAAAAATTTTAATCACATGAAAAAAGTATTCCTAAAATAATAATAACTTAAATTGGATAATAATTGGAAAATTTATGCTCAAAACACAAAAGCTCTAGAAAAATATTAAATTTCAAGAATTAAGCAGTTTTGACAATTAAGCCCAAAATTCACCAAAAATACTAAAATGATGAAAATCAGATCAAATTAATTAATTGACAGGGATTAAATCATTGAAAAACATATGAAGAATTATGAAAATATTATATATATTAGGATTCCCTTGCATTTTAAGTCTTAATTTCTAAAATAAATTAGCTATGAAGGGATTCATTAGAATACCCAAAACTTTTTCTTTAGATGGAATAAATTATAGCTTCAACACCCCATCAACCACCTTCTCCTTCAAAAATTTATATTTTATATCAATATTTTTTAACATGGAATGATTCAATGGATTCTTCTATAGATTTATGGAATATTTATGATCAAAATTAATAATAATTGGGTATCTAATTTTGACATTCATATCCTCAAGTTGGGTTTTCATCCACATCATTTGAGTATTTTCCTATAATGCAAAATCATACTCTACCTTAATAAAACTTATATTGATTGTAGTTTTATTCTTTTTAATGTCAAGACGCACATTTATCACAAAAAAAATCCCACCTGAAGTTAACTTTCTATCATCCACAAACCAAGACCAATAATCATCTTAAAATCCTTTTAGGTTCCAATTATCTTATTTCTTGTATAGTAGTAAAAATTTAGAACTGTTGGATATATACTTGAGAATTATTTTAGCTTCAATAAGATGTGATTCCTTAATATGAAATTGAAACCTAACACAAAGTGTGATAGATAATACTATATCCAACCTTTAAGTAGTTAGATAAAATATAATTCCAATGAGTTATATGAATTCATTTTAATTAACTATTTTTCCTTTATCATCCTTTCATAGATTTGATTCCACTTGAATAAGAGTAGATAATCCTCTTACTTCCACATTTACAAAACTTTTTAAAAGATCTTTTGCACACTTTTCTTGTGAAATACAAATATGACCAAAAATTTGGGTAATTTTCGATCCTAAGAAAAACATTATTTCACCAAGTAGTGGAATCTCTTCAATTTCTTCTTCATTTGAGTAGAAAAATATTCACACTTTCTCTTCATCACATGAAAAAAATGACGTCATAAACATGAACAATCACAATGAGTGATGTGGTGTTAACTTTATGTGTAAGTTTTTGTACACCTATCCCTTCTTGAACTTCATACTTCTCAAATACTCACCAATATTTAAGTACTAAGCTCTTGTAGCTTACTTTATTCTATAAATATCATTGTTTAATTTAAAAAAACTTATTTCATCATCATAAAACTAAAATCCCTCAGGCTATTTCATATGGAATTCCTCATTGAGTTCACCATTTAAGAATTCTAAATTTACATCCATCTATTTTTTTAAAATTTATTTGAGCATAAATTTCATGTAACATTCTAATGGTTTCAAGTCTGGACATTAGAGAAAATGTCTCATCAACATTAATTACCTATACTTTTAATATCCCTTACAAATAATTTTGGATTTATTTCTTTCAAAAATTCCATTCTTATTAAGTTTGTTTCTTAACACCCATTTTATTCCAACAATATTTTTCTCAATAGATCTTGGAACTAGTTTGTAGTTCTCATTATTCTCTATTTGGCATATCTTCTCATCCACACATTGAATCCATTATTTGTGTTCAAAATATTCCTTAACACTTTTGGGTTTGTCATTAGAGAATAAGATTGTGTGATCAGTTCCCAAGATTCTTTTTTGAGTCTGAATACCCAGGTTTGATCACCAATTATATTTGTAGTATCCAGATGCTTACTTTGTCTTGAACCTATACTTGTGAAATTTTGTTTTGCTTCTTCATCACTACTATATGTAGAATCTGTATCATATTCTTGAAAATTTGTTTACTTTAAACACCCACTTTTAAATTAAGATAGATTCTGATCTTTTCTTATCACAAGCAGGCAACAAAAATAAAAATAGTGAGAAAAGGATTGAACATAGAACATTTATAATGGTACAGAGAATAGATATACCCTAGTCCACTCTACCAAAAATAAACTCCTAGAGCTTAGTGATTTCACACAACCCCAAAATTCATATTTACCGGCTTCTTTTTTTCATTTAGAAACGGTTTAAACCGCCGCAAAATCGTTCTACGACAGTTTTGGAAAACCGCTGCTAAATCATGCATTAGGAAATAATTAGCGGCAGTTTTTAGGGGCGGTTTAAATCGTCGCTAAATCGTTTTTAATTTTTTTTAAAATTTTTAATTTTTTAATTAGCGGCGGTTTTTTAGCAGCCGTTTAAACTGTCGCTAAATCGTTTTTAATTTTTTTTTTAATTTTTTAATTTTTAATTTCTTTATATTTTTATATTAGTAATTTGTTTATTTTTTTTTCATATTAGTAATTTATTTATTTAATTTTTTAAATTAATTAATTAATTAATTAATTATTATTTATATTCGTAATTTATTTATTTATTATTTATATATTATTTATTTGTTTATTTATTTATTATTACCACGCACATGCCCATCCATCTCCATGCATAAGTCTATATCCATGCACATGCCCACGCACATGCCCATGCCATATATATAAATTCTGCATTGGGTGAGATTTGAACCCCTTACCTCTTACTTATTCTCCAAAGACTTTACCACTCAAGTAGGTTCTTCATGTGGTCAATAAATCAAATTTAATATACTTATACATATATATATATTAATTGAAAAAACAAGTAATACATAACAAATAGATACAAACTAAATAATTATTAATCAATAATTATTAATAAATAATCAATAATTAACAATTAATCATATATAATATATAATATATAATATATAATATATAATATATAACATATAATATATAATACATAATACATAATACATAATATCTAATATCTAATATCTAATATCTAATATATAATATATAATGTATTATATATAATATATAATATATAATGTATTATATATAATATATAATATATAATGTATTATATATAATATATAATATATAATGTATTATATATAATATATAATATATAATATATAATTGATAATATATAATAGATAATAGATAATAGATAATAGATAATAGATAACAGATAATAGATAATATATAATATATAATATATAACATAATATATATAAGTAATATATAAATAATAAATTAATTAAAAAATAATTTAATATATAATAAATAAATAAAAACCAAAAAAAACAAATAAAAAATAGATAAATAAATAATAAATAATAAATAATAAATAATAAATAATAAATAATAAATAATAAATAATAAATAATAAATAGTCAATAACGAATAATAAATAATAAATAATAAATAATAAATAATAAATAATAAATAATAAATAATAATTAATAATTGATCATTAAGAATTAAGAATTAAGAATCAATAATTTATATTCAAAAATTTATAAATAATTTATAAATTATTTATAAATTATTAATAAATAAATAATAAATAATTAACAATTATTTAATAATGAATAAATAAATAATAAATGAATAATCAACTAATAATAAATTAATATTTAGTAAATTAAAAATTTATTAACAAATTAATAAATAATAAATAATAAATAATAAATAAGAAAGAATAAATAAAAAATAAATAAAAAATAAATAAATACATAAATAAATAGATAAATAAATAATAAATAATAAATAATAAATAATAAATAATAAATAATAAATAATAAATAATAAATAATAATTGATAATTATAAAATGAATAATTCTTAATTAATAATTAATAATTTAGTTTTTATATTTAATATGCAATATTCAATATTTAATATTTAATAAATAATTAATATTTAATTAATATTTAATTAATAAATAATCAATAAATAATCAATAATAAATAAATAAATACATAAATAAATAGATAAATAGATAATAAATAATAAATAATAAATAATTAATAATAATTAACAATTAATAATTGATAATTATAAAACTAATAATTCTTAATTAATAATTAATATTTTAACTTTAATATTTAATATGAAATATGCAATATTTAATATTTAATAAATAAATAATAAATAAATAAATAATAATAAATAAATAAATAATAAATAAATAAATAATAAATAAATAATAAATAAATAATAAATAAATAATAAATAAATAATAAATGAATAATAAACTAATAATAAATTAATATTTAGTAAATTAAAAATAAATAATAAGGAATAAAGAATAAAGAATAAAGAATAAAAAATAAAAAATAAAAAATAAAAAATAAAAAATAAAAAATAAAGAAATAAATACATAAATAAATAAATATATAAATAAATAATAAATAATAAATAATTAATAATAACTAATAACTAATAATTTATAATAAATAAATAATAATTAATCAATTAATAATTATTAATTAATTAATAAATAATGAATAATGAATAAATAAATAAATAAATAAATAAATAATAAATAAATAATGAATAATAAACTAATAATAAATAATAAATAATAAATAAATAATTAATAAATAAATTAAAAATAAATTAATAATTAATGTGTACATAATAACTAAATAATAAATAAATAAATAAATGAATAAATACCTAATAATAAATAATATTTAAATAAATTATAACTAATTATCAATTAATTAATTAATTAATTAATTAATTAATATTAAATAAATAAATAAATAAACAATTAATTAAATAAATCATAGAACGTTAAGAACTACTAGAAACCCTAAAAAAATGAAATGGTCAAAAAATATGATCTGGTACTCATTTTCAAGTGCCACAACCAGTCAAATCGAAGATCATGAAATGAGCTTCGATATGATATGTGGTACATGCCGAATGGACACATGGATTGAAAGTTATAACTGTTTGAATTTTATGAAATCGGTGTCTGCAACTAAAACCTCTGTTTCAGAGGCCTTTTAGGCCTTTCTGGTGGAATAAAAAGGGTTACAATACTCAAAGAGTTAGTACCAAACCTAAGTAGTGTAGAGCTCATCGCAGGCTTCGATTAAATATGTGGTAGAGCCCAAACGGACTCCCGGATTAAAAGTTATGGTCGTTTGAAGTTCGAGTTCGATTTTCGACTTTTGAATTTTGAATATATTTTTTTCCTTTGATTATCACACGATTTAATTCTCACTTGGTTTTTCTCATTTGATAAACTTTGATTTGATTGGTTGTGGATCTAAAAAGGACTCTCGGATTAGAAATTATGGTCATTTGATGCCGAAGTCTATTCTTCTACTTATTTAAGATTTTCTTTCATTTTAAAAATAGTATTAAATAATAATTATAAATATTAATTAATTGACACATTATAAATATATAAAATTATAAATAATAAACTATATTTAATTGTAAATAATAAAAAAATAAAAAATAAAAAATAAAAAATAATAAATAATTTTTTGAAATTTTGAAAATTTTTTCCCTTAAATTTTTCGACGGTTTTCAAAAAACCACTGTTAAAAAAAATTTAATTTTTTTAGAAGATATTTATTTTAAAAAAAATAAAAAAATAAAAAATAAATAAAAAATAAATAAAAATAAAAAATAAAAAATAAATAAATAAATAAATAATGAATAAATAAAAAAAAAATAAAAAAAAATAAAAAGCTAATATAAAAAAATTAAAGAAATAAAAAATTAAAAAAATTAAAAAAATTAAAAAAAATTAAAAAAATTAAAAAAATTAAAAAAATTAAAAAAATTAAAAAAAATTAAAAACGATTTATCGATGGTTGAAACCGCTGCTAAAAAACTGCCGCTAATTTAAAAAAATAAAAAAAATTAGCGGCGTTTTTAAAAACTGCCGCGAAAAAACTGCCGCTAAAACACTATTTTCTCATAGTGTCACTATAACTGATACTTTTCTTAGGGACATCCCTATTGAGTGAAAGTAGTAGTCACTTAGTACAAACCACCAGAGCTTTTATCAGGATCCTATAAGGCTTTATGAAAACAAAAACCTTAAACACTCAGTACATGGATTGCTCACTTCCAACAATGAGAGAGAATAATTAGAGTTTAAAAAATAAAGCATAGAGTTACAAGATGAAACTAATAGAAGATAATATTTCTCTAAAATAAACAATAAGAATGAATTATATATCGAGGAAAGTCTTTAAAAAATAGCTTGATTGATCTTGATAACACAACCATAGAAGAACTTAATTCTTCTTCTTCTTCTTCTTAGCATAGAGAAGTGGAATAAAAATATTTAAGGAAAAGAGAGAGTTCAAGCGTTGTTCTTGTTTGAATACTATTTTATATCTTCTTATTTAATATTGGCAAACATGATATCTAAATAAAAACTAGCCTCAAGGTAAAAATCATTATGTCCTTTTCTGAAAATTACCCCGACAAAAATAACTGAGGAATAAATATTCTCAAATATTTTCTTTTATCAATACTTGCAACCCTTTGAAAATTAATTTTACTATAAATAAGTATTCCATTGTTTAATGCATTGAAACCAACTTTAAATTTCACTTAAAATACTCCAACGATAATAAATACCTAGGTTATAGAACTACATAGTTGATTTTGGATCACCATATAACCAAAATCCATGTATTTTAATTCATATAGCTGAATTGATCCACAAAGCTATTCTTTGCCTTTCCAATTTCTTTTACATAGTGAATTTTTTTTTGCCATATTGCTCGTGTAGAAAAAAATTTCATAGCCTAATGAATCACATAACCAAAGTTTGTGTAGTTGAATGAATAATATAGCTGATTGGAACCACATAGTCAAATATTCCATGGATTCAAATCACATAGCTGATTACTCAACATAACCAATTCACATATTCATTTCATTGATGTAGTTGATTTTCATATAACTGATTATGATGTAGTTGATTTTCATTGGAGATTCTATCACATAGCCGATAGATATAGCTGATTGCTTGATGTAGCCAAATTCCTCACATATCCAAATTTTCTAAACTTAGGTAAATTTCAAAAAATTCAATAGAATTATATATTTTAGTAGAAACAACCTACATTAGATTAAAATATAATAAACAAACTTAAAAAATGAATCATTGGAAACATATGAATGGTTTTCAAGATCATAAAAACATAAATCATATGTGATATGTTGGAACAACATTAATAGTATAAAAATATATCCCTTTTTAATGATAAAAAAATGTATTAAACATTAAACATGGAATTTTAAAAGGTTTAAAGAGTTTTGAAGAAAATCACATAATCTATAATGATTTTAAAATTTTGTGTTTAGCCTTTATTCTCCCATATTATTTGTAATATCCCCCCTTCTTTTGACATTAAAAAGGAAAGGTAATGAGAGGAAAAAGACATTTAATATAATACTTTGAGTTATGAACAGTTAATATATAATGTTGAAACTGAATTTGAATAAGGAAAGATTGAAATTCAGCAAGTAAAACATTCAAGAAGATGAAAAACATAAAATTAAATCAATCACTTCACTCATAAATAAAGAGATAAAAAATAATTTCATTAAATATGAACACTTGTACAAAAATAAAAATACCCAACATATAGAAAAACATATATAGTACATCAGTAAGATGAACTTGTCTTATATATGGGTTCAAAATCAAATGGATATTTGGGTGGAGGTTTCTTAAAATTGAAAGAGGATGAAGGGGTAGTAGGTGGGTCAACCACTAGAGGTAGGACTATTCTTCCAAGATCCATTGTTGAACTCTCTTCATATCCACAACCTAATACATTTCTTGGTTCCTAGGTTGGAATAATCAACACTTTTTCAGGGTTCTATGAAGAAATACTAAATTCATAAGAACTAAAGCTTAAAAATGCCATCTTCTTTGCAGGCGCTGAAGATTGAGCTTTTTTTCCAATAGGTTCAGTAGTAGCAGTAGCATAAAACATTGATTGATCTCACTTATATATATTGATTGGATTAAACAATGTGACTAACTTATACCCATAACCCTTATAGGTATCAAAAGGTGCTGGTTCAGGGGTTAATCTTTCTCTAAGAGAGTAAAGTGAATCAACACATATATCTATCTGCTTGATGATATCTAATTTTTAGAAGTCCAAAATAGTTATACAAGTCCATTGATTCATATGAGAAACCAAAGAGATAACATTGTTCAATAAACCTTTAAAATATTTAATATTTCTAGAAAAAATATCTAAGAAGAACTAACCATATAAGCTGGTTGAGGACTCGACAAAGCTGCAAGGGGTTCTATAAACAACTTGGTTTGAATCCTATCTGCTAAAACTTGAATCCTTGTAAAGAGCTGAAATTTTATTAATAAAATTCCCATTGTGATTGAATTATATGAACTATTAAGGTTACAGAAAAAACATGCACTTATTTGGTATAAGATCCTGACCTTTTATGAAGTTATCTCGAGAGCTAATTCATGATTTTTTTTGTTTTATTTAAGTACCTTTGATTAGAATAATTACTTGTGGTGCGTTTGAGTGAAGTTTTAAGAAAGTTTTGAGAAAAAGAGGACTGTACATGGTTTGAAAAACCATGCACCCAAATGCAGGTAATCGTGCAACCCTGAATAGTGAGGTCCGCACAGTTGGCACACAATTTGCCTAATAGAACACCCCTTCCCAAGAAACTATGCACATAGTTTTTAATTACCCTAAAAATTATTTTGAAATCCCTAAAATCACCAAAACACCTCCTATTAGACCATACCTTAGGACTAAAGATTTTTGGGAAATTCAACAGCTTTCCAAAGGGGTTTTAAGGCCATCCGACCTCTGTTCTTTAAGATTCAAAGCTTGAATCGAAGATATTCTCTTATCCCTATAAGTGGATCTCATCCTGATTCCTTTCCCAATCTTTCTTCTCTATTTCCTTGATCATTTTGGTGGGATTTATCCTCTATTTATATAGATCTAATTTTTTTTGGTGAGATATAGATCTATGATTATAGTTCTAGATCTATATTGATTATATCTTGATATCCTTGATCTTGATTTAGGGATTTAGATCCGGAACTCAGATCTACGATGTTGTGCTCCTCAGATTTTTGGGGATTTCCATTGAACAAAAGTCCGTCAATGAATTGAGGTAGGTGGTCTAAAATATAATTCCCATAGTCGTGTATTTTATGCGTGTATGAAAAATTGTTGAATTTCTAGAATTCTTTAGTAATTGAATTCCTAAATTGGGTTAATTATGTTAACCAATTGATTTATCAAAGCATTATTTAACTAAATTATTAATTGAGGAATTAATCATGAGAATAAGGGGATTTCCTATTAGATAATTAATTTGAGGAAATTGATTATGAGATTTAGGGAATATAATCTAGATAATTAATCAGGGGATTAATAATGAGATATTGAAATGGATAAATTGAGATAATTAATTGTGAATTAATTTTGTGCTTTTGATATTTTGATCTAGATAAATAATTGTGGAATTAATTATAAAGAGTGAGATTTAAAATGAGATAATTAATTTTGTAAAATTAATTATGGGAAATGAATTGTGTTATTAATTAATTAATTTATGAATTAATTAATGGGATTGGCATTCTTAATTAATTGGGGAGATAATTAAGGATATTGATGTATTTAACTAATTATTGAATTGGTAATGGAATTGATGTGGAAAATTAATTATGAATTAATTATGTGAGTAAAGGAATGGGAACATGGTCATTCAGTTGAGAAGTATTAATGGTAACATGGTCATTATAATTATGAGTAAATGAATGGGAACATGGTCATTCAAATGAGAAGTATAAATGGTAACATGGTCATTCTATTGAGAAGTAAGAATGTTAACATGGTCATCTTACTGATGAATTTTTTATTGGTAACTTTGTAATTTTTGGAATTTCTGTGTGAATTTAAATAATGGTAATAATTGAACTCTGAGATATGGACTCAAATGATAATACTTCGAACCGTGGCATGAGTCGAATCAGGTACTGAGATATCATATCACTTTTGAATACGTCGAGCTTTGGAATGAGTCAAAGCAGGTATTAAGATACGATATTACCTAGGGAACGTTTTAGGATCCAATATAAGATGAAGTTAGTATTGAGGTACATGTATCCCCAGGAACCCTGGAGTTAATATGACTAAATAAAGAATAAATGATAATATGATAACTATTTATTTATGAATTGTATTATTTTATTTATAAAAATTATTACACTACCTTTTGACTAGAATTGTTTTAGACATAATTGGTGGTGGCCTACTGAGTTGTACTCACACCCTACTCAGGCTTCCTGATCGGTACTCAAATAGAATTTACCGTTGCAGGACAGGTTAAGGGAAAGGGCCCTAAATTAGAATGCTGATTGGGGATGGAGCTTGGATGAGGGAATCAGACGTGGTTTGGGACCCACTTGGGAGTCATTAGTGTGTTTTTTTCAGATGAGTTTTTAGGTACTTTGACACTTATATTGGCATAGCATGTTTTCCCTTTCAGTTGAATATTGTACTTGCTATTTTGGTTATCTTATGACATTTGTCTTGTTATGGTTATATATGATTCTGATTTTTTATCTATTTCCATTGGTGTTTTACTATGATAAAATAGGGTATAGTCTCCCCATGTCTGACTTACCATACCCTCACTACTAGTCAGAAGCCTCTGACATACTGGGAGGCACGCCTAAGGTTATGTGACCGATCAGATCAGAGCACTGTGTGTGGTACCCGGGTTAGGATGTTACAAAGTGGTATCAGAGCACTGATTTTATTTTTTATTATTTTGTCTTACTATTTTGGGAAAGGTATACATGAGACTAGGAAGATTCTAGGCTTGGTAATGAGCTCATGCATGGGATTTTCAAACCCATGTACAAAGGAAAACCTAAGTACTCAGGGTGGGATTGTTGTTATTACTATTTGCAGTTACAGTTGAATATTATTTCACCATGGGTGATGCACTTAGGGTGTGATGTGATTATTGTTTCTGATAATTTTTGAGTATTTATTCATGGTTTGGAATGGCATAAGAGTTGATTCTGTATGCATCATTCTAGGAACACATGGTTATTGTGACATGCATCATTTTAGGCACGCATGGGAAAACAAGTTATGGGCAAGCTGTGAACTTGAAATGTTTTCCTTATTTGTGAGATTAAAATGAAAAATAGTGGCTAACATGAATTGTGAAAGATTGTAAAATGATACAAAATGAGAATAATTGGGTGTCTAAATGAGAAACTTGTTTATGATAGTGTGTTTACCCTTGTTAACCAAAAACTAGGCGTAGGATGGTTAAGGGTATGATAGTGCCTCAATTTTGACCGTGTGGAAAGATGCGGGAATAATACATGTTGAGACCTATTGTGATTATTCCTCTTACATAAATGTTATAAGTTTGTGTTATGATACCTAAGGCATGTGTTTGGAATTGTAGAGAATATGCTTCCACGCCGCTTGTTAAGGGGATGACCAAGGGGAATGGCTATGAATGGTCTTCCAGTAAGGGAACTTGAGGCACCAGTGGTTCCATTTGAAGATTAAGGGGAGCCATTATAGGATAAATTTTATCGTTTCATGAAATTCATGGAAAGAGACCCAGAGCGGGTTGTGAAAGCATTTCTAAGTTGACAAGGGAGTTTTAGTTACAACACCCTCTGACTTTTACTAGATAGGGTTGTCCTGAGGGAGCTGAATTCTAGGCTGAGTCCACTAAGAAAATACTTGACCATTTGGAGAATCTGGATAAGAGGTGGGTCAAGCTAGCTGATTATATGCTATAGAGATTAGAAAAGTGCTGGTGGTACATTCAGGTGTGAACTAGGAAAACTAATGGTGTGTTATGAAATTCATTCTTAGAGAGGTTTTTGGATCATTTCTATCTAGAGATAATGAGACAAGATAAAGCTAAAAAATTTATGCATCTGACCCAGGGGTGCCTGTCCATGATGGATTATGATAGACTCTATATAGATCTGAAATGCTTTTACCTAGCGTTAATAGGAGATGTGGTGGCTACTATGAAATGCTTTCAGGATGGAATTAAGTTCAAGATTTAGTCCCAAGTAAATATTTTCTGATTAAATAAGTTTTATGAAATTGTGGATTATGATCTCATAGCTAAGTGGAACCTAAGGGAGGCTTCTAGTATTGTACATGTAGTTGTTATTGGATGATCGGGAGGTGAGACTTCTGAGAGAAGGAAACACCATTATGAAAACTTTATCCAAGGCAGTGGGAAAAAGTACTCAAACCTGAGGGTTGGTTTGACAAGACCTTACTGGGGTGATCTATCATCAGTGTGGTAGGTTAAGACACTATCATCAACACTATCCCCGACCACTAGTAGAGTGTCGGTCTTGTGGCAATATGGGACACCTACATAAGTTCTGCAGGTCGCAGTGATAGACTGGTGTTGAGGGAGCAACTGGGAATAGTCAGAGTGTGGTAAGGGGGTCTTCTACATCATATCAGTATGGCAGTTGGAGTTCTACTAGCTGAGGCAGAATAGGTAGTGGAAATGGTGATAGAGGTCTAGAGCACCCTTACCATTAGAGCGGTGTTACACAAGGGAGCCAGAAAACATCATAGAGAAGAGGGGTAGTATAGTTACATGCAGTGAAACCTACACTTGTGGAGAGAAAGGATGGAATATTTATAGTGAGAGGTTCTATTCTAGTAGATTCTACTTTATCTAGTGACTTATTTGATACTAGTGCCTCTCATTCTTTCATATCTATGAAACATGTTAACTGTTTGAGCCTGGCAATGGAGTTTGTGAGTGAGACAATGAAAATAGATACACCATTGGGAGTATAGTCTAGAGACATCTGTTTTTGCAAAGTATGTTCTCTCAAGATCGAGGAGTATCATTTTCTATGGAATATCTATATTCTTGATATGTTAGGCTTTGAACTAATTATGGGTATGGAATAACTAGTCGCATACTGATCCCACATCGACTGTTACCATATTAGAGTTACATTTATATCTCTTAAGGGTGACCCGTACATTAACCATGGAGAGTAGGATATCCAGGTAGGCCGAGCAGGGCCAATTACTCAAAAACTGGGAGATCGCATAGCCCAAGTTAGAAGTCTATTACTAGATGATGAGGGTGTTAGGAAATATGTATTTCCACTAGTAGTAGAACTATTTTAGGATGTCTTTTCTGAAGACTTCCTAGGGATACCACCTGAGAGAGATGTGAAATTCACTATTGAGCTCATGTTGGGGGATGATACAATATATATTCCACCATACAGAGTTCAAACTAATGAGCTTCTAGAGATCACGACTCAATTGGAGGAGTTAAAGGATTAAGGATTTATCCATCCAAGTACACCTCCTTGGGGATTATCTGTTTTTTTCGCAAAGAAGGTTGACAGGAGTTTATATTTGTGTTTTGATTACCAAAAGTTGAATAATATGACTATCAATAAATGATATCCTATTCCACGTATCAATAACCTTTTGGATTAGTTAAATGGGGATTGCATGTTCCAAAAGATCAAATGAGACCAGGGTATCATTATTTGAGAGTACAAACTTCTGATATATCAAGGGATACTTTTAGGAGTAGGTATAGCCTTGATGAGTTTGTAATAATGCCTTTTGGGTTAAAAAATACTTTATAAGTGTTTATGGATTTGATGAATATAATATTTAACCCATACCTAGATTAGTTTGTTTTAGTATTCTTTTATGATATCTTGGTTTACTCCAAGACTCATGACGATCATGCCCAACATCTTGACATCGTCCTAATTACATTAAGAGAGCATCAACTATACACCAATATATCTAAGTGTTAGTTTTGTATTGATTAGGTATGATTCTTGAGGCACATAATCTTAGAGGAAGGTGTGATAGTAGGCCCAGATAAGGTCCAGGTAGTGGTTTCTTATATGTATCCCAAGAATGTTTTTGATATTCGAAGCTTTTTGGGATTAGCTGAATATTACAAGAGGTTCATTGAGGAATTTTCCTAGTTGGTAGTGCCACTTTTGGGATTGACCAAGAAGGGGATAAAGTTTGGATGGATAGAAGAATGTGAGAATGATTTTTATAAGATGAAGAAACATTTGAATATGGAACCAATTTTGATCCTACCCGAGTCAGGTGAGGAGTACATGGTTTATTGTGACACTTCTGGGATTAGACTTGGAGCTGTGATGATGCAAGTAGATCGAGTCATGGTGTATGGGTCTCAGTAGTTGATAATACATGAAAAACACTAACCTATACATGATATTGAGTTGGTAGTAGTGGTTTATGCTCTTAATTATTGGCGGAACTACCTTTTGGGAGAAAAGTTTATAGTTTTTACAGATCACAAGAGATTGATGTATATAATTTCATAGTTTGATTTGAATATTTGGCAGCAGAAATGGGTAGAGTATATCCAGTCATTTGATTTTGAACTGGAATATATGACCAGGAAGGGAAATAGTGTGGCTGATGCCTTGAGCAGGAAAAAATAGACTCAGATGGTTCAGGAGTCGAGTGCAGTGTGGAAGATGATGACTATGATGGATAAAATACATGTGGTGGTTTAAGAGAGCCAGGAGTAGATGAATCTGATTTCAGTTTTTAGTGGAGTCTATGTTGTTGAGATGGATCAAGGATAGACAGTATAAGGATATGTAGTGCTTATTCGTGAGGGAAATCTTTGAGGGTGGGGAGACACCTTTGGACCAGTTGATAGATGAGGACGAGATCATCTATGTGAAGAATCTAGTTGTTGTACCTATGAGTATACGAGAGGAGATCATGCAAGAATTTCATGCCTCAAAGTGGGAGGTACATCCAGGTTTGACCTAAATGTACTATGAGCTATAATGAATGTTTTGGTGGTTAGGCATGAAAAAAAGAGATATTTGGGTTTGTGATAAGATTATTCACCTTTCAAAAGGTAAAGGCAACATCAACGACCTGGAGGTTTACTATAGCCATTGCCAATTTTGGAATGGGAGTGGTATGACATGATAATGGAATTTGTGGTAGGTCTTCCAAATATTCTTAGAAAGAATGACACTATTTGGGTCATTGTATATTGACTGAAAAATATAGTATATTTCTTTCCTATAAGGGAAACCTTTAATATAGAGAAGTTGGGAGAACTGTATGTTCGAGAGATATTCTATTTGTATGGGGTTCCATGGAATATAGTTTTAGATAGTGATTCGCACTTTACTCCATGCTTCTAGAAGGTTTATAGAAATATCTTGGTACACAATTCTTATTGAGTATGTCTTTCCACCCACTAGTAGATGGGAAGTCGGAGAATACAATACAAGTGCTTAAAGGTATACTGCAGGCATATGTGCTTGACTTCGGTGTGTATTGGGAGAAATACTCATCTTTAATGGAGTTTTACTATAAAAATATTTATTAATAAACAATACAGATGGCACTATATGAGTCTTTTTATGGTAGACCATGTAGATAACCACTATGCTGGATAGAAGCAGGTGAGTTAGTGTTGTTGGGACTGAGTATTGTGCAGGAGAAATCAGAGTAGGTGCAGTTTATTCGAAAACATATGGCTATGACTCAGATTAGGAAGAATTCGTAAACTGATAGACAAAGAATACTCCTAGAGTTTATAGAGGGTGATCGTGTATTCCTTCAGTTGTCTCCTAGGTTGGATCACCATATGATATAGAGGCAGGGAAAGTTAGCACCCAGGTTTGTTAGACCGTTTGAGGTAGTGGAGAGAATCGGGCCGGTGGCATACCGATTGGCTCTTCCAAAAAAATATAGTTCCATGCATGATGTCTTCCATGTTTTAAAACTATGGCATCATCATCCCAACCCTTCTCATGTGATCGATGTGAATGAGGTTGATCTTGAAATAGATTCTTTCTTTGAGGAGAATCTGATACATGTACTGGATCATAATGATAAAGTGTTTTAGGGAAAGATTGTTCCAATAGTTCATATGTTATGGTATCATGGATGTGTTCAAGAGGAAACAAGGGAAAGAGAAGCAGACACGAGGGCTCAATGGACCAATATTTTGGGCTCAGAATCTTAGAAAATCTTGGAAGTACATATCAAGGATGAGCTATTATAAGGTGGGGAGATTGTAAGATATCGACCTTTTCTGAAGTTATCTTAGGAGAGAATTTAGGTACCTTTTGTTTTATTTAAGTGCCTTTGGTTGGAATTATGACTTGGGGTGTGTTTGGGTGGATTTTTAAGAAAATTTTGAGAAAAAGGGTATTGTGCACAGTTGTCACCTAATTAGAGTAAATCGTGCACCCATCACAGTTAATCATGTAGACCTAGGAAGAGGGGATACATATAGCTTGTGCACGGTTTGAAAAACTATGCATCCAAACCCAGGAAACCATGTGACCCTGGATAGCGAGGTCTGTACAGTTGGTATAACAACCCTGATCTTTATTACAAACATAAACATGATTTATTACATAAAATTGCACTTAAGAAAACTCTGAGGATCGAGAGGTATAGTTTTTTGAGAAATTAGAAACATTACACAACAACTTATAACATAAAATAGAACATCTTTATTGAAAACTTCTTTTACATGACCACAACATTCCATTATACTTAGCATTGCATGGGATAACCTGATGACATGCATAAGAAAATGGTGAGCTATAAATCCCATTAAGGGAGTAAAAAATGCATAAAATTAAGAATACAGTATATGTTAGGAAATAGGCATATCAATGGAGCACAAGAGAAACATGAACATAAAGGAATGATATATCATTATTATCATAACATGGAAATGCAACAACATCATTGAACATGATATTAGCATGATCTAAGGCTCATTACACATAGAGCATGAGTAAACCATCATTTTACATGAATTAACATGAGTAAACCCTAATTTTACTTCAATTATCATGATTAAACCCTCATTTCACATGGCGTATCATGATATTATTCTTTACCTAATGTATTGGAGTGCTATTAGGATGCACCCTTCTTAATTATTTCATTTCATGAATAAGTGTGGCACATAGATCATACAACATTGAATCACTAAACATAATAATTTATTCCATGAATAAAAGATGTGGAATACATAAATGTAAGTCCTAAATCAATAAGTACAAGTGAATAAAGGTGAATACCCTTGATAGATAAATGGGTATGGTATTCACTTACACGATGATTTTGGCATGGGAAATTTTGGTGTAACTTAGATAGCATAGCAGCGTTAAATAGAAATTGTAAAATGGGTTGATGAGAGAGAAAGGGGTATATAATCATATATAAATTAAATGGACATTAAGGGGGTCATGTAACAAAATATCCCAACATATGTAATGGAATTTATATGTATAATAAAAAATAATTGCTTGAATGTAAATGAGGAGAGAGAAATCCCTTACAGAATTTCGGCATGATAATGACTGTACATGGGAGGCATTAAAGAGAGATAAATGGGCATATTATCATTGAAAAATAAATAGGGAAGTATATTGAAGGTATGAAATCACACCCCAACATTTTTTATTGAAAATAAAAGGGAATAACAATATAAGGAAACTTGGACATAAATAAGGAAGGAAGGAAAGTGAGGATCCCTTACTTGGAAGTGTGATCTCAAAGGCTTGGAAGAGGCTTGATAGAGTCTTATTGGGAGCTTGGGTAACCTTGGGAGGATTCTATAAAGATTAGGTAAGATTCTGGTTGAGCTAAAAATGGTTATAGTAAAGAGTAATAGGATATTTAGTGGGTTTATATAGGAAAAGAGAGGGAATTCTTTATTATTTAGGTTTTGAACACTAAAAATTAAACTAATAAAAACCAGAAACCATCCCATGGTTTTTTCCAAATTGGAGTGGAAAACATTATTTTATAAGGAAAATTTCCTAACTTAGTAAAATATTAGGCTTACTTATGTGGAGTCGAGTCACAGTCTCAAGGAAATCATTTTAAAAAGTTAAAATATTTTATAAGTCTTGGAGGGTCCACTAAGGCACCATAAAATTAATCAAACAAATATAAAATCACATTATTTTAAAGGTAAAAAATATATTGGCTGAATATAGCTTTTATAGTATTTTATTACATCACTATTGGGTCATTATGATGTTATAAAACACATTATATATTTAAATGGTTTTTAATTTTTACCCAAAAATTTGATTGTCTCATAAAATTATGAAAAATTCACTATTAGATAATTTCAACGTCTTGATTCCAAAAAATATTCATTTTATCTAAATAATTTTCTAAATATGTGAACTTTTACTTGTAAAATAAAACTGACATTTATAAAAAATTCGTGGGTTTGGACAAAAATAGCTTTCAAACCTTAATAAAAATTACAATTTTATAAAAAATTATACGATAATTTATATTTAATAAAAATTAATTCAATAATAATTTTTTATTAAAATATTATTTAATTAAAAAATCAATTAATTCATCAAAATAGATTTCTTAATTGAATATTAACTAAAAATAATATTTGTGCTTTAAAAACCATTTACAAAGTAACAATAATAAAATGAATGTATATTCTTTATAGAAAAATAATGCACATAATCATAGTACTTGGGTCTTGTTACATAACCCCTTATAACACCCACATAAGACCTAATGGTAAGGTGCACGATGGTGACTGACTCTTGGGGTGGCTCAGATAACATCACTCGAGTGGTAATCTCTATTAACTTCCACTTCTCCCGTAGGCAGTTCTGTTAAAGCTTAATGTGTTGAAACTCAGCTTGTGATTAGTCAAGAATGAAGCCTAGTGATGCTACCTCCTTTATAATCTCTGAAAAATGGGATTTGTATAAAGAAATTCTACTAGATGAGGCAATTGATTCCTTTGTCCGAGTAAATTGGATTTGTTAAAGCACTATATTTATACTAATCATGTGATCACTATTCAGTGACTATATTAGAAACGGTAACAATTATTAACGAGATTTTAAAATCCAAAAAACATAAAATGAATAAAATGAATAAAGTTTATATGTTTTATATAAAATTTTTACATAATAATATATTTAATTAGATCAAGATAAATTTTCATTAATAAAAGTTTGGGTCATTACAATCTTCCCCCTTAAGAAATTTCTCCCTCAAAATTTCCTTTTACCACACTAAAATAGATGAGGGTAACTCTTCTTCATCACTTCCTCTGATTACCATGTTGCTTATTCAAACTTGTGGTTTCTCCATAACACCTTGATGAGGGGCATTGTCTTATTTCATAGAATTTTTTCCCTACGATCTAAGATCTTCATCGGCTTCTCTTCATAGGAGAGGTCATTGTACAATGGTACCACCTTTAGATTGAGTACATGAGATGGGTTAGGTATTTATTTCTTCAAGAGTGATATATTGAATACAACATGTACTTGAGATAGGTTCAGTGGGAGTGCTAGTCGATATGCCACAACTCCAATGCGATCAAGGATCTCAAAAGGGACTATGTACGTTGGACTAATATTTTCATTCTTCCATAATCTCATAACCCTCTTCCATAGTGATATGTGGAGGAATAACATGTCTCCAACATCAAACTCTAGGTCTCATCTATGATTATTAGCATAGATATTTTGTTTACTCTGAGCAGATTTAATGTGATGCTATATGGTCTTAACCTTCTCCACCATTTCTTTGACCATTTCTGGACCTAAGAGTTTTTGATCCCCAACTTCATCCCAACATGTTGGTGTTCTGCACCTCTTCCCATAAAGGGATTCATAAGGAGCCATTTGGATGCTTGAGTGGAAACTGTTATTGTAAGAGAACTCAACCAGAGGAAGATTTTGATCCAATCTTCCTTTGAAGTCCATTGAGTATGCTCTCAATATGTCATCAAGTGTTTGAATATTCCACTCATATTGGCTATCAATTTGAGGATGATAAGACATAATAAATTTTAGATCTATATTCAGAGTATGTTAGAAACTCTTCTAAAACTTAGAGGTGAATCTTGGATCTTGACCGGATACAATCGATAGTGGTACTCCATTCATCTTTACCACTTCTCTGATTTATATCCGTGCCAGTTGTTCCAATGAGAAATCCTCTCTAATTACAATGAAGTGTGCAATATTTGTAAGACGATCCACAATAACCTAGATAGCATTGTTTACTTTGGATGTATTTAGAAGTATGGTGATAAAGTTTATAGTGATGTTCTCCCATTTCCATGTTGATATGGGTAATGGTTGCATTATCCCCTTAGACTTCTTCCTCTTAGCCTTCACTTGCTGACATACCAGGCACTTTGAAGTATACTCAACGATCTCCCTCTTTATGTTATCCCACCAATAATGCTCTTAGAGATCTCGATGCATCTTTATATTTCCTGGGTGAATGGAGAAATTTTAACTATGAGCATCATTCAAAAGTTAATTCTTTAACTCCATATTTGAAGGAACACATAGTCTTGTACCAAATCTCACAATTCCTTCTTCATTAACATTGAACTCTGAGGATTTCCATTTTCTGATAGTTTCCACTTTCTTTTGAATTCCCACACCATCCTTTTGAGCATCCATTAACCTTTCCAAAAGAGATGGTTGAGAAATCATTTGTGAAAGGATTTATGATGTTCCCTTATTTATGATTCCCATGTCCATCTTCATTAAATATAAGAAGATTGGATCCTTTTCAATTCTCATCAATGATAGAATCGCTGGGTCTTTTCTACTTAGAGCATCTTCCACCTTGTTCGCTTTCCCAGGGTGGTAATGGATTGAGTAGTCATAGTATTTGATCACCTATAACCATATTCATTGGAACATGTTCAACACTTTCTGTGTGAATATATACTTGATGCTTTTGTGATTCGTATATATTTCACACTTCTCCCCAAAGAGGTAATGCTGCCAAATTTTCAAAGAGAAGATTATTGTATCCAACTCTAGATCATGTGTTGGACAATTCTTCTCATGAACTTTCAATTTCCTTAAAGAATAGGCGATGAATTTTTCATTTTTTATCAACACAAAGCCCATTACCTTCTTCAAAGCATCATTAAATACCAAAAAATGTTCTCCACTTGTGGGTAGTGTGCTCACATGCACAGTTATAAGCCTCCTTTTTAACTCCTTGAAGCACTCTTCACATTCATCACTCCAAGAAAACTTGACTCCCTTATGAGTTATCTTGATAAGAGGGTTTGAAAATCATGATAAATTTCTCAAAAATCAGTGATAATATCTAGCTAACCCAAGGAAGCTATGGATATCCATCACAGATGATTGCCTCATCCATCCCTCAATTGCATTTGTCTTAGAGGGATCCACAGATATCCCATTTCTTGTGATTATATGACCCAAGAATGAGACTTCTTTCAACCAAAACTCACACTTCATAACTTTTCATAGAGATTATCCTTTTGCAAGGTCTCTAGTATAGTTATTAGATACTCCTCATGATCTTTCTTGGTTTTGAATTATATTAGAATATCATCTAGAAATACTACAAAAAATTTGTTGAGGTAATTTATAAAGACTCTATTCATCAAGTCCATGAATATTTCTAGAGCATTAGTGAGTACAATAAGAATTACTATGAATTAATAGTGCCCATAACTTGTATGAAAAGCAATCTTGGGGATATCCTCCTCCTCCACCCTTACTTGGTAATATCCAGACCATAGATCCACCTTGGAGAAGTATTGTGATCCATGTAGCTAATTGAACAAGTCATCAATTCATGGCAGAGGATACTTGTTCTTTATTGTGATTTTGTTGAGCTCATGATAATCAATACAAATGAGCATTGACCCATCCTTCTTCTTGATGAAGAGGACTGGTGCACCCCATGGTGAAGCACTTGGGAGTATACAACCTTTATCAAGATTTTCCTATAGTTATTTATTTAGCTTATCAATCTCAACAAAAATAATTATATATAGAGTCTTGGATATTAGCAATGCCCAAGGTATAAGATAAATCGATAATTCAACATATCTTATAGGAGGAAGACTAGGAAATTCCTCGGGAAACACTTCAGTGAATTCCATCACAATAGGAATGTCTTCAAGGATGGTTGCTTCCTTAGACTCAATCATATGAGCAAGATACACATGCTCATAGGGAAGTAGTATCTACACTTGAGATGATGGTGATAAATAAGATTCATCCTCCTCCTTACACTTTTACAGAATCAGAGGTCGATTCTCCATATGGAGAGTGACTTCCCTATCATGGAAATTTATGTTGGATCTATATAGAGAAAGCCAACCCATGACAAGAATTGCATCAAATTCCACCAGATAGAGTATGATGAGGTTTTCCAAAAAGTTCAAACCAAAAATTGTGACAGGGGAGGAGTTATATTCATGGGATGAAATGATTGCCCCATTTTCTATTCTCACTGACATCTCTACTTCCATGATTTTTGGTGGTGTTGGGACTATTCTACTAAACTTTTGGTATATAAAAGAATTCATAGAACCAAAATAAAAAATAATGTTTTCTATTCTTGAGTGAATAAATAGCATACCTGTCACCACTTCGTTGTCGAGGTTCACTTCAGCGGTAGTGATGGAAAAATACCACCCTTTCTACCTTGGAGGTTGTTGGTTGCCTATGAAAAACCTTGGCTTAGGGAAATGATTTGAAAAGTTCCCTAGTTCTTTGTAGTTGAAATAATGAACAATGCATTGAGGGTAAAATAGAGTGTTCCTCTACTCTATCATAGTAGTGGGTTTTTCTTGTCGGTAATTAATGGCCAGGTTCCCTTCTCTTCCACACCTAAAGTATTTCCTCACCCCCTTCAGGTAATTTCCAAGGTGCTTCTTTCTACACCTTTGGTAAGTGGGTTGCTGGAATTTCTTAGCACCATTGGATTTATCCATTGGAATTCCATAATTAAAGTATAATTTCCACTTCTTATCTCTGTTATACCCCTGATATTCGTTGATCTCCATTTAAAATTTGAGGGCACATCGGGCAATTTCATCATAGCTATCAGAGTCACAAATTGCTAGGGATTTATGTAGGATAGGTTTTAACCCACCAAAGAAGAGGTCAACCTTTAATTCGAAGGTAATAGCAAAGTTAAAGATGTATCATGCAAGCATTGTGAATTTTACCTCTTATGCTTCAATGGATTCATCGTCTTTTTCTTGAGGGCAAGGAAGTTCCTTTCAATATTAAGCTAGAGGGTGCACGGAAAATATTTATCAATTTTTTTTGGAAATCCTTGCATTCCAACGCCTCTATCTCTTCCTCAGGCTTCATATTTTTGATCAATGTCCCCCACTGATCAGCTTCACCCTCTATACAATAAGCATCCAGAAGAACCTTCTCTTTTTCTAAACATTTAAGAATGGAGAATATCTTTTCAATGGAGTTGATCCATTGTTTGGCAATTGAGGGATTAGATGATCCATTGAATATAGGAGGCCTTTCTCTCTTTAAGATCTCTATTTTAGCTTGTTCTTTCTTAGGGGGGGTTTAATTTTACTCTTGACGCATGTTTCTATTCAAAACTTGAGTTAACTAAGAGAGTATTGTGACAAAGTTTGTGATTCCTTCTCCCATCAGATTGGACATCTCATTAGAAAAATCATCACATTGATCTTCACATCGGTTGTTAGATTAATTCCTAATATTACTATCCATTAGATGGAATAAAAGGAATTTTAGGGGTAATACATTAATGATAATCCAAAAAAAGGTATAACTTATAAATTACATTTATTTCCTTAACTTATGAATTCATAGGCTTCAATATATGTTATCAATGATCTACTTCCCAAAATATATTCTTAGGGAAAATTTTTTATTCCCTTAATAATGGTTTATAATAAGATTATGAATTCCCCAAATAATATCCCCCATAAGTATTGTAACCAATAGTTAACTAAGGCCCATTTTCGTGCACTAGTTCCCATTAAAGTCTATCTTAAAGCAACATTTTTTGGTTTTACCCATAGATACATATGTGCTAGAGCCACCTCTACTTGTTCGTATCCATACATGGATGTATTTGCTTGATAAAACACTTAATCTATACTCCCCAAAATTTAGTGATGTTTTTATTATACTTAGTCTTATCCCTAATACTTTCACTAGGGTTTTCTAATCTTAATCACAAAAATAACTAAACGTCCCTCTGATACCAGCTATAACAACCCTGCTCTTTATTACACACTTAAACATGATTTATTACATAAAATTTCACTTAAGAAAACTTTGAGGATTGATAGGTATACTGTCTTGGGAAATTAGGAACCTTACATAACAACTTATAACATAAAATACAACATATTTATTAAAAAATTCTTTTACATGACCACAAAATTCTTTCGTACTTATCATTGCATGGGAAAACCTGAGGACATGCATAAGAAAAGGGTGAGCTCTAAAGCCCAGTAAGGGAGTAAAAAACCATAAAATAAATAATAAAGTACATTTTAGGAAATAGGAATATCAATGGAACACAATAGAAACATGAACATAAAGGCATGATATAACATGATTATCATAACATGGAAATGTGGCAACAACATTTAACATGATATTAGCATGAGATAAGGCTCATTGCACATGAAGCATGAGTAAACCCTCATTGAAAATTAATTATCATGTGTACATCCTCATTTCACTTGAATTAGAATGATTAAACCCTCATTTAACATGATTTATCAGGATAATATTCTTTACCTAATGTATTGGAGCGCTATCAGGGCGCACCCTTCTTAATCATTTCATTTCATGCATAATTGTGCCACATAGATCATAAAACATGGAATAATTAAACATAATAATTAATTCCATGAATAAGATATGTTTAATACATTAATTTAATTACTCAATCAACAAGAACATGTGCATAAAGGTGAATACCCTTGATAGAGAAATGAGTATGGTATTCATTTACACGATGATTTTGGTGTAACTTCGGCAGCATAACAATGTCAAATAGAAATCGTAAAATGGGTTGATGAGAGAGAAAGAGGTATCAAATAATTTATACATGAAATGGATAGTAATTTGTTCATGTAACATAATCTCCCAACATATTTAATGGAATTTAGATTCATAATATAAAATAATTTCTTGAATGTAAATGAGGAGAGAGAAATCCCTTACAAAATTTTGGCATGGTAACGAGTGTACATGGGAGGAATTAATGAGAGAGAAAAGGGTATGTCATTATTAAAACATAATTATAGAATTATAGGGGAGGTAATAAATCATACCCCAACATTTTTAATTGAAAATAAAAGTGAATAATAATATAAGGAAACTTGGACATAAATAAGGAAGGAAGGAAAGTGATGATCCCTTACTTGGATGTGTGATCCCAAAGGATTTGAAGAGGCTTGAGAGAGGATTATCGGAATCTTGGGGAACCTTGTTATGATTCTAGAGATATGAGGGCATAGGTTGGTCAAGATACTAATGGTTTGAGTGAAGAGGAATGGGAGATTTAGTGGGTTTATATAGGAAAGAAGAGGGAATTCTTTAATATTTAGGTTTTGGAAACTACACATTAAACTAATCAAAAACAAAAAAAATACCATGATTTTTTTTAAAAATTGGAGTAGAAAAAATTATTTTATAATGAAAATGGCCTAACTTAGTAAAATATTAAGGTTTCTTATGTGGAGGAAAGTCACACTCTTAAGGAAATAATTTTAGAAAGTTCAAATATTTTTTAAGCCTTGGAGGGTCCAATAAGGCACCCTAAAATTAATCAAAAAAATATAAAATCACATTATTTTAAATGTAAAAAATATATTTTCAGAATATCCATGTTATATTATTTTATTACATCACTATTGGTTCATTATGATGTCATAAAACACATTATATATTTAAACGGTATTTACTTTTTACCCAAAAATTTGACTGTCTCAGAAAATTATGAAAAATTAATTGTTAGATAATTTCGACATCCTGAATCCAAAAATAATATTTATTTTATCTAAATATTTATCTAAATATTTTTCTAAATATTTTAATTTTTACTTTTAAAATGCAAACTGACATTTATCTAAAATTCATGGGTTTTGACAAAAACAACTTTCGAACCTTAATAAAAATTACAATTGTATAAATATTATATGATAATTTATATTTAATAAAAATTAATTTTGTAATAATATTTAATTAAAATATTATTTAATTAAAAAATAAATTAATTCATCAAAATAGATTTCTTAATTGAAAATTAACTAAAAATACTATTTGTGCTTTAAAAACTATTTACAAAGTAACAATAATAAAATAAATTTATATTCTTCATAAAAAAATAATGCACATAATCATAGTGCTAGTGTCTTGTTACATAACCCCTTATGACACCTTCATAAGACCTAAGGGTAAGGTGTGTGATGGTGACATACTCTTGGGGCAGCTTGAATAACATCGCTTAAGTGGTAATCTCTATTAACTTCCACTTCTCCCGTAGGCGGTTCCGTTCAAGATTAACGTATTGAAGCTTGGCTTGGGCTTGGTCAAGAGTGAAGCCTAGTAAAAATACCTTCTTTCTGAGCTCAAACAAATGGGATTTTTATGGATCAATTCTACTGTATGAGGCCATCACTTCCTTTTTCTGAGTAAATTGGATTTGTTAAAACCCTATATTTATACTAATCATGTGATCACTGTTTAATGACGGTATTAGAAATGGTAAAAATTATTAATGGTATTTAAAAATAAAAAAAACATAAAACCAAGGAAGTTCATATGTTTTATATAACCATTTTATATAATAATAAATTTAATTAGATCAAGAGTAATTTTCATTAATAAATGTTTCGGTTGTTACAGTTCGTGCACGGTTTTCCTAACCGTGCACCCCTTCCCAGGAAACCATGTATGCGGTTTTTAATTACATAAAAATTTATTTTAAAATTCCCTGAACCCCAAAACACCTCCAATTCAACCTTGGATCAGGATAAACATTTTTGGGAAATTCCAAAGAGTTCTGAAGGGGTTCCAAGGCTGTATGACCTCTATTTTTCAAGATTCAAAGCCCGAATCAAAGATCCGCTCTTATACCAGTAAGTGGATCTCATCTTGATGCCTGTACCAATATTTATTTTCTCTTTTGTGGATCATTTAGTGGAATTTATCATATATTTCTATAGATATAAACCTTTTTGGTTATATATAGATCTAAGATTATATATCTTGATCTAGATTGATTAGATCTTGGTATCCTTGATCTTGATTTAGGGATTTATATCAGGAACTCAGATCTATGACGTTGTGTTGCTCAGATTTTGGGAATTTCCATTGAATGAATGACCATCAATGAATTGAGGCAGATGGTCTAAAATCTAATTCCCATACTTGTGTATTTGATGCATGTATGAAAAATTGTATAATTTCTAGCATTCCTTAGAAATTGAATTCCTAAATTGGGTTAATTAGGTTGACTAATTGATTTATAGAAACACTGTTGAACTAAATGATTAATTGAGAAATTAATCAGGAGACTAAGGGGATTTCCTATTGGATAATTAATTTGGAGAAATTTATTATGAGAGTTATGGGATGTAACCTAGATAATTAATTAGGGGATTAATTATGAGATATTGAAATGTCTAATTTGAGACAATTAATTATAAATGAATTATCTTCTTTTGATATTATGATCTAGATAATTAATTGTGGAATTAATTATGAAGATTTTATATATATAATTAGATAATTAATTCTGGAAAATTATTTATGGGATATGAATTGTGTTATTAATTAATTAATTGATGAATTAATTAATGGGATTGACATGATTAATTAATTGGGGAGCTAATTAAGGATATTGATGTATTTAACTAATTGTTGAATTCATAATGGAATTGACGTGGAAAATTAATTATGATTTAATTATGTGAGAAATGGAATGGTAACATGGTCATTAAATTGAGAAGTATTAATCATAACATGGTCATTGTACTTATGAGTAAATTAATGGGAACATGGTCTTTCAAATAAGAAGTATAAATGATAACATGGTCATTGTACTTATGAGTAAAATAATGGGAACATGGTAATTCTATTGAGAAGTAATAATGGTAACATAGTCATCTTACTTATGAATTTGTTATTGGTAACTTTTTAATTTATGTATGAATTTAAAGAATGGTAATAAAGGCACTCTGAGATATTTCCTCACACGATAATACTTTGAACTCCAACATGAGTCGAATCAGTTACTGAGATATCATATCACCTTTGAATACTTCGATATCTCACATGAGTTTAAGAAAGTATTAAGATATGATATTTCCTAGGTAATTCTTCAAGCTCCGGTATGAGATGAAGTTAGTATTGAGTTATGGGTATCCCTGGGAACCCTAGAGTTAATATTACTAAATAAAGAATAAATGAAAATGTGATAACTATTAATTTATGCATTGTATTATTTTCTTTATAGAACTTATTACTCTAACTTTTTATTGGAATTGTTTTAGACTTCATTGTTGGTAGTCTACTGAGTTGTACTCACACCCTACTTGGGATGCCTGATCGGTACCCGAGTAGAATTTACTGTTGGAGGACAGGTTAAGGGAAAGGGCCCTGGATTAGAATACTTATTGGGGACGAAGATTGAATGAGATAACCTAATGTGGTTTGGTACCCACTTGGGAGTCATTAGTGTCTTTATTTTTAGTTTCATTTTTAGGCACTTTGACACTTATATTTTCATATATTGTTTTCCGTTTCAGTTGAATATTTCACTTACTATTTTAGTTATCTTATGACATTTGTATTGTTCTAGTTATATATATCTCTGATTTTTTATCTATTTCCATTAGTGTTTTACTATGATAAAATATGGTATAGTCTCCCCATGACTGACTTACTATACCCTCAGTGCTAGTCAACAACCTCTGGCATACGGGGAGGTGCACCTGAGGTCATGTGACTGACCGGCTTGGGGAACTGTGCGTGGAACTCGAGTTGGGAAGTTACACTTGGTTTTATTATATCATATTTGATTTAAAATATCATTAAGAATCATAACCATTGATAATATATCTATTTAAAATTACCATATGATTAGTATAAACATAGGGTTTTGATAAATCCAATTGAAACAGACAAAGGAAGTAATGGCCTCGATTGGTAGGATTATACCCTTTGAATCCCATATATCAGAGATTTTAAGGAAGATATCATCACTGATATTTTCCCTTGACCAATCCCAATCCTAGACCATATAACTAAATTACGAGTGAAACCATTTATAGGAGAAGAACAAGCTCATCAATATCATGATCCAATCCATGTATGCCGAACCACCCCATGAAAATCTCACTATCACACACTTTAAAATTAGGGAGTTTTTTGGTGCAATAAAAAGAAATGTATCAAAAAAATAATAAAATGAATATGTATATTGTATTTTCAATTTAATAATGGTTATTTTTACTTATTATTATTACATTATAAATGATTTTGATTTTGATATGATAAAACACAAATTTTATTTTTGGGTAATATACAATTTCAATTAAGACATTCCTTTTGATGAATTAATGAATTTTTTAATTAAATTATATTTTAATATAATATTTTTATTAGATAATATTTATTAATTATATTTGATAACACAATTTTACAAAGTCAAAAATAATTTTTATAAGTGTTCAAAAACTCTTATTATAAAAAACCCAACATTTCTCAACAAGTGTCAATTCTTGTTTTAAATTAAAAATTAACATATTTAGATAATTATTACAAAAAAATAAATATTATTTTTTGAATCAACATGTCGAAATTATAAAATAGTTATTTTTTCATAATTTTATGAGAAAGTTGAATTTTCGGGTAAAAATTAAATACGGTATAAATATACAGTGTGTTTTATGAAATCATCACGACCAAAATGTGATGTAATAAATGATATAAAAGGTATAAAAGACCAAATATATGTTTTAATTTTAAAATAATTCAATTTTGAAGTTATTTTATTAATTTTGTAAAGCCTTTATGAATCCTCCAAAAACTATATTATATTTTAATGTTTTAAAATCATTTCTTTACGAACACGACTCACTTACACATAAACAACGATATCGTTTTAATAATTTATGCCCATGGAATTATTAAATAATTTAAACCACTCCTATTTGGAATAAAACATGGACAAAAACAATGGTAAGGTTTTTTAATTTTTATTATTTTATTGTATAGAGTCCAAAATCTAAGTTTGGGAAATAATAAAGAACTCCCCTCTATTTTCCTATATAAGACCACCCAAGTCCCCATTTATATTCACTAAAAAACCTTGGATAATGTATTTAATCTGGAATAACCTCTCTATAGTCCTCCCAAAGTTTCCCCAATATCTCAAGAAGCTCCTCCCAAGCTTTTGGAATCACCCTCTCAAGGTAAGGGATCCTCTCTTTCTCCTCTCTATTCAAACACCTTATTTATGTAATTCACTTTGTATTCCAATTAATATTGATGAGATATGATTTTACACATTCCTATTACTTAACTTATTATTTATAAGTGATGATTTACACCTTTCACCCTCATTAATCCCTCCCACTATTCATTATGTACCCCTATTATGCTGCTGAAAATATCCTGTGATTTTTTAATGCCAAGTTTGTTTTCAAACACTCTCCTTGTATTATTCCTATTAATTCCAAAATTTTCATGTTATATTATGTTATTATATATCCATCAGGATTTAATTTTGAATTAAAAGTAATTATATACCCATTTCACTCTCATTGAACCATTTTATGAATCTTCATGTACTGTCATTACATTGTCAAAATGTCACTACGATTTTCCATGCAGAACATTTGTGAAGTGTATACCCATACCCATTTACACTCATGGTTATTAAAATAGTTATACCTATACTTAATTTATTAGTTACTTATATGTATGTAAACTATAATCCTTAATAATAGGATTAAATGTGATGAAATATATTCTTATGTTATATGATCTATGTGGAACACTTATTCATGTACATGATATGATTTTGATGGGTGCACCCATATAGCACTCCAATGAATTGAGTGATGTTTTAGTCTAATGAGATTCCATTCATGCTGAACGGTAGGTCATACTATGAAAATTATTTTATTATGTATTATTTCTTAACCTTGAATTATGCTTATGATGTCATGTTCAAAGTTGTTGTCACATTCTCATGTTGCTTTTATGTTATTATGCTATATCATGCCTCATTGTCCAAGTTTATGATTCTCACCCATTTTTTGTCCCATTTAAATTACTATTTATTAACATGTAATAATATATTCATGTTATGATTTGTTTATTCCCTTACTAGGATTTATAGCTCACCCATTTATTATGTATATCCCCAAGTTATCCCATGCAGTTTTAAGAATGATGAAATATTATGATCATGTTTAGGATGTTTTAAAAAATGTCTATGCACCCCTATTTTAAGTTATTTTTAATATAACTAATTACAAAAAGGAACTATAATTCTATATCTTATGGGTTGTATTATGTGTATTCTTATGTAATAAATCATGAATTAATGTGTAATAAAGACAAGGGTTGTCATTGTTGGTATCAAAGGAAAGTTTAGTTATTTTTGGGAATAGGATTATAAAATTATAGAGAAAGCCTTAGGGATAATACTAAACCTAAGAAAATATCCCTATGTTTTGGTAAAGTATAGATTAAGTGGTTTCCAAGAAAATAAATCCCTATCTATATAATACAAGTGGATGTGGCTCCAGCACATATGTACCTAGGGGTAGCACCTGAAAATACCATATTGGGCTATACTCGATCAGGAACTGGTTCATGAAAATAGGCCTTGTTACCCACCTAGTTTGACACTCTTGGTAGATATGATTTGGTTAATTCAAAAGATCATTACAAACCATTATTATGGGAAAAAAATTCTCATAACAGTCTATGTTAAGAAATAAATCATGGATAACTTAGATTAAAACCTAGAAATTCAAAAGTTAAGGAATAAATGTCATTTATTAGTTATCTTTTTAATGTTATTGGATTCCCATTTATGTTTTTAATAGTTTAAAATACTCATCCCTAATTTTCCATTTACTATAACCAATGGAAAAAAACAAGAGGAATTGTGTAAACAACCAATGTGAAGGGAAATGTGATGACTACCCAAAAGAGATGCCCAACCAAATGAGAGGAGAAATCATGAACTTTTTGAAGATACTATATTAGTTGAATTAGGTTCTGAATAAAAAACTAAATTAGGAGGACCGCACAAATCCATATAATAAAGAATAATTTTCAATTAAGACCTTTATAAGACAAACACCTACAACTTTCAATGGATCACCCAATCCCTTAATCACAGAACAATGGATCAACTACATTGAAAAGATATTCTGCATCCTTAAATGTTTCAATAAGGAGAGGTTTATACTAGAAATTTATCATAAGTAGGGGGAAGTTTATCAGTGGTATAAATTTATCAAGAATACAAAGTCTGCGGAAGAAATCAAAGTGATGGGGTGGAAATAATTCTGGAAAATGTTTTTCAAAAAATATTATCCTTACAATCTATGAATTAATATGGAAATGGATTTACTTTCCCTTAAGAAAAAATATGACAAATCCATCAAGGCATACAAGGAAAAATTCACAAGACTTGTACGATACACCCAAGGATTTTTCATTAAACCTAAATGAAAATCTAACTAATTATTTGGTGGGATAAAATTGAGTCTAGGAAAAGCCTAATGATTATATACTTTGAAAATTATGAGGAAATTGTACAATGTTCTCTAAAATTTGAACTGGAGATCAATGAATCTCATGGCTATCATGAGGATAATAATTAGAAATTAGTGTTTAATTCTAGTGGTGTGATAGATAAATATAATAGTGGTAAGAAATTTTATCATCCCACTTGTCAAAAGTGTGAAATAAAGCACCCTAGAAATTTCCTAGTGAGGTGGAAGAAATGATTTAGGTGCAGAAAGGAAGGGAAACTAGCTATAATTTTTTGATTGGAGAAAATCGCCAATTTAATGGAAGGGATTAATTATACACTAAACCCTTATCCTATTTTCTAATATTTCAACTATAAGGAATAAAGATACTATGAAAACCACTGCCCTAAGCTAAGGGTTTTTGTTGACAATCAATTCCAATAACCTCCAAGTCAAAAAGGGTGGAAATATTCCATCAAAAATGCTGAGGTGGATCCAAAAAATAAAGTGGCTACAAGTACACTAGTTATTAATTCAAGAATAGATAATATAAATTTTGATTTTGGTTCTATGCATTCCTTTGTATCATGAAAGTTTATTAGAACTATTCAAACACTACCACAAAACATTGAAGTGGACCTATCGATAAAAATGGAAAATGGGGAAATTATTTTATCCAAATTATATAACTCCTCCCTATAAAAATTTATGGGATTAACTTTCCATCAAACCTTGTGATACTCCCTTTAGTGGAATTTGATGTAATTCTAGGTATATATTGACTTTCCTTATATAGAGACAATATAAATTGACATGAGAAGGAAATCACTCTCCATATAGAGAATCATCCTTTGATTCTGTATAAGTACAAGGGTGAGGATGAATCATATTTAGCACCAAAATCTCAAGCATGGATATTATTTCCCTATGAGAAAGCATATATAACTAAATGATTGAGTCTAAGGAAAATATAATCCTTGAATACATTCCCATTGTGAGGGAATATACTGATGTGTTCTTGGAATAATTTCCTATTCTATCCATTAGCTGAGAGGTTGAATAGATATTATACCTAGGGATTTTACAATATACAAGACTCTTTATAGAATGGATATTATATAACTTTAGGAGATGAATAATAAACTACAGGAGAATCGGGATAAAGGATTCACACACCCAAGTGCTTCACCATAGGGTTCACCGGTCTTATTCATCAAGAAAAAAGATAGATCAATATTCCTTTGAATTTATTATCATGATCTCAAAAAGATCATGATAAAGAACGAGTATCTTCTACCATATATTTATTACTTGTTTGATCAGATACATGGATCCCAATACTACTCCAAGGTGGATATTTGATCTGGGTTTTATCAATTTAGGGTGAATAAGGAGGATATCCCAAAGGCAAATTTCCATATAAGGTATAGGCACCATGAGTTCATAGTAATTCCATTATTACTCACTAATTCTCCAAAAATATCTATATAATTAATTAATAGAGTATTTATATATTATCTTGAAAAATTTGTGGTAGTCTTTATAGATGATATTCTGATATACTCTAAAATAAAGGAGGAGTATGAGGAGCATCTAAGCACTGTGCTAAAGACATAATGAAAGGATAATCTTTATGAAAAGTATAGAAAATGTAAGTTATAGTTAAAAAAAGTTTCATTATTGGGGAATGTTATAAAAAAAGGGATATCTATGGACCCTTATAAAATAGAGTCAATATAAGGATGATCAAGACCAACCACTATGATAGAAATCTGTAGTTTACTTGGATTACCTGGGTACTATAATTGATTTGTGAGAAATTTCTCACAATTTTCAAACCCTATAAACAAGCTAACTTGGAAGGGAGTAAAGTTTTTTGGAAATAATGGATGTGAAGAGAGCTTCAAAGAGTTAAAAAATAATCTTATCACTTCACTTATACTTATGCTACCCACAAGTGGGGAACTTTTCATGATATACAATGATGCTTCAAAGAAGGGATTGGGCTATGTACTAATGCAGAATGAAAAAGTGATAGCTTATTCCACACAAAAAATTGGATGTTTATGAATAGAGATACCCAACGCATGATCTAGAGTTGGCTGTGGTAATCTTCATGTTGAAAATATAGCATCATTATCTTTTTGGGGAAAAGTATGAAATATATACAGATCATAAGAGCCTCAAGTGTATATTCACACAGAAAGAGCCGAATATGCACCAATAATGATGGTTAGAGATAATTAAGGACCGTGACTGCTCAATCCAATATTATCCTAGAAAATAAAATAAAGTGGTAGATTCTATAAATAGAAAGGATCCAAAAATTTTATCATTGATGAGAATTGAGAAGGATCTGATCTTCTTAAACTTGAAAAGGATGAACATGGGAGTCATAAAGGAAGGAACATCATCGATCTTTTCAAAAATTATTTCTTAAAAATTCCTTCTAGAGAAGATAAAGGATTCTCAAATAGATGATGTGAAAATTTAGAATAAGGTGGAAGATATAAGAAAAGATAATTCCTTAAAGTTCAAAATTAATGAAGAAAGATTTATAAGATTTGAGTCATTACTATGTCTACCATAAAATTTTGGGTTAAAGAATGAGCTATTGGATGATGTATACAACTCTACCTTCTCCATCTATCATGGGAGAAAAAAGATGTATCAAGATCTCCAAGATCACTATTGGTGGGAAAATATGAATAATGAGATCTCAGAATATACATCAAGGTGTCTTGAATACCATTAAGTGAAGCCTAAAAGGAAAAATATAAGGTAATGATGAAACCATTACCGATACTTAAATGGAAATGAAAAAACATAACCATGAAATATGTCATTGGTATTTTGAAGGCATCAAGATGAAATACTGCCATATGGGTTGTGGTGGATCATCTTACAAAGACTGATCACTTCATTATAGTTTGAGAGGAATTCTCACTCTATCAACTTACAAGGTTATACATTAGAGAAGTTGTGAGGAAGCATGGGACACCACTATCAATTGTATCTGATCAATACCCAATATTTACCTCAAAGTTATAGAAAAATCTCTAAAAATATTTAAATAATGAGTTGAAATTCATCATGGATTATCACCCTCAAACTGATGGCCAATCTTAACGAACTATCCAGACACTGAGGACATATTGAGAGTAAGATCAATGGACTTCAAAGAGGGATAAGATCAAAATATTACTCTATTCAAGTCCTCATATAATAATAGTTTCCACTATAGCACCCAAATGGATCCCTATGAATCCATTTATGGGAAGAGGTTTCAAACACTTGCATGCTAGGATGAAGTTGGTGAAAATAAATTGCTGGGTCCTGAAATGGTTGAGGAAATAGTTGAAAAGGTCAAGACCATTCTGCATCACATTAGGGATGATCAGAGTCAAAAGATGAGCTATGATGAAAATTATTAATGAGACTAGGAGTTTGATGTTTGAGATAAGGTATTCCTCCATATATCTCCATGTAAAAAATTCATGAGATCTAGAAATAATGGAAAGCTTAGTCCAAGATACAACAATCCATTTGGGATCCTTGATTGCATTGGAGGGTGTCCTATCAACTAGAACTACCACCTAACCTATATCAATTTCATGATGTATTCCATATATTCCTATTAAGGAAGTACACAACAAACCCCTAACTTGTGATAAATCTAGAGGTGGCACCATTAGAGAATGATATTTCATACGAGGAGAAGCCGATGAAGTTCTTAGATTATAGAGACAAAGTTCTACAAAATAATACAATGCACCTGGTTAAAGTGCTATGGAGAGACACAAAGTTTGAATAAGATATGTGGTAACCATAGGATGTGATGAAATAGAAATATACTCATCTATTTTAGTGTTTTAAATGAAAATTTTAAGGGTTGAATTTCTAAATGGGGAAGATTTTAATGAATCAAAATTTTATAAATAAAATTCCCTTTTTGATTGAATTAAATTCCCTATTATAGTTATGAAAAATAAAATAAATTATTTGGTTTTATTATATCCTATAAGTCTTAAAATAAAATTAAGAATAATAATTATTGATAATATGTCCATTTAAAAGTGATCATATGATTAGTATAAATATTGGGTTTTGATAAATCTAACTGACATAGATAAAGGAATTGATGCCCTCAACCAGTAGGATCATACCATATAAATCAAACTTAACAGAGCTTATAAGGGAGATAACATCACTGGTATTTTTCATTTACCAATTAAAATCCTTGATCCAATAACTAAATCATGAGCAAAACTTTTTACTGTAGAAGTTCAAGCTTATTGAGATCACATCCCAAACCATGTTCGTTGAACCATCCTTTGAAAATATCACCATCATACACCTTATCCTTAGGGGATTTTTTGGTATAATAAAGGTATTTGTATCAATAACCTAATAAAATGTATATGTATATTGTATTTTCAATGGAATAATGGTTATATTTACTTCTTATTATTCTTAATTTATAAATGATTTTGATTTTGATATGATAAAACACAAATTATATTTTTGGGTAATATGAAATTTAAATTAAGAACTTAATAATTATGAATTAGTGAATTTTTTAATTTAATTATACTTTAATAACATATTATTATTAAATAATATTTATTAATTATAGTTTATAATATAATTTTACGAAGTCAAAAATAATTTTCATGAGGATTCAAAAACTGTTATTGTCAAAAACCCCAGGATTTATCAATAAGTGTTGATTATTGATTTAAAAGTGAAAATTAACATAAATAGAATTTTTTTTATAAAATAAATATTATTTTTTTAATCATCATTTCAAAATTATCCAACAATAAATTTTTCAAAATTTTCTGAGATAATCAAATTTTTGGGTAAAAATTAAATACAATATAAATATGCAGTGTATATTATAACATCATAATGACCCAAAAGTGATGTAATAAATGATATAAAGGGTATAAAAGACCAAATATACACTTCCACTTTAAAATAATGTGAATTTTATGCTATTTTATTAATTTTATAAAGCCTTTATGAATCCTCTAAAACTTATATTATATTTTAAGGTTTTAAAATCATCTATTTTTGATCACGACTCACTTCCACATCACCAAGTGCAATATTTTAATGATTTAGGCCCGTATACTTATAAAACAATGAAAACCACTCCTCATTTTTATAAAACTTGGGAAAAAACCATGGAAAGGCTGTGGTATTGACTATTTTATTGTATAGAGTCCAAAACCTATGTTTGGGAAATAATAAAGAACTCCCCTATCTTATAATCCCACACAAGACCCCATTACTCTTCACTAAAATACATTAGATAACATAATTACTGTTAAATAAAATCTTTATAGTCCTCATAAGGTTCCCCCAAGATCTTAAGAAGCTTCTACCAAGCTTTTGGAATCACCCTCTCAAGGTAGGGGACCCTATCTTTCTCCTCTCTATCCATGAAACTTATTTATGTAATAAACTTTTTATTCCAATTAATATTGTTGGGATATGATTTTATAAATCCTAATTAATTAAAATATTATACAAAGTGATTAGTGACCCTTTAAATCTCATTAATCCCTCCCAAGATTCATTATGTACCCTCATTATGATGCTGAAATTATCTTGTGATTTTTCTATGCCAAGTTTTTATTCAAAGAACCTCCTTTTATTATGCCTATTAATTCCTAAATTTTCATGTTGTATTATGTTATTAAATATCACTCATACTTTCCTTTTTTACTTCAAAGTAATGAGAGACCCATTTCTCTCCCATTGAACCATTTTATGAATCTTTATGTACTAATGTTACACTACCGAAATGTTAGTGTGATTTTCCATGCTAAATATTTGTGAGGTGTATACCCATACACATTTACACTCAAGGTTAATAACATAGTTGTACCTATACTAAATTTATCAGGGAATCCCATGTATGTAACCCAAAATCCTTAATCTTGGTATTAAATGTGATGAAATATGTTCTTATGTTATATGATCTACATGGAATACTTATGCATGTACATGATATGATTATCATGGGTGAACCCAGATAGCAATCCAATGCATTAGATAATGTTTTAGTCTCATGAGATGACATGTATGGTGAACATGATATTATACTAAGCATATTATGTTATGATTTCTTGGTGGTTAACCCTAACTTATGCTTATGATTTCATGTTTAAAGTTGTTGTCACATTCCCATGTTGCCTATATGTTATCATGCTATATATTTTCTTATTGTTCATGTTTATGATTATCATAACTTTTTTATCCCATTAAAATTCCTATTTTATAACATTTAATACTTTCTTCATGTTATTATTTTTTTATTCCCTTACTAGTCTTTATAGCTCAACCCTTTCTTATGTATGTCCCCAGGTCATCCCATGTAGTTTTAATAATGATAGAATATTATGAGCATGTTAAGGAAGTTTTTAATAATGCTGATGTACCCCCAATTTTAAGTTGTTATATAATATACCTAATTACCCAAATAAACTAGAATTATTGATCTTTTGGGTTGTATTATTTGTATTCTTATGTAATAAATCATGAATTAATATGTAATAAAGATAAGGGTTTTCATAATCCTGATCAAACTCCCTTCCAATGAAGTCAACTTCTGATCTAATTTTTCTAAATACTCCACAATCACTTGAGAAAAATCATAGAAATTTATAGATGGTTTTGGATAAAACAAAGCACTGGTAGTAGTTTGAACATGAGAAATTGGTTTAATTAATCTATACACAAAAATCTCTTTGAGTTTTCCACTGGTTGGTACAATAAGAGATTCATCAGACTCCAAAGAACTAGAATTATCATTATAATTTTTTAAGGATATGTAATTCCTTCATAGATCTTGTCCAACATAATCTCAAAGTTTTGATGATTTATAATGATATTTCTAATATAATATGAAACTATATTCTTGATTTTTATAGATACCTCTATAATCTCATCAACTTTATCCTCAACCGAATGAATAAATTCCTTGATAAATACAACTATCTCATTCAAAGATACATCATTTCTAAGTCTATATTTTCTCATCACTCCTTTGGATTCTTAGAACTCATACAAAATATCATTTTTAAAATATTTCAAAATCATAGGAGAAATAATGTCACATTGTAGTGATTAGATCTGAGATAAAGTTGAATTCATATTTGAATAGATTCAGTTAAACCATGTCTTGAGATCTAGAACCACTAATTGTTCTGAAGTGGTTGTGGTATTTCAATGAAATATCTTGATAAAATCTAACTGGATCACCACCATACTATTATAAGTATGTAAGATATCCTTATTATCTAATTTATACTCCGAATTTCATCAGGGGTATTCTAAAAAATGTCTGATTAGACCACAAGAAAGTTCTAAATCATCTACCTTTATGATGACACAAGAACTAAAAGTTCATTCAATTAAAACTTGGTGGCACATGCACTCTATATCTTGATTAATTGGGCTCTCACAACCACAAACTCCTCATCATTTATACCATAAGAAACTAGTTTCACTGGTTAGAGACTCTTGATCAAGTTAGTCTAGGTATCCATCATCCCCACCAACTTATCAAAATCATCTATAGACACCCATCTTTCTTTTAGATATCTAATCTTATACTTGGAAGAGATAAAATATTTCTTCAAAAAATCATAATCTACATTGATATTATCAAACTCTACCATAACTATTGATGTAAAAGTATTCATGTGTTTTTCAATATCAAATACTTCAAAACATTTTCTCACTAAAGATTCTTCCTCATTCACATGAGGTTGAGATGAAATAGGCCATGTGGTATGTTAAAGATCAACGACTTTTTCCATGATCACATTCCCAGTTCTATATCTATCAGCAATAGGTGATCTAGGGATTACATCAAAAATTGTGTTCTCATCCTCATATTCCACTCTGACTTCAGTAGTAGGCACACTCGACATAGTATCAGTTAAGCTTTCCACTTGAGCTTTAATATCATTATCAACATCAGGAATCTTTTGTTGAACTAACTCAATAACACTAGTAGATACAACTAATTGAACTTAAGTAGGTTTTACTATAGGTATAATTTCTAACACAATGGGCTTAGATCTCTCAACAACCATCTCCTCCGCTTCTCTAGTAGGAACTATCTTAGTAGGTTCTACATCCCTAGTAGGCGTGGTCTTGGATTTCTCCCCTTGAGTTGGTGCAAGGCATGGTATAACGACTAGCGAATCACTCACTTATCCAATGAGTCTCAAGGAACTAGAGGCAAAATATATATCAAAAAATCTTCAAAAGAACTAAAGAAAAGGTATTACTCTTGTGGAACTTAACTACTACTCATTCATTTAAGTTTACTTATTTATTCTTCAAGACTCGAGATATAAATCTTCTAGGGGGATATTAATTGAGATTCCCCTTTATCTAGTAGTAATGGTGCATGAACCTCATTATTCAACTTTCTAGATTCAAATTTAAATTAATGATCAAAACATATATGAGATATATACATTGAAATAATACCTTCTTGATCTCTCATACTCTCTAAGTTATTTCAATTTGAATGAATTTTCAAAGAACTTTATGTTCATCTTATAAATCCTTTACTGCTTTCTTCTCAAAAGAATGTGACCAAAATTGATACTTAAAGACATCATAAGGTTATACTGAGCTTGTTCCTACTAAGTTCTGACTGAAACTGTACTCAACTTAATGAGAACAATACATTATATCTTCCATATCTTCAGAAGAGACAAACAGAGCTTCCTTGTTCACATCTATCAAATGAAAATCCTTTGTTTCTTCGAATTGAAACTTAGAATTCCTCATAAACTCGCTGAAATCCTATTAAAAAAAAACCGATTTCTCTTGTCAAAATTTTTTCCATCTTTGAAACTAGAATACCTTTTTAAGACACATCTATGTTCCTTTCAACCATTCCATATCCACATATTTCCCTGCAAGTACTTGACTCAACACACCAGCTTTCATAAAAGATATATAACTACTCTAATCTCCATTCTTAGACTTCCCCACATCAGAGAGGTCAATTGAATGTTGAGAGAATTGAGAGGTGATGGTTCAATTTTGAGAGATAAAGGACTTAAGTAAATGGAACGAGAGGGAAGGGTCAATTTAGGGTTAGGTCATGTACTTGATTTGGGATAAGGATACTTATTCAATTTGGTTTTGGGGTCAAATATGAATTAATAAACTAAAATAAAACAAAATAAAATAATAAAGATATTTTTATAGAAATAAAACTTATTTTCCAAGAATAGTATTAAAGTAAAATAAATTTTGAGATTAAATTAAAAAAATAAATTCCTTAAAATTACCCAATACATTAAAATATTAAAAAGTTAACAATAAACATAGAAACTAAAAAATAATTAAAATAAATAGAAATAAAACAAGTTAAAATAATTTGAATACAAGTAACCCCAATTATCTCTTAATAAAATCATAATTCTCACAAGCAATGGGCATAGTAAAAACATCATCTAATTTATTTTATATAAAGATATATTCAAAAGAGATATAACCTTTATGAGTATTATATCTCAAGAAAATATGCCATAAATATATAAAATTTATTCTAAAATGATTTTTTGGATTCTTAGAAATATTGATACACTAGTGTTATCACATTTGATTGAAACTTGACTACAATTGAATCCAAAATTCATCATGGTGTGTTTCATCCACAACAATTATACACAAAAACTACCAGTAATAATGTACTCCACTTCAATAGTAGATAACACAATTGAGTGTTTTTTATTACTAGATCAAGATACTATAGATTTAAATAGAAAGAGATATATTATTTAGGTACTCATCCTATCTAGTCTACACCCACTAAAGTATGCATCTGAATGTGAATTCAAATTAAAATTAGATTTTTTTTGAAAAAATTAAAGAAAAATAAATAGTTACTTTTAAATACCTTAAAATTATTTTGAATTTTTTTAAATTTGATTCCTTGGATTTTTCTTTGAATATTAAACATAAATATACCACAAAAATAATGTTTGGTTTACTAGCAGTTAAATGCATCAGAATCCCAATTATTCCTTTTTATAAATTATTGTCAACTAGTTTCCCAACTTCATCTAAATTAAGTTTTTCATTAGAATTCATTGAATTTGAATATAATTTACCATTTTAAATTAAAAAACACTTCATCAAGTAAAGTATGTATTTAATTTAATTCAGCATATTACCAAAATATTTTTAACAAATTTGAAATCCTAAAAAGAAATTTTACCCAACCATCACACTCATTGAATTTTTTTTTGCACGATCTTTGAAAAATCATTACACAATATTTTATTTGTAGAACAAAAAATCACATTATAAATATATATTTTAACAAAAAATATATCTGAATATGAAGTTTTCTTGAAAATAGTAGGATCTTCCACTCATACTAATAATATATTTTATTAAATAAGATAACCCAAATGCTCATACTAAGATCTAGGTGTTTTTTCAGACCCTTAATAGATTTAGTTAATTTGAAAATAAGATTTAGATTATTAGGATTTTAAAATCTTGGATATTGTTAAATATATACTTCTTAAACAATAAAAATGATTTAGAAATAAATATTTCATATATATCTGATATAATTTGAAATCTATATGAGATGCACAATCTAAGATAATTTTAATGGATTATAATATAGCTATTAGTGAAAATATTTCTTCATAGTATATTCTTTCCTCTTGGCTGTACCCTTTAGCCACTAACCTTTCCTTATTCATAGTGACCACACCACAATCATCCTATTTATTTCTAGAACCCCACTCCAATCCTATAACAGGGTAATCATATGGTATATCAAATAATTCTTATACCTTATTCATTTTGAAATAGTTCAAATCTCCTTTCATAGATAAAACCAAACTCTCATCAGTTAATGATTCTTCTAAGTTTATAGGTTCATGTTGAGATAACAAGGAATATAACTCTACAAGGTTTTTGAAACTTATTATAGTCCTAATAACTTTATTATATCTTCTTATAGTAGTATCTAAGGGATGATTTTTGGGGTTCTTGGCTGTCTAGCCATCACAATTTTAGGTTCACTAATATCCATCATTTTAAGATTGAGTTCACCAATATCCAGTTCCAAATCACCATTCTTTTTTATTTTAAAATATTGGTTTAGGTCTCAAGTTTTCAAAAGAATCAGTTAACATATAAACTTGAGTTATTTCATGGTAAAACATATTACTTTTATCAAATTTCACATGAGTTGATTCTTTAACAATATTTTAACTTTTATTAAAAATTATATAATCCTTTTAAGTAGTAAAATAACCAAGAAATATTACTTTGTTGGACTTTAAATCAAATTTACCAAGATTTTCCATGGTGTTTAGAGTGTAAAACTTACTTCCGCACACTTTAAAGTATTCAATTTTTTTTCTATTATTCCAATGTCATAGGATATTTTATTCAAAATAGTCCTAATTAGAACCCTGTTAATGAAACAATATACTATATTTACAACTTCATCCCAAAAGTGAGTTGGAAGGTTATATTTACATAACAGTCATATAAATTTCTTTTAAGGTATTATTATTCATTAAAAATAACTATTCTATCGAGGTTTCCTAGTGGAATATAAAATAAACTTTATACCATGTTTTTAATAATAATAATTGAACTCATGGTTTTGAAATTTTCCTCTATGGACACTACTCAAATTAATAATTTTAGAATCTCTCTCTTTTTGAACAAATTTATAAAAACTTTTAAAAATAGAACAAGATTTACTTCTAGGACTCAAAAAGAAAACCCAAGTAAATCTAAAGAATCATCAACTAACATATAAAAAAAAGATTTTCCTATTAGGATTTATATTCTAGATGATCCAGACAAATCCATTTGGATAAGTTCTAAAAGATTACATGTAGAGTTTTTTTTTAATTTTTTTTAAAGATAACTTATGTTGCTTACCCATTTGGAATGCATCACATATTTTATCTTTATTCAATTTATGTTGAGGTAAATTTGAAATTAAATTTTTATTATACAATTTTCTCAAAGATTAAACATTACAATGTCTAAGTCTTCTATTCAAAATCCAAGATTTATTTTATTTATCATTTAAATTTTTACTTTTTTTCTATAAAAAATAACTAAGATCTAAAGTATAGTTATTCTAGGTTCTAGGTGCCTTAAACTTAAGGTTTTTATCGTTAAAAAAACGAGCATTATTCAAAAAATATATAGAGTATCATTTTCAAAAAGTTGAGAAATGCTTATCATTTTGTGTTTGAATACTTCCATATAAAGAATTTTTTTGATGAGAAATGAGATTAGATTTCTAACTGATCCAACTCAAATAATTTTTTCCTTAGCATTATCACCAAATGTGACATAGTCTCCATCAGTTTTGGATAAATAATGGGAATTTTAAGAAATACCCACTCATATTACTTGAGCATCCACTATCCATATACAATTTTTCATTGATGATCCTATATTTTTTTCACTATAACACAAATGAATAAAGAAATTATTTTGCTACCCATATTCTCTTGGGTCTTGAAATGTTACTAACCAAAGATTAATGAATCCATATATTCCCATGTTTTTTAGAAATTCCAGTACTAAATTTTGAAAAATATATTGAAATAAAAGCATTATAAACACAAAAAATTATGGCTATTTATACTACAACCATTAGCCTAATTTCCATGTCCTCCACAATTAAAAAAATACCTTTAGAAAAGTTTTTGTGCTTGTCTATTGTTTTAACCTTTCCTTCCTATTACAAAACTTATCTTTTGGAATTTATTATTATAAAGGATCCTATTTAGGTAATTTTATTCTTCTTCTGTAGTATCCCATTTTTCTAGATATCCTTCAGGATTTTTTTAAGGCTTAATGACTTTTAAGTAAACCTTTAGACTAAGGTTCTTCAATTAAATAATCATCCATGCATTCAAACATCCATAATTTTCTCTATTTAAACAGTGTTATATAATCATAGACATACCTTCTATATTGTTATCCTTGAACTACATTTGAATATGTTATTTAACACTTTAACCATTTAGATTTGCGAACTCAAAAGTTTCAACCACTAATACCAATTGTTGGTCAGAGAACAACAACAAAAAGACTCATGAGGGGGTGAATTGAGTTATTGAAAATGTCTTCACTTAAAACTTCCTATTTTAAGGTATAATAGATTATAATATTTTATTATTAAAATAAATTAGTGGAAATAAAAATAATAAGAAAAGGGTAAAACATTAATGATCTATAGTGGTTCAAGGAAAAAGTATCACCAAGTACACTCTACCAAAACTTAACTCCTAGTGGTCAGTGATTTCACTAAATCTAGTCCTTTTCTTAGGGACCTACTTACAGAGTGCAATAAATCTTAACCTAGTACCAATTCAGGAGATTTTTTTGGTATCCTACATGGATTTACAAAAACAATAGCCTTCAACACTCTATATAAGGAGTGATCACTTTTAGTAATGAGATAGAATAATGAGAGATTACGAAATGATGCACACATGTGCAATATGAAACTAAAAAAAGAGAAGAGTTCACCAAGATAAATAATAAAAATATAGTATATCTTGAGGAGAGTATTTAAAACATAACAAGATATATCTTGATAGAAAAACTATAAAAGAACTTGATTCTTCTTCTTCTACTTCTAAGAACAGATAAGCAGCACAAAAATCTTTGTGATAAAGAGACAGTTCAAGTGTTTTTATTATGAAATACTATTGTATATATTCTCATTTACTATTTAAAAAAATTATATTGAAATAAAAATTGTCCCTAGTTTAAAACTATAGATTTCATTTTCAAAAAATTACCTCATCAAAAAGCACATAGAAATAAACAATCTGTCATATTTTCTTTTCTTAGTACTTACAACCTTTTGGAAATCAATTTTACCATAAATAAGTATTCCATTATTTAATTCATTTAAAGTATCATTAATTTTAACTTGAAATACTTCAATGATAATAAATACCCTATTTTAAGAATGACGTAGCTGATTCTGGATCACATCATAGGCAAAATCCACATATCTAAATTCAGGTAGCTGAATTTATCCACATAGCCATTCTTCACGTAGCTTTTTTCATTACATAATGAAATTACATAGCCATATTGCTCAAATATCAAAGATTTTCATAGTATAATGAATAATGTAATGAAAATTTGTGTATCCAAATGAATTATATTTCTGATTTAAACTGGATGGCCAAATATGCCATAGATATAAACCACATGGTTGATTACTCTTTATAGCCTATTCACATAGCCATTTCATTGACATAGAAAATTTTCACATTAATTATTATGTGGAATGGCTGATTTAAATAGGTTATTTTTTCACATATATTATTGAAATATATGATTACTCAATGTATCCAAAATTCATACATCCAAAGTGCTCACATAGTCAAATTTTCCAAAATTTGAAAATTTTTAGAAAACTTTAACAGAATTATAGATTATAAAAAAAGCGACTTAAATAAGAATAAAACTAGGTAAAAACACTTAAAATAAAATAATTAGAAACATATGAAGTGTTTTCAAGATCATAAAAATATAAAACACATGTGATATATTGGAACAACATTATTAGTTAATAGTCCAAAGTTTAATACTTTTGGGAGATAAATATAACACATTCCATTCTAGTAAAACCATAAATTAATGTGATGAAATAACTTTATACACTTGATGAGTTATTTTTCATTGGCCCGCACACATCAATTTGAATATCTGAAATGGTTCTTCTATTTGAATATCAACTCTATGAGTTTTTTCATTATATTTTATTTCTTGGAAGTCTTGAAAACTGTAGTAGTGTCTTCTTTTGGTACTAATAAGATTCTCATAGATTCTTCTTTAATTAAATTCCTCATTTAATTTTGGCCAAGATAAACAAATATTATATACCACAAACCATGTTTATATTTATAACTCAGATAACAACTTGATTTTTATTCCCCAACTTAAAACAAAATATGATGGGTTCTAATTCCATTTGCAATAATAGATACATCTATAATAATATTCAAAAGGCATCTTACTTTTCTGAAAATCACTTCATTTACATTTTCACAGAGTTTTGATACACTTAATAGGTTTCTCTTTAATCCACTAACAAATAATACATTGTTAGGACTTATTTGGTTCCTCCCAAGTCAACAAGTTCCAACTACTTTAACTTTCAAAGAGCTTTAATTAACAAAATTAATAGCTCCACCATCATATTTATCAAGATCCATTAAGTTTTTTAGATATCAAATCATGTGTGAAAAGTATATTCTATCCATAATTGATGGTTTCTCAGTTTTTATTACTTTAAAAGCAATATCTACAACATGTGCTTGATGATTTTGATTCTAAATCTTCCTTATTTTTTAATGATGATTATATTATGATTGTTTAATTGAAACACAATCATATAAAATGTTTCCATCATCACCACATATTCTATAGGTTTCTAAAATACATTCAAAGTTGTTCTTCATATCAAAATTCCTTTCTGGATATTGATATAATAAAATTTTATTTACATATTATTACTTATGTCCCCCTAAAATATGAGGTTTCAATCACTTCACCAATTTCAAAAATTTAATCCCTATAATAATTTAGTATACTATACCCTTAGGTTGTCTTATAGGGAGATTTCTAAACATAAGATTTAAATGACCAGTTTCTTTTTTTTCCTTTTTTTTCAAAGAATCTATAACTAAATTGGGGTGGGGTAGATTTTATTTTTTAGAACAAATGAAAACTAAAAAAATGAATTGAGATTTCAAAGATGAAAATATTGATAGTGAAAAAATATCAAAAAGAAGAGTAAAAATAAGATTTTTAAGACAAAAACCATGGACTAGTGTTGATACTTCGAACACCCTCTCTTTCCTTGTCTAAATAGATAATCTTAATTGAATTACTCAATGTTTACCTAAATAACTTTTTGTGAAAGCCTAATTTATTATACCAATACCTTTGTATAATGGGTTTTCATTATATAAAAGTGATTTAACCACTAGAATACCTCTGATTGATTATACTAGATAGAACCAATTGTTCTAAAAGGTGAGAAATTTTCAAATAAATTTAAATAATGAGAAATATCACTTTAATTTTTTATATTTGAACAAATATTCAATACAAACTAGAAGAAATTTCATTTAATATGAGGCTAAATAGACTTCATTAGAAAGTATATATTCTATAAAAATATGAAAAAGATTCAATGAAAAATAAAAATACTAAGAAGAAGATTCCCTTTGATCTCTATTAGCTATGAAATCCTAGGAATTTTAGCCAGATATAGCTAAATCAACTCTCATTTTCTTCCTTATTGATCAAATAATCAATATGAATCACTAGCAACACCTCACTTTCACAACCTATCTCACTTCCTATCTCACCTACACAAACTGCACACTTCTTATACTGAAAACTCCCCACTTATTCTACTCTTCTTGTTATTCTACAAAAATAAAGGAAAAAATATATCAAATGTTTATAGACTTCAATTCACTCCATGGAAATCTCCATGTGCATGCATCAATCCTCTCATTCGGCTCCAGGAGGAAACAATAGTGGATCATTTATCTTATACATGGGTGGAAAATATTTATTTTTTTATGCATGGTATCCATTTATTCCCATTTAAATCTTCTATTATTTCTTCTTCAAATCATCCTACAAACTCTAACTCTTCATATCCTCTTTAAACACAATCATGTGGGTTGTCCAAAGTGATAAATTATAAGTGTTTTGTTGTTCCAAAATTATCTAAAATTTTAAAAAGTGTAAAAATCATTATACTTAGGAAATTTCATAGGACTTTTCATTTTGTAGGACTTAAAATTCATATAGAAATATCCAATTCATGTGATTTTGTACACAATTTCATATGGCTCGGTTGAAGTCAAAATAAATAGATTTTAACTCTAAAATCTTAATAAGTCATGAAATCCTTATGAGGTTAACTATAGATATCCTTCTTAAGATTATTTCCACAACTTTTAGCATTAAAGGTAACATATTTTTGTTGATCGAAATATTCACCTTTAGCTTTAATAGTCTTTTTTATAGATTCATATGTCATTATTTTCTTATTTTTAAATCTCAATAATTTTATGCTTGAATCTATAAACCTCAATAAACCCAAAGATAATGGTATATGTTATATCATCAATAATATTCTCCTTCTCAAAAATTTCAAGTTTCAATTTATTCATTTATTAGGTAATATTATCTTTCTTTTCCTGAACCTATTTTCTAAATTATTTTTGAGATGAGTTCTCTCATTTATCAATCTTATAATTTTCTCCAGACATATTTTAATTTTCATCATCATTGAATACTATTTGGATGAATCACATTCATCAAAAACATATTCATTTTCAATGTGCAAATCATCATATGATATATCATTTTCTTCCATTTATTAAGCCATGAGAACTCCATGAGAAATTTATGAGTGCACCTTCTCATTATCATCATTGTCAAAAACCCCTTATTCTATATAAGATAAGTTCCATTTAAAAATTTTAGAGAAATTTTCTTCTTATTTTTTGCATGTGACTGGATTATTTGTTACAATATTCCCTTTAAGGATAAACCACTTTCAGTTTCCTCAATTTCATATTCATCATTGAATTTCTTGGGATACTCAACATATAAGGACTAACTTTTCTATAGTTGAAGCATTTAACATGAATCTTCCCTTTGTATATACCTTATCTTCCTTTAGTGATTTTTTGACATTATATAAATCATATAAGCATAATTTTCCATGTTTTATTCTCTATTTAAATAATTATTTTTGATCATCACACTTTAATTATTTTAAAGCTTTGAAAGTAATATCTTTCTTCTTATTTCCTTGAATTTTAAGAGCCACATCTTTTCATATTTAATAATTTATGAGAGTGTAGTGTAATTCATAAATTATGAAATTATCAAGATCCATATTTTTAATAATGAGATAATAGTATCAAATTTATCAAGAATAATTCTCATGAGTTTCTTGACAATAGTGGAATATTCAAATTTCTCTCCAAATCCCCTAACAAGACTCACAACAATATTATCTCTGGTGAAAAACTCATCAACATATTCATATTACTGTATTATTATATCTTAAAACTATTATCTACTAATTTGTAAGTATGATTTATTAAACTTTTTATTCTATTCATAAATGTTATGAATATTTATTTAGATTTCATAAGTATTTTTACAACCCATAAACTTAGTTAATTCATTTTTAGTTAATAAATATAGTTGGGAATTCCCATATTTTATATCATTATAAACATTTTTATTATCTATTAGTGACCAAGAAATAATCTCCTTAAGAATGGTTAAAACTTGAAGAGAATAATAAATAACATCCCACCCTAGGGATAATAAGTATGGGATCATCCACTTTTTTCATAAATGAAATTTTTTTCTATAAAATTTTGGAACACCTTTCTAATTAATAAGGTTGTGTTATTCAATTTCAGATTGATAATAGATCTTCAAGGGAGATCCTGGTGCTTTGATATAAATTATATAGGATTTAACAAGCATGCAAGGAATTGGGGGTGGGGGTGGGGTTAATTAGTGCCTTGTATTTTTTTCTTTTTCAATAAACCTATAATCCCATATATTTATTTAGTATTTATCTCAATAACTAGAAAAATAAAATATGATATGGAATAAAATATATTTTTTAATGAGGTTAACCTACCTAAGGATGGATATGTCCCTAATGTATGGTGGATTTAATCCCACACACACACAACTATTATTTTATTATTAAGGATATCTGTAGACAAGAGTATAATATTGAAAATGCTACTAAATAATGGCACCAACCGGTGAAGTAAAATGTTTCTTGAATATAATAAAAAAATATGAGATAGATCAAATCTGAAATTAAAAAGATATACTTTTCTTGGTTATTTTGAATCTTATTCTTCTCATGATATTTCTCAATGGTTTCACTCAATTGTCAGAATGGCATGTCTCATCAATTCTTCAACTTGCACCTTTTCTTTTCCCCATTTCTCTTTTAAATTTTAAGAAGTTCCATGAATACAATTTCCTTATTTCTCAATAATTTAAAAACTCCTAAAATATTGATAAATAACTCCCTCATAATCACCATAATTAACTATAGTCTTCTATCTCTTATTCATATATTATCTCATTTAAATCACCATTGATCTTCTATAAATTCACAAGAAGACTTAGTTTTATAATCCCAATGATATCTGATTAAACCATGGGTTTATTTCTCATTCATTGATCCTAAAAATTCCATATATAATTTAAATATTCAAAACCACGTTTTATCATGTATAAAAACTAACACGATGCACATCCTCCATTTATAGTGTAAAACGCCCTACAAACACATGGAAACTTGATCATCAATATATATAATCTCCCATAAACTCCATTTTCAAATCTCCTGAAGACTTGCGCAATTGATTCCATGTAATGAAATATTTATCTATTCCTTAAAAACAAATCCACATAATCCACACATTTAATTAATTATATATATCCATACACACATGAAACATGTAGTAACATTATGTGTGATATGATATGGAGCTCATAATATAAGCATTTCATAACCATGATTCTTACCACGATATCTACTATGGTTTGTTTGTCATTATCTCATCATTTCTCATAGGTGGTTTGTAATATCACCACAATCATTATTATGTCATGGTCTATATTTTTTTATCATTTCAACATTTCCATTATGTTTTTCTTTTTTACTCTTCCACAATTACTAAAATGCACACAAAAAATCATCTATGGCGTGATATCATATTGAAAAAAATATTCAACTACCCCATCATAAATAAGTTTAAGATTCTCTTTCATTTCATTAACTATTTCTATATGCATCGTCTTTCTCCTCATGTTGATAAAATCAACTTTACCTTGATTCTTAAACTCTTATATGTCGAGTTCATCTTCATTATTCACTATTATCTTGCAAGAACCATAACGAATCATCATAAACACAATGTCATTTTGATCTCTGAAGCTTGGTGTAGCATCGTCTGAATTACATTTACCCATACGTAGATACATATGACCTTTTCATAGTGCCAAGAATACCTTTATGTAGCTCATTGAATTCCAATGTCATGCTTACACACAATGGATTTTAAAGTTTCATGGCTTTAGAAAGACCTTTACATACTGAGTATAGCTTCCAAATAACCTTTACATAATAGTTCGAGTGACCATTAAGAATCACCCTATTCATAAATGTTACCTTTACATATATTGGTTACCCTTACAATAATATGGATTTCATCATATGACTATTACACCAGAATCACATTACCGTTAGGCAGTTAGAACAACTTGAAATTTACCTTTACACAATCACTCAACTTTCTCAAACATATTCCCTCAAACTCACTACCCTCACTGTAAAATGACTCATGATGGGGGAGAGGCCCCATATGATATATATACAGCATATGAACCTCCCATTTTCCCCATGTGGGACTCAAACCCACACTACAACTTAGGGTGCTACACCATAGTGTGGCCTATTAAGACCATGATGTGGTGCTGGTCTACTTATATGAGGGATGTTATTCCCTTGACATGAAACCTTAAGGAGCACTAGATTTGGTTCCAACAATCTCCCCTCAATATTACTTGAAAGGTTTAATACCTACACCATGCAATCTGATACTAGATATAGGTCCAGACCTACCCCTCCAATCATGATTTTTCCACTTTGGGAGTACATCTCTCATGATTTTATCTTACAAACGATCACTTCACTCATTATAAAATTCTTCACGATTTGGGAGAGGTATATTATGATATATATGTAGCACATGAACGTCCCCTTTTCTCCATGTGGGACTCATGGTTCACACTATAACTCAAAGTGCCACACTAAAACATGGCCTGATATAACCATGAAGTGGTGCCTATCTACTTTCTATAGGGATGAGCCCTTGAGAGTAAACATAGGGGAGTTATGGATCTTGTTCAAACATGATGTTACTCTAATTAAGTGTATATTCACCCCCACCAAATTGGTAGTATAATTGGTAGCAGAAAAATCCTATTTAGGATACAATAGTGGATCAATACACAATAATTATACTTATTAAAGATTATCCATTAAAGAGCATTTAGAATCAAGAGAGTAATTAAATTTATTTGTTACTTTACATAAACAAATATTCTTTGATTCATGAAAAATTATTGAGATATGTCTAAATATTTGAGATGGAATGGAGTACTTGGTATCAAGTTGAATTCAATGAATTTTCCATCCAATGAAAACTCTAATATATAGGCATCAGAGTACCCATTTGAATAAGATAACATACCCCTTTAAAGTGATTGTAAACCTATTATATAATGTCATATATTATTCCATTTAATCATATCTGTCAAATCAAACCTGATTGAATAAGTGGACTAGATCACACCTACTACTAAACAAACATGTCTATTAGATCACACCAGATTTAATCAATGGACTAGATTATACCCATTACGTAAACTGGGTTAAACTAACATCCATACCCATTCATTCTTGGGCCCAAACTAGGGTGACCAACCAATCTGTGGAAAAAATAAAGGCACTTCTAAGAAACTCACACCAAAATGGCATAAAAGTGCAAAGTGTGCCATCAAAGTGCCACATCACATGATTACATGGGTGCATGGAAAGTGTAGTGAACCATATACCACTATATTATTCCCTTACTTTAACAATTTTTAATAGTGATAAAAATGTTTCCCCTAATAAAGAAGACTTCACTCTGACATATTTTATGACGTGGGACTCTAAAATATTCCCTATTTAAAAAAACCAAAATAAAAATATTTTTAAATATTTTTAAAACACATAAAAATCCAACCGAAACATCTTAAAATGAGATCCCATACCATAAGTTGTGTATCATAAAATTATAAAATGAAATTCACTAAATAAATGGGTAATCACAGATCAATTGTTAAAGTATAAAATTGATATTGTAAGTAGAACCCCCCCAAAAAAATTGAGTGTGGATATAAATTTTTGTCCCATAAAATTTAGTCATAAAACTTTTGACTATAAAACATATTACTGAAGAAAAATAACACATGGTGTGCACAAATCATTTGTTTATACACATCATTTAGGATGAAGTTTCACATAACATATTATAAGAATAATTATATATCATATTATTCAACACATCACATTTATTTCAACACATAAAAGTTGTGAAGAAGACGCATAAAAAAATTAATAATGGGATATTTTTTGAGGTGTAAAATATTTTTAACTGAGCATGCTCATAAGATTTACAAGAGAACAATTTTTTTTAGGTATCAAATATTTGACATAAAAAAATTATTTATTTGTGAATGTGTTGAAATAAAATACATTTCATATATGTTAATGAAATATTTACATGTTTGTGTCATTAGAACACATGAATGTTTGTTAACAAAATATATTTAAATAAACACACGCACACATGTGTGTGTGTGAGTATGTGTGAACAAAATATTTATATGTTTTGTGTGTGTGTGTTAACAGATTATTGACATGTGTGTGTATTTTTTTATGCATATGTTAACCAAATATTTACTTGTGTGTGTGTGTTAATAAAACATTTAAAAACACATGAACATACATGCGCACACACCTATTTATGCATGTTAATATAACATTTAAATGTATATATGTGTGTGTATGTGTGTGTGTTAATAGAACATTAATATATATGTTCAAAAAACAATTATATATGTATATTAACATATATAAATGTTTAAGAGGATTTATATATATATATTAACATATAATGTATAATGTATTTTTTACATATAATCCATTTATAATTCATAGAACATTTATGCAATAAAAAAACATGTGTATTCTATTATATAACACCACACACCTATTTATGCATGTTAGTAGAACATTTACATGTATGTGTGTATGTGTTAATAAAAAATTAATATATATGTTCACAAAACAATTATATATACATATTAGCATATATATATTTTTAGGAAAATGAATATATATATATATATATATTGACATATAATGTATAATGGACAAAAAATTTACATAGAATCTATTTATAATTCATAGAATATTTATTCAATGAAAAAAACATGTATATTTCATTATATAACACATAGTAAATAATATATGTATTATGTGTGTGTATGTGTGTGTATAATGGAAAAAAATTTATATGATATTTATATATAATACATAAAACATTATTATAATAAAAAAATTTATATGATATTTAATTGATTTTTTAATTACATTTACATAGCATGAATAATGAAAAAAAGTTACATACAACATAAAAAAATTTACATAGTATCTCTATATAACACACACAATATTTTTATAATGCAAAAAAACATTTAAATAGTCCACAAAACACGTGTATCACATTATACAATACACAAAGCATAACAAACAAAAAATCTACATAACATATATAATGGACATGAAATTTATATAATATATTAATTTCAATAATTAGTTTATATTTTTTATAATTTTATTCATGAACGGATTATATTGGTTAATTAAATTGAATCTTTTTAATTATAAATTCAAGACACAAAACATGTGTTATGTGTGTCTTCTTTACAAAACACATTTCATGTTATGTGATGATGCTATGTTCTTTTTCATTTTTGTATTATGTTTTATAATTAGTTTATTGTTTAATTATTATGAATTAATGGAAATTAAATAATATTTTATAATTTAAATTAAATATTCATCATTGTTATATTTTTAATATTATTTTTATAAAAACATTGAATTAAATAGAAATAAAAGTGATATGACCCAACCCATCAGGGGCCCATTGAGACTGGTGGTAAGCCAAGAGTGCTACCAAAAGTTCACCTCCAATAGGGAAAGGGATAATGACTAGCATTGATTAAGCATATCTCACACCATGGGTGATATTATTTTATATGAACTTACAAAAAATACATATCTATAATGTATAATAACAACCACTAACACCAATGTGATATATATAAATAATTGAATTGTATATAACACATGCACGTAAAAAAATACTAGTATAATCCATGTAGGTAAATACTAAAATAAATGTATATAATAAATGTATATAAATCTATTAGACTAAAGGAAATGCGAATCTCTTTCATGATACATGTACTCCTGGATCAATATACAACCACAATGGTCACCACCAACATCATGAATCACCATGCTCTATTAAGCATTACTAAGAATCACTAGGTTAAAGATTTGAATAATCCAGACCATCTCCGCATCCACTAAAACCATCTATAAACAGATGATTCATCTACACAAACACAATACAGATGGGAAAAAATCATGTTTTGGGGTTTTTATAAACATACTTAATAGGACACCCAAAACCAAAAGGAGAAAACAAATCAATTTTCAGCTCAGAACCTTTAGTACAAGTGAGTAACTAGGGAGAGGAAAAGAAATGATAACCTATATATTATTTATAACTAAAAGATTCAAGGATGATAGAAAGGTCCAAATAATCTTAACTCTAATCCTCAAAATTCATACCAAATAAGAAAATTTGGGAGCTCGGTACACCAAACCGTTCAAAAATTCAGAAGTAGATAGACACCCATTCACTGAATCTCAACAAGAACCAAAGGGGTTCCTGAAGATTCAAAAGTATTGAATTACATGATCTAATCCTCTATTATAATTCATAAATTTCCATATGGATCTATGAAGGGTAGCCTTCTCATCATTGGAGCATTCTTTACATTCAAGGGAGTACCACACCAACATGTCCATCAATACTGAAACACCAATCAAGTATCCAAACTATCAATGATAATAAACCCAACAACCTCACAAGGGCTATGGTAGAGGATCCCATGCCCCCTGACATGTGGTGGGAATAACAAACCCAATAAAGGATCCCTATCCCATTTGAGAACTTTATATAAGGTGAATTCCAAATACATAGATAGAGGATATCATTCACCAAATATATTTGGGGAATAACTTAAAATTTTTTATATATAGGTAGAATATCTTATTCCCTGAGTATGTGGGGTTCAAGAATATAACTGATCATATCTAAAGATGGTGAGGAAATAATCTCCCTTACATAACTACACCATCAGGGTGGGTAATCAACCACTAGAACACTTCAACCGTCATGCGTGAACCTAATCATTAAACCTATAGATATAAATACAAGGTCTGCTTATATTGTCTTAAAAATTTCCTTGGATGGCCAATAAAACTTCACCATTGTGGTTTACATGAAAAAAATACTTAAGGTAGACTATTTATTTTTCCAAATCAAACTCACAGTAAAGAAACTCAAAAAAAAAAACACTAAAAAAAGGAGTCAGTGGCCCACATGGTGCTATTGGGACCAATATGTGATGCATTGGGAGGGGGAGGAAATTCCTAGCTAGGTTCATCATACCCCCTCCCAGTTTGGGTTGGGTGGGACACAACCTAGCCCAACCTCCTTCTACACCCAACACATGCTGGTCCGCGAATGCTTGGGCCCGTAATAACCAACCATGGAGGGGGGGGGGGGTCCCTTACTCACCACATGGTGGGTAAGGCTCCCACTGATCACTCAAGATCTGACATATGGGAAAAATAGGTAGTGGTCTATTATCCCCTGCATCCAACTTTATCCATGCGACACCACAGTTCCCTTCGACCAAGCTATCAACCACAATCCCATATCGGAGGTTTCTACCCTAACCTTATGCACCACCGTGAACTACCTCACTATAAGTCCACCTATAACCATGTATTGAGGTTCCCCATACCTCCTATCTTATCACCAATCCACACCATTCATCATATCCACCTTCCCTTTCCAAGTTCCACTACCACCCCCTCTCTCACAAAAGAATTATCACTACCCTTTACCAACAACAACCATCACTAGGGCCAATAACCCAAAGATCATATATGATAGGGAATGAATAAGAGAGAGGATATAAGGTGGGGTTAGAGAATAATTAGGTGAATAAACCAACCATGATGTTTTATAATGATCATCAATGAAATCATCATAAAAAAATTCAATTGAAAAATTTGAGATGATAATATGAAAGTAAATATCACTCTAAAATTCTATTAGTTGATAATCAAAGCAGTAAGAAAAATAACTAAATAAAATACTCAGATACTAAATGTGAATTATTTAATTTAGGATATAATTCATCATCATGGTCATGTACTATCACTATTTAATTAATTCTTAACATGGAATATTTAATGGTGAATTACATCTTAATCCCACTTGCAAACTCTATGTTATAATCATTCAAGTTTAAACATAATTGAATATTTAATGATTACTAGATTCATAATTATATTTCTTATTAATGTTACCACCAAGAGAGTAAGGAAATTCATACAAGGAAGATAATATAATAACAAGGTAAATTTACAATAACATAAAGTCTTACCTCGAGTTTGGCTCAATTATAAATGAATAATGCGTCTGTGTCATTTTCCTTTAACATTGGTGATAAACTATTCCTAATATTAGGAATTCTATATTTCCACTAATTCATCTCCAATTATGCCACTCTCAAATCCTAGGGTTTATATTTCAAACCCTAAGATTTTTATAACATGTTTCTTAAATTGGAAATAAGGTTAGGTCTATGTTTCAATAACCCATAAATGAATGAATTAATTAGTTTAGAGTTTTCCTCTTTTAATTATTTAATCCATATATAATAGTAAAAACCTCAGAAATATGATTACAAATAAAGTTATACCACTCATAGAGTATAAAAATAATTTCAAATTCAACTTCGGTGTCATTTTTGTCATCCAACACTTCACTTAATATATATAAGAAATGTATCACAAATTTGCACATACTGACTAAAAATAATATTTTTATCAAGGCTTAGCCACACCAAAAATTCTATTTTTTCTTAGAAAAAGGGTAAAAAACACACCCAAAAATCAATGGGATTATTGGATAATTTTTTTGAGGTTTTATTCTAGTGTAAATTTACCATTTTACCCCTAGAAAGGTCCTTAGGCTTTAAAACTCACAATTGAGTTATGTCTCAATTGAGAAAATTCCGTATAACTACACAAAGTATAAATATTTATAAATTTTAATGATAGTAAAATTTATAAAACATGTTATGTGTTCATGGTATATAGTATATAATGTGTTCACAACATGTTTTTCATTTTTACAATTTTGTTTTTATTATTTTCTTATAATTTTTTTGTTTAGTGATTTAAGGTATAAAAATTATTTATGTATGATTTAATATCCTGATTTTAAATATAGGTTTTGTTTTATATTATTATCATGTTACTTGATCAATAGATAATATTTTATGCATATTTGTATTTATTCCAAGTACGAATTAAACATGTTATATGGATAGTGAACATTTTTTTACTCCTTATTTTTTTATGTGAAAAAAATAATATATATTTGGAGACATGAAACATGTTACATTTTTTGTGTTTTTAAATTTTTTTATTTATATTACATGCCATGAACCCACCTAGATATCTAACCACTATCTATGAGGTGGCCTACGATAAGGCTTAAGGCACGTTCCCAATCACCTAGGGTAGACAACAAGTTCCAAGGGTATCAATGTGACTAATGAGAATGTTTTACCCTTCATTAAATAATAAAGAATAAACGTAACAACTAAAATACAATGTTAAAAATAAAATAATCAACCATATCATTAAAAAAACACTAATAAATCAAAAAATTCTATAAAACTTGGACATAATACTTGAAAATAAAATAAACCATTTTCTCTGTAGGTCCCATGACCAATTCAAATGCTACCACCTGCACAACTCTAACTATGAGCCATGGTACATGCCTAGAAACCTATGACACAAATCGAACCTACAAGTAAGTACATAAAAAATGAGGGTACATACACACCATGGTGAATATAAAGGGTGTGATCTAAAGCCTAGTAGGATCTCTACAAGTATTCTATAAATTATTATTTCTTTAAAAAATCATACATTCTACAAATAAAAAGTACCATAGTATTTAACTTTATTAAAAAAAAGTAACATGGGTTTTGTTACATTTTAAAATTTATTTCAATAAATAACTTTAAAAAAAATTAAATAAAAGAACTTTTACATGATTTTATAGAAAAAATAACTAATAAAAAATTTATAATAAAAGATGTAAACATCCATTATGGGGAGATCACCTATGTAACTAAGACAGAGACCTCAAAGATACTCTCACATAAATTTTCCATAATCATAGTCATAATCATAATCACATACACATACCTAATAATAACCATAACCAAATCAAACTACAGACATACCACTATCCAAAGAGTGATATTAAATTAGTGGTGAAGGTCATGATGAACTAGTTGAAGTGTCATCCTAACTAGCCACCCTATCCAGAGTTGCACCATAGCTAGGAGGGAACAATCTAGGGAGAGTTGACTCAAATAATATCTTGGTTATTTTCACATGAACCCTCCTAAGTACCCAAGGTTTTACCCTATGAAGTTTTTTATAAATCAATAGGTTTAATAATCTAAATAATGATTTATCACTTGAATTACATCAAAAAAATTCCCATAATTCACTAAATATTGAAATCAAACACATCAAAAACTAACACCCCTATAACTATGAAATAATATAAAATTAATATTCATCATTATAAAAACATACAAAAGTTTATAAAATCCTCTTTTTAAACTTTAACTAAACCCTTGGAAACCATTAAAAGAGGTTAAAAGAAAAGAGATGTCTCTTAGAAAAAAATACATTTTATGCTAACAAAACACACAATTAATCATTGATAACACTGCTGAAATCATGATATTAATTAATTAATACATAAGAAAAAATTTTAAACACTTAATAATTTATGGATTTACAAAATAAGGGATAAAAGATAGAATCAATTACTTGGAAATGGTGAAACCTCATTGCTTTTGACACCCAAGGGTGCATTCAAGTTATACTAGAGAAGAGATTATATTTAACACTAAAATACATAAGGAAAAGGGGGTTTCCCTTGGAATAGAAAAACCTCATCATGCCAAGAACCCTAGATTAGATAAAGGCATGAGAAAAGGAAAGGTAAGGTTTAGACAACTATCAGAACCTGAAGGACATATCCTATAGAAAAGAGTTTTAGATGATGATACTTATTTTAGTTGGAATTTGAATAGGGATGCTACCTTACTGTTCTGTGGGTGTGTATGGGTCTCGACAGAAATTAGAGAGGAGATATGTAGTAATTTCACACCTCATCATGGGTGGTTCACCTAGGTGTCACTAAAATGTATCAAGATATATGACGATAGTATTGGTGGCCTAACATGAAAAGTGAGGTAGATGGTTTCATCACTCAGTGTTCCACCTGTCAGAAGGTGAAGGCAAAGAATCAGCATCTGGTAGGACTTTTACAACCGTTGTCAATTCCTGAGAGGAAATGGTATGATGTATCAATGGACTTCATGACTGGTCTACCCAGATCACCTCATGTAAATGATACAACAAGGGTTTCCATTGATCATTTGATGAAGGTCGTACACTTCCTACTTGTGCGAGAGACATTCTTGGTAGATGAGCTAGGAAGGTTGTATGTCAAAGAGGTGGTACATCTTCTTGGATCACCTCAATCTACCATTTTTGACAGAGATGATCATTTCACATAATAGTTCTGGTAGGAGTTGTAGAAGGCCTTAGGTACGCATGTACTTATGAGTTGGCTATGTTTATGATGGATCACATATAATTGACTTCATTTACTTGAAATTAATTAAATGGTCTTGACATATATTGCATGGTTAGGCCATGATTTTTTCTTATGCTGTAAATAATGTCTTATGTCAATTGAAATGTTTTAAATGGAATTTAATATGTCTAATGACAAGCATGAGTGTTCCTTACCTTGTGAATGAAATTATATATGTGACCATGCTTGGATAATGTTTAATTGAAATTTATAAGATTTTTTTACTTATGTGTTGTGATATTAATGGTTATGCCTGATTCCTTAATATATAAATGAAATTTAATAAGAGCATGAGAGGTTTATGATTCATGCCTTATATATTATAAAATTTTACACCTTTCATATTTTATGGAGCTAAGGGACTGTGAGATCCGTTGGATAGGAATACTATGTGAGATTCCATTTTGGGCTCCAAAGGACTATGAGAGACTTTGGGTAGGAAGACCATGAGAGCTTCGTTGTTGATTTCTAAGAGACTATGATAGCTCTTGGAGTTGGGCCGGGGGTTAGACCATGAGCGCTTCCACTAGCATTAGATGTATGTGAGTTACATCCTGATCCATCTCTACAGTATATATATGTATAATTATACTATATATATATACTATTATATATATATATATAGTAACATGATATGACATACATTCCATCCATGGGATGAAGCAGGTAGACCCGACATGTGTCCTTTGGAACCTGAGTGAGCAGTTGTTTATTTATTCAGCATTTCTTTACTTTCTTGTTTATACATGCACACTATTTAGTTACAATCACTACTTAGATTACACATATAAATCGTTGGTGGTGCACTACTGATATTTTATCTCACACTCTACTCAACCTAAATTTGGAACCCAAAAAGGTTGTCTTCCTTTAGGTATGGATAGGGAAAATCTCCCTTCTACTGGTTTTGGACATGTACTTCATAGTTGGAGCTTAGGATTAGTGGATTAGGAATAGCCTCAAGATTCTTAGAGAAACTTTTATTCTTTTTTCATTTTTTACTTTTGTATAGCATGGTCGTATACCTATTCCCCTGTTCCCATTTTATATTACAGATTGTCATGAATCATGTATGAGATACTACCAGAGTGGACTTTGTTATGTTACCATTTTTTTTCAGTTTATTTAATCTTCTAATATTATCTCTTTACTTTTGTAGTTGACTTTTTTTGTTTCTGTAGTTTGTTGATTCTGTTTGTTTATACCATGTTTCCACTACTGTTTATTATTGCTGTAACCGCTGTGCTACTCTAAAATGAAGGTATAATATCCCCACCATACCACCTTTACACCCTCACTGCTAGTCTAAAGCCTCTAGCGTACGGGGAGGTGTGCTTGAGGCAGTGTGACCCACCGGGCCCGAGGCACGGGTTAAGTGGAATCCGGGTCTGAGACATTACAAAGTTGTATTAGATTGGTTACATTCTTGACTTACTATTTGGAAAAAATATATTGGAGATTGGGAACACTTAGAAACTTGGTCATAAGACTTTATTAGGCATCGCGAACCCCTGTACAGGGTAAGGTGCAAGTTTCCTTAATTATAATTATTATTAATGCTACTATTTATTATTGATACAATTTCACCATTGGGTGACATGCATGAATTGTGATGTTATTGATATTGATGTAATTTAAATTATAATTTCTTTACTATCACCTAATGAGTTGAGGGATCTGAATTATATCATGCATCATGATTGGCACAATATTATTAATAGGCCATGAAACTTGTCATGCCATGTTTAATTTTTATCCAGCATTGCCTATTTTATATTTATTGTTCCTTTTTTTATATTAAATAGTTATTAAATTTATTTTATTATCTAAAATGTGATATAGTGTGAGTTAAGAGGGTGCCGTATTTTGATTCATAAGGTGTATGGGCCCTTATGGATCAGAAAATTTCATTCCATATAGCTTAACCATTATAAAGTAATTTTAATACTTGAATGAGCACAATTTAAATGGAAATGACATCCAAGTTAATGCCATGTTTTTGTTCATAAGGTGTATAGGCCCTTGTAGATGTGGAAAATAGTAAATCATTGTATCCAACCATTTACAATGGTTTAATTTTTTTATTGAACACACATTCAAATGGAAATTACTTTAAATTGAAAACTACCATCTTGGATATGCCTAACACATAGAATTAGACCCAAACTTAGCCTTAGTAGTGGGTAGTGGGTGTTTCTTCATTATTATGCCCTATTATGGTCCTATTATACCATCTAGATCTAGATTTTGGAACATAAATATAGGTATGATTATTCTTATAAGAAGTCTTACACCTTTCATAGTTCTTAAATTTAATCTCTAAAATTGCTTAAATCCCTTCTAAGACATTTGTTTGGAATTGCAGCATTATGCTGTAATGACATCCTCGAGCCACACACCCTAAAGGCGGTGCTTATCGTGTTCTTGAGGTGGTGGGCCATTAGACTCTAGCAATTCCTCCTATAGATCCACCTATGGATCCTCTTCATGTTCTAGATGTGGGCATTGAAGCCTAGTTTTGAGAGGTTTTTCTACGTATTCTTCAAGGCATGCAAGGAGATGTTCGACTTGCCCTGAGTATGGTAGAGTTGAATTGAGAGTTTCAACTCTAGTATCCTCCCACCTTATTGGGGGATGGAAGACCACATGATGAAAAGTCTTGGATAGAGGCTATAATATCTATATTTGAGCATATTGATATGCATCTAGAGTGGAGGGTCAATCTAGCAACATATATGATTCATGATTCATCCAAGAAGTGGTGGGATATCATCACCCAGGTAGATCGACATCATTACATGGTCTAGGATGAATTTCAAACCATCTTATATGTCTATTTATTTCCCCAAACTCTAAGGGATAACATAGCTAGAGAATTCAGGAATCTGAAACAGGAGAGTATGTCAGCTATGGAATACTTTTCTCGTTTCACTAAGATTCATTGCTTTTATCCCTCTCTAGCTGCTGATGATCTGATGACTACTAGGTGATTTTAGGATGGTATGGATTATTCCATCTAATCACAGGTCAACATATTCAGATTGAGGACCATTCTAGAAATCGTTAACTAGGATTTAATCATAGAATGGAATTTGAGGGATGATGAAGGTGCGAGTAAGGGTGGTTTGACACCTAGGGATTCTAGTGGTTCCTCTTCTATGAGAAAGAGGTATTTTGAAACTACTCATAGGGGTAGCAATAGTCAGGATCCGAGTGATGATAGTCTTATTATCTATCACCAGTTTAGGAAGCACGAGAAAATCAATTTTCAGTATCCGTGGGATCCAGTGGAGTATATTGGCTATGGTAGGATGATCCATATTCATCATTTCTATAGTAATTTCCTGATAGTGCCTAGAGAGTGGGGATCTACACCCACTCCTCGATTAGGAGTGGGGTTATTAGGATCATGTCAGATAGGCATCTGGAATACCACTAGCTGACCAGGATGATATGGTGGTCGAGGAAGAGGCAATCATACATATGATTCTCAATGCCAGCAGAGTGGGACTGCTTAAGGTAGTTAGGCAGTGACACACGACTGTAGTTTAGGTCAGTTACATGTAGTTCAACCTATGCTATAGGAGAAGATAACCATAACCTCTACTATGCGAGGTAATATCCTATTAGCCTCTACTTTAGTGTCTTCTTTGTTTTATACATGAATGTCTCCTTAATTTATATCTGAGTCAATAACTGAGAGTATGGGGCTCAATGTAAATTTTTATCATGGCATTATGATGCTAGAAAAACCATTAGGTAACCGTTTAGAGAGTTTACATCACTTTCATAATTGTACCCTTGGGATAAGTGGTTATATATTCATATGGAATCTATACATCTTTGAAATGATGGGCTTTGATATAATCATTAGAATGTACTATTTATGTAAAGACCCTTAAATTTCAAGGAAATTTTTTTTTCTTAAATTTCTTTGGAATTTTACAAGAACGCAGTTTCTGACGGCACCTGATTCCGAGGCCCGGTGTGCCCGGAATCATTTTCCGAAGTTTGGCTCGAGTACGTTCAGTGAACGGACGAGTGGGTTTTTCTAACTTTTGAACCGGTGACCGGAATCGAATTCTGCGGGAACCGATGAAATCGCAGCACCAGTATTCTCTTAGAAACACCTCTTCTGGAGTTGCGTTTTCTCGGGTGTGGTTTTTAATTTTCGGGCTTAAAGTTAAGAAATAAAATAATTTTTCGACAACTTTATTTTATTTCACTTAAGACACTTGGAAGCCACTTGAAGACACTTAAAAGCGGCTTAAGCTGAGTTGAAACGGATAGGACCCTATCCAGAAATATCCTACCCCCTTGGTAGGATATTTGTGAGGTGGGGTCCGCACGAGCCCTGCCGTTTCTTTCCGCTAAGTAACGCACCCGCGAAAACCCGTCATTATAAAAGTCAACTGACGCATTTTCTTGTTTTCTTAACAGACCATTTAATTGGGCGGTTTATTTCGTAAATTAAATGAGCTGTTTCTTTCGTTGAATTAATTCAACGAAATGATGGGTCATTACTTACCCCCTTTTTCGTGTGTTGGCATAATAATGAAATAAGACCAACCAAATCTTTTTGGAGGATTACTGGTTGAGAGGTTTGACAGAGTCCTCGTGCCTTTATCCTTCTTCGCGAAGAACGCGAAGAACGCGAAGAACGTGAAGAACGCGAAGAACGTGAAGAACGCCGGCCTCCGACGAAGAACTCCGAACCCGGAAATCGACGCGACGCGACACCGTGTTCCATGACGCCGACGTTCCCTTCCTGCAACGTTCTTCTGCGATGCCTCTTCCTCTACGACGGATCTTTGATCGGCTGCTTGAGGTAAGGGTCTCAGATTTTCTTTTTTTATCTCCTTTGTGGTTTTTACCAAAACACGGATTTAATTAATTAAATTAAATCTGCTGTTTCATGGTCCGTTGAGTTCGCCGACTCAACGCCGTGTTCCGCGACGACGCGACGCCCTTCCACGACGACGCGACGATCCCCACCTTCCGCGACGAGCAATTCCGCGAAGAACGCTCACATGCGACGACTTCGAGGTAGGAATTTTATTTCTTGGAAATGCCCTTATTTCCCATGTTGTTTCCGTTCAAATGAGGAACCCGATTTATGAAACAATTTTATTTCATTAAAAATTGTTTCGGATATGCGTTCATGTGTTGAACTTTATTCATCCCGTTGTTTATCTCTAACGCGGAGGGTGCGGGCCAAACGAACACGGCCCGACGACCCTCCTCCGTTCTTCGTTTTTGTGCAGATTTGACGGGCGATGACGGAACGTGCCACAATGGATGTTTGACGATCCCGCAGTGAAGAATGGAACCCGGGAGGAGTAACAGCGTAGACGGGAAGAAAATCGGGCCACCGGAGCGACTCCGGCGGCCCGCGGAAGCCGGCGCCCGGAGGCGGCGGCGCCCGGCGCGCCGCCGGACGAGACCGCCGCGGCACCGGCCTCGGCGGCGGCGCTCGCGGGACGCGGCTGAAGCCGCGTCCGGCGCCAGGGAGACACCCCGCGGGTGTCCCGCGGGTGTCGCGCGGGGGCAGCAGCTCCCCCCACGTCACCCAGGACGCGGCTTCAGCCGCGTCCGGTTGTCTGACCGACACCCCGCGGGTGCCGCGGGGGTGTCACGCGGGGCGGCGGCTCCCCCCGCGTCAGCCACTCGGTCGCTCGGCCGAGCCGAGCCGGGCTGGCCGAGCCAGACCGGGTCGGACCGGGTCGGACCGGGTCGGACCGGGTCAGACCGGGTCGGACCGGATCGACCGGGTTCGGCAGACCTGGGGGGGGGGGGGGGGTCGGGCCGGGTCGGCCCGGGCCCGGACCCCCCGTCTTCGGACGGTTTTCGCTCAAATGCCCTTAACTTGAGCTACGGGCCTCCAAACGACGCGCCGTCAGTGGAAACACGATCCTTGAATTGAGACGGTCATTTTGGTATATCGCACGCAAGGTTTCATAATACTTTGAGTTCAGCCGGGTTGGTTCGTACACGAAACCAACCGGGCCTTCGGAGCGGAAACACTCATATCTTGAGATACGGACGTCCGATTGACGTGCCGTCGACTTTGTTGTTTTACTCTAAGTGAGACAGATCTTTTGGATCACTCCGCCCGAGGTTTGGATGCAGGTGGAGTACGGTCGGGTTGGTTTTTCCTTAATAACCAACCTGTCCCCTGGGACGAAAAAGCCAATAACTCTCAGACCGGGCGTCCGATTGACGCGTCGTCTGCGACGTTGAGTTCCTGTTGACGATATAGAACTATTGGATACATCAACTTCGGACTTTGTGTCAGTTGATGTATCAGCCTCTCAGCTCGTGGAGCGGACCCTCCCGAACGAGCTTGCTGTGTGCGGGAACCCTAGAGCTGGCTGCGACTGCTTCCTCGACGACGACAACCGTGCAGAGATCCTCAGTGGACTGCGACGACGACTGTGCAGAGATCCTCCGTGGACTGCAACGACTACGGAACTCAGCGATCCTACGTGGATCAGTGCTACAGGTCCTGTGTGGGCCCGATCCTGTGTGGGTCCGATCTTGTGTGGGTCAGCGCTCAGCGGTTCTTTGTGAGCCAGCGCCTACAGGTCCTGCGTGGGCCTGATCCTGTGTGGGACTGATCCTGTGTGGGTCACTGCGGGGGTTAGTTACCTATCGATCCTTCGTGGGTCCGACGACTTAGATGGATCAGTGATCATCTTTATCGTCATCCGAAGAAGTATACCTGTGTGATCTGAATCTTCTGTTTACTCTCCTTTTTGGATTGTGTTGAGCTATCCTATGTGGATTACTGTTTACTCTCCTTTGTGGATTGTGTTGTGCTATCCTGTGTGGGTATACGTTTGCTTTCCTGTGTGTACTGGGTTGTTCTTGGGCTCGGACGTTGGAGCCGAACGTGAATTGATGACTTAGGTATATGTATGGGCATATACCTAAGCCGGGTCAGATGTTACTTCGTGATTGTATCTTTCCTTTGTGGATTTCGGGAGACCTTCGGGGGTCTCGGGGTCCCTACTGAGTAGCTTGTACTCACCCCTTCACGGGCCGTGCCCGCACTTCGTTGTGTTGGTTGTAGATGATGGACAACGCTGATCGTGGTGGAGGTGTGCGGAGCAGGATGGTACCTGGAGGTGGACCACTAGGCGGACGTGCTTGGAGCGGACGGCGGGACCCGAGGAGCAGTGGAGCTATATGTACCCACCCTTCAGGTGGGATTTCCAGTGGACAGCTCGGCGTAGCGGCTTTTGCTTTTCAGTTGCTGTTTTCCCTTTCAGATGTACTTTATAATTGGGCTTGTATTTCCGACCCCTTTTACTTTCAGCACAGCTTGTACAGTTTTTTACTTAGTGTTTAATTTTCCTCTTGCTTACTCTATGGTGCTTGTTTACCTTTCAAAGGCAATGCCTTCCCTTTTTGTTGGGATTTATGCCTTGGTGCTAGTCGCCATCCCCTGGCCTATGGAAGGCGGGCTTGGGGTAGTCACGGCACGGGCCCCGAGGACGGGTCGTGACAATTTAGTTCCCTACAGACCCTGTATTGACTACTATTGTTGGAGGGTGATGTTTACATCACCATGGGGAATTAATAATATACATAAGGGAGAATGGGATGTTCAAGATTCATGATCAATAACTAAGAAGCAAATGTTGGGTAATATGACAACGTAGGTCACCAGTATTTTCCCTCAATGACCATAGGTTACAACTCACTACCTTTCCTCCTATAGTGGATCATTAAAAATATGTCTTTACTGATGACTTATCTTGTCTAACTTCGATGCGAGATGTAGAGTTTAATATTGATCTTGTTACAAGAGTGGAACCAATGACCATTCCTTTATATAGGATAGTTCCAAATGAGCTTCTGTAGATCAAGAAGTAGTTGGAGGATCTGGAGGATAAAGGCTTCATACACCCCACCACTTCTCCTTAGGGTTCACCAATTCTTTTATCTAAGAAAGAAGATGACACCCTTGGGCTCTGTGTGGATTACCGTCATTTGAATCAACTCAAAATAAAGAACCAGTATACAATGCCTAGAATAGACAACCTCTTTGATCAGATCTAAGGAGAAAATGTGCTTTATAAGATAGATCTGAGGTCAGGCTATCATCAGATGCATGCCAGGAATTTAGATATACCTCACATAGATTTAAGGAGTATTTATAGTCTCTATGAGAACCTATTCATGTCGTTGGAACTCACAAATTCTCCTATATTCTTTATGGATCTAATGAAATGGGTATTCCACCCATATCTAGATTCATTTGTGGTAGTCTTTGTTGATGATATCTTGATGTATTCACACTCCAGTAATGACCATGAAACCTATCTTAAGATCATTCTAAATACACTAAAGGAGTATGAAATCTATGATAAGCTCATTAAATTACACTTTGGTATCGAAGAATTCTAATTTATCGGTATCATAATCTTGAAGTTAGGAGTTTCAGTAGACCCAGAGAAAGTGAGAGTATTAGTTTCTTGGGAGCATCCCAAGAACATCTTTGATATTATGAGTTTATTGGATATTTTCAGATAATATAGATGCTTTATCTAGGATTTCTAATGCCTTGACACACTGCTTACATGCTTAACAAAGTAGGGTGTGAAATTTGAATGATTAGAAGCTTGTGAAGCCGCCTTTAAAGAGTTAAAGTGGAGAATGACTTCATCACCAGTACTGATTCTACCAGATATAGGAAGGAGCTATAACATATATTGTGACACATTAGGTATCAGGCTTAGAGTTGTTCTGATATAGGATGAGAGAGTCGTTGTGTATGAGTCTTTTCAGTTGAGGCCCATGAGCAGAATTACCCGACACATGATCTCGAGCTCGCTGTTGTTGTTCATGACTTGCACTGTTGGAGAAAATATTTATTAGGAGAGAGTTTTTTGGTATTCACCAATCAAAAAAACTATCAAATGCATCTTAACATAGTGGTATTTAAATTTTAGGCTATGTAGGTGGGTCAATTACCTGCAATCATTTGATTTCAAGATTGCCTATGCACCTAGAAAATGGAATTTAGTAGCTAATGATCTGAGCCAAAATACTCCAATGCAGGTGGTTCATAAATCTTGTGATGAATGGAATCTAATGTATTTATTCTCAAAGATAAATTTTTAGGTTCAAGAGGACCATGGTTAGGATATCCTCTCAGCCTTAGCAGTGACCTCTACTATTTTAGAATGGGTAAGGTTAGGACAAATATTAGATCCTGAAGGTGTTTTCCTATAGGAAATCATTTCAAATGATGACACTTCTTCTGGTTGGACTATGAATAGGGATGATACCTTACTATTTCATGGATTTGTATGGGTCCCTGTAGAAATCAAAGAGGACATGATATATGAATTTCATGCCTCAACATGGATGGTTCAACCCGGTGTCACAAAAATGTATCGAGACCTATGATGCCAGTATTGGTGGCCTATCATGAAATGTGAGGTAGCCAGTTTTTTCACTTGGTGTTACACATGTTAGTAGGTGAAGGCATAGAATCAGCATTCTATAGGGATTTTACAGTCATTGTCCATTCCCAAGTAGAAATGGGATGATATATCGATGTACTTTGTGACTGGTCTACCCAGATCACCTCATAGAAACGATACAGTGTGGGTTGTTGTTGATTGTTTGATGAAAGTTGCAAACTTCTTACCTATGAGATATAATTTCTTTGTAGATGAGTTAGGAAGGATGTACATTAAAGCGGTGGTACACTTTCTTAGAGCTCCTCATTTTGTAATTTCTAATTGGGGTGCTCATTTCATCTCATAGTTCTGGTAGGGATTGTAGAAGTCCTTGGGTATGCATGCACTTCTAATCACAATCTATCACACATAGACTAATAGACAGACAAAGAAAACAATTTAGGTGCTATAGGAAAAGCTCTATGCATGCATCCTTGACTTTATAGGTTCATGGGAGAGACATATTCCTCTTGTGGAATTTTATTATAATGAAATCTTTCAAACTACCATCGATATGGATCCCTATGAAGCCTTTTATGGTAGGCCTTATTGCTCACCTATGTGCTTGTTTGAGGTCGGATAAGCAGATGTTCTTAGACCATGTCTTGTCCAAGAGACTACAGAATAGGTTCAATTGATCCAAAAGTGTATGGCGACAGCCCAGTCTAGATAACAGTGCCAACAGAAGTCGGCGACCTCTTGAGTTCGAGGCCAGAGGCTAGGTTTTCTTATGAGCATTACCCAGGTTAATGAATAGATGTATCATAAAGTAGGGTAAGCTATCACCAAGGTTTTTTTGGAACCTTTAATATTGTAAAGTAGCTCATACCAATAGTTTTCCATTTTTCACTTACCTAGAGTTACCAGTCTATGCATGATGTCTTTCATGTATCTCAGCTTCGCCGATACTATCCAGAACTGACACACTTTTTTCATGCTGATGAGGTCAAACTGGATATGTATACTTCCATTAAAGAGTATGTAGTGCATATTGTTGATCAGATCATGAAGAAACTATGAGGCAGGTCCCTTCCTTTGGTATGGGTGCTATGGTAGAAAGAACACGTACATGACGAGTCCTAGGAGCGAGAGACTAATATATGATCCTAGTGGTTGGAACTCTTTGATGGCAGTACCTATTTACCCTCACAAGGCCAACTTAGGGATGAGTTTCTATAAGGAGGGGAAGTTGTAACGACCCATCTTTTCAACCAAGGTACAATTTGTTTTTCAATTTTAATATTTCCTTTGATCTTGGTAAAGGTGTTATATGGCCTAAGGAATGTCTGAGGAGTGTCTGGGGATTGTTCAAAGCCCAGATTCCCTGAGAAGTGGGTTGCAGATAGGGCCAAATGGTTAGTTTTAACTGTACGACCTAGGATGCATGATTTATCTGAAGCCGTGCAGTTGTAGAAATAGACACCTATAGGGAACACAATTTTTCTATAATTGTGAAGGATGAGGTGTACAACGGTTTGACATCTACTGGATTTTGGAGAGTGGATTTTCACATGGTTGGCAGATGGTTTGGGAAACCGTGAAACTTAACCATGTGTGATGATTCCTTAAGTAGAATCTAAAGCACAATTTTGCACATGATTTTTTCAAACCATGAAATTAAACCGTGCACTAACAAATTTTGGGGTAAATTAGAAAATTTTTCCCTATTTAATTTTTAAAACCCCCCTTTCATTTTTTCTTCCTCCAATATCCAAAATAGGAAGTTCTCCCCTCCTTTGTGCTCCAAAACCCTCAAGGATAGGCTTTGAGTTATAACTCCCCTATGGTGTCTGATCTTCAATCTGTTGGAGGAATTAGATCCCTTGAGGTAAGCTCCCCTAGTCTCTCTAATCCAATCTATGTTCTTCTTGACATCTGTTGAGCTATTTGGATGTAGGATCATTCGCCCTATTTTTAGGGAATTAGACCATTTCTCAAATCTCTTCTAACATAATTCGAATCTGAGTTTGATATCGAGTGAGGATCATCTACATCCTTAAGGTAGGTGGTTACACTATTTTCCAATCGATTTTTGGTTGTTTCGTAATTATACCATCGTGCTACATGGAAGAATTTTTCAAGAATCTCTATTATAGTGATTACTTTATGTATAATTGAACTTGGTTCCTAGATACATGTTAATTAGTTCTTTTTTAGTGTCTTATAGATCACATATTCCATATACAGCCACCCCACAGGTGTTCCTTTGAAATTGGACAATTTGGCCAATTTGTTCAAAGTGTATGGAACTCCCAATTAGATTTTGGATTGTATTTTAAATGTAATATCTCTTTTTTTATGTGTATTTAATTTAACCCAAGACACCCCATTCGTTTTTGGAGCTATTAGATTTAGAATTTACCAAGTGGCCATGTGACTTGTTTCCCTTAACACTTCCCTTGACACATGTTCCTTGTATATCAATTTTCCATGATTAGGAAAATTGGACAAGTTGGATTTGTATAATATAGAGCACATATAATGGATTGCCTTTCCTTAAAATGAATTAAATGGTCTTGAAATATATAGGACGATTAGGCCATGAATTTTCCTTATGATTTAAAGAATACCTTTTGTTAATTGAAATGTTGTAAATAGGTTGAATATGGCTAATGACAAGTATGTTAGGTCCTTTCCCCATTAATGAAATTATATATGTGACCATGATTGGATAATGTTCAATTAAAATGGATAATATGTTTTTCATTATATGTTATGATATGAATTGTTATGGCTCATTATTTATGATATATATGAAATGGATTAATAAGATAATGAGAGGTTTATGACTCATGCCTTATATATTATAAATGTCTACACCTTTTATAAGATGTGGAGCCAAGGGACCGTGAGATCCCTTGGGTAGGAAGACTATGTGTGCTTCCATATTGGGTTCCAAAGGACCATTAAAGCCTTTGTGTAGGAAGACCATGAGAGCTTCTTTGTTGATTTCCAAGAGACCGTGAGAACTCTTGGAGTTAGGCCAAGGGTTAGACCATGAGCGCTTCCCCTGATATTGGATGTCTATGAGTTACATCCCGATCTATCCCAAAAGTATATATATGTATAATTATATAATATATTACTATAGTATTATATATATATATATAGTAACATGATATGATAGACATTCCAGCCATGGGATGAATTAGGTAGACCCTCCATGTGTCCTTCGGAACTTGAGCATGTGATTTTTTATTTATTCATCATTTCTTTACTTTCCTGTTTATACCTGCACACTATTTAGTTATGAGCACTGCTCAGATTACATGTACACATCGTTGGTGGGGGCCTACTGAGATTTTATCTCACACCCTACTTGGGATACCTTTGGAACCTAAGAAGACTATCTTCTTATAGGTATGGATAGGGGAAAGTTCCCTTCTATAGGTTGTTGACATGTACTACATAGTTGGATCTTTAGAGCAGAGGATCAATCAAAGGCTCGAGATGCTTGGATAAACTTTTGTTCTTTGTTCATTTTTTATTATTTTATATCATGATTATATTCCTATTCCCCTATCCCCTTTTTGTATTATGGTATGTCATATAGCATGAATAAGATACCACTAGAGATTATTTTGTTATGTTATCAGTTGTTAAGTTTATTTAGTATTCCACTATTATCTATTTACTTTTGTAGCTATTTGTTTGTGCTTCGATAGTTTGTTGATTCAGATTCTTTAAACCTTGCTTATAATACTATTTATTTATGTTATAACTAATGTGCTACTTTGAAATGAGGGTATATTCTCCCCACTATACCACCTTAACACCCTCATTGCTAGTTGGCAGCCTCTAGTGTACAGGGAGGCATGCTTGAGGCCATGTGACCCATCAGGCCTGGGGCATGGGTTAAGTGGAATCCGAGTCCGAGACACTATAAGTTGAACCTCCCCAAAGCCAACTACTACTAGACCACCAAAACAAAATACTACAGTGCCCAACTATAGTACCGCTATAGTACTCTGCCGTAGTATCACTGTAGTGCACTTTGAATAGTTAAATCCATAGTGAACCTTCTATAGTGAACCTATAATTTTACTGCCACAGTGCCTCCGCTATAATGTATTCTACAATACCTACATAATAACTCAGCCAAAATGCCACTCTTGAGAGTTTATCATCAAATCCCCTAAATATAGTACATGCACCTCAACTATTAGGTTGGGTCATTCTTGAATAATAATAATAATAATGATAATAATAATAATAATACATGATGATTATATAATACAAAATGATTACATAATAAAGGATGATTACATACACATGAAAACTATAGAAAAGGAACCCATGGACTCAAACACATAATGTATCCCAAAACCCTTCAACCAAAAACCACCCCTACCCAACAAAGATCACAAAAATAACAACAAAAATGACAACAAAAACAACAACAACAACAACAACAACAACAACAAAAAAATCATCATCATCATCATCATCATCATCATAAACAACAACAACAACGATAATAAAAACAATAAAATTAAAAATAATTATTAATAGTTTATAGTTTCAATACAAATTTATTAACCACAACACATATATTTTCTTATAAAATCATTAAAATCCCCCCAGGACCCTCACTTCCAGATCTGGTTCTAAACATACATACTTTTTCACATATCATAAGAGTTACAATCAACTCCCAAGATCAAAAGGTTTGGTGTATTTGGGAACTAGGAACATAATACATTATCAACCTATAATATACCATGAATTATAACTAAATAATTTATCATATATAACTTATAAACCGATCACACTCTCTTTATCACCTATTATCACCTGGGGAAATGGATAAATATAAGAAATAAGTGAGCTAAAATGACCAATAATGGGTAAATGGAATGAATAAATTTTTAAGGAAATAAAATCACAAAAAGTAAAAATGAGGTATGATAGAAAAATCATAAATCATGAATTGGATAAAAAATCATCACATAGATACATGACATAAAATTCAAGGTATCATATGATCATGATAATCATAAGAATCATAAGAATGAGGAAGAAACATAAGGTATGTCATCATAAGCATAGACTAAGTCTCACTACCAAGGTTTCATAAATATAGGTCAAGGATGACTACCAAGCATCATAAACATAATGTTCTAGGCTCATTTCCCATGAACTATAATATATCATGAGATGAAAAGATTACCCAATCGATTATGGGGTATATAATTTTGGTCCCACTCTTCACATCATAATGAATCTTACATTTGTGTGTTATATAAATATGAAAACAATTATAAATCCATAAAAAATCATAACATGATTACCCATGGGGATAAAATGAGTATCCAATGAAATATAGCAACTCTCTAGGTAAATACCCTTCAGTTAAGATAATGAAGTATATGATATTTACACCATATAAAATAAAGTTTATATGGTCTAGTCAATAATTTACACAATCAATTGAATGTATGGGTATCTAGGTGAACACCCTTAAATCAAAATAAATAAGTAATGGTATTCAAAAAGGAAAGATATTAGGAAAAAGGTTATGTTTATAAATAGTTCTTGATAAGTCAACACAATGGAAGTGATAAATTATTTCTCTTATATAGATTCTATTTCCACCACACCAAACATATATATGAAATTGGATAAAGAATCATAGGATTAATTTTATAAAGTATCTATCTATGAGGAAGAAACCATTAAAGGAAATACAATACAAGAAGCTAGTAATGATTTAAACTTGAAAGAGTGTTGACATATATGAAAATCATTTATAGGAAGATAATAAATATAATAGTTTTTGATAAAATAATTGATTATTTTTTATGAAAATTTGAAATAAATAGGAAACACCATCTTTAATAAAGGACATAAATATAAGAAAATGTCATTTTTAATTAAATTATTTTTAAAATATGTAATATAAATAATTAATTTGAAAAATAATTTTGATAAGAATTGTGAGGAAAAAGAAAAATAAATATTGAAATGAAATTTCATAATTTTTTTTGATGTTTTCATACAAATAGAGAAATGAGTCACTTTATAATAGTTTCAAAAGGAGAAAAAAGGATTTTAAAAAATTATTTTAATAATAAAATATCCTAAAAATGCAACCTTTAAAAATTGTTTTCAAATAGAATAAAATTATTGATGTAGATGTTAAAAAATATTCCCTAGTAATTTGTTTGGTTTAACTTTACGAAGTAGCATTAAGAGAACCATGAGGACATGAATATCCAAAAAAGTGTAAGAGGTAAGGGTATGTGACATAAATGAAGCATATTAGTAGATGGAAATAGGATATGAGAGAGATAGAGAGTGATAGAGAACATAAAATCAAGATTGGGAAAGAGTAGGAAAGACACCTTATAAACCATATATAGTATAAAATTTGAATATGTATATGAGAGAAGGATAGAAGTAATAAATCAATAGAAATTGGAAACAAATAAATTATACTTTAAATATTTTTTTGTCATTACTTAGAAGATAATATGGACCATAGAGAAACAATATATGAAATAAAGTTGGCTTGGAAAATAGAATCCCTTACCTTAAGTATTGACTTGCTCGATATGTGCATCTAACCTCCTAAACAACCAAATTAAGTTTATTAAATTCTTGATTCAAAATATTTTCCATGTATATTTCATTTTAAGGACAATTTATTATCATATGACATTCATTTATTTTTTATATTTTTCTCTCATCATCCACTCAAAATTGTTTAGTAAATTTCTCTAAAACTCACTACTATAAAATTGTCCTTTACTAAAAATGAACTTTATCAGTGCTAGATAAGCGATGACTACTAGAGTGAGATTAAAAGCCCCTGGATTTTATTAGCATTAAAAAATCATTGATAAAGGGTGCCTTTATCAGAATTTCTAAAAGTGCTGATAAAGGGGTATATTGTAGTGTGCTATAATAACACATTGTAACACCAGTATGGTGTGATGTAACAACACACTGTAGTACTAGAAGCACCAAAATAAATCATAAAAATCAAGTACCAATAGATAATATAAATGAAATAAAAGTTATAACACAAATAAAAGATACAACACTATGTTATTAACATTTAAAACATTGGTTTATATAATTAAATAAGTAAAAATTATTACATACATTCAAAAAAATCAATGTTTCTTTGTCTTTTGATCCTGAACCTGACTCATTCTATTTTTGAAAAAACCAAATCTGCTTGAAAAAAATAATTAACCTATATAAGAAAACAATTCTTACATTAGTAATAATATAAAAAAATAAACTAATATAAATTATTAATTTTAAAATAAAATTTGAGTTATATCAGGAACATTATTTATAAAATTGAGTTATGTTTGATTCTTTCATGTCACACCATTTCTTGTTCATATTAAAGCATCATATTTGTGAAAATTAACTGAATAAGTATAAGATAAAAATGATAAGGAAATTAATTAAGTAAATAACAGATATAATGATGAGAAAACAATATAGGCTCATTTTCTCAGTTTTGGTGATGTGATATACGTTTTAAACTAAAATGAAACATATATATTATAAAGACGCACATGGAGTCATATAGGTCACACCATGAGTCAGATTGAGGTATGAATGATTCCTACAAATCCCAAATGACTTATGGATAATTATCTAAATTATTAAAACAATCCAAATGTGTTTTCTAAATTTTGAGTATGCCACATTTCCTTTTTACTAAAATGTAATTTTAAATTGGAAACACACACTTTGAGTCATATCAGACATATCACATCTCAGTTTGACATGAGACTAATTCCTACACATTACAAACAACTTGTGAATTGTTTTAGTAAATTATCAATATAATATAAGAATGTTTTCTCAGTTTTCAGTGAGTGACACTTTTTGAAGTAAAAATGTCAATTTTAAACTAATAAAAAACACTTTGAGTAATACCAGGAAAATTATGCATCATATTGAGGTGTGTCTAATTACTATACATAAAAAATGAATTATTAATAATTTTACTAAATAATAAAAATAATAAAAATGTGTTTTCTCAGTTTTGAGTATGTTATTTGTCTTTTTTAGTAAAATTAATGAAAATTTTAAATTAAGACACACTTGGTGTCATAACGGTCACACTGTGTGTTAGATTGAGGTGAGAATAATTACTATATGTTCCAAATGACTTATGGATCATTTTATAAAATTATAAAAGAAATAAAAACATGTTTTCTTAGTTTTGAGCATGTCACTAGTATTTTTTACTAAAATGTCATTTTAAACTGAAAACACACACTTTGAGTCATATCGGTCACATTGTGTGCTAGTTTTATGTGACACCGATTATTACACATCAAAAAGGAATTATGAATAATTATCTTAAATTATCAAGTTAATCCGAGCATTTTTTCTCATTTTTCATTGAGTGACTCTTTTTGAACAAAAATGTCAATTTTAAACTGATTATATACTCTTTGAGTCATACCAGGCACATCGTTTATTATATTGAGGTGAGAATGATTAATACATGTCAAACATGACTTACATATCATTTTAATAAATTATAAACACAATTTGAATATGTTTTCTCAGATTTGAGTATGTCGGTTGTATTTTTTACTAAAATTCATGTCAATTTTAAATAAAAAGACGCACTTAGAGTCATACCAGTCACACCATGCATCAAATTGAGGTGAGTATGATTACTAAATGTAAAAAATGAAATATATATCATTTTAATAAAGTATCAAAATAATAAAAATGTGTGTTCTTAGTTTTGAGTATTTTAGTTCTCTTTTTTACTAAAATTAATGTCAATTTTAAATAAAAATATGCATTTGGAGTCATACCGGTCACACTGTGCATCAGATTAAGGTGATTATTATTCCTATACTTCCCAAATAACTTATGGATAATTTTAATAAAGTATAAAAATAATATGAATTAATTTTCTTAGTTTTTAGTACGTCACTTTTATTTTTTACTAAAATGTCATTTTAAACTGGAAACATACACTTTGAGTCATATCAATCACATATTATATCATTTTGACATGAGATAGATTCATAAATATCAAAAATGACTTTTGAATAATTATAATAAATTATCAAGACAATATGAGCATGTTTTCTTGGTTTTTAGTGAGTGACACTTTTTGAACTAAAATGTAAATTTTAAACCAATAACAGACACTTTGAGTCTTACCAGGAACATTATGTATCAGATTGAGGTGTGGATAATTCCTAAATGTAAAAAATATCTTATCGATCATTATAATAAAGTATAAAAACAATCTGAATGTTTTTTTATCATTTTTGAGTATGTCAGTTGTCTTTTTTACTAAAATTAATGTCAAATTTAAATAAAAAGAAGCATTTAGAGTCATAATGATCACACCATGTGTTAGATTGAGTTGTGGTTGATTTATACATATCCCAAAGTCTAAAACAATTATAACTACTAATGATACTATCTTTTCATTATCTTTATTTTTCAAATTACCAAAACTACATATTGAGTCGATGTTCTTAGTTGAAAAAGGTTTTTTTCAACTAAGAACACCGACTAAATATTCATTGTTGGTAGTTTGAAAAATAAATACAATGGAAATCATGGTGAAATTGGAAGAAAAAAACATGTTATCACTTTTGTGGTTTGTTGTGGATAGTTTATAGAAAAATTTGACTTCCTATAAGATATGTGAAAAAAATGCATTATATAAAAATAATAAGGGAATTAACTTTCAAATACTATATAAAATGATGAAAAAATAATTGAATAAGGAGTAGGAATTCACCTTTTTCATGGTATTTGTATAAATTCTTGACCCATTTACTTATTTTTATTATCTTGGTTTCCATCTTGAAGTCCAATATCCCATGAGAATGAGCAGCTTCTAACAAACCACCCCAACTCAAAAAAAAGAATACATATATATAAAAAAACAATTATTATATAAGTAATACTAAAAATATAAATTAAACATAAATATGGAATAATAAATTAATTATATAGAAAATGATTTTATTGTGTAAACATCAAGGTTACCTTTTTATTGAGTAGAGGTAACATCATTTATCTTCCTACAAAGGCAGTGGTGGGAATTTGAGGGAAAGTGATAAATGCCAACACTCTAGGGGTGAAAAGTTTTTGAGGGAGAAGAAGTATACATTGGTAATAGAATGAACTGATTGTGATATCCCAATGAAAGGGTCAGCCTCAATTTAATTTTAATCTGACCTGATAGTTTTTTTAGTCACTAGCAGGATAATCAACTAATTCTTATTTTCTGGATCCAAGACACAAAATACGTGAATTGATTGTGATGCCATTACGAAAGAATAATATTTCCCCACTTCCACAATGAAATTCACCTTCAAAAAACCCATTTCATAGAATTTCACTACACTTCTATTGACATCCCATTTAAAACTAGAAAATCTACACTTTAAATGTTTTATAATCCAACTCACATATCTATTCGATAATGCCAAAATATGACATATTTTCATAAATTGGATTTCTATCCTTGGAGCCAGATATGTGCATTTCTTCCTCCATAAGCTTAACACCACTATTTTTCATCATACTACGATCATAATGTTATTTTTTATAGAATGTATAAACATTTATTAGAAAATTAATGGAAGATATAACATTTTCATTTCATCCCCCAGCTAGCCATCGATGTCGTCCGAAAATTGAATTCATATTTTCAGATAACTCCTTATAAATTTGAGCTCGAAACCATACGATAAACTATTGATTATGTGTATTTATATCCATCCTCAGATGTTGATGGAATCAAATCTCTAAGAATTTATTTGTGGGGTTTAACATATGGATCAACATCTTTCCTATTATGTAAAATGTGAACATGCATTTGATCCTACTATGTGAAGGTAATTGTAACAACATATCTTTCAGAAATACCTTCTCCCATAAGGTGTACGCTATGACAAGACTTTGGGAGACTGATACTATCAAAATATAATATGTAATTAGTATATAATTTAATATCTTCTTCAAAAATATATTGTTTTTCAATAAAACCTTATAGATGACTTCGATTCTTGACATACCCTTTCAAAATTTTCATATAACGTTCAATGGGGTGCATCCTTCTATAATGGAAAAGGCCACATAGTTGAACCTATATAACCAATTGAACCATCTGGTGGACCACTATATTAAATAATGATGTTGTAAAAAACATCTCTAATTCACATAATATGACTTCAACCTTCTTATTCATGATTGTAAACATTATAGGGTCTATAAATTTACTATATATGACTTTAAAGAAGAAGTAGAGTATGATTAATGTATTCCATACATTTTTATAAAGAATGAAATAGAAAGAATCAAACATAAAATATTGTATAAAAACATGAAAGTCATGTGATTTTAGTCTATGTAATAAAATTAGTTATTGACATGTCATTATTGATATTTCATGAATACACCTCTAGAAATTTTACACTATTAAGGAAAAGAAAAAATTACAATATTTCCTATCTGGATAGAGTGTAAGATGCTAGAGGAAGAAAATTATACCCTTTAACCTTCACTGGTTCCAACTATTATCTTAGACCCATGTAAATCATTTCCATCATAGCCTTGATGCCATATTTTGTTTTTCCATTAACATTTAGTAATTTCCCAATAACACTATCAAATATTTTTTCTACATACATGATGTTAAGAAAATGTCTAAAATACAAAAAATTACAATATGGTAATTCAAAGAAAATTGATCACTTCTTCCAACCTAATTCCATAAGGTTTTTCAAAAATGGTTTAAAAAAATAGTGTCAATATATTTTACTTTACCGAACAGTTGATCACCCGTTAGTGGAGAAGATGTTGTATCTTGTTGAATATTCCCATAAAATGTTGTCATTTAAGATCGTTATTTATGTCGCCGAGTTAAAAATTTCTGATTTCCTAAAAACACAGTCTTCAAGGAATATTTCAATTCAAGTGAGTGTGTGCATTATTCAAAAATGGGACACCCCAACATTCCTTTAATGCTATGGCCTAATAAATTTCCATAAGTAGGGAAGTCATTTATCACCCCAAACAACATGGACCTAAATGTGAATTATTCACTTCCATAAGCATCATACATTGTAACACCTGTATACCACATCAATTTCAGATCATTGATCAATAGAGACAAATAAACATCAATTAAATTACTAGGTTGCTTTGGTCCAAATATAACCAGAGACAAGAAAATGTATTTATGCTTTATGCATAACCATGGTGGAAAGTTATAATTTACCAACATAATGGGCCATGTATTGTGAGTACTGCTATGTACACCAAAAGGATTTATTCTATCTGTAGATAATGCAAGATGAAAGTTTCTCAGCACATTTCCAAATTCAGGATACTCGTAATAAATTTTATTCCACTAAGAAGAATCTACTAGATGACATAGGTTCCCATGTTTAATTATTGTATCTGAATGACATGTCGATTATCTCACGGTTTCCTAATATCCATATAGTGTTCTAAACCATAGAATGATAGCAAAGTACCATATATATATATATATTTCTAATTAATTGATTAATTTTTCTTGTATCAATCCACAACACACTTAGGGAATTTTATGAGTGATTCATGGTCCTTGTGAAACAATATGCAATAATTTAGATAAGTATATATATTTTTAGAGATCATTCCCATTGAACATAGAATTCATTTAGTGTCATATGACCGACATGGTAGTTCATTTTTTATGGTATCATATCATTCAGGAGACCAAGTAGTTTTATAAAGTTGGAATCACTACATCTATTTATAGCATTCAAATTATATAACTTCATTACAACTAACAATGTTGTGTATTTTTTATAACTGGTATACAATGATATCTTAGCATTACAATTTAACTTCTCAAACAACTTTGGAAAACCATGAAGGTCATATTCAATTGCCATTTTTATTTATTCCATGCGATCTCCATCATCATTTACACTGGTATTCATATCAAATGATCCATAAACCACAATATCATCCCAATCAATGAGAATATTCATTTTTACCTATTTTTAGTAAAAAATTTAAATCTCTGATCTATTCCGTGATAAATCAAATGTTCTTTTAACTATTCTATACTAATTTGCATTGAATAACAACTATGAAAACACAGAAAAATGATTTGAGAAGGGTTGTATGCATGCTCTTTTGCAAACTTGATGAAATATTTAACTCTATCTTCACACTCTTTTGTCAAATGATTAACATGCATCCATTTTTGATTCATATCCATCTTATTGGGTTCATAAAATATTCATTTTTATAATAAATAAATAAATACATATAAGATATTCATTATCAAAGGTGAAATCATAGATAATTATAATAAGGGAAATCCAAAGTTTGTTTATTTCAAATAATTTTAGTATGATTGAAAGAAAATAGATAATTAAATTTAAGAAAATAATTAATCCATTATGTTTGGTGTTATCCTCTAAATTAATCCAAAGGTTAAAGTTATAGAAAACTTTTATCCTTATCAGCTCATCTCCTAATCATTTATCATTTCATTTTGTTGTTTGACACTCATTATCAATCTCTTGTGGAAATGCAGTTATGTTACTTGAAATACTCTAAATAGTAGTAATCCATGGGTTGAATACTACTCATAGTTAAACAAGAAACATAAAATGGATGGGGGATGAGTCTCAAGAAACATATTGTAATAATAACTTTTTGGGAGATAAATCTAATGAGGATGAAATTTATACTCCATTGTGTTCTCTAAAAGGGGTAATGCCTCCCATTTGTGAGAATTATGCCATTGGAACTATTTATTAACTTGTGGCCTATTGAAGTTGAGATTTTGGGGGTATAGCTGTTCTTGTCTATGATTTAAGGGGTCCTAGAGGGGACAAGTTATGATATATGAATCCTTGGTTCTTATTTGAATTATATATTTATTGAAGAAATCCTACTTTTAATGATTTAAATCCTCTAACTAAGACTAGTCCTACCTCTATTAAAATGATCCATCACGTCTTTATTAAACCCCTTAAATAAATGAAAATAAAATATAGGCAATTAAAGAGTAATAAGAAACCTAAATATGATAAACATGAATAATAAACTTTCATTCCATCAAACATAATATATAAAATGTATTGATAAAAAATTTTAATAAATAAAGAGTAATTTCATATACATAGATTGTAATTAAAGATTCCTAAGGGTGGAAACAATTCATTTAGACCTAAAATTATTAATACCTAAAAATAATTTCTAATAATTATTCTAACATATATTGAATTTTATAACCTCCATTCTATTTTTTTGGAACAAGGGATGTAACAACCTAAGGAATTATTATATTTAATATTAATGGTATATCAAATATTTGAAAAAATATCAAAATTATAATGTTAATTTCAATGAAAAATTGATAAGGTATAAAGAAAAATAATTTTAGGAAAGTAATATACCTAATAACGATAAAGGTTTTAATCATCTTGAAAATATTTGTTGATAAATTGATTCAAGAGTTATGTCTAGATAGGTTGAAAATAAGAATTATTTTCAAGAAGACAAAGAGTAGGATTTTTAAGAATATTTTATTTTCATGTCCATTATGGGTTCTATGGTAATTTTGTTTTTATAATATAAAATTTTAGACATAATGAGATAGATAATAGTAATTACGGAAGATATAGAGGTTTTAAGTTAAAGAGGAGATGGCCCACTGTTACAAAAATAGTTTCAAAGTGAGAAAAATATTTATAAGTAAAATTAGATGATGAATTTAAACCATTGAATAAAATCAATTAAACATGTGAAAAATTAAACATGTGAAAAATTAAACAATTGTATGAAGGATTGTCAAGATTTTCTAGAAACATAGTTGAATGTGAAGAAAGAATTATAAATATATTATATGAGAAATAATATAATGTTAGAAGAATTTATTATTAATGTCACACTAAATGATTTATAAAAGAAATACCCTTTCATATTGGATATTTTTTGTTTATCTCATATGACAAGTAAATTGATGTAATTAAAGACTTTTGAAAAGTTAAAAGGGCACTTATTATTTTATAAATGGTGAATCTCTTAAGATAAATTGTTTTCATTTAAAAGATGTTGTAAATGAAAGGAAATCTTAAAGAATTATTTGTTTTTAGATGGATTAAAGTAAAACTTATATAGTGTTTATTAGATTTATGATAAAGGAAATGAAGTGATTTTTAAGAAGTATTAATGATTGGGTTATCATTTCAAAGATGGCTTGTTTTTTACAAAGGTATAGAAAACTAGCCGAACTATATTCTAATTTTGGGTCAGAAAAAATTTATGGTAATTGTGTTTGAAAGAAGAAATTGATTTGTGTTAGTGAAAAATTGATCACATTAGATAATGAGACATTTTAATACTAACGTAAAAGGGAGTTTTGAGATATTTTTATGATGACCTGATAAAATTAATGGATATTTTTTACTAATTAAAAGGGGGATTGTTAATAATTAAAATAATAAATTATAGATTTAAATGAAATAACTCTTAGATTTTATTCACTATAATATATATGGACCCTCAAGGTATAAATTAATGCATTTTGATAAGTATTTAATTTCACCCATTTATAATTATACTTAGATCATATGTATTTTGTTTTAGTCATATATATATAATTCTCTAAAGGGGATTAAAATTTTACGAAGTATTAAGAATGAGTTTCATTATACGGTAAAGAAGTCTATATTAAATTATAGGGTTGAGTATATGACACACATATTATGGGGTGGTAAAGATAATATTTATATTCCTCATTAGTAAAACACAGTTGATGGCCATAGTCATTCCCTTAAAGATTTTATTTTGTATCACTCACTATTACCACCACATTATCATATTTATGTTATTTTATATATATATTGAAAAATGAAAAAGATTAGGGATTTTGAAAATTGATGCAAAAAAATAATAATGAAAATATAAGATTATGAATACAATATTATAAAAAAAAGATCAATCCTTAGGGGATTTCCCATATTTGTGTTTAATTTTTTTCTTAATGTGTCGACCAAATTAATTATCACTCCATAGAAATGATCAATATCATTCACCTAACTACCTCTGACTGTATATCCCATGTAATGAAATTGTTCATTACTATCACATGTACATTAGGACAAGTATTTCCTAAGTCCAATGGTTGGAGGTATCCATCATTTGAGTATAATAACCCTTGGCTTCCATATCCATCAGGATGAATGAATGAAGAGAACCCCATTGTACAAGTTCAATGGTCACTAAGTCATTCCCTATATTGTCACCAATTTCTATCATATTCAAGATAAATTTGAAACGGGAATCATTTATCAAACTATAATGTGAGAAAAAAATAGTTTTATAACAAACAAAAGAACAAATGATGATAAAGAAACACAAATAGATATCGCCAAACAAGCAATCAATGAGTAAGGAGGAGGATAAAACAACATACCTTGGATTGATGCTTTAAATCATCTGAGATAAAGTAGAAATATTTCCAAACTTGGAATTTATAAAATCCTTGGATTTTTCGACCCTTGAATTGTTCAAGCCTTGGATTTGAGCCTTGGAATTGTTTGATTCTTGATTCGAGCCTTGATTCAATCTTGGATTCAATGAGGAGGAGCATCGATAATAGGTGGATTCCACAATAAGGTTTGGATATCACGACTGTTTCGAAACTAGTTAGTGTTCTTTAAAAATATTGGGACACTTTTATCAGTGCTTCTAAAAAAGTGTAGATAAATATCCCTTTTATCAGCACTAAAATAAAAAGCACTGATAAAGATGCCTTTTATGAGCACTTATTACTTAAGCATTGATAAAGGATTTATAATTATAATTATAAATAAATTTGGTTGTAAATATATTTATATAATTATATATATATATATAATTAATAAATATATATAAATATAAATATAGTAAATGTATTCATTATTTAAAATTTTTATTATAATTTTATAATTATTTAAATATAAAATTATTTATTTATAATTATATAAATACTCTTTAAAAAAATAATATTTATATATTTATATCATTATATATATTTATATATTTAATAAATATATATAAATATAAATATAGTAAATATATTCATTATTTAAATAAATTTATTATAATTTTATAATTATTAAAATATATATAGTTATTTATTTATAATTATATGAATAATTTTTTCAAAAATAATAGATATTTATTTATAATTATAAATATATAAATGTATAAATATAGAAAATATATATTTATACATATATTTATTTATAAATATTTATTTACAAATATTTATTTACAAATATATTTTTAACAGTATTAATTAATATTTAATCACAAGTAGATGCATGTTAAAAATGACTAAAATTGAATAATTAAAAATGAGAACACTTTAACAATATCAAAAAAATGTATAAGTTTTATTAAAAAAACATAAATTATTAAAAATATAAAGATATATATTGAAATAAATATGAATACATATTGAAAATATTAAAACATAGTAAATAAATAAATAAAAATAAATAATAGAAATTGATTACATTCCCAAAAAAATAAAAAGTAAAAAAATATAAAAAATGAATTAATACCCAACTGTAATAAAATTAAAAGTAATAAATAAAATTTAAAGGTTAAAGAAATGATATATTAAATGCATCATGTAATAATGAAATTCTAAAATTAATACTAAAATTTGAATAAATTATATAAATATTAGGTGTATGTGTTTCTATATAAGATTTCATTAATTATGTAAATATTTCTATGTGTGCATTATATATAAAAATTAAAATATTACGTATATGTATGTGAAATCAATGTAATACACATTTTATATATGTTAAATTGAAAAATTAAATTACATTCAATTATGTCCATTACTATGAAATTAGTCAATATTTTTAATTCATATGAATTTTTCATTATAAACCTTATTCGTCGCTAAATATATGACTATCTAATGTAAATCATAAATATTTTATATTATATAAATCATATTTATATACATTCATATATATATATATAATTAATATATACTATTTATTAATATTATTAATAATTATTTAGCTAATAAATTTTTTACTATTTTCTTTAATTTACTTATTTTTAATTTTTATTTGTTTAATTTTCATTATATATATATTTAATATATACTATTTATTAATATTTTTAATTTATATATAGTGTAATCAATTTATTCATTTTTATCAATAATTATATAATTAATAATTTTTTTAAATATATTTTAATAAAATATTTTTTATTTATTTAATTATTTCATTTTATTCTAGACCTTTATCAGTGCTAAAAAACATTGATAAATGATCCCTTTATGAACGCTAAAAATAAAGCACTAATAAAGTGCACCCTTTATTAGCGCTAAAAATAATGCCCTGATAAAGGGTACCTTTTATCAGTGTTAAAGAAAAAAATAAATGATAAAGGGTACCTTTTATCAACACTAAAAAAGTGTTGATAAAATGTACCCTTTATGAGTGCTTTTTTTTAGCACTGATAAAGACCAGCACAATTAAATGCTTTTCATGTAGTAGTGATTGCTTTGGTATATTGAACATGGTCAAAGGTGTTATGAAATAGTTCCATAATCTCTATTGTTTTATATTTATAGATTATTTATCATTACAATATCACAAAAATTATACATCTCAGCAGATTGTCCAAAATAGATTCAAATTATGAAAGATGTCTTCAAATTCTCATTTTGGGTGGTTAAAAACACTATAATCATTCATTATTAAAAGTATTAATATAATGGATAATTTTTATTTCCGAAAATTTTATTCATTTAAATAATATTATATTTATTTATTAAATCCATTTTCAAAACCATCCATGTAAAGAAATAATGAAAAATGAAATACATCATTTATGGAGGTGGTTAGCAAACTATAATTCAGGTGACGTTTTCATTTTTGAATGGAAGGGAGGGAGTGGGATAATTGATATTCCATTAACATAATAAAATTTAAGTATATATATGATAATGATTTGATTATATAATTATAGATTGTAGATACTTAGATGAGGTATAAGAGTAGAAGAACTTAAAAGAATATGGCTGAGACACTTACCTCTTCCCTTAGTTGTCCTCCTTTGGACTACCCCTTAAGCCTTTTTATATTAATCTTTCGGTGAGATAAAAACCTCTAGAACATGTATAAGAGTGTTGGGGAGGGACTTTATACAATTTTTATTGAGATAATAACCTTAGGTTTTTAAGATAGGTGAGGTGGTGAAGGCTGGTATTTATAAGGAGAAGAGAGGGGTGTTTTAGAGTAAAATATTGATTATTTTAGCATTTAGGACATTTTACATGAATAGTAATAGTTCCCATGAAATTTATTACATTTTTATTAAATAAATTAGGGTTATTGGATATTAAAATCAATTAAAAACTAAACGAAACCTTCAAACCACACAATTAAATACAAATAATGAAAAATAGTATTTTATTAGAATAAAACATAATTTAGGGTAAACAAATTCATATATAGGTTTATAAATTCAATTTAATATTTTTGAATTCATTATTTTACTTCTTGAACACATTTTTGGTCTATAAAAATGTTTTATAATTTTTTAAGTCATGCTTATATAACAATTATTTCATAAATGTTACATTATTGATAAAAACTATATTTTATTATTATTCACTAAAAAATCAACATTTTTATAAAAATACCACAAATTAACCCTAATATAACTTCAAAATGAAGGAAAAAATTAATTCCATTTTATTTAATTAAAATTGTACAATTTATAAATTTAACTTCTAAATAAAATTACACAATATATGAAATTTTTTTATTTATTTTAAAAACCATTTCTTTTGTTATGAGTGATTACATTTATAATTGTTATTAAATATTAAATATTATATGATTTATAATTAATTATATATTATTCTAAAACACACACACACACATATTATGAAATTTTTCTTCTCATTAAGTGAAATTAATCTTTTAAATACATACTTGAGAAAACAGTTTTAGTGCAACAAAATTTATACACTATGATTATATTACTATGAAAATGACCATTTTAATTTTTATAAAAACCGAATTATCAAAATTTTATAACCATTTTTGATAATAAGACACTATACATAATAATAATTAAATTTTTTCATAAAAATAACAAGTATTTATAAATTTTTTTTGTTATAAAACATGTTACTTAACATTTTAAAATAATTTTTTTAGAGTAATAAAACATATACATAAAATATGATAAAAACCATTTTGAAATTAAATTAAATATAATTAAAATTAAAAATGTGTGATAAAGTATTCTTTTAGTGAAAAAATTATATTTGAGCATTTCTTTTATCACATGATGCACATACAATATCATATGACCATACTTTCGATGGTTATATATTAAAATTTTGTAACTATAAAAACATGAATCAACCGTTCATAAAAAATAGAAAAAAAGTAATTAATTACCATTTAAATGATCATATAAAAATAAAACTACTAATAAAAGTAATATGGTTATTAAATAAAGTTATATGTGTAACAAAATCATGAATTTAATAAAAGTGATTTAAAAGAAAATAAATGATTATTACTGATAAAATTAAATTATAATTGAAATTAAATTTTGAGAAAAAAATGTTTTCAAGTATGAATATAAATTCAAATTTCATATCATGAAATAAAATGAAGTAAATATATAATCTAAGAACATATATTCATTAAAAATGTTCATCAGAAATTTAGGATGTTACAAACATAAACTAACTTAATTAAATGAATTTTTTTATAAATGATATACCCATATTAAATATTAAATAACACCATTATAACCTTACGTAAATAAATTTAAATGGGTCTAGGGAAGTCTTAATACGAAATTTGAAAGTTTGTTTATCATCAAGGGTGTTAAATAAATAAATAATATATTTATTTAAAACAATAATAGCGAGGATGTGATAATTCGCCCCACTATAACACTTTCCACCCTCAGATATACCCCTTTTGGTATCATTATTTAAAATATTTTTTTGAATAAATATAATATATTCATTTATAAAATATCATAACAATTTTTTTTATAAAATAAAACACTTAAAGTTAAAAAAAAACTCTTAACATCGTACCATTACTCCCTACCATACACGCACCTCAAAATTTCTACTAAACATGTAAATTTTGGTACCCCAACTTAAAGCCCAGTTTTGAAGGACTTATATTCATATTTTTACAAATAAAATATAGGATATAGATCTTCCTTTATACTAGACATTGTAGATCTCATCTTATGTTTTTATTTTAAAGCACACAGAGCTCAAACAAACACACAGATAAAAATTACGGTTCTTTGAAGTTAGTCATCCATTTATAACATATATTAGGATATTTTAAGTACCAAATATAATAAGAAAAGCCTATAAGAGTTCCTAGGGTCAATTTAGGGTAAAATATATGTTTTTAGGTGTTTATACATTGCATAAGTACTATACATAGTCCCTAGACTGTGTACTCTACTCGCGTGACAACCTATTTCTCAACATGGCCATTTTTTAAACTTGTATGGGTAATATAAATGATCATAAAATTTAACCATGAAAATCACTAACTTGTTCAGATATTTTCCCAATTACATATATTAATTAATAATACCCATATACTCTTCCCATCCATCACCAGTGTATATGCCAAAAATGTCAAGTTCGTGCTCGTTTTTCAAAATTTCAACCCCAAATATTCCTAAGAAATTAAAGTCACTAAAATAAAGATATTATAGTTGTATTAAATAATATATAAATTAATTTAAATGAGTTTTACTCATTACGCAATCTATATCGTTAAAAAATATATCAAATATTTCATTACTTTGAAGATCATTCAATAACCCAACATTTTAAATTCAAAATCCTCATTCAATAATCATTAAACAAAATCACAATATCATATTTAATAATATTAAATATGGTTAAAAATTTAATTGTAAGTTTTAAATCCACATTAGGGTAAAACTAATCCAATCCTATTACACTTGAAAATAAATTCTAAATAACCAAATTTCATGAAAAACCAAAAAACCAAACCTCTCCAAATTAAAAAGCATGATGAAATTCCATGAAAACCACCATCAAAATAAAAAATACAATATTAAATTATATAATTACCAAAAAATTCCCATAAAAGTAATATATATCCTTAAAATATTATAAAACCATTTTGAAATTAGAACTTTCTTAAGAAATGTACTAACTAAACAAGGACCTCACTATAAAACCACTGTCTTTTGTAGGAATCACCACTAACCAATGAGAAACCAACCAAACTATTTATAAATAAAACTTAATTTCAAGATCAAAAACCATAATTTTTAAAAAATGAACACATAAAAACAAAAATGTATCTCTCAAGGATCCAAAATTTCTCAAATTATCATTTTTAGACAATGTGAAAACATATTTAACCCAAAATTATTTTAAATTAAGAAAGGCACACCCATACCATATCTAACAATCTAGTCATAAAATTATGTAATAAAATTTTATTTATTTATTTAAATATCAACTTATATAATACACAATAATGTATATATTAATGAAAAATATGAAAGAAGTGATCATTTTCATATTAATTTGGTTTTTTAGGATGGTTAATTTTATAATGAATGTATATTGTTCATATCATTAATAGATTGATAATGTTTTCATAATATAACCTTAATATTTATATTAAAATCATATTTATCCTTTAAAAACATTATTATATTCATCTACAAAAGGATTTAATGACTGGTTGATTGCATCATTATATAGAGGCGATAGTCCGCATGTGTGCAAGGATGATGTTTTAGTTTTCATAGAATGAGAAAATGTAGAAATATGTTTTATAATTTAAGAATTTAAAATATGTCATAAATATAATACTAATGTATTAAATTACCTATCATGACTATACTTGAAATACAATGATATAAAATGAATCCTGTTGCATCGTGTAAGTGGTAGTCCACACAACGCACGAATGATGATTTCATTTTTCTTAACAGAAAAGGGAAAGGTGAATAATGATTTTAAAATAATTATAATAACAAAAATTTATAATAAATATAATAATTATATAATTTTAAGATATTTTGAAGTATTTTTAGGAAGAATAAGTCCATATAAAGAAATAGAAAGGAGAAAGGAGCGGTTAGAAATTTAGACCACACTACTTGGATTATCTCCTTTTCAAAGGAGATTAAACCTTTGAGAGATGATTTTTGAGAATAATAAAACCTCTTTTAGGTGTATATCTGTCTTTTAATAAATAATAGATATGGTAAGTTATAATGTTGATAATTTCCTAAAAAAATCATTCACACATATTTTTTTAACATTTTTGTGGTCCTTCCCTCTTGGTCAAACCCCTTTTAACCCTTTTGATTTTTAATGAGGTAACTAGTTATTACCAAAAATAAATTATACTTTATACTAGAAAATAAATTGGTAATTATTAAATAATTTTTAAATAATGATTATAAATTTAGAATAAATTTTATTATTTTATTTTACTAAAATTTAGATAAATTAATTTTTAAATACTAAATGTATAATGTATTAATATTTTTTTTGAAAAATATAAATTTCATTCTAAAATGTCTTATATGAGTTTGTAAATTAAAAAAAATATTTTTAAAATTATAAATTAACTTATAAAAAATATATTTGTTCTTATAAAATGGTTTCATAAATTTCCAATTTATGCTTATATACTAATAATTTCATAAAATTCATGTTATTTGTAAAAACGGTATTTTTCACTACTCACATAAAAATCAATATTTTTAGAAAAATCCAAAAAATAATTCTTAATAAAATATTAATATGATAAATCCAAATATATTTTTTTTCTAATTAAAATTATAAAATTTATAAGTTGAACTTTTCAATAAAAATATTAGATATAATGAAAAACTATTTGTTACAGGGAAAACACTTCTTTAGAATATTAACCAATATCATTCATGTTTTATATCATTTAATAATTAAATTTTTATTAACGAATTATTCATATAAAATATATTTTATCATCATTAATCACAAGTTTCTTAAAATATAAATTTATATCATTTAAAAGGTGAATATTTATAGAAATATGTTTCTAAGAATTAAAGGACTATATTAGTCATTTTAGTTATCCCAAATGAATTTAATTCATATTAAAAGTAAACTTTAATTTCATTCTATAAATATTTCATAAATAATTTACTCATATTAATTATAACTAATTAAATGAATATATTTTAATAGTTATACTCAAATATTTATATTTTATCTGAATATATCACGTGTAACATCCCAGGAAAATAAAGAATAAATAATTTTCATATTTATTAATATTTATGAATTAAATATTAATTTTACTTTAAAGGGGTTGCTATGTTCGATAGCGTACCCGATACGCAACAAAGAGTTTCATTGAAGTCTTACGTTGCACACTAGTAATAAAATAATATTATTTTAAATTGTAGTTAACACATAGCCATTGTATTGGAGGGAAAGGATAAAAATAACTAAAATATGATTATATATGTTTTTTAAATGTTTTTACTTTTATCTAATAAAGGATAAAGGCTTAAAATACGAAAAGAATTCAATTTTAGGCTTTTATACCCTAATTTTCACTAAAGGTTCACTTATCACCTTTTGATGGAGAACCGTCATTAAATATAGTTTTGACCACTCTTATACATTCTATTAGACCAAATATAACTCTTCTTTAGAATCGGGAAATCAAAATTTACTTTGTGTAAATTTTTGGTATTTTTCCGATAAAGTTCATTTTTTAATGAATAGTGTAAAATGTTGTATTTTAATTCAAAACCTCTTTTTAATATAATTTATTTATATGATTATATTATCTTTTGAATTTGTTTTAAAGTGAAATTAGAATATATTTTTACCATTAAATCCAATAGTGGTCGTTGGAATTAATTTCACTTTGAAATCAGACTTAAACTAGTGTCAATCTTTTGATACTTATTGTTTCATAAAAACACGCTATTTGCTCTGACAGTGGGAATTAATTATTAAATTAATTAATGCAACTTATAAGTTGTGAATTTTCTAAAATGGACCCCATTTTTGAATTCAAAATATCAAATATAGCTTAGGGTTAATTTTTGGTATTTTTCTGAAAAACATCAATTTTTGATGAATAGTGAAACCACTAAGTGGTACCTATAAAAACTGATTTTTCGTTTAAATGAAATTTTACCACTTCTGTGTTTTGAATTTCAAAAATCTGACATACATGGTTGTCATTAAGAAGTAAAATGTGGTTCAATGAGATTAAAATATTTTTTTGGTGAATAGTAACTTTAAAGTTCTTAATCGCGATTAGAGGTAATTAGTGCAATTTAAGGAAAAAATGATATTATAATAAAACGAAAATAACTTGACACATGTCCTAACCTTATTTGATGTGTCATGGAAGACCAAGAAAATCCATGGGTCAACTTGGGGACCCCATGGAGCCACTTTGGTTGGGAAATGACATAAATAACTTTTTATTTAATGTTAAAGTAAAAATGACACACACATGAGGTGTTTTACTAAAGAAATTTTTACATGGGGTTATACAAGTCATATTTTTGACTATAAATATTAATTAGAAAGCTAAAACGATTTCCTACATCATAGTATTTTTTTTATAATTTTTATACATTAAATAAATTAAATTATTTATGACATCATGATGATGCAGCGATGACTTCATTATTTAACGATTTAAATAAAATGGAAAGATAATGTAAAATCTAAGACCTACACATGGCCAAAACTTATTGTATGGGTGGATTTCGAATCCTTATCACCTTATCCTCAAAACACATCAATGTGGGACCTCTTAAATCCGAATACCATTTTAAAATAAAGTGACTTTTCTTTACCTTCCAAGAGTGCCCCTCCTCTCCTCTTATAAAAGGCCCCCACCTCTACCTCCTTACCCACACTCCCAAAGCCTTTGGCTCGGCCAACCACTACCCATTTTGGCTCTCCACATCCCTCTATTACTCCTTGAAGCCTCACTTTGGGCATAAGTCTTCCCAAGGAAGCCTTTGAGCTCAAATCTAAGAGAGTTACCCGATTTTAAGGTAATGTCTTCTTTTGAGTCCTTTTTCTTTATTTTGCTTCTACAACCCCCTAAACTCTTTTTATTATTTTATTTTGTAACAAATACAGTATCCTAAATATACTATTATGTTTTTATAAGAAGGATTCGAGCTACAATTACACACACCTAAATCTAATGGTTAAATAACATACTGTTTCCGTGGATGGCGAATTTCTGCCTCCCGAAACGATGATTGTTCAACATTCTTTTAACACCTTAAAAGGTGGACATTAAGATGACACTATATTTATATATGATATATAATATGTTTATGTTTTCCTTAAGCTTCTGTATTTTTCATTTTGGGCATACCTTTATGGTTTCCATTATGGGTAAACACGATATCTTCATTTAAGGAAGTGCGGACTACCGCCCCCTGAAAGTGATGTGATTCGTTAATGCCATATGTGGGACGTATAAAGGATATATTTAAAGTTATTATATATTATGTTATACTGGAATTATAATATACCTCTATATCATTATTATTTCTTTCCATTAAAGTATGAGATAGAAATGAAAGTAGCGTTCATGCATACGTACGGCTTACCGTCTCCATGAACGGTGCATTTCATTTCTTATCCCCAAATGTAATGTACTATTAAAACTACATGTATATAATGGATATATATAATGAATGATACATCTAAATGATGAATATAATTCTGGAATTAAAATATACATACCTCTCATTTATTTTTAATTCCATTAACATGACAAAGAAATGAAAGTAGCGTTCATGCGTACGTACGGCTTACCGTCTCCATGAACGGTGCATTTCATTTCTTACCTCTAAATGATTATGTAATATTATAAATACATGTATATGATGGATATATATGTATATATGCTATCCAAATCATTAATGTCATTCTGGATATAAAGAACCTTTGACCACACGAACAACATGTAATTGTAAGAAGTCCACTTTCGACTTAAGAACCAAATATCGACAAAACAAACATTATTAACTTAAATGCTTACATAATGTTTATAACATGGAAATAAGTGATATAAAAGGAATAATTAAATTTAAAAATTTTCTTAAAAAAGTATTAATTAACTCAAGTTTATTATTCAGGACGTTAAAGAACGATCGAGTCAAGTCGGACCCAAGGTAAGGGACTTCGTCTAAATCTCCTTTCATTGAGACATATTTCGTTTTATACACAACTTTCTTTTATACGGTGTATAAACCCCTATGACTTTTACTTTTATACAAAAGGAATATTTTTCTATGAAGCATTTTACTAAATGATAAAAAGGTATGTTTTTTTTTCGTACGCGGTGACAATGACCTTTTCCGCCGCCGTGAGTATTATTTGGTCTTTGGATTCCTCAACAAGCCGTAATGTTTTTAAAATAAAATAAATACCATATAATATTTTCTGTATTTTGGTATTGAAAATGGTTTTGATAAAGTATTCTATTATTTCAATATATTTAAATGATATATTTTGATTGAAATGTGGAAATGTTATCATTCCTTTATATTGGTTTTATGTTTTTTGATTTTATATTGGTACTTGGACATTTTACGGGTGGTTACGTGATAAACCATATGACGGGTGGTGCCGTGAATATCAGGATGAGTGGTTACGTTATAACCTCCAATGCATTGGGTATGGAATTCGGCTGTATGACTATTCCATTAAGTATGTATGGAAGTTGGCCGTATAGCTATTCCATTAAGTGATATGTGTGGAAGTCGACCGTATGGTTATTCCACTTAAGTATGTTTATGTCCCAAGTTACCTTTATATATGTTATGTGTTCTTTATATGGGTTTTATGGTAATACTTTGGTTACAAAAAGGTAAGTAATGATATTTTATTCAGTGAATAGTTTTTTACTACTTCATGAAGGTGAAGGTATTACTTTGATAAAGTATACATGGTTTACTTGATGTTTGAAAAACTAACAGTTTTCATTCTTTGTGTATACCTTACTGAGCTTTTTATGCTCACCCCAAGTTTTTTTGAAATGTTTTTCACATGAATTAATGTGGAATAAGGTCAAGGATAAGATCAAGGGAATTTCATGCTATATAAAACATGGAACTAGACTTTTTTCTTTTTAAGAGTTTTTATTTTATGGAAACTTAGTAAAAGTTTCTACTTTGTAATCCTTTGAGATGTAATAGTTATGTCCTAATTCTCTAAAACTATAAACCTGAAAAGATCCTCAATGTGAATTATTCATTTAATTCAATATTAAGTAAGGTTTAAGGTCGGGGCCTTATAGTTGGTATCAGAGGTCGGTTTAGACAACTTTAGGCGTAAGAAAAGTGTAAAAATATAAGTTAATTTATGGTATGATTGAAATGATATAGCATTTAAATATTACCATGTTGCTTCACCTAAGATATTTCTGTGTTAAGAATGGTTTTTCATAGAGGAAATAGAACAGATTTTCTGGGAAGGCATACAGAGGGAAATGACCTTTCAAATCAGTATCCTGAGATGTTCAGAATCCAAACTAAATAGTTTTCTATAGTGATGGATCAGTTGAATCAGGTGATAAATGTTGGTTGTTTTTATTGATGATATTTTGGTGTTTTCTAAAAGTAAAGAGGAGCATGAAAGTCATTTAAGGGTTATCTTGCAAACCTTAAAAGAAAATAAACTATATGGAAAATTCAGAAAGTGTGAGTTTTGGTTACAACAAATTTCTTTCTTGGGTCACATTGTTTCAAAAGATGGCATAATTGTTGATCCTCCTAAAACAAAAGTTGTTGAAGAATGGCCAAGACCCACAAATGTAACTGAGATCCGTAGTTTTCTTAGTTTGGAAGGTTACTACCGAAGGTTTGTTGAAAATTTTTCACGGTTATCTAGTCCAATGACTAAGCTAACTCATAAGGGTGTTAAGTTCATCTGGACAAAATAATGTGATGATTGTTTTCAGGAGTTGAAAAGAAGATTGGTGAATGCTCCATTTTTGGAACTTCCTTCCAGGAATGGTGAGTTTGTTATATACAGTGATGCTTCGTTGAAGGGACTTGGTTGTGTCCTTATGAAGAATGATCAGTTAATTGTTTATGCTTCACGTTAGTTAAGAACTCATGAGGTAAATTACCCTACACATGATTTGTAATTAGCTGCTGTTGTTTTTGCTTTAAAAATTTGGAGGCATCATTTGTATGGAGTAAAGTGTGAAATATATACTGATCACAAAAGTTTAAAGTATATATTCACTCAGAAAGAATTGAACATGAGATAGAGGAGATGGATGGAATTAATCAAGGATTATGATTTTACAATTCACTACCATCCGGGAAAAGCAAATAAAGTGGTCAATGCTTTGAGTTGAAAAAGTAATGCTTCATTAACCATGCTACGTTTGGAACGAGATCCTTTGGTTTTTGATTTGATGAACTTTGGCATAGAAGTTGTTGGTGCAGGAAGTTCTTCTATTTTGTTTCAGGTATCAGTGAGATCATCCCTATCAGACAGAATTAAGCAAGCACAGAGGGAAGACAGTGAGTTGCAGAAAAAGGTAGAGATGGTTTAGAAGGGTAAGTTGCCTGAATTCAACATTGATAGTGATTGTGTTTTGAGATTTGGGAAGAGATTATGTGTGCCTTGTGATTCACAGTTGAAGAATGAGTTGTTATGCGAGGCTCATAGTTCCCCGTTTTCAGTTCATCCTGGCAGTACTAAGATGTACAGAGATCTGCGGGAGTATTACTGGTGGGATGGAATGAAAAGAGATATTGCTGATTTTACTGTGAAGTGTTTGACTTGTCAGCAGGTGAAAGCAGAGCGGCAGTTACCGAAAGGGATGCTTCAGCCTTTACCAGTGCCAGAGTGGAAATGGGAGAATATATCCATGGACTTCGTTGTGGGATTACCGAGGACATCTCGAGGTAATAATTCAATCTGGGTTATTGTTGATCGCTTGACTAAATCTGATCATTTCCTTACTATAAGAGATACTTTTTACCTAGATCAAATTTCCCGTTTGTATCTTAAAGAGATAGTCAGGTTATATGGAGTTCCTCTCTCCATTGTATCTGACCATGATCCCAGGTTTACTTCTAACTTTTGGAAAGGCCTTCAGAAGTCGTTGGGCACTGAATTAAATTTTAGTACAACTTTTCATCCTCAATCATATGGACAGTCAGAACGAACAATTCAGACCTTGGAGGATATGCTACGAGCTTGTTCGATGGATTATCAGGGAAGTTGGGACCGACATATTTCTTTGGTTTAGTTTTCTTATAATAAGAGTTTTCATTCCAGTATACATATGGCACCATTTGAGGCATTATATGGGAAGCGGTGTCGAACTCCAGCATTTTGGGATGAAGTGGCCGAAAGGAAGCTGATGGGACCAGAATTGGTAGAAGAGATGGCAGAAAAAGTTCATTTGATTCAGAAGCACATGAGAACAGCTCAAAGCAGGCAGAAGAGTTATGCGGATAACCGGAGGAAGGATCTATCTTTCGAGGTAGGTGATCATGTTTTTCTCAAGGTTTCTCTTTGGAAAAGTGTGATGAGATTTGGTAAGAAAGGAAAGCTGAGTCCAAGGTTCATTGGACCATATGAAATTCTGGAGAGAATTGGATCAGTTGCATACAGAGTGGCATTACCTTCGAGTTTATCTCAGGTACACAATGTTTTTCATGTTTCGATGCTGAGAAAGTATATGCCAGATCCATATCATGTTTTGTGCCCAGAGGTAGTTCAGTTGGAAGAGAATCTCTCTTATGAAGAACAACCAGTCCATATTCTTGATCGAAGAGAGCAAGTGTTGCGAAATAAGGTAATCCACCAGGTAAAGGTTTTGTGGAAAAAACCATATGGTTGAAGAGGCAACGTGAGAATCTGAAAATGCTATGAGGGATAAATACCCCCACTTATTTTGATAAGTGAATAAAATTGCGAGGATGCAATTCCCAAAAGGGGGGAAGGATATAACATCCCAGGTAAATAAAGAATAAATAATTTTCATATTTATTAATATTTACAAATTAAATATTAATTTTACTTTAAAGGGGTTGCTATGTTCGATAGCATACCCGATACGCAACAAAGAGTTTCATTGAAATCTTACGTTGCACACTAGTAATAAAATAATATTATTTTAAATGGTAGTTAACACATAGTCGTTGTATTGGCGGGAAAGGATAGAAATAACTAAAATATGATTATATATGTTTTTTAAATGTTTTTACTTTTATCTAATAAAGTATAAAGGCTTAAAATATGAAAAGAATTCAATTTTAGGCTGTTATACCCTAATTTTCACTAAAGGTTCACTTATCACCTTTTGATGGCGAACCATCATTAAATATAGTTTTGATCACTCTTATAAATTCTATTGGACCAAATATAACTCTTATTTAGAATCGGGTCATCAAAATTTACTTTGTGTAAATTTTTGGTATTTTTCCGATAAAGTTCATTTTTTAATGAATAGTGTAAAATGTTGTATTTTAATTCAAAACCACTTTTTAATATAATATATTTATATGATTATATTATCTTTTGAATTGGGTTTAAAGTGAAATTAGAATATATTTTTACCATTAAATCCAATAGTGGTCGTTGGAATTAATTTCACTTTGAAATCGGGCTTAAACTAGTGTCAATCTTTTGATACTTATTGTTTCATAAAAACACGCTATTTGCTCTGACAACGGGAATTAATTATTAAATTAATTAACGCAACTTATATGTTGTGAATTTTGTAAAATGGACCTCATTTTTGAATTCGGAATATCAAATATAGCTTAGGGTGAAGTTTTGGTATTTTTCTGAAAAACTTCAATTTTTGATGAATAGTGAAACCACTAAGTGGTACTTATAAAAACTGATTTTTCGTTTAAATGAAATTTTACCAGTTCTGTGTTTTGAATTTAAAAAATCCGACATACATGGTTGTAATTAAGAAGTAAAATGTGGTTCAATGAGATTAAAATATTTTTTTTGTGAATGGTAACTTTTAAGTTCTTAATCGCGATTAGAGGTAATTAGTGCAATTTAAGGCAAAAATGATATTATAATAAAATGAAAATACCTTGACACATGTCCTAACCTTATTGGATATGTCATGGCCGACCAAGACAAGCCATGGGTCAACTTGGGGACCACATGGAGCCACTTTGGTTGGGAAATGACATAAATAACTTTTTATTTAATGTTAAAGTAAAAATGACACACACATGAGGTGTTTTACTAAAGAAATTTTTACATGGGTTTATACAAGTAAGATTTTTGACTATAAATATTCATTAGAAATCTAAAACGATTTAAGACATCATAGTATTTGTTTTATAATTTTTAGACATTAAATAAATTAAATTATTTATGACATCATGATGATGCAGCGATGACCTCATTATTTAACGATTTAAATAAAATGGAAAGATAATGTAAAATATAAGACCTACACATGGCCAAAACCTATTGGATGGGTGGATTTAGAACCCTTATCACCTTATTCTTGAAACACATCAATGTGGGACCTCTTAAATCCTAATACCATTTTAAAATAAAGTGAATTTTCTTTACGTTCCAAGAGTTCCCCTCCTCTCCTCTTATAAAAGGCCCCCACCTCTACCTCCTTACCCACACTCACAAAGCCTTTGGCTCGGCCAACCCCTTTCCATTTTGGCTCTCCACATCCCTCTATTACTCCTTGAAGCCTCACTTTGGGCAGAAGTCTTCCCAAGGAATCCTTTGAGCTCAAATCTAAGAGAGTTACCCGATTTTAAGGTAATGTCTTCTTTTGAGTCCTTTTGTTTTATTTTGCTTCTCCAACCCCCTAAACTCTTTTTATTCTTTTCTTTTGTAACAAATACAGTATCCTAAATATACTATTATGTTTTTATAAGAATTATTCGAGCTACACTTACACACACCTATATCTAATGGTTAAAGAACATACTGTTTCCGTGGATGGCGAATTTCTGCCTCCCGAAACGATGATTGTTCAACATTCTTTTAACACCTTCAAAGGTGGCCATTAAGATGAAAATATATTTATATATTATATATAATATGTTTATGTTTTCCTTAAGCTTATTTATTTTTCATTTTGGCCATACCTTTATGGTTTCCATTATGGGTAAACACGATATCTTCATTTAAGGAAGTGCGGACTACCGCCCCCTCAAAGTGATGTGATTCGTTAATGCCATATGTGGGATGTATAAAGTATGTATTTAAAGTTATTATATATTATGTTATACTGGAATTATAATATACCTCTATATCATTATTATTTCTTTCCATTAAAGTATGAGATAGAAATGAAAGTAGCGTTCATGCGTACGTACGGCTTACCGTCTCCATGAACGGTGCATTTCATTTCTTATCCCCAAATGTAATGTACTATTAAAACTACATGTATATAATGGATATATATAATGAATGATACATATAAATTATGAATATAATTCTTGAATTAAAATATACATACCTCTCATTTATTTTTAATTCCATTAACATGATAAAGAAATGAAAGTAGCGTTCATGCGTACATACGGCTTACCATCTCCATGAACGGTGCATTTCATTTCTTACCTCTAAATGATTATGTAATATTATAAATACATGTATATGCTGGATATATATGATATATATTCTATCCAAATCAGTAATGTCATTCTGGATATAAAGAACCTTTGACCACACGAACAACATGTAATTGTAAGAAGTCCACTTTCGACTTAAGAACCAAATATCGACAAAACAAACATTATTAACTTAAATGCTTACATAATGTTTATAACATGGAAATAAGTGATATAAAAGGAATAATGAACTTTAAAAATGTTCTTAAAAAAGTAGTAATTAACTCAAGTTTATTATTCAGGATGTTAAAGAACGATCGAGTCAAGTCGGACCCGAGGTAAGGGACTTCGTCTCAATCTCCTTTCATTGAGGCATATTTCATTTTATACACAACTTTCTTTTATACGGTGTATAAACCCCTTTGACTTTTACTTTTATACAAAAGGAATCTTTTTCTACGAAGCGTTTTACTAAACAACAAAAAGGAATGTTTTTTTTTCATATGCGGTGACAACGACCTTTTCCGCCGCTGCGAGTATTATTTGGTCTTTGGCTTCCTCAACAAGCCGTAATGTTTTTAAAATAAAATAAATAACATATACTCTTTTCTATATTTTGGTATTGAAAATGGTTTTGATAAAGGATTATACTATGTCAATATATTTAAATGATATATTGTGATTGAAATGTGGAAATTTTATCATTCCTTTATATTGGTTTTATGTTTTATGATTTTATATTGGTACTTGGACATTTGACGGGTGGTTACGTGATAAACCATATGACGGGTGGTGCCATGAATACCAGGACGGGTGGTTACATTATAACCTCCAATGCATTGGGTATGGAAGTTGGCTGTATGGATATTCCATTAAGTATGTATGGAAGTTGGCCGTATGACTATTCCATTAAGTGATATGTGTGGAAGCCGACCGTATGGTTATTACACTTAAGTTTGTTTCTGTCCCAAGTTACCTTTATATATGTTATGTGTTCTTTATATGGGTTTTATGGTAATCCTTTGTTTACAAAAAGGTAAGTAATGATATTTTATTCAGTGATGATTTTTTTACTACTTCATGAAGGTGAAAGTATTACTTTGATAAAGTATACATGGTTTACTTGATGTTTGAAAAACTAACAGTTTTCATTCTTTGTGTATACCTTACTCAGATTTTTATGCTCACCCCAAGTTTTTTTGAAATGTTTTTCATAGGACTTAATGTGGAATAAGGTCAAGGATGGTATCAAGGGAATGTCATGCTTTATAAAACATGGAACTAGACATGTTTCTTTTTAAGAGTTTTTATTTTATGGAAACTTAGTAAAAGTTTCTACTTTGTAATCCTTTGAGATGTAATAGTTCTGTCCTAATTCTCTAAAACTCTAAATCTGAAAATATCCTCAATGTGAATTATTCATTTAATTCAATATTAAGTAAGGTTTAAGGTCGAGGCCTTATATTACGGTTTTGTTTAAGGTTAGTGTTGTGTGTGGAGTAAGATATCAAACACATTGACTTATTTGAAGGTAATTATATATTAAAATCTTGGGTTGTTACAAACCATATGATTTTATGTGAATTAACTTTATAAAAAAGCATGTTTATTCTAAAATTAACAAAATTTACTCACTCCTCAAGAAAAACATTACATAAATTTATAAATAAGGTTGGTGAGAAAATATTTTTGTAACACTATCAGGTTAATATGGGTGCAATGTAAATTTTGAAAAAGTTTTATTCAATTGAAATCTTGCACGAACAATTTAATCTTGGACAATCAAAATTCAAATTTGAAATCTAATGAGGAACCTTCTAAGTCCTAAAATGTAATCAGGTTTTCCAAGTTGAGAAGATTATGCTAGGATTGTTGTTAGAATTCTTAGGGAATTATTTTTAAGAAATTCTAATGATGGAGATACAATGGCTTAGAATTGACCGTTAAATAGTGGAACCTACGATGGGTAGATCCATAGTCCAGATGATTAAAGAGATGATGAATTAATCATGCCTTGGGTAAGATGGGCATGGGTAAGTGTTGTCTCAATGTTTTAGTTTTTAATTCGAGCATCAACTCAAGTTTCTAAAACTTATGTATCGTACGCTTAAGGGGTTCTTGGTGGTGAATTAGGAATTTATAAATGAAACAAACCCATTTGAATGAAACTTAATGACTTTATTAGGTTATATGATGTTTTCATAGTTCCCTAATTATTCTTGGATATGGGAAGTTTTACGGTTAAGGGATTGTAGAATCCTGTGTTTTGGACCGAGTGGATTTTCCGAAGGAATTTGAAGTTTTACTTTATATAAAAGTGTCAATTCTTAATTTTTTCTTTTAAATGTCAATAAAAACATTTAAAAATTTATAGGTGTTGTTTTTAGTTAAGTTTTACACTAGAGGAGGTGTCTCAGGAGTTCAATTGAGTTTTGGAAGCATTAATATCCAAAATAACTAGATTTTGGAGGAACATAATGCAGCTCATAGTTGGCGCATGATTAGTTTAACCATGTGGCCCATTTTCTTAAGGGATATAATTTTATTAAACCTTGAAACCTCCTAAGAATAATTGTGTGACATATTACAGGTGTTCAGGGGTGACCTGTATAGTCTATGCATAGTTTTCGCAAACTGTGTACTGAGTTCTCACCCTTCGTGCCACTTAAAAAGTATTTATACATAGTCAGGTGCACAATTTTTCATACCATGCATCCCAACTGTGTACCCCTTTTAAAATGGGTTTGGATTTGGGTGGTGAATCCCACATGGTTGGTGCACAATTTTCCAACCCTTGTGGATAAACTATGCAACTCTTAAAAGAGGAAAAATGATGAGTTTTACATTTCTCCTTTAAAGAATAAACCCCTCCTTTATTTTCCCATCTGCACACAACAATTACTCTTACTCTCATCCTTCCATGGAGAGATATCATATGTTTGAACTCCATTTTTTGAGTGTCGTTTGTCACGTTGGAAGCATATCAGTGAGTCTATAACTCATCCTTCATTCTTTATCAATTTCTATCACCATTTTTGGTGATGGATTTGTGCAAGATAATTTACCATATTTTTAGGAATTTTTCTTGTTTCTTAAATATATATCAAACTATTTTGACTCAAGGATCAATATTGAATGAGTAAAGTGGTAATGGTATAAGGAAGGTGGTCTATATCTCTCCCCATAATGTTTTTTCAAATTATAAAACATTCTATTGTGTTGAATGTTGGATTCACTTGCATTTCCCATTAAATGAAGAATTAATTATCTAAAACCAAATGCCTTAATTATATTATTCCTTTCATATTAATTAAATCATATGATGGTTTTTACCTTGACTTGAACCATCCCTGTGGGGTGTGTCATTATATGCCGTGACTTATGATTTTGTTACCTTTGTGATGTGTTTGATTAAATCTCATGTAAGAGATGGTTAAATTGTATTAAATGAAATGGTATTCCAACCATGACTTACTTTATAATAAAAATAACCTTTCTAGGTGTGATGTATTATCTAATAAAATGGGGAAATTAAATAATGATGTATGATAAGATGAATGGAATTCTTAAGTTCATAAAATTTTCTATTATAATTAAATTATAAATGGGTATGGACTTTAATTATACAGGACTCGTGATGTGGAATGTTTATAATCATAACCTTCCTTATTTTTCAAATTTATATGATTAAATGATTTGTGTGCACCTAGAGTGATACCTGGGTTCATTTTAATAGAATTCCAAGGAAAGGCTCCTAGGTCACATGAATTATGTTATTACTTGAGTGATACTTGGGTTTCCTTTTTACAGAACACCAATGATAGGATCGTAGGATACTTGTATTATATACACTAAAAGTGATACTTGGTTTATAGTAGAGTACCTTGGATGGGCTCAATTGGAGGATTATTATTTTCTATGCCATTAGAAATACTTTGTCCCCTATGTGAAGTACCTTGGATGAACTCACTGGGTGGATGATTTACCTTACGCCTTATGTGATACTTGGATTACTATAAAGAAATTACTTGGATGAACTCATAGTGTGATTTTTTTATACAATACCTGATATATTCTTATATTCCAATATAAGAATTCCCAAGACAGACTCATAGGGAGAGTTGTTTATATATGCCTTGGGTGATTCTTGGATTCCCATGCATGAATTCATTTGATAGAATCATGTGGAAAATTAATTACTTTAATGTTTTTTATTTATTACTATATGATTAGTGGTATTTATTTATGATAGTTTTTTATGATAGGATGCCCTACCCATGTACCTTGGTTCCCTAAATAGATAGTGGTCCTATGTTTAGATTATTCTGACCAAACGGTTTTTTTTCTTCATGGGTTTTGAGACTCCCTTTTTGTGTATTCCCAGGCTTATAACCATGGTTACAATGGATATGCTATCACTATCACCTTACTTTCTATGACTACCCTGAGTTCTCACTAGCTTATGTATACCCCTTCTTATATCTTTTTATGTTTATGCTTATAAATTTATATATGTGGGTGTGTTTTGAGAGGTTCTGGCTCAAGACAAACCGGGTATGGTCGGCCAGGTGTCCTTGTGGAATTTGAGCACGAATATTTTTATTTTATTTATTTATTAACTACTTAATTTATTATACTTGCACAGTACTATATTTTATATACGTGAACTGTATAGATTTATACACAATTGGTGGTGGAATACTGAGTATATCTCATAACCTGTTTGGGTTTCCATTACACTGGGGTACCTGAACAGTCCTCATGGTTATAGTATCTAGTTTTGGATTCTCCTTGAGTGATGTTATTATTGTACATGTGGGCTTAGAATCATAGTACTAAGGTAGAGCTCAGGATGTTCACGGAGATTACCTATGAGGATTTTTTCATTATTTTTCTACTTTATTATATCACTTTCCATATGATTATGTCTTTAGTTTATCTAGCCTCATCAAAAAATGCATGGATAGTTTAACATTTGGCATTGACCATCTTATCAGTTTATTATTTTTCTCATACTTGTCTTTTATTTATACTGATTCTACTATTGATTGATGGATTTATTATTACAATACCATGCTAAAATGATCATGAGGGTATAGTCTCTATACCATACCATCATTATAGCCTCACTGCTATCCAAAAGCCTCTGGAATATAGGGAGGAATTCTTGAGGCCCAGTGGAAAACCGGCTTGGAGCACTGTTCTAAGTGGCTCATGGGTTAGTATGCTACAAGCAGGAAGAGTTTACTTCACAATCTCATCATTATACATAATTTTTTTATACTTAATTCTCCACATGTAACACCCCAAGATTTCATAGTACGTTATCTCATTAAAGTAATTCAATAGCTTGCGCTACACACAACACCGAGTTCGAGCACACCACAACTTACTAAACTAACCGTTCAAAAAGCAGTTATGAATAGTATTAACTGAATTTTGAATCTTATATACTATATATAATTTTAACATCCATATTATGTGTTTCTTAGACATAATATAAGAACAAATTCGTTTTTTTCAGATAAAAGAAGTATTTTTCAAAAAATGCATTTTTACCGCCTTGTAATGGAGAACCCTTTTTTAAAACCAATATTTGACACATTTATATATTCAATTTAATGAAATTAAATTCTTATTTAAAAGCGGGAAATAAAAATTTAGTTTGGATAAATTTTTGGTACTTTTATGATAACTGTCATATTTTTGACGAATAGTGAAAAATACTATGTTTTAATTGAAAAAAACTTTTTTAATCGAAATAATTTATAGTGAAAAATTATGAATTTGAAAGGTTTTGAAGTATAATTATATTATATTTTTATCATAAAATACAATTTAGGAACTTATAAGTAATTTTACATTTAAATTTGACATAAAAACATTTCAATCTTTTGATAGTTTTTACTTTTTAAAAAACCCGCTTATTGGTTTTGACAACGGGAATTAATTTTAAATTAATAAATTCAACTTATATGTTTTGAATTTGGTAAAATATACTTCATTTTTGAATTCATAATATCAAAATTATCTTAGGGAAAATTTTTGGGATTTTTTTGAAAACATTCAATTATTGATGAATAGTGAAAACACTCCGTTATTATTTAAAACCGACTTTTTATTTAAATAATTAGTTATTTTATTTTAATTTATTTTTGGTAAAAATAGATATATAATAACTATATAATTCAACATAATTCATTGGATCCATTTTATAATTAGTTTAGATATATAAAATTTTATCAAACTTTTACCGTCTTTTACCCACCTCCTAGTAGCATTTGCAAATTTGCATAAAACTTAATTTTATTACTTCTCTGAGTTGAATTTCAAAAATCCAAGAAACACAATTAATATCAGTAAATAAAATTTAGTTCAACAAGATGAAAATAATTTGTTATGAATAGTAACTTTTGACTTTTATTTACCACAGTTAAAGGTAAATAGGGTAATTAAGAGTAAAAATGATATTATAATTACACTAACTCATGTCCAAATTCTATTGGATTAGTATAATTCGGCCAAAAACAACCTTATGAATAAAATATTACCCCCTTTGGTCCACTTAGATAAGATTAGGACATTTATTATTGTTTTATTTAAAGAAGAGTTAAAAGAGTTAAATTAAAAGTTTAATAACTAAACCATTTTTAATATAGTGTTACACACAATATAAATTTGACTATAAATATTCGTTAGAAAGATAAAATTATTTCCTACATAATGGTATTTTATTTATAATTTTATACATTTAATAATTTAATTTATTTATGACACAATGATGATGCATTAATTAACTTATTAATGAAATATTAAAATAATTGATATTATAAATATAAAAATAAATGTAAATTGATACTTCTAATGAATTTCACTAATTTTATTGGTTAATATGACATGTTAGGGTTGGTCAAATAAATTTTATTCAAAGTGATAAAGTTTTTATGGCTTTTAAAAAAATAAGGTTAATATGATGACCATAACCCATCTAAAACCAATTGGTTGAGAGGTTTTCTACCCATAACCACCTTATCCTTTAAATAATTCATTTTGGAGCCATTAGAAACCGAAAATGATTTTATTATAAAACAATATTTCAAGATTTTCCTAAAGTGACCCTCACCTCTCTTATAAAAGGGCACTTCCCCTTCTTTTAATTTCACACTACCAAAGCCTTTTGCCTAGACCAAACCTGGCCAAAATATCCTCCCAACTTTCCTCCCTTCATCCTAAAGGCATTACTTTGGTCAGAAATCCAACCTAAGGATCCCTTTTGATCTAATCAAAAGGAATAACCTGAAGAAGAGGTAAATATTTCATCACCTCTTTCAAGTTATTTTCTTCTTCCACTTCCTCTTTCTTTGTTGTTTCCTTTCTAAAATAATAACTATAGTATATTCTATATACTATGATGTTATTATAAAAATGGTACTACCATATTCATTATTCTATCCATCCTTTAAATGACAAAGTCACCATACGTGTGTATGTACGGATTACCGTCTTCACGTCGTGGTGTAGTTTGTTATTCAAACACTTCATTATTTGGATGAGTATAATAATGAGTATAACTGATGTAAATAATAAATATAACATGTTAATGATTCTATATATATGATATACTATCCAATTATATACGATTTCACCATCAATATAATGACATTGTCACTCGTGCGTATGTACAGATTACCGTCTCCACGACGCGATGAGATTCATTTCCACGTTCACCATTCAAAGATGATTATAAAATATATATCATTAATAAGTATTTAATATATTAAATAATAATTTTACTATATATATATATATATGTACTTACATATATCTTATTCACTTAGTTCCATTTAATACGATATGAAAGCAGAAACAATGTTTATGCATACGTACAGCCTACCGTCCCCATAAACGGTGTTTTCCATTTCATATATATGTCTATTATACATATTTATATTCTAAATATATATGATATATAAATCAAGTTTTATATTCTGGAAGTATTTAAATCACGATCTAAGTGATACAATCAAGAGTAACAAGTTAAAACACGTACGATAATGAAAGCGATTATTACCCAAAATGTTAATTTAACATGGAAATTATTATTAAATGTGTAGTATAAAGCCATAAATGAATCATGTATGATATAATAAATATTAATATGGGTTTTTTATAATTTAATAACATACTACGGTCTTTATTCAGGAGTTTAAACGTTCCCTTGACTAAAGGAAAGTGCAAGGTAGGGGTTTATTTCAAAATCTCTTTATTATCCGAGGTTGTTTTTACATAAGTATGCACTGGGACATATTTATTATTCATGGACATGTTTCATAAAAGAGTTTTCAAAGGGATTATTTTTAATGGACCTTTTTTACTAAAAAATCATTTTAAATGTTTTAAATATTTATTCTTCTAAATCATTCTCATTAATTTCCATGTTTTAAAAATGGTTTTTAAGGATTTATTTATATGGACAAGAATTTTTTTTAAAATGTTAATTCATTTTAAAAGTTTCAAAGTGGTATGGGACACTTTGATTCAAAAATTTCTTTAAACATCTTCCTTTCTAAATTGTGTGACTTTTAAATGTTTTCATGAAACAAATATATATCTCTCAAAGAATTTTACAAATCATTTTCATCTATGTCAAAATCATTTGATGGATTTTAAACTTGTTTGAAGTTGATTTATTATGATACAAATCTTCCAAATTTTATTTAAGATTTTGTGATAAGTTTCACCGTGGACGTGTTATTTTTATACCATTCATGGTTTATGAATAAAGTATTGACATTTCGTATGCAAGTTTTACTACGAATTTTTATGTTATGTTTAAACCTTTTTATATGAGGAATGCATTGGACTTAGTAAGTGATGGGTGGAGCCCGCTATAGCTCCTCGATGCATCGGTAGGTCTAATGAGACAAACTAGCGTCTTAGCATAAGGCCTTGACAAAATCTTATTTGTAGTATTGGCACAAGGCCTTGACTATGTGGTTATGAAGTTTGACATTATGAATTCCATCATTATGAAAGTGGCTATTGATATTGCATGTGATTATTCGACTAGTAGAATATCCATGTGAATAAGAAAATGGAATTATTTTATTGTATCTTTTCTATATTATGTTGAAGTTTAAGTTTAAAAGGATTTTGTTTTAGTCTTATACATTGCCTTAAATGTTTATGCTTATTTATGAAATTTTCTGCTATATTGTTATCATTACTGAGCATCTGAGCTCACCCCTTTCTATGTTTTAATTTTCTCAAGATTCCAAGAAGTGTATTATGATTGATAAGGAGGGTTAAGCTAGGGGATTAATGGAATTCTCAAAGGATAATTTATGTTGTGTTTTATTTTCAAATGTGTAATGTAACGTTCATGTATGTAATCTATTTTCCAAGACTGCTTAACTAATCTGTCGTTCAGAACTTGATTCCTTGTAATCATGCTAATGTATTAAAATAATGCACCGGCTCTGGGTAACTGGGGTCAGGGAATTACAGTTGGTATCAGAGGAATTTTGAAATAACCTTGGAAATATATTTAGATAAAATCTGATTAGATAACATTACCCTAAGACAGACTTTGAGGATTAATATAGTATAACTTCCTAGAATTTTGGTAATGCAGAGATTTTGTGTATTTTTTAAGCAATAAATCCCTGTCTGGATACGAGCAGGTAGAGGCGGCTCTCACAAAGATGTACCTAGGAGTGAAAACTCTGACAAGGAGTTTCGGGCTTGACCCTGGGTATCCTGGTGCACAACAACGGGCCTTGTTGTACCCTTGGTTACGACACTCTCGAGGGATATGCTTAGGATAATTAATATTTTCATTACAAGCCATTATGAAGGATTTATGGGTAAATATTTCCTTAAAGAAAACATTTTTATGATTATGTATTATATGCATAAACTTTTCAATTTACGTTAGGTATTTTAAAAGTTTGGAATTATGAATTGCGATTCATTAACTAACATAGTCTATGTTATTGTTTAGAAATGGTTCCTAGTAAATGGAATGAGAACTCCAACAATACGCATGATCCAAAGAGTAAGAAAGATCATATATTTCATGGTATTAAGCCTACATTTAGAAAGGAAATAGTCTCCCATATATCATCATCATATGAAGAAACAATACCATGTGTTAATAAGATAAGTAAAGAATTATTTGAGTCCTATGGCTTTGAAGGGAAGCCAGAGAAGAAAGGGATGGTAGAAAGAATGATGGATAAAGGGAATAAGGGAAAGAAGGATTTTTTCCCATATGTGATAACTGTGGAAAGAATCACCTTGGTAAATTCATGAAGGTAATGGGAGTTTTTTATAAGTTTGGAGAAAAAGGAAACCAAGTACGTGATTGTAAGGGTAAGAAAATGGTTTCAAATGTACAATGCTTCATCTGAAAGAAGTTGGGACACTATGCGAATCAATGTACAAATCATTAGAGTATACCCCAAATGCTGCTATTGGATAATAATCAAGTTATGATACTACTGAAGATGAAGAGGAATTATTAAGAGTTCTTATGTTGTTATTAAAGTATTGTGTCATTTGAGTATTGTATTAATGATGTACATGTTATAAGAATTATAGAGTATATAAGGATTGTACTGCAGTACTATTTCATTAAGGACTTGAGATTGTGTGGAACCAAGAAAAGTAACTCAATGGAAAGTTAAAACTTTTGGAAGATACATGGTTGAAGGAAAGAAAAAACTTTAATATGGTCCTGATACTAAGGTATTGATTTTGGGATATGTGATGATTTATTTGGATAAATTATATTGGATATTATTGACATCCTTGGAACTAGTTAATGGTTTGTTTATTCCATCATTGTTGGAGTTTACAACATTTATGGATAGAAGGAGTATATCCAGTATTCTATAAGGAATAATGGATCATGAATGTAATCAATAAGATTTTATGGTAATTCAGGGTGTTACAGTGTTTTAAAAGAATACATGATGAAGTTATTTACATGTTGTTATGTGGCAAAAGGATCTTTATTGTGTTTACCTTCTTTATAAATTTTGGACTGTGAGTTTGGACAGAAGTATTTTGGATAATTCTAAAGTTTTGAATCGAGTAAGTTTGACATTGGATACTATTGTTAAGGTTAAATAATTTCTTGATATTATTTTAGGATTGTCATAAAAAGGGTAACCCGGAGGTCGGGGACAACCCGTCGCGTCCGGCAAGGCCACGAGACTTGAACCCACAACCGAAGGGCGACAAGGGTGGATCACCTACCACTGGCATACATGATGTCATGGATTGTATGATCTATTTTTTTTAATGATCTAACAGATAAATTATAAATTCATTTTTTTAAACCCTATACGATTAGGACAAATAGAATATTTTTGAATGCTATTATCTTTTGGAGTGAAATGTGAGATTGTAGTAGGAATTAGGTGAAAGATGAAACTCTACTTGTTAAGTATATATATATATATATATATTTACTATATTTATATAAATAAATTAATTCTTAAACATTAGGGAAGATATCTTAAAACCAAAAATGTGTTATCCTAATACCTTATGTTGATCCGATGATATTTTAAATCATCATAGATTGATGGCTTTGAGGCCCACAGTTTTATACTTGTTTTTGATTGATGACCTCAATAAATCCCTATAAATATTTACATTTTCTTCCAATTATGTGTCTCTAATTTTTACCAATGTTCTTCTAATCGAGATCATAATTTGGTGGTGATTTTTGTTGTACATCTCGTTCCCCTCGTTGTTTGATTTTCATGATCACAATCACCTTTCTTATTTATCTAACATTGTTTTTAAGTATTGTGGATGATAGGCAAAAGGTTGCCAAGAAGTTGGCCCAAGTAAGCTGGCAAATGGACTGAAATCCAGACCACCGGCCAGCCGGTGGCACACCAGCGGCCAGCCGGTGGCACCTGCACTCAAGAGGGAGCCACTGCCTCCCCACCGGCCAGCCGGTGGCCTCAGCACCGGCCAGCCGGTGGTACCCTCTCCAAATAGTGCCAGCTACTGCCTCACCACCGGCCGGCCGGTGGCTCCTCCACCGGTCAGCCGGTGGAGCCTGGACCAGAATTCTCCTCCTCTGCCAAGGCACCGGTCAGCCGGTGGCCCTACACCGGCCAGCCGGTAGCCCAGTCAAACTAGCCGTTGGCTTTGACCAGTCAACCTTCTTTTGGCCTCCAACGGCTCCGAGGCCTTTTCCAACGGCTCCAAAGCCCTCCAACGGATACTTGAAGGTTCCTAGCCTATAAATAAAGGCCTAGGAAGCCCCGGACACCAATCGGATCACATACCAAGCGCTCGGACATATTGTTGAACATTTGGCGTACCTCCGGCGCTCCACCTTCAAGGATCCTCAAGTGCTCCAACCAATTTCCACATCCAAGGAGCACCTCAAGAAGCTTGGGAGAGCACGCTACATCAACTCCATCATCCAATTGGCGCCCAAGTCTTCCTCCAATACGGTTTTTCTTGTTTATTTATTTTGAGCTTTAAATTTGGGTTTGTGCCTACAAACCCCAAACTCTTTCTTTATCCCTCTTTCTTTTGGGTTTCACATCACCATTAAGGTGTGAAGAGGTTTCTTCAAGCCTTTACTTTTAAAAGGCTTGTGTTTCGGTGAGCTAGCCTTCACCCGTTAAAAAGGCAAGTGGGTTCTTGCTAAACCATTAAAAGCAAGTGGGTTCTTGCTTAACCATTTCAAAAGCAAGCTGTAATAGGTCCTAGTGCTACCTCAAAGCCTAGTGGGTTTCTTGCTAAAACTATTGAAAAGCAAACGGTAGGAATCTCTCAACAGTTGAGTTGGGAGCGGAGACGTAGGCCGGGTTTTGGCCGAACTCCGTTATCAATTTCGTGTGTCTTGCCTTATTTATTTCCGCTGCATTATTTACTTTGATTTTAAATTGTTAATCATTTTTTTAAAAGGCAATTCACCCCCCTCTTGCCATCATTCTTTTTCCTCGTCTTGTTCCGACCCAACAATTGGTATCAGAGGGAGTATTTGAATAATTCCCTAACCGGTTTCAAATTAAAGATCCTTTTTGATGGCATCTACCTCTTTCTCCCCCGAGGGCTACTCATTGGGTCGGGCTCCATTTTTTGATGGGACCGACTATAATTATTGGAAAACCCGCATGACCACTTTTTTAAGAAGCATAGGATATCCTATTTACAAAATTGTCATGCAAGGTTATTCTTTGTCTTCCCCCGACGAATCCAAATGGACCCCCGCCGATATTAAGAATTTTGAGCTTGATGGCAAAGCCATGAATGATCTTCATTGCGGCCTTGACCGAAATGAATTCAATCGAGTGTCTACTTGCACCTCCTCACATGAAATTTGGAAACTTTTAGAAGTAACTCATGAGGGCACTAATAAAGTCAAAGACACTAGATTGGATATGTATAGGCAAGATTTTGAGTCTTTTTCAATGCATCCAAATGAATCTATTTCTGAAATGTTTACTAGATTTACTGACGTGTGCAATGGGAGAAAGTCCCTTGGTGATGATGTTTCAGCTGAAGCAATGGTCAAGAAGATCCTATGGGTCCTTCCGAGCTCATGGGCACCAAAGGTGACGGCGATCCAAGAAGCTAAGGACGTCAAAAATATGCCGGTAGAGGAGCTCATCGGATCTCTCATGACTTATGAGATCACGATGAGGAGGCAAGCTCAAAAGGAGGGCACACCAATCAAGACACCAAAGAACATTGCCCTCAAGGTTCAAAAAGAAGTAAGCTCCTCCTCATCCTCATCATCATCATCTTCATCTTCTTCATCATCAAGCGGCGACTCGGAAATGGAGAATCTCGCCCGCCAAATGCACAAATTCATGAAGAAGCACAAGAAGAAGAAATCCCGCAAGCATCGAAAGCAAGAACCCACCGAAAAATACGAGCCCAAGGTGAAATGCTACGGGTGCGGTGAAAAGGGCCATTACAAGCCCGATTGCCCACTCAACAAAAAACGGGCCACGCAAAAGGAAAAAGGAAAGAAAAAGGTCCTCAAGGCGACATGGAGTGACACCTCATCATCCTCCTCCTCCTCCTCCTCCTCGAGCAACCAAGGTACAAAATGCCTAATGGCATTCCATGAGGTAACTTCTTCCGATTCCTCTTCCTCATGTTCTTCAAATTCAAACTCTTTAAATCATTTGTCTTATGAGGATCTCCAATTTGCTAGAGATCAATTAGAAAATGGTTTTCATAAACTTTCTTCAAAATTTGTCTCTTTAAAAAAGAATTTCAAAAAGCTTTCCTCCGAAAAAGACCAACTTCTCAAAGAGAAGGAGGAACTCTCCCTAAAAATCCAAAATTTTCCAAATGTTGATTCTTTGGAATCAACCATTAAAGACCTAAGGGAATCCTTAGCCAAGTTCACCCAAGGTGAACAAAATTTGTCCAAACTCTTAGGTTCTCAAAGGGTATCTAGAACCACCAATGGACTTGGCTATACCAACCAAGCTTCCTCCTCCCATGCACCCACTGTTTTTGTAAGGGGGAGCTCTAGTTATAAATTCTGTAATTATTGTAAAAAACCCGGGCACATGATATATGAATGTAATTGCAAAAATGCCCGGTATGGTAGGCCCAAATCGATTTTTTATTCCGATGAATTTTATAGGAGAAGACCCACTATGAGACAAGTTTGGATTGAAAAATCCCTTCTTGTGAGTCTCTCCGGGCCAAAATTTTTTTCCTCTCCCCGGTGATTAGTTCTTTCTATTTAGGGGGAGTTAGGTTTGTTTAAGAATTTTCAAACTTTCAATTTCAACACTTGGTTTCAAATTTTCATTCAAAATTTTCATTTCAATTTTGATTCAAAACTTTCAATTCAAACTGTTATTCATTTTTTTTTGATTCAAATCTTTCAATTTCCAAACATTTCAATTGATTTTCAAATCCCATCTCTTGTTTTTCAAATTCCCTCAATCAAGTTTTTTGCCCCATTCTATTTTGATAATCACAAAGGGGGAGAAATTTCTTGATTGATTGGGGGAGAAACCTTTTTGATCATGCATTGCTTATTTTCACTTTATTCATTAAAAGCATGCCTTTAATTTTTGTTTTTACATTAATTGTTTTGGTGATTGTGATCATCAAAATAGGGGGAGATTGTTGTACATCTCGTTCCCCTCGTTGTTTGATTTTCATGATCACAATCACCTTTCTTATTTATCTAACATTGTTTTTAAGTATTGTGGATGATAGGCACAAGGTTGCCAAGAAGTTGGCCCAAGTAAGCTGGCAAATGGACTGAAATCCAGACCACCGGCCAGCCGGTGGCACACCAGCGGCCAGCCGGTGGCACCAGCACTCAAGAGGGAGCCACTGCCTCCCCACCGGCCAGCCGGTGGCCTCAGCACCGGCCAGCCGGTGGTACCCTCTCCAAATAGTGCCAGCTACTGCCTCACCACCGGCCGGCCGGTGGCTCCTCCACCGGTCAGCCGGTGGAGCCTGGACCAGAATTCTCCTCCTCTGCCAAGGCACCGGTCAGCCGGTGGCCCTGCACCGGCCAGCCGGTAGCCCAGTCAAACTAGCCGTTGGCTTTGACCAGTCAACCTTCTTTTGGCCTCCAACGGCTCCAAGGCCTTTTCCAACGGCTCCAAAGCCCTCCAACGGATACTTGAAGGTTCCTAGCCTATAAATAAAGGCCTAGGAAGCCCCGGACACCAATCGGATCACATACCAAGCGCTCGGACATATTGTTGAACATTTGGCGTACCTCCGGCGCTCCACCTTCAAGGATCCTCAAGTGCTCCAACCAATTTCCACATCCAAGGAGCACCTCAAGAAGCTTGGGAGAGCACGCTACATCAACTCCATCATCCAATTGGCGCCCAAGTCTTCCTCCAATACGGTTTTTCTTGTTTATTTATTTTGAGCTTTAAATTTGGGTTTGTGCCTACAAACCCCAAACTCTTTCTTCATCCCTCTTTCTTTTGGGTTTCACATCACCATTAAGGTGTGAAGAGGTTTCTTCAAGCCTTTCCTTTTAAAAGGCTTGTGTTTCGGTGAGCTAGCCTTCACCCGTTAAAAAGGCTAGTGGGTTCTTGCTAAACCATTAAAAGCAAGTGGGTTCTTGCTTAACCATTTCAAAAGCAAGTTGTAATAGGTCCTAGTGCTACCTCAAAGCCTAGTGGGTTTCTTGCTAAAACCATTGAAAAGCAAGCGGTAGGAATCTCTCAACAGTTGAGTTGGGAGCGGAGACGTAGGCCGGGTTTTGGCCGAACTCCGTTATCAATTTCGTGTGTCTTGCCTTATTTATTTCCGCTGCATTCTTTACTTTGATTTTAAATTGTTAATCATTTTTTTAAAAGGCAATTCACCCCCCTCTTGCCATCATTCTTTTTCCTCGTCTTGTTCCGACCCAACAATTTTTTCATTTCCCTTTCCCTCTTATTAATACTAAATTTTATTAACCCAATTTCCGATGTGGGTTTTCCACAAAGGTATTTTTCTGTTTTTAATCATTTATTTTCGAAGAACAATTTCAAATTGTGAGGACGCAATTTATTAAAGGAGGGGAGAATGTAACACCCCGATATTTCCTAGTACGTTATCTCATTAAAGTAATTCAATAGCTTGCGCTACACGCAACACCGATTTCGAGCGCACCACAACTTACTAAACTAACCGTTCAAAAAGAAGTTATGAATTTTATTAACTGAATTTTGAATATTATATACTCTATTTAATTTTAACATCCATATTATGTGTTTATTAGAAATAATATAAGAAAAAATTCACTTTTTTCCAGATAAAAGAAGTATTTTTCAAAAAATGAAAATTTACGGCCTTTTAATGGAGAACCGTTTTTAAAACCAATATTTGACACTTTTATATATTCAATTTAATGAAATTAAATTATTATTTATAAGAGGGAAATAAAAATTTAGTTTGGATAAATTTTTGGTACTTTTCAGATAACTTTCATAGTTTTGGTGAATAGTGAAAAATACTATGTTTTAATTGAAAAAAACTTTTTTAATAGAAATAATTTTTAGCGTGAAATTATGAATTTTAAAGGTTTTGAATTATAATTAAATTATATTTATATCATTTAATACAATGTCGATCATTATAAGTAATTTCGAATTTAAATTTGACATAAACATATGTCAATCTTTTGATAGTTTTTACTTTTTTAAAAACTTGCCTTTTGGTTTTGACAATGAGAATTAATTTTAAATTAATAAATGAAAATTATATGATTTGAATTTGGTAAAATAGACTTCATTTTTGAATTTGGAATATCAAAATTAGTTTAGGTTAAATTTTTTTTATTTTTTTTGAAAACATTCAATTATTGATGAATAGTGAAAACACTACGTTATTATTTAAAACCGAATTTTTATTTAAATAATTAGTTATTTTATGTTAATTTATTTTAGTTCAAAATATATACATAATACCTATATATTTTAAACATAATTCATTGGATTCATTTTATAGTTAGTTTAGATATATAAAATTTTATCAAACTTTTACCGTCTTTTACCCACTTACTAAGAGCATTTGCAAATTTGCATAAAACATAATTTTACTTCTTATGCGAGTTGAATTTCAAAAATTTGAGAGATATGGTTAATATTAGTAAGTAAAATTTAGTTCAATAAGATGAAAATAATTTTTGGTGAATAGTAACTTTTGACTTTTATTTACCACGGTTAAAAGTAAATAGGGTAATTAAGGGTAAAAATAATATTATAATTACCTTAACACATGTACTAATTCTATTTTATAAGTATAATTCGACTAGAAACAACCTTAGGAATAAAATATGACCCCCTCTGGCCCCCTTGGATAAGATTAGGACAGTTATTATTATTTTATTTAAAGAAGAGTTAAAAGAGTTAAATTTAGAGTTTAATAACTAAACCATTTTTACTATAGGGTTAAACACAATATAAATTAGAATATAAATATTAATTAGAAATATAAAAATATTTCCTACATAATTGTATTTTATTTATAATTTTTATACATTTTATAATTTAATTTATTTATGACAAAATGATGATGCAGTAATTACCTTATTAATGAAATATTAAAATAATTGATATTATAAAAAAACAAATAAATGTAAATTTAGACTTCTGATGAATTCCACTAATTTTATAGGTTAATATGACATGTTTGGTTTGGTAAAATAAATTTTATTCAAAGTGGTAAAGTTTTTATGGCTTTTAAAAAAATCAAATACTAAATAGTGTCAAAATTGACATAATTGAGTTTAAAAAAAAAATATTATATTATTAATTGATATAATAGTCTTAAAAATCTAAGGTTTGGCCAAAAGACTTATATAATAATATATATGACATTAATTAACCACTTGTGGTTCTATTGAATTTTTTTTAAGTTTATTTACAATATAATATTGAAATACAAAGAGACATGATAAATGTCAAACTATTTAACTAAGAGTTAAATATAAAAGATAAGGTTAATATGATGAACTAAACCTATCTAAAACCTATTGGTTGAGATGTTTTCGAACCATACCCACCTTATCTGTTAAATAATTTATTTTTGAGCCATTAGAAACCAAAAATTATTTTATTATAAAATGATATTTCAAGCTTTTCCTAAAGTGACCCTCACCTCTCTTATAAAAGGGAACTTTTCCTTCTCTTAATTTTACACCTCCAAAGCCTTTTGGCTCGGCCAAAACCTTCCCAAATATCCTCCAAACTTTTCTCCCTTCATCCTAGGGTCCTTCCTTTGGTCAGAATACCAACCTAAGGATCCCTTTTGATCAAATTGAAAGGAAGAACCCAAAGAAGAGGTAAATATTTCATCACCTCTTTCAAGTTCTTTTCTTCTTCCACTTCCTCTTTCTTTGTTGTTTCCATTTTAAAATAATAACTCCAATATATTCTATATAATATGATGTTATTATGGAAATGTTACAATCATATTCATTATTCTATCCATCCTATAAATGACAAAGTCACCATACGTGCGTACGTACGGATTACCCTCTCCACGCCGTGGTGTAGTTTGTTATTCAAACACTTAATTATTTGGATGGGTATAATAATGAGTATAATTGATGTAAATAATAATTATAACATTTTAATTATTCTTTATACATGACATAACATCAAATTACATTTGATTTTTTCATCAATATAATGATATTTTCGCTCGTGTGTACGTACGGATTATCGTCTCCACGACGCGATGAGATTCATTTCCACATTCACCATTTAATGATGATTATAAAATATATAAAATTAATAAGTATGTAATAAATTACATAATAATTATAATATATATATATATATATATTTACTTACATATATCTTATTCACTTAGTTTCATTCAATACGATATGAAAATGGAAACAACCTTTATGCATAGTACGACCTACCGTCCCCATAAACAGTGTTTTCCATTTCATATATATGTCTATTATACATATTTATATTATAAATATATATGATATATAAATCATTTTTTATATTCTGTAAGTATTTAAATCATGATCTAAGTGATACAATCAAGAGTAACAAGTTAAAACACGTACAATAAAGAAAGAAATTATGAACAGAAATGTTAATTTAACATGAAAATTATTATTAAATGGGTAGTGTAAATCCATAAATGAATCATGTATGATATCATAAATATTAATATGGTTCTGATATAATTTAATAACATACTATGGTCTTTATATAGGAGGTTAAATTTACCCTTGAATAAAAGAAAGTGCAAGGTAAGGGTTAATTTTACAATCTCTTTATTATTCGAGTTTGTTTTTATATAAGTATCTACTGGGTCATATTTATTATCCATGTCCATGTTTCATAAAAGAGTTTTAAAATGGATTCTTTTTAAGGGACTTTTTTACTAAAACATCATTTTAAATTTTTTAAATATTTATTCTTCTAAACCCTTCTCATTAATTTTTATGTTTTCAAAATGGGTTTTAAGGATTTATTTATATAGAAATGAATGTTTTTAAAATGTTAATTCCATTCAAAAGTTTCAAAGTGGTATGGGACAATTTTATTCAAAAATCTCTTTAAATGTATTCCTTTATAAATTGTGTGAATTTTAAATGTTTTCATGAAAAAGAGATATATCTCTCAAAGAGTTTTACAAATCATTTTCATCTATGTCAACATCATTTGATGGATTTTAAACTTGTTTTAAGTTGATTTTTTATGATAAAAATCTTCTATATTGTGTTGAAGGATTTGTGATATGTTTGAATGCGGATGTGTTATTTTTATACCATTCATGGTTTATGGATAAAGTATTGACATTTCATATGCTAGTTTTAATACGAATGTTTATGTTATGTTTAAACCTTATCATATGAGGAATTAATTGGACTTAGTAAGTGATGGGTGGAGCCCGCTATAGCTCCTCAATGAATTGGTAGGTCTCATGAGACAAACTGGTGTCTTGGAACAAGGACTTGACAAAATCTTATTTGTAGTCTTGGAACAAGGTCTTGACTATGTGGTTATGAAGCCTGGTATTAAGCATTCCTTCATTATAAAAGTGGCTATGGATATTTCATGTCATTATTCGATTAGTAGAATATCCATGTGAATAAGAAAATGACATTATTTTTTTGTATCTTTTACATATTATGCTGAATTTTAAGTTTAAAAGGCTTTTGTTTCAATCTTATACATATCCTTAAATGTTTATGATTGTTTATGAAAGTTTCCTCCATATTGTTATCATTACTGAGCATCTGAGCTCACCCCTTTCTATGTTTTAATTTTCCTAGGATTCCAAGAAGTGTATTATGATTGATAAGCAGGATTAAGCTAGGGGATTAATGGCATTATCAAAGGATCATTTATGCTGTGTTTTATTTTCTAATGTGTTATGTAACATTTATGTATGTAATCTATTTCCCAAGACTGCTAAACTAATCGGTCTTTCAGGACTTGATTTCTTGTAATCATGCGATTGTATTAAAATAATGCACCGGCTCTGGGTAACTGGGGTTGGGGAGTTACACCACAAGGGAAATTATTTAATTTTTCAATATTAAAAATCATATATTTTATTCTACCTTAGTTATTTATAAAAAATATTAAATGCTTTCCTTTAATTTTTTCCTTTTTAAATACTTAAACATCTGAAAGATGTTTCTAAGGAAAATTGATTTTTTTATACTCGACCATGAATATTTTTCTTCTGTATCATTATTTTCCTTAAAATGTTTTTAATATTTTCCAATAATTTATTAAATACATTTTAAAAAATTATTTAATTTTTCTAAAATACTTTTAAAGGAATCTTCTTATTATTTTTTAAATTAGGAACTTTTGACTTTCTACCAAAAATTTGAAAAGAATATTTGTTTTAATATATACGGCATGGAAACAATTTCCCACCCTCATGAAATATCAATTATTTGAAGATTTATTTTTAATTTTCAATGGTTCTTTTCAAATAAAATGTTTTCCATGATATTTTTAAATTTTTTATATTTTAAATAATGTTTTTCAAAATAAAAGGTTAATTTCCTTAAGAAATATTTTAGTGATATTTTAAGAGTATTTTCATCCGTGTCAACACATTTTATGAATTTTATTCTTTACTAAGGTTATAATGTAATGATACCATACAACATATTTCTTTGGATGTTTTATGACTAGTTTGACTAAGGAAAGTATTGAAATTTCATATTTTGTTTTTCTAATACAAAAAATTATTGATTATAAGGAATTTTGAGGAATTTTTATTGTTTATTCATATAATTAATGCATTAGACTTATTAAGTTATATATGGGGACCAAAATTACGTATCTCCTCAATGTATTGGTATATCTCATGAGAAAAAATAGGTTGGGTATTTGGCCTAGGCCTTATCCATTTATGTAGATATCTTGGCATGAGGCCTTGATGGTAGGTTCAAGATATTTGATATTATGCATTGAATCATTATGAAATTAGTTATTGATGTCCATGTGATTATTTGAATAGTTATTATGTCCAGGGATAAGTTTCAAGCTCATGAGATCATTTATATGGAATTATTTGATCGCCATTTATTCCGACCATAATATTTATTATTGTCAAGTTATTGATTAAATAGAATTTTTTTAGTTATTTACCCTGTTATATTGACTATTCCTTATTTATTCATGTTATATTATGTTTTAAATAAACCTTACTAAAATTTTTAGCTCACCCTTATTTTGTTTCCTTTCCACAGGATATGAAGAAGGAATCTTTGAATGAGTTTATGGATGAAAAATATTTAATTTCACTATGCGATATTTTATTTCTTTTGGGATGTGATTTATTGTATCATATTCCAATGAAATAAAGTAACCACTGACTTTGAGCTACTAGAGTTGGGGTCTTTACAATGAACAATATTAGTCGACCATTACCTACATTATAACATGCCAAACTTTTAATTAAAGACCCATTAAAATATAGTTTGAAATAAAATTTAAATATAGTCATTAAATTTCATTTTACACAAAATACAACATAATATTCATGAATTAGTTTCAATATTTCCTTTTATTTTTATTTAAATGAAAGCAATCACTTAAAAACCATTTATTGGGCATATGTTAACTTTTAAATAAAACATACATTTCAAATATATTTTTATGGTTGATTTATAAATGCCCATTATTTTAAAGATCTTTTAAAATATTTTAAAAGGAAACATAATAGATGCATAAATAATAATAAAAAACACCTAGACACCACATAAAAAAGAAAACAAAGAAGTTCGATTCCTTAAGTATCAATCGAATGAGGGAATATAAATAATAAACATCCTTAAATTATAATAGTCAAGTAAGCATAGAAAATTATTAAACATATTCTGAATATACCCTATATTTACTTAGTTTTAAACCATCTATGGGACCATCAATGAAGTTATTAAGTCTATATGTAATCAGTTCACCCTCAACTAGTCTCACTAGTGGAACACCACCTATGGTCTCTAACACTATATGGGATCTTTCTAGTTTTATCTAGACTAGATATAAATTTCTATCACCCCTCACTAAGATTCCTAGGTTCCCCATTTATGCTAATTAGTAGTAGGTGAGAAATCATAAGTAGAAATATGATAAATTAAATAAATCTCATCTGACCTCCCAAGCCCTTACAAGAAACAACCCCATTAACATTCCAATCACAATATACAATATACCCCTTGGCCTGAAATCCATGTCAAAGTAATTATCAATATTCCCCTCAGGGGTCACAAATTAATAAGGGGCTCAAGAGGGTCTCAAAAACACACACAAACACACACACACACTATTTTCTAAAATAATTCAAAGTGACAAACAACCCTTTATTAAAAAATGACTTAGGATACCAAGTCATTCATTTTTATAATAATTCAAAACCATTTTTAAAATAATTTTCCTAAAAAATTAAATTTGAAATCATCTTTGGAATCAAATTATAATTAAACCCTAATTTTATGAAATTTCACCCAAAGAATTAAAAAACAGTTCTTAATTTAACCCATGCCCCAAATTCCATTTTCTAATTTAACTTGAGACCCAAAAGGGTCAAAACACTTTTATACTCCATGTTTTATTCAATGAAACTATTTAAATAATTTATCAATATTTTATATTTCAAGTACTAAGTAAAAGTTTTTATAAAATTAATTTGAAAGCCCAAAACATTTTTATAGACATTAATATGATTCTTAAAGATCAATTCATGAAATTTATTAAATAAAAAGAGTGTAGAGTTAGTAAAATCATATTTTAACATGATCTAAAATTTATAAACCCTCTACATTGAGATGAATATTAAGTAAAACTTCATTTTAACCTCAATTAACACTTAAACACAATAAATAATATCACTAGAAAAGTAAAAACAAAATTAAACTCTTAAGAAATTAATATTCCTAAAATTAAAAACATAAGAAAAAGGAAATCCTACCTAGAATTGATGGAAGATGGTCAAGATCTTCGATAACTGGATGAAGGGGTCCCAAAAAATGGACCATACAACCTAAAATAAAGAAACCAAGAAAAATTAATCAATTCTAATACCCTAGGATTTGTTAAAATTGTGATTCAGAAAGGGAGAATATGAAATTGTGAGGAAACAAAGAAGAATGAGAAGAGGAGTTCCTATCTCAATGTTCTGGTCCAAAACTATGAATAACACACTTGGAATTCCCAAGAATGGAGGACGAAGAAGGGGAGAATGTGCACACATAGGGGGCTCTATGAGGGAGGGGGTTCATAGTCGAGAGATAGAGGGATAAAGAAGAAAGGAAAATGGAAATATTGGTTTAAAATACAATAAAATAAAATAAAAAATATAAAAAATGAAAATCATATATTTTTTAATTACGGGAAACATCTATTATTTAACTATAATGTTTTCCAAATACCGCGGTAACCATGTGGCACACACTAGATGCCCAAAAAATCTATTACATAGTTAATCCAAGTTCCCCACATATTTTAACTACCCTTGTGATAAATGTGTCAAATGATGATGTTCTATAATAGAGGAAACTACATAATCATTGCACAATTTACTATGTGGACTAACTATGCACCCCTTAAAAAATTTAAAACATAAAAAAATTCATGGAAAAAAATTAAATAATTAAAAAATATCTTAGAATAATATAAAGTAATAAAGAATAATTTTTTTGGGAGTGATAAATATCCCCACCAGAAATATTTTTGTCAACATAAAGCCATTGAAAAAGTATGGTAGACAACAAATAATTTAAAACTCTATCACCCTGAAAAGGAGGTGAGAGATATGAAGAAACAATAATTGATCCTAATGAGAGATACCACCAACTAAAACTATTCCTCAAGACCAATGGAGCACATCCTATTACAAAATTCTAATATATCCAATATGAATTCACCTCACCAAATAACAAGGGACACAAGGACTTACTATCACTGGTATTTATTAGGGTCTCCCCACCATTTAGACTTCCCCTAAAATGGTGGGTCAATAATATAATCATTATCCAAAGATACAACATCTTAAAAAACATTCTTCCATAAAAAAACCCATGAAACCAAAATCCCACTATCAATAATACCAACCATCCCAAAATAAAACTCAAAACTCCATAAAGAGACACCAACCCCAATGTCCAGAGAAGGAAACTCCCAAAAGCTCCTAATAAAAACATAAAATGGGCTCTAGAACCAAGACAATATACTAAAAAAACTAAAAAAGGACCTAAAAATAGATAATCTATAATGTCTCGGAATTCCATGATTTTTTTTTAATCATATAGGATTATTTCGAGAACATGCACATAGATAAAACTTGATTCTGAGGTCCGGTGAGCCCAAAATATTTGTTTGAACTTTTTTTTAAGTTTCTATAAAATAACACATATGAGAGGTTTTGGAAACTTCTAAAAAGGTGCCCAAATTAAAAATATGAGGGCACTGTTTCATCTAGAATGATGACTTCACCTATGAATGGACTTAACCTTAACCGACGCGGGTCGATTCAAAAAGTTAATTTTAGGAATTTTAAGAAAATTTAATAAAATATTTTTTAAGGAAAATAAAATAAAATAAACTTTTAGTTTATTTTATTTGAATTTAGATTTTTATTGCATCATAACAGAGACATTATTTCATAAATTAAATAGCATAATGACACTGCGACACAACATAAAAGAAACGATGAAACACATTTTCCCCATTTAATAGGTTAATCAGATATGGGATCATTGTCATGTTAGAGAATCAATATAAAATGTTAGAGATTTGGTGTTGATGAATGACGATCAATGAACAATTTCTAAAGACAAATTGTGGAATGACGAATGCAACAACACCGATCATCACCAATGAACGATCGAACTTTAAGTTGGGTGTCTTGATTAATTTTATTTCCTAATTTTGAAATATCCACGATGAAAATGATTCATTCGAAGAATGGAATGATTCATGGATCGTGCATGTGTTTGAAGGAGGGTTTTGGTTTAAGGCTTGAATTGAGATTATCCGTGTTAAATGTCTTAAAAATATACTTCCCTCTATTGTGAATTCTAACATGGAGGGTTTGGGCTGACACGAACAAGGCCCAGATTCTTCTATTATGGGTGTTCATGTGTTCTTCATGACTGAACCCTCGAATCGAAAAAGACAACCTTGAGGCCGTAATAAGGATGACAAAAACCTGATAATTTTGAGGATGCTTGCGGTTTAGGAATAAGACCACCGAAATAGACCTGGTGGCCCATGAAAGACACTACTGGTGCACCGTGATGGAGAGGCGGCCCCTAGCATTGGACCCTAGCAGTGGAACAGGCCGCTGACAGTGGTCCAGTGATGGCTCCAATGGACATAGTTGGAAGGCCACAATCCAGCTGGACCGTGTCTAGGGTGACCCCGCGGTGACCCGCAGGGTGGAGGGGGGACGCGGCGCACCGACCGCTTCTTGGCTAGGATGGATGGCTTGTTCACAGTAGGATGGGCAGACCCAGACCAGGTCAGATATGGGTCAGGCCAGACCCAGGTCAGGTTAGTGGACCCCGTGCTAGGTCGGGTCAGGTCAGTCTGACCAGGTCGGGTCGGACCCAACGAGCACCTTTTTAGTAAAATGGTCATATCTTGAAAACCGTACGTTCGATTGATGATCCATTTACAGCATTAGGACCCTTGTGATGAGGAGACCCTTTTAACATACTCCAAGTGAGTTTCTATGGAGGTTGAGATATAACTGATGGATTGAGGAGTATATTATCTCGGAATCAAGCGCGCTTTGAGCAGGAATCCAATGACTAGCTGTGATAAGAAGGAAGCTCATAGTGGACCTCAGGGGTCTGGAAGATATGTAGCCAAGTGGATCTCAATGGTCCGATTGATGAGTATCCGAGCAGACCTTAGTGGTCCTATAGACAAATAGCTATGTAGAACTGTGTTTCCCGGCAGACAAAGTGCTGAGTGGACTTTAGTGGCCCAGTAGACAAGAAGCCATGCAGACCTATGTGGCCTAGTAGACGAATAACCATGCAGACCTGTGTGGAATGACAAATGAATAGCCATGTGGACCTCAGTGGTCCGACATATGAGCAGATCTCTATGGCCCGATAGTCTTCAGTGACTCATCGGGGATGAGTCCCTCATCAGTAAAAATTGTTTAGCTTTACGACTGATAAACCTACTTTCTATATTTTAATTTATACCTGTGTGAGCTGTCAATTACATCATGTGTACTTTTCCTTTGTGGTTTTTCTATGTTGTTTGGGTTCCCTACTGAGTATTGTGTTACACACCCTTTCACGGGCTTCTCCCGCACATGTTTTGTCTTGTGCAAATGACTGACGCCTTGACAAAGACCTTGGTGGTCTAGGACCAGGCGATGCCTTGTGAGATCAGATAGATGAGGTGTACTCATACGGCTTCTAGCAGCTACTCTATACCTACCCTCCATGTAGGGTTTTCTGTAGACAAATTTTCAGAGGCCTTTTTACTTTATTATTTTCAGCTTGTCTTTTTTGGGCTTGTATTCTGGTACCTTTACTTTCAGCTTGTACTTTATACCCTCAGTGGTCATCTTAGTAGAATACATGTTTTTTCCTTTCAGCTTTGTGAGTTGGGTTTGTGAGTGTGTATGTGTACAAAAACCTGTACACTGAGATAGGACTAACCACCTCTGATATAGGACTGAGATATAAGAAGTGGTTTGAGCGAGGTGGTCCGTATGGCGACATATATGACAGAGGAGCTGATAGAGAAACATGCAGTGGGTGGAGGTTCGAGGTTCTACCACCACCACTCCTAGGCACACCACGGGCTCCGGGAGCCAGTGGAAAGGGGTGAGGCTAGCTTTAGGCAATGGAGGCCTATGATCACAACACTCCATAGATGGTTAAAGGTATGATCTATATCTTGTCCACCTTATCTACAGTTCTTATAGACACACTTTCTATTCACTCTTTCCTTTCTAAAAACCTTTTTTGGAGCTTGGAAATTCCGGTGGAGTCGTTGGATCAACCCTTATGATTGTAGATTTCTATGGGAGGGGATTCGACAATTACACACTAGTAAAAGTAGTGTGATCATAATCTAGGAGGTGAAATATTTAATTGGGATATCTTAATAGTGGTGTTGAGGCCTTAAAATTTCATCTTGTGTATGGACTGGTTATCCACATTTCATGCTCAGATCAACTATCTTAGGCGTAGATTGCGGTGTCTCTGTGTGGATGGAACCATGTTTTACTTCACCAGTGAGAAGGGAGATCTTGAAGCACATGAAAAATTTTATTGGAAGAGGGTGTGTCCAATCACTCACTAGTTGGATAGCCTCACCCTTGGTGTAGTGGCTGAGAAGTGTCCTCACTTTCCTGTAGTGTTGGATGAGTATGAATATGTATTTTCAGAATTTGTTCTAGGATTAAATCCTCATAGATAGGTAAACTTATGCATTGATCTATATCCTAAGACAACACTGATATCAACACCAGAATATCATATGGCTCCTACAAAGCTTCGTGAGTTGAGGGTGTAGCTGGAGGATTTGTAGGAGAAAGGATTCGTGAGACCCATCATTTCATTGTGGGAAACCCCAGTTTTGTTTTCCATAAAGGCAGACAAGAGTTTGAGGTTTTGTGTGGACTTTCAGGGCCTAAAATAGGTGACCATGAAGAAAAATTATCCACTGCTTAGTATTGATGACCTCTTCGATCAGAAAAATGGAGTGAGATGGTTCTCAAAGATAGATCTTTGACCAGGCTATCATCAGATTTGTGTACGGGGTGAGTATGTACCAAAGACAACCTTTAGATGTCGGTATAACCACTAAATGGTATTTTTTATTCATTTCAGCATGACCAATTCCCCAGTAGTGTTCACGGGACTCATGAATAGGATATTCCAGCCTTACCTTGACTGGTTTGTCGTGGTCTTCATTGATAACATCCTGGTATACTTGGCGTCTGAGGAGAAGCACACTACAGACCTACAGATAGTCCTGGATACACTCTGAGAGAACCAGATCTATGAGAAGTTCTCGAAGTGTCAATTATGGATTAGGGAGGTCTACTTCCTAGGACACGCCATTTTAGAGGCTGGAGTTTCAGTGGATTAGCAAGGATAGAATCAGTGCTTGCTTGAGAGCCACCCAGGAGCGTGACTGAGGTACGCAGCTTCTTGGGTTTGGATGGATACCACTGGAGGTTTGTGCCTGAATTTTCCAAGGTAGAAAAACCCTTATTAGCTTTTACATGTAAGGGAAAGACCTTCGTGTGGTTAGAGAGATCAAAACAGAGTTTTCAAGACCTGAGGTAGAGATCAAAGAGTGCCTCCGTCTTGAGAATACCATAGGAGGGTGTTTGGTATATAATATTTTCTAATATATCAGGGACCAGAATGGGTAGTGTCCTGATGCAGGGACAAGCTGTGATCACCTATGGTTCAAGATAGTTGAGTCAGAATGAGTATAACTAAATAACTAACAACCTGGAGCTAACAGTAGTGGTATTTTCTTTGAAGATGTGGCAACACTACTTGATGGGTGAGAGGTTTACCATCTACTCTGATTATAAAATTATCAGGTATATCTTCTACCAAAATTACTTGAACTTGAGGTAGTGATGGTATCTAGAGTTCTTCTAGGACTATGAATTTGAGATAGTCTATACTCATGGGAAATAGAACATGGTAGCAGACACACTCAGCAGGAAATCTAGATTGCAGTTGATGATTGAGGCGTCAGAGTAGTTATCCAAAATACAGATATACTTTTTGGATAGTGATGGAGAACCTTATCTTCATTTAATGACTATCACTCCCCCAATATTACGGTGAGTTATGGAGGAAAAACTTGTTGATGTTGACTGATAGGTCCGATGTGCTCAGTTATCCTCAGGACAATCTCATGATGGATATTCGATAGGTGGGGATCACATCATCATTTTTAGAGGATGCACTATTGTTCCAATTATTTCATGTGAGTAGGTTCTAAATGAGTTCCACCCCCCCCCCTCTGGAGGTAAATCTAGGAGTGGAGTAGGTGTACCGGGACCTTCGACGTCAATACTGGTGGACGGGGATGAAGAAGGCAGTGGCATAGTTCGTTTCTCGTTTCTTCACTTGTCAGCATGTGAATGCTGAGCATCCGATTCCAACAGGCTTGACTCATCCACTTGAGGTTTTTTAGTGGAAGTGGGATGGTATATCGGTGGACTTCATGAAGGGTTTAACCCATAAAACCAAGGGACACGATGCCATCTTGGTGATTATTGACCGTATCACAAATTCGGCCCTCTTTCTACCCATTCAGAAGCAAGGTTTAGTATAGGGCTTGGGACGACTCTACGTTCAGGAGATAGTTTGACTCCATGGGGTCCCATCAATGATAGTATTGGATTGAGACAAATTATTGCATCCCGATTGTGAAGGATATTATAGGATTCATTTGGGACTTATATTTGTTTGAGCATGGATTTTCACTCCTAGACAGATGGTTACACAGAGAGGACTATCCAGGTTTTAGAGAACATACTTCGTTCTTTTATCTTAGACTTCAGGTTCGGTTGGGAGGATCACCTACCACTATTGGAGTTCGTGTACAAAAATAGGTACCACTCCACCATTGGTATGACACCATTTGATGAACTTTACTAGAGACCATGTAGATCACCGTTATACTGGACAAACCCAGGGGAGTCGGTACTCATGGGTCCAGAGTTGGTATGGGCTACCACCGAGAAGGTGCAGGTCATCCAGGAGTAGATGAGGACTACACAAAGAAGACAAAAATCTTATGCTGACAGGATACAAAGGCCCTTGAAGTTTGAGGATGGAGACTACGTGTTCCTTCGGGTCTCACCGTGATGCGGATTGTGAAGATTTGGTTGGGGCATCAAGCTATCTCCAAATTTATCGACCCTTTTTATATTCTAAAAAGATTTAGAGAGGTGGCGTACCACCTAGATCTCCCCCCACAGATGCACCAGGTGCATAATGTCTTCCACATATCATAGCTAAGGAGATATGTGTATGATTCATCGTACATCATTGACTGGGGTTATTTAAACATCAATGGCGGGGCAACATTTGCGAAGTTCCCAGTAGAGATTGAGGATCGATAGGAGAGGGTCCTTCTTGGATGATCTATTACTCTCATGCATGTATGGTGGCCGCATGAGAATCTATAGGAGAGCACTTGGGAGTGGGAGACTCAGATCCGTGCTCAGTACCCACATTTTATTGTTTAGCCCTTGTTTTGTATTGCGAGGGTGTAAATCCATAAAGGTTGGGGTAATGTAATGTCCCGAAATTCCATGTATTTCTTAATTATATGGTATTATTTTAAGGCTAGGCATGTATACGAAACATGATTCTGAGGTTTGTTGATCCTAGAATAGTTTTCTGAACTTTTTTAAAGTTTATTTAAAATAGCGCACATGAGCGGTTTTGGAAAATTCTAAACATGTTCCCAGATTAAAAATCCAAGGGCACTGTTGCTTCTGAAATAATAAATTTACCTAAGAATGTACTTATCCTCGACCGGTGAGGGTCGTAAGAAAAAGTTAATTTTCATAATTTTATGAAATTTAATAAAATATTTTTTAAAGAAAATAAAATAAAATAAAATAAAATAAAATATTATTTTAATTGTATTTTGATTTTGGTTGTAGCGTAACAGAAATGCTATTTCATAAATGAAACAGTGTAACAACACTATGACGTAGCATTGTAGAAATACTAAAACACATTTTCCCCATTTAATGGGTTAATCAAATATGGGATCGTTGGAATGTTGGAGAATCACTCTGAACCATTGGAGTTTTTGCATTGGTGAATGATGATCAACGAATGTCTGGCAAAGACAGATTGTGGAATGATGAACGCAACGACATCAATCATCACCAATGAACGATCCAACTTTAGGTAGGATGTCTTGATTAATTTTCTTTCCATATTTTGAAATATCCAAGACGAATGTGAATCATGAATGAAATGATTCAAGGATAGTGCGTGCGTTTTTGAGAGGGTTCTGATTAGGGTCTTGAATTGAAATTATCCATGTTAGAATTCTTAAAAATCTTATCCCTCCTTTTCTTGAATTATAACGTGGAGGATTCAGGGTAACAAGAACAAGGCTCATATTCCTCCATTATGGGTGTTCATGTGTTCTTCATGGATGAAACCTCATATCAACGAAAAGACAACCTTGAGTCCGTAGCAGGGATGAAGACAACCTGATAATTTCGAGGGCACTTGCAGTTCAAGAATCGGACCACCAGAGTGGACTTGGTGGCCCATGTAAGACAATGCCAACTTGGCCTGCAACGTTAGGAAAGTGGCCCGAAACATAAGTTGCGGGCGGTGGAGAAGGCCTGTAGTGGCACACGCGGAAGTAGAGGACATGTCGTGTGATGAAACTGGAAGGCCGCTATCTAGCGATACTATGGAAGTGGTGACCATGAGGTGACCCATAGGGTGGAGGGGGGGGGCATGGCATGCCAACCGCGTCTCAGCCAGGTAGGCCGACCCGCTCACAGTGGGTTGAACCAGAGGCCAATCCGGTCCGGACCGAACCCAGACCGAGTTGGGTCAGACCCAGGTCGGTTCGTTGGACCCCAGGCTAGGTCAGGTCTGGTCGGTCTGACCAGGTTTGAATAGACCCGACCAACCCATTTTTTATTAAAACAATAATAACTTGAAAACCATATGTCTGATTGACAATCCATTTGTGGCATTCAGACCCTTGTGACGAGAAGGTCCTTTTGACATAATCCAATTGAGTTTTTGTGGAGGTTGAGATATGACCAATGTCTTGAGGAGTTTATTATCCCTGAATTAAGAATACTATGAGTGGGAATTTTGTAACTAGTTGTGATGAGAAGGCTGTTCTAAGAGTACCTCATTGGCCCGACAGATGAGTAGCCGAGTGGACCTCAATGGCCTGACAGAAGAGTAAACAAGAAGACATCAGTGGCTCGGTAGATGAATATCCATGCTGACCTATGTGGCCAGACAGATGAAGTGCAAATGGTCCTCAGTGGCCCGATAGACGAGCATCCATGCAGACTTCTGTGGCCCTGAATATGAATAAACATGCATACCTATGTGGCCCGGTAGATGAGTATCCGAGTAGACCTTAGTGGACCAATATAAGAGCGGACCTCAGTGGCCCGACCGACTTCAACAAATCATTGGGGATAAGTCTCTTAGCAGTACAAATTGTTTAGCTTTATGAATGATAATCCTGTTTTCTATATTTTAATTTATACCTGTTTGAGATGTCCATTACTTAGTGTGTACTTTTCCTTTGTGGTATTTCTTTAGGTTTTGGGGTCCTACTGAGTATTGTGTTACTCAACCATGCACGGGCTTCACTCGCACATGTCGTATCTTGTGAAGATGACCGACACCTTGGCAGATACCTTGGTGGTCCAAGAACAGGAAGTGCCCAGTGAAATTAGGCAGATGAGGCGTACTCTTACGTCTTCCAGTAACTACTCTACACCTACCCTTCAGGTAGGGTTTTCTACAGATGGATTTTCAGAGACCTTTGTACTTTTTTATTTTCATCTTGTCTTTTTTGGACTATATTCTGGCCCCTTTACCTTCAGATTATACTTTATACCCTTAGTGGTTGTCTTAGTAGCATACATGTTTTTCCTTTCAGATTTGTGGGTTGGGGTTGTGAGTGTGTGTGTACATGTACTTAGAAAATGCCTCCCACTTGCATGTTATTACCTTTAGAACTAGTCTCCAACCCACATCCTTTGCGAGGCATGCTTGGGGTAGTCATGGCATGGGCCCCGGGGGATGGGTTGTGACATAATAATCTAATTGATAACCCATCAAAAGAAAATTTTCACTTTTATGTGCTTAGTTTTCTGAGGGCCACCCATACTAGATACCCAAGCATGAACCCGAAGTAACCCTTGCCTAAATCATCTAAAACCACAACCACAAGGCATACTAAACTCAACCAACACCAAAATTACAAATAAAAATATCCGAATACTCACACCTAATTCAATGAGGAAGATAAGAAATCAAAATCTAATATCATCCCCAAAACCCTAGATCACAAACATCAAAACCCAAATGTTGAGAATTCCAAAATAGATGAATACTCATGAAAAATACCCAGAACAAAAACTAGATTAAATAAACCTTATAGGTGTTGAAGTTAGTTCCCTAGAAACTAACTTATTTTTACTTTATGATAAAACTATATTATTTTTATGGATATTAATAAACTCCTTATCACATCATGATTGTTTTTATGCGTGAAATAGTATGTGATAATGTTCTAAGAATAGATGTCGCACTAAAATGTTATAATGGATCCCTGTTATAATGAAAAACCAGAAGTTACATGATACTATTCTTGAATATATAATCTATGGACGAATGATATCATTTGAAGGGACACAAATGATATAGGCTATCAGGGGTGGAGACTCATGAAACTTTGAGGCACCTTCTCATGGTGTGTTCCCTTGGTAGTATCTAGGGGGAAATTATGAGAAGAAGGCCCGATATTAGAAAATACACATCCGTGGTGTTCTCTAGGCAAGTTCAATTCTGAGAAGTCAAAGAATGAGAAATCAAGCACATGGGTTGATGGAACATGCATGAAACCCGCATGATTGGAGATATCAGGACAAAGGGATTATATTACATGGTATACATTCGTATGAGGTGACATGTCATTGTGAAATTAACTTCTTTCTCTTGGGTTCCTTGACCCCTTTTTAGACAGTAATATTGGACTTTAGGCAAGCCCACCTAATACCAATGATAAAGTGGCCTAGAGGGTCACACCCTAAGTGTAGCCAATATCTCAGTTAAATAATTTATCTATTTAACAAGTTGAATAAATATTATTCTTATTTGTGGTTTAATAATTATTCAAGTATGTCTGATCCCATTTATTTAATTGCTAGTTATTCGAGAGAATATATTGTAGATGAAATATTTATTTATCAGTGAATAATGCAGTTATATTTATTTAATAAATATATAGTCATGATTCAAGGTCTAATAAATATTGAGGAGGATTGGATGACCATGTTATGGGTTCAGTGAGAAATAATATTAAATATTATTTGGTTAAATAATATTTAAATATAACCTGCATGTTAAGAACATGTCTTGGAAATAATAACATTTCTATTATTATTTGACATGAGGTTTTACATGGAATAATAAATTAAGTAAAGACACCTGTGATAATTATTTATTACTACTTGGTGAATTAAATTCCCTGTTATGTTATTGTTCTTTATATTAGCCAAGGGGTCATTCCCCCAACTAACCAATCATTGCGTGAAAAACATCCTAGGAGAAAATCTCTCGATCCTAGAGGACTCTTCCCTCTCCAAGAATGCTCTCAAGAAAGAGAGATATCCTTCTCCACAAGATCAATGAGAACAAATTGTAAGCGATTCTCAAGGTGATCGAAGGCAGACATTGCAAGCGCAAGGATCTTCCACTCTAGCACTTAGAGACTCCTTTATAATTGTCTGGGGATATGTGGAGCACGTGTGGATCACCTCTAGAGGATTTATATCCTTGGATTATATATCATAATGATGTCGTACTTTGAACTCATGGTTAGACACATCAACAAAGAAAGAATCACCTTGTAGTTAATTCTATAATTTAATTAAATTAATTGTAAACAAAATATTTCTATCCTCTCTTCTTAGTTCTGGGTTCTCTCCTTTTTCTTTTATATTTTATTCAATTCCATGGATACTAGCATTCATCATCATATTGATCTTGAATTTATCATCAATTATGAAAATTTTCAAACTTGGGTACATGCCTATCCTATGCTTCTACTGCACTTGAAACCTTTAAATGCCATCAGAGCAATCATATTTTCGTTTATAATTATTTAAATAATTTATTGATTATTTACGCATTAATAATTTAGTTTTTCAATTCATGTTTAATCATTCTTGTAATCCAAATTTTTTAGATTTGTTCATCCCTTATTTTTTCTCATAGATCTAATAGAAAAAAATAATTTTATGATTAAAATTAAATAGAGGATCTCATCAGGAGGTGCCGATGGTTCTGTCCAGATAACAAAAGAATACACACCGTGTAGTTAGATCTACACGCCGTGTATTTGTGTTCAATATATCAAGAGTAATTTGGTAATTACTCAATCCATGTGCATTAATGGAATACTGTGTAGTTAATTCTTACACCGCATGTTGACTAGGATAGACTAGTTCATGGTCAGCTGGAATACATGCTGTGTGGACCACTGGACACGATGTGTAGTCCCTTCGGGCCAGGGTCAAGCCGTGTATCCAATACACGACTTGCCTTGCTGGTGACCATGTAATATGAAGTCTAAATGGTGTGTAGTCCATTGGAAATGCCATGTACTTTGAAGATTTATAAAGTACACCTCACACACCATTTCCACAGGCATGTACTTCAGATGGATGATAAGGAGAGCACACGCTATGTAGTCAAATCTATATGCCACATACTGTTTCTAGATTATACAGATTTAAAAATTAATTTTTATATTTTAATTAACCCTTGAGACATTTACCTTCATGTGGGAATAAATTTAGGACACAACATGTGATAGTTATTTGATATATATATATATATATAAATGTTTAATTAACATCTGGATAATGTTCAAAGATCTACACATCATGTATGAGTTTTATTACAATTATAATTCTGCATGCATGATACATGTTACAATAAATAAATTGTATACAAGTATAAATACATACTGGGTAGTTTTGGATTGGTATTCACCAGGTTTCTTCCAAGGTACAAGTTATATACGAGGTTATGGATGAGAATCTTATGGAAATTCAGAAAATTATTAAGATAAAAAGGATTGATTAATTAAAGATAATGATTAATCAATTCAAGCGTAATTTATCTTAATAAGAACGATTAAATAATTAAATTATTGTTTTATTAAATGCATAATTATTTTCATGTATATGGATGATCATGAGCTAGACCAAACCTTTGTATGTGATTGGTTTCCTTTTAATTTATTTATTAAATTAAAATTGTTGGCCTGCATGCTTTATCCTAATTAATATGTTGGCCTGCTTGTCCATGATTTCTTTTTAGTAAATCCCCTTTTACCCCTCACCTGTGTGTGAGTTAAAAGCATATGTAATGGATGGATCTCCTAAGCTAGAGGAGGCGGTTTAAGTTAGGAGCCAAGGTGAAACCAATCCAAGTAGATACAAAGGTGGACAAGTGGAAAGCTATAAACATGAACCTTAAACGGTTCAAGGTGTTTCTCCCCTAGGTCAGGGTTAGTTTATCAACCGCAATATAAAATAACCAATAGTAAATCTCATGATCATACCCATTATTTATTTATGTCAGTTGTATGGTTATTCATTATGGAAGTTTTACATGATCACATAATTAATGAACTAACAAGCATACAAGATGGAACTAAATTAAAATGATTATGCATAAATATTATCTATACATGTTTAATAAGTTAATTATATCCCACTTAACATTAACAAGCATATGAAAAGATAATAAATGTAGGACCCCGGGACACCCTGAGAGGGGAGGGGTGAATCAGGGTGTCAACTTTTTCTTCTTAAATTTGTGGATCTTGTTCCCACATTGGTAGGAACTACTTAAACCTATATGATGGATATGATCAACAATGAAACATTCACATGCAAAGAGATAACACAACAATTTTACTTGGTTCACCACTAAGGTCTATGTCCAAGGAGCATACGCCGACAAGTTTCCGATCATACCAAATTCCAATAATCTTCACTAGTTGTGGATTACAATGGTTCAGGAATAGTCACTCTGTCCCAGGCTCACTACCTTTACAAAGGTTCAGGGAAAACTCACTGCTTCTCTCAGGTCACTCCCGTTAACTCCCCCTGGCTCACTGCCCTTGGTGAAGTCACACTCAGTTTATAGACGTGAAGGTCTCTTCAATAGATTTGCATTGAAGTCTTTGTCTCCTGTTCAGCATGAGACTTTTCTTGCATCAGGGTTCATAGTTGATGCTCTTTTTAGTTCAAACCATCTTCTTTAGTGAAATGACTAATACACTAGATCCTCTTGTCTTCGTTTTACTAAATCACAACCACTGATGTGATTACTCAATAAGTGAAGATCAGATTTCTTGGCATTGTCAGAATCAGTTCTCCATGTATGCATGAGATCATGCATTTATCATTTAGATTTCCTCTTTAATATCACTCTGAACCAAAAGTATTAGGCAATATTTCAGCTCTCGTGGAGATCCAGAAAGGCGGGAGTGCTCCAACAACATCTGGCAGTCCTTTTCAATACCGGCGCGCAAGTCTTAATACGGCACGCAAGTCCCAATACGGCGCACAAGTCTTCGGCGTGCAAGTCCAAACTGGCACGCAAGTGTCACCAAAGCACCTGCGCGACACTTCCTTCTTGAACTTCAAACCTGCACGACTCACTTCCTTTCTCACCCAAATCACCTTGGGTATGTAGCCATCAACCGGCGCGCAACTTCTATGAGCTGGAGCACAAGTCTCTCCAAACCACTTGTGCGACCACTCACCACTTGCGCACCTCCTACATCTGCGTGATGAGAGCTCTGATTTTCTCTAAGGGTTGAGCTCATACGAAATTAGGAGGGGTGGTCCTCTATTTATAGGCAAACAGGTCAACCTGCGCGGCGGTGCACAAGTCACCCCTCGACGCGCAAGTCTTGGCACGCAGATCATCTCCCCTGGCCTCTGTTGCACAACTCACTTGCGCGACCTAGCCAATACTTGTGCGACCTTCTTTACTTTTCCATATTTTGAAGTTGTGTTCTTGAAAAACGATAGGCGCAAAAGTTTCCAATCCTTCTAGGCACCGGCGCGCAAGTCTCTTCACAGCGCGCAAGTCACTTGCGCGACCAACCCAACAATTGCGCGACCCTCTTTCCTTTGCAATTTTTCCATGTTCTGATCTTGAAAAACGTATGGCACACATGTTTCCTCTCCTTCAAGTACACGGTGCACAAGTCTCTTTTCCAGAACCACTTTTCTTTATTTGTCGATTTTCAGGCCCAAAAATTTGGCAAACACTGGGAAATAGCACCACCTTGTATCTTCTCTTTTTGTCCGCCTTCAGATCATCCATTCCTTTGTCGATGTTTCTTGAATAAAACATGGATCATTATCCACAGTCCTTAAACTCGACATGCCACCATGGAATCTCCTTTGTCAACAAATTTTTATGTCGTTTTTTTGCTTTTTCAACAAGCAAGATCATCTCAAAAGCACTTCTTCTTGGTGATCTGTATCCTTCAGAAACTCTTCTGCTTTTATCAAAAACTCCACTATTTTGAAATGTATTGTTTGAAGGCATAGATTTAGCATCATCATCTTCTATGACAATGTGATGTGCATGGCTATCTCAGAATTCCAATCCCTGCATGACCATCTTAGAATTCCAATCATTTTCACATTTTTCATCTTCATCAACCGTCATGATCTACTTCATGCAAACCATATGATTCAATTCGTCAAGAAGTATCTTGCATGGTTCTCATGCAATCATGAGTAATTGCATGGTCTTCATAAAAAACCCATGGTTCTCATGCAACAATGAGGAATTGCATGGTCTTCATCAAAACCCATGGTTATCATGCAATAAGGAGGAATTACATGGTCTTCATCCAAAAACCCCATTATTATTTAATCATCCTCAGATGGATTACAACTCACATTCTTCATTATTGTAAACAATGTATCACCTTTGACACATATTCTTTGAACTCGTGATCAGTACAACAATCGTCTAAATTTCCATTCCTCCATTTCATTAGATTACTTCTTGATCTCCTTCATTTTGATCTTCATTGACAACTATTGACAAGAAATACAACCTTATACACAATGTAGTTCCAACAATAAATAGAAATTTATGCATAAAGGATAATATCCATCAATTAATTATTAAGTCGATATAGCCTTACATTACTTTGGTTATAATCAAACCATAGTTCAAAGTGCTTGACCAACTCTAGATGAGGTGATTTCAATTGTTATGGAATTATAATTTAAAGTCTAGGGTTGAATTAAATTAGTTTACATCAAGGGTTTAATTCCATAACAGGACTTAGTGTAATTGATAGGCAAAGGTTGAGGAAATCCCAAATTAAGAATTTTAGGATTGGGGAGTCCACTCAACAGATCAAGGAGTTGTGAGTTAATGTAGTTGGCATTTGGAATGAATAGATAAAACCTTTCAAGTTTCTTGACCAACCCTATTTTGGGTAATGTGAAGTGAAATATGGATTCTTTCCACTATAATGTTCAAGTAACATGATATTCTGAAGCCAATGGTGAGGGCTATTGAGTTTCAACAAAATACTTGGAGACTAATAAATATTAATTAATTTATTTTTTCTTTATTTATCAAGATAAAGTACTAAAACTATATTCATCTTAATTTGTAGAAACAAAAATCAAAATGATATCAAACATATCATTGTGATTTATACTCGAGAAAGAAAACCTTGTCACTGACACTAATTTCCAGGAGTGGAAAAGGTGCCTTCAGGATATCCTTCACCATGAGAGGAAACTTTATGTTATGGAAGAGCCTTTACCAGTTGCACCCAGAAATAAGGTGAGTGATGAGAAACTATCTATGTACGAGAAACATCTTAATGATGCTATGGCTATTCAGTTCTTCACGATATCATCCATGACCAATGAGCTCTAAAAGCAACATGAGGAGATGGATGATTATATCATGATGTCTCACCTTTGGGATCTCTATCAAGAGAAGGTGAGACATGAGAGGTATGAGATCTCTAATGCCTTGTTCACTACTAAGCTTGGAGAGTCTATGCTAGTTGGACCACATGTAGTCAAGATTATTGGCTACATCGAGCATCTGTACATATTAGGTATTAAATTACCATATGAGTTGCATACAGATCTCATACTATAATTTCTCCCTAAGACCTTCTCTTGTTTTATTGTGAATTATAATAAGAGAAATAATGATAAGAGTCCATCAAAGCTTTTTACCACAATTATCTAAGTTGATAAGGACATGGGGTGTAAAAAACTTGCAGTACTTATGGTGAATAAAAAGAGGAATGAAAAGTAAAAGGGTCCTAAGATTTATAAACAATATAAAGCCTTCGAGCACCATCCAACCAAGAAGAAGAATATACATAGGTAGTGAATGGAAAATAAGGAAGTATGCTTTGCATGTGGCAAGTTAGGACATTGGAAGAGGAAATGCACCAGAGGCATAGGGAAGCTAAAGGTGCATTCATTATCGAGTGAAATATTTCAATTTCTACACATTGGGTATTAGATATAGATTTTGGGGATCACATATACATTAAAATGTAGGAACCAGGTAGATTCTAGAAAATTTCTAGAGGAGAGGTGGATCTGTGAGCTGCCAATGGTGCAAGGATGGCTTCTCTTTCCGTTGGTGACTACCACTTCACATTGTAGACATGAATGATTTTGGTTTTACATGGCTATTATTATGTACCTAGTGTTACCAATAACATAATTTCTTTATCGAGTTTAGATACATATGGATTTATTATCATGTTTGTTAATAAATGTTGTTACTTTTATAAGGACAACATATGTTATGATATGTCACATTTGAATAACAATATGTATGTATTAAATTACAAGAACCAAGTGTTGGAAATTGATAACGAACCACGTTCACATGACTCATACAACACCTAGTTGTGGCATCATCACCTTAGTCATGTAAATGAGAAGAGCCTGACAAAGATCTATTAAGATGGTTATTTAGACTCTTTTAAGCTAAAACCACTTGATAGATGTCATGATTGTTTACAAGAGAAAATGACCAAACCACCATTTGGTGGATAGGGTGAAAGGGCCATAAATATTTTAGTATTGGTGTACACTGATGTTTGTGGACCATTTCTAATAGACTCTTGAGGTGGATATTCTTACTTCATTACTTTTATTGATGATTTGAGTAGATATGGCTATGTCTACTTAATTAGGTATAAGTCCGATTCCTTTTAGAAATTCAAGGAGTTCAAGAATGATGTAGAGAATCATCTTGGTAAGAAGATAAAGAATCTTCGATCCGATCGAGGTAGAGAATATCTTAACCAAGAGTTCATCGACCTTTTATAAGAGTCTGGGATTCTATCTCAACTCACTCCACCTTATACACCACAATGGAATGTTGTTAGTGAAAGGAGGAACCATACCTTTTTGGATATGGTAAGGATGATGATGGGTTATATAGATATTCCATTATCCTTTTGGGGATATGCCTTACAAACTATGGCATATACATTAAACCAAGTACCAACTAAGGCAATAAATGGGATTTCCTTCGAGCTATGGATCAGAAAGAAACCCACTTTGTCACATACATGTGTGTGTCGATGAAAGGTGTTTGGTAAAGATTTTTTAGGGAAAAAATTAACACCTAGATGCATGAAATGTATCTTTATAGGGTATCCCAAGAAAAAAAGGGATACTACCTATACATACCCTCAGAAAAGAAAGTTATTGTATCCAAACAAGCTGTCTTTCTAGAGAGGTAGCACATACTTAAAAAGGATAGTGGGAGAAAGATTGAATTAGATGAAGTTGATGCTCAAGATACACATGATTTGGTATAGGAACAAGTTCCATAGGTCCCCATGGAAGAGGTAGTTCCTAAAACAGATGTACTGTGTAGGAGCATAAGAGAGATAAGGGAACCAGAGCGATATAGTTTCCTTGTCACAGAGGAAGGTGACTCATTATTATTGGACAATGATGAAACTCTCTCCTCCAAGGAATCGGTAGAGAGCTCAGAAGCCACAAGATGGCTAGAAGCTATAAATTATGAGATGGATTACATGTATCAGAACTAAGTCTAGGTTCTGGTCAATGTACCAGTTGATGTAAAGCCTGTTGGGTGTAAATGGGTATTCAAAAAGAAATTGGATGTGTAAGGTCAAATTAGTACCTATAAATCAAGGATAGTGGATAAAGGTTTTAAACAACATCAAGGAACTAACTAAGATGAAACATTTTCACAGGTTTCCATGTTTAAATCCATAAAATCATACTTTCCATAACAAATTTCCATGACTATGAGATTTAGTAGATGGATGTAAAAATTGCATTACTTAATGGGATCTTATAGGAAGATGTCAATATGACACAACCAGAAGGGTTTGTGACATCAGGTGATGCTAATAGGGTATGCAAGTTGCAGAGATCCATTTATGGAATAAAAAAAGAATTCAGATCATAAAACATTCGATTCAATGAATCCATAAGATAATTTGGTTTCATTAAGAATGAATGTGAGACATGTGTTTACAAGTGGTTTAATGGGAATGTGGTCATTATCCCAGTAGTGTATGTTGATGAAATATTTTTCATTGGAAATGAAATAACAGTCTTTCACCCAGTCAAGGTTTGGTTGAATAAGTGCTTTTCCATGAAGGACTTATGCGACGTATCCTACATTCTAGGGACCAAGATCCCTCCTGATAGATCCAAGAGGCTTATTAGACTAAGTCAAAGTATACAAATTGAACAGATACTAAAATTATTTAATATGGAATAATCCAATAAGGGATTACTTCTAGTGTCACATGGTATACATATTTCCAAGAAAAAGTGTCCCCGGACACAACATGAGAAAGATAGGATGAGTAAGACTCAATACGCTTCAGCGATAGGATCTATCATGTATGTTATGTTATGTACTAGAATTGATGTTGCCTATGCACTGATAATGGTAGGAAGATATCAAGTAGATCTAGGAGAACAACATTGGACTGTTTTCAAGACCATCCTTAAGTATCTAAGACGAACTAATGACATGTTCCTCATGTATGGAGGAGATGAGGATCTTGTCATCAGAGGGTATGATGATGCTGGTTTTTAGAGAGATCAAAATGATCTGATGTTGCAATCAAGATATGTTTTATATCTCAACAGAGGAGCTATGAGCTAGAAGAGTTTAGAGCAGCCATTTATCACTGATTCTACAAAAAAAACAAATATATAGCGGCTTTTGATGCAGCCAAGAAAGCCGTATGAATTCCAATCTTCTTCTAGGATCTTGATGTGGTTCCTAGCAGTAAAGATCCCATTAAATTTTATTGTGATAACACTATATCGGTGAATCTTGTAAAAGAGACAAGGTCACATTAATGGACAAAGCACACATTCTGAAAGTATCACCTCATGATGGATTTCTATCAAAGGGGTGAAGTTGTAGTGAGCAGAGTGTCCATGTAAGAGAACATGCTAGAACCCTTGAATAAAGTCCTATCTTAACAGAATCATGAATATCATGTGAGATCTAGAGAACATAAGGTTGTTAGCAGTTGGATCTAGTGAAAGTGGGAGTCTTTTGGAGTTGGTGCCCTAGAAACCAACTTCTTTATACTTTATGATAAATTTTTATTCTTTTGATGGATATTAATAAACTCCTTATCACATAATGATTGTTCTTCTACGTGACATAGTATGTGATAATGTTCTAAGAATAGCTGTTTCACTAAAAGGTCATAGCATATCCCTACTATGATGACAACCCAAAAGTTCCATGGCACTATTCTTGAATATATCTTCTATGGCTGGATGATATCATTTTAAGGGAAACAAATGATACATGTTATTAGGGGTGGGGAGTCATGAAACATTGAGGCACCTTCTCATGGTGTGCGCCCTTGGTAATATCAAGGAGGGTATTATGAGAACAAGGACCACCAGTAGGAAATCCACATCCATGGTGTTCTCTAGGAAATTTCAATTCCAGGAAGTCAAAGAATGAGAAATCAAACACATGGGTTGATGGAACTTGCATGAAACTAACTTTATTGGAGATATCATGACAAATGGATTATATTACATGGTAAATGTCCGCATCAAGCGACATGTCATTGCGACATCAACTTATTTCTTTTGGGTACCTTGACCCATTGCTAGATAGTAATCTTAGACTTTAGGAAATCCTGCTTAATGCCATCGAGAAATAGGTCTAGAGGGTCACTCACTAAGTGTAGCTAGTATCTCAGTTAAATAATTTATTTTTTTAACTATTTGAATAAATATTATTCCTGATTATGGTTTAATAATTATTCAAGTATGCCTGATCACATTTATTTCATCGCTAGTTATTTGAGAGAATATATTTCTAACAAAATATTTATTTATAACTGAATAATGAAATTATATTTATTTAATAAATAAATAGTCATTATTCAAGGCCTAGTAAATATTGAGTAGGATTGACGGACCAAGTTATGGGTTTGGTAAGAAATAATATTAAATATTATTTGGTTAAATAATATTTAAATATAACATACAAGTTAAGCACATGTTATGGAAATAATAGAATTTCTATTATTATTTGACATGGGGTTTCACATGGAATAATAAATTAAGAAACAAAACCTATGAGAATTATTTATTATTACTTATTGAATTAAATTCACCATTATATTATTATTCTATATATTATCCAAGGATTTATTCTTCCAGTTAACCAATCATTGTGTGCAAAATATCCTTGGATAAAATATATCGAGCCTAGAGAACTCTTCCCTCTCTAAGAAATATCTCAAGAAAGAGAGTGATCCTCTTACACTAGATCAATGAGAATGCCTTTTAAGTGATTCTCAAGGTAACAGAAGGCGGACATTACAAGCACAAGGATCTTCTTTGCTAGAACCTGGAGACTCCTTTGGTGATTTCTGGAGATATGTAGAGTACATGTGGATCGCCATTAGAGGATTATTATTCTTGGATTCTACATTGTAACAAAGTTGCACCTTGAATCTATGGTCAAACACATCAACAAAGAAAGAATCACCTTGGAGGTAGTTATATAATTTATTTAAAATAATTATAAAAAATATATGTATATCCTCTTTTCTCGGTTCTGTGTTCTCTCCTTTGTCTTTTATCTTTGATTCAACTCTGTGGATACTGGTGTTCATCGTCATATTGATCCCAGATTAATCATAGATTATGACAATTTTCAAGGCTGGGTATATGCCCATCCTGTGCTTTCCCTGTGCCTGGAACCTTCAATAGGGTTATAATAAATCCAAATAAACCAAAAATTAAACCACTAAAACCATGAATATTCCTAAGAAAATATTCTATAATCTCCCACAACACTTAACTAGGCTATTCCAATGCACTCAAGATGAACCTAGAGCACAAAACAAGGAAGAAGAATATAACTCCATAAATCTCCAACCAAATTACAAAGAAAAATAATTATTATAGCTCTACCAACCAACCATGAGTCTAGTTAGTGTCACTAACTAGAGAAAATAAACCTAAGAAATTAAGAGAATCACCTGAAGGTTTGTCCCCCAAACTACCTGTCCATCCTTTCCATGATTTCTCTAGGGGTCAAAATTTAAATAACACGAGACATGAAATCAACTAGTTCATGTCTCATACATTAAACTAAATAGTATCACCATAACAAAGGTAATAAAAATAAAAAATTAAAAACCCCAAAAATAAAAAACACCAATCACACATCATAAAACAACCTATACTTTAAAATCACTATTAAAGGATTTAAAAAACCATTTTTACAAAAACATACACCTAAAATCAACCTTTAAGTAAAGCACCCAATTTATTTTTTTAAAAACTAATCCCATTTTAAAACACTTTACCTCTTCTTAAAACATTTCAAAAATCATTCAACACTTTATTTTAATTTAAAAAAAACCATTTCTGAAAACACTCATATAAATGGGTTAAAATCTATTACACTTAAACCATTAATAAATTTTAAAACTAAAAAACTTTCAATATTTCATTATGAAAGAAAACTTTACAAATATATTTTCAAAGGATTCACTACAAACAAATTCACTTTTTTTTAAAACAATTTCTTAAACCCCCTTTCTATCCCAAAATAAGTTAAAAAACCCACAAGTGAAGAAATACCAAAATACAATCCACATCATCAATATATCACAAGAATACCATTAACTCACCCCCATCATTAGGTTCTAGTCAAGGGTAGTCTAAATTATTAAAACCAAATGGGATATAGAACCGTGATTGACTAGACCACATGGTTTGAGGTACCATAATATATCCACACAATAATTCTTAAAACATCCCAAGATCAAGTGTTTGGTTGTTTCTTAGTTTATCAGGCCATTAAACTAACCTCATGACACCGATCTTATTTTTGTTTCCTGTCACGACCCGTCCTCGGGGTCCATGCTGTGACTACCCCAAGCCCGCCTTCCATAGGCCAGGGGCTGGCGACTAGCACCAAGGCGTAAAGTCCCGGTAAACAGGGAAGGCATTGCCTTTATAAGTAACAACCACCACAGAGTCAGCAAGCGGAAAGTAACTACAAAGTGCAGGAAAGTAAAGGGGGCCGGAATACAAGCCCAACTGAAAGTACAACTAAAAAGTAAAGAACAACAACTGAAGAAAAGACGGCGGCCTCGTGTCGTCCACTGGCAATCCCACCTGAAGGGTGGGTACAGATAGCCTCCAGGCTCCTTGGGTCCCACGTCCGCTCCGAGCACGTCCCGCCCAGTGGTCCACCTCCAGGTACTGTCCTGCTCTGCACGCCTCCTCCACGATCAGCGCTGTCCGTCGTCTGCAACCAACACCACGAAGTGCGGGCATAGCCCGTGCAGGGGTGAGTATAAGCTACTCAGTAAGGACCCCGAGACCCCCGAAGGTCTCCCGAAATCCACAAAGGATATAGCACAAAAGAAAGATGCAATCACGAAGTAACATCTGACTCGACTTAGGTATATGCCCATACATATACCTAAGTCCCCAATTCTAGCTCTGCTCACGAGCTCAAGAACAACTCAATCCACAAAGGAAAGCAAGACTCAAATCCACAAGGTGAGTAAACAGTAAATCCACAAAGGATAGTTCAACACAATCCACAAAGGAGAGTAACATAAGATTCAGCTCAACCAGGTATACTTTTTCAGATGACGTCAAAGATGATCACTGATCCATCTAAGTCGTCGGACCCACGAAGGATCGATAGGTACTAACCCCCGCAAGAGACCCACTCAGGATCGGGCTCACACAGAACCTGTAGGCAGTGGCTCACACAGAACCGGTAGTAAGGACCCACGTAGGATCGGGCTCACACAGAACCTGTAGCACTGATCCAGGTAGGATCGCTGAGTGCAGTAGTCGACGCAGTCCACTGAGGATCTCTGCACAGTCGTCGCCGCAGTCCACGAAGGATCTCTGCTCTGTCGTCGTCGCAGTCCACGGAGGATCTCTGCTCTGTCGTCGAAGTCACAGCCAGCGCTAGGGTTCCCGCACATAGCGAGCTCGTTTAGGAGGGTCCGCTCCACGAGCCGAGAGGCTGATACATCAACTGACACGTAGTCCGAAGTTGATGTATCCAAAAGTTCCGTAACGACAACAGGATCTCTACGCAACAGACGGCGCGTCAATCGGACGCCTGGTCTGAGAGTTATTGGCATTTTCGTCCCAGGGGCCCGGTTGGTTTTTAGGGCAAAACCAACCCGACCGTACTCCGCCTGTGTCCGATCCTCGGGCGGAGTATGCCAAAAGTTCCGCCTCACTTAGAGGAAACTACCACAGCTGACAGTACGTCGATCGGACGTCCGTAGCTCAAGTTATGAGCGTTTCCGCTCCGAGGGCCCGGTTGGTTTCGTGTACGAACCAACCCGGCCGAACCCAAAGTCTTTCGAAACCTTGAGTATAATATACCGAAACGACCGTATCGATCCAAGGATCGCGTAGCCGCTGACGGTTCGTCAATCGGAGGTCCCAGGCCCAAGATATGGGCAAAAGACCGAAGAAGGCCCGAAACGGGGGTTCTAGGCCCGGGGCGACCCGGCCCGAACCCCCCCTGGGTCGGCCCGGCCGACCGGACCGGCCGGCTCGGCTTCAGCCGAGCGGCTGAAGGAATTGTCGCGGGTTTGACCCGCGGCTTGGTGGAACGCGGCCCCGCGGGGGGCCGCCTGTCACGCGGACGCGGCCGGGCCGCCGCGTCCCTCCCCGGTTCCGCGCGGCCGCGGAACCGGCCGCCGCAGCCGCGACTTCAGCCGCGGCGGATCTCCTCCACGGCGGCGCGCCGGGCGCCGCCGCCGCCTTCCGCGGGCCGCCGGAGTTGCTCCGGTGGCCCGTTTTGCCTCCCGTCTGCGCCGTTGCTCCTCCCGGGGGCCGATCTTCACTGCGGGATCAACGGATCGCCCTTGCCGCACGGTTCGTCGTCGTCCGCCAAATCCGCACAACAAAAGATCGGCGGAGGGTTGCCGGGTCTTGTTCGTTAGACCCGCACCCTCTGCGTTAGTCATAAAATCATCGGGAGGAAAAGAATTAACCAATCAACAATTTTAAATCAATTAAAATTGTTCCAAGATTGGGTTCTTTATTTGAAAAGAATAAACACGGGAAAAATAAAATATTTCAATCAACCCTTACCTTGTCGTCGTCGTCGGATGAGAGGTCGTCGCGGAATCGCTCGTCGCGGAAGAAGGAGATCGTCGCGTCGTCGCGGTATCCGGCGTCGCGTCGCCAATCTCCGGATCAAGATCAAACGGATTTAATTAAATTAAATCCGTTATTATTGAATTTAAAAAGAAGGGAGAAAAATAAAAGAACGATTCTCACCTTAACCGCCGATCGAAGGTTCGCCGCGGAAGAAGAGGCGTCGCCGAAGAACGTCGCGGGTAGAGCTCGTCGACGTCGCAGATCACGGTGTGCGTCGTCGAATTTGGTTCCGGCGTTCTTCGCGTTCTTCGCGTTCTTCGCGTTCTTCGCGTTCTTCGCGTTCTTCGCGGGGCGATGAAGAAACAAAGATCCTCTCAAATCCTTTCCAAGGATTTTTAGGTTGGTCTTATTTTATAAACATGCCAACAAACGCAAAAGCGTAAGTAACGACCCTTCAGTTCGTTGAATTAATTCAACGAGCGAAACAGCCCATTTAATTCACGAAATAAACCGCTCAATTAAATGGTCTGTTAAGAATTTAAGAAAACGCGTCGGTTGACTTTTCAGTTACTTTGACGGGTTTTCGCGGGTGCGTTACTTAGCGAAAGAAACGGCGGGGTTCGTGCGGGCCCCACCTCACAAATATCCTACCAAGGGGGTAGGATATTTCTGGATAGAATCCTATCCAGTTCAACTCAGATCAAGCCGCCTTTAAGTGGCTTCAAGTGGCTTCCAAGCAGCTTAATTGAAATAAAATAAAGTTGTCGCACAAACTTTATTTTATTTCTGACTTAAAGCCCCAAAATTTAAAAACCACGTCTGAGCAAACGCAACTCCGGAAGAGGCGTTTCTAAGCAAATACCGGCGCTGCGATTTCATCGGTGCCCTCAGAATTCGATTCCGGGCACCGGTTCAAAAGATAGAAAAACCCACTCGTCCGTTCACTGAACGTACCCGAGCCAAACTTCGGAAATTGATTCCGGGCACACCGGGCCTCGGAATCAGGTGCCGTCTGAAGCTGCGCTCTTGTAAAATTCCAAAGAAAATTAAGAAAAAAAAATTTCCTTGAAATTTGCGGGTCTTTACATTTCCATCCAAAAATTTGATCAACCCACAAGGATACCTATCATTTCAATGAGGGTTAACACATCATAAAAAATTATCAAACATAATCACAAATTCAAAATTCAAATCCCACTTACCCATGGAAACTAAAGTATCTTCATTATGGGTGGGGATCAATCAACTACTCATGACCAAACTCCTAAGTCATGATGAAAACTTCTAACTCAATACTACTATGAAATAACCAAATAAAAATAGGGATACTTATGAACCTAGTATTCCACTATAAAACATAGTATATGATACAATTTTTCATGAACCAGATCGAGCCATCACCCAAACCAATAGTTGAACTAATCCACCACTAGCCTGGGGGGAATTCTGGATCCCCATGGTCTAGAAAAAATCATCTGGGAATTTTAAATAGGAACATAGAATTATTTTCCCTTGAATCAAATTTAACACAAAATGTACTTTCCCCTAAAAATTCATTATGAATTTTCCATAAGTTGGAAATCCATTCAAAAATCAGATAAGTAGGAAAATATTAATAGAGGAAATATAATTGCATAAATAAACCCTCAACTCACCCTTAACTCCCTCAACATGATGTAGCTCCATTGATTTTATGTATTCTCCCATACTCATTATACAATCTACTAATAAACATAACTAAAAGTAGTAAAGAACTCATTTAAAGGGATCAATGGGCCATAAATTCTATGAAAATAAATACTTAAGTGCTAAAAAATCATTTAATAGTCACCACAGGTTAATGTGATAAAATAAAAATAATCCCAAATTCTTGAAGTAAATCACTGCTCCAAGAGTGGTCAAGAGTCAAGCCAATAACCTACAATTGATATATGATAATAGGCATGATTATAAAAAATATTTGTAGAAACAAACCCACCTTAACACATGCCTAACCTTTAATTAAAGATCTATTAAAATATAGTTTGAAATATAATTTAAAATTATGATTTAAATTTTATTTTATAAGAAATACAACCTAACGTTTATCAATTATTTACAAAATTTACTTTTATTTTATTTTAAATGAAAACAATCACTTAAATACCATTTATTATGCGTATATCCCCTTTTAATTAAAATACACATTTAAAATCCTTTTTCTAGGTTTATTTATAAATAACCTTTATTTTAAATATCTTTTAATTTTTTTTAAATGAAATAGACTATAGTCATAAATAATAATAAATAAACACCTAGGTACTGCATAAATAATCATGAAATTAAGTGTGATGCTCTAAGTGTCAATCGAATGAGGGAAAATAAAGAATACACTTCACTTAATGATAATAGTCAAGTGGGTAAGGGAAATTTCTAAACATATCTTTAGGATACCCTAGACATTCTTGGTTTGGAACCATTTTTAGGTCTATTAATGAAGTTCATAAGTCTGTAATAAACTGGTTCACCCTTAACTAGTCTCCCCAGTGGAATACCCCCCATGTACTCTTATATAATAGAGGATGTAGTCTATCTAATTAGTACTATAAAACCTTAATAATATTCCTTTGATCCCCATGCATTCTAATATATAGGATGTGATAAATCACAAGCATTAATATAATAAAACCAGACAATTTGATCTCACCTGCCATGCCTTCTCAAGAAATAGCCAATTTCAAATTCCATTCACAATATAAAACATAACCCTTTTGTTGAAATCCATGTCAAATAAATAGTAAATATTCCCCCCCTGGTATCATAATTTAATAAGGGGATCAATAGGGTCACACACACACACACACCATTTAGAAAACAATTCAAAGTTCCAAGTGGGCCTTCATTCAGAAAGAATTGGGATTCTAAGTCATTCAATTTTATAATAATTTAAAAACATTTATAATTTTTTTTCTAAAAAAATTAATTTTAAATCACTTTGAAATCAAATTAAAATTTAAACCCACTTTTATAAAATTTCACCCAAATACTTAAAAGTCATTTTCTAGTTTAACACACTATCCAAATAGGGAAAATACACTTTTATAACCCTTTTTTTATTCAAATGAAATATTGACATAATTTATTGATACTTGGAATTTCATGTGACACTTGAAATTTCAAGTAAAATTCTTTAGAAAATTAATTTGAAAGACTGAGACACTTTTATAAACATTGAAACCATTTTTGAAGATCTATCCAAGTGAATTGTTAAACAATCAAAGTGTATAGTTAATAAAATTAGTTTTTAAACATGACTCAAAATTTTGAAACCCTCTGCATTAAGATGAAAATTAAGTAAAACATGATTTTAATATCAAGGAATAATTAAAAATAATAAATACTATCATTGTAAAATTAAACTATAAATTAAAAACCCAACCAATAAACATTATTAAATTAAAATATTTATACATAATAAAATCTACTTGGAATTAGTGGTGGATGGTCCAACACTTTGATAATGGGATGAATGATTCCAGAAAAATATATCATACACCCTAAAAGAAAGAAACCCCAAAAAATTAAGTCATTTTGATACTATAGTGTCCGTATAAATTATGATGTAGTAATGGTAAATAAGAAATCATGAAAAGAAAAGGAATATAGAGAATAGGAGTTCATACCTTGGAGTTCTAGTCCTAAACCATGAAGACCACACTCAAAATTTCCAAGAATGGTTATTTGAGGACAAAATGCCACACATGAAAGGGGATTGACAGAGGGGGAGTGCCGTGTATCTAGAATATAGTGAGAGAAATAATAAAAGAAAAAATTTAATGAAGGGTTTAAATAAATAATTTTTTTTAAAAATTTTGGGAAACCCACAGTCTTCAAGATTATGTGGTAACCATGTGGTAATCATGAGACAGTAACTAAACACTAAAAATATCTTTCACACTGTTACTCCTTAGACCAGACATAGTCTAACTACCCATGATCAAACCATTCCAAACAACTCCATCTAGTGACAAAGAAAACCACATGACTTTTACATAGATTATTAACTATACAAGCTAACTATGCACCACCTAAAATAATTAAAACTTTAAAAATTACAAGGATAAAAATTACCAAAACTGAAAATATCTTAGAAAAATATAAAATAATATAAAACAATAAATGTGGAAAGATGTTGGGGTGTGATATAAAACATTAATCGTTGAATAATTACTATAATGATGATAAAAAATCATTATAATTAATAATAAATAATTATATAAAAGTATCCTTAGTAATTTATTAATAAAAGTATAGTTAGAATTTCATTGAACACCTTATGTGTATAGAAATTGGGTGATTATAATTTTCCCCTTGAAATTCATAAAATGCCTTTAATATAACATGAAATGGACATGAAAAACATGAAATTATTTTCAAAATACATCATAAGAAATATATAGTATCATTTCATAGGTAATAAAACAATTTTAAATGCTCAATCATGCACAAATTTACTAAAGAAAGGATAAAATATAGAATCACTTATCTAGACACAATAAACCTCATCATTTTTGAAAAATGAGGGTAGATTTGAGTTAAAATGGAGGATATATTCCTTTTAAAACCAAAATCCCCATAGAAAATGAAGTATTTTCCATAACATTAAAAAATACCATCATTAAAAGAGCACTATATTAGGGAAAACATGATAAAAAGAAAGTCATGAACGATATTAAGGAGAGGTAGTGAGAACACCCCCTACCTAGATATCCCTCCTTGAATTAAAAAATAAATAACCATGGAAGAGGATAACTTGAAGGAGGGGGGTGGGGACTCCCCTTATAATACTTGGAAAAAAATGAAAGGGGGTGAGGGGATTCCCCCCTTTACATTGAAAATAGACATTAATAAAAAATTGGAAACGCCCAAATGACCCCTTTTCCATAGAAACATTTATTATTTCTTACACTCACCCACATCAAACCATAAAAATAATAATAATGATATTGGATTTAATAATAATAATAATAATCTAAATAAGTTATTATGGGTTATAATGAAAACAAAGACAAAACCTATAAAAAATAAAAACAACAAGGTTGTTACATAAATAAATATTTAGTGGCATAATTAATACATTCCATAATAAAATTACAAGGATCTTGAGAAGTATTGATATGAAATTTAAAATTTTCGGTATTATCCATGGTGTTACATAAATAAATATTATTTTAATTTTAAATAATAATGGTTAGAATGTCGCATTGCACAAAAAATATTAATTTCAATCCACAAAATATTTTTATAATGAATATAAAATTTAGATATTTCACAAAAATATTTATTTAGATTATAAAATTTATAATGGAGTTAAGGGTTTCAAAAAAATAACTATAATCTTAAACACAATGAAAGATAATCCCAAAACCCAAAAATAACCTGGATATATCTATAAACATGTGTTTGATGTAGATCATTAAGGAGAAACCAATGGGTTACCCCTATGAGGGTGACTATAAATGGTTTATAAGGATAAAACAACACTTTCTCAAAGTATTGAAAGAAATAATAACCTCATACCCAAGATCATCATACTATGAAAAACAAAAAATCATGTATAAAAAAATAAAGAACATGGAACTTATACCAATGATGGTTTTTTTGGTATTTAATTAGTGTATAATGTAGGTCACTATGAATAAACAAAAAAATATTCCATCCACTATGTATCCAAAATTTGATTTTAATCCATTAAAACTTGGGAATTACCCTTGTCACATCCATGGTATGCGAGTACCTCGAGTTGTGAAGGATAAAGGTGGTGATAGCTACAACAAGGGGAATATGACAACCCTGCTTTTTATTACAACTTAAACATGATTTATTACATAAAACTTAACTTGATACAACAAAGAAGATCGAGAGGTTTAGTGTGTTTGGGGATTAGGATCATTACATAAAAACTTGAAACATGAAATACAACATCTTTATTGAAAACTTCCTTTATATGACCACTACATTCCCTCGTACTTAGCATTGCATGGGATAACCTGAGGACATGCATAAGAAAAGGGTGGGCTATAAAGCCCAGTAAGGGAATACACATGGAATAACATGGGGAGTAAAATACATGTTATACATTATGCATATCAATAGATCACAAGAGAAACATGAATATAAAGGCATGATAAATCATGATAATCATAAATGGAAATGTGGCAACAACACTTAACATGGAATTAGCACGAGCCAAGGCTCATTGCACATAGAGCATGAGTAAATCCTCATTGCACATGAAGCACGAGTAAAACCTCATTTCACTTGAATTAGAATGAGTCAACACTCATTTCACATGACTTATCATGATACTATACTTTACCCAATGCATTGGAGCACTATAAGGGCGCACCCTTCTTAAACATTTCATTTCATGCATAAGTGTGCCACATGGATCATAAAACATGGATTCATAAAACATAATAATTTATTCCACGAAAAAGGAATTTGGAATTCATACATTAAACTTTATAATCAATAAGTAAATTTTCATAAAGGTGAATACCTTTTATGGAGAAATGAGTATGGTATTCACTACACAATGACATTGGCTTAGAAAATCAGTGCGATTTCAGCAGCGTAACGGCGTGACATAAGGATTCATAACAATGGTTGATGAGAGAGAAAGGGGTTACTCATCATATTTAAATTTAATGGACAGTAAGGAGGTAATATAGATACATTTACCAACAATTGTAAAGGAATTTATGTTCATGATACAAAAGTATTGCTTGAATGTAAATGAGGAGGGAGAAGTTCCTTTCAGAATTTCGTCATAGTAATGGGTGTACATGGGAGGAATTTAATGAGAGAGAAAGGGGTCTCCAATCATTAAAACATAAAAATGGAAGTATTAGGGAGGTGTGAAATCATACCCCAACATTCATACTTGAAATTAAAAGGGAAAAACAACTTAAAGAAAATTTGACAAAAATGAGAAAGGAAGAAAAAAACCTTACATGGAAGTGTGCTTACAAAGGCTAGAGAGAGGCTTGTGAGAGGATTCTTGGGAGATTGGGGAACCTTGGGAGGATTATAGAGAGAGTAGGATAGAGGTTGGATGAACTTAAAAGGCTTTTAGTGGGGAGGAAGTGGGATCTTGGGTGGGTTTATATAGGAAATGTGAGGGAATTCTTTATTATTTAGGTTTGGGACCCCTTATATTAAATTAATCCAAACCACAAACCCTCCCATGGTTTTTGCCCATGTTTTTTGGAAAAGGGAAGAGGAAAAAAATATTTTATAAGGCCAAAGTCCGAACTTCTTAAAATAATAGGGTTGATTATGTGGAGGTGCGTCACACTCCCATGGAAATTAATTTAAAAAGACAAGGTGTTTAATAAGTCTTGAGGGGCCCATTAATGCTTTAAAAAGCAAGTCAAAAAAAAATCACATTATTTTAATGGTAAAAAATATATTGGCCTAACATAAAGATTATAGTATTTTATTACATCACTATTGGGTCATTATGATGTCATAAAACACATTATATATTTAAACGGTATTTAATTTTTACCCAAAAATTTGACTATCTCAGAAAATTATGAAAAATTCACCGTTGGATAATTTCGACATCCTGATTCCAGAAATAACATTTATTTTATCTAAATAATTTTCTAAATATGTTAATTTTCACTTTTAAAATAAAAACCGACCTTTATTGAAAATTCACGGGTTTTGACAGAAATGGCTTTCAAACCTTAATAAAAATTACAATTGCATTCATAAAATTATATGATAATTTATATATAATAAAAATTAATTTAATAATAATAATAATAATATTTTATTAAAATATTATTTAATTCAAAAATACCTTAATTTAATAAAATAGAATTCTTAATTAAATAATAACTAAAAACACTATTTGTACTTTAAAAACTATTTACAATGTATCAATAATGACAAGAAAGTATATTCATTATTATATAAAAAAATAATGTACATGAACATAGTACTAGAGATTTGTTACATAACCCCATAAAACAGCGGCATAAGACCTAAGGGTAAGGTGTGCGATGGTGAAAAACTCTTGGGGTGGCTCGGATAACATTGCTCGAGTGGTAATCTCTATCAACTTCCACTTTTCCTGTAGACGATCCCATTCGAGCTTGAAATGATGAAGCTCAGCTTGGGATTGGTCAAGATCAAAGCCCAAGGATGCCACCTCTTTTCCGAGCTCCGAAAAATGGGCTTCGTATGGGGAAATTCTACTGGATGAGGCCATCGCTTCCTTTGTCTGAGTAAATTTGGATTTGTTAAAGCCCTATATTTATACTAATCATGTGATCACTGTTCAATGACTATATTAGCAATGGTCAAAATTCTTAACATGAAACCAAAGAATTTGAAATTTTATATAAACATAAAGAGATATTTAATTATATCAAGAGGGATTTTCATTAATGAAACTTTGGGTCATTACAGGGAATCAATAGAAGGAAAGGGGAAAATTTGACCAAAGATATCAATGGAATCAATATCCTTATATTTACCTTAATAAAATCATAATAAATAATTAATTTAATAAAATTTTATGAATCATATGATTAAATGTCATGCAGTTAAAACACCTTGTAACCCTCGATATCTCATTCTCCTAATGATTTATCTTATAAAATGTTTTGATTTCTGATAAATTAGATTATGTTGAAGATCTCCTGTGTAATTATATATTTACTCATATGTTATGGATTATATAAGTAAATGAAATGTGGTTACTGAAAGAGATATTACCTAATATATATATATATATATATATATATATATATGATATACATAAAAGTTATATCATAGGTATGGTATCAACAATCATAGAATATGACTTATATGCTAGAAAATTGTTTCTTTCATGCATATGAATTATATAATATACTATGATTTATTTGGAAATTATAATGCATGAAATGAAGGAACTCTCAAATTTAACATCCATTTTGGCAATCCAATCATCCCCTCATTATTTATCCAGACCCAATGGTATCATTTCACATTTCACTTTTCACAAAAGGCCACAACCCATATTTTATAAGAGTTCATAATCTTAACAAGACCACACAATAGGATAATGTCAAATTAAACCACCATACATTTACATTCATCACTATGAACTCACATAAGGATCCACACAACCTAAAAAACTCAATCTCCCTACCCATGAGATTTCAAAAAATCCACCCATTGACACATCTCACATGTCACTAAGGCCACTCAAGCCTAATCATCACCATGATTACATAACATAGGCTAAATTTAGGTTTCACTAATACACCTAAAACATAGGTTAAATGGAATATTAGTCTCTTATTCCATGATAATAGATAATTTATCAAACCAAACTCAAAAAATGGTGCTCTACAATGCCCATTCTCAAAAAAAAAACAAAACCAAGATGACATACACCACAGTTCTACCCTACCATACAATCTGAATCGAACTATATAGATTCAAACTCCATAAATAATAGGATTAATAGACTAATTCACCTACTAACCAAACCTCACACACATATTTTTATCATTAATTTTAGACACACTTCCCAAATTAACCAGTTGTCCATACCTCCTAGGCATGTCAAACTTATCAAAAAATATGCACCGATTATGGTTTCTTATCTACAATATCCAAGGCTTCTCCATGACTATATTACATAATTTACAAAACCTTATTCACATCAAGATCATTCAAAAATAATCAAATCATGATTTTTTCCTCTAAGGAATTCAAAATCCTAGGCTAACCCCTCTCCCGGGTTACCCTCACATATGAAAACCATCTCAAATAATAACTAGAAGGCTCACGATTGTGATGCTGACTTTTTATACATAAACATTACATATTTTTAGATTAATATTAAATAAATTTCACAAATACAATAATGAAAATGGTAAAGGATTAGTGTATTAGGAGACTAGATATACAATAACCTTATTTAATGAATGTTCTTGAACATCTCCCATAAAGATCTTCCCATTTAGTACTCTTCATAGACATACCCTACATAAAACCATTATTTATAACCTAGGGTAAAAAAACATTAGAAAGAGTGATCTTAGAATCTAAATATGGGTAAATATGGGTTATATCAATATATGATCATATGAAACTATAAGATACGCAAAAGGGTATTATATCATGACCATATCTTACAAAGTTCATACCTAATTTTTCAAAGATCATAAACACGAGTCATAGATTAAAGATTTATCCTTTCAAAAGACATTAATAATAAGAGTGAAAAATAATTTTAAATAAATGATGAACCATAAGTTCATGTTATAAAATAATGGAACCCACATAAGTATAAAAACCATTTCGTATGTCAAGGTTAACTACTGAGAGCAGAAAATCATAACGACACATACATCAACACCTATTTTCCATATTATATCAAGAACAAAGGCTTGTTTCCAATAACAAATAATGAATATTGACTTGTTTCCCATATAGTATCAAGAACATTAACCTATTTAAAATAGTATTTAAATCACATTAACTTGTTTCCCATATTGTATTAAGCACATCGACTAGTTTCCCATAAAGAATCTAGCATATTGGCTTGTTTCCCATAATTGTCTCCTGATATATAATACTTTACCCAATGCATTGGAGGTATGTATAATTATGTTTCTTCCCATAACATAATGAAAACCATACATATGTATGACAAGATATTATTAAACATCATATCATCATATCATAACCCGTGCAAAGAAAACATGTTTCATAAACATTTCATAAATCCATCATAGCATAACCCTTGGAAAATAATTTGGTTTCATAAAAATATCATCCTCAAAACTATAAACCCGCAAGAAAAAGAATATGTATGGTACCATTGGATTATATCACCAGTAAAACATAAGCAAGACCAAAGGTTGTTGTCATTTGTGAATAGATAAACTGTAAAAATATTATTAAAAACATTCTTAAGCAAACCAACCTTTCCATTTTGAATTAAATTATTTAAAATATAAAAATTCCTTAAATATTATGGAAAATATTTTATTTGAAAAAGAATCATGTAAACTTATAAAGTAATCTTAAAATCATTGAGAGGTTATGATGGTGGGAAATTATGTTAATACTATATACCTTAAAATAAACATTCCTTTCACATTTTTGGTAAAAAGTCAAAGGTACCTTGTTTGTAAAATGATTGGAAGATTAATTTTAAATAATTTTAAAAAAAGTAAAATATGGGTAAAAATGACTTAAAATAATCCTTTTGGAGTAGTAAAAGAAATCTTGATTTTTTTGTAAAACATGGACATGGAAGAGAAATAATTTTTGATTGATGAGAGAAATAAAGTCGACTTTCCTTAAAAACATTATTTTGGTATATTTTCTTCTTAAATAGAGGAAAATGAAATTAAAAATTTAATTCTATAAAAATAACCATATTATAATAAAATTCATGAGATTCTTGAGAGGTAGATCAATAAATTTCAGCATCAGAAGATAATTTAAAACCAATACTAATAAATAATGGGATTGTAACATAAATCCTTTACCACTTTGTTATCCTTTGAATCATAATCCCCATGAAAGAAATAACCTTATATGGATATGTAAATCCCCATAATATTCATAAGAATAATTATAAAAAAATCATGGGTAGAATATACAACACATAAAATAAATAGTGGTGAATATGACATGTGTCACATGGGTGTAAATGTAAGATGAAAATCCCTTACCTGTCATGAACAAACCCAGGTCAAACCTAAATCGGTCACCCAAGCCAGTCCGTGGCATGGTCCGAAGAGCATTCCTGATCCACATGGACTGTAAAATAGTGTCAGGCATCAAAACAAGTAGTTGGAAAAGATTTATCCCGGAAAATAAAAGGTAGATGAATATAAATAAACTAGACAAAAAAGGTAAAAGCTAACAACAAAAAATAAAGTAAAGATAACGAGCTAGACATACTTCCATGTGACCCCATGGGTCACCACCAAACATATAACCATGCTCGCTCCAAGATCGATCCAAGACTAGAAATGAAAGATAAAAAGTAAAGTATGCGTGAGCACTAATATGCTTAGTGGGAAAGCTAAGAAATAACAATGACCTATGACTTTGACTTTAAAAAGAAACCCAATCACACTAGTTTTAAAATAATACGTATTAAAATAATGTTTTTTAGTCTTTTCAAAACCAAGTAACCAGTTTACTTTCTTTTTTTTAGGAAAGCATTTCTATTACACTATGTTTTGAAAATATATTACAAGCACGTGTTTACATTTCAAAATGAACTGGGAACAATGAAAATTTAAATATTTTTTTTCACCATGGGGCATCAAGCATGAGTAACTAAAAAGAAAATCACATCACAAGAATTATGCCACAAACAAGCACCATAGGCAATCCCTATAGTTAACTAGCACATGTGGGACCTTGGAGACCTCATACCTCAGTGAAAACATGGAATAGTATCCACAACGGTCTAAAATCTCATGCACGAGCCACTAGTAGGGAACACACCCATAACCCAGTGGTCTCCAATCATCACAAGTATTTAGTTAGTGTTGTAACCTCAATCCTACTAGACGAAACCTAAACGAACCACTTACGAATCATCTACCGTACTATTCCTACCCCACCCCCTAGGTACCCAGGGTTTCCCTTGTGATTAAGTTAAATTTTAAATGAAAACATAAAACTATATTCACAAAAAGCCAAACATTTCTTTGAAATCACCTTTTTTTACAATCCACCCACTTTCCATTTTAAGCACACCATATAAAATCCCCTTTTTAAATACTTATACCATCACTGTTAAGATACCAAAATTCCCTTTTTATAATCATAAGAAAACACACCATAAAGACCAACCAAAAAAATGGGACAAGTCCTTTCCTAAAATTTCTCATACTTCAAAACCATTTTCAAATCATGTTTTCCACTATACAAACATTTAACAATTTATTCTCAAATACACAAAAGGATAACATGACCCAAAATGATTCATTTTCCAATGAAAATCCCCATTTAGACATACACAACTTAAATGACCTTAAAAATATATTTTCACCTTCCAAAAAACCCCTAAAACCCATTTTAGAATAATTACACAAAGCACACACAAAAACATAGGAATTTCCTTTATTAAAAATCCATTCCCAATCTATAATCACCCAAAACTCTTTAAAAACACCCAAAACATCATAAAATCAAACCAAATAACACACTCATAAACTTAAACAAACATGTTAAATTCATCCAAAGGTGTTAGGATAGAGAACCACCTACCATTTATATATGTATATATAGTGCTTATGCATTTTATATAAAAACAAAGGAAATAATTTCAAAGGAACATAAAAAAATAATAGAAATTCCAATTAAATATCAAGGCATAGGGAACCTACCTCAAGGTTGAAACAAGCCTTCCACTTTGGATTTTGGCGCTTTCTAACAAAAAGCTACTGCTCTCCCACTAAGAATATGTGTCTTCTCATACGTGAAAGGACTCTTTTCCCCTATGCACATATTCTCATGGCCCATGAACATGTGTAAGGGAATACTTATAGGTATGCTTATAAGTATATACTAGTATCCACTCACTTATATTTTCATTTTTTATATATACACATAGGCACACCTAGACCCATACAAGTACATTCGATGCCATGGATGAATATACACATAACGGGGGAACCTACATGTATATATTTACTTATCGATGCACACCTAGATGAGTCACCCTTGGACTAGTGAATCAAAACCACACCAAACATCCAACACACTATAAAAAAAATCTACAAACTTTAAAACCAAAAAATACCCAAATTTGGAGGGTGTGAAACAAAATAGTGGTATAAAAAATTATTTCAAAACATGCATCTTTAGACAATGGAAGCCCAAGACCGCTTCACTTACACACATATAAATTTTTATATATATATCCTTTGATCCAAGAACATATTCCACACACCATGAAGAACATGTGCAAGGAGGATATGTATATATAAATTCTTACCCATGTATATATATATAGATCTCCATTTCTGATGACTTTAATCCACACCATAATGAATAAGTCATACTAAAATGATGTAAGGGGGACTAAAAATTACCAAAGGATTTAAATAGAACCAAGTTAAACAAGTTAATGAGAGAAATATTTCCTCAACCAGTGACTAAAAAATTGAAACGGACCAAAAAAACACGGTACTATCAAACACACCATAAATTAAAAAATGGGAGACTCATAAATTACAAAACCCCTAAATATAAACTATGCGATAAGAAGAATGGAGTAAAACCTTACCTGAAATCATTGGCGGACAGAACAAATCAAAGAGAACTGCTTCTCCCTCAGCAACGGATTCCAGAATCCATAAGAATAGGTCCTTAGGGACCATTCAAACAATCCTAAATCACAAGAAACCACAAAAACCTGGATCAAACCCTAATAGAGGATTCCGGCCGATCCTCACCAGCTACCAAAAGAGAATAAAATGATAAAGATATGGAGGATAAGGGATCCAAGGATCATACCTCAATGAATCAAAGAGAAACTGAGAATAGAATAGAAGAAAACAACCATAGAAGGAGGGGGCCAGGAGGAGCTCGTGTCTCACGCTCCAGGAGCTCGACCAGGTGTCGCGCTGCGCTGCATGGAGTCAGATCCAAGGAGGGTCGCACTATAGGGGTCTAGATGAGGAATCTTGAAGCAGATCGTGACCATGGAGGAGAGGAGGGAGGTGATGGTCATGAACCTAGGGGGGATGGATAAAGGATACCCCTTGTGGGTCTCTAAAAAAAGAAAAAAAAATAATTATAATAATAAAAAAGATACACATAATAATAATAATAATAAAAGTAATAATAATAATAATAATAAACTTAATAACTTAATAATAATAATATTATTATTCATAAAAATAATATGAATATTATTATTATTAAACATTATTTTAATTCATATTTTATTTTATTTTCCTTATAGTTTTTTTATTTTAAAACACAGGTAGACCGCACGGTTTCTTGGGCGAAGCCATAGGGTTCTCAAACTGTGATCAGCCCATGCGCCAGATGATGCCAATCCCAAAACGCCCATTTCTAAATAACAACCCAAATAATCAAACCATGTCTCAACCTACTGAAAATAATAATAGTAATACCAAGGATTAATAAAATGATTAAAATAAAAGAATAGTGTCAGGTCAGGGTGTGATAATTATCTCAACCATGACACTTTCTGCCCCCAGAAAGTCCCAAATAAATCGGTTGATCAAAGATCGAAACAAGGATGGAACAATTATTAAAAGAGAACCTAGGTCGTTTACTAACTAAGATCCAAGAACTCACTTGATAACCAAAGGAACAATCAATGAGAGACTCGAACCACTTAAGTGAGAGGACCAATAGTAAGGAATCCTCATCTCCAAACAAAACCACAACATGGAACACCCCAAGACCTAACTTAGAAATTAACAAAGCTTGGTGGAGCTTTCACAAACATTCCACAAGAGACTCATTACTCAGCCAAATAATTACCGTGTCACTACCACAAAACTGGGTTTCCATAGCACCACCCTTTAACAGTGCTAGAAAATAGCACTGATAAAGGCCCCCCTTTATCAGTGCTTTTTGTAGCACTGTTAAAGGGGAACCATTTATCATCATTTTGTAGTAGCACTGATAAAGGGGGAGATTTATCAGTGCTTTTTCCTAGCTTTGATAAATTTCAAAATAAAACATTGATGAAAAATAATAGATTATTATATAAGTATATTTATATAGATATAAATATAATATATATATTTTTAATTTGTTTTAGATAAGTAGAAATATACTATTACATTTAATATATAAGAAATTTAGTGAAAATGGCTTCAAAATATTTTAAAAAATATTATTAATTAATAATTTTATAATAATCATCAATTAATAATCATTTAATAACAATTTGAAGACACAAAAAATAAAAAAAAATTATAAATGATCTAAAATAAGTTGAAAATGTAACTCAAACTTCGAACGACCATAAATTTTGATCCGGGTGTCCATTTGAGATCTAAAACATATAAAATCAAAGCCCACAATTATCTCTACATGCTAATAATTGAATTGACCATATGTCACTTTTTTAGGCAAAAAAAGTCCCAGAAGGCCTCCAAAATTGAGTTTTTAGTTGGGATACCCAGATTTTTTAACATTCAAAAAACTATAACTTCTGATCCAGAAGACCTGTAGGCCTGTACCACATATTATATCAAAGATTGTTTCATTTTCTTTGATTTTACTGGTTGTGGAGTTGAAATGGACTTCTGGATTAGAAGTTATGGTCGTTTTAACATTCTATTTCTTTTTAGATACACACACACACATATATATATTTATTCATAAATATATATATGTGTGTCTGTGTGTGTGTGTGTGTGTGTGTTGTATATATGTATGTATGTATTTATTTATTTATAAAAAAACATAAAAAATATTTTATAAATTTATTTAAAACTAATCTTATAAATATATATTAATATACAAATAAATATACGGATAAAAAATTATAACTAAAAATATTTATATAAATAGATATAAATATATATTAATATATGAATGAATGAATAAATAAATAAATAAATATTTATATATTAATATATGAATAATTATATATGTATTAATATAACTAAATATATTTATATTAATATGAATCTATATTAATATACGAATAAAGATAACTATATATATATATAAATAAATATAAATATATATTAATATATGAATATATATATATCTATATATTAATATATGAATAAATATATATGTATTAATATTACTAAACATATTTATATTAATATGAATCTATATTATTATAAAAATAAATAAAACTATATATATATAAATAGATATATCATTAAATGAAGAAAAATGGATTAGTTTTAAAGGTGCGGGTGTGCAAGGGGGGAGGTAGTGGGTTCTAGTTATGGTGGAAGCAAGGGTGCATGAGCAAGTGGTAGGGGTTGCGTGGGTAAGGGAAGCGTGCGGGGTGAGAGGGAGGGGGCGCTGCCTAGCACTGATAAAGGGGGGGGGGGGGGTCAAGCACTGTTAAAATATCTCCCCACATTATATATTTTTTTTAAATTTTTTTTAATTTTTTTTAACATTTATCAATGCTTAAAAAAGCACTGATAAAAGGGGTCGTTATCAGTGCTAAAAAAAGCGCTGATAAAACACCTTTTTAGCAGTGTTTTTTTAACGCTGATAAAAGACACCTTTTATCAGTGCTTTTTTTAAGTGCTGATAAAAAGAGAATTTATCAGCGTTTTTAGTAACACTGAGAAAAGGGACCCCCTTTATCTTCTCCTTGATTAACAGTGCTTTTCTAGCATTATTAATGCCTTTTTTTAGCATTGATAAAGGCTATATTTTCATTAGTTCATGTTCGGGGTTGGGTGGAATAGGAACAATGTATTCCCCCATCAGGAGCTCTATGAAGACCGAGTTTCCCTTAGGTTTATTTCATTATGGTGTTCCCACCATATTAGGATTCTGGACAACTTTGATCATTCCGAACTGAAACCACTCATAAAACCAAACCAAACTCCAAACACATGTAGGACCGATGATGGGTCTCCCCACCATTTTAGGAACAATCTAACACCACAAGGGTCAGACCATCTAGCATGAACCCACTAGCATGAGCCAACTTCCAACATAAGAAGGGGGGGGGGGGTTCTCCCAATGTAAGGAATCTAAAATGAACACCTATTTTCAACTCATCACTCCCTTAGGACGCGAGCATCTCCAATGAGTAACAACCAAAACACAAAACCACTTAAGGGGAAGATTAGACACTAGAGAGTTTATATCCAACAAGACACAACTACAAAAACTTTGTGAAAGAGGCCATCAGGACCTTCAAATGAAGAGGGCCCAAAACAAACAACCACATGATAGGAAAATTATACTTGCATCCTCTCTGACTTTGGAGACAAAAAGGTAGGATTCACGTTCCCCCGCACCTAGTGACTGCCCGACTGCATGAAAATCTTCACTTAGGGACCTATGAATAGAGTCATGATGTGTTGAATCATCTTATTCCCCAAATTCAGGAACCGAAAACTTCCAACCAAGGATTCATCTTATAATCTTTTTTTTGCATCCACAACCTCAACATGCGTTCAAAAGATTATGAAAAAATTGCTTAGAGTGCCAGACCGACAACATGGGAAGTAACGAGAATGTAATCATTAGATTGAGAAACAGATAGTGATGAGGGAGACACTCTAGGAATAGGTTCCTCCGATTTACACTCTTCACTGGATGGGGAACCTTTCACAAACACCTCAATTATCTAAAATGCCTTCTGTCACATTCTACTCATTGCGACTCAACTTGAAAAAAGAAAAGGAAAATTAACCTTCACCAATCCAAACAGATTCCTTTCAATAGAACCATAACTGTAATGAACTCATGATATCTAAATTTCTCAAATACTCAAAGACACACCCAAAACCACAAACCACTATCAAACCTCGACCACCATAGGGAAAACAAACAAAATACCAAGAGGTCTCCAACCCAACACTCCTTTTGGTGTCTGAGAAAAAACATCAACCGAAATAGATTATTAAGAGGACATTGGACTCCTCTGGGTGGCATAATATAAATGAAAAACATGAAACAAACTTTAAGAGAATTAAAAAACAATCCATCACATCTAATCCTAAATCAAAACTCAATTAGATCATCTTTTCAACCCAAAAACACCAAGAATCACACAATAAAACCAAAACAACCCTTATAAAATTACCAATTTTATTCTGAATTCAAACCATTTCCCACTTATCAAAACATTATTTTAGACAACAAAATGAGACTCATAAAACAAGCACCCACCATTGGTATTCTATGAAGCCTCAGATGTATGTACATTCCCATGAAAAATCTACACCCATCCACACATACCAACTCCTTTTCCACTATCCACATACGTGAGAATCTATAAGAATACCAAAGGTCAAACATATTATTTACAAATTCTCATTTCCAAGAGACATCAGTTTCACACTTAACAATAATTTCAAAAGCCCCAAATTTTTTTCCAAATACAATTCTAATTTATTCTTTACAAAATCTTTAAGATATCCCAAAATAGTCCCCAAAAGAACATCCATGTTCAAAACAACTCATTCCATTATCAAACAAACCAAGATTTTCATTTTGGAAGGACAAATTTAATAGACCAATCATCAATTTTATAACCCAAGAAAACTCTCCAAAACCAACTAAAACCCACACCAAGAACATCCAGAAGCAACCAATTCAATCAAAAAATCAAGATTCAAAATTCTAAAATAAACAAGTGTAACAACCGGCTTAGTCACATGGTTCGAAAAACCATGCACCAACCAGTTGAGCATATAGGAAGTCATTAGTGGTAAAAGTGTAGTCTGCACATGGCATTCCAGGACATACACTGTAACCATGAACCCCTCTAAAATGACCACCAAATTTCAAGACCAACTAGAAACACCCAAACAAGACTAAGTACCTTGATAAAAATCAAGATCCAAGAACAAAATTCGAGGCAAGACCATCGAGGATCACCCTAGCAATTCAAGTGTCATTCTGAATAGGTGGTGATCAAGAACCTACCCATAATTGACCACTTGGATTCTGATAATCGTAACTCCAAACTATCGTACATACCCAAAGGACATGGTTTAAACCTCCTATAATACCATTATGTCATGAACCAACCTGGGTCAACCCTAAACCAGTCACCCGAGATGATCCACAACATGGCCTGAAGGGCGTCCCCAACCCCTATGGGCTAGAAACTAGTGTTGTGCATCAAAACAAGCAGTTAGGAATGATTCATCCCAGAAAATAAAAGGAAGATAAATAGAAATAAATTGTAAAAAATAGGTAAACACTAACGAATGAAAATAAAGTAAAGGTAACCAGCTAGACGAACCTCCAAGTGACCCCATGGGTCACCACCAAACATAGAACCACACTCACTCTAAGAGTGATCCAAGACTAGAACCTGGAATTGAAAAGTAAAGTAGGCGCAAGCACTGAGATGATCAATAGGAAATACAAGGAATAAAAAATCCCTATGCATTTTCCGTTTAAAAGAAACCCAGTAATGCAGGTTTGAAAGTAATATATATTGAAATAAGGGGTTTCAATCTTTTCAAAACCAAGTAATAAGTTTACTTTATTTTTTTAGGAAATCATTTATCATCCACTATATTTTTAAAATATATTACAATCATGTATTAACATTTAAAAATGAAAGGGGATCAATTAAGATTAAAATATGTTTTTACACAATGGGGAATCAAGCATGAATAATAGAAAATAAAATAACATAACAAGCATTATGTCACAAATGAGAACCATGGAAAATCCTTATTGGTAACTAACACATGTGGAACCCTATAGACCTCATAACTCAGTGAAAACGTGGTATAGAAGCCACAATGGTCTATGTTCTCATGCATGATCCACCAGTAGGGAACACACCCATAACCTAGTGGTCTCCAATCATCACAAGTAGTTAGTTAGTGTTGTAATGCCAATCCTTCTAGATGAAACTGGGATTAACAACTTACGTATCATATAACATAATAGTCCTAGTCTACCCACCTAGGTACCTAAGGTTTACCTTATGCTCAAGTTAATGTTTACATGCACACATACCACTATATTCACACAAAAGACAAAAATTTAATTTAAATAACCTTTCTTTACAAACCAACCACTTTCCATTTTAAGCACAACATGGAAACGATCCTTTTTAAATACTTTTACTATCACTTGTAATATACCAAAAATTCCCTTTTTATAATTATAATAAAACATGCCATAAATACCAACCAAAACAATGGGCCAAGTCCATTCCTAAAACTTCTCATACTTAAAAACCATTTTTAAAACAAATTTTCCACCATAAAAAATTCCACAATTTATGCTCAAATGCACAAAAAAATAACATGCCCAAAAAGATTCATTTTCCAAATGAAAATACCCATTTAGACAAACACAACTCAAATTCTCTTAAAAATATATTTTTCACATTCTAGACAACCCCTAAAACCCATATTATAATCATTACATCAATGAACACACAAAAACATATCCATTTCCTTTATTAAAAATCCATTCCCAATACATAAGCACCCAAAACAGTTTCAGACACCCAATTCACTATAATATCAAACCAAAGAACACACTCATAAAATTAAACAAACATGATAAATTCATCCAAAGGTGTTAGGGTACAAAACCACCTACCATTAATATATGTATATATAGTGCTTATACATTTCATATAAAAAACAATGAAATACTTTCAAAGGAACATCATGTAATAATGGAAATTATAATTAAATATCAAGGCATGGGGAACCTAACTCATGGTGGAAACAAGCCGCCCACTTAGGATCTTGGCGCTTTCTAACTAAAAGATGATGATTCCCCACTAAGCATATTTGTCTTCTCATAAATGAAAGTACACCTATCCCCAATGCACACATTCACATAGCCCATGAACATGTGCAAGGGGATCCTTACAGGTATGCTTATACACATATACCAGTCTCCACTCACCTGCGTATTCCTGTTTATATATAAATTCAGGCACACCTATCCCCATACATGTACATTAAATTCCATGGATGAATATACACATAACGGGGGAACCTATATGAATATATTTACTTATCTATGCACATTCAGGTGAGGATACCTTGGACTGGTGACTGAAAAACACACCAAACAGTCCAACACACTACAAAAAACAAGATACAAACCTTAAAATTAGTAAAGACCCTAATTTAGATGGTGTGAATAAAAATAGCAGTATAAAACCTAACCTCAAAACACATAGATTTAGATGATGGAAGCTCGAGACCTCTTCAGTTACACGCATATACATTTTCCTATATATATATATATATCCTTTGTTCCCAACACATATTCCCCATGCCATGAGGGAAAATTCATAAGGAGTATATGTATATATAAATGCATACCCATGTATATACATATAGATCTTTGTTGCCGATGACCCAAATCCACACCACAATGAACAAGTCACACTACAACAATGTAAGGGGGACAAAAAATTACCAAAGGCTCCAAATAGAACCAAGTTAAACAAGGAAACAAGATAAATATTACCTCAATTGGAAACCGACGAATTTAAATAGACAAAAATGAAAAGTTACCATCAAACACACTTTAAATTAAAAACGAGAGACTCATAAATTACAAAACCCTCAAATATAAACTAAGTGATAAGAATAATAGAGGAAAATATTACCTAAAATCATTGGCGGGTAGAATGAATCGAACCGAACACTTCACTCTTGGTGATGGATGCCAGAATCTATAAGGATAGGTCCTGAGGGACCATTCACATAATCCTAAACCACAAGAAACCAAAAAAACCCAAATCAAACCCTAATTGAGGGTTTCAGATGATCCACACCAACTGCCGAAGGGGAATAAAACTGCCAAAGTGATGGAGGAAGAAGGATCTAAGGACTATACATTGATGAATTGAAGAGAAACCAAGAAGAGTTAGAAGAAAACAACTGTGGAAGGAGGGTGTCTAGGAGGATCTTGCATCTCACACTCTAGGAGCTCGGCTAGGTGATGTGTCGCCCTGCAGGGAGTCACATCCAAGGAGGGTCATGCAATAGGGGTCTAATAGTGGAATCTCGAAGGAGATCACAACAATGGAGGAGATGAAGGAGGTGATGGTCGTGCACCTAGGCTACCTGGGGGGTGCGATGGATGAAGGAGACCCCATGTGGGTCTCTTAAAAAATAAACTAAACAAATAATAAAAAAAATATACACATAACAAAAACAAAAACAACAACAACAACAACAACAACAACAACAATAATAATAATAATAATAATAATAATAATAATTATATTTATAAAGAGGATGGTGACTTGGAAAAAAGTCCAAATAAAAAATATTAAAAAAGAAATAGGTTACATGAGTATAAAAGATGGAATCATATTACAATCCTTATCATGAAGAGGGAGAAGATCAACGGGGAGATCATTGAGCCAAGTAACATCTTGATTTACTCCCTTGTTAGCATAATAATAAAATTAATTACTTAGTAATCATAATAATAATATTCATATTAATAATTAAATAATAATAAAAATATGAATATTATTATTATTTTAATTCATATATTTTTTATTTCTCATTTAAATTTTATTTTATTTTAAAACACAGGCAGACCGCACCATTGCCTGGGTAAAGCCATAGGGTCCTCAAACCGTGCTCGGCACACGGGCCAGATGCTACCAAGACCAAAAAACCCATTTCTAAATAACAACCTAAAAATTAAAACAGGGTCTCAACCCACTCAAACAAAAACTAAAATAATACCAAGGATGAATAAAATAATTAAAATAAAAGAATAATGTCGGGTTAGGGTGTGACAATACCTCTAGTATGAATTACTTCGTACGTGTTCAAACCTACTATATAATAAATATATATTTATGATAAATATATTAAAGGACCATAATAATATATATCATACCATATATGATTTATTTATAACATTTTATTACCCTTTTGTTACTACTTTTTTTTTAAAATCACTATTTCAGGTGATAACTGGTTTATTTTTCATATATGTTTTGGTTTGGTAGTTTTTTTTATTATAGACTGATCATGATTAAATATTATTCATAATTTTAATCATGATATAAATATAATACTTATTCATTATATACATATTAAGATTCATCTATAAAATCAGATATAGAAAAATAAAATGTACTGTTCATAGAGACAGTATGTCATATGTATGCATGGAGGTTGTTTCATGCTTTTTCGAAAGATAGAATGAAAGAAAGTGAATTAATAATTTACATTTGAAAAATTATTTTTTTATATAAAACATATCATATATATTCATTAAATTTAATTTTTTATCATCGATTTCAATATAAAATGAAAAAAGTGTCACATCACTTCGTAGAGGCGGTAGTCCACACGTACGAATGAGCAATTTTATCACTTTAAAAAGAATTGGAAGGTAAGAAGATGAACATGATATAATAACTCAATAAGTATAATTATTTCATAAATAACACACACACAAAGATATATATATTAAATAAACAATTATATCTATCCATGAGAAGTAGTGCTGGAAAATGAATTACATTGGTTTGCGAGACGGTAGTCTGCTGTACACACGATCGACGGTTTCGATTACCATTTGAAGGAAGATGAGATGGATATAGGTTATGAAATTATAATAATAGAATATAATTATATTTAATATACTTATGTTTTTATTTTATTATCGTAAAATAATATTTTATGGAGGTAGAATAAGAAATAAAATGAAAACACTTGGTTAAGAATGCTACCTCTTCTTCAGATAACCTCTTTAGATTTATACATAAAGCCTTCCTAGGAAAGTTTTATGATAAAAAAATGAATCTAGTTCAAGGGTAGGTATTTAAGGAAATTATTTTGGAAGGTATTTTCTATACCAAAAGGTTCTTTAAGTGTCTAGAGTAGATGATATGGGGTTCCCTTTTATAATTGAGGTTAGTGGTACACTCTTAATTTTTCAATGTTTTCAAATAATTCCATGCCACTTTCTTGAAAAAAGGATAAAACATATAGAATTATATAACCTGATATGATATTAGGTCAAAATATTTCCAAAAAATAGAAATTTTATAAGTTTATATGTCATTTTAACCCTTATCTATTTAGTTTAATCATCAATAAACTTATTTTGACCTTAACTGTGGTAACCGATTTTTACTATTCATTATGACCAAAAATTAAGTTGAACTTATTAAATAATATTAATTATTATAATTAAAAATATTCAATACATTTTATAAATTTATGGAATTTAATTTAAAATTAAACCCATAAACCCGTTGAAAAGTGGGTTATCCAAACAAAAAGTTTCCTTAAGTATAACACTTTTTTAAGACAAAGTTGAACATAAAATTGAATAAAATGATATAAATTGGATTAATAATAAAATATTTCAACTAATTTTACTTTTTAAATAATTTTAAAATAAAATTGAACTTTGTGAATTCTTTAAATGAAAAGACAGTTTTAATAAAATTCAGTATTTTTCACTATTAATCAAAAAATTTATCTTTTCAGAAAATTCTCAAAAAATTAATTATAAGATAATTTTAGAATGATTATTTAAAAAATAAAGTTTATTTTTCCAAATAATTTTTATTAAATTTTCAAAAATTATTTTTAAAATAAGTGTGCAAAACGAAATAAAATATCTTTTTAGAAAAATTAAATTTTAAGCAAAAAATTGGATTTATTTTTATCACATGGCTAGAAAAAATATTAGATGAATGATAATAAATATTATTTAATATATAATAAATAAATTTAATTAAAATCACTCAATAATAGTTACTAATTTAATTTATTACGATAAAAATACTTTGCATGCATACAAACAGTTTTTCAGAAAAATATTCTTTTACTATTAAATTATTTTCATTTACAATCAATTGATAACCAATGAATTAATTTTATACATATGTAAACCATATGTCTTTATAATTTAGTTAATCCTATTCATAAATTATAATCCAATGGCTAGGAGATAATTTTCACATTAAATAATAATATTTTAATAGTATATCACAGTTTGTTTAAACTCAGTACTACGTGTAACACAAGCTATCAAAGAAATTAAATTTATTTGAAAAAAATATTCAATAAAATATCATGGTGTTACATTATTCACCCTTAAAAATAATTTCACCCTTGAAATTTTGTTACTTTGATATAAACAACTGAGGATACTCTCATCTCGTCATATCCTAATGTTCCAATGTAACTTCCTAAAATTAGTGGTTTCGTCACAAAACATTGACCAAGTGAGAGGTATTTCTTTTTAAAAAATTATCTATATGATCTATAATATCTACTATTTGTTCCTCATAAGAGATATATTTATCTAATGGAATTACCTTTGATTTCAGTACATGTGAAATGATAGGTATATACTTCCTCCGGAGAGATTCATGGAACACATTGTGGACTTGAGATAAGTTTAGTGGAAGTTCCAATTAATAAGATTCCATCCCAACTTGATCAATAATATTGAATATGAAAATATACCTAGGGATCATATTTCATTTATTCCTAAATTTCATAACATTATTCGATAGGTAAATTTATAGAAACACCTTGTCACCAATTTGGAACTCCAGATCTCACTAATGATTATCAACACAACTTTTCTATTAGATTTGTATTACCCTCATACATTTATGAATGGTAATAACCTTATATTCCATTTATTTATCAAGCTTATTCCCCAATAGATTTATTTATCCAACATAATTGAAACATGTTGGATCTCTACACTTCTTTCTATATAAGTCATTATAAGGATTAATTTTAATGCTTTAGTGAAAGATTTTTTTGAAAGAGTTGTTGAATATGTGAAGGTGTTGATCCCAACCATCTTTGAAATCCACATAAAAAGATATCAACTTATTATCTAGGGTTTTAATGATTCTCTTAGACTTACCATCAACTTGAGTATGATATGCAGTGGTGAAACATTACTCTATATCCAAGTCCTTCTAAATACTTCACCAGAACTTCGAGGTAAATCTAGGATCCCAATAAGATATAATAGAATGTGGTACTCAATGAAACATTAGAAATTATTTTATGTATATTATGTAAATATAATAAGATTATAAGTATAATTTGATATTAATAAGGTATATTGACTTTGTAAGGTGATCGACTATAACCCAAATTGCATCACGAACTTTAGATGTTTTGGGGAGTACAATGAAAAAATCCATGGTGATGTTTTCCCATTTCCACTCTGGTATTGGTAATTTTTGTAACATCACATTATAATCTTGTCTCTTAGCCTTAACTTGATGGAATACCAAGAATTGATATACATATTCTGAAATATCAATTTTCATGTTGTCCCAAAAAAATATTCTTTTGGATTTCTATACATATTCACACTTCTAGGATGAATAGAGAATGATGAACTATGAGTCTCATATAACAACTCCTTTAAATATGATATATATGAGACACATACATGGGTTTTGAAACTTATTATTCCATCACAATAAATTTTGAACTTAAGAAAATTTCTCAACTTATTTTTTTCTCCATGTCTTCCTTATACACCACTTTAATACTTACATGGATAAATGGATGATTATTTTTTTGAGAAAGATAATAATTATCCCCTTACTTAAATATTTTAAGATCCATCCTATATAAATAAATAAAATATTGTATCTTTTTTTATCCTCATCATAGATAAGCTAGCATGATCCTTTTGGATCAAAGAATCAACCACCTTGTTTTCTTTCTTAGGGTGGTAATGTATTGAGTAGTCATAATATTCAATTACCTCCAACCATATTCTATGGAATATATTTAATTTTTTTTGTATAAATATATAATTTAATATTTTATGGTTAGTATATATATCAAATCTTTATCTATAAATATTATTCCTCTATATCCTCAATGAAAAAATTACCAGTACCATATCCAAATCATGAGTTAGGTAATTTTTCTCTTGAACATTCATTTTTAATAAAAATAATCTATAACCATGATATTCTACATGAGATCACTTCCTAATCCATTATTTGATGCATTAATAAAGATTAAAAACTCTTCTATAATATAGGGTAATGTAATAATAGGTGTTTTGACTAATATTCTCTTCAAATACTTGAAATAGTCCTCACATTAATTTTTCTAAAGGAACATGGTTCCCTTTTGAGTAAATTTGGGGAGGGGATTATAAATACATGAAAACTTATACAAAAAGCTTTTATAATCTCTAGAAAAACCAAGAAAACTATGTATCTTAGTAACCATGGTTGGTTTAGGGCATTTCTTAATAACTTTTTTATTTGTAAGATCCACTTAAATACCCTCACATGAGATTATAAGACCCAAGAATAAAACATTCCAAAGAAAAAATTCACACTTGGTAAATCAGGCATACAACTTATCCTTAGGGTCTTTAGTAAAATTATTAAGTGATCTTCATGATCTTCCTAATTATTTTAATATATAAGAATAACATCTATAAAGATTACCTCATACTGATCAAGGTAATCTCTAAAGACTCTATTAATTAAATCCATAAAGATAATAAGGGAATTTATTAAACCAAATGAAATCACAATAAATTCACAGTGTCTATAACTTATATAGAAGGATGTCTTGGGTATGTATTCACTTTTAACCCTAAACTAATAGTACACAGATCAAAGATAAATCTTGGAAAATTATTAAGCTCATTTTAGTCAATCGAATAAATTATTGACACCCTATAAGAGATACTTTTCTTGATAGTGATCATGTTAAGTTCTCAATAAACAATGAAGAGTCACATTTATCCATGCTTCTTATTATCAAAAATAAATAGTTCACCCTAAGGTGAAAAACTTGGCTGAATAAGTCCCTTATCAATATTCTACTATATTTTCTTCATCAATTTTTTCAACTCAATTGGGGATAATCTATAAGGAGTATTTGAAAAATTTTTAGAACTAGGCATGAGTTCTATTAAAAACTAAACTTCATAAATTAGCGGAAGACTAAAAAATTATTTTGTAAAGACATCTAAAAATTAATGAACAATAGTCATGTCTTTAATTTTCAGTTTCTCCCCAACCATATAAGATAAATAAACTTCATGGTTAGGTATTAAGACCCATAAGATAGAATTAATTTTATTGTAAGTTTGAATTTATCCTTACAAAGATAAATGAGAAATAGTTTATTTGGAATATGAAATATGACTTCCCTTCCTAGAAAATTATAAGGCATCCTTATAAATAAATCCAATACATTCCTAGAATCACATGAAATTATACTATATGGAGAATAAAAATATTTTCATAAAGCACATTCTCATAAAATTAAACTGTAGAAGAATCATAAACTTGATATGTGATCATCATACCATTAGGGGTTTTTAATATTAATTCAACATTTAATCATTTAGGATAAAAATTGACATTCCTAGTGAATTTTCAAGATATAAAGGAATTCATATGACTAAGATCAAATAGGGTACTTAAATATTTGAGTATACCTATTGACACCTCAACTTTATCATTATATATTCAACCCCTTAGTAAAACCAAATGGTTTATCATAACTATTTGGAATCTTTGATCAGAGTCTTTAATAATGAAAAATCATTCATCAGAATAATAGATGATATATACTCAACCAACTATTTTTGGGTTCTAATACCTATTTTTATTTGTTACAAAACTATATACACTTTTAGTATTCATACATGGATATATTTCTTAGAAAACCATATAATCTATTCCTTACCAAAACTTTAGAATGTTTTTATATACTTAGAAATATCCCTAGGGTATTCGCTAAAGTTTTCTAACCCTAATATCTAATGAATTACTAAACACTACTTTGATACCAAATACAAAGAATTAAAATTTTCATAAATAGATATTATATATTTTTAGATTAATATTCAATACATTTCAAAAAATACATGAATGAGTAATATAAATGATCAATGTCCTTAGAAACTATATACTCAATCTTCTTATTTCATGAATGATCTTCAATATCACCCAAAAATATCTTCACATTTATTACTATTTATAGACATACCCTATTTAAAACATTTTTTTATAACCTATGGAAAGGAAATATAATAAAGGGTGAGATAAGATGCTCAGTAAGGGTAGTCATGGGAAATATCAATCGAGGATCATATGAAAGCATAAGATAAACATAAGGGTATGAGATACTGACCATAACTTAAAAAGTTAACACCCAATATGTCAAATATCATAAACATGAGTATTAGCATAAAAATTTATCATTTCAAAAGTCATGAATATTAGGAACTATAAATCATAATAAATCAATCATGAACCATCATGTCATAAAATCATGGAACCATCATATGCATAGAAACCATTTTATAGGCCAAGGTTAACTACCGAGACCATAAAATCACAATGAATCAGGAATCAAAACCTATTTCCCATAGAGGATCAAGAACATAATCTTGTTTCCCATATAATATCGAGAACATCACCTTGTTTCCCATATAATTTTAAGTACATCGACTTGTTTCCCATAGTATATAAACACATCAACTTGTTTCCTATAGCGGATCAAGCACATCGACTTGTTTTCCATAATTATCTCATGAGATATAATACATTACCCAATGAATTATAGGGATATATAATTATGATACCACCCATCACGTAATAAAAAATATAAATATATGTGAGATAATACCATTAAACATTCACCATATCATCACACCATAACCTGTGAAAAAAAAATTGGGTTCAAAAACATTTCCTCAATCCATCATAGCATAACCCATGGAAAATAAATGGGTTTCATAAACATCTCATCATCATAAACATAAAACATCTTAATAAATAATAATAATGGTATTATTGGATCATATCCTAATTAAAAAATAAGCAACACCAATTTTTTTTCATTTATGAATAGAAATACTTTAAAAAGACCCCTAAAAACATTCTTGAGGAAAATAAACTTTACATTTTGAAATCAATTATTTAAAATCTAAAAATTTATTAAATATTTTAGAAAATTTTTTCTCTGAAAAAAACTATAGATAACTATAAGGAAATATTAAAATCATTCAATGTTTATGATAATGGGAAATTCTATTCATTTTTTATATGTTAAATTAAATATTCCTCCACTTTTTTAGTAAAAAGTAAAAAGCACCTCATTCGAAAAATGACTAGGAGATTCCTTTTAAAACATTTTATGAAAAATTAAAACATGGATAAAAATGAATTGAAAAAATAATTTAATAGTATTAAAAACATTATTGAAAACATTTTTTGAACACATGGACATAAAAGAGGATGGATTTTTGATCATAGAGAGAAATAAATTCGATTTTCCTTAAAAACATTGTTTTAGTATCTTTTGTTATTAAATAGAAAAAAATGAAAGGAAAAAGTGTGTAATATAGAAATAAACATATGATAAGAAAATTCATTATATTATTGAGAGATAGATAAATAAATTTCATTATCAGAATCACAATAAAAAAATAATCCCATTAAACAATGAAATTGTAACATAAATCCCTTACCACTAACATTTGAATCATAATCCCCATGAAAGAAAGAACATTATATGGATTTTTAAATAACTATATTATTCATAATAATAATCATAAAATAAATTCTTGGGCTGTATATACACCACATTAAAAAAAATAATTTTTTAATATGGCATGTGGCTTATAGAAATAAACGTTAGATGAAAATCCCTAGCCTTAGGACAATCTTCCTTCATATTTTTTGAACCTACTGTATAATAAATATTGGTTTATTATTCATATATTAGAGAACCATAATAATAAATATCATAACATATATTATTTATTCATAACCTTCTATCACTTGTTTATTAACAATTATTTGTTAAAATTACTATTCAGGATGATAACTGCTTCATTTTTCATTTATGTTTTGGATTGGTAGTATTGGTCCTTGATCCTTGATCTTGATTCAATCATATGAATAATTTTAATCATGATATAAATATAATATATATTCATTATAAACATATTTATATTCATCCATAAAATTATAGATAAAAAAAATGAATTATATCGTTCATGGTGACGGAAGGCTGTACGTACGCATGAACATTGTTTCCATTTTTTTGAAGGATGGAAAAAGAAAGGAAAATAATAATTAACCTTTAAAGAATTATTTTTAGATCATATATATCTTATATATCATATATATTCATTAAATATATCTTCATTACTTTTCATGTCAAAATAAAATGAAAAACGTATCACATCGCTTCATGGAGGCAGCAGTTCACACATATGCATGAACGACGTTATCATTTTCCAATGGATTTAAAGGTAAGAAGAGAGAAGTGATATTATAATTTAAAAATTATAATTATATCATAAATATCATATATATACATTAAATCTAATATTATATCCATTTGTGAGAGGTAGTGATGGAAAACGAATTATATCAGTTAATGAGGAACAGTTATACAAAACATGCCTTTAGCAGTGATGGACTTTTTCAGTTCTAGAACAATGAATTGATAAAGGTGCCCTTTATAAGTGCTGAAACAAGCATTGATAAATGGTACCTTTTATCAACAATTTTTTAGTGCGGATAAAACTTACCCTTTATGAGCGTTTTTAGCATTGATAAACGAATCACTTTATCAACCCTTTTTTCGTGTTGATAAAGGGTACCCTTTATCAACACTTTAATTTTAGTGCCCATAAAGGAATACTTTATCAGTGATTATTTTACCACTGATAAAGGTCTAAATAAAATGAAATAATGAAAAAAATACATTTTCCTAAAAAAAATTATCAATTTTTTTTTTCAATTCAATAATTATTGATAAAAATGATAAAATTTATTATATTATATATCAATTATAAATACTAATAAATAATATATATTAAATATATATATATATGTAAAATAAAAATTAAATAACTAAAATTAAAAATAAGTAAATTGAAACAAATATTAAACATTTTATTATTTAAATAATTATTGATAACGTTAATAAATAATATATATTTAATATATAGATATATATGAATTTATATAAATATGATATATATAATAAAAAATATTTATATTTTATATTAAATAGTAATGTATTTAGGGAATAATGGTTTATAATTAAAAATTTATATGAATTAAAAATACTCACTAATTACATCCAGTAATGCACATAATTGAATGTCATTTGGTTTTTCAATTTAACATAAATCAAACATGTGTTATATTGATTTCACATATATGTAATTAATGATTTTTTATATACAACATAGACACACAAATATTTACACAATTAATAAAATCTTATATAGAAACACATGCACCTAATATTTGGGTAATTTATTCAAATTTTAGTATTAATTTTAGAATTTAATTTTAACATGATACATTTAATATATCATGTCTTTAATTATGGTAAATTTTATTTATTAATTTTAAATTTTACTACAATTAGGAATTAATTCATTTTTAATATGCTTTATTTTTTATTACTTATTTTTTTTGGGAATTTAATCAATTTATAATATTATATATATATACTATGTTTTAATTTTTTCAATATGTATTCATATTTATTTCAATATATTTCCATATTTTTTAATAATTTTTATTTAATTAATAAATCATATCAATTTTTTCATTATTGTTATAGTGTACTAATTTTTAATTATTCAATTTCACTCATTTTTAATATGCATGCACTTAAGATTAAATATTCATTAATAATGTTAAAAAAATATTTGTAAAAAATTATTTATAAATAAAAATATTTATAAATGTATATTTAGTATATTTATATATCTATAGATTTATAATTATAAATAAATAAAAATTATTTTTTAAAAAGTATATATATAATTATAAATAATTAATTATATATATTTATAATTATAAATAAATAATTATATATATTTATAATTATAAATAAATAAAAATTATTTAAAAAAAATTATTTATATAATTATAAATAAATAATTATATATATTTAAATAATTATCAAAATTATAAAAAATTTAATTAAATAATAAATATATTTACTATAGTTATATTTATGTATATTTATTAAATATATATATGTATAATTATATAAATATATATTGATATAAATATTATTTTTTTTAAAAGTATTTATATAATTATAAATAAATAATTATATATTAAATAATTATAAAATTATAACAATTATATTTAAATAAAGATTATATTTACTATATTTATATATATATATATTTTAAATATATATAATTATATAAATATATTTACATTTTTTATTTAAAATTATAATTATAAATCCTTTATCAGTGCTAAATTAATTAGTGCTAACAAAATGCATATTTATCAGTGTTTTTTAGTGCTAATAAAGACATGGCTTTATCAACACTTTTTTTGAAGCATTGATAAATGTGTCCTGATCTATTTAAATAACCCTAACCAGTCACAAACTTGTCATGAAATTTGAAGCTTTCCCTGTAATCCACCATCTGTCGATGCTCCTCCTCGGTGAATCGAAGCTCGAATCCAGGATCAAACAATTCCAAGGCTTAAATCCAAGGGCTGAATGATTCAAGGGTCAAACGAATATAAGGATCAAAAATTTTATAGGTTTTTGACATCTCTATTTTCTCTCATACAATTGAAAGATTCAATAAAAGGTAACTTATTTTCTCATCCTACTCCCAACTCATTGATTGCTTGTTTGGTGATGTCTATTTGCATTTTTTATCATCATTTTTCTTTATGATAGGCATATCCCTGTTGTCAACAATGTTTATTGGGGATGTTTGGTTAAAAGGATATAGGGATATCAGGGCTTGAGTAATAGGTGTTAAGGAGTATCTATCTAAAAATCTTAACCTCTTATCTTGATTTTCCAAGTGACACTGGGAATACAACTTTAATTTCTGAATTTTTATCCTTCCATTTGAGATAGGCTATGGAATGTTCACATTCACTATATTTTATGGAGTGTAATGAATTCTTATATCCATTTTATTATTATTTAATTGAACATTTGACAAAGATAAGGATCCTAAACAAAAGTTTCTTTACCATAAGTCACCATCTTTTCAAGTGACTATGATCCTAAAGAGACAGAGGATTGGGTGGAGAAAATTGAGAGGAAATTTGAAAACCAAAATATTCAACCTTCCATTAAGATGAAATTTGATTCCTTTATGCTTGAATGTCCTAGCGAAAAATTATGTGAGATGACTGTCCAAGCTAAATGAGATGAAAATCTAGAATGCAAAGTCCACTTTAGGGAAGGCCCATATTCCTTCAAACCTTACAATAGATCATTTAGATATTCAAAATAAAACATGTGAGTAAGCTGAGAGAGAACTCACATGTGAAGATCACTTGTTGCATCAAATTTCTACTGCCATCTAATAGATCAAATCCAAGAGTAAGTCTCACTAGGGGATGCCCAAGGTTTGTTTCATTTAAATCTCAAATTTATTTTCTTAAAATTATTTTTTCTATTCATAATAAAAATTTTAATTTAAATTCTAATTTTGAGATTCTTTAAAATATTTGATATACTATTAATATTAAATGTAATAATTCCTTAGGTTGTTACATCACTTGTTCCAAAAAATAGAATGAAGGTTATCAAATTCTATATATGTTGGAATAATTATTAGAAATTTTTTTTTGGTATTCATAATTTTAGGTCTACATGTATTGGTTCCACCCCTAGAAATCTCTGATAACCATCCATATATATAAAATAACTATTTATTTATTAAAATCTTTTTTTAATATATTTTTATATATTCTAGTTGATCAAATGATAGTTTATACTTCTTGTTTATCATATTTGGGTTTCTTATGTCTCCTTAATTTCTTATATTGTATTTTCATTTGTTTAGTGTATTTAGTAAAGACTTGATGGCTCATTTTAGTAGGGGTAAGACTAAACTTAGTTAGAGGATTTAATGTATTAAAAGTGGGATTTCTCTATAAAAATAGAATTCATAGAGGCCCCAAAGATTCATATATCATAACATGTCCCCATCGAGACCCCTTAAATAATAAATAAGAATGTTTATACCCCCTCAGATCTCATATTCAATAGTAAATTACTTAATAACTAGTGAAAATTGTGTAATTCTCACAAATGGTAGGCATTACCCCTTTTAGAGAACACAATGCAGTATAAATTTCATCAGCATCCACTTCATCACCCAAATAGTTATTTTTGTAATTTTTTTTCTGGTGACTCATCCCCTATCTCTTTTATGTTTTTACTACTCTAAGAATTATTCATCCCTTGAATAACTACTAATCAGAGTATTTCAAGAAACATAGGAACACGTCCACAAGAGATAGAGGATGTGTGTCAAAAAAATTAAATGATAAATGTTCGATAGATGAGCTGAAGAGGATTAAAGTTGTTTATAACTTTCACATTTGAAAATATTTAGAGGATAAAACCTACCATAGTGGAGTAATTATTTTCTTAAATTCAATTACCCATTTTCTTCAAATCATACTGAAATTCATTAAAATAACTAAATGTTGGGTTTCCCTTATTATAATTATCTATAACTTTCATTTTTGATAATGAATATCTTATGTGTATTCATTTATTTATTGTAAAAAATTAATATTTTATCAACCCAATAGGATAGATATGAATATAAAATAGATGCATGCTAATAATTTGAAAAAAGAACTTGAGGATGGAATTAAAGAGTTCATCAAGTTTGTAATAGAGCATGTATACGACCCTTCTCAATTCCTTTTTCCATGTTTACATTGTTTCCATTAAAGAAATATTAGTCCGGAAGAGTTGGATGAACATTTTATTTTCATGGAATAGATCAGAGTTATAAATATTAGACTAATCATAAGAAAAAACTGAACATGCGCACTAATTAGGATGACACTACGGTTTATGGATCCTTTGATATGAATACTAGTGTAAATGATGATGGAGATTTCATGGAAGAAATGACAATAAAAATTTAAGATGACCTTCATGATTGTATAAGGTTGTTTGAGAAGTTAAATAGATATGCTATGAGACCATTGTATACTAGTTATACTGAATACACAAAATATTCAGATGTATTGAAGTTATATAATTTGAATGTTGGTAGTGAATGGAGTGACACTAACTTTACAACACTAATTGATCTCCTGAATAATATGCTACTAGAATAAAATGAAATACCATGTTGAACATATGATGCTAAATGATTGTTATGTTCAATGGTCATGATATCTAAAAAATACATGATTGTTAAAAAGATTTCATATTGTTTCAAAAGGACCATAAATCACACATAAAATTACCTAAGTGTGGAGTAGATCGATACAAAAAATAAATAAATCAATTCCTTTAAAATCTATATGGTTTATTCCTATTATTCCATGGTTTAGAAGACTATATAGATGTCAGGAAACCACAAGATAGTTGACTTGGAATAAAGATACAAGAATTGAAGATGGGAACCTAAGTCATTCTATATATTCTCTTGAGTGGAAGAAAATTGATTACGAGTGTCCTAAATTTGGAAATGAGATGTTCATAATGGCATCACAAGCAGTGTAATTATTTTTTGTCTCAGATGCAACAAACAAAAATTGGTTGATTATCTTGTTGGTGACTAAAACAAATGTTGGGTCTGATGAAAATTTACTTGAGGATGATCCCTTTATTGGGAGATCATAATTAGTTCATACCTGTCCCAATGTAGACAATTTATTATATATTATAAGGGACCAAAAAGAGGGGATTTTGATTCTTGAGAGAGGAACCAAATCCCTAAAACCATAAAAAAAAGAAATAGAGTACAATATGAAGGTAAAATCATTTTTAATGAATTTTTTTCCTCATAATATTATATATTATTTATTTCATTAACCTAATGTAAATTAAATGTTCAACTACTCATGTGGACAATGTATTATTCACATGATGATGTTACAATTCCATCAGAAGAACAAACTATAATTAAGTAAAACCTTTGGAAATATGTAAAGGTAATGCTACAAAATACATTATCTATTTTATCGAAAAATTATATAATAAAAATTTGATTTAATTTTCATTATTCCATGAAGAGTTCATTTATTTTATAATATTTCTATCAATCTTTCACGTCTTTATTCACTAAAAATTCCACAAAATTATTTTCCCTAAATTTTTTTCACCCTTTCAGTGTTTCATTTATCACTTTCCTTCAAGTTCCCTCTATTTATTTTGAAGGAATAGAAATTATGTTTCCTTTTCTCAATTATAGAGGTAATCTTGATGTTTTCATAGTAAAATCATTGTACATAGAATTAATGTATTGTTTCATATTAATGTTTAATTTATTTATTTTTATTATTACTTACATAATACTTGTTTTCTTATATAGGTGGACTATTTTGTTATAGTTAGGGTGGTATGTCCATATTTCATGTCATTCTGCACCAAAACATCCACAAACTTCTTCTCCCTCAAAACCTTTTCACCCATAAATGTTGGAATTTATCACTTTACTTCAATTTACATCCACTGATCAATCACATAGGTAATATTGATGCTTTCATAGTAAAGTTATTATTTATAGAATTATTTTATTTTTTCATATTTATGTTTAATTTATTTATTTTTATTATTACTCATATAATAATAGTTTTCTTATACAGGTGGATTATTTTTTTCGAGTTGGGGTGGTTTTTTCAAATATTCTCATTCTCATGTGAGATTAGATTTTAAACCTATAATTAAGATAATGAAAACAAGAAAATGTGTCAAGAATATATACAACCATCATGAAAAGTTAAAATCCTACTACTTATTTAAGTAATTTTTTTATAATTTTTTATAACATTTGTAAGTTAATTTCATTTTTGATTTTATCTAATAATTATTTATATTTTTTCATATATATTTTTGGAATTCATATTTTTCTTTCAACTATCTACAAAAATCCATAAAAGAGATAAAATGTTACTTTATACTAATGTTACCATGATTTCCATTACATTTCTTTTCCGAACTGCCAACACTACATATTGATTCTATTTTCTTAGCCTAAAAATATTTCTCATTGTTGAAATCCATAATAGTAGAGGAATATTAGGAACCTATTATGGTGAATTCTTATGATATAATGGGCACACGAGCTTCCATTACTCTTCTAGATTTCAAAAATGAGAAAGGTTTTTTAGCTATGAACATAGAGTCAATATGTAGTGTTGTTAGTTAAAAAAAATAAAGGCAATGGAAATAATTATAACATTGTAATTTAAATTTTTTTTGAGACTTTGGGACATTTAAGAATCATCTGTACCTCAATATGATACATAATGTGACTGGTATGACTCCAAAGTTCTTCTTTTTTATTTAATGTTGACATTAATTTTAGTTAAAAAGAAAACTAACATACTAAAAATTGAGAAAAAATATTTATATAGTTTTCATACTTTAAGAAAATGATCCCTAAGTTAGTTGGATATATAGAAATCATCCACACCTCGATCTGATACACAATGTGCCCAGTATGACTCAAAGTGTTCATTATCAGTTTAAAATACATATTTTAGTTCAAAAAGAATCACTAATAAAAAATAGAGAAAACAAACTCATATATTATTAATAAATTGGGAAATTTATTCATAAATCATCAGTGATGTGTTGTAATTGTTCTCAAATCAAACTGATACACGATGTGATCATTATGAGTCAAAGTACGTGTTTCCAGTTTAAAATGAAATTTTAGTAAAAAAGACAAGCGACATACTCAAAATTGATAAAACACATTCAATTTTTTTTGATAATTTATAAAAATAATCCATAATTAATTTGAGATATATAGGAATTATACGCACCTCAATCTGATGCACGATGTGATCGGTATGTCTCCAAGTATGTATTTTTATTTAAAATTGACATCATTTTTTAAGGGAAAAAAGAACTAGTCATAACCAAAAAATTCATTCAGATTATTTTAATACTTTATTTAAACAATCCATAAGTAATTTTTTACTTGTAGGAATCATCCACACTTAAATTTAATACATGTTGTTCCTGATATGGCTCAAAGTGTCTATTATCAGTTAAAAATCGACATTTTTGTTCAAAAAGTGTCACTCAATGAAAACCAAGAAAACAAAATCAGGTTTTATTGATAATTTAATACATATATTGATAAATGATTTTTGACATATAGGAATTAATTTCACATCAAACTAATACACAATGTGATCAGTATGAGTCAAAGTGTGTTTTTCCAGTCTAAAATGTCATTTTTGAAAGAAAGAAAAGTGACATACTCAAAACCAAGAAAAAACATTCAGATTTTTTTGATAATTTATGAAAAATATCCATAAGTCATTTGGGATGTTTAGGAATCAGACTAACCTCAATCCGATACACAATGCGTCCTTTATGACTCAAAATGTGTCTTTTTATTTAAAATTGATATTAATTTTAGTAAAAGGATAAATGATCTACTCAAAACTAAGAAAATTCATTTATATTGTTTTGATAATTTAAGGAAATAATACATAAGTTATTTTTGACATGTATGAATCATCTTAACCTCAATCTAATATACGATGTGCCTTTTATGACTCAAAGTGTCCGTTATCAGTTTAAAATTGACATTTTAGTTCAAAATGTGTCACTCGCTGAAAATAGAGAAAACACACTCATATTTTTTTTGATAATTTAGAACATTTATTTATAAATAATTTTTGATGTTTAGTAATTAGTCTGATTTCAAAACAGTATAGGATATAATCAATATGATTTAAAATGTGTGTTTTCAGTAAAAATGACATTTTAGTAAAAAAGACAAGTGACGTACTCAAAACCAATAAAACACATTTTTATTTTTTTAATACTTTAGTAAAATTATCCATAAGTAATTTAAGACATGTATGAATCATCCACACCTCAATCCAATTCATAGTGTAACTGGTATGACTCAAAGTGCATCTTTTTATTTAAAATTGACATCAATTTTAGTAAAAAAGATAATTGACCTACTAAAAACTAAGAAAATGAATTAATATTGTTCTTATATTTTATGAAAATGATCCATAAGTCATTTTTGACATTTATTAAACATCTTCACCTCAATCCATTACATGATGTTCTCGATATGACTTAATGTGTTCATTATTAGTTTAAAACAGACATTTTAGTTAAAAACGTTTCACTCACTAAAACTGAAAAAACATGATTTTATTTTGTTAATAATTTAGGAAAATGATTCATAAGTCATTTGTGATGTTGAAGAATTGGTCTCATGTTAAATTGATACCTTATGTGATTGGTATGAGTCAGAGTGTGTGTTTTCAGTTTAAAATGACATTTTAGTAAAAAAACAAGTGGCATACTCAAAAATAAGAAAACACATTCAGATTGTTTTTATACTTTATGAAAATTATAAATATATCATTTATTATATGTAGTAATCATACTAACCCCAATCTAATACATGGTGTGACCAGTATGAATCAAAGTGATTTTTTTAATTTGACATCAATTTTATTAAAAAAGAAAACTGATTTACTCAAAACTGAGAAAACACATTCAGATTGTTTTGATAATTTAGAAAAATATCCATAAGTCATTTGGTATGTTTAAGAATCTACCACACCTCAATATGATACAAAATGTGCCTAGTATGACTTAATGTATCCGTTATGAGTTTAAAATCGATATTTTAGTTCAAAAAGTGACACTTACTAAAAACCAAGGAAACACACTCAAATTATATTGATAATTTATTAAAATGATTCATAATTAATTTTTATGTGTAGGAATTAGTATCACATCAAACTAACATATGATGTGACTGATATGATTCGAATTACATGTTTCGAGTTTAAAATAACATTTTAGTAAAAAAGACATGTGATGTACTCAAAATTGAGAAAACACATTTGGATTGTTTTGATAATTTAGGAAGATGATCCATAACTAATTTGAGACATGTAGGAATCACTCAATATGATGCACCTTGTGATTAGTATGACTCGAATTGTGTATTTTCAAAATATAAGTGTCATTTTATTTAAAAATGCACATCACATTGCCAAAAAGAAGCAAACTATCCTAGATTTTTTCTCCTCATTCTATATGATATTACTTAATTGATTTACTTATTATTTTTATCTTATAATTATTTATATTAAATCTTTCAAAGGAGGGAGAATAAAAAAATAAAAACCTACCAAAATGCATACAGAGAGGCTCAAAACCGAGACCTCCCAAACACCACCATAGGACACAACCACTAGGCTACGCCCATGGGGATTTCTCTTATACTTATTTAATTAATTTTCACAAAGATAATGATTTAATATGAATAAGAAATGGTGTAAAGTGTAATAATAAATAAAAAATTAGTTTGATACATAGTGTTCCTAGTATGACTCAATGTTTTGTTTAAAAGTGACACTTTCTGTTAATTTATTTCTTTATATTTTTACTAACATAAGAATTTTTTTCTTATAAAGGTGTGTTCTTTTTTCTTGAACAGGGGTGGTTTGTTTGGAAATATCATAAGTTGGGGTCAAGATCAAAAGAAAAAGTAAAATTAATGTTTTTGAATGTATGCAATAATTTATACTTATGAAATTATATAAACTAATGTTTGAAATGTTTATAATATAGTGTTTTCAAAATACTTGTGTTTAAAATATCATTTCATTTAAATTATATATTGGAACTTGATTTTTTTGATATATATTGGTGGTTCTAGTGCTTCAGTGTGGTATTATAGTACATTTCACTAGCACTATAGTGTGATATTCCAACATACTAAAGTATTCCCCTTTATCATCACTTTTACAAACATTGATAAAGGCACCCTTTATCAGCGCCCTTATAAGTGCTGATAAAGGTCCCCTTTATCAGTGATAAATAAATAAAATGATATATTTTGTCCTTTATCAGCACTTATAAAATCACTAATAACATACTAGGTCTTTTACTCTCTCTTTGGTAGTCAACACTTGTCCAGCGCTGATAAATGCCATTTTTAGTGCTGTTAAAAGCCTATTTTGTAGTAGTGGTAGTAGTCCACCATACACAAGATCGACATTTTTGTTTCCTTTTTTATGGAAGAGGATATTAAAATAAGTTATTTTCTTAACATAATAACACATTATTATATGTAATACACTGGTGTAATTTTTTCAGCATAGTTGATGAATTTTTTACTAAGGAAGAATAATAAATAAAATGAAAATGATCGGTTAAGAACGATACATCTTATTCAGACAAAATTTTATATTTACAACTAAATCCTTAATAGGATGGTTTTATAATAAAAATAGGGACTCTACATAATGGGTAAGTATTTAAGGAAAGTATTTGCGTATTTATTTTCCAAAAATTCTCTTGAAGTGTGTAGAGGATAGGATTGGGGGTTCTATTTTATAATTTAGGTGATTGGAACAATTGTAATCTCTCAAAGTTTTCAAATAATTTCATGTCAATTTCTTATAAAAAAAGATCCAAAATGAACAATTATCAAACATTATTGGATATAATATCTACATATGAAAAAAATAAATTAGACATGTTTTTAGGTCATTTTAACCCTTATCTATTTAGTTTGACCACCTGGTAAGCTTGTTTTAACCTTAACCATAGTAATAGTTTTTTATTTTTTATACAAATCATTAAGAAAAAAAAGTAAGTTGAAATTATTTAAAAATATTAATTATTATATTTATAAATATTTAATTCAATTTATCAAAATAAATTCATAGAATTGGTAGAATATAAATTAAAATCTGTGTCTAAGAGCTATTTTTTCAATGAAAAAATTTCCTCAAGTATAAATGGGTTTTAGGTACAAAATTTCCATAAAATTGATTCCAATGATCTAAATTGGATTAATAATAACATAATTTAAGTAATTTTATTTTTAAAACCATTTTAAAATAAAAAAAACTTTGTAAATTATTTAAACGAAAATACAATTTTAATAAAACATTTATTTTCATTATTCATCGAAAACTTAATCCTTTCATAAAATTCTCAAAAAATATTTGTAAGATAATTTTTAAATGTTTATTTAAATAATTAATTTTATTTTTTTAATTAAATTTTATAAATGTGTAAAAATTTAATTTTAAAATAAGCACACAAAACGCGATGAAAGCACTTAAAAAATAAATTTTAATCATAAAACTAGGTTTATTCGTATCCCTTGCCTAATAAAAATATTATATGAATGATAAAAAATTTGATTAAATTTATGATATTTTAAAATTTAATTAAAATCATTCACAAATAGTGACTAATTTAATTTATTAATTTAAAAAAAGTTGCGTGCATAAAAATATTTTTTCTGAAAAATATTTCTTTTCCTTTGAAATGAATTTTATTTTCATTTCTAATCTATTGGTAGCCAATGAATTCATTTTATGCACATGTAAACTATATTTTTTTCTCATAGTTTATTTATTCATATTCATACCCATCAATCCAATGGCTAGACTATAACTATCACATTAGATAATAATATTTTAATACTATATCACGATTCATTTAAACTCAATATTGTTTATAACACCATATATATAAGAAATTACATTTATTTAGAAAAATATTCATAATATATTGGGGAGTTACATTCCTTGATATCGACTTATAACACTAAACTCTAAAATATCTTGACTCAAATCTCAAAATCACTAGGTTCTCTCACGTAGTCTATAACAATATCCCATATAGGTCACAAATCATGGAGTAATATAAATGATCCCATCTCAGATACCATAAGGGAACTCACATGAAAAAACACCCACTCCTAGGTTCTTATGTATATATATATCGATAATCTCATAGTCAAGAAAACCACCCATTCTAGATTACAAATCCTCACCGAGCATCTACATACCAGACTATCCACTCAAGGATCTAGATATCATACATGTATAGATATACGGATCATGTCTTATGATAAGTAGAATAAACAATCACTGACAATAATATAAATTCATTTGTTTTTGTTAAGTAGAATTCCACTAATAATCTACATGAGAGAACACAATATAGGTTTTTATTAACAATTTATGTAAAATAAACCTATTTTATTTTCTTTTTTATTTTCCTAGAACTAGTATCCCAATCAAATACAAGAATATACCTGACATGTGAACCTATGTGAATAATATGATTTATAAACTGACACTCACTTTACACCTCATGCCAAGAGAAAAAACTAAAAAACCAAAAAATCTAAAATACTATTTTTAATAAAACCAATATATATATAATTAGAAAAACTAGAATATAAATCTGAACTCTCTGATAACAAGGACTTCAACTCATGTAGAAGTTGGTTAGGAATAATATAGATCATACATACCAAGTTCTGAATAGTCCTATCAATTGAATACAATTTTCTAAATAGTAAAAAGAGAAAAACTATAATCCCACTTTTTAATGTTTTTGGATCAGATCACTCTACTGTAACTAGACCGGGTCTCTATGAGACCTCCAGAATGCCTTCCCATATTCCGGTGTTTTCTTACTAGAAATAAGGGTTTATGGTGTTACCATGTGTTGACTATACCCTCATATCATAGTTAAGAAAAAAAAACATGAATGTAGTCATCAAAATATCCAATAGAATAAATACAAAAACAACCAAAATCTCCAAAAAAAAAACAATAAGTCATGTGCTATCAAATGAAATATCTATAATATAAAATGAGTTGGTAAGGAATTAACCAAGTCTCCCTAGGTAGTTTGTATACATTCCCAAATAAAATAAATAAAACCGAACCACCATAACCCAGTCTCGAGTCCCTACCCAATCCCATCTCTTAACTTTTTCTAAGCTATCTAGCTGAACCATTAAATATTGGGCCTCTGCACTACTTGTACCTATGATCATGAGGTCATCTTAGGTACTAACATGCTAGGGTCATCAAATAAGGGTTCGAGTAAAATAAAATAGCCTCCCACCAATGGTCTTCCTAATATAATCAGAATATATAGTGTATAAACAATATGATACTCTCAGAATAATCAGATAAAAAATAAAAACAATAAAGTAAATCACCATCAATCCTCAAGTTCTATAGAGACACTCGAGATTGACTATACCCACTTTTCTAGTCCAAGAAATTTCTGAGCACAGTGTTGGTCCATAAGATATTGTTGGCCACCCTCTCTGGTTTTAATAATCACAAATCATGTCTAATTATTTCAATCATGGTTCAATATGTGTAATTATGGTTATCTATGATCACATATAATTTTAACAAATTATGATAATATTTATAGTGTAAGGAAATCCAAATAAAAATATTTCCTAAGTATGAGAAGCTGGCACCGATATACAATTGATTTGCTGATGCTGATAGCATAAAGGACTCATCGATACCGACAGACACAATGTCTCACCGATAGTTCAATTGCACTTACCGACACATGGTGCCACCAACACATAGACAAACTGATATCAATAAAAGGACTCACCGATGGAATGAGTCCCCGATGCATGGAGAGACGAACAAAATGACTCACCTATAGAATGAGTCACTCATGGAAGGAGATACCGACAGAAGGAGATACCAATAGAAGGATATACTGAAAGAGGAATCAATGAAAAACTATTGAAATATTATTTATTCTATCTTTTTATCCAATGGTCATATTTTAGTGTTTTAATGTTACAGATTTCAATTATTAATTTTTGTAGATAAAATTAATCGGAATGTTATAAGTATGAGGTATATCACCTACCTCAAACATGCACATTTTCAGGATTCAGATTATAAAAGAGGAAATATCTCAAGCTGAAAATACACATAGATATATACAAAGTTACGTGTAGACAAAGCATCATACCCACACTAACAAAATACAGAGAGGAAGAACACACAAGGAACTCTTCATTCCTATTTTTTGTGAACTAGAGAAATATTGTGTACCAAAGTTACAACATCTCTACAACATTCAACTAAACCTAGGGAGAATTACATCTCATCTTCCTAGAAGATAGAACACAGTTCTCTACAACACTCTATTAAAATGTCTAATTCCAGAAGAGGATTCTAGCTTCAACTCTGATACATCAAAGAGTCCAGAGTTAAACTGCATACCACACATAACCTTCTAAACCCCATTTAATATTTTTTGTTTTATTGTGTGCCATTTTATTACATTCTCAAGCATTGTGTGCATCTCTCTTTAAAACACACACAGTCTCCTACACTAAACTGGAGGATACTAGCTATCCTCACACAACTATCTTTTTACACTTGTCTATCCCATGTAGAACTGTGGTAGAGGTCCTGTGTGACATGGTAGTATTTTGTTCCCATTTAGAACTATGGTAGTGGTCATGTGTGTCTTGGCTTTATTTTGTTCTCATGTAGAACTGCGGTAGAGATCCTATGTGACCTGGTTGTATTTTTTTCCCATGTAGAACTGTGGTAGAGTTCTTGTGACCTAGATAGTCTCTGTAATGTTGTGTAAACCCCAATCCCATGTCTGGATGAAAACCCTTATCTATATATACTTCTTCATCGAAGGTGGTCACAAATTAGAGAGGACTAAGTCTCGACTTGAGATTGAACCTCTTATTTTATATCCACTGTGTTTTCAAATTTAGTTTTATCTATTTTTACCTATATTTCAGAAAACCCAATTTCACTTTGATAGTTAGTCTTGGCTAGTGTTTATAATTATTTTGGACTATTATATTAATTTCAAAATTTGTATCAATATATTACACTGTTGAGACTGAGAAATAACCAATTTTCTAAGAAATTAGATGAACAGTTAGACTAGTATAAATTCACTAATTTGATTAACTAGCCTGATAAGCTTTAAATTCTAGGAATCTTTTTTATAAACTCTTTAACATAAATTATTATAGGAACTCAATTCACCCCCATCTTTATTTTCCTACTCCAACCGACATTTAGTATTAGAGGAATATTCTTTAAAATCTTTTTCAAATATTTTCAACTATAATTTAGTTGTCTTTTAAAGATATAATTTTTTTTGTTACTTAAATTTTTTTATCTCTTTAATAATATTTTCTTTAGTATGGATAATATATTGTAAGTTGCCACACCAAACATACCTCTCTACTTTAATGGAAAAATCTATGCCCAGTGGAATATTAAGATGAAAATTCATTAAGAAAGTATGGGCTTTGATATTTGGATAGTTATAGAAGATAAATATGAAGTACCAATGACTGATAGGAATACTTGGAGTGATGCCACAAAGACGACTTATAATAATAATTACAAAGCTATGAATTCCTTGTTTTGTGTACTAGGAGATGATGAACTTAATAGAATATCTTATCATACATCTTCCTATGAAATTTGGGACACTTTAGCTATTTCACAGGAAGGAAATTATAATGTTAAGTAAATGAGACTTAAAAATTATACTATTAATTATAATAATTTTAATATGAAGCCTGATGAGACTATTTATGACATGTATCTCAGGTTTAATGAAATTGTGAACACCATGATCTCTCTGGGAAGAGCTATTACAGCCAATGAGAAAATCATGAGAATGCTTAGATGCTTACTAGATAGATGGAGATGGGATTATGTATTAATAAGAGAATCCTATGACCTCAAATATTTTCTAGTGAAGGAGATGATAAGTAGGTTAATGATGCATGAGGAAGAACTAAAACTAAATAAATAAGAGGATGATGAACCCAAAATAAAATATGTCACCTTCAAATCTACTACATACAAACAGAAGGACAAATCTCAAGATGAAACTGAATGTTCAAGTGATGAACAATCTTCAACTAACAGTAATGAAGAGATGACTTAGACAACCAAAAGGTTTAAGAAATTTTATAGAAAGATAAAATTATTCAGAATTTCCAACTACAAATTAAATCATTATCATAAGGGTAATTGGAAAAAGGATTGTAAAAGAAGTGAAACTTCAAATGAAATTGTCTGTTATGAATGAAAAATAAAGGGACATGTGAAGGATGACTATCCCAAACTAAAGTACAAGAAGAAGTATGAAGATAAGGACATAAATTATAAAAAGGCCATGAAGGAAACTTGGAGTTATTTTCAGGAAAACTATTGTGAATCATAATCCTCTCATGATGAAAAGGCTAATAAGGAAAATATGGTTTTTGAGAAAAACACATCTAAGGTAATACGAAACTCTCTTAAACGTAATGATTATTATTCTGAAGATGAAAGTGTTTACGAAAACATGAATAATGAGGAAATTTTTGAATATTGAAATATGATATAAGAAATTTGTAATGAATTAAAATATAAATAGAAATTATCAAACAAACAACATGATTTTACTGATAATGTTAAATCTAAACTTGCTATAGAAAAAGAAAAAAAAGGCTGAACTGCTTAAGGAAAACAATGAGCTTAAAGTTCCAAATGATCAATAGAAAAAGAATTTAGAAAAGTTTACCCATGGTAAAAATATATTTGTTAAAATTCTTGATAAACAAGTATCTCCTAAATACACTAATAGAATAGGGTACCAACCAAGAATGAGGAATATAGATAAAACTCATTTTGTATCAAAATATAGAAAATCCAGTTTTATGGATAGTTATGAAAATTTTCTACAAGTTCGAGCCATGAAACATCTTCTATTGTTTCAATACTTTTGGACCAAATAAATTCTATTTCTAAAATACTTTACAAACTATTTATAGGAAACCCATAAAAAAATGTGGGTTCCCAAAGCTCTTATTATTAATGTTACTGGACCCAAACAAATATGGGTGCCCAAATACTTCATGTCTAATATTTTTGTAGGAAAGCTATTTGAATTGATCCTGTAAAAGTTTATGGTACTTGGATATTGAATGTTAAAGGCACTTGATAGGATATTATTCTTTCTTTAAGAATCTAAAAAATATTGATGGTGGGCATGTCACTTTTGGTGACAAGGTAAAAGGAAAAATCATTGGACTTGGCCATATTGGTAACTCTAAATTAGTTTCAATTTATAAAGTTCTTTTTGTTGATAGATTAAAATAAAACCTAATTAGTATATCTCTGTCATGCGATGATGGTTTTAATGTTAAATTTGAGGATGATGTGTGAATTGTTTTTTGAATTGTGAAAATGAGTTAGTATTTTCCACTTTTAGAAATGAAAATGTTTATCCTGTTGATTTAGATTCTTTAATTTCTAAAAATGTTTCATGTTTGAGTGATTTTCATAGAGAGTCTTGGATTTAGAATAAGATATTAGGAAACTACAATATTTACACACTTAGAAATATTACTAGAAAAATATTAGTCAAGGATCTACCCAGACTTGAGTTTCCATATGAAAAAGTATGCAATCCTTGCCAAAAGGGTAAATAACACAAAATATCTTTCAAACCAAATAAATAAGTTTCAACATCACAACCTCTTAAGTTGGTTTACATGGAATTGTTTGGGCCGTCTAGAGTTTCAAGCCTAAGTGGTGAGCACTATGTCTATTTTCTTATAGATGAATATTCTAGATATACTTGGACCTTCTTCTTGGCTAAAAAAGTGAAGCTTTCTCTCATTTAACCAAGTATTCTAGGACTATATAATATATCAGTGGTATTAGAATTTAAACACAAAGAAGTAACCATGGATGTGATTTTAAGAACCAAGAGTTTGAATCCTTTTTCTCGCAAAATGGCTATAGTCATAACTTCTATACTTCTAGGACAACCCATCAAAATGGAGTTGTAGAAAAAAAATAGAACCCTGTAAGAAATTTCTAGAACCATTCTTAGTGAGTATGACCTACCTATATACTTTTGGTTATAATATTTCAATACAACATGATATATAATCAATGGAGTCTTGATTAGACCTATTTTTAAGAGAACTATATATGAGTTGTGGAATAATAGAAAACCCAAGGTTAACTACTTCAAAGTTTTTGGTTGTAAAGTCTATATTCTTAACACTATGGATAATCTAGACAAATTTTCCTCCATGAGTTATGAAGGGATTTTAGTAGGTTATTCAATTTCTATTAAAGCCTATAGAGTCTTCAATAATAGAACCAAATGCATGGAAGAATCTATACATGTCAAGTTTTATGAGACAGATCCACATGAGACAAAGACCCCTCTATAAAATCTTGATGATGATATGTCAAATCTGGACATCGATACTAAATATTCTAACTATCCTATGAATAAATATGTTAAAACATCTAGTTCTAAAATTTTTCCAGTATCTAGACATAATGAAACCGAACCTATAGAAGAACCTGAAGTGAATATCCCTTCTTTCTTTAGACCTATTATAACTCTCAAGAACCATCCTTTAGATATTATAGTTGGAGATTTAGAAAAAGGAACTCATACTACAGATTATCTCAGAAATCTTGTAGAACATCAAGATTTCTTATCGCATCTTGAACCTAAGAACATTAATGATGCTATCAATGATGAATTTTGGGTGATGGCTCTACAAGAAGAGTTAAACTAGTTTGAAAAAAACAAAGTCTGGAAACTTGTAGATATATCCAAAGATACCCTGACTATAGGCACTAAAAGGGTGTTTTGGAATATAGTATATTAATATGATAATATAGTTAGAAAAAAATCTAGAATGGTTTCACAAGGTTGTAGTCAAGAAGAAGGGATTGACTCTGAGGAAACCTTTTCACTAGCATCTATACTTGAGGCCATTAGAATCCTACTTGCATATATAGAACATCTATATTTCAAAATTTATCAAATATATATTAAGAGTGAATTCTTAAATGGTTATATATTTGAGGATGTTATTTTTTGAACAACACATGGTTTTACAAATCCCTACTTTCCAAATAATGTTTTTTAATTAACTAAAGATTTATATGGTTTAAATAAAGCTCCAAGAGCTTGGTATGATTGGCTCATCACTTTTATTATTTCTAAAGGTTTACAGAAGGTATTGATGATCCTATATTTTTTATAAAACAAATATACAAATATGTTTTAGTAGTATAAATCTATGTAGAGGATATTATTTTTGGATCCTCTAAAAAATATTTATGTGTTGATTTTTTAAAGATGATGAAAAATGAATTTGAGATGAGTTTGATGGGGGAACTCAAATTATTTCATGGATTTAAAATATTTCAAAATAAGGAAGGTATTATTTTAAATCAATGTAAATATACTAAGGATATTTTAAAAATATTTTTCTCTGATAGCACTAAGAGTAGTGAAATTCTAAAGAGTACCACTTGTATGCTGGACCTTGATGAAGATGGTAAATCTTTTGATCAAACCACTTATAGTGGAATGATTGGGAGTTTAATATCCTTAACTGCATGTAGGAAAGATATTATGTTTTTTTGTGTATGTGTGCATGTTTTCAAGAAAACACAAAATAATCTCATTCAAATTATATCAAAAGGATTTTTAAATACCAAACATATATAAAACATTTAGGAGAGTTCTCTCTTAGAGGAAAACCTTTTGATTTGGTGAGTTATTTAGATGTTGACTTTGGTGGTTGTAATTCAGACAGAAAGAGAACCTCTGGAACATGTCCCTTTTTTTTGCAAGTCTCTAGTTTCATGGTGTAGTAAGAAACAAAATTTTGTTGCATTATGTACTGCCAAAGATGAATACATAGATGCTGGTAGTTTTTGTGCAATTTTTTTTGGATGAAACACACATTATTAGAATATGGATATCAATTCATACATGTTCCTATAAATAGTGATAATAGAAGTGCTATTAATATTTATAAGAATACTATTTCTCATTATAGGACAAAACAAATTGATGTAATACATCACTTTTTTAGAGACCATTATCAAAAAGGTGATATAAATTTCGAATTCGTTTTCACTGAACATTATCTTGCTAATATTTTCACTAAGACATTGAATCCTGAAATAATTACCTATATCAGACATGATTTAGGAGTGATCAATCTATAGGACCTTAAGTTTTTATTTCATTGATAAATTTTAGGTGAAGTTTTCATACCGACATTGGAAAATTCAAACAAATAGTGTCACACCGATAGTAAAAGTATGAAGATGACACTACCATATTGACACCGATGCTTTGTCATGCCGACATAGTTGTTATGAAAAAACTGATGCCTTGTCTTGCTGACACTGTTAGTGTTATGAAAAATCTGTCATGCTGACATTGATTACACACTATTTTTTTCCATTTTATGATTTTACCAAAAGAATATTGTTTCATTTATTTTTTTGAAACTGGTTCATAATTTTGGGATCTAAGCCCTAAATGAGATAAATTTGAGTCGATCCACTCTACTCTTTTACCCTTACACTCACTCAGTCGTTTCCCTCTCTCCACCCTTGACCTTTCACCTTCCGACCTTTCACGTCCTGAACTTCAAATAAACTGTTGGAATTACACGTGTGAAGTGAGATCTTGATTGGGGTTCTGGAAACAAGTCTCATGTAGCTAAGAAACATAAAGGGGAATCAATAAAATATTATAGAACTATGAATCCTGCTCTGGAGAACCGTGTAGTGACTCCATAAAAGGAGGTTCTTATAGAATGACTGTTGGAAAACAAGTCTTCGCTACTTAGGGAGTTACAGGACCAGGGATGACTTCAGTGGTTCTAAAATAATGAAATTATCTTTTACACAAATTTATTACATGAATTTTATATGAATGATGAGTTTCTATTGGAGAGCAGTGATATTTGAAGGATTAAGTCCATAGTGAAAGGCAAGAGAATTCTTTTTCATCATGGTCATGAGTTGAATGTCTTAAAGTCCCTCATGTGTGAGTGTTTGATGATTACCAGGGTACCTATCCACTTGATAGTGACATTTTTTTCTTTGAGATAGATCTGAAGAAGTTTAATGACAATAAAGTGCATAGAAGGCCTATAACTACAGAATTAGATGGGGAGGGCAGAATTTTTTTCAATTTCATTCAGCACCAAATCTGTCCCAATAAAGTGGACTTTGCTTCATTAAAGTATCAATATATTTATTTGGTGTACCTACCGAGGAAATGGATTAAAGTAAAAATATGTAGTTATATCTTGGTTTATATCAATGAGATTATTAATACTTATTTCAAGTCGAACTCTATTTTTTACACAAGGATGATTTCAGCTATGCTTAAGGAAAAAGTCTGTGTAGATGAAAGTGATGAAAATGTTTCTGAGTGCACTGGGATCTACCCAATTAAGGAAATTTGTGAAAGAATGAAAATCAATTGGAACCTATAAAAGAAATAATAGTTTGGTGATTAATATAAGATTTATGAGAAATTAAATCCAATGGACCATCCAACTAGGCCATAAAATATGGATAATCTTAGACTGAGACTAGATGTGGTAGTTGTTTACTCTTCAGATGAGGAAGAAGAGATTGCCACACCAGTCAAATATAAAGGTTATTTTATTGATGATAGGAGTGATAATGACACAACTGAACCTAAAAAATGTTTTTATTTTGTACCTCCAAATCCCCCACTTGCTTTACCCTCAGATGAACCAACTCCTAGCACTAATGGATATGAGGAGACAAATGTCTAACACAGTGTGGTTTATGTAAGTAGACTTATAGCTCTGAAGATGAATAAGAAGAAGAATAAAAACAAGGAAGTTGAGAATATAAAAGTAGCAGTGGTAGTGGTAGTGAAGAGGAATAAATTGAAGAAAATACTGATAGAAATGGAAGTAAAGAGCGTGCCTCTGAACATGATGATGTTGAAGAAGGGAGTGGTGAAGGTAGTGAAAGTGATGGTGACCATCATGATAATGATCAAGGTGGATATGTAAATATGGTTGATGATTTGGTTCATAAAGTTGTTGTAGAACCTTCTATAGTTACTGTTGAAGAAAAAATAGTAGTTGAAAATCAAAGAGAAGTGGAAGCTCAAATGATATCTGCACCTCAGTTAGTGTATGAAAGAAGAAGACCTCATTTTGAGGGTGAGAAATGATTGAGGGGATAAAAAATTAAGGGGGAGATTCATGTTAGAATAGATCAAGTTGAGGAGGAGCCTCAAGTTGGAAGAGTGAAAGTTAACACACTCACTCTTTGGGAACCCTCTCTGCTATCTGAATGGTAAGGGGATCTGGGTATGTTGTCCTTGAATTAGGTTATTTTATCTCTAATGCTAAGGAAAGTGTAGTAGTTCCACATAGACCACCGGTTTAAGAGAATGTTCTTGTTGAGACACCTCAGGAAGTGGCATTTTCCTCAGTCCCTAATCCTTCTGTTTTTCGGTTACTGGTGACTATTTCCCTAGATCAGATTTTGAGAATTTAAAGGATGACATATGTTCAGTTGTGAGAGTTTCAGTTCAATCTCAGATGGTCCATGTGATTCAAAAATCTATTAGGGAAAACATGCAGCTGAGTGATGAATTACACTCTCTCAAATATTCAATAAAATAGATGAAGAAATTTGTGAATAAGGTCTATGAAATTAAAATTTCATAAAAGGTCATTACTGAGATTCAACCAAAACTTAATCAAAATGGATGAAACAATTATTGAAAACACCACCAAGATGAGAAAAGAAATGACTGGGATTATCTTTGTAATAAATCATCTTACCTCTGAGTATAAAGTCCATCAAGAGAATGTTCTTAAAACTTTAAAGACTCACACCTTATCTCCTATTACTCCTTATACCTCTGGTTAGATATCTCATGCCTTGGACATTGAGGTAGTTAGAAATTTTGTTAAGAAAGAGATTCAAGCATTATTTCTTGCCTTTGTATTCGAAACTCTTTCTAAAATTGAGAAGAACACAAATCGTGTGCATGATATGGTCATATTTTACACCAAGGAAGAATTTGTCACTAAGGAAGAGCTTACAAAGAGGATTGATTCATATTTCTAGAAGATTTACACCAAGAACCAGTTGACTAGTCATTTTAAATATTTTTTATAGAATTGGACATTACCCCCAGTTACCAGAGCTTTCAAAGAGAAATTCAAGAAATTGAAACAATTCACACCTCTTCTTGAAAATTTCATGGATAATAAAGATGAATTTGAGAAAGTTATGATGTATGGTGGTGAAATCATTGAGTATTTCATCAAATTATTAATGACATACCTTCATGTGTAGAGTGACACAATTGTGGTGCCTAATGCTCCACCTATCGGACCTACTGGATCAAAGCCTCAACCTCAAATGATAGTTTCATAGGCTTCCAGTTAGATTCGGCCCGTTATCACATCACAGTCTCAACCTCAACTTTTATCCCAACATAAACCCAGCCTTGAAACTAATGTTTTAAAAGGAGTAATCTTACCTCCTCTGAATATTTCCTCAGAAACTATAGCTTATCAACCACCACCTACTAGATCTTTGATTGATCCCTCATAGAAAGGGAAAGGCCATATTGACCCTAAAAAGTAGGGTGGATGACTTTTGATAAGACTGATGTATTGTACTTTTTTTTCTTTCACTGACTATTGTAATACCCTGTACTTCACTATTTAATAGAATTCAGTGCTCTTTCCTGTCATCTAGTTTTGTTATATCTATTATTCTCTGATATATATTTTTTCTTTGAAAACTATTTCCTTCTTTCTTATTCCTTTGATTCTATTTCATTCTTGATTTTATCCTTTGATACCCTTTCAATTTTTGATAATCCCAAAAGGGGGAGACCAGTTTGGAATTATCTTTATTTATTTTACCATTGGTACAAATATTATATATTTTATTTTTCTTACCTCTAATTACATATGTCAAGAAAATGCATTAGTATTTGATACCATTATTTTTTCCCTTGATACCAATACTATTTATTTTACCTTTGAACCTTATCTATATATTGAGAAAAATCATCAGTAATGGGATATGATAAGTAAAATGATTATATTACACATAAAATGATTGTACTTTATAATTTCATGTTTTGTGATCATAAAAAGGGGGAGATTTTTCTCCCATATGATATTTTTCCCACCCTCTCTAGTATTAATAGTAAAAAATCATGTCTAATTATTTCAACCATGGTTAAATATGCATAATTATAGTTATATATGATCACATATATGTTTAAAACAATCTAATAATATTTATTGTGTAAGACAGTCCAAACAGAAATATTTCTTAAGTATAAGAAGCTAACACCAATAGAAAATTGAGTCACCAATGCTCACAACACAAAGGATTCATCGATCCTGACAGATAGAATGTCTCACTGATAGTTCAAACGACTCATTGATAGTTCAATTGTAACTATTGATGCATGGTGTTGTCGATTAATGGTGCTACCGACACATGGTGATACCAATGCAAGAACTCACTGACATATAGACATTCTGACTGAATTAGACACCGATAGAATGAGACACTGATTCCAATAAAAGGACACACCAATTAAATGAGTCACTGATGCATAGAGAGACTGATAGAATGACTCAATGATGGAATTATTGAGAAATAAAAGAAGATACTGATAGAAGGAGATACCGATAGAAGCATATATGGATAGAGTAATCACCGACAAACTATTTAAATATTTTTTATTCTAACTTTTTATCCAGAGGTCATATTTGAGTGTTTTAATGATACTGATTACAGTTATTATATTTTGCAGAAAACATTAATTGAAATTTTATAAGTATGAGGTACAACACCTACCTCAAACATGAACATTTTTGGGCCACATATTATAAAAGAGGAAATATCTCAAGCTAAAAAGATACACAGAGATATAAAAAGTTACATGTAGACACAGTCACTGACACACACGAACAACATACAGAAAGGAAGAACACATGAGGAACTCTTCATTCCAGCTTGCTGTGAACCATAGAACTTATATGTACCAAAGTTCTAGCATCTCTTCAGCATTCAACTGATCCTAAGGAGAAGAACATCTTATCTTCCTGGAAGACATAACATAGTGATCCACGACACTCTGTTTTAGTGTCCGTTTCCAGAATAGGATTCCACCTTCAACTCTGATACATCAATGAGTCCATAGATGAACTGTATAATACATAGAGCCTTCTCAACCCTATCTAATATTTATTTATCTATTGTGTTCCATTTTATTACATTCTTGAGTAGTGTTTTCATCTGTCTGTAAATCACACACTGTTTCCTACACTGAACTAGAGGATACTTGATATCCTCACACAATTACCATTTTATACTTGTTTATCCCATGTGGAATTCTGTTAGAGGTCTTGTGTGACCTGGTTGTATTTTTTCCCATGTAGAACTATGGTAGAGGTTCTGTGTGACCTAGTTTTATTTTGTTCCCATGTAGAACTATGGTAGAAGTCCTTGTGACCAGGTTGTATTTTGTTCCCACATAGAGTTTTGGTAGATGTCTTGTGACCTGGACAGTCTGTGTATTGTTGTGTAAACCCCGATCCAGGGTGTGGATCAATACCTTTATCTATAAACTTCTTGGTGGAAAGTGATCACCAAGTGGAGTAAAATAATTCTCATCTTGAGACAGAACTTCTTGTTTTATATCTTCTGTGTTCTAAAATTTAGTTTTCTCTATATTTACCTGTATTTCAGAGTACCGAATTTCACTTTGATAGTTAGTCTTGGCCAGTGTTTATAATTGTTTTTTCTTATTAGATTAATTTCAAAAGTTGTATCAATATCTTATATTGTTGCAACTGGGAAATAATCAATCTTATAAGAAATTAGTTGAATATTCAGACTATTATAAATTCACTACTTTGATTAATTGGCCTTTTAAGTTTTAAATTCAGGTAATCCTTTAAATAAAATCTTTAACAAATTTTTTTATAGGATCTCAATTCACCCCATCTTGAGTGTCATAATCCGACCAACACATGGTATATCACATCTATGAATAAAAATGGGAAAATAACTACTAATAAATCACCTAATATCACACTTGAGGGAGGGGGAGGAAGTGGGACCCCACCTGAAATATCAAATAGAACATGGGGGAATGTTTATCCCCACCTGGAATATCATACACAAGAGCTGAAGATCAAAGCCACCTAGAATATCATACACCATTAAGGTAAATAATGGTCACACATGGAATCTCATATACACTCAGGCAGAAGATCATCCCCGCCTATAATATCATATAAAATCAGGGGAATATAGACCCCAAGAAATCTCATACATACTCAGAGGGAAGAGTGAATGTTATCAAAATCTCATATGAAATTAGGGGGAAGAGCAGACCCATCCAGAATCTCTTATGTACTTGGTTGGAGGAGCACCCCCACATAGAATCTTATATAAAGATTTGGAAAAAATAGTAACACCATAATATTTTATTATGTATTTTCATTTAAACAAATAATACGATGAATAGATTGTATCACATGTGACATAAAACTAAACAAAACAAAAAATAGTTAAAATATAATGTGAAATATCATTAAGAAACTTACATGAGGAGTAAAACCCTGAGTAAATAAAAAGATAATTAAAATTCCTTATTTAAATTCTTTATATATTTTTATTATTATCATTTTAAAGAATAATTTTTTTTCTGAATAGAAAATGAATTTAATGAATTTAATTTTTAACATATAAATAAATAAATCTAATGGGATGTGAATAAAATAATTTAATGTTAAAAAGGAATTTTTTTGAAGAACTATTTTTAAAGTACTGTGTGCTATTAAGAAATTGATTAATTTTAAAGGATTATTATAATATAAAATTTCAATTTAAAACCAAATATATTAACACTCATTTAATTATTAATTGATATTAAATAATTTTAATGACTCTTAAAAGTTTAAAAATTCAATTTTTATAAAAATAGTTTTTCATTATATATATGTTTTCCTTTAGAATTTAAATTCTTAAATATTAGATTTTTTAATTTGAAAAGAGTAACAAAATTTTTAATTCATTAAGAAAATATTATCTTTGGATTATTTTTTAAGATTTTTCTAAAATTTTAAATGTTTAGTGAATAGTAAAAATATAGTTTTTATAAATACCACAACTATTATGAAATTATCATTATATATTCTTGAGTTAAATTTTATGAAACCTTTTTCTAAAAAAAATATGAATTTTATGAGTAAAATAAATAATTTAAAAACAATATTTTGAATTAAAAAACTTACTATTAACATTTTGCAACCCAAGTAATATTTTATTATAATAAAAAACTATTTTTGGTGCATTTCATTTAATTAGTTATTCACAAGATTCAATTTAGTTTTAAATTTATTTTAAACCCCTATTTTTTCTATCATAAACCAATAAAATTAATATTATTCATAATATATGGGAAAAAAAGCATTAATTCATTTTTATACTTAAAAATACATTTTTTCAAAAAAATATCTTATTTGTGTTATTAATTTTATATTAAAGTTATTTTTTTATCAATTTTTAAAATTTAATAATATAAAATTGATTTAATATTTAAAATAATAATTTTAAAATTATTTAATACGGTAAATTTAATTTTAGGGCATAAAAATAAGTTACCAAGGTAAAATGTAGTCACCATGGTAAAGGTTAAAACGAGGTAAAAATTTTAAATCTGGAGATAAAGTCACAAAATATCTCAAATATTCATCTCTAAATGATTGAATGAGGGATTTAAATACCTAAACATATCTTATCCTTATTAATTATAAATTATGGATCCACTTTCCTTGAATATGGGATCTCTTTTTATATTAGGAATAAATATTTACAAAAAATTCCACCCTCTCAATTATAAAAGGACCCCGCCACCACCCTAATTATCCTCACACCATAATTATATTATATTGGGAAATTTCTTCCAAAATAGCTTATAAATACTATTTCCCATGTCCTAGAGGTTTTGGTCACACCAAAAGATTAATCTAAGAAGGCATAAGGAGTGGTCTAAAGGAGGATATCCAAGGAAGAAGTAATTGTTCTAGCCGAGTTATTCTAAGTTTCTTTATTCTTATTCCCCCTATAAACATATTAAATCCATAATGATATATTTAAATTAGTATAATTATTATACTTAATTTTTATTATATTGTTATAATTATTTCTATATACCTTCCCTCCATCCATTAAAAAATGAAGATAATGTTTGTATTATGGTCGGTTCACCGCCTCCATAGATAATGCATTTTATTTTTCATCATCGCCATAATGGATAGTTATAAATTATGGATTTAATGAATAAATATGATATTTATGACTGGATTAATATTATTTAAATATAAATTAGGCATTATATAAATGATATTTCCAAATAAATGATCATTGAGATTTTTATCACCCAAAAAAATAATGTCGATACATCTTTTACAATTAAAATATATTTTAGATAATATTTAAAACTGTATAAATTTTTTAATAATTTAATGAAAAATAATCTATAACTATTTAATTTTTGGTATTATGGAACTATTTCAAAAAAAATTATAATTTTCAACATACCAAAATAGTTTTACAGAAATTGATCACACAACCCCAAGTGGATGATGAGAGAGAAGACTATAAAATAAATGAATGAAATATTATAATAAATGGAAATTAAAAAATTAGATATACATGAAACTATTTTTGAAAAAATTATTAATCATTATTAGTTTAGAATATAGGAGGTTAGAGAATTTACAACAAAACAAGAATCCATGGTAATGGTTCTTCATCTTAATTTAAATTCCTTGAATCATATTTCATATTATACACCGTGTTTTCTTTTATATAGTGTAATTGATACCATATTTTATTACTTTATAATAAGACTCTTTCATTTCATGATCTTTTAAAATATATAATATGATATTCCTTACATGTTCTTTTGATTTATACAATTCCAAATTTGTAAGAGTTTCTTGGCTCAAATTTCTTTCTTTGAGACATGTTCTGTATTATACACATATTCTCTTTTATATGGTGTATATATATCAAATATGACATATAATATCATTATTATCTATTTATTCATGATACTTTAAGTTCCATATCATGTCCTCTCTTTCATGGTCCTTTCATCTAAATGTTATAATAGCTATAAGATTTTCTTATGCAATCCCAATTTGTTTTAAAGTTTGTTTATGTCCATGTTCCCATTTGAGGGAATTGTTTGGTATTTATCTCTGAAGACCCATTTATTTACTTTTATATGTTTTTTTGGTTTTATAGTCTAGCTTATCCTTCCACTTCACTTTTTTCACAATTCAGCTAAAATATTTCTCATAAGTGAAACCGACCTTGTCTTTTCTTTTCAGTTGAGAATCTTTCTATTTCATATCTATATTATTTATATTGATTCAATAATGTTATTATATCTACTTATAAGATTTATTAAGTTTATTTTTTTTTTAGTTTTTATACCATGGTCTTAAAATAATATTTTTAATGTTTTCTACGTGGATCATTTCTTACTTTCGTTACAAAAGTCTGAAAAAGAAACCTCATTTTTAACATTTTCTGTATGAAATAATTTTCCAAATTTTAATTATATTCTTAATTATAAATATTACTTTTCATGTTTTCATGGTTTTACCTAGTAAATTTTTCTCATTATTCTATGAATTTTATATTTTTAAAAATTTTCAAAAGAAAATGATATTTGTTCTTATTTTTAATCTGATTTTCTAATATACTTGTAAAATTGTTTTTTATTTACGTAAAAATAATCCTTTATTATGTATCCATGTTCTTACATATCTTTAGGGTGATGGAAATGAAATATTTATAACAGAAATTATCCATCTCATACTTTTTATTTTTTAATCATTCACTATATATATACATAACCTTTTTCCAATTAATATCCTCCATGAATACACTATATTTCATTATTTGTATTAAAGGGTGATTAAATAGATACCCATATATAGATTAAATGAGTAAATTATTGAATAAACCACAAACCCTTTATCTATACAGTGAAAAAACCTTATAATTCATTGTTTTTATTGAACGATATTTATCTAGAGTGTTACTTCATTTTATTGGATGCCTAGTTAATTCACATGGGTTAATCATGTTATGATTATTGATGGATTTATGTATATTTTCCTTATATGTCACACATATTCATATACATATTATGATGTGAGGGGTGGGCCCAAAAATATACTTCCCTCCAATGCGTTGAATAATGTTTTATATTTCATGGTATGATATGTAAGGGATTTGGGAGTAAACCCAATCCATTAGGGTACTTTTCCCACTATGATATGTTTTCTTAGTAGTGATCCTTGAATTATGCTTAGAATTTCATGTTTTATATTTCTTTCACTTTCTCATGTTTCTATGATATCTATTTATTTATATTGAAATACTTATGTTATGATTCATGGATTGTGATCCTAGGTCTTATTAGGTATGATTTTCTCAAAATAAGTTCTTATACCTTGATTATATTATCATACCCACATGTTTATATTATGATCACTTTTTATCTTTGATTATTATCTCTTAGGTTTACCCTTATAGAGTATTTTAGGTCATCTATCTTATGTTTTAATTTCCCTAGGTTATAAAGAAGATTTTACTTATGATATGTCTAGAAGGTTTTTGTGTGTTTAGAATCTTGTGGGAGATATTGAAGACTTATTGTAAAACAAGGAATCCTAGTTTAGTGGAAAAAGTACTAATTTTTGGAGAAATATATGGGTTTTTTAGTTAATGTTTTTTCTTAATTATCTTGAACCATTATCCTAGAATTTATTAGGTATGTAAGGGACTAAATATTGGTTATTTATATTATAATTATGAATGTTTATATTTGGTCCCCTTCAATTGGTATCAAATCCAGTATGTAAAGAATGTGTTTTTAGCACTATATTTGAGAGTGTGGGTCTATGGTGTCTCAAACATTACCTAACAAGTACCATATCAGCCCAAAAACCTATGTTAGCTACTTTTAAAAACCTGATATACTTTCTCTGGGTTGGCCTCTATAGTGCACAACTTATTCCATTTATTATATTACTTGCTATACTAGGGTACCCTCTCTCCGGGCCCATGAGTCTCATCATGGTTTGGGAACCCCACATGGGTTCCTTTTACACATTCCAAACTCTAGAGTAAAATAATCTCTTCAATGGGAATAATGTCCTTTAACATAGTCGTGATCACATAACGGACTAATAAGACTTATAGGTAACACGATATGACCTGAACCCAAGGGAGTGGTATAATGTACACCTCCATTCACAAACCAAACTAGGTCATTCCTCACATAAAACATACACACACTGATCTATATGGAATCATTAATTGGCTGTGCACACATACTATTGGGGTAGGAACACTCTCCCTTCACCCACTCATCTAGCCAATAGGTTCTCTAGCACTAAATTGTTTCATATGTTCTACCCCTAGGCCAACCATTCAAAATCTATCACTCTTCTTTAGATAGAAAGAACTACAGGAACCAAGAAAAGGTATACTATGTTCATTTACTTTTTTATACCTATTTAGGGTTTTTATAACACATAAAAACTATTTAGATTTTTAATATCATCCATTGATGACAAAGGCATCAAACCAGTGTCTAAGGGTCTACCGAGTCCTAAAACACTTCCATTATTTTGATGGAGTTTTTAAAATAATTTTTTTTATAAATCAAGGTTGATCACACATATGTAAAGATAATACACATCTCATACACATAACACAATCCATAAATTTTAGAGAGATGTTTAGGGACTACTTATCTTATTCAGATTTCCTCCCTTTAAAACCAACACAACGACTACTGCCTAAGCTCATACAAGTTTGAATGGATATCTCTCATAAACATGCATCCCTAACTCAATAAAAGGAATAATAAAAATTTCCAAAAAAATTATAATTATTTTTACAATTTATTTCATAATTAATTATACAATCATTATATTGGGTGTATTCAATGAACAAATCACCAATGATATTTTATAGTTTAAATATTGTGATAAAGGGTGTGATCCAACCTCGTTCTCCATTTGAAAATTTTATTTAAAAAATAAAAAAATCATTATTCTAATATATTGATTAATTTTACTCAAAATGTTTATAATCCATAAATAAATTTAAGTTAGTGTCATTCCTCCTTTATTTCACCCAAAAACTAGTGTGATAACCGTTCCAGGATTTCCTTTATCTAAGACACCCAAAATACCATTAATAACAAGATAATACCACCATGGTTTTGTAGAATCAGAACCAAACCATAGCTTGGGTTGTAAAATTTTGTAGTGATTAAAACTGGGAAGAAACTGAGGAATATTCAAAGTAGAGTGTTAGATTTACCTTAAGCTATCTATCTGATTAAACAACACTTGAATCCATTAAATATTGAAGTAATAACCACCTTGGAAGATACACGGGAAATATAACCCTTTGATGGGAATATTTCATATCATTATGGTCTAACCAACCCTTATTTACCTTTATATTCTATTTTAATGTTTTTTAATATTTTGGAAAAATAATTAATAAATTAATAAATTAAAAAATTTAAAAAATATTAGAACCCTTAAAAATATATTCTATATATCCCCCTAGGATCCCATATGTAATATATAAAAAAATAAATTGTCATATACATATATACTAACACACTACATATCACATATAAACCTTACATAACATCAGAGTTTAGAAAAATTCATAACCGCCCTTTATACATAATATATATATGTCATACGTCATGATTTTACCTTAAAAAAACTCAAGATGTAATATTTTACCTTTAATATAAGGTTTTTTTATTAATAAAACCTTATATATAATATATTAATATTTGATAACATTTTTTACTTAATAAAATTCCCATTTGTAACAGTTTTTATAAAATACAAAAGGTTTTTTCAAATGCGTAATATCCTTATTCAATGTGTAAGGATTTTACCTTTAGAAAAAACATATATATAATATTTTCTCTATGATGCCTAATATATTTTCCTAAGTTAAAGTTCATTTCTATTATATTTACATGAGTATGTAATGTTTTTTCCTTTGAAAAAAACCATTTTATAACATATTTCTTAACATGTTTTATTTCTTTCTTGAAAAACCAATACATAACATTTTTAACCATGCGTAAATATTTTATATAATGTATAATATATTTTAAATATCACACATAATACGTAAGGTTTTAAAAAACTATATTTTATTTATGTGTAACATTTTTATTTCTATATGTAACATATTTTTTCACCCCGGGAGATACATAAGTTTTTTTGACTTGGGAGAAATATCTTGCACAAGGTTTTATAATTATATTTTTTTGGAAAATGGTTAAGAAATTGAAAATATAAAAAACAATCCAAAATTTCCCCACTCAATTTTGGCACTAATAGGACCTCCCCTAACATTTATGTTTCAAATATTTAGTAGTAAATGATCCACTGACACAACCAGTACAAAAGGTTTGATTCCCAAAAAATTCCAACACTCCTAATATATCTACGTGGTCCCATTATGCATGGTTGATCTAAGGCTCAACCAAAATCAGTATATTAGTACACTAAGTCACTGGTTAATATATTTGAATACTAATATATATATAATTTAGTAAAAATTCAAACAAGTTTGGGTTTTTGGAAAAAATTTAAATAAGTTCATACTTAAACCAATGTGGGATGTTATAACCTGCCCACTATAATGCTTCTCATCCATTGGAAGTATCCCTGAGCATCCTCCATAAACCATATTGGTAACCAAAATATGATGTATAAACCCAATTATATATCTTCCAATGGTCATTCTCATATTGAAACTACACCCATACTGACTCCACTACTCAAAATACTTCCAACACATGCACTGCATTGCCGATTATATCCACCACTCTATAATAATGCACCATTTCTTCTAACATTTGTGAATTCCAAATTCACTAATGTTACATCCCACCAATTGAAGTTTTTATTTTATGAAATACCCTAGCCAACTTAGTGTCACACTCAAGAATCACCCAACCATCCTTATCAAAATATTTTATATCACACTCAAGACTATATAAATATCATAAATCCCCACCACATTTCACATGTCAATGTGATACACATGAGACTTGAAATTTACATAGTCCCATTCTCCCTATTGGGATGTTGCCCAAAATATACATCAATTCATACAACTCAACCACCATCCCACATATAATAGTTATAAATTACCAAACATAACAACTCAAATTTATTTCCATCGAATAATACCCTATATATATATGTATTTTACACTCACCAAATATAACCTATCTACTTGCATCCAAGCACCATCTCAAAAATGCAACCACCTACAGTTAAGACCATTAGCACACTATTATAAATTATTACTAAAACTACTAAATATGATAATCACATAATCAGATAATATATGGTGTATACCCCACCATGTTACTTTCCTTAAACCTCTTATCAAGCACAGTTCCCAACAAATTATTACAAAATATGTGTTACTCCCCATGAGCCACACTCATACCATCACTAACAACTCCTATAAAGGACCAAGATCAGAATAACCATTCCTCTAAACTCTGATCCATATATGATTTAACATCTTTATATATAGTATCACATCCAATCCTCATCAAAACCTTGAATCTCTATACCCATATGCATCTCATTTACTCCATAGGCCCTCAACCCTTATACAAGTCCTCATCAAACACCAAGAAAAACCTACCCACCAACCACTACCAATCAAATACTAAAACTCACGAGACCTACTAATATCCCTTGAATTGGTCCAAATATCAAGAACTAATTTAGAGCCCATTAATAATATGGTGAATCTCACAACTTCTTTCTAAATCTATAGATAATTTGCTGTCATACGTTCAGTCTCGATGAATCTAAACCAAGGTCTATGAACCTTCTCACCATCACATGAATATCACATTCTATCCTACTATATGACCTAAATAGTAACACTACAAACTGAACATTATAGAAAATACTAACTCATTATAGTGAGGAAACTCTGATTGATTATACATTATACTGATCTACTCATCCCCTCATATTTTCACCAAACCTAACTGTCATCATTTTTCATTTTAATTTTCATAAAAGTTGAGAACCCATCTTTCAAATGAGTTAACTATCTCCTTATGAATGAAGAATAGGATGGTGAAAAATGTAACAACTATGAAATTTCATCCATCATCATGGCCTCACCCAAGGAGTCAAATATCATACACAACTTAATTAAACTACATCATAGATTTCTTAAAATCCACTCATCGACAAATCTCACATGTCAATAAGGCCACTCACACCTAATCGAAACTAATATTACCTAGCCGAAGAAAATATTAGGTCATAAAAATCCACCAAATATATTGGTTAAATAAAATATCAAAATCTTATCCCACATTTAAGATAACATCCATCAAACCAAACCCACAATGATGCTCAGTGGCTACCATTGTCAAAACAAAACATAACCAAGAAGGTCTAGACCATGGTGTTACCCTTCCATATAGTCCAACACAGACCATATAAAGTCATATCCCATCAATAATAAGATTTTTGACCTAGATAATCAATTAAACATGACTCACACATGTGTTCACATCATTAATTCTAGGAAAAGTTCCCAAATTAACTTGATGACCATGCCTTCCACGCATGTCATACTTACCACAACTCAAAAACTACCCATTCTTTCTCATCTAAAATATATAAGGAATCTCAATTCATATATCAATTACTCAATAAAATATTCCATGCATCAAGAACATGAAAAAAATAATATACTCATTATTAACATCTCTAAGGAATTCATAAGCTTGGGATAACCCCTCTCTTAAGTTATCCTCACATCTATAACAACAAAAGGAAGGAATCCTACTATTCAACCATAACACCCGACTCACCAATATCATGAATCATAATTAAAAATCACTAGGTTTTCCCACTTATTATATAATCATGTCCCATATAGGTCAAAAATAATAGAGAGACATCCATTCTCCCATAATAGATACCACATGCTAACTCACATGCCAAAACACCAACTTCAAGGTTCTCATATACCTCTCAAGAATATCATACTCAAGAAAACTATGAACTCTAAGGTAAAAAACCTCACCATACATCCACATACCAGATAACCCCATCGAGGATATTGATCTAATACATGTTTATATATACACATGATATCACACTATGATGACTATTATCAAATTGATCACAATCATTTTTTGGTTAAATTAATTTTCATTCAATATTTATAGAGGAAAGAACATTATAAATTTCTATTGGAATTTTATTTAACTGATTCCATATGATGAAAAGAACATCTAATCATCGATAGAAATACTAAGTCACCTGGTTAGGTTAAGTATAATTACACTAATAATCTATATGGGAAAACCCCAAATAGGTTTTTGTTTTCAATTTAAGTAGCATGGCCTATTTTATTTCTTTTTTCTTTTCCTAGAATCAATATCACAATCACACACAAGCATGAACATTTCATGTAAACCTATATACTAGGTATGATGCATGAACTCATCCTCTCTTCCCACCTTGATCCAAAATAAAAATAATTAATAAGTACAAAATTAAATTTTGAATAGAACCAAATAAAATATAATATAAAAAACCTGAATAGAAATCCCAACTCATTGGTAACTTGGACTTTAACTTAGGTAGGTGGTGGAGAGACACAAAATATAACATCTATCCAAAGTTATAACTAATCTTATCCCCTTTCTACCACATCCAAAATATTAATCAAAATAAAACAATAATTTTATGACACTTTTTAATATCCCAAGCATGAATCACACTACAATAGCTAGACCAAATCTCTACATGAACTCAGGCTCAACTCCACATAGTCAGATGTTACCAACTATCAGTGAGGGTCTAAAGTGATTCCATGGGGATATTATACCCTCATATCATATTGAAGTAAAATAGTGGAAAAATGTAAGTATTCCTCACAATATCCAATATAATAAATAAAAAAATGTCATATATCACTAGAATAAATAATAAATCATGTGAAAAAACAAACTATCTACAATGGAACATGAGTTAGGAATACATAGACCAGATATCCCATGGTAAAATCACATATATATTTTTAAAAAGAAAACAAATAAATCCAATATACCACAACTTTTTCCTGAGACCCTCCCCAGTCCAATATCCTGACTCCATATAAGTTGTTTAAATAAACCATCAAATACCGGGACTCTTATCTACCTATACCTATGATGATTAGGTCTGATTAGGTACCAATGTGTTAGGGACTCTTAAATAGGGTGTCAGTAAAACTTAGTAGGCCACCAACAATGGTGTCTCTAAGATAACCAAAATATACTATATATGCATAATATGATATCAACATAATAATAAAATAATAATTGGAAAGAAATAAGATAAATCACCTCCAATACATGGGTTCTAAGGTGACACCTAGGATTGAACATACCTTCTTTATCCAATATTGGATATCTCTAATCATGAAACATAACTTCTGTGAACACCTAGGGGGAAAAAAACCCACCCAAAAATTACCCCATTTTAAACTCAGGGGGAGGGGGGGGGTGTTCCCCCACATGAAATCTCAAATAACACTAAGTGATAAGAGAGACCCCACCCAAAATATTATACACACTCAGGGGGAAGAGAAACCCACCTTAAATCTCATACACAATAATAAAGAATAGTATCCCCACCTAGAATATCATATTAACTCAGGGGAATGATCGACCCCACTTAAAATATTATATATAATTAGGGGAAGAATGACCCCACATTGAATCACACATAGACTCTAGGGTAAGAGTATCCCTACCCAAAATATCATATATTATTCAAGGGAATAATGGTCCTATCCAAAATATTTCACTTACTCAGGGGGAAAAGAGACCCCATCAAAAATATCATATACAATCAGGGGGTGAGTGATCCCACTTATAATCTATTACATACTAGGGGAATATTAAACCCACCTAAAATCTCTAATAAACATATGAGGGGAGAAATGACCCACCAAACACTATCTCAACTCAAACATTTGGGTTGGTAACTTTCCAAAACCTAGTATACTTTCTACAATTTAGCCTATCTAGTGCGCAAACTATCCCCTTTTATCACATTAATCACTAGAATGAGGCACCCTATCAATATTCCAGACACCCCACATGGGTTCATTTTTCTTTAATTCCATACTCTAGGTTCAAACTGTCACTTTAAATAGAATATCACCCCTTAGCATAGTTATGATCTCATCATGACCTAATAAAACTTATAGGAAAAACAATATGAATCAAACATAAGGGAGTGTAATAACATCCACCTACCTTCCCAAACAAAACTAGGTTGGCCCTCTCACAAAAACTATAGACACTCCACTCTATGACATCCTTAATAGGATTCACACACATAATAGTGGAGGAGAAACACTCTCCCCACACCCACTCATCTAGCCATGAGTCTCTCTAGTACTCCCTTGTTCCATATGTTCTATGCCTAGGATAAAAATTCTCAATCTATAAATCTACCTTATATGGAGAGGACTAAGGGAACCTAACTAGTATCCACTATATTAATTTACCTTTTTATACCTTTTTAGGGTAATTATGTCACATAAATCCTATTTATAGTTTGATCTTTAACCATTATTGACCAAGTCCTCAAACTAGTGTCCAATAGTTAGTAACACACAAGTGATGGGACCACATATCAGATGCATATAATAAAATGTATAATCTTTAGGGATATATTTTGGGACTAAATTCCTCATTCAGAGTCACTACCTTTAAATCTAGCATATAGATCACCTTTAAGATCATCCAAGTCCAGCTAGCCATATCCCATCAATATGAATCCCTAAATCTGTCAAAGAATATCTAAAAATTGAAGAAACTATTTATAATAATTTCGAAAACTTATTTAAAAATCATTTCTTTAATAAATATCTTTGGAATATTTAAATAATAACTCACCGGTAATATTCTATAATTTAAATATTGATCTAAGGTGTTTGAACCACCACTGATATCTATTTGGACTATTTTTGCATAAAATCACCAAATTCTTATTCCAACACATTCTTTAATTTTAATCCAAAAATTAAAAATCCCTAACTAAATTTAAGCCAACAACATACCTCTCTGAATCTATACCAAAACTAGAATTATAATTCTCTCAGGGTATCCGTTATCTAAGATAACCCTTCATATCGAGACAATTCCACCCTGATGTGTTGGAGTCATCACCAAACACTAGCCTGAGTTTTAATAAATTAGTAACATAGAAAAAGGGTAATAAACTAAATAAAAATAAATTCATAGTGTTATATTTACCTCAATATATCTCTCAAATCAAACAACACTTAAATCCATCAAGGATAAAAGGAGAAACCACATTGAAAGAGATTGGGTCAAGATAACTCTTCACCAGGTTTATTTTACAACATTATGATCGACCCAACCCTTTTTTCCCTTTATCTTTTATTTTCACATTTTATAAATATTTTGAAAAAATTCTAGAAAATTCATGAAATTCAAATATTTGAAAAACATTATAACCCCCTAAACATATATATTATATAACCCCTTATGAGCCTATATATAATATATATAAAATATTACATATCACACATATATATATATATACTTCTTATCATATATAAAACTTACACATCAAAATATTTTGAGAAAATTACTAACCATTTTATACATAAAATATATAAGTTATGTGAAAGTTTTTCCCTTACGAAAAACATGATAATTAATATTTTATCTCAAAAATAAAGTTTTTCCCTTAGTAAAATTTTATACATAATATATTAATCTGATGTAAGGTTTTTCCCTTGAGAAAATATCCATGCATAACATTTTTATAAAACACATATGGGTTTTCACCTGCGTAATATCCTTCTTCAATATATAAGGTTTTTTCCTTTTGTAAAAAACTTATACATCATATTTTCTCTATAATTCATAGTAAAGTTTCCTGAGGAAAATTGTTTATATAATATATGTACATGAGTATGTATGTTTTACTCGTTAGAAAAATTCTGTGTGTAATATATTTCTTATCAAATAACATTTTTCCCTTTATGAAAAAAACCAATAATTAACATATTTACTCATGAATAATAATTTAATATAATGCATAATATATTATATATATCAAGCATGATCTATAAGGGTTTTAAATTTTCTGAAAAACCAAATGTAATATATTATATTTCTATGTATCATCTTTATTTGCACTTGTTACATTTTTTATCACCCTAGAGATATTTAATATTTTTTTACTTTGGAGAAATTTTTTGTGGAAGGTTTTATACAATAGAAAATTTTAAAAAATGGATAAATCCTAAAAAATATAACAAATATTTCAAACTCTCACCACTTTATTTCAACACTTATAGGGTCTTACCAAATATATTATCCACCAAAACATAGTAGAAAACTATCCCATAACTTTTCAAATTCCCGAGTTTTGATTCCTAACAAATTTCTATACTCCCAATACCTCCAAATAGAACCATTACACATGGCCAACCCAAGGTTCATCCCAAATAACTGGCTCATCATACTTGGTCACTTATTAATAGTCTTACACACTGAAATATATTTATCTCAGAAAACATTAAAACAGGTTGATGTTTTTGTTAAAAAAAATCATCAAGAACATACCCAAATGAGCTTGAAATGTTTAACAAATATTTTTGAAAACCATTATTCAAGAAATATATATAAGAGAAGATTTTTTAATTAAAGATAAAGTATATTTAATACATATTTCAGAACCATTTTCTTCAGAAGTAGAATATTCAATTTGTATTAGAGGGTAACTTCTAGAAGAAATTCATAATAACAATTATTTTCATCATGTTTCTATTTTTTTTACTTTTCATATTCCTTATACAATTTTAACTGTTGGAGGTAACTGAGTTATTTTTATAAAATTCATTATTTAGTCTTTAATCGATAGTTGACATTATATTTTTGGTAAGAAGCAATTATAACCATCCATAAACTTTGAGGTCAATGATTTAGGATCACATAATTTCTCTATATAAAGATTTATGGACCCTAATACCCTTCTTATGGTCATTTCTTGTGAAGACCTATAGTTTTTTTCAATTTCAAATCTTCAAAATATTTTTTCAATTTTTGATTCATCATGGAATCTTTTGATTTATGTTCTTAAATAATATTTTCCATGGAAGGATGATTGATATTTATTGGTATAATAATCCAAAGTCATTGTTTAAGAGTGTTTCTCAACTCTAAGGATGAAAGTCTATTTATTTACCAGGTAATAATTTTTACTTTTTCTATTTGATGACTATTAAATAGATTTACTCTTATGCATATTTTAAGAATTTTATGGGGAGAATAAATATAAATTTATAATGTAAGGGTATTATTTTATAATATTAGTGAATAAGTTTTTAGAAGTGATTGGTCTACTTCTAAAAAAAGAATCTTTGTTTGTATCATAAAAACTTTTTGATGTTTCAATAAATTTTATCAAGGAGAAATATATTGATAGTTTATTCTTAGTGAAATAGAAATTTGAAAAAATACAACATTTACATATGAAATAAAGAAATGTTTTCAATATATCCAAGTATTATTACTTTTTAAGAAATTAAATAATAATACTATAAAGATTCAAGACATTTATGTTCTATATTTTATTTAATGATAACAGATCCCAACATTATTAGGTTTATATGGGACTATATTAATTCCATTTGTATAATAATAGTAAAGATAAATATTCTTATGCATTGAAGAATCTTGATATATATTTTGATCATGACTATAGATAATGTTGGTATGAAAGATTTTATAACTCTTATGAGGTTAAAAGAAAATACCTTGAAGAGTGAGACTATTTTCAAAATTAAGTTGGTTTAAGTTTATATTTAGAAAAGTATTTTTATAGAGAAATGGATTTTAAAAATTCATTAGTTGAGAAGAAATAAAAGATTAAGAGGAATTATACTAAATAGTCAAAGAATCAGAATTATTCTAGAGAACCATCTATCAAAAAATTCACTGAAATAGAATAAAAAAATGTTTTAGAAAATCTTATAGAAAAGTACAAGAGATGAAAGATGAAAATAAAGATAAAATAGTAAATAAAGGATAATAGGTTTCAATAAATATTTTTGAACAGAGTAATATATAATCTTCCTTTAATCTAGATAAAGAGGAAGTTAATTATTTACAGGGAGAGGTGGAGAAATGGAATTAGATTGGGAAAAATGATAAGTTTTCACTGAAGTTAAATAGATAAAGAATACTTGAACCTCTAGTAACACTAATAAAAGATGGTCATAAATAGAATCAAGCACCATAAAAGAAGATTTTTTTTCTATATGGATCTATAATAGGATAAATGAAGATCAAAACATTAAAATTTAATGTTTAACCATATTCCAAACCCCTTTCACCACAAAATCTTAAAGAATGAGAGGGAGAGAGAAAATGAACCAAAGCAACCAATTTTGGAAGAAGTTATATTAAAGTGATTTAATCCATAATAAGTATCTGTTTCATAATTTCTAGAAAAAACTTTATATTCTAATTCATTAGAATCTAGTAGTTTATTGAAATAAAGATCTCAGAAGACAATGTTTACTTTCAAAAATGGAAATAAGTTATAAAAGTATACTCTGCTTGGTTCTTAGGAAAAGTAAAGTTTAGAATAGAAATTAGAATTTATTAAAGATAATTCATTGGTTGATAAAGATTATAATGAGGATATAGAGGAAGAAAAATAAGAAGATAAATATAGTACTCTTATTGATATTTAAAATATCACTCTATAGAATAAGGATCATCCAAAATAAAGGATAAAAAATAAAGCTGCTTGATTTGAATCAAATAATGCTTCAAAGGAACAATTATATTATGAAGCTAGTATAAGTCTAGAAAATATGTAAGATAAGTTGTTTATAATAATTAAAAATATGGATAAAATTCATAACATTGTGTCCATACTTCCAAAAATTGTCATCAGGTTATGTTTTTTTTGTATGATCAATATACGGATGTTCAATTCAAATGGTTATAGAATCCAATTCTAGATCAACATGTATAGATTAAGGTTGATATATTTAATTTTAAAAATTAATGTGATCAAAACTTTTAAAACATTAAAATAATTTAAAAATATATAAAGGATCAAGATGTTTTGATCTAATAACTTCTAGAAGAAAATGAGGCTCTTAAGTAGGAATCAAATTATCTCAAATAGAAATATGAAGACAAAGAGAAGATACTTTGTAATATTAAAGAGTGGATTGAAAGATCATAAACAAACGGATAAATTCCTAATTTCATTATACTTTAGTTTCTGTTGAATGAATTAAATAAAATTTTCTTTTATCTTTTATACTTCTTTTTACCAATTAAATATATTTATTTTATTCTTGAAAATAAAAAGGGAGAAATATTGTTTTCTAACTTTCTTTTACAAAGAGGTAGAAATTTTTTCTGGTAAGCAGGGTATGAAATTTTTTCCCAGTACATACACTTTTACCTAAATCCTAACTACCCTACATGTATCATTACCTCTTAATTATAAGGGACACTTAATCCGATCTACACCTTATGTTAATACAATTACTCATCTTACCTATTTAAATAGTTTATCATATGTAAATTATTTAACAGATGATGTTACGTATAATTAAAACAAGTAAGCACACATGACCCATAGATTATTAGTTGGTTCACCACTATAGTATAATCCATGTAACTTGCAACCAACAGATTGTTAGTGGACCAAAAATAATAAGATCATTGATTGTGGTTTATTCTAGGTCAATACTGCCTAAAAGCATTGCAATTGCATCTATTTAGAAAAGTTGTAATATCTCCCAGGAATAGGTTAACTCATTGTTCCCTCATTTACTCAATATGTTAAAGGTAAAATCATTTGGCACATAATCCTGGAACAATATACCCTTTTGTTTGATGAAATATGTTGCGAAACTCCCCTCAAATAGAATCATTCCATGACAGTTCCTAGAAACTCCTTCACCTTTGGTAAATTTTTCTTGAAAAGAGAATCCACCTTCTTTCTAGGATATTTTTTCAATTCCTTTATTATTCTAGTTTAGATACCATAATGCCACTTCCTTGTTATATTTAATTTATTATTATTATTCTTCCTAATATGATTTAGTGGATTCACTCTTTTTATTTGTCATATTTTTCAATGAAAACTCTTTTCTCTATTTCTTCAGTTACTTTTTTATCATATAGATTCTCTCGCTTCAACTGTGGGTATTTTTATATAGTTTAGATCTCTCATTTCACAACCCATAATTTATTTTAATCATTTATTATTTTTATACTACCTTTATCACATGTAATATAAATTTCATATTAAGAGTTAAAAACCAACTCTTAACTTATATAAAAATCTTAATTCACTTTACTAAACTAATACTTCCATATTTAAAAAACATGAAACCCATGAGAAACCAGTACAATAAAATCATCAATATCTTTATAGAAAAGATTCCAAATTTGAAAATATATAATCCTATGGCATATTATCCATCAATACGAACCATAATCATTATGAATCCATGTATGTAACTACTATATTCGGTGTGTCCTCATTTTGCAACATATTTAAATATTTCATTTAAACCAATAAAATCCCACTGTAAATACTCTTAAATGTTCTACTAGAATCAATATAGTATTTATTATAATGATATTTGAATATCTCAAAAGGCATTCATGAACCATAAGATATATAAGACACTCCTTCATTTACTAACTCACTTCTACCACTATATAGTTGTAATTACTATGATGTGTTGAGTGCTTCTCTACACAAAAACCCCTTCCAAACTTATTGTTTCTTAACACCATAGTATAGTGAGTTTCCACTTCAAATATGAAATTATTAGAAACCCCCATTATAATAGCCATCATATTAGCACTATAGTGTAGTCACATTATTTTATGCCTCTACTATAACATATCACATTATATTGAAATGTATAATGAGATCTCAATCAAAACAAGTGGAAAAAACTTCTTCCCTATAATATATACTCCCATACAAATAGTAAAACCTAAATTATCTATGTTGATTGTATCATATTATCTTCATCATGACAATGATATAAACTATTCTCCATGGTTACCATTACATCAGATAAGTTACCCCTTGGATCTTCCCTTACATGAGCAAGGTAAATCCTTCTATACCCTTACACAATTTAGGGTACCCTCATGCTCTTCTCCACTACCATTATGCAAGTCAAGTGATTTTACCATTAACTATATAAATCTATTGATCCTCACTTCTACCTTATTATAGAAGGTGGTAACAATAAATTAACCTTACATAAATCCATTTTTCATTACATTTAAATAGATTCAAGGTACCACCCTTACATGTGTAACGATTTCCTTGTTCACCTTTACATAGATCAAGGGTATGAAACTCTACCCTAAAACAAGTTATTTTTCCTTTAATACTTCCTTTACATAGAATATCAGGGTTTAGAATTTTCTTTAAATAGATCATGATTTCTTATATATGAATAATAAAACTTCCAGAAAACCCTTCATTTATATAACAAAACTACTTGATGGATTAATAAAAATCCTCTAAGAATCACCATGAATCAAATTCATACATACCAAATATCTCATTTATAATTTCATCCAATATATAAACCATCAAACAAAACTTTGAACATCTCAAGAAAGTGTGATCAATAAATCACCTTGTTTCGTCATCCATTTATCTTCCACTTATGTCATCAACAAATCCAATACAAATTTTTTTCAAAAAATCCAATCCAAACTTTTAGAGGTTCAAAAATACCCCCTTTTTACATTGTTTACAATATAATAACTTCTTATTTTTATCTATATAAACAATTCTTACCCCCCCCCCTTGGAAATGAAATCCAAAAGGTGGACCTCATCAATAAACATCCTCAACTTTTCCACCCCTCAATATGTGAATATCCTTGAAAAAAATTACAAATTTATCCAAGTGAATTATTCCATTATTATTATCTAAATTTTTAAATGATATAATTAAACTCCTATATTAATAAAATAAGAGGGTTTCTTCATATAATTATATCCACCCTTGTGGATAGGGAAGAATTCATTCTCTGTGATCCCCTAAATCGAATCAAATTCATCTTTTGGATTCCATCACTTGGTGGATAAACAAATACTCTATTTACTGATTAATACCAAATGGATTTTTTTTGGTGAGAATGTATAATTCAATAACCTTCCTCAAATCAAAACTCCGTAAAATCTACAAAAACTCACATATATCTAGTGAGTAAATTTTTTACTTAGCAATTGGGATATCAAAAAAATACTCTAATCCGATTGATCTTGGGATCGATGTATGAAAAAAGAGTCAAATATAACCTACATGATGCTATGTATGTCACTAATTGGTAAATTAAGACAATAGTAGCTTTATCATTCCACTTTCCAAAAAAAACACAACCTGTGATCTCATCACATCTTCCCACATTACATTAGTTGATAATCAGGAATTCAAAAAGTGTCAGAAATATACCACTAGAAGTATCAATTGATACAATTTTTAAATAAAAAATATTAATACCATTTTAACTCCCATATGTAATAGAATTATTTATCCACAGATAAGTCTTACAGGCCTTTAAATTATCATCACAACCCACCCCCTGAAGCCACCATCTCTTGAAACCATATATATTTATAGAAGTTATTAATATCCTAAAAAATATATTTAGTTGATACCGAATTTTAAACAATACAAATAAATAGACATAATTTTGATCCTTGTAGTTTCTTCCAATATATCCACTTTATCCTTAATACTCTTATTCATTCATGATACATGTTGTCTAGGATAACCCATGACACCACCAATTTCATGCATTTTTTGAGCTTTAATAAATATATCTTTTAGCTCAATTTTTTGTTCTTTTCAGTACATTTACCTTATGGGTTTTGTCTCCCCATGAGTTATACACATATTTAAAAAAGTTAAAAATATTTAAATCATATAGGTTTAGATTTAACTTCCATAATCCTCAAGTTAAGGAGGATGATTAGTGACTATGAACCTAAATTTTCCTTTATCTTAGAATCCATTTTTAGATATAAATCAAATTTAATTGATTATAATATCTTACTACTTTTTTGGATTTTTTATCTTCTTCAAACCCCAAAACAAAACCTATTTTTCCTTAAATGTATCTACCAAGAACAATATTTTCCACTCCAAGTTTATCTTTAAACCTCTAAACTACATTGCTGCTTAGACTATCCCTATAAGAATTATTAGGCTTTTTAACATGTATATATTATTTGGTCATCTTTTTATCATTACCCTTTTCATATTTGGAATCATGTGAACTCTTCACATGATTATAAGTTAGTTCTATATCTCTCAATGTGGTCTATGGTTTATAGAAAATTTTGGAGCTTCTATACACTATAGTTTTGGAATAGGAGTCTTAAATATATATTTTCTGAAATCTATTTCTCAATGGGATAGTTTTACCTCTAAATGTAGGATGATTTATTCAATCAACCCTTACTAATATTATTATAAAATTATCAATTGAATCATGATTATCATGTAAGTAATTGTTAAATTAATTACTGTGAATTGTTTTTCCTATTTTTGATAACATATCTTTATAAATATTCCACGAGATTCACTATATGAAATTCACACACATGCTTCAAGAAAAAATATGCGTTCATACATTCCATTGAAATAGCATATGTAACCTCATCTTCCTATATATCTCATACATTTCCCAATACATTTTGTAGGAACTCCTTTAGATTTGTTTCTAGAATCTACAATATTTTTTCTTTTCTTAGGAATTTCAATAGATCTATTCTTCTCATGCATGGGAGTGAGTTAATCATGAACAATAATAGATTTTACCATGGATTATGGTCTTTGGGACATGAAAGTATTTTACTTATTCTCCTTTAAGATTGAATAATTCCCTTTCTATTATTTATCACTTGTTGAAGGATAATAAAAAAAATTGAAAATAATAATTTAGTTCTGGATTACCATTGGGATCCAACAGATTATTCATCAAAGTAACCACATATATTAATTATTGAATATTTTTTATTTTATTATCATGATAAGAATACACATATTTCTTAATAATCTTCCCACTAGACATATCCTCTTCCAATAAAGAGGAAGTCTTTTCTAACATATAACTTTGCTCCTTTAATTTGGAATTAATTTGAGAAATGTAGTATTTGAGACATAATTTTTCTTGTTTTATAATTTTCTTCTCCTCAACTAGTTTTTAAAGTTGTGAAACAAGATCATATTTCTTATATTTATAATTTAAAAATTATTTTGAGTTTATATTCTTTCCCTTGACACCATCTTTGTGTTTTTACACCTTTGTGGATATCAACATCAGATCTTTATCTTTGGAATCGTTATTCTACCTTATATTTGTCGGTAATCGAGCAAGTCTTTCATTTAATATTTTTCAATTTGTCAAACTCAACATTCAAAACTTTAATCCTGATGTATTGAGACTCATAATATTCTTTAATCATAATAATTTTCTCATTTAAATACTAAACCATTTCATTAGATAAGAGAAAAACTTACAATTTTTACTTTCTATGGAACTCCTCATCATCAGTAGTCCCAAATTAAATTGGATAATAAGCCTCTTCATTTATTCTTTCTCTATCAATAAATATATAAAATGAAAAAATATGAATCATTTATACCATGATTTTGTAGGTTGTTGGATTTCTTCAGTATTATCTCACTCCTTTCAAAAATAGTTCCAAAATATGGAATTACACTAGAATTATGGTTCCTATTTGAAATTATTCCCTTTTCCCTGGTATCTAGAATATTAGATTATTATGAAAAATAAAATTCAAAAATAATCATATCAAGTTATCTCAAAAAAATGAAATATAAAATAAACTATCTCTTTGATAGTAATTGTTATTACTAAATGGGATTATGTAAGAGATATCCAGCGGGGGGGGGGGGTGGTGGATCTTGGAATGAAATATTTTCCCAACACATATAATTTTTTTTTCAACTCTCAATGCCTTACTTGGATCTTTACATTTTAATTATAAGGATCACTTATTGTTGTATTCAATTTATGTTGACCCAATTGATTGACCTACATTTTTAAATTGTTTTTCTCATATTAATTATTTAATATATTATTTCATGTAGAATTAAGACAATAAAAAAATAGGGGATAAATATTTTTACTTGGTTCACTACTATGGGCCAATCCAAGGAGCATGTTTCCAATAATGTGTTGGTGCACCAAAAATAATATGCTCACTGCCTGCAGTTTTTGCAAGGTCAGTTCTAAATGGTCTCATTTACCTTAAAATGGTTTAATATAGATGTAATATCTCTCCAGGATCACTACCATAACAATACAATCCTTTACTAACTACTTCAAATAGAAAGTTTTTTCCTTATGGTCCAATAATAATATCATATTTTGTTTAAAGATTACACTCAGAAGATGTAGGTTCCTATGAACTCTAGGATGATACTTCACAAAGATATTATTAAATTACCATTTAAAACATCATTCACTGAGAGGTCATGAAAACTCCTTCCCCTTTTGAAAATTCTTCTTGAAAAGATAAGTCACATTATTTCCATGATAATTCTTGAAGTCCTTTTTCATTCTTATTTAGATATTGGAATGTACCCACCAAATTATAGTGAAATAAATAATATCCATTAAAATATATATAATGAGGTAATGGTTGATCTATTCTATTTTTTCATATTTTTCAACGAAGGATCTTCTCTATATTTCTTTGTGTATTTTCATAATAATGAAAATTTGGTCTCTCTATCCACATATATTGTCATATGGAGTAGTTCTCTCATGTCACAACCCCTAATCTCTTTCAATATTTTCTTTTTATGGTGACATTAAAAAATTCCTTATAAATTCCATATTAAGAGTCAAAAACTAACTTTTAACTTCTTAAAATAGCTAAGTTCTCTTTAATAAATAATATTTTCAAATTTTAAAATATGAAATATAATTCCCCATGGGTTTTAAGCTCATTAAATTTTTAGGGAGTTTGAATGTTGGACCTATTTTAGGGATTATTTTAAAAAATTGGACTTTTTTTATATTATGAGACTTTAGAAATATCTAAAATATAGTTTTTTAAATGGATTGAGGTATGGTTGGTGATATGGGTGCTTAGGTGGAGGCTTTAAAAAGGTTGATGGTGGATTCTAGTTGAAATTATAGTTGTGGGTGGAAAAAATAACACAACATAGGGAACTACAACATGCTGGATTGGTGAGGGCGAGAATAACATGCCATAATTGATTTACTATGGCATGGTATTTGTGGTGGATTTAATTGATCATGACATAATGGACTAGATGCACCATGGTGATATATGGTCGAGGAAGACCACAACACAGCCTGAGGGCCAATCCCTTCAAAAGGGTAGGGAGTTATACAGTTGTCCCTACTATTTGGGGATCATCTACACTATAAATAAGTATGAAACACTATATTTTGGTCCTTATCCTAATTAAAGGAGACTGTGAAATATCCTGAAGGGCTCTACTATGAAGGGATCTTAGGAGTACTGCCTTAGGTTTCCCTAAGGAGAGATGCACCCTAAATTCTTTCTATATGTCATATCTAAGTGAATTTTAAGGGGGATGAATACCCACGAAGCATAGTTACTTCTCCATATGATTCATCAACTTAGAAATTTATATTTTCTCTTAAATTGATACTAACTACTAAAACTGTAGAATAAAAAAAGTATGAGGTCGACCCCATGAAGAACATGGAAGAATATAGACAACTCTCAACTAAATGTTAGGTCATCCTGCTATTTAAAATATCATAAAATAATTACAACTATTTAAATTAAAAAACTATAAATCAAAGGAAAATAAACTAAAGCTAATAGAAAAGAAAAAGAGAGTGAAATCAGTTTCCATGGGTGGTTTCTCTAAATTTTTTATTAATAATACACTCACTAAATAATTAAAATAAATTTCTATACAATAATTAATTGTATATGGATTAATTTGGTCAATCACTACCAAAACTATCCTAGAATCCGGGTCCACTTAATACAAGAATCCATAATAACTAGAATGTACATGGTTGAATGCAATTACAGAAGAATAATTCAATTCAATGATCATGAATTAATTACCTTTATCATGTTATGTTTTATTTGCTATCAAACATAATAATCTAGTGATTTAATACAAAATATAATAAACATGATCCACAATAAAATATTATTTGAAGAAATAATCCTATGAATAAAGAATGACTTAAGGAATGTTGGTATACTCTCTCTTCCACCGAATCCACTTCATCCTGTGGGTATATCTAATAATTTTTTAGTGGTAATAGAAGTTGAATATTATATAAACCATAGAAGAGAGAATATAATAATAAGGGATAAATAATAATTTAATTGAATACAATAAATATTAATTCATAATTAAAAAATGAAAATGAACATAAAACATAAACTACAACTATAATCTTTGAACTCCACCGATTCGAATAAAATCCTCTCTTATACAGACACAAACAATTCTTTTAAAGACAAAAATTACTACAAAATATATCCATTATATCTTTATTTGTATCATGCATATTATATACTTTATCTTATCTTTATCTTATCTTATATATATCCTATATTATATCAATTTCTAACTCCTCTTTAACGAATGAAGTCCATGTGTGATAATCATCGAATATCTCATTTAAGATATATATCATCTTATATCTCCATTATCATAGATATATATTTCATTATTTAGGGTAGCAAAAAAATCCCCAAATATTTGTGAATTCATCATGCCAAATATCCACTCATATCTACTTTTATAAATAGCATATTACAAATGAGAGAGATACATAGCCAAATATGTTATATCTGTGAAAATATATCATTCACGACATAAAAGGAAACTTACTGTGTGAATTTACTTTTTCTTATACATTGAACCACATGAATTTATGTCCCTTGTTCCATGTACATTTACTTAAAACAAAAAACTATACTTCCAATCTTCACCATTTTACACAATAGAATAATTCACATCACGGACAATGGCTCATGGTGTGAATATCATTCCTATTTGTATAACTCTAATCCAGTTTTCTTAGTTACACCTACAAATGGTATCCTCATAGTGTGGACCCAAATTGGCTCATATATATTTTCTATAAAAACTCATATAAATATTTTCAACCAAAATCACATAAAAACAATACAATTAATAGCAAAAAACAACTATTTATTTTTTAAAGTCAATGAAATTAATATTGACATTATTCACATGAAGTATAGATATCAAATTCACCCACACTTAAACTATGATTGTACTCAAGCATATAATCTCAACATAAACTAAAAATAAAGACCATGCTACCAACATTTAAATTTCCAAGATAATAAAATTAAATAATTATTAGTGAGGAAAATAAATTTTCAAGCATCACATAAGAATATATTTCCAAATCCTCACTTCTCAAAAAAACTAGCCAACTATTTTGTTTACCTTTTCCCCTTGGAAATTGACGGGCTTATCCTAACTTTTATTAAAACTTCTTTGTTTATTATTATCAATAATTTTACTTTGTTATCCAACTCACATGAATACCTTTTTATCATCACTCAAGGTAAAAAGTTAAATAGATTTATGCTTATACCATGAATAAATACTCCTTAACCATAAGGTTTCATTGGATATAAATTATAGACTCTATAATGGAAAATAACATAAATAGTTATAAGGATTTTTCATTAAGGATAAAAAAATTATGAGGCTCTAGGTAGGTGAGTATTGATGTGAAAATAAATTAAAGATCAAAACAAGGTTGAAAAACATTAAGCACAGGGCATGATAATGATCAATCAATCTGAATGAAATCCTCATCCTCAAAATTGAAATTTACGCACTAAAATTTGATCACTCATGGAGCTCCATTACTTCCATATAGGATGATCAATTTAGAAATTTATATTTCCTCCCAATCTAACACTAACTATTAAAAATATATAATATCAAAAGTATGGGGATAATCCCATGAAGAACATAGAAGTGTACCGACGAATCTGGTCTAAATATTAGGTCATAATGATCTTTTAAGGATCTTAACAAATAATTTAGTTTAATTAAATTACAAAAATGAGACTAAAAGGAAAATAAATTAAAGTAGAAAGAAAAATAAGAAGATAGAAATTAGTTTCCTTGGGATTTTTCTCTAAATTGGTTAATCAAAATATGATCAATAAATAATTAAGATCAATAGATATGCAATCATTAATTGTATGAAGAATTAATTTAGTTAATAATTATAAAAAATATCCTAGCATCTTGACCCTCTTAATACAAAATTACAAAATGACTAGAATACGTGTGGATAAATTTAATTAAATAAAAATAATCCATTTTCGTGATTATGAATTAATTATCTTTATAATGATAGGTTTTCTTCACAATCAAACACAAAATGTTAGTGATTTAGTAATAAATATAACATGAGTCACACCAAAATACTATTTGAATAAAATCATCCCAATACCAAAGAAAAAATTAAGGAAAGTTCGTATTCACCCTCTTCCACCAAGTCCACTCTCTCTTATGGATCTAAGTAATCATAAATGAGTGGTCATTGATGATAAATATGACTTACACCATAGAAGATGGAATATAAGAACAATTACTAAAGAAAAATTTACTTCAATAAAATATATAGTAATTTAAAATTACAATAAATAAAGGGAACATAAAACCTAAACTAATACTATGAATTCTAGACTCCCCGAAGCTAAACCAGCATCCTATAATATATACACAATAGCCATAATTTTATATAAAACTATTCCTATAATATATATCCTTTATAACTTTCTTTGTATCCTATATCCTATCTTCTTTATCTTCTCATTATCTTCTCTTATATCTATCCCATATTATCTCTTTTTTAACTCCTATTTAATGGATGGAATACACATGTGATAATCCTACAATATCTCTTTTAAGTTATATATCATATTATAAAAATATAGGTGGTAGCCCCCCCATTTTTATTATTAAAGAAAAAACCTCTTTATATCTAGGTAGAGGAAGATATATTACATATCCAAAAGGCCCATAGGTATAGATTCCTTAGTGAAACTAGGACTATAGGCCCCAAATACATGGCCTAAAAGCCCATGGCCCAAACCAGGCCCTGTATGCATCTATAATGGTCCTCCCCCCATAACCTATGTCTATCGCCTTCAAGCAACGACATCACCTTTGACTATCGTGACCCTATCAAGATATTTGAATTCACCCTTTCATTGTATATACTACTAAAAAGAATCATTGTCACCCTACTGGACCTCCCTCAAATGCTGCCTTCAATCTACACACCAACACATTTATGTCACCTTCAACTGCAGACCACCATAATCGACCACTGTGACCTTTTTATTGCCATTTCATGGCTACCACCATCACCATAGTCCCCTGAAATCACATGCCACCCCCAAATATAGCTATCATCAAGGTACATCGCCATCAGATATACCTTTTACCATCATCTTATATATCCATTATATTGTATATTTCTTTCATTATATAAATAATCCACAAACAACCAAAATATGTGTGAAATCCTTATACCAAATATCCACTCATACATCCTTTTAGATATAACATATTAACTATTAGAGTGATATATGGAAATATCTATTATATCTATGAAGATATATCTTTTACAACATGAAAGGAAACACGTGGCATGAATTTCCTTTTTATTCCACACTGATCCACAAGAATTCATGGCTCTTACATCATGTAAATTTCCTTCAATAGGAGAAATCCACTTCCACTCTTCACTATTATACACACTTAAACAATTCATATCATGGAAAATGGACCATGGTGTAAACATAATTTAGATTTGTATAAATCTAATTCTAATTTCTTGGACATGGTTGTGAATGGTATCTTCAAAAATTGAAGGTTAATTGGATTAAATTATTTATTTAATTTTTCTCTAAACTCTCACATAAGCATATATTTCCAAAATAACATAAAACCAATTCAATTAAAGAAAATAAAAATTATTTACTTATTAAAATCAATAATATTAATATTAAAATAATGTTCATGAAATATAGATTTCAAATCTACCACACTTAAACTATTATTTTCCTCAAGCATATATTCTCAAATTAAATTACAAAGAAAGGGAATGCTCCAAATATTTATATATCAAAACTAATAAAATTAAATAATTTACAGTGAGGAAAATAAGATTTCAAACATCATATAAGAATATCTTTTCAAATCCTCACTTATCAAAGAAACTATCCAACCATGTTATTTACTTTTACCCTTGTAAATTGATAGGGTTATCCTAGATTACATTAAAGATTCTTTATTTATTATCATAAAGCATTCAGCTTTGTGGTATACCTTACATGTATTATTTTTTCTCATTATTAGAGGTAATCATTTAAATTGAGTTATGCTCATACCTTTAATACATTATACATAACTATAATCTTTCATTGTATTTTAAATATCCACCCCATAAATAAAAAAACCACATATAATCACATGGAATATTTATTAAATATCCAATGACTTAGAGGCTCTAGGTAGGTGGGTATTGATGTGAATAACAATTTAAGATAAAAAAGATGATTAAAAATCTTAAGCATAGTTCTTGATAAACATAAATCAATCTCAATTAATGTACCCACTTCCAAAGTGAAATATACCTATTAAAATTTGACCACTCACATAGCATTGTTACTTCCCTATAGGAGAGATTAATTTAGAAGTTATTATTTTCTCTAAAAATGATGCTAAATACTAAAATCATAGAATAACAAAGTATTTAGTCAATACCATGGAGAAAAAGAAATAATAATGATGAATTTTGACTAAATTTCAGGACTTAATGATATTATTTGGATAATAATACCAAATTAAACTTAATTTAATTAATAAACAGTAAATCAAATAAAAATTAACTAAAATAGATAAAAAATAAAAAGGGATATAAATCAGTTTCCATTGGTAGTTTCTCTAAATTGGTTAACTACACTCCACTAAATAAATAATTTAACTCAATAGTTGTGTGATCATTAATTTTATTTGACATTAGTTTAGTCAATCACTTCAAAAAATATCCCAGCATCTTAATCGTCTTAATTCAAAAAGACATAATAATTAGAATTAATATTATTGAACAAAATTTTAGATGAATAATCCAATTTAGTGATCATGAATTAATTATCTCTATTATGTTGGGTTTACTTTACTATAAAACACACTAAGCAAGTTATTTAATAAAAAATATAATAAATATGATTCACAACATAAACTATTTGAATAAAATCATCATATTAATAAAGAAAGAATTATGGCATGTTGGTACACACCCACTTCTATCAAATACACTCACTCATTTGGATATAAAAAATAATTGTTGAGTGTTAATTGATGATGAAATGTGATAAAACATAGAATATACAATATAAGAATTGGGGATAAATAAGAATTGACTTGAATAAAAGGAAGAGTAATTTAAAATTACAATAAATAAAAAGAACATAAAATCTAATCTACTGTAATGAACTCTAAAGTCCCATAAATAAAATCAAAACCCTTTCTTATGTGCACCACAACCCAAATTTTATAGATAATAGTTCCTATAAGATATATCTATTACATCATTCTTATATCTTTATTCTTAGATCACTTATATTTTATTTATCTTATCTTATATCTATCCCACATTATCTTATTTAATACATGGGATCAACTTTTGATAATCCTCCAAAATATCTTTTAAGATATATGTTAACTTATATCCCCATTATCTTATATATATATATATATATATGTATTTCCTTCTTTAAAAAAATCCAAAAATTCACCAAATATAAGTGTAATACTCATGCAAAATATCCAATCATACCTCCAATTAGATAGAACTTATTACCCATGAGATAGATATATAACAAAATCTATTATATTTGTGAATATATATATATTTTACAATAGGGTGTGATCACACCAGCATTAAAGCACCATATTCCATTAAAACTCTATAGTTAAGCCTGGTTGGGCGAGAGTAGTACTAGGATGGGTGACCTCCTGGGAAGTACTCGTGTTGCACCTTTTTTTTATATATTTTACAGCATGAAAGGAAACTCATGGAGATATTTTCTTTTTTTCTTCCACACTAATCTACATACATGCATGGCCCTCATGCCATATTCAATTCCTTAAACCCACAAACTCCTCTTCTACTCTTCACAGTTTTACTCCCTAAAAAAACTCATGTCATGAATAATGAATCGTAGTATAAACATCATTAATTTTTCATATAACTCTAATTTGACATTTCTCTTACAATTAAAAATAGTATCTTCACAACGTGAAGACCAATCAACTTAGATTATTTATTTATGTTTTATCAAAACCCTCCTATAAACATCTCATTCCAAAATCACATAGAACCAATACAATTAAGGGAAAACAATTATTTAATTATTAAAATCATTATTAAAATTATGAGCCTGAAATATAGAAATAAAATTACCCAAAATTTAAACTTTGATTCTCCTTAAGCATATAATATTAACCTAAATTACAAATAAATACCATTGTACCAATATTTAAATATCTAAGTCAATAAAAATTAATAAATTATCAGTGTGGAAAATAAACTTTCAAGCATCACATATTAATATCTTTACAAATAATAACTTCTCAAAGAAACTATCTAACCATGTATTTTACTTTCTACCCTTGGAAATTTATGGGATTATCCTAACTTCCATTCAAGTTTCTTTATTTATTATCATCAATAATTCCAAGTTTTGATCTACCTCACATGAATTGTTTTCTCTCATCACCCATGGTAAATAATTAATGGAGTTTTTCTCCTTCCTTGATTACATGCTCCTTAATCATAAGCTTACATTGGATCTCAAATCTCCACCTCATAAATAAAAAGACCACAAATAACCATGGGGAATTTTAATTAAGTATAAAATAACTCTAAGGATTTTGGTAGGTGGGTATTGATGTGAAAAAAATTAAAGCTCAAAAGGATGTTAAAAACTCTTAAGCATAGTGCATGATAAAAATAAATCATTCTCAATGAAATTTTAATTAACTAAAGTGACATCTCATCACACAAAAATTATCAAATTAAATGTCATGAACAATAAAATCATAATAAAAGACACACTCTTCGTGTTTTTAATTTTTTCAAAAAAAATTCATAAAATATTCTTGAAAAAATCTAATGCCCATAACCCAACCCCATATGCACTTAATATGAAACCAATTATATTATTTATTACAAGATAATTAGTTAGGTCATAATGATTTTTTAACTATCCAAGACACAACCCAGTTTTTATATTTTTTTGTTTATTTTTTCTTTTATACTTACAATTTTCAATTTTTTTTAAAGAGGGATAAAAAATGAAGTATAATTAAAGCTAATCATAACCCTCATGAAATTAATTGAAAAGAACACCTCAAATCTATAACCAATGAAGTACAACCTTTTTCAACACAAATAACCTATCCCAAAAATTATTCAATTGAATATTATGAAAAATACTATGAGTAAGGCTATGAAGGAAAATATAGGCTTACAACGTGGTTCTATACCAGAAAAGTTAATTCATGGAGTATATGGGATAAAGTATGTTTCAATGATAATTTGGGTCTTAAGGATAAAAGTATTATCAAAAAAAATCCTCAATCATTTTAAATGTGATTTTAAAAAAATGTTTTGATAAAATTATAATGTATGTTTTAGTAGGTTTACATGTACGAAGTATCTATAAAGAAATATTCTTAAGAAATAATGGGAAGTATGGGCTTAGAATACTCTTAGTAATATTAACATATAATATTGAAGTCAATCTCCCAAGAAATGTATAAAAACAATAAATTAGTCTACATGAACTTCATAAATTGAAAGAATTTAATATGGAAGGGAAATATCATTTACATAATCAAATTAAATCCCCAAAATTATGTTTTATTAAATTAAATTCACTATTATTATATCAAATCATTTAATTATCTATCTTACTTATTCGATTTCATTAACATTGAAATCTAAAACATGGAATCATGGTATTCCTAAGAAACCCTCGTATCATTGATATAAAGTATATAAAAATTTGAAGAATGTCATGAAATTATTGTTCTTATTATTTTTATTAAAAATCAACAATTAGAATTAAAAATATTGGGGAATAAAAATTCAATTCATTATAACACTACTCCCCTTTCCACTCGAGGTTCTTATTTTCATCCAAGCTTCTTTTTATTTTCTTTTTTCCCATTCTTTAAACTTATTATTTTTATTAAAAAGTATATAATCACATTTAAGGAAGGGTTCAAACCATTTCAACTCAAAGGTATGAGGGAATCCAAAAAATAAGATTATTCCTAACCTAAAATAATTTCCTAAAAAAATCCATTCTACAAAGAAATAAAAACGCAGTTTTCCCCTTGAAATCGTATTCTTTGAGGTCTTTAAGCTAGAAATTTACCTATTTGTTACATAACAGTAGAATGTTATAGGGTTACCTAGTCCAAATATGAAACTTACATTGAATTATATAAGTTTGATTTAATTTTTATTTTCCTATTAGATTCTATATTCTTAACAAAAATTTATAGGGGAGTCTAGTTTGTGGGTATATTTAAAGAATGAATAAGAAAATAAAAATATATCCAAATATTATTATATTCCTCCAACAACTCTTAAAATTTATTTTCCTCTTTGAGTGTTATGATTAGTCCCTAAATTTTGATGAAAATTCCCTCTTTTTTTGGTTTTAAAGGGTATTTTTCTTTTAAATGTTCAGAGATCTCTATGTATTACTCCTCCAAATATTCTTCTTATTACTCCTTTTCAACTCTGGTTTCATATTTTCCCTTGATTGGTACTCTTTCCCATCTACCATTAAATTAATGAGATCTATCATGAGTTTTCCATTTTATTATTCTAGATGAAAAAGGGTCATAGGTTCATATTACTTTACTTTAGGGGGAGGAGACATTTATTTTTATTCAAAATATGATACAGTTTTATTGAATTATATATTCTCCTCCAACTCCTATTAGAGTTGTATGACATTCACCACAAAAAACTCTTATGTCTATTCTTATTTTTTGTTCCCTACATCAGAACTTAAATGATAATTAGTCACAAGGGAATATAAAAACTCACTAGTTTTTTCATGTAGATGGATATCTCTTGGTATTCCATTCTAGCCAAATGCTCTTGAATTTACATATCTATATTCTCCATGAAATTCAATATTTCTTCCATCAATACTCATGGATCTTTATCATTAGATCCTTGGTCTTTAGTCTCCAATTGATAATTTTCCTTAATTCAATGTTTTACATGGACATCCTAAAAATTAGAAGATCCTATATGGGAATAGTATTAGACGTTACTCAATTGTTTGGGTTGGAATTCTTTGTATCGATAAGAATAAGAATCATTCAAACCTTATTATTGTTGTACACATTGGTTGGAATTTTTTTCTACCCAAGAGGTTGACTCTCAATAATATCTATTATACCCCATTGATAACATGACATGATATTCTTGCATCATTTATCCCATATTTCACACCACCATGAAAACCAAGCACAAAAAATGAAAGTAAAAAAACCTAAATTGAAATAATAAAATATAAATTGAGAAGAGAAAATACTTTGACCTAATTAATTGGTGTTTATTCATTGGATATATTTTTCTGCTCCCAAATAGAGATGCTAACATTTTATTACCCATGGAGAATCATTTCATATTTGTAGAAGAGATTAATTTAGAAATTTATATTTTGTCCCAAACTGATAATAACTACTAAAGTAGTAGAATAATAGAAGTACATAGTTGATCCCACAAAGAACAATGAAGTTTAATGATAACTCCTGACCAAAAACCAGACCATTGTGATATTTTCAGGACTATAATACATAATTGAACTTAATTAAATTACTAAACTAAGGCTCAAATGAAAATTAACTAAATTAGAAAGAAACTAAAAAAGAGAGAAACCAGTTTCCATGGGTGGTTTCTCTAAATTGGTTAATCAAACTCCAATCAATAAATAATTAAAATAAATGTCTACATAATCATTAATTTAATATATAATTAATTTGTAAAATCACTACCAAAACTGTCCTAGCATCTTGACCCAATTAATTTGAAAATCTAAAATAACTAGAATGCATGTGTTTGAATGAAATTACATAAGATTAATAAAATTTAGTGATAAAAAATCAATGAAATTTATCATGTTGGGTTTCATTCACTATAAAATATAGTAGGTTAGTGGTTTAATAATAAACATAATAAATATTATTCATATCACAATAATATTTAAATAAAATCATCCCACAAATGAAGAAATAATTAAGGCATGTTGGTACTCACCCTCTTCCACTGAATCTATTATCTCATATGGATATATCCAATCATTTTTGAGTGGTTACCAATGACGAATATTCCACAAAAAATAGAAGATAAAATTAAATAATAAGTAATAATAAATAAATAAATTTAATTAAATATAGAGTAATTTGAAATTAGAATAAAAAATAACATAAATCCTAAACTACTACTATGAATTCTGAACTCCCCCATGTCAAATCACCATTCTCTCTTATGTATAGAACAACCCTACATTTATAGAGAATAGTTCCTATAAGATATATCCATTATATATTTCTCAATATCTTTTATATCATCTATTTAATATTATCCTTATATTATTTTATATTGATAACACATTATCTGAATTTATAACTCCTATTTAATGAAAGGAATCTATATGCTACGATCCTATAATATGTACTTTAAGATATATCTCATTATATATCTCCATTATATCAGATATATCATTAATTATTTAATTCATTCTCAAAATCCCCAAATATGTATGAAATCCTCATGCAAAACATCTACTGATATCTCTTTTTAGATATAACATATTACCTATAATAAAGATATATAGTTAAATCTGTTAGATCCCTGAAGATATATCTTGCATGGATTGGAAGGAAAATCACAGAGTGACATTCCTCTTTCTTCCAAACTGGTCTACATGCATGTATGGTCATCACACTATTCTCATTTCCTTTATGTAACAAACCCCTCACTTCATTGTTCTACACACTCAAACAATTCAAGTCATGAAAAAAACTTATGGCATGAACATCATTTCTTTTTGTATAAATATAATTCCACTTTCTTGGTCATGGTTCTAGATGGTATCTTCATGGATTTAACAACGATTAGCTTATATTATTTATTAATTTTTTCAACAGACTCTCATATAAAAATCTCCTACCAAAATCACATAAAACCAGTACAATTAAAGCGAAAAATTAGTTACTTATTAAAATCAATGAAATTAATATTAAAATTATGTACATGAAATATATATATTAGGTTTACCATATATTGGTCCTCATTACTATGTTATGGTCAATATTTGGGTTATTTTTTTTAAACCGTGGTTAGATAAGTAATTTACCAGTCACACTCCCATTGATTTAGCGGGGTTTGGGTGAAGGGAGGGGGAATTTCAGTCAACCTCTCCCCTTCCACCTTTCAATCCCCTATAGTGTGAGGTGGTTCATGGTGTGATCCAACAGTGAATATAGGTGAAATATTCAATTTTTTTGTCTTTATTATTCGTTCCCTTCATATCCACTAATTCCTTACTCAATTTTGGCAAGGGTTTTGCTGAGAATTTCAATTGATCATTGTAAAATCATCCGGTAATTACAAGGATTTTGCTTGGATTGCATAGATGATCTATGAGAAGGTTTATTTCACATTTTTGGTAATGTTTTTGTATAAAAATATTTCCTATGTATGGTTTTTATTAATATTACTTTGTAATTATTATACTTAATTAATTTAACTATTTAAAATTAATTAATTACATTTCTTGGCTTTGGATAGGTGTTTGGGAGCATGGAAAAGGCTTGGTTGTCGTGGATGAGGCATTGTGGATATTTTAAAGGACAATAAATAATTTTTGGAAGTAGGTTGTCCCTTTAATACAACCTTATATTCTTATTATGTAAAAATTCTTTCTTTTATGCATGTGTATGTGTTTGGGTAGAGCAGATTCAGAATAGAAATGGTTGAGAAGTAGAAATATGATGGTGTTAGACCTCCCATGCCCAGGATAATTACTCTTTATCACTTGAATGTATTGGGATCACTTTATGACTATGTATCAAAGGGGAGAGAGTGAGAGTTGATATTAATTGATTCCTTGGATAGGTCTCATGGTGTGAGATGTAGAATTGGTAGAATGGGTGTTTTCCCTTAGGGTTAGTTGAACATGTGAGAGAGGGATCAGGCCATGAGATAAAAATAGTATAGTTATATGTTATGTGTATGATAGAGAACACCCTGAAAGGGTGGAGTGGGCTATTGGTGAGTGTTGTGGATGGGATGAGCCCATCGGAACTGTATGAGGTGTGATGGTTGGGTTTCCTCTGAGTGACGGGATGAGAGATTTCCCTTAGGTTATGTGAAACCGACTCATGTATTATTCATTCAAGCATTTTAAGTCATAGTATGGGATTCTAAGTTGGGTATGTATGGGAATTAGACCTTGAATCTTGAGGCTAGGTTCAAGATGAGACTATGGGCTATGAATTCATCCCTAGGTGATAGAGATGGGTTGGTATTGATGAGAAGAGATAGGAATAGGTCTAAAGGATTTCAGTGGATCCACTAATGGGTAAGAAGGGATGTATTGATATGTGAGAGGTTAGATGAGGGATAATCCTAATGAAATGAGATAGTTTTCTATGTGATGAGATTCATAACTATATTTATTTCATGTTATTTTTATATATTAAGTATTCTAATGTGGTTGATGGATCCTAAGGTGTCTCCCCACTATGAGTAAGATGGTATGGGAGGGACTACCATGGGAAGATGGATTCATTAATATGTATTAAAAGACTTGGTTAAACATGAGTGAGATGGTGTGGATTGATACTGGATGGTCTTTTTGATGAGTTAGATATCATTGATAGAATTTACATGAGTGAGATGGATCCCTTAGTATGGGCATAATGGTAAAATATTGGATGATTGGACCACCACGAGTGAGATAGGGTTTGAGATTTGTTGTAGCCCAATATCAAGTGAAAAGAACACAATAATTGAGATGGGTTATATATTTTATATGGTATTATATGTAATAACTATATCATGAATTATATTTTATAGGTTGGTTATTGAATGTGTGACCTCCCAGGGTGAGGGGTTGGTTGGGTGCTTGATACGAGACCCCACCCTGTGGTGGGTAGATGTTAGAACATAAATAGTTCCTTACTTGAGTCCTTAGGTATAATATGGTTTTTATGCATGATGGAATGAGGTGATGATAAGATTCCATTATAGTTCCAAAGCAGGTATGACAGGGTGTTGTAGTGGCCTAGTTAGCACATAGTTACCTAACATGTGGGGAGTCATGGTGGACTGGTTAACACATGACATGAAACAAAATTGAGAACTATATATATATATATATACATTAATCCTTCATACACATATATGATAGAATATAATAGGGTAACTTGGTGAGACCCTACAAAGATTTACTTCTCACACCCTACATGTGCATCTATGTGTTTTTTCAGACCTTATGTCTACTTTTAGATTCAACATAGGATGTGTAGTGGATTAGGATAAGGATTATCATTGGGTATTTAGAGATAGGGATGAGGTATGACCTAGGTATGGTAGTAGGGATCATTTGTTTTTTTCTTTTTATATATGATTTCCTTAATGGGTAATTAGTTTTTCCATGCTTCTTAACAATGGGTCTATGTGATATATTCAACAGTTATAGAATTTTAATTATTCATTGATTATGTGTACTCTAATTATGTGATTGATGTTTTTTTATTTTATAATATATTATGAATATGATTCAAGATCATAGTATCCCCACTTTATGGATTAGTCCCTCACTAATAGTTAGTAATCTCTCATGTATGTGGAGGTGCACTTGAACTCTGGTGACACCTTCTCCCAGGGTTCCATTGGGTAGTCCATGTGTCATGGAATTACTAAGTGGTATTATAGATTTATTTGGTAACTATTTGTAGAGATAATAGACAGGTGGTCTTGGAATGTACCAAAGGTTGTAGTGGACCTCAAACTGGTAATTCATAAACACCTTTTCAATGGGAAATCCTAGTTACTAGAGGTATGAGAATACTATTCTTGGTTTGTGATGTTATGATTGAGGGGTTTATTGTAATTTACATATATATAAAAGGTTTATATTTTTGTTTTTTTCTCTTATACTATTGGAAATAATCCTATGTATATAAATCATGATTGGCATACAAGACTCACATAACATATACCTACTTGTGTGTGACCTTTTTAATGATGACATGCAGTTGTTTAAAATGTCAATAACAACTTATATGTTGTTTACCTATATATTTTTTTTTGTGAAATTATAATAAACTAAACCACTATATTTTCTCTAATAATAGGTCATGTGGATCTTGGTGCAGGATATTCTTCAGTGATGGTGATTATACAGTTCCTTTAATAAAGGGATGTATAGTGAACCACAGTGGGTTAGTATAAGAATAATTCCTAAGGAGTGATTTGAGGATGGGAATAGGTTTCCTTGAGGTTGGGGTTCAATTACTTAATGTTTCAACAACAACTTATATGGGTTTTTTCATATAGCCTATTAGTTAAACTCTACTTAATTTAATAGAGTGGTTATACAGAAACCTAGATATGTTTTAGAGAAAGTTATTTTAATGAATTTGAATTTTTTTAATGTGAAGTTCTTGTAGATTTTATGGTATCTTGGATGGGTGAGAGGGTAGGATCAATAGTATTCCTAACTGTATTATTTTTGGATGCACTTTTGGTGGCATAGTGGGAGTGTGGGAAGATACTTGTGGTTTTGGGAATGATACCTATATGGCGTGTGATTGTGTGGTTAGAGTTATAATGGATGATATTACTTTAGATATTGGGTGAATCAAGCATTCATGTGTGGTATTATTAGTGGGTTAGGCATGAAAGCCTAGGTCTGGTAGAACAAGACTCATGAGAACATGATTCTGGTTGTGTGATTGTGTTATATGGGAGCATGAAACCATTTGGTTCAAGTGACACTGAGAAGGATATTGATGTGTGAGAACCTACAAGAGGTTATTTAAGAATCATTGTTCCTTTATTAAGAGAGTAGTGGTTAGTGTAGCCTTTTGGGAAAAGCCCTTGATGTGTGATATAAACTTCATATTTGTCATGCATGAGGCCCAGTTCAGTTAAAAATATGTGAATGGGTAATTTAAAAGTTAGTTGAGAGTTATTTAGGATGTTGATGAACTAAAGTGGTTCTAAAGTGGTATTGTATCAATGAGATGCTCTTTGGAATGGTGTATTGGATTTCATTGAGATGGTATATGTCCCTTACTAATAGGAGGTGATGCCAAAAATGGATTGGGGTACCGTGGTATAGTCTACCATAGTGTGTTCCTTGAGTGGAACTATTATAGATGCATGTTGTTGGAACTTGTTAGGGTCGGTGCTCAAATATTGGCATAAAGGAATCAACTTGGTAGAGAGTGGACCATTGGATATCAGAGGATATCATCTATAGTTTGTTGGAGTTGGTTAGAATTTTTGTTTCATGTTAATGCTTAGGAATGGTGGGATGGGAATGTACAATAATTGTTAATGTTAGTTAATGGATCATGGTCTATATTTTTTGGTTAGTCGGTTCAGTATATTGATGATAACAATTATCCTATGTTTATGATCATTTTATTGTTCTTGAGTGTATTACCTTCATGTCGAATGGTTCATGGGTGCAGTGAGACCAATTAGTGGATGGTTGAGGTGAAATTGAGATGATGACATGATGAAATATTGGATTTAAATTATTACCTTGGAAAATATTAAATTCACAATTCAGATGTGGTGTCAAGAGGATTCAGTTCATTGGAATTATGCTTGGGTTGGAGTTGAGGTGATCTGAGAGTGAGTCAGATCAAATGTGTGACAATGATCAGGTGTGATCATGATAGATGGTGTGGTTGGTTGGTGATATTACCATGGAATGAGGCCATTAATCAGGTTTAAACATAATTTTGGGTGCTTAGATGATCTCAAAATTCCTTATAGAGTTAAGGAATTATGATTATATGGGACAAGGTAATAACAAGTTGGTGGGTGAAACTGAAAATTTTGGGAAAGTTATCTTAAGGAGCACCAAATGGAGTTTCAGAATGTAATTATATGTGGCTAGATGGAATCTCCATTAGGATAATTGTTAAGTACATAATTGGTGGTTTGGTAGACTATTGGAAGTGTGTTTTTAGTATCCTATTCTTATGGTAGGGAGCACCACGACTCAGAATTGGACTTTTTGAGTAGTGTCTTATAATGGGTAGAATCATAAGCCTTGCTATTAATTAATTAGAGATGATATTGAATCAAATAATTGATGGATTTTTTTAACATCATCTTGCTATTGGTGTTGGTGATGATTGGCTAGATCGATCCTTTGTTAATAGTGTTCTGCTATATTAAGAGTTGTGAAGTGGTAGTGTGGATGGTGATCAGAGATGTAACACAATGATTTATTAATGAGTTAGAGATTATTATATGTTGGGTGATGTGGTTTGAGGACTACCATGGTTTATTTGAGATACGAAGCATTGTGGTGGGGATTTTGTAATGCCTCATGGATTTTGGGATCATTATGTTTTGTAGGGAGTTTGAATTTTTGATCTATAGAATTTTTTTTGTGAATTAGGACTCAAATTTGGATTTTGAACATTTTAAAATATCTAGGAGATGGTTTTAGAAATGGAATAATTCTAGGTTTGTGGTATGAGTGTTTGGGTGGAGGCTTGAGGAAGGATGGATGTGGCTTTTAGTGAAAATTTCTGTTATAGTGGGACTCTATGGAATATTATAGGGCACTAATGTGAGGTGTACGGGAATGGGAAAGAGGAAAATGATACAATGGAGGTGTTGTAGTGTTGTGGTGGTAACCTGAGGAGGACACTATACAGTAACCTTGACGCACCTTGGTGATGTGTTGTTGAGGAAGACCAATAATTTACCTAAGTGAAACACCGTTGGAATGGAGAGGGGGATGCGGGGTGAGCCATACCATTTGGGGATAGGTTATGCCACAACTGAGGACACCATCCCATAGTATGGTCCTAACCTTGGTCAAAGGAGAAAAAACTATTATGTGGAGGGATACACTATAGATAACATTATGGAGGCAGTTCCATAGGCTACCCTAGGGAGGGCTATGCCATGGAGACTGGCTTTATGCCGTAGAACGGTGCCTATCAAGGAGGCACCATGATATGATCATTATGGCCATACTGTGACCTATTTCATTTTCTTTTTAACTTTAGGTATATTGATAATTTACTGGTCATGCCCACTTCAATTTTTAAGGGTTTGGATGATGGGAGGAGGTATTTTGGAAAGCCTCTCCCCCTTCCCTCTCTCAATCCCCATGACACAGGGTGATTGCTGGTGTGATTAGGTGGTGATTCAAGGAGATATATTCTATTTTTTCTCTATTCTTGGTTTAATTCATAGTTATTTATTCTTTTATATATTTTATCTTGGTTTTCAGTGACAATTTCACCATATCTTAGGGAAATCATCCGAGAATGATGGGTATTTTTTCCATCTTGGATGTCCCAGAAGGTTGATCGCATGCCATTGGGCATGATTTTGATGCGACAATGGTTCCTACTGAGTTTTATAGTGAATAAACATTTATAATTATTTTAATTAATTAATTATAACTATTTATAATTAATTAATTTCATTTCCTGGCTTAAGATAGTTTCTATAGAGTTGGGTTGTCCAAACCTGACCTAACCCGAACAACCTGACCAGACATAATCGACCTAGGTTAGGTTTCAAATCTATATGCATGGGGTGTGTTGATTCGGGTTGAACTGTGTTTGGGTTGGGTAACAGATTAAAATAATGATCCAATCCAACCCAATGAACCCAATAGACTACCCTCTTGTTCCTTCTCCAATATTCCCTCCCATACGTTCCACCTCACCACCCATCATCATACTTCACTACCACCTCTCCCACTTATTGAACCAACCAAACTAACCCAAACAATTTTTCTACTACCACTCCCATCCCACCTCCCACCATTTTTAATTAATCATAGTGAGTCCCTCACCACCTATCATCACTACTCCGACATTGTCATTTCCATGTCACCCCCCTTACATAGGTCATCCATGTCGTCACTTGCTCTTTCCACCACTACTATGTTTCACCTGCCTATACTATTGCTTCCAAAACACCCTCATACCCTAGTTCTCTAAGGAGAGATATACCTTTTGGATCATTCCCCTCTTCTCCCTCCTCGACTGTCACTCCACCAACCTCAAGGCCCAAACCATCATCACTATCTTCCCCCTCCACTACCTCCACCACACCTGCATTTATCCCCTCACCCTCCACCTCCCTCTCCACATCCACCTGCAGTGTGACCACATACCTAGATCTTCCATAGAATACCCTATCCTCATCTCCTTGCTGGACTTCACCCTCAACCTACTCAAAGTCTACGTATAGGTGATATGGTCATCCCACTATTCTGATCACGTCATTGAAGACCACTCTGTGGTTGATTTATCACATAAATGTGGGGTGTTCCTGGTGTGTCAAGTAAGATTAAGGAGGATAAGAAGACATCACTACATGTGATATTTATTAGTGAGGATCCATGTTTTTTTTGCACAACCCGATTGACCTAACCCAACCCAACTTGATCAGAGACAATTGGGGTCGGGTAGGGTCTCAATTAAAAGTAATCTTTGAACCAACCCATCCTAGCCAAACATATTTTTATTGGGTTAGGTATAAAAAATCCCCAAACCTAACCCAACCTAAGTCATGGAAACCTATACTTGGGAGTGTGGACAATGATTAATTGGATTGGATGAGGCTTGGTGGATCTTGGTGAGGATGGTAACTCCATTTTGGAGAGATATGGTACCTTTAATACAAGATCATATTCCTATTATGTATAAAAACTTTATATCATTCTTTTTAAGGGATTTAGGTAGAGTATATGGGAACAATGAATGATTGAATGGTAGATATAGGATGGTGTTGAGCCTCCTATGCTCAAGATAAGTTCTCTTTAGAACTTGGATGGATTGATATTTCACGATGACTATGTCGCTAAGGGAAAATTGTGATGGTTGAGCTGAAGTGAGGACTCAGATAGGACTTGGTGTGACATATGTGACATGTGTATCCTGGTTGGTTTTCCTAGGTTCAATTGAGAAGGTCAGAGAGGGATTGGGCCCTATGATAATGAACAAGATGGATGTATGTATCATGTGTGATGGAGAACACCCTCAGAGGGTGGACTATACTCTTAGAGAGTACTATGAGTAGTATGAGTCCTTTGATGCTAGACGAGGTATGACATGAGGGTTGTATCTAAGTGATGGGTTGAGATATATCCCTTAAGAGATGTTAAATGGACCTAGTTGTGGGTCATGTGATCTTTTTGAGACATGGCATGGGATTCCAAGGGGGCATTGGATGGGAATTGGAACTCAGATATTGGGAGTTATAGGATGAGCCTATGGACTGTGGAGTCTCCACCGGGTGATGGATATGTGTTTTTATTAATGATAAAAAACAAGGATAGTTCTGGAGGACCATAATGGATGCATTGGAGGGTAATAAGGGATGTACTGAGATGTGGGAGGTTAGCTAAGGTATATACCTATATGGGATGAGATATTAAGATATGTGACATGCTATGGCCCTGTGTATATTACATGTTCTTTTTATAGGTGATTGACTTTGGTGTGGGTGATGGATCCTAAGGTGTTTACCTACTATGAGTGAGATAGATTCGGTGAGACTACCATGGTGAAGTGGAGTACTTGATAAGTATATGAATTTTGGGCCAACCATGAGTGACATGGTGTGTCTTGAGGCTTGTTTATACCCTTATATGAGTGGAATAGTACTGATTGGACTTCCATGAGTCAGATGGAATCACTAATATGGGTGAAATTTCATGATATTGGATGATTGGATCACCCTGAGCGAGATAGAGTTTGGGATGTGTTGTTTCATATGATTGGGAGAAAAGATCTCCATGATTGAGATGGGGATCATATGTGATGTGGGACTGGATGGATGACACCTACCTTAAGTGAGATGCTAGAGGTTTATTACTGAACATGTGACCACCCAAAGTGAGGGGTTGGTTGGTGTCTTAGTATGAGACCCCACCCTAATGCGGGTCATGGTCAAGACTTAGACGACGCCCAACCATGAGTCCTCAGTTATGGGCTAGGTTACATTGATGATGGTACGAGGTGATAGGGGGATTTCAACATGGAACTGAAGTGGATATTATTGGGTGTTTTGGTGTCTTGGTTAGCACTCAGTAACCTTATAGACAAGGAGTCGTGGTGGCCTAGTTAGCACATGATTCTTGATGTGCTTGTGTGAAATATTTATTTTCTTTATGAATACACATATACAATGGAATAAACTAGTTTTACTTGGTGAGAACCTGTTAAGATGCATTTATCACACCATAAGTTGGAATATTGGTGCACATGAATACCTTATTTATGATTTTAGGTTCAGTATAGACGTGTAATGGATAAGACTGGGGTAGATTAATGAGTATTTGAAGATAGGGATGTGGTGTGACCCAAGGATCACAGTAGGCTCCATGTATATTTTTATTAGTTTTTTTATTTTATATGATATTTTCCTAGTAGTTAATAAATTATTTTATAATATATGAACATGGGTCTCTGTGTTTTAATCTATTATTATAATATTTTTTTCATTGATTATGAATAATCTAATTATAGGATGGATGTGTTGTTCATTTTCCACTATTTTATGACTATGATTCAAGGGAATAATCTCCCCACTATATGGATCAGGCCCTTGTTTCTAGTTAACAACCTCTGGAATATGATGAGGCATTCTTTAGGATTGGCGACACCTTGGTTCGGAGCATTTTTGAGTGGTCCGTGGGACGGGGTGTTACATGAATCCCTTGAGTATCCAACAACAAAAACTTCTAGATAAATTTATGAAAATATTTCATATATAAAAACATTTAATCCCCTAATATACTCTCCATATTCACAAAATATGATTTTCATGGATCCATGTATGTAATTAAAGCATGTCATGGGTCCACATTTTGTAGTGAATTTAAGTATTTCATTTAAACCACTGATATCCCACTATAAATCCTCTGAAATTTTATTCTAGAATCATGATGATATTTATTATCATGATATTTTAATCTATAAAGAATAATTTATTCATCTTTTGAGATTTTAAAGACTCTTTCATTTGTTTACTCATAACCACCATGACATACTTGTAATTGCTATTGTGGGTTTAGTGCTTCTCCACACAAAACACCCTTCCAAATACCTTTCTTCCAAGAACCATGGTGTAATGAGGTTCCACATTAAAAATTACGTTAATTGAAACACCCAAAATAATGTACTCCATATTAGAACTACAATGTGGTCATCTTCTTCCATGCCTTTACTATGCTGTAGCACATTCAATTATAGTGTAGATTGAGAGATCAATAAAAACATGTAGCATGGACTTCTTTGCTTTGGTATAACATTTGGTATGCATATTGAGAAAAAAATATTCATTCTACCTGAGTCACACCTACAATGCAACCTATTATCAATGGAATAAGCGTAAACTATATTACTATTACATGATCTGATTTACCCTTATACGAGCTGGGATATACCCTTATAAAATCCAAGTGAATCCTCCTCTACCCATATGTAAGTTAAGGTACCTTTATGCTATACTCATCTACCTTTACAAACATCAATGGATTTTTAATTATCTATATGCAGAACTTGGTATTCACTTTTAGATTCATGTAAATTGTGGAAATATTATATTACCCTTATCCAATTAACTTTTTCCATAACATTTATGAAAAGTTAAGCCACTACCCTTACATTTGTTAATATTTCCCTATACGCATATACTAAGTTCATGGGTATGAAAGTCCACCCTTTTATGAGTGATCTAGACCTCTAACATTAACTTTATATAGAATATGAAGGATTTTAATAACACTTACATGGATCATGATTACATTTACATGTGAAACACAACTTCTAGATAATCCTTCCTTCATAAAACTGAACTACTTGATGTATTCATAAGAAACCTACAAGAATCACCCTAAATAAAATGATTATAAACCATATATCTCATATAATATTTCATCCAACATATCAAACTTCAAACACCATTTCAGTCATCTCAAAAAAGTATATTCAATAAACAACCTTGGTTGATGTTACACTTATATCATCAAAAAATCCAATAACATACATTTCAAACTAATCCAATTAAAATGTTTGGGGTTCAATAAAAATATTTTTTAGAGTCATACACTCAGTTTGAGTTATGAAAGTTCAAAGATTTTGTTTCTTTTTTTTAACTCAGTTAAACTTACCATTCCTTAAATGTCATTTGATAATAAACAAAGGGGGGATTGTTGATTCATTTTCCTAAATAACTTCTTATGCAACATTTTTTTAAAAATAAAAATACACTTCATACTTCACTTGAGTTAACCTTAGATTTTTGTTTAAGATTTATTATGAGGTTTAAATTATATGAATTACAAATTATAGATCTATTCATTTCAAAATTATGTTAGTTATGATACATGATGATGAAGTCAACCAAATACTTTGTATAAATAGATGAATGTATTTCAATTTCAAAGTTGTTATGAATATATATGGTGTTATATGGAGATCCAAAAATTTCAAATATTCAGTTAATCAATTCATCTATAAATAAGAGACCAAGGAAATTGAATCAATTGTTGATTGAACAAAATTTGGGAGTTTTACACTAAATAAGTGTTTGAGTTATCCCATTTATTTTTTTAAGTGAGATATTATATATTTTTATTATGAGTGTTTCTTTGAAAAGGCTCCATGATTCCTATTGTAATAATTTGATTCTGAAATGATGTTATTAGAAATTTCTAGGGATAACAACTTATGATTACGTACTTATGTCAAAAGAAGTCTTATGGATTAGGAAATGGATAATTATTATATTTTTAAATAAGAGGAGATCTAGGGATAATTCTTTTTTTACCTCTAGATTTTTTATAGAATTTGGAGGGTAAAAATATCTACCGAATTAGTTGAAGAAGATTTAAGGATAAGAGATTATGCCTTCCAATCCTTTGATTGAAGATTTTTTCATTATAGAACATGTGTATACTTTTAACACTAGAATTGATCCTCCTATCTCTATTGATCAAAAGATAATAGTTTCAGGGATAAGAACAATTATATTCATTAATAAATTTTTTAATAGTTTACTGATTTCTATCTCAAAATCCAAGGAATTGTTATATTTTGTGTTGTTCTTTACATTATTCTTATGTTACTTTACTTTATTTAGTTATATTATTTCTCATGAATATTTTACATTCAAGTACACTTATTATTATCATTTATTTTATATTTTTGGATCCTATATCCTTTGATCTATACATTTATTGAGGAGGAAAAAATTGTTAAGTTTGTCAAATCATAAACTCACACACTCTTGAACATACCATACCGAGACAACACATATACATCAATATCCTACATTCATTAAATCCTTATAGATTTAGTAAAATTTAATCTTATGTCACATAAAATTCAATAAATCATGAAATCACACCCAAAACACATTTTGGATATCTTCTAAAACACAATTTGGAAAAACTATCATATAATTTCACTTTATACTACATAATATATATTAACTCATGAAAACATATCTATAAATTCTTATAGACAACCACCAATATATATAAACTACCATTAACTTCTTAATTTAATATTATAACCTAAGAAAAAATAATAATTTTATAATAAATCATATCCAAAACACATTTATCCATGTTCAATCACATTGTAAGATTGACTAATATCATAAGGAAAGGTTATAACATTATATGGATCAATTATATTGTATGATTATGTGATATCTAATGGATTAATATCATATGGTTTGATGTACCTCCTATTATTTTGGTAACTGAATATTTATCATTTAAAATTATTCCACATTGGATATCATTGAATGAATCATTTCATAAGATGAAATTATTGTAAGTGTGTTTTATTCATAAAAGAGTTGCATGAACAACTCAGTATAATTACTTATGCATTATAATGCATGAGTAAATAAAAAATGACCTAAGGAGCATCCTTTAGTGCCTTATAAATGTGAACAATGGCATGTTTTTGGGAAATTCTCATACATTGAAGCCTTGGAAAATACTCTCATACCTGAAGATCTCTTCTCCTACCTCATTTGTGTCACAAGGTGATTACATGCCATAGAGGGTGGAAAATCCCACACAAATATTGAGTGATTCAATAGTCCATGAATATATAATATTGAAGAGTATCTATTGAATTCCCTTTTATGATCTTCTTCAATACAATATGATGATGGATATAATGGTGGTAGTAGGTTGAGGATTTGGTGTAAGGTACACACAAGATAACTTCATTTATAGATTATTTGGCTTAATTTATCTAGCATACAGATCTTGTTTTGGGTTTCTTTATGACTTATGTTGTGATTAAAAAATTTTATTATATCTATTGGAAACCCAAAAGTGGTACCAAATCGTACCATGAATTTATATTATTTTAATCATTCTAATAAATAATGGTTTTTATAATCATATTTCAAATCTTATTCCTATCATAAAATATGGTAAACCATTTTGTTATGCTCAGTTAAAGCTGTAACTTATGATATGGGATATCATAAGATGAAACTCATTATAAATCTCATGGATTTTTAATGTATTATATGACTCTGGAATGACAAATTTTATGATTATCATGACCCGTCCACAAGGCTCGTGCTGTGACTACCCCAAGCCTGCCTTCCATAGGCCAGGGGTTGCTGACTAGCACTGGAAAGGCATATACCTAAAATGGGAAGGCATTTCCTTTAAACTTGAAAACTCACAGACTAGGTACACAATAATAACAAACCACATAGTATAAATGAGGAAAGTAAAAGTGTGAACTGAAGAAAAATGGGTCAGAATACAAACCAAAATAAAAGAAAAATACAGAATAAAGGAAAAAAGACTCCATAGTTCATCCGCCAAGGATCCTACCTAAAGGGTAGTTATAGCGCGTCACTACAGCTCTCCACATAAACTAGTCACCACCGTGCACTACCTAGTCCTATCTCCCAAATCTCAGTCAAATCTATCCATCATCTGCACAAGACACAACAAGGTGCGAGTGAAGCCCATGCAAGGGTGAGTATAGAAATACCCATTAGGGAACCCGAGACCCCTGAAGGTCTCCCATAATTCCACATAGGAAAAACCAAAAAGCATAATCTCAATCTAAAATCACTAGGTAAAAGTCTTATCTCAAACCAAGTATATAACTTAAAGAATAGGACTTATTATTATTAGTCATAAATCTAATTCATCTTATTTCATTGAGAAGATCCACTGTTGAAACATGAAGAAGTTTCCCTACCACCGATCCACTCAGGGTTTTAAGTCACTGATCCACACAGGTTCGTAATTTGCCAATCCACATAGGGTCGTAAGTAACTGATCCACGATGGGACACTTTAAGGATGGTCTTCATTGGGTCACACTACTTCTGATTCACACATGGTCATAAGTCATTGATCCACACATTGTCGTAAGTCGTCGATCCACATATGCTTGTAAGTTGTTGATCCATACAGGGTTGTAAGTCGATGATCCATAAAGGGTCGTAAGTCACTCATCCAAACAGGGTTGTAAGTCGCTGATCCATGACGGGCCACTCCAAGGATGGTCCACATCGGGTCATGCTACTGCTAATCCACACATGGATGTTCTGATGTCGATCCACAAAGGGTCGGATGTTACATGACAGCCAGCCACAGGATTCCTGCACATGGTGCGCTTGAGTTTCTGAGAAACCGCTATTCAAGATATCTGTCATACCTCAACTGCCAAGAAGTCCCACGAAAAACTATCCCGAAGAACTTCCATGTTATAAGGTTCCAACATAATAGATGTCGTGTTAATTGGATGCCTAGTTTGTAAGTTGTAGGCATTTTAGTGTAGAGGGACCGATTGGATTCGAGTCCGATCCAACCCGACCATACTACATAATTCTCCAAAACACAAGTGGAGTATCTCAAAAGGTCTGCCTTATCCTATGGGTTTTAGTGCCATAGATGGTTCGTCAAACAGACGTCTTGTTTAGATGATAAGCCCCTTTTAAGAGAAACTGGGGTAAAAAGGGTCCGGGTCCAGACAACCTGTTCAAACTGACATAACCCATTCCATTGATCCCGAACCGAATTGGCCGGGCTCAACCCAGTATGGCTCGGCCCAGACCGAATCGGCTCGATTTAACTGGGCTCGGTCTGACCTACTGGGCCGCAGGCTCAGCCCAGGCCACAAGGCGGGGCACAGCCTTCCGGGCCGCAAAACTAGCTTGGCTCGCTACCTGGGCACAACCCACTAGCAGGGCATAGTCCAACTTCCTGAATGAACTAAGTCTGTTCGGGATTACTAATTAGTGGCACTAGGGTGGCACCGCTCCACCTGACCGGTTCGCGTGGGCTGGCCAACTGTAGGACCCGCAGGTGAAGGTCTGCCCTCCACCATGGCTTGGAGCCTCGACCCTCATCTATGGGGCGCTGTCACGATGCTTCACCTTCCATAAACACAGCCAGAGTAATCCAGTCACCCCTATTCACTATAGCGCCTTCGAGTGCCGCCGTCCCCTCGCAGTCGATGAGAGCCGACCGCCGCCTCCTCTGGTCGTCAGTGCCACTGTGCCGACAGAGCTTCCGTGGACCACCGATGGAGCTTTGGAGGTCTTATTTCTTTCCCATCTATGCCTATGGGCCGCCTGGGATGTCGCCTACATTTCGGGACCCTCAGTTTCACCTTTCCACCGTAATGCTCGGTCACCCATTAAGAACACATCCTGATAAAAATTGGCGGAGTGTACGAGCCTTGTTCGGTTTGGCCCGCACCCTCTCCGTTAGCATTATAATAAGGGGAGGGTTAAAACATCATCAAGATAAGATGAATTCATAAAAATTTTATAATAGAAACAAACCCCTACCTTGAACTCATTGGAAGACACTGCAGATGAGGAAGAAGCCTCCACGTTTGAAGGTGTTTGACGGTGTTCGTCGATCTCCAGGTCAAATTCCCAATGGAATCATTGATTCTCCATTATTCGTTGGAGGAATACAACTACAACGTTTTGTTAGAGGTTCCTCTCATGGGTATCCAAAACCCACGCCAAATCTTTTTTTAAACAAGGGGTAAGTAACCTCCCTCATTGTGTTTCATTAATGTGGTTATTTAATGAACCACATTGAATGTTCCATTAAAACCTATGAGCATCGTGGTTACGCAACCAAAGGTAACACCATTAAATGAATCCCATTCAAGCTTGGAATTATACTGTGACCTCTCCACTATCTCTCAACAGTTGAAATAAAATAAAATAACTCATGGAGTTATTTTATTTTATTTTTTTTGTAAAATCCAAAAATTATCCTTTTGTCTGGACCATGCTGGTCGAAGTTAAGCTCCGCCTAAGTGAATATCGGTGCTATGAATTCAACAGTGTCCTCAAATTTTTAATCTAAGCATCAGTTCAAAAGATAGAAGTTTCAGCTTGCACATTTACCGAACGTACCTTAAAAAAAGTTCAGAATTCCTTTTCTGGATCTTCGGGCCTTAGAATCACATTCCGTCAATTTTAACAGACTCATAAAAATATAAAATAATTTCAAAAAAAATTATATAGAAATTATAGATCTTTATATTCTCCCCACCTTAGTGCTTTATGTCCTCTAAATCCATAAAAAATCTTGGGAAACAAATGGGGGTACTGAGCATGTATCCGATCCTCCCACCCCTATCAATCCTCTATCTCCACTGGGAACTCTATGATTGTCACCCCATCATCAATGCTCAGCTCACCCCAATTGATAACGTGTGATGGATCATGAACGTACCTATTTATCTACGACACATAGAAAACATTATGTACCCAATTCATCTCTGGGGGAAGAGCTTGGAAGTATGCCACCTTGCCTACTCTGCTGGGAATTTGGAAAGGTACGATGAACCTCAGAGATAGCTTATCACCCTGTCCAAATCTACATAATACTCTTGGGGTGAGACTCGTAGGAAGACATGGTATCCCTCCTTGAAATCCAAGGGTCTCTATATCTTATCAAAATTAGACTTATACAGGCTCTGTACATTCTTCATCTGCTCCTAGATGATTTGAACCTTCTTAGTAGTACCCCGTACCAACTCTGGGCCCATAAGTGCGGACTCCCCTGGGTCTTTCCATCATAGAAGTGATCTGCACGATCACCTGTACAAGGCCTCAAATGGCTCCATGGTGATGGCGGAGTGATAAGTATTTTTTTATGTGAACTCCACCAATGGAATGTGGTTCTCCTAACTACAGAAAAAATCAAGGATGCAAGCACAAAGCATGTCCTCAAGTGTCTGTATGGTTCGCTCCATATAACCATTTGTCTAAGGATGAAAGGCATTGCTCAAGCATAGATGAGCCTCAAATGCCTCTTGTAATCCCTTCCATAGTCGGGATGTAAAACGACCTTTACGATCTGAGACGATCGTCAATGGCACCCTATGAAGCCATACTATCTTCTATACGTAGATGCATCATAATACCTCTACTATCCCTGCTCTCGGATGGGTAGGAAGTGGGATGAATTGGTGATTCGATCAACAATCACTTAGATGGAATCATTGACCCTAGATGTACAAGGAATCCTTGTCATGAATTCCATGGAGATGCCATACCACTTTCATTCCGGCACCTAAAGTGGCTGAGTCAAGCCTGTAGGAACCTGCTGCTTGGCCTTTAATTGCTGACAAGTGAGGCATCATGAAATGAACTCCGCAACTATTTTATTCATCCCTGGACACTGGTACTGACACTGGAGGTCCGAGTATATCTTCTCCACACCAGGATGTACCACCAAAGGGGATGTGTGGAACTACCTCAATATCTCATATCGTATATTCACTGGTACCACGGTGCGTCCTCTGAAAAGGATGGCGTGCTACCCACATTCAAAAAATACTTTAGGGGCCCATCCTGAGGATATCTAAGAACGTTGGGCCTCGCATTTAATGTCCCCAAGCTATTACTACTGTACTCGCTGAAGGAGTGTGGGAGTGACAGTCATGGACTGGAGATATGCTTCTCTATCACTATCCACGAAGGATAACTACAACGTGGCAAGCTACTCTGTCACCTTAGTCAACAACTGTAACCCAGACCTCTTGTTGAGTGTGTCTGCCACCACATTCCCCTTCCTAGGAGTGTAGACTATCACAAATTCGTAGTCCCAGAGGAACTCTATCCATCATCTTTGTCTCAGGTTCATTTTATTTTAATAAAAGATGTACCTTGAGGCTCTTGTGATCAGAGGAGACAGTAAACCGTTCTCCCATCAAGTAGTGCCACCAAATATTTAATGAAAAGACCACTGCTGCTAACTCTAGGTCATGGGTAGCATAGCTTTGCTCATGTTTCCTTAGCTATCGTGATCCATAAGAAATCACTTCCTGCTCCTACATCAGGAATCATACAAGTCCGGTCCCTGATGCGTCACAGTAGACTACATACCCAACACCCTCTTCTAGTAGCCTCAAGATGGGGCCACTCGTCAATCTCCACCTCACCTCCTGGAAACTATGCTAGCATCTCTCTATCCACAAGAATGGTTTCCCCTTATTTGTTAAAGATGAAAAGGTTGTTTCTACTCTGTAAAAGTTAGGTACGAATATCTGGTAGTACCCATCCAACCCCAGGAAACTCCGCACCTCGGTCACACTCTTGGGTGGCTCCCAAGCAAGAACTACTTATATCTTCTCAGGATCCACTACAACTCCAGCCTTTGAGATAATGTTCCAAAGAAAGTGGAACTTCAGTATCCAAAACTAGCACTTTGAGTGCTTACCATAAAGCTGGTCCTCTCAGAGTGGATCTAGAACTATCTACAGATGAGTGGCATGCTCCTCCTCCGACACTGAGTACACCAAGATGTCTTCAATGAAGACCATCATGAAGTGATCAAGATAAGATGAGAAGATCCTATTCATAAGCCCCATGAACACTTCCAGAGAATTGGTCATGCTGAAAGGCATCACCAAGAACTCGTAGTGTCCATACCAATATCTAAAGGATGTCTTCAGTACGTCCTCATCCCGTACCCTGAGCCGATGATAGCTTGATCTGAGGTCTATCTTCAAAAACCACCGAGGTCCCTTCAACCGGTCGAAGAGATCATCAATACTCAATAGAGGATACTTTTTCTTCACAGTCAACTGATTCCAACACTGATAATCTACACAAATCCTCAAACTTCCATCTTCCTTCTTGGCGAAAAATATGAGGGCTGGCCATAGAGAGGCACTGGGTCATACGAAACCCTTTCTCTGCAAGTCCTCCAACTTTACCCTTAACTCACAAAACTCTGTGGGAGCCATCTGATATGCTTATATAGATATTTGTGTCATCCCAAGGTTTATGTCGATGTAAAAGTCTACATATCTATGAGGAGGTAATCCCGGAACATCATCAAGAAATACATCAGCATAATGGTCCATAACTACATGATATCTAAAACTCCTATCGTTAACTAGTCTGAAGGTAAAGATAGCGAACTAATGAGTGATTGGATGCACCCTCCTCCGAGGTAGTCCATCCTGAGCTGAAAATTTTCCCTTCTGGATGGTGAAGGAAAACCTGGTCCCATCCTCACGGTCAAACCACACTTTGCACCCAAACAATCGATCTGAGCATAGACCGTGGATAATAAGTCCATACTCAAGATGACATCGTAAGTCCTGGACGCTGCTACTAGGAGATCCCAGCTGATGATAAAACCTCCTAGAGTGAGCTCACACTAACTGAAATAGTTCGTAATCATCAAATCCTCTCCCATATGTGTCTCTAATCGCAAGGATTGAGCCAACAACTCAATCGGAATCTCCGAGCTCTGAACAAGAGTCGTGGAAATAAAAGAGTGACTGGAACCTATGTCTATAAGAACTGCAACTGGTGTGGAGTAGAAATAGATCATAAATAGAGTCATCTTTGGAGATCTGTGGTTGTAGGCCTCAACTACCCGATGTTGAGATCATCCATGTCAACCTACTACCTGAGGTCGTGGTGGACCAGCTATAGGTGGTGGTGGTAGAACCTAAAACTTTCACCCACCACCTGATGCACGACCTACTCCTCTACCACATCTGCCTCCCTACGGAACTCCCCAGTCGAATATATACCTCTGCCTCAGCAGTCCCTTGACCATCTAGTGATCATCGGTATGATGGTTCGGGAAGTCATGAGCCATGTGACCCTGCCCGCCACACAAGTATCACATTTTGATCCTCTGCTGACCTCCTCTGTCCTGTGAGCTCCACACCTCCGACCCTACATCCTAGGGACATCCAATAGAAGGTCTGTCTCTCTTGGCCCCCTGCATCATCCACATACTTCTTTTTGTAGATGACTCGTCCACCTATCATCTAGTGGTGGCTCTCGCTGTCGGTGTCGGCTCAGCTAGGAAGCTCTCTACAAGAAGTTCCCTCTCTAGCACTCCATCATGCATTGATATGTTGAGCGATATCATCGATGATATAATCTCCTATCGAAGACCCTAATCATGGGTCCGAGCCCTGAAGAAAGGTTCTCGTACCATGTCGGTGGAGTAGCGGTAGAGGTTAGTAAATCTCGCCAAGTACTAGGATACTATTAGGCTGCCCTGCTGTTAGTGAAGGAGCTCCTAAATACACACAGAGCATAGAGTCGCCAGAATGAACTCCACCCTAAAGAGGCTCTTGAAGTCCAATGAGGTGAGGTCACCTCATCGTGCATCTGGACCGTCAGGCTCCACCATATCCCTATTGTGCCTTGTAAGAGACTAGTAGCTAGAATCACCACCTGATCTGCTGGTGTACCAAATAGGTGGAAAACAATAGATACAACCTCTAACCAGTCCTCAACTGCCTATAGATCCATCTCTCCTGAAAACCTCAGAGGCCACTACTGTTGTAACTCGTACAACATGCTAAGTCAGCATGCACCATTCACTGGTGGGGCTGTTGGCAACTGCTGCCCTACGGGTAGTGGTGATACTGGTACACCACCCGAAGGTACCATCTCTATAAGAGGGCCCTACACTGAAGCCTCATCACTCGGTGGGCCATAATCATGAACTATCTATGGAATCCTGGATGGCTGTCTATGCGGAAACATCCTTTAAAGAAATAGATGCTCCACGGTCAATAATTTTATACCTGGTGAGCTGACTCAAAAGAGATAAAAAAAACATTTCAAAGACACACGCAATCCGTTTTTTCGGGTATCGAGTCGGAAATCAGAACTCAAGGTCCTGGTGTATGGATAGGTCGGCTTCCACACCAACATTAGACTCCCCAAACTGAAAACTATACTCAAAATACTTAACAATATATCCCTATTAAAAATATCAAAGTCTTAGTTCTTCAGTAGAACTGAATCCTTTGATAACACTTTTTCACGATCCATCCCCCAGGGCCAGGGCCATGACTACCCCAAGCCTGCCATCCATTGGCCAGGGGTTAGCGACTTGCACTGGAAAAGAATATCTCTAAAATGGGAAGGCATTGCCTTTAAACCTACAATCACATAGACTGAGTACACAACAAGAACAAACCACGTAGTATAACTGTTGAAAGTAAAAGTGTGAACTGAAGTAGAATGGGCCATAATAAAAACCCAACTAAAATAAAAATATATCAAAAAAGAAAAATGGCTCCAGAGGTCATCCACCAATGATCCTACCTGAAGGGTAGGTACAACTCGTTACTGCGGCTCTCCATGTCAACCAGTCACCACCGTGCATCGCCGAGTCCTATCTCCCAAATCTCAGTTAAAGTTTTTCGTCATCTTCACAAGAAACAATAAGGTGTGGGAGAAGCCCATGCATGGGTGAGTATAAAAATACCCAGTAGGGACCCTGAGACCCCCAAAGGTCTCTCAGTATTACACAAAGTAAGAACCACAAATCATGATATCAATCACAAAGAACAAGGTAAAAGACTCAACTCAAACCAGGTATATAACTTAAAAAACAAAAATAATGAAGATTAATCATAAATATAATTAATATTATTCCATTAAGAAGTTCCACTACTGAACCATGAAGAAGTCACCCTGTCACCGATCCACACAGGGTCATAAGTCACTGATCCACAAAGGATCGTAAGTCATCGATCCACATAGGGTCGTAAGTCGCTGATCCACGAAGGGCCACTCTAAGGATGTTCCTCATTGGGTCATGCTACTGCTGATCCACATAGGGTCGTAAGTCATCAATCCACATTGGTTCATAAGTCGTCAATCCAAACAGGTTCGTATGTCATCAATCCATATAGGGTCGTAAGTCGTCGATTCATACATGGTCATAAGTCCCCAATCCACATAGGCTTGTAAGTCAATTATCTGTGATGGGATGCTATAAGGTTGGTCCACATTGGGTCACGCTATTGCTAATCCACATAGGGTCATTTTGATGAAGATCCACAAAGGGTTTCATGTTACTTGATAGCCAGCCACATGATTCCCACACATGGTGCGCTTGAGTTTCCAAGAAACTACACTTCAAGATATAGGTCATAAATAAACTGCCAAGATGTCCCATGAAAATGTATCCAGAAGAACTGCCATTTCATAAGGGTTCCAACGCAACAGACAAGACGTCGATCAGATGCCCGGTTTGTAAGTTATAGGCATTTTAGTACTAAGGGCCCAGTTGGATTCGAGTCCAATTCAACCTGGCCGTAATCCATCTTTTTGAAAAACCCAAGTGAAGAATCTCAAAAGGAACGCCTCATATTAAGGGTTCCATATATGCATACAATTCATCAAATGGATGCATGGTTTAGAAGATAAGCCCCTTTAAACGAAACTGGGCTAAAAAGGGTTCGGGTCCAGTCCGACCCGGTCGGACTGACCCGAACCGGTCCTCTGGGCCCTGTTTGAACTGACTGGTCTCGGCTCAGTCTAGATGGGCCCTGTCTGGCCTGCTAGGCCGCTGAACCGGCATGAACAGCTGGCTAGGAATGGCCCACCAGCTGGGCGCGACCTGCCTCCCTGAATGGACTAAGTCCGTTTGTGCTCCCCAATTAGCAGCACGAGGGTGGCGCTGATCCACCTGATCAGTCCACGTGGGCCAGTCAATAGTGGGACCTGCAGGCATGGGTACACCCTCCACAATGGCTCGGAGCCACGAACCTCCTCTACAGTGGACTGCTCGCAGTCAACGTGGCCTGAAAAGGTCAGCCGCCACTGTGTGCCACGACGCCTTCAGGTACCGCCATCCCTTTGCGGCCAGTGAGAGTCGGCCGCCTCCTCCTCTGGTCGCTGGTGCCATCATGCCGATAGAGCTTCCATGGGCCACTGATGGAGCTTCGGAGGACCGATTTTATACCCTTCTATGCCTATGAGCCACCCAAGACGTCTCCTACACTACGGGGCCGTCGATTTCACCTTGCCGCCATGATGCTCGGTCTCCCACGAAGAATGCAACCAGAACAAAATTGGCAGAGGGTCTGGTCCTTGTCCGGTTCGGCCCATGCCCTCCGTGTTGGAATTATAACAAGGAGAGGGTTCAAAAATAATCAATAGAAGATGAATTCATAAAACTCTTAGAATATAAAAAAAACCCTACCTTGAACTCATTGGAAGACACTGCGGATGAGGAAGAAGGGTCCGCGATCGAAGGTGTTTATTGGTGTTCATCGATATCAGGATCAAATTAGCAATGGCTGCCTCAAATCTATGTTCTTTATTGGAGGAAGGCATCACTATAATTTCATCATATTTTCCTCTCGTGGGTATCCAAAACCCATTCCAATGTTTTGTTTAAATAAGGGGTAAAGAACCTCTCTTGTTGCATTTCATTAATGTGGTTCTTTAATGAACCACATTGAATGTTTCATTAAATCCTACGAGCATCACGGTTACAAAACCAAAGGTCTTGTAATTAAATGACTCCCATTCAATCCCAATGTTACACTTTTGCATGACCACCGTCACTCAAGGGTTGAAAGAAAATAAATTAACTCATGGAGTTATTTTTTTTGTAAAGTCCAAAAATTAACCTTTTTTGTACAACCCTTGCTGGTCGAAGTAAAGCTTCTCATAAGAGAATCTCGGCACTATGAATTCAACAGTGCCCTCATATTTTTAATCTGAACACTGATTCAAAAGATAGAAATCATCGCTCGCAAGTTTACTGAACGTACCTTAAAAAAGTTCAAAATTCCGTTCTTGGCTCTCCGAGCCTCTGAATCATGTGCCTTCAATTTTCGTAGACTCGTAAAAATCCCAAATAAATTTAGAAAAAACATATATGGAAATTTTAGGTCTTTACAATGATATAATAACACTGTTTTTTTGGAAAATAGATCATCAAATCACATTTGCGATATCAATGCCTATCGTAGGTAACAACATGGGTATTTGTTTTAACACACAACTGATAACAAGCATCACAAGACTATCAATAATAGTTTATGATTCACTATTAGTCATTAAATATGACTGATAACTCATAAAAATTTTATATTGTGTATCCCCACAATCGTTTTCTACGATTCAAGACTAATCATTAAGTATGATTAATTAGGAAAATTTGTTTCTTTTTGAAATTCCACTATGAATTGAATTATATTATAGATATATTGTTTATAATTAATGACTAATGGTATATTGGGGATATTTTTTAATTTAACAAGTGTTTATAAATTAATTAATTACAAGGAGTTTATAATTAACTAATTAAATGTTCATGAAACATTTATTAATAAATATTCTGTAAGGATCATGTCAAATGACTTAGAAATAAATTTTTCATTTAAAATAATAAGGGAAATTTATTAAGTGTTGACATCCAATAAAATGAATCCAAAATATAAAATTGTTTATATTTAATTATGATTAGTTCATAATTAATTAATTTGAATTGATTAAAAGACTTTATTTGGGATATTATTTAAATAACATAATTTTTTTGATGGTTGATTTCATTAAGGTTTAAATAGTGTTAAGTAAGTGATATTTAGATTATGTAAAATGTTCACCTAATATAATTTTGATTATAAAATTTTTATAATTCATAAAATAAAATATATTTAAATTAAAATTCTATATAAATTAATAGTATTAAAGACTACATAATATAGAATGAATAAAAAGTGTTTATGTTCTAGATTATGAAATGTCTATAATGAATTATAGTGTTTATAATTAGATTTTATTTATGAATTGATCATAAATGTTTACCTCATGTTTAAATTTATGAATTGACCATTTATTTAAATATAATATATTTATTTATTAATCATCAATATAATTTTTTTAATTTTCTCATGATTTAATTTAATTTTTTAAACTATATATTCTAAAATTTTCATATCATGTATATTATGTTAGTTTTGATAATATAAATTCATCTACTTTGACCCTAGATTGTAATTAAAGTTATTAACATATATATTTTTATTAAATATAATTTATATATATTTTGTTTTCGAGTTATGTGGAATTTTATTCTCTCTTGAGTAAAGTCTACCAGGGTATAGGGACTTAGAGGCATACTTCCAACTAGTAAAAAGGCATAATGCTTGTTCCAAAAAGGTGGGGGGTTGAATATCTATCACTCCATGCTTGATCGTGTTGAGATTATAGATTTCATATAAATATAACACTTCATAAAAAACATTCTTGTAATTTATATTTTATATCCCAATATTTTAAAAAAACTAATATGTTTGATAGTGTACAAAATACACAACATCAAGTATAATCGAACGGTAAAATATTATTTTTTAAATATGATCGTTATAACCTAGCTATTAAATTGGTGGGTATGAATATGATTATTATTTTTTAAATATAAATATAAATATAAATAAATAAATATATTAAGGTTCTAATCAATGAATATGTCTTGCTTTATTCTTAGAAAACAAGCAATATATTTTGAGTAATGTCATTTTATTCTTCAAAGATATGAATTATTCAAAAATGGGTTTCATTTATTTTTTTTGTGATAAAATGATATATTTAATTTTGAAACTTTTATAAATTGTATTTGATAAAATAAATATATTTTTGTAAATAATCATATAAATTTTTTTCTATGTTGACATTTTTAATTTTTTCTAAAAGTTTGATTTTTCAGTCAATAGTGAAAAATTATGATTTTATTGAAAAATGTATTTTATTTTAAAGTATTTACAAAGTAAAATTATATTATGGATTAGTTTAAAATTTTAAATAATTCCTTTTCATTTTAAATAATATCATTAAAGGTTTTTAAATTTTTTTTATACTTTAATTTAGCATAAAAATAATTTATATTTAAGAATGGATTTTTTTTGAAAACCCATTTTTTATCAATAAAATTTCAGTTCGTTTTTAAATTAAATTATACCACTTATATGTTTTTTTATATTTAAAAATGGATTAAATATTTTTAGTTAGGTGGTAATTTTTTTGTAAATAATTCCCATTTATTTGTGGCCAATATGAATATCAACCATAGTAAATTTTATTATCCTGGTAAAGGGTACATCACATAATTAAGGGTTAAAAATAATATGATAAGGATAAAAAATGGACTTAATGCTAATGATAATTTTTCTGCATGATTCCATTTCATCAATAATAGTCCAATAATTAGTTATATAGATTCCCCCCCATTTGGATGTGATTATAACCTTTATTATATTTTTTAAATAAAAGTAAAAAAATGTCATCCTATTTTTTATAATAACTGTAATATTTTAACATGAGGATAAATAGAGGATATGTTTAGTTTTAAGTATTATTATAAAATATAAATTATTTATCATAGTTATGGTAATTTATTTTTAATTTTTAGCGAAGAAATACTTACCTAAAGTTATTACACAACGCTGACACAAAAATTATTCAATTAATGAAAAAAATAAAAAAATTATATTAAAAATATGGAAAGTAGTATAATTTGAAAGCAATAATATGAAAAAAACTTTTATCGATACAAATGAAATATTATAGTCATTTTTTATTTTATTTTAAAATCATTATTTTCTTGAAGTTGTTAAATTCAAAGTAAATGAATACTACTAAAATTGAAATTAATGATATTTTATAATAAATAATATTTTATTAAATGATTTAAAATTCATAAAAATATTATATTTTATCACATATATTAGATATAGTTAATTAAATTAATAATAGTTCATTTATGGGTCTTTTTTAATTTTATAGTAACATTATTAACCTATAAATGGTAGAAAACTTTAATATTTTGGTAATTTTCAAAATGGTTAACAAAGGGTTAAAACAAACTAATAAGGGTAAAAATGTGATCTACAAATGTAAAAATTTAATGTATGAGATTATTTATAAAAATAATCATATTTAATTATAGTATTATCAATTTTCACCCATTTGGAAACCAAAATTAATTTATATTAATTTATTATTTTAAGAAATTCTAAGAGTGTCCCTCCCTCCTCTTATAAAATGGAACCTCTTCTTCTCATTTAAAAACATATCAAAAACTATTTTTCAACCAATACTTACCCATATTACTTATTTACATCCCTAATAACATCCAAGATTCTTTTTTTATCATAAAACCAACCTAGGAAATATTTGTCTATAAACCTTAAGAGGTTATCCGAGGAAGAGGTATCATTCTTAACTGAGCATTTTTTTATTTCTTATTCCAACTTATTAAAATGTTTTCTAACCACTACGGGATAATAAAAAATTTCTACAATATACTAAGATGTTATTATGTTAATTAAATAACCTATATCTATCTCTAAACTCCATTAAATTTGAAAAGAATCCATCGGTCATGTGTGCGACAGACTATCGCCTCACAGACTTATGTAATACTTTTTCCATCACTGACTCTCATGTATACTTATAATGGTGGAATTTATGTTTATATATTATATTCATGAAATATTTATAATTCTTAAAATATTATATATCATTTACTTTGTTACCTTTTCATTCACAGAAAGATGATAATTTTGTTCGTGCTTATGTTTGGACTAACACCTCCACGAAGCGATGCAATTCATTTTTCATCACCACACCACATGAATGATACTTATAAGTGTATTTAAATAATTAATATTATATTTATTAAATTATTATAATTATGTAAATATTAAATTATACTTAACTTCTTTCCATAATGATCTTTGAAAAATGGGAACGTTACTCATCTGTATGTATGACCTATCGTCTCTATGATTGTAACTTAGTTCATTTTTTATAACCATATTTAATGGTCAGATTTAAAAGTATAATTTAAATATAAAAATGATAATTATGTCATGATTATTATTCTGGATATGATTGAATAATGACCTATTTGACCATATTAATCCTACAGAAGTCAATTTGGACTTGTAAACCAAATATCAACAAAACATCTGATGTGAACTTAAATGATTTAGTAATTATTATAACATGGTAATAAGAGAGATAAAAAGAATAATAAATATTAAAAATGTTCTCAATAAAGTAAATAATTAACATAATTTTATTATTCAGGAGGATAAAAAATGTACAAGATGATTCAGTCTGAAGGTAAGAGACTATATTTTTAAAAAACCTATTTTAATGTTTCCCTTTAAACTAACATTTTCTTCCACATCCATTTTTTAGAAATTATTTTGTAGATATATTTATATGTACATTATTTGATTATAAATTAAAATTTATGTTTATTTGGAATTTATTCCAACAATTTTCAAAAAGAATATTTTTAAGGAATTTTTTAACATTCATCACAAAAAGACAAAAAGAGTATTCTATTTTAATTCATATAGTGGTAATGATAGTTCCTTCCACCATATTTTTTTTTAATTTTGTACTAATTTAAAATAATATTTTGTTCTCATAATAGAGGAAACTTCATTCCCTATTTTCTATTTTTTTCAATTGTTTTTGGAAATATGAAATTGTGTACATATGGGTGAAAAAAAAATTTTATGATGAAATATTTTATGTATTATGTTATGTTTCTTGGGAATTTTTATGATAATTTGTCATTCCATTATAAAAAGAGTACATGTGTGCCCGTTATATCTCTCTAATGCATTGGGTAAAGTGATGGAGTTAACTAATTATGTTTATCCTAAAAGAATATGAGAATATATTACGATGGTCATTCCAAATATATGATAGAGTTAACTGATTAGGATTATCCTAAGAGAATATGGTAATATACTATGATGATTATTCCAAATATTGGAATATTTAATTAAATAGTTTCTCTTAATATATTATGGGAATATACTATGAAGGTTATTCCAATTATAACCGTGGTGATTATTTTATGTGTAACTACGATGGTAATTCAATGTGTAACCATGAAGGTTATTTCATTTTTAAGAGTGATATGGAAATAATTCCCCAAGTAACATAAATTTTTATCTATGATTTATATGGTATTTTAATGGAATATTACTATTTCAAAAGTTAATATAATGATCATCTGTTTAAAGGAAAGTATATACTACCTTTAAAGGGTGAAAAGTATAACTTTGTAAAAAAAGTTATTATGTGTTTTCCATGATTTAAAATAAAAAGTATGAGATTTATTTTATCCATTATTATTTTTTATATAATGTGTTATAAAAATTTTCAGGCATAGAAGGTGATTTCTTGGGAATGAAAATGTTTATTTTAACCCCAAAGATTATTTTGAAAAATGAAACGTTTTATAAGTATTCATGGACTAATATTTTCTTTTTTTTTATTTTTATGTCCCTTACTGATATTTTTAAGCTCATACTATGTTTTAAAATGTTTTTCACATGTTTTAAGGATGGGTAATAGAAAATAATAATACAAGTTTAAATTCATGAAGATTTTTCCTGAAAGGAAAATGTGTTTCATTTTAAAAGTTTTATATTATAGGGAAATGGATACTGATTAAAAGTGTCCAATTTATATATATATATATATATATATAGGGTTTTTATGTAAGATTAATCACCTACCTATCTGAAAAACATAACCTAAATGATCATTGGGAACATAAAAAAGTGAATTCTAGTTTAAATTCACTAAAATATGTAATGTTTAAGGCTAGATCCCTATATTTTGTATCTGATAATTGTTTTAGTTAATTTAGAGGTTAGGATGTTATTTGAGAATAAGTTAAATGTCCTCTATAACCACAAAGTATTGTAAGTTTTGGGGAATTATGGTTATTTTAGATAAATAAAAAAGAGTAAAATATTCTATGGTTAAGGATATATTATTGTATATCATCTTTACAAGGTAGTTTTTTGTAATTTTATTAATATGAATACACTAACGTTTTTGGTTTAGTAAATGGTTAGATCTAGTAGGAACCAATGTAAAAATAGATGTGAATGAAAATTTGGTGGTTGTTTCAATAATAAATTGAGAAAAATAAGAGATGTAGTGAAAAATATTACGATTGTTCTTAACCATCTATCACAAGTTTTTATTAACAAAATGAACCTATTTGAGTTTCCCAATTCATAAAATAAGTGAGAAGTGAATATTTGTGGAAGTTTAGGTAATAAAGATCATACAGGTAAAAATATTCAATGACTTATATATAATTAATGTGGGAAGAAGTACCCAATAAAATATCTTAGAAGAATTATAAGATGTTTTGTATGTGGTAAGGAGGGCGTAAAGAAATAATATTCCAAGGAAAAAGGAAGCTTTTAGTTAACAACATAAATAGTAAAAAAGGTATTACCAAGGTATCCATTTAATTATTTGATTGTGGAGAGTATGGGAATTATGAAAATCAATTTTCTAGGGGAAATATTAATAACATGATCAACCAGACCATACTAATGAATGTTTAGTAATGCCTAATGCCATTATTGTTGAAGACAAAGAAACTGAAAATGATATATAAAAGGTATGTATTTTATATTATCTTATTTTTTTGGTATTATTGAATATTATGACATGATTCATATGTTTTTATAGAAAGGAAGTACTAAAGAATCATATGGAAAATCATGGGTAAAAAATAACATTAACTGATTAAGGTTTCTACATATAAGGAATCAAGAGTTATGATGTAATGGTATATTTAAGGTTGATTATAATTTCAAAGTCTTAGACACCCCTTTTGGGGTTTTATGTGGTGAGAATATTTTGGGAGAAATTTATTGAGTTTTGGTAGATGTTTGATGTATTTTTAACCCTTAGGTTTAACATATGAAAAAACTATTCAAAGAATAACGTTCTTTTAATTTTATGCACATAAGTCTAAAGGTATTTATATAATTTGGGGTGTATATTATCTTTCATGATAAATGATATTTTAGCATATTTTCATCATATTTTTGGAAATGTTATAGGAATTATATAAATATAGTATTAGAAAAAGGAAAAACTATAAGCTGGGTGATGACCTTTTGTATTCGTCATGGCCATGGGGATTGAACCCACAACCAAAGGGATATTAGGGAATAAATCCTTCCAATGAACTATGGTAACTTCTGAGATAACCATGAGATTGAAAAGTGATTTTGGGATTAAGTGATTAATGTTATTTTGGAATAAGTTTACTTTTTTGGGAACCTTATTTGATTAAGGTAAACTGAAACTTATGGGATTTTATTAAATTATCATTTGAAGAATTGTTTTATAGTTCCTTGGAAAGTTTTTTCTGGTTATAAATCACTAATTTTAGGTGATTTCCATTGGATTTATTTATGGAACTGAAAAATCCAAAAGTTCTTTTTCCAAATGGGACCTACTTTCGAAAGGTAGGTGTTCATTGAGTTTGAACTTAAGATACTTAATAACATGCATTGGTCAATAGGATAGGAGGTTAGACTCATCACACCTTTTTGGGGGGAATTATTGTCTACTCAGGGACTCTGTTATTGATTTAAGATATTTTCATGAATCTTTATTAATTCACCAAGTATAACATCGGTTTCCATTGGAATTTTCAATCAATTATTAGCATGTGTGAAATTTATAATCATAAATATGTATTCTAGGTTCTTCAATAATGGATACATACATATGTATTTGAGGTTATCTATAAATGGTATCCTCTTATATACTATTTATAGATTCTTTTAACCATCGTTATGATGATACTGGTTTTTACATCACTCAGTGGGGCACTCTGGAATTTATTGTCATCCAGGGAGATGGAGTTTTGTTTTTGATGTTTGGATCATACCCATAAATGGGATACCTATGTATCTTTGTGAAAGTAATTAGAACCCTTGTAGTTCAATGCCACTTAATGGGACACATCATACCTTTTAAGGTCATGTGATAAGGACCTAGCCATACAGTTTAATGTCATGTGGTAAGGAAGGTTTTTAGTTAAGGTTTGGTGTGAGGCTTATGCCTAAGCAACCTAAGGAACATGGAAAGAAGATGGGTTTCCAAGTAAGATTAGACCCTATTGGGAATATATCCCAATAAAAATTGGGTTGATTTGAATTGTTGGGTTTGATCCTTAGAGAGGCTTCCTACGTATTACATTCGGATCAGAATCAAATACCACATAGTTTGGTGTGTCTCATAGAAGAGTATAGTCCTTTGAGAGAAATGAGTTTGGGATTAATTTTTGAAAAGGATTCCTTGGTGATTTGGGGGTTTAATTTGGGACTTACTCCTAAGGAGGATTCCCATTTATGGATGAAATGAGATGGAGCTCGGGCCTTAAGAAGGCTTCCTACATATCCTAGTTATGGTGGGAATTAAAGTTCCCATAGTTCAATAGGTTTAGGTTGTGTGTATGTTGTGATCATCATAAATATCTAAGCCCATGTGAGTAATGCTCATTGTGAGAAACAAGAGGATGCAAAATATAAACAATGGCACCCACACTTTTCCTCATTCGCCGGTGGAAGAGGACGCACCTACGACGGCGAACGTGAATGAGGATGAGGTGACCATAGAAGAGGGAAATGTGCCGGACCTTCCCTATATTCTCTTTACATTAGACAAGGGTCCAATGTAAGTTAGGAGTGAAGGTGAAGGAAGTAGAGAGGAGCAAGACTGAAAAATTATACCTGAAAGGTTGGGGGATTACACTTGGATGAATGCCCTAGTGGATCCTAGTAGAGGACGGAGACTTATCATTTGCTTTTATGGAAAATAAAGTATGACCCCCACTCTCCTAATTGGGAATCAGAGGCTCTGAGTATTAGAGATGAAAAGGGGAGGACAGAACCCAAACCCTAATCCTCCAGAACGAGATCTACCCAAAAATGTTCCTAGGAGAATGGTCCATGTGACTTCAGAAATACAGACCCACGAGAACTCCATGAATCCTAACCCCATTTTAAATCAAATGTGAAAAACCTATGACTGTAGATATACAACCCCAAATAGGATACATGCTGATGTGTATTTCACAATGTTTTTGATAAGGAATGAGGTTTTAGTAGAGGCTTTGACTTAGTCCCTTTTAGATAAGGGAAGCAAGAAAGAAAATACCCTCTCATGAGTGGATTTGAGGAGAGTTTATAAGATGATTCATAGGTTCTGTGTGTAGCTATACAGCATAGGTACCCCATGTTGGTGTGCCATGTAGGTACCCCACATAGGTGTGCTGCGTACGTACCCCACGTAGGTGTGACACATCGTTGTGCCACGTAGCCCTTAGCGATGACTGAATAAAATGATTAACATAGGGGAACCAAGCCTATGTAAGCTTAAAATTATGAAATAATTTTAAAACATGATTATCCCATCTAATTATATCTTCTCTTATGTTTTTAGAGAGGTACTAGAGATAATTTGAGGGATCTAGGTGAACGAGATACGCAATGGGATCTTCAAGAAGTATTTTCAACTTTTTAGTTGTCAAATGAGGAACCCAAGGGTCCTATTTATAGACAAGGAGGGGGTCTGGTCAAAATAAATTAGGTAGCATAGGCCGACCGCGCAGCCCTTCCATGTAGTTCCTTCATGTAGGTGTATAGAAAGCATCCTGCTGCGTACCTCTATCCTGTAGCCCTATCACGTAGCCATGCCGCATAGGTCTTCTACAATTTTTTACTCCTTTTAGTTATTTGAGATTTGTATTGTGTCATTGAAATATCTTGGGGACACCATCATAGTCTTTTTTTCTTACTAAGGAGTGTCAACAAAACACCCCTCAGGATTTGATCCAATTAAAAAGAGGGTCGAGTCCTGAGGTAAAAATTGCGGGGAAAATACTTTGTAGTATTTGTTGAGCCACACAGGTTCTCAGCATAAATATTTTGTGAAATTATGTCGGATAGATATTTCGTGAAAGTATTCCATGTAGCTATTTTTCACAAGCATTCCACATAGTTCAGACGATACCTATAAATAGATCCATTCCTTTGTGATTTTTCTTTACCCGAGCTCTCAGAATTTCCACTGTTGTTTTATAGCTTGGTCATCCAGTCTCGCTGCATGGTTCTGTCATGTAGGTTCCTTGAAATTTTCTCAAGGTGAAACCATTTGAGTGATGGAGCTATGCGGAAGGACTTCATCGAAGGATTTGTGCTAGGATCCTTGTCGAATGACATACGTGACTGGCCTCGTCGAAGGACCTACACAAAGCATTTCCTTGGCCAAAATTTTAAATCCCTTTAAGTTGAAATTTGAATTTTATTATGTCAAGATTTCAACATAATAGGGGGAACATGGTAATTCTTTTGTAGGAGATGGCTCATTTGATGACTGTTATTGAGGAATCTAAGGCTTGTCAATACGAGATGATGAAAATCATCAGACTAGACTATTATGGTGTTGTTGAAATTACTCTTCCTGGACTATGGAAATGTTTAATTACATATCAACATGAATGCCCACAAAGTCCTTATCTACCCCTGTACATGAATCAACTTTTACAATATTCCCATATTCCTTTCATTATGAAATATTTTCCAAAGAATTGGTTTCTTCAATACTCCAATTGTCCTTGCAGGAATATTACTGCGAGAGGTATGCCAGTTCATGAGGGAAAAATCTTTATTGGATGCATCCTTCTCCATAGTGGTTGTACTCATGATATGAAATATCATGCTATAGAACCAAGGACACATTGCTATGATTAATCCTTTTGTACTTCCCAAACAGATTAGTCGAATGGTTGGAAGGTAGACCGTGATCTTTGTTCTAGAGGAGGAGTAAAACCTGAATGGATGTGGGAATTTTGGGTACTCTAGACTTATGTAGAATTCAAGAAAGAGCTTTCAGATGTCCATATTTATAAAGATATCTATATGGGTAAAACTTATGTTTATTATAACATCTTCATTCCTTAATTAATGAGCTGATGGAGTCTACAAATGAATACCTTCCACTTGATGCTTGGTGAGGTTGGCATCCATTTATGGGATATTTACCAAATAGTTGGGGTTCCTATTCCTAGTGAAATGTATGATGAGTTTATTCCACTGATAATAACATATGGTGAAGTTACTATAACACCACCGTTGGGTCATGAATTATTTGAAATAGAAAATAAACTACCCAAAGTCAAGAATTATATTCAATCCAGAGTGTGGATGGAAGCCTTTTTAGAACCAAAAACAGAAAAAGTTCCCTCCTGCGGATTTCCTACTATTTGTCCTTATATAGATAACTAGGGAAGTTTAGGCACATATTATCCCACACTAGAGAGGGGTGACTAAAAGCACTTGGGATATAAAGACAAATCTGATGCTGGTGCAAAGGTATTCTTAACCAGCTTCCTTTCCATGTGGCTAAGCATTTACTTGCTTCCAGTCCATGAGCCTAGAGGCGGTGTAAGGACAAGGACTTTTGTTATTGAAGCTAAATTAGTAGAGGGAATCTATATTGGGTTAGAAAATCATGAATTGTCAAGAATGTATTATTCCCTGCTATATTTATACAATGTGAAGGCTCCATTTAGACTTTTGATTCCATTATAAATGTTTTCGGGGCTGGATTGTGGTAGACTTTTCTTCATACTCAGTGTTGAATTTACTTATAGTCCTTAATGGTCGATTAACCCCATTTTTATATAATGTTTTTGGTATTAAGCTTCAAAACTTGAGACCTGATGTAGTGATAAGGGCATTGAATTCATCAGGAGAATTCAGCTTCGTTCCTTTTGGTAACCCACCAATTGAAACATTTTTTGGTGATAGTATGGATGAAAATTATGAGCTGATGTATTATATGATGGCATTCATGGATAATGTATTTTCTACCAGGACTACTGGTGAACTTATTTATGAGGCTTATGTCTCCTATAGGTTTGCTCTCCTGTTAATATGTCTTCAACAATCAAACTCTTTCCCTCCCACACATGTTAGACATGAGAAACACCTAATGGTATAAAGATAATTGTCGATTTTTATGGCTTTAGAGATATCTAAATTATCAATTAATTTTCCTCCATAAGATGCCTCAATCGAATTCGAAGCTGGATATGGCAAGGCTTGGGATGCTTTATACCCCCAGGGGGCTTTCACAAAAGGAATATATCAGGTGGCAACCACAACGACTATTGTGCGTAGAAATCGTGGTAAGATGTCCAAAGACAAAGATGATGGAGAAGATTCATAATTTTTAGAGCTTTCAAAACATCTTCATAGAAGTTATACCAGGAAGACTAGGGTTAGAGAAGTAATACCTCCGAAACCAAGGCAATCCCACTGCCGCCATCAGAAAGAGATTCCTATCCCATCTACTGACCTATCTAAAGAATACAGTACAACTGAAGAGGCTCACTAGTCATAAGGTGTTGAGTTTTATCCACAACCAACCATACCAAAACAGAATTATGTGTGGCCTTCAGCCATTCAATTTTGGGAGAGCTTGACCTGTGAGCTTAGGGATGCTTGGGTATTCCTCCAAAATGGCCTTCGAATACCAGATATTGGGCGATATTAAATAACCTTCTTATTTTCATCTGGATAATAATCTGGATGAAGTACAAAAGTATATTTAAGATCTATAGACCATTATATATAAAATTGATGAACAAGTCCCAGCCTATGGACAAGTATATGATATGATGTAATTAGGGATATGTGAAGGGGTAATTATTAATCCTGAAGAGAAATGGGACATTTATGTTAATAATGAGAATGTATTTTTTTTATTTTATCTTAATTCTTATTTTCCATCCACCATCATTATTATTGATGAGATTTCATTTTGCAGCTTGAATTTAGGGGAGGAACCTCATGACAATTTCTTGGGTCACCAAGGTATTGACCTATATGTTCTCCAATCGACATGTTAAATGATCCTCCCAAATATCCAGAACATTCTATAGGAGCGAGAATCATTACTGGGGTAATGGAGACATAAAATACTTAGCCATTACCTCAGGTTTCTCTTTCCAAGAGAAGTGTTTCGATTTATCTGCAATTTTATGAAAAGAAAATGCAAGAGATCAATGAGATTGGTCCGAAGTGTTCGTCAAAAAAGTAAGCATTTATACTATCCTCTGGAATTATAACTCATTTAATACACTTTGGTAGTCACGTTTATCCTCTCACAGGATCTGTATCTCTCTCCTCTCTTAAGGGATTAAGAGATGATCCATCAAGACTGGAGAAGGAAACCCCAAGGGAATCACAAGTTATAGTTGATGAATCTATTACTTTGACAGATAAGACATCAAAGGGTGCAGCTATATCTGCTCCCGATTCTATTGAGGAAGAGAAAAGTCATGGTAGTGTCAAAACATTTTTATTGAATATTAAATAATTTTCTAACATTATTCTCTTTAACATATCTTAGATTAGTTTCTCTTGCCAATGGATCCTGTAATAATCAATGCTGATATTTCTATCACTCCAAAAGAAAGGAATAAAGATCCTGGGCATCTAAAGTAGATACTAGTACTGATCCAAACCTGGAAAGATCTAATGATGCTATACCAGTTGAAGAAATGACATAAAATAAAGTCAGTGGAACAAATTTGGGCATCAACCTATATTTGTTGGATACCGTAAATAGTGGGTATGCTATAACATTCCAATCCGCATACACTGAAATGATGGACACCCTTAATATAAACATTGATATTCCAGGTTCCATAAAGGAGTTGGGGATTCTCATGAGGGATTTCAAGGATGTATTTTCTCATTCCTGAATTTTACATACATAACTGTTCTTATTTTACTTGATACACCACATCAAAGTTCAACTTATGTAGCTTTGTCTACAGAAAATGTTGTAAATTCCCTTCAATAATGGTTAATTATACTCTATCCTTATTCTGCTGAAGCTAGAGAAATACTTACTAAGGACCCCATGTTGAGATAAATTCTAGTTCCTTCAATTATGAAAACTGGGAAAACTCAAAAGAAAGCCCCTCCTCAAGAAACATCTACTCAAATTGCTGAAGTTGAGAAGACTAAGGAAGAATCCAATCAAGCAGCTGACTTAATATTGGGTAAATGTTATCAAATATATTGATCATAATATATTTATTCCATTATTCTAAAATTGAAAATGATCTTGATTCATAATTTAGGTTTATCAGCTCCTATAGTTAGATCGAAAGGTGAAGCTTCTGTGTTGGCTCAAACATTAGTAGAAGGTGAAGCATCCACTGTTCCAAGAGAATTAAAACAAGGAAACTCTTTAAGTGATCTATTTCTAGATTACATTATATCCCATGGTAGTGACTCAAATTTAGATTTGGATATGTTTTTTTTCTCTTGGAATGGCATGCAAGAATACATGGAGACATATATGGAACATAATTGCCAATAAAACATTGGATGAGATCCTACCCAATTTGGGAAAACTATAAGCACTATTTTGTGTATTGGGATTTGGTGGATTTAATCATTGACCAGTATATGATGAAATGAAAGAGACCATTTCCCAAAGGGGGAAATAATATAATCTATAATAAGATCTTGAAGAGACTACACGAATTGTTAATATTGAGACCTTCCAAGATGTAGTAGCTGAGGCAGAGGCTGATCATAGCAAGAAGTTGATTGAAATAGGCCAACAAATTAAAGAAGAGATGAAGGAGATGATTTATCTGTAACAAAAAAATAGATGTTGTTAATAACAAACTTGATTAATTAAACCAAACATTGAGATAAACCCAATTATAAGGGATAATCACAATTTTAACTGCCAAAGAAGCACTTTTTTCTAACCGAGGAGGTTGAAGTCACTCAACTATCTCAACTTCAATAGCCAGTTTATAGGGATCATGAGTCTATTCAACAAATTAAGATTTATGCTAAAAGTTTCTTTTAACACATGACCGAGAGGCTCCGTTATTTGGACATCCCTATTATTTTACCACATAAATTAAAGGAATTTTGTCTCCAATCATATATTTTTTCATTCATTCTTTCTGTAATTTTAATATCAAAGGTGATGATGATGATTTTTTTAAACGTCACACATTTATGCTAGATAATAATAATTACAATAACATGAAAGGGGGTGCTCAAAATTTTCTTATTAAGTTTATGGGATTATTGAGCATAGTTTACTTTTTACTAGGGTTATATCGACAAACCCCACAAACATTGTATTTTTTTGACTTTTTATTACTCAATATTACCTAAAACATACAAAAATGTACTTTCGGTGAGCCGAGACTCAACTTTTTTCCAGAAATCCCATTGTGGGTTTCCAATATGGTGAGTACCACATATCTTATTATTGGTAGTTTAGAGTCATTCATGTCAGCCTAAAAAGACTTGCATTTAAGGTTGAATATCTTTTACCATAAAATTTGAAATTAGATCCTAAACAAGGCTCAGTGGCTTGGAATTGCTCCAATATTCTTTAGATACTTCCAAGGGGAATCTCAAGTCATCATTTTTATGGTCACCAATTCTAAATCTTGTATAAACATAAAGGAGGTCTCTTCCAAGAATGAAGTTACCATTATTTGATGAACCCATTATGGGGGTGTATTATATAGGGATAACTAGGGCATACATTTCATAGACAAAACATGGAATCTCTTGATTGAAAATCCTGTTATAGAGGAAAATTTTATGCAAGGCCTCTGGGGGAACATATTGCGTATTTAAGAAAAATATCTCTTTGGAATTTAACATATTATTATTGATAGATAAGGGAAAATAAGATTTGGGTGAGTCAAGACCAAAGTGGGTTGTTTTTTCAAGAAAAGGGATTTTAAGAATAAAGGGTTATCTATACCGACATATGTTGTGAATCAGAAAACCACTTCTACACAAATCTGGTGTATGAGGAATGGTTAAAATTTTTCAGAAAGGGGGTTTTCTGATATCATACTATGATGTTTTAAGACATGAAGTGATGATATTGTACGGTTAAGTTTTAAGTTATGTAGTGAGGACATTGGGTGGATTTAATTTAAGGTCTTTAGCTTTGAACAAAAGTTTGAGACTCTCTAGTTTCTTGATAATTTATTTGAAAACATACTACCATGTTAAAATATGGACGAAAATAATTGTAAAATATGATTTGAGAATTTCTAGATCTGAATAATGATATACGAAAAGGGATAAAAGGAATTAGAGGAAGTCTTTCCTAAGAATGAAGTTACAATTATTTGACGAAACTGTTATGGGCGTTGTATTATGAAAGTCCGACTAGGGCATATGTTGCATAGACAAATAGTGTAATCATTTTACTGACATGCCCATTCTATAGGAGACTCATGCAAGTCCACCAAGGGGCACGTACAACATAGTTAGGAAAAAGATCTCTCAGAAACCTGACATTATATTGCTAAAAGCCGAAGAAGGTTTATGGAGATTCCGGTTTTTCATAGAACAAAGTTTGGTTTATGAAAAAAGGTACCGAAATACAGAGAGAGTATTTCCAATCATGATTTCCAATGAATCAGAGGAAAAATATTTCTACGAAGGTTTGACCCAATTGTTGGAAGTTTGGTGTGTATAGTTTTATTTCATATGACTAGGACCCAAAATGGAATCAATAGTGGATATGTGGTCAAATTATCCAAGGTTATTTCATATTTATTTGAACACATGTAGAGGGAAATGTGTAAACCATGATCTTGAATACTTTTAGATGGAGAGAAAGGTAATGGGAAAAATATACATGGGTGACTTATTTAAGATACATATTCTTGTATATGGTCATGAAATTTTGAAGGGGAAAAAAGATAATTTTACCAAGAATGAAGTTACCATTTTTTGACAAACCCTTTATGGGGGTTGTATTATACATGGGAAAATAGGGCATATGCTTCATAGCCAAATAGTGGAATATTTTGACTAAAAGGCCCATTATGTAGGGAACTTATGAAAGTCCACCTAGGGGCACGTACTGTATAGTCAGGAAAAGGAGTTCTTAGATATTAGAAACTCTTTCACCAAAAACGGTAAGAAATACTATGATGATCTGAAAATATTCAAGATTAAGAGTGTTAAATACAAAAGGGGGTAATGCTCAATGCACAAGATAAATATTTGAATCAATATTTTCCAAGAGTTTGGAGTCCCTTACATCAATCTGACTCATATGTAAAAGGGAGACATTTCTTGTTTCCTTGGTGGTCTCTCTAAGGAGAGAACCCAAAAGGAAGACTCCCACATAGATTGTTAATTATATGTGGAATATAGATAAAAAAATTTATCCTGTGGTTGGGACTAGGAGCTAAGGCCTAGTTTTCACTACATATCTTAATGGGATGAGAATCAAGACATACGTAGTTCTTTGTGTGCTTTGAATTTTAGAATCATGCAACAAAGGAATTATGCTGTGTAGTTTAGAGTCATGCAACGAGGACATGAAGTGATTCCAACGTAAAAATGAGTATTGTAGCTGGACCAGATGATTAAACCCAGGTGTCACTATGTATCTCATATGGATGAGAATCAAGTCACACGTAGTTATTTGGAACATTCCACATGTAGTTTTGATTCGTACACATAGGGAATAGGGGGGGGGTGTCATCGATGGGCCCAAGATTGGAGATCTAGGCGTCTCTACATATCTCATATGGATGAGAATCAAGCCAAACGTAGTTCTTGAAACCATTATTTCCCCCAATAATTGAGTTTGATGTGGAAGACGAGTGATTTGAACACCTTATAGAAGAATGGTTAAACTTAAGACACAAATTGGTATGAAGATAAGACCGTGTCTCTTAAAAGAGAACTCTATATATCTGGTTCACATACATGAGGAGGAAAAGGAAATAAATTTTTTTTGCTTTCGGCTGGGCCCTAGATTGGATATCCAGGCATCTCTATGCATCTCATTGAAAATGATAATCAAGCCACACATAGTTCTTGAAATGAGGCCCCTATGTAGATCTGATTCGGAAATAGGGAGAAATGGAACTCATGTGCCACAGAGGAGTAGAAATTATGTCAATGATGCTTGCACATGTAATATCATGACATTAAATAAAGATGACATTAATTGTACAATTTTATGTCGTGTAATGAGGAAAAATTATGCTACACATTTTAACATAGTGCGACATAGACACATATAATTGTTATTCAGTTTAATGTCATGAAAAGAGGAAATTATACTATAGAGTTTAGAGTCATGCAGTAATGACATTATGTTGTGCAGTTTAGAGTCATGAAGTGACAACATTATGCTATGTAGTTTAGATTCATGCAGTGAGAACATTATGTGGTGCAATTTAGAGTCATGCAGTGAGGACAATATGCTGATGTGAAATCACAAAAATTATTTCTTCTAGAATCTCGCATTGGTTGGAGTTATAATAAGTTCTCCATCCATTATGATTAGGGAATAAGCTCCATTTGAGTAGAACTTTTGTATGGAATAAGGTCATTCCCACTTTGACTCAAGATTTGGAGGATTTTTCCTGGTATCATTGGAGTCCTGAGGACCAATACCAATTCTCCTTGTAGAAACGAGCGGATGTGAACTTTATTGTTAAGAGATTGTGATATTTTGTTATGATATACTTCAAAATGATGAAATGTATGCAATCTATTTTTGTTTAATTGTTCCATATCATCAAAAAATTTCTAAGACTTTTCATCTGTAGATAACTGATCACAGATTGTAACACGGAGAGAAGGAAATTGAATTTCAATTGGAAGAAATACTTATATTCCGAATGCCAATGGATATGGAGTTTCTTGAGTGGCGGTATGGGTAGTAGTTTGATGAGCCCATAAAGCATTAAAAAATTTATCAGGAAAAAATTTCTTATCTTTATCTACCATATTATGCAGTATATTTGATAGAGTCTTATTGAAAGCCTCTATCTGTCCATTGGCTACTGCATGATAGAGAGATAAATGGTTTGATTTGATATTGTTCTCATGATATAAATTCTTTACCTCAACAGAAAAAAAAATTGGTGCTGTTTTCCATTAATATAGTATGAGGGACACCAAATATGGTGATGATGTTATATTTGAGAAAGCTAACAATGCTTTTGGATATGACTTCTTTGAGAGGTATTTTTTAGCCTAATTGGAGAATAAATCAGTAGTAGTAAGAATATACTTTACCTACATAGCCATAGCTAGAGGATAAGGTCCTACTACATCCATTCCCCATGTGGAAAATGACTAAGAGTATTTTTCTTTTTGAAGTAACTCTGGGGGATGATGAATGAAGTTGGCATGAACTTGGCACAAATGACATTTCTTTGTGAAATCTGAGAAATCTAGTGTCATTGAAGGATAGAAGTATTCAAGCCTTCATATTTGATCAGAAATCCTATGCCAAGACTGGTGAGCACCATAATCTCCTACATGTACTTCTTTCATGATAGATGAAGTTTCTTCTCCGTCAATACATTTGAAGAGGATTCCATCAAATCCACATTTTTTAGAGGATCTTCTGTTGATCTGGACTATCATAAAGAGTGAAATTTGATACTCATTGTCGAATCTTCTATTTTTCATCTCTATCTGGTTGAAGTAATCTAGTTTGAAGGTATTCCATGATAGGTTTCATCCATCCTGTAGTATGACCATACAGATCAGAAATAGGGATAACTTCATTAATTTCCTCCATTCTAGTTTGAACGAAATGTGAAACCACACGATGATGGGCACTACTGATGATTGTCACATCCTAGTTTGGATCGTCTAGGGTTGTGGCTACATTATTCAGTGCATCACCTTGGGCATTTTGTGATCACAGGACATAAGACAATGTTGGTTCTAAGGTAAATTTAGCCATTAACCCTCTAACATAATCACACAAAGGGATTAAATATTCATTTCCGATAGATTAATCCCCATTGATTTGTTTGATTACAAAATATGAATCACCCTTCACTTTCAGATGGTTCACTTGTACCTAGAGTGCCAATTCCAGGACTGGGATGAGAGCTTGATATTCTGCCTCATTCTTCGTACCTCCTTCTGACAACAAGAAAGAATATGGAAACATTACTTCTTATTGAGAGATAAGTACAATTACAAACCCAACTTTTTTGAGCTTATGGTTTCCCATTATATTCCCCATTGGACTTATGGAAGCACTATTAAAGTACATTTCCCATGTTTGGGGATTATCTTGAATAGAGAAGACCTCTTCATCAGGTAGTTTAGTATTCAAAGAGGTATCTTTTGCAGATGGATTCTCAACCAGGAAGTATACCAAGGCTTGGCCTTTTATTTCCTTATAAGGCACAAAATGGATATCAAACTATTGAAATATAACTGCCCACCGTTCTAAAAGCCCTGTAAGCATAGGATGACTGAGGATAAATTTGAGCAGGTTATTGAGAGATACCAAGGGAACCTCATGAGGTTGTAGGCAGTGCCTTAATTTCTTTATTGCAAAGATTAATGCCAGACAATACTTCTGAATACTTGAATACTGAGTCTGTGTGTCAATAATAGTTTGACTAAGATATTAAAGGCTATTTTCACTCCCAGCATCATTCTTTTGGGCAAGGAAGGCACCCAGTGATCGCTCTAAATCTATCACATAAATAATAAGTGGTTTTCCATAAACAAGTTGCATTAATAAATGTGGAGTCAAGAGATCTTTCTTGAGGGTATCAAATACCACTTGGCAGTCTCCGGTCTATTGATAGGTGACTTCCTTCTTCATTAATCAGATGAAGGTTAAACACTTGCCTGCCAAATTGGCGATAAAGTGCCGAATATAGGCTAAGTGTCCCTGAAGACCACTTAATTATTTTAAATTTTGAGGAGGTGACATGCTAAGGATTATTTTCTTCTTAGGATAAACTTTGGTGCCATGATAACGTACAATGAAACTGAGGAATTTTCATGAGGTTACCCCAAAAGCACATTTCAAGGGATCCATCATCAAATTATATTTCCAAAGTTTATTAAATATGATTTCCAAATCAGTCAGGGGATCAAAATTTTGAATGGTTTTAACTACCAGATCACCAACATAACATTCAAAAAACTTTATAAAGAATGGTTTGAACATATGATGCATGGAATGTTGATACATTGCACCTGTATTCTTTAAGAAAAAGGGAGTTACCCGATAAAAAAACACACCTTGAGGGGATCTAAAGGTTTTAGACTTCTCATCCTATAGGTTTATTCAGATTTTATTTGTAACACCCCAAGATTTCATAGTGTGTTATTTCTTCAAAATAATTCAATAACTTGCACTACACGCAACACCGAGTTCAATCACACCATGAATTACAAAAAAAAAAGCCATTAAAAGAGGTCATGAATAGCATTAACTACATTTTTAACTTTATATAATCCTTATAATTTTAGAATCCATATTATGAGTTTCTTAGTCATAATGCAAGAACAGATTCATTTTCAGTATTGCACTTTTATCAACTTTTAATAGTGAAACCTTTTTAAATACAATATTTTAAACTTTTTGACTAAATGGGGACATCAAAAAATTTAAAATGAAACATCCCAATCTTACACGGTACGCTTTCCTTTGAATAAAACAGTAGCATGTGTTGTACGCAACTTCGAGTTTTAACACACACCACAACCGATCAAACTAGCCGTTATGAATAGTAATACCAAATTTTTGAAATTATATATATTTTATATTTCAAAATGGACTTCATTTTTGGATTCGGAATATCGAATTTAGCCTAAGGTGAAATTTTGGTACTTTTCGGATAACTTTAATATTTTGATGAATAGTGAAAATTACTAAATTTTAATTAAAAACAACTTTTTTAATCAAAATAATTAATAGTGATAAATTATGAATTTGAATAGTTTTAAAGTATATTTAGAATATATTTTTACAATTTAATATAATGTTGGTCATTGGACATAATTTTACAATTAAACCGAACATAAACAAGTGTCAATCTTTTGATAGTTATTATCTCTTAAAAACACGCTTTTTGTTTTGACAGCGGGAATTAATTTTAAATTAATTTCTTCCACTTCTGTGTTTTGAATTTAGAAAAATGGAGTCCATATTTGGAATCAGGATTCCCAAATTGTGTAAATAGGTAACTTTTATTTTTAGACATTTTGAATAATTACTGTGGTAAATATTTTATTTACCATGGTTAAGGGTAAATCTGGTAAATAAGGGTTAAAAAAATAATATTATAATAATACTAAATTACCCTAAAACGTGTCCTAGCCTTATTTGTTGATACATGTTAGACCATAGGAATCTTTGGGTCGATTTGGGGACCCCATGGTGCCACTTGTAGGTGATAGGGACACTTTATTTTAATTAAGTTAAAATGAATACAAAAATGACACAAGCATATATCTTTTAGAAAAACAATTATTACATAAGGTTATATATGTTGGATTTTAGATTATAAATATTCATTAGAAAGATAAAACGATTTACTACATAATTATATTTTATTTATAATTTTTATACATTAAATAATTTATTTTAATTATGACACAATGATGATGCAGTAATTACTAAAATAGTGAAAAATTAAAATAATTGATATTATAAATACCCAAATAATTATAATATGAAACTTTTAATGAATTAAAATAATTTTATAGGATAATATTATATATTAGGATTGATTTAATTGACTTTTTTCGAAGTAATTAATCTGTTATGAGTTTCACAAAAATCAACTATTGAATAGTGTCAAAATTGACATAAAACAATCCTTAAAACAAATATTATATTATTAATTGATATTAAATTCCTAAAAATCTAAGGTTCGGCCAAGAGACTTATATCATGATAGGTTCATCATTAATGGACCACTTGGGGGTCTCTTGGATGTATATAGTAAGTTTATTAACCATATTATATAAAAATACAAAGAGACATTGTAAAAGTGAAACTAATTAACTTAGAGTTATTACTTAAAGATAAGGTTAATATAAGTACCCAAACCTGTCTAAATTCTATTGGTTGAGTTGTATTCGACCCATCCCCACCTTAACATTTAAATAATAAACTTTGGAGCTATTATAAACCGAATAAGAATTTATTATAAATTAATATTTCTAGCTTTTCCAAGGGTGCCCCTCACCCCTCTTATAAAAGGGCACTCCTCCTTCTCATTTCTTCACACCTTCAAAGCCTTTTGGTTCGGCCAAAATCTTCCCAAATACTCTCCCAACTGCCCTCAATACAACCTAGAGGCCTTAGTTTGATCAGAAATCCAACCTAAGGAGCCGTTTTGATCAAATCAAAAGGAAGAAACCGAAGAAGAGGTAATGATTTCACCACCCTTTTCCAAGTTCCTTCTTCTTCCACTTCTTCTTACTTTGTTGTTACCATTATAAAATAATAACTCCAGTATCATATATATACTGTGATGTTATTATAAATATGGTACAACCATATTCAGTATTCTATCCACCCTTTGAATAACATGTCACCATACGTGCGTACGTACGGCTTACCGTCTCCACGTCGTGGTGTAATTGTTATTCAATATATTATTATTTGGATGTGAATAATAATGATGTGTAACTCATGTAAATAATAAATATAAAATTTTATTGATTCTGTATATATGATATACCGTCCATTTATATATTATTTTAATATCAAAAGAATGATATTGTCGCTCGTGCGTACGTACGGACTACTGTCTCCACGAACGCGATGAGATTCATTCTCCATCATATCCATTCAAGTATAATTATCATTTTCTGATTTAAAAATGATGTTTAAGGACTTGATATCATTCTGGATATGAATAATATACAACCTATCCATTACAAACATGGATTACGTAATAAAACATATAAAATAAAACGAGTAAGTTAACACCCGAAACAACGATAATACTAAGACATTATTAACAAAGCAAAGTTAAAAGATAATATATGATATCATATTAATATATATGATTCTTGTATAATTTAATAACAATTATTTCAATATTATACAGGAGGTTAACCTACCCCAACCAAGTAAAAGTACAAGGTAAGGTATTTTCTTATCTCATATTCAATTCCGTGAGATTTCCATTATTCGCCACTAAATTATTGAAAGTGGTGTATTGTGTACTGGAATTTGATATATATTATCATGATTATCATTATATTCATGTTATTCTGTAAATAATTTGGTGGTTATTAACTTTTTTCCATACGACTCAGTTGATTAACGTGGTAAGGGGTTTTCATCTCACTCTTTATTTCCGTGAGATTCATGCCATATTTCCACTATTATCTTTTGTGTGGTGTATGTACTGCCCATAATTGTATTCTTTGTGTAATACACTTTACCTTATGTGTATTTACATTTTCATTGTATGATACCTCTTTCATGGGTTGTATGTTTCATAAGTTACCAAATTGATAAGGGTTTACTTCACAATCTCTTTAATATCCGAGGTTGTTTTTACGTAAGTATCTACAAGGACATATTTACTATCCATGTCCATATTTAATAAAAGAGTTTTCAAAGGGATTCTTTCTAAGGGAACTTTTAATAAAACATCATTTTAAATGTTTAAATATTTATTCTTCTAAATCATTCTCATTTATGTCCATGTTTTCAAAATGGTTTGTAAGGATTTATTTATATGAAAATGAATGTTTTAAAAGTGTTAATTCCATTCAAAAGTTTCAAAGTGGTATGGGACACTTTGATTAAAAAATGTATTTAAATGAATTACTTTCTAAATTGTGTAACATTAAAATGTTTTCATGAAAAAGGGATATTTCTCTCAATAATTAAAAAAAACATTTTCATCTATGTCAACATCCTTTGATGGATTTTAAGATTATTTGAAGTTGATTTATTATGACATAAAACTTCCATATTGTAATGAAGTTTTGTGATATGGTTGACTGTAGATGTGTCATTTATATAGCATTCATGGTTTATGAGTAAAGTATTGAAATTTCGTATTCTAGTTCCAATAAGAATGTTTATGTTATATTTCAACCTTTACTTCATATGAATGTGTTGGACAAGTATGTTCCAGGTTGGGGACTGGTTAAAGTAAGCCCTCCAGATTGGGGACTGGTAAAAGTAAGCCCTCCAGGTTAGGGACTGGTAAAAGTAAGCCCTCCGGTTTGGTCTCCGGTTATTAGAGGCACTCTGGGTTGGTGTCTGGTTATTAGAGGCACTCCGGGTTGGTGTCCGGTTATTAGAGGCACTCCGGGTTGGGTTCCGGTTACAGTTAGCCCCAAGGTCTTGGGACAAGGCCTTGAAAAGAAATTAAAGTTTAGCATTATGCATTCCATCATTATGAAAGTGGTTATTGGTTTTGCATGTGATTATTCGATTAGTAGAATATCCATGTGAATAAGTAAATGGCATTATTTCATTTTATTTATGCCATACTATGTTGAAAGTTCAAGTTTGAAAGGCTTTTGTTTTATTTATACATTGCCTTAAATGTTTATTCTTATTTATGAAAGTTTCGGATATATTGTTATCCTTACTGGGCATTTGAGCTCACCCCTTTTCTATGTTTTATTTTTCCTAGGAAGTGAAGAAGTAAATTATGAATGACCTGCAGGGATCTTATGTGGGGATATGAGTGTGGATTATGGAGACATTATGTTGTTGTAGTAGTTTTTCATTTTATGATGTAATGTAAAACTTATGAATATATCTAGTGTTTCCAAGGCTACTAAACCAATCGGTCTTTCGAGATTTGATCTTTCTTGTGATCATGCCAATGTTATGTAATAATGCACCGACTCTGGGTAACTAGGGTCAGGGCGTTACATTATTGTACCTATAGTAACCATCCATGAATGAGAGATCTTAATAGTCAAATATTGCATCAATTAAAATCTCTATGATCAGAACTAGAAAGTCATATTTGGGACAATACTGGTAAAGATCTCTGAAATCAATGAAAACTCTGATTTTCCCATTTTTGATTTTCATTGGGACAATATTGGCCAGCCATTTGGGATATTGCACTTCCCTAACAAATTTAGCGTTAATAAGCTTATTGAATCCAGCTTTAATTTTAGAGGCATGAGTTGGGTGTGTTCTTATTGATTCCTTCTTGAATCCTTGATGTTCTTCTAGAAAACCGAAATGATGAGTTGACACATTAAGATTAAGTCCCGGCATTTCTGTATAATTCCATGAAAATATATCTCGATGATGATTTTGAAATGAATTATACATATCTTTCTATTTAGAAGTCCTGGACGCACTAATTAGAGTGGGGTGTGGATCTTCTTTTGTACCTAGATTTATTTATCTGAGCTCATCTATAGTGGTGGAGATTCCTTCCTCAAATGCTGGAGGATCATCCCTGAGATCTTCTTCTTCTTCTTCCTTACATGACACTTCTTCTGTTTCTTCTTGCAAAGTAGGTAATGAAGAAAACCATTCAATTCTAGGGGAGGAGACATTATTTGAACATTTGAAATAAGGGGCAACCATTTTTGACCCTATTGATGAGGAACGATATTAGTAGAGTATTGAAGAGGAGATGATGGGTTGGAAATCAAAATCTTTGTCTTCTTTTAGTCTTGAAACAACTTTTTCTAGCATGATTGGTGAATCATAGACTTACTAATGTTTGGTGGATGAAATGAAGACATATATGTTTATGCTTTCACCACTTCTTGGTAAATCAGTAATTTCCACCTTGTTGTTAGGCTTAATTGCTGCAATTGACATTATGGAAGTCACTAGAGGAGTGATTGGATTTGGGTCTATATTTTCAATTTTATTGATTAGAAACATATAATCTATACTCAAATGTTTTAATGGGTTAGCTGGTATCTTTTCCAGGACAGTTGGAGTATTGATTCTGGTTACCTTTTTTGTCACATACCTTGTTCTCTTTGTGTGATAGAATTCTGCCTCAATATATTGAGATTCACACGTTTTGAATAGAGACTTGTCACCATACGATGTCCCAATTTGACCATTAAAAAATTACTTGAGACATTGATGATATGATGAAGGAATGGTCACATGTTAATGCATCCAAGTAATTCTAAGAAGAATATTGAAAGTTTTGTCCTAACGGAAAACCATAAAATATGAATTAGATACAAGATCTCTAAACTGATTTCTGAGTGTAATCTTTCCCAAAGGTTCATGTTAATTATTATTGTAACCTTGCACCATAAAATTGGAAGAATATAAGTTAGATTCAGTAAGGCCCAATAGAAAAAGTGTACGAATGGGAATGAGGTTGACTCCTAAGCCGTTATCAATAAAGGCTCATCAGATGTTTGTATCATTAACCCTAACAAATAGAAACAAGGGCCTGATGTGTCAATGTACCACAATATATTCATATTCATCCATAAAAGATATAACAACATGACATTCTATTGGATCATTAACTATATGGTAAACCTCAGTAATATAAACCCCAATTTCAAACTCTTGAGAACTTGTCAAAGCCTCAATATGTTCCTCTCGAAGATATTTTGACAGATTAAAGGCATCCAAGATTGACAACTTGTCCAGTACATAGTCTAGCTATTTTAAAGCACAGTACTTTTGGCCAAGAGGTTTGCGTTTTCCATCATAGAGATGTTGTTTTGTAGGTTCCTTGGAAGTTGATTATCTTGATGTAGATGTACCCTGTGTTGAGGCAGAAGCTGAAAATACTTCTAATTTAGGTATATTAGACTAACCGAGTCTATCTACTTGATGATAAAATGATGGTGTAACTTCTAATAGGTCCTCCAAGATATTAATGTCAAGTCTGATCCAGTCATGTGTGGGAGAACATCCTTGTTCTTGTTGAGACCACTGAAGGGCCCTCCCACGAGTTTCCGCTGCAAATACAGTTCAAGTAAGGGTAGAGTTAAAGTAGGGGTTTCTAGCATACCCATGTCTTCCCCTATATCCTCGACCTTGGATTCTTCCTTTAGTTTCCCAGTTAGGTATAGGTAATTTAGGCTCCTAATAACCCCAATCATCATTTTCCCAATGATCCGTTAAGTGGATAACATTGAAAGAAACAAAGATCAATTCTTCATCAGATGAAGATTCTACTTTATAGGTCAGTTATTGTGGTGTTGTTTGGAGGGGGAGATGCCTGTACTTTTGAAACAGATGACATGAAATATTTTAATGTCAAGGAAATCATTGGCCTTGACATGAGCTAATCCTCTTCTGAAAACTCTTTATACTTATGATCACATAACTTCTTTGAGTATTGACATTTAGAGGACTGATCTTTTGATAAAGATGACTTTGCTATGGTAGAAGTGGAAGAAGACACAATCAGTTGTTTCAACCGTGTTTATAGAATGGCATGAGTTTGATTGATCATTTTCCTGATCATCTAATCTTAATAATTCTGTGCATTTTTTCTTTTGACTTCTTTCCATTCTACTTCTTTCTCTGGATCAGTAGTAGTAACACATGCTACTTGGGCTGATGAACTTTTTAGTTTCACTTGTCCAGAGTCTACCATTTTTTGTAGGAGGTCTTTGAAAAAAAACACTCTTGACTGGTATGTCTCAATATTTGATAAAAAGGGAAATAATTTAGAAGATCTTTATCTTCTTCTTTGTTTGGTTTCTTTCTCCATGGAAACTGAACCAAATTATTTTCCAAGGATGAAATGAAGTAACTAGGAACCTGTTCATTTATACAAGAATAATATTTGTTCTTTAACTCCTCAAACTATCTTTGAATTTGATCTTTTTGATCATCTTGATGAGGCGGTCATTGCTGATGACACTCGGGATGTGGAGCCTTTTGGTATGATGAATGTTTTTGAGTAGAAGTTGGTACATTTGCTAGTTTGAGTATGACTTTAGTAGCCTATGCTTTCCTTATTGTCCTTTCTAGAGATGATGTAATTACACGATACTTATCTTTAGTTTCCATTATGGAATCCTCCACTTGTTGGGTGATTGAAGAAAGATATCAAAACCCTCCTATGTATTTTATAGGGATCAATTTTGTGCGTAACTCATCAAGTGGATTTTCTAAACAAATTTTTATCAAATTTTCTTGAGGGAGTGATAGATTGAAGGAATATGTTAATCATTTCCATTGAGCAATCATATCTAAAACTCTTTCATTCTTATTTTTTTTTGAAATTTGTATGATAAAAATCTATTGTCTTTGGCAGCATTGAGATGAATTGAAGAATGAATTTCTATTGGAGATCTCCCCATCTAGTAATTGATCAAGAATACAAAGTTGTACACCAGACAAAAGCTAGCCCCTATAATTATTTCAAAAAGAATATGAGCTTGACTACTTCTTGTTATTGAGTGGTCCCCATCATGGGATCATAACAAGAAATAAAATGCATTAAGTTCTTCTCTAGATCTCTCGAACCATTAAAGATTAGAAAATTAGTATTCACAATGTTTGGTCGGGGAGGGATCAGATCCACCCATTTGGGGTAAGCTTTATTTTCTGGCTGTACTGGTGTATGCCATTCTTCCATATATTCCAATCGAGTCATTAGTTCCTCATTTGTATTCATAAGAATTTTGGGAATATCTGGATGAATTGGGACTTATACAGGTACAACAAAAGGAGCTTAAACCAGTACGACGACCGGCAAAACCACTGGTGGTGGTGCTGCCGATTTTCTTGGATAACCTATTGGGATAGGATTATAAGGACGTGTTTGATCCTATCCAGGCTGTGTACCCAATGGAGGGAATTCATTATTCATATCTACAGTTACAATAAATCCTCTTTTATAAGGAGTTCTTACAGGATGTGAAAGTTTAAGATCTTCCATGGGAGCATGTCTAGTAGAATTGATTCTTTGAAGTTACTCTGTATTGAGTCTTTTTAACTCCTTCATCTCATATTTTTTCTGAGAAAAACTTTCTTCAAGTGAAAGATATTGACCTTCTCCAGTGGAAAAGTGAGATGTGATATTTAATTTTACTTTCCCCTTGCTATATGCCTTTTTAAGTGGTAGGAGTTGGTTACTTGAAGGAATATCTAGATTCTATGTAAGCCTCTGATTTCGGGTATTCACACATCCTTTATTTGATTCAGTGTGTACTGTGTTATGGATAATAACTTCATCTTCAGACTCCCCTGAACTAGACTCATTCTCTAGAGGATCTTCTGTAATGGAATTAATGACATTTACAGATGCTTAATGCAGTGGTTGAATTCTATCAGTATCTTTGTAAGATCATATCCTTCTGTATCTTCCATGAGGCTCTATTCTCCTATACTCTGAATTCTCGGGAACTGTTTGACGGATAGTAACCTAAAGGAAATCCTTGTATAGTTTAGTTGTTTGTTCAATTTGTGTCTTATTTGCTAATCAGGATAAAGTTGACTTCCATTGAGGAGGGGATTGTAGATGTGAAAAATCCCCTAGACTTACAGGCCGGGTTTATTCTTGTTCTTCTTCTTCAAAATTTAGAACATTTTTTATTGAATTCGAAAGATGAATTAAAAAATCCCCCATCCTTATAGGTTGTGGTGGCTCCTAAACTACTATAGTTGCGATTCACAAAGATGCTCTTCTGATTTCACAAATTATGGCCTGAACATTGGCTAGGTGCATTATCAGACAAGCACTCAAATTACATGTTTCGAAAGACCACCATGTTATTTCAGAAATTTGAGTCATCTGATGGATGACATCCTCTAAGTGGGATACCTACTTAATGTTCTCAGATTCCTTATGAAAAAGTATCTCTATAATTTCCCCTCTTTGGGACTGACTCTGATGAGATATAGTTTAGGCCTGTTCTTGAGCGCATCTTTGATTACACAGAAAATATTATGATTATAGTCAGCTGTGGGAAATAACATTTCATGATACCACTTTTGGTAGGATTAGTTGATTTTGGAGTGTAGTGAAATGATATACTCCGTGTGCAACCCATCCTCTAATATGAACACCAAATGGGGTATTATAAATTAACTGGTGTAACCTCTTTAGTGCATCGAGGCATGCACACTGAAGGATTCTCTGCTGCTTTTCAACCCTTGGATATCAGGAAACTGAGAAATATGCCATGTTATTTTGACATTTAAACCCTTGTATTACCTTTACATGACTTTTATGTTCATCATATGGTAATACTTTGGTATTCAAATTACGAATAGTTTTCCATAAGTGGTGGAGGACATCTTGAATGATATCTTCTGCTATCAATTCTGGAATGATGTATTGAGAGTATTTGAAAGGCTAGAACATGAATGGTACTTTAGCTTTCTCCAATTGTTTTATCTTGTTAAATAAATCATCATTATATTTTACTAGTGGTTTCTCCACTTCCTATGACCAGAGTGTATGCTTATCGATTTTTTTTATAAAAAACAATGGAATCAGTTTCTTTTTCCTATACTATATTAGAAGAAAAATGATCCAAGGAAGGTTCAGAGAATGACAATCACCTTAGGATGTCTTCTAATAGATAATTTATTTCACCTATTAATGAAAAGGAATCAGGAATGACTAGCCTTACATTGGTATGTGCCTTGAGATAAGTGGGTTTTCTCATTAATACATTTTCAATTAGAGAATTATCTTAACAATTAAAAACACTACTACAGAGAGAACATTCACAGAGAATTCTATCATGGGAAGGACCATGATAGTGGATTATAGTAAGGGATAAATACCCTTGATCCTTGGTCTTTTGGCCACGCAGAGGGTTGTCGTGGATCACATCCGGAGAGAGGATCTCTATGTTGACTAAAATTTCTTGAATAAATCCTTCATGATGAAGTGTCCAATGGGTAAACTCAGAATTACTTTTACTACTCCCTTAATTTGGTAATGGAAGATTAGGATCTTGAGTTACAATGAATTAATGTCCGAGGGCTTCAAGAACTCCAACATTAAGAGGAGACAGATTACATATTGGATCATGATTTTCTAGCTATGTTTGGTGAGACTTATTCTTAGATTCTATTTTACACGTAGTTGAATCCAATTTCTGGGAGAAGTGGTTATCATGGGAATGTGTATGTGCCCACCGTGGAGTGGTCATTTTAATGGGATGATTATCTGCAATTGGAAAGGGTGTATGTTCCTAATCCGGTTGTCCATATGATATGTGAAAGAATGCCCCATAACCCTCCTAGACTGGAACCGAGGTGTCTATCTACTCTGGGATGACATGCCGATAAGTCATCCCAGGTGTGGGGACTTAATTATGTTTATATTCCCCTGGTACTGCTAAAGTTTCTGTTATGATATTCTGGAATGCTTCTAAAATATGGGAAGGAATTTGTGTTTTCGATTTCACCATTTATAAAATATGTTTGGTGACTTCATCAGCTAGAATGGGAATATAAGTCCATTATGTATCTGGAGTATGTGTGTGTGAATATTCTTTTAATCCATTTCCTATCAATGGGTACTGACAGTAATCATATATGGGGGAAAAGAGTTGAGTCTGCCCTAGCTTTGTCATCAGAGTTTTCCAACGGAATTCTATGGGTGCTGCCAAATGAGATTGTTGGCAGGATTGATGAATGATGGAAGGTGTATGTGCCTACTAGCAGTTTTTTTCCAAGCATGGTTGATATAATTATTTCAATGATGACAAACAAGACTGCTATAAAAATTGGCGAGTGTAAGTAGGTGTAAGTTCTTGCTTTCTAGTTTCCACGATATTGGATTGGTAGAATTCTTTGAATGTAGTTAGACGAGCCTACTGATAGGATGATATGTTTTAAATAGGTGTATGTTCTTGTTCATGGTACTACACCAGATTTAAATGGTAGGATTGGTTGGGAGTTACAAGATGAGCCTGCTGGCTAGTGGAATTAAGACATACAGGTGTATGTTCCCATTCATTGTTTTCCATCAAGTTAGGTTGATGGACTTCTCTGGAGGGGGAAAAGGTAAGAGCTTTCTTCTTGTTAGCTAGACGTTGTCCCCAACAGTTCGTCTTCCACGCCTTGGTCTGAGGGACCTGGGCTGAACAAAAAAGTGAAACACCCCCATCATGTTGGGGGTTCACTGCCGCACGGTTCTGCTGACGACGATTATTGGTGGGAGCCCTCAAGAAGGACCCCTTCATCATTGAGTTGAGTCCATGAGTGTCCTCTTGATCCACATATCTATAGTATGGGAGGAACTAGTTGTTTTTTTCTAGAGATGGGGACCTGAAATGATTGAAGACGATGTTTGAAACCATCTTCTTCTTGACCATCGGTTGTCACTGACCAGACGATCAAGGGTTGTTGTCAACTTGGAGAGCCTGTTGGGGAGCCTCTAAGGTTAGGATAATACCGTGTTGATAGTATTCACATACCAGTACATTGGAGACCCAACATTGAAGATTCTAATTTGGTGATGACATCCTTCCATTAGATTAGGATATATCTTGAGCAACGGTCGGGGCATTCATTGGAGAACATTTTAAGGAATCCATTTGAAGTGAAGGGAGTTCTAAGAAAACATGAAAAAAACAATGAACTCCAGTAAATAAATTTATTTTTAGATGGATATATGCATGATTGATTCTTTTTTCTAGACTTCCTTTATCAATTGATAGGGGCCCGACAGATAGGTAACACTATTAACTTGGTTAAGGATTCACGTCGGGTTCACCATTTTTGTTTCACAGTTCCTTGTAAAGTGTTTTCTTGTTTGGAATCATTACTTCCAGGGGGTTTCCATTGGATTTATTCATGGAACTGAAAAAATCCAACAGTTATTTATTAAAAATGGACCTTCTTTCCAAAGTCATGCATTCGTTGAGTTTTAACTTACGATACTTAAGAACATATATTGGTCAAGAGGATGTGAGGTCAGACTCATCACACCATTTTGGGTGGTATTATTATCTACTGAGGGACTCTCATATAGATTTAAGATATTTTCATGAATCCTTATCAATTCCCCAAGTATAACATAGGTTTCCCTTGTAATTTTGAATAATTATTATCATGTGTGAAATTTATAATCATCTATATGTATTCGGGATTCTTCACCAAGGGATACATATGTATGTATTTGAGGTTCTCCATGAATGGTATCCTCCCATATACTATTTAGAGATTATTTTAACAATAATTATGATGATAATGGTTATTAAGAAACTTAGTGGGACACTTGGGAATTTATTATCATCCTGTGAGACAAAGGTTTGTTTTTGATGTTGGGATCATACCCATAAATGGGCTACCTACATATCCTTGCGAAAGGAATAAGAACCCTTGTAGTTCGGTGATACTTAATAGGAAACATCATACCTTTTAAGTCCATGTGATAAGGACCTAGCTGTATAGTTTAATTCCATGTGTTAAGGAAGGTGATTAGTTAAGGTTTGGTGTGGGACTTATGCCAAAATAGCTCAAGGAACATGGAAAGAATATACGTTTCCAAGTAAGATTAGACCAGGTTGGGAATATAGACCAAGAAGAACAAGGTTGATTTTAAGTGTTGGGTTTGAGCATCAAAGAGTCTTACTATTCATTCCATTTGGATAAGAATCATATCCCATGTAGTTTGGCGAGTCTCATAGGAGAGTATATTCCTTTGAGAGAAATGAGTTTGGGCTTACTTTGTAAAAAGGATGCCTTGGTGATTTGTTGGTTTAATTTGGGACTAAATCCTATGGAGGATGCCCATTTGTGGATGAAATGAGATAGAGGTCATGCCTTAAGAAGGATTCTTACATATCCCAGTAATGGTGGAAATCATAGTTCTCATATTTCAAGAGGTTTAGGTTGGGTGGATGTTGTGATCATCGAAAATTTCTAATCCCCCATGAGTCATGCTCGATGTGAGAAACAAGAGGATGTGAAAGATTCAAGAAAGTCACACACACTTTTCCCCCTCCACTAGTGGAAGAGTATGTGCCTACGATGACAAGGGTGGATGAGGATGAGGTGACCATGGAAGAGGGGGAGGCACCGAACATTCCCTTTATTCTCTTTACATTAGACAAGGGTCCAATGTAAGGAAGGAGTGAAGGTGAAAGAAGTAGAGAGGATAAAGACTAAAACCTCATACATGAAATGTTAGGGGATTACATTAGGATGGATACCCTAGTGTATCCCAAGATATGAGGGAGACTTATCCTTGAATTTCATCTAAAAGAAAGTGTGACCCCCTCTCTTCTGATTGGGAACCAGAGGTTCTAAGTCTTAGAGAAAAAAATGGGAGGAAAAAAACAAAACCCTAATCCTCCAGACTTGGATCTCCCCAACACTATTCCTGGGATAAGTTCTTTGTGACTGCTGATATACAAACATGTAGAAATGCTATGAATCCTAATCTTATTTTAAAACAAATGTGGGAAAACTCTAACTATATACATACAAACCCAAATAAGAGACAAGCTGATGTGTATTTCCCAAAGGTTCGATAATTCTGAAGGTTTTAGTAGAATCTTGAACTTAGTCCCTTTAAGATAAGGGAACCAATAAAGAAAATACCCTAACATGAGTGGATTTGAAGAGGGTTTTCAAGATGATGTGTAGGTCCAGTGAATAATTACGCAGTGTAGGTACCCTACATAGTTGTGTTGTATAGGTGTGTCGCGTCGGTGTGACGTGTAGGACTTAGCAATGACTGAAGAAAATTATTAACATAGGGGAACCAAGCCTATGTATGATTCAAACTATGAATGAATTTCAAAACATGCTTATACCATCTAATTCTATTATATATTGTGTTTTTAGAGAGCTACTTGAGATAATTTGAGTGATATATGTGAAGGATCTATGAAATGGGAGCTTCAAGAAGTCTCTTCAACTTTTCCAGTTGTCAAATGAGGAGCACAAGGGTCCTATTTATAGGCAAGGAGGGGGGATGTTCAAAAGAAATTAGGCAGTGTAGCTCGTCCGTGTATCCCTTCCATAAAGTTATTTTGCCTAGGTGCTTAGAAAGTATCCAGCTGCGTAGATCTGTCGCGTAGCCCTGTCCTATAGCCCTACCGCGTAGGTCTTCTCCAATTTTTTTTTCCTTTTAGCTCTTTGAGCTTCGTTTTGTGTATTTGAAATATCTGGGTGCCACCTTCATATTCTTTTTTGTATTACTAAGATGTTTCAATAAGTAATTATGATTTTAATATGTATTTACAATGATTTAGGTTATTTATGGAAATGATTAGAATATTTTTTGGATTATTTGATGAAGTAATGCAAAGTTTTTAGGTATATGACATTATGATAATTGGAGAAAAAATTTAAAATTAAATTGGAATAATATGTTATCAAATCCCTTTAATTTTTTGGTTTCAACCTTATTCTATAATATTTTTTAAAAATTAATGGTTACTTATTTATCGAATTATATAAGTTGAACTTTGGGTGATATCATTGATTCATTAGAGATTAATATTGTATTTATTCATATGAAGGTTTATTCTTTTGGGGAATTATCTTATCTTATTATAACTATTTCAGAGTTGGTTAATGTCTGATGTAACGCCCCGACCCCAGTTACCCAGAGTTGGTGCATTAATTACATAACATTGGCATGATCACAAGAAAGATCAAATCTCGAAAGACCGATTGGTTTAGTAGCCTTGGAAATATTAGATATATTCATAAGTTTTACATTACATCATAAAATGAAAAACTACTACAACAACATAATGTTTCCACAGTCCACAGTATAATCCCCTCATAATATCCCTGAAGGTCATTCATAACTTACATCTTCACATCCTGGGAAAAATAAAACATAGAAAAGGGGTGAGCTCAATTGCCCAGTAAGGATAACAATATAGCGGAACATTCAAAAATAAGCATAAACATTTAAGGCAATGAATTACTAAAACAAAATCCTTTTAAACTTGAACTTCAACATAGTATGGCAAAAGTAAAATGAAATAATTCCATTTACTTATTCACATGGATATTCTACTAATCGAATTATTACATGCAAAAATCAATAACCACTTTCATAATGATGGAATGCATAATGCTAAACTTTAATTTCTTTTCAAGGCCTCGTCTCAAGACCTTGGGGCTAAATGTAACCGGAACCCAACCCAGAGTGCCTCTAATAACCGGACACCAACCCAGAGTGCCTCTAATAACCGGACACCAACCCGGAGTGCCTCTAATAACTGGAGACCAAACCGGAGGGCTTACTTTTACCAGTCCCTAACCTGGAGGGCTTACTTTTACCAGTCCCCAACCTGGAGGGCTTACTTTAACCAGTCCCCAACCTGGAACATACTTTTCCAACACATTCATATGAAGTAAAGGTTGAAATATAACATAAACATTCTTATTGGAACTAACATACGAAATGTCAATACTTTACTCACAAACCATGAATGATATAAAAATAACACATCCACAGTCAAACATAACTCATTCGATATAATATGGAAGATTGTATTATATCACATTAACCTAAATTAAGAATAATGAATGATGTTGACATAGATGAAAATAATCATCAAAACAATTTGAGAGAAATATCCCCCTTTTCTTGAAATCATTCAAAAGTCACAATATTTGTCAAGAATCCATTTAAGATAGATTTTTGAATCAAAGTGTCCCATACCACTTTGAAACTTTTAAAAGGAGTTTTGATTTTAAAACTTTAATGTCCATATAAATAAATCCTTAAAACCATTTTTAAAACATGGACATTAATGAGCAAGATTTAGAATAATAAGTCTTTAAAACATTTAAAAATGGTTTTTTAGTTAGAGATTCTAACCAAAAGAGACACTTGAATACAAATAATTGAGGTAATAAAAACTTTGTAATATAATGAGAATAAAGGGATTCATTATATACTATGTCAAAGTACATTATATACACCACATAAAAGTGATTTGGTGTATATCAACAAAGAAGTCTCGATGGAATGTAAATTGAGATGAAATCTCTCATAAAGGCCGTATCCTTAGGTTAAGGATAAATCAACGACATAATTATGTGTGACAAATATAAATACACTAAATATGATTGGATATTCAGTGTAAAACAATCAAAGGATATTCACACATATTCTTGTAAAAACAACACCAACGAATTGGATGTTTAACTCAACAAATGGTGAATGAGTTAAAATTACTCTTATCAAATTCATATCAATGACTTGATAATTACCAATGAGTGATTATGTGTATCAAACTTATATCCACAGAAAGGGGAGTGGAAATTATGACATAATCAAATGAATAGTGATTCCACACATAATCATGGAGTAATATAATCAATGAAATATGCGTAAAGCCAAATGAGTGGGAATTGAAATCCCAAATTCCCTTACCGATTAGGTAACATACGAAACATACACCCATGAAAGAAGTATCATACCATGATGATGTAAATACCCATAAACTAAATTATATTACAAAATGAATACAATCATGGGCATTACACATACACCACATGCAATAATTAAGTGGTGATCAATGGAAATCTCACGAAATTAAAAGTGAGATAAGAAAATCCCTTACCTTGTACTTTTCCTTTGTTGGGGTAGGTTATCCTCATGTATAATGGTGAAATAATTGTTACTAAATTATACAAGAATCATATACATTAATATGATATCATATATGATCTTTTAATATCGATTTATAATAATATCTTAGTATTATCATTGTTTCGGGTGTTAACTTACTTGTTTTCTTTTATATGTTTTGTTACGAAAGACATTTTTTTAAAGGATAGGTTGTATATTATTCATATAAATAATGATATCAAGTCCTTAACATCATCTTTAAATCATCAAATGATAATTATACTTGAATGGATACGATGGAGAATGAATCTCATCGCGTTCGTGGAGACGGTAGTCCGTACGTACGCACGAGCGACAATATCATTCTTTTGATATTAAAATAATATATAAATGGATGGTATATCATATATACAGAATCATTAACATGTTATATTTATTATTTACATGAGTTACACATCATTATTATACCCATCCAAATAATAATATATTGAATAACAATTACAACACGACGTGGAGACGGTAAGCCGTACGTACGCACGTATGGTGACATGTTATTCAAAAGGTGGATAGAATACTGAATATGGTTGTACCATATTTATAATAACATCAAAGTATATGTGAGATACTGGAGTCATTATTTTATAATGGTAAGAACAAAGGAAGAAGAAGTGGAAGAAGAAAGGAACTTGAAAAAGGGTGGTGAAATCATTACCTCTTCTTCGGGTTCTTCCTTTTGATTTGATCAAAATGGCTCCTTAGGATGGCTTTATGATCAAACTAAGGCCTCTAGGTTTTAGTGAGGGATTTTGAGAGAGTATTTTGGCAGAGTTTGGCAGAACCAAGAGGCTTTGAAGGTGTGAAGAAATGAGAAGGAGGAGTTCCCTTTTATAAGAGGGGTGAGGGGCACCTTTGGAAAAGCTAGAGATATTAGTTTATAATAAATTAATATTCGGTTTCCAATGGCTCCAAAGTTGACTATTCAAAGGTTAAGGTGGGGCTAGGTCTAAAACCACTCAACCAATAGAATTTAGACAGGTTTGGGTACTTATATTAACATTATCTTTAAGTATTAACTTTAAGTTAATTAGTTTCACTTTTACAATGTCTCTTTGTATTTTTATATTATATGGTTAATAAACTTACCATATACATACAAGCGACCCACAAGTGGTCCATTAATGATACACCTATCATTATATAAGTCTCTTGGCCGATCCTTAGATTTTTAGGAATTTAATATCAATTAATAATATAATATTTGTTTTAAAAACTCTTTTATGTCAATTTTGACACTATTCAATAGTTGATTTTTGTGAAACTCATAACAGATTGATTACCTCGAAAAAAGTCAATTAAATAAATCATAATATATCATATTATCCTAGAAAATTATTTTAATTCATTAAAAGTTTCATATTATATTTATTTGGGTATTTATAATATCAATTATTTTAATTTTTCACTATTATAGTAATTACTGCATCATCATTGTGTCTTAAATAAAATAAATTATTTAATGTCTAAAAATTATAATTAAAATCTCATTATGTAGGAAATCTTTTTATATTTCTAATTAATATTTATAATCTAAAATCCAACATATATAACCCTATGTAACAATTGTTTTTCTAAAAGATATATGCTTGTGTCATTTTTGTATTCATTTTGACTTAATTAAAATAAAGTGTCATTATCACTTACAAGTGGATCCATGGGGTCCCAAAATAGACCCAAAGATGCCCATGGTCGACCATGTATCAACCAATAGGGTTAAGACACGTTTTAGGGTAATTTAGTATTATTATAATATTATTTTTTAACCCTTATTTACCGGATTTACCCTTAACCATGGTAAATAAAATATTTACCGCAGTAATTATTCAAAATGTCTAAAAATAAAAGTTACCTATTTACACAATTTGAACATCCTGATTAAAAATATGGAATCCATTTTCCTAAATTCAAAACACAGAAGTGGCAGAAATTAATTTAAAATTAATTCCCGCTGTCAAAACAAAAAGCGTGTTTTTAAGAGATAATAACTATCAAAAGATTGACACTTGTTTATGTTCGGTTTAATTGTAAAATTATGTCCAATGACCAACATTATATTAAATGGTAAAAATATATTCTAAATATACTTTAAAACCACTAAAATTCATAATTTATCACTATTAATTATTTTGATTAAAAAAGTTGTTTTTAAATAAAATTTAGTAATTTTCACTATTCATCAAAATATAAAAGTTATCCGAAAAGTACCAAAATTTCACCCTAGGCTAATTTCGATATTCTGAATCCAAAAATGAAGTACATTTTGAAATATAAAATATATATGATTTCAAAAAGTAGGTATTACTATTCACAACGGCTATTTTAATTAGTTGTGGTGTGTGTTAGAACTCGAGGTTGCGTACAACACACGCTATCGCATTATTCGAAGGGAAACGTACCGTGGAAGCTTGGGATGTTTCATTTTAAATTTTTGATGTCACCATTTAGTCAAAAAGTTTAAAATATTGTATTTAAAAAGGGTTCACTATTAACAGTTGATAAAAGTGCAATACTGAAAATGAATTTGTTCTTGCATTATATCTAAGAAACTCATAATATGGATTCTAAAATTATAAGGATTATATAAAGTTCAAAATTTAGATAATACTATTCATAACCTCTTTTGAATGGCTTTTTTTTGAAAGTCATGGTGTGATTGAACTCGGTGTTGCGTGTAGTGCAAGTTATTGAATTATTTTGAAGAAATAACACACTATGAAATCTTGGGGTGTTACATTCTCCCCTCCTTCAATAAATTGCGTCCTCGCAATTTGAAATTGTTCTTCGAAAATAAAAGGTTGAAAGTAGAAAATATATTTGTGGGAAAAACCACATCGGAAATTGGGTTACTAAAATTTAGTCTTAATATAAGGAAAAGATAAATCAAAGGGTCACCACCAAATTATGATCTCGATTAGGAGAACATTGGTGGAAATTAGAGACATATAATTGGAGGAAAAATGTAAATATTTATAGGTAGTGATTGAGGTCATCAATCAAAAACAAGTGTAAAATTGAGGTCCTTAAATTCATCAATCTATGATGATTTGAAATACCATCGGTTCAACAAAACATAGGGTATTAGGATAACACATTTTTGACGTTTCAAAGTATCTTAGTTGAAATACCACATCGAAAAATGAATTAATGAGGCCTCTATAAAGAGTCGAAAGTATGAAGATTACCGAAAATAACATATACTAGGGTTCCATGTAGGAAAATATGGATATGGAAGAAAAATCTAACCATCAATTATCTGATGGAGAGTGGTAGAGAACATGGCTATGAAAAGACCAACAATCCCAAATCCATAAATTAGTGATGATTAAAGTTACCATCTAGGAAAACATTTTTGTTCTAAGTTGCTTTTCTTAATGTTGAGGAATTTATTTATGAGATTGGCTAAGATCAGAAGGAGATATACTTACTTTATAATTAGAGTTTTATCCATTAATAAATTTCTACCACAAACTCATCTTTCACTCTAAAAGATAATAGAATGTAAAAAATTATATTTACACTATTCGTATAGGGTTCCAAAATAAACGAATTTATAATTCATCTACAAGATCTTTTAATAAAAACTACATTATTTAATCCAGGACATCTCGTGGGCCAGTGGTAGGTGATACACCCTTGTCGCCCTTCGGTTGCGGTTTCAAGTATCGCAGCCTTGCAGGACGCGACGGGTTGCCGCCCGACCTCCGGGTTGTCCTTTTATGGAAATCCAAAATAATCCAAACTAGAACTATCCAAAATATTTCTGTCCAAACTCACAGTCCAACATTTATAAGGAAGGTAAACATAATATAGATCCTTTTTACCCCATAATAGCATATGAATACCTTCATCATGTATTACCATATTCCTTATTGATTACATTCATGCTCCCTTATTTCATATAGAATGCTGGATATACTTCATTAATCCAAAAATGTTTTAAACCCCAACAATGATGGAATATACAAATCATTAATCAGTTCCAAGGTAGTCAAGAATATCCAATATAATTTATCCAAAACAATCACATATTATTCCAAAATCACCACCTTAGTATCAGAACTATATTATGATTTATCATTCTCTCAACCATATATTTTCCAAAAATTTATCCTGCTATTGAGTCACTTTTCTTTGTTCCACACAATCTCAAGTCCTTAATGAAATAGTACTGCAGTACAATCCTTATATACTCCATAATTATTATAACAAGTACATTATTGATACAACACTCAATTGACATAATCAACATAAGAACTCTAATCATTCCTCTTCATCTGTGGTAGTATCATAACTTGATTATTATCCAATAGCATCATTTGCGGCATAGTCTGATGACTGGGACATAGGTTCGCGTAGTGTCCAAACTCCTTGCAAATGAAGAATTGTACATTTGAAACCATTTTCTTACTCTTGCAGTCACGTACTTTGTGCCCTTTTCCTCCACACTTATAACAAACTCCCATTCCTTTCAGGCAAGTTCCAGGGTGTTTCTTTCCACAGTTACCACATATGGGAAAATTCTTCTTTTCCCTCTTCCCTTTATCTATCTTTCTCTCTTCCATCCTTTTCTTCTCTTACTTACCTTCAAAGCCATAGGACTCAGTAAACTCTTTACTTATCTTATCAACACATGATATTATTTCTTCATATGATGATAATACATGGGAGACTATTTCTCTTATAAATTCTAGCTTAAGACCATGAAAGATATGATCCTTCCTTCTCTTTGGATCATGTGCATTTCTGGAGTTCTCATTCCTTCTACTGGGCACCATTTCTAAACAATGGCATACACTAGATCAGTTTATGAATCAAAATACATAATCCCATACTTATAAAACACTTAACATAAATTGAACTATTTATGGATATAATCCATAATCATAAAAATATATCATTTGAGGATGTATATACTCATAAACTCTTCATAATGATTTGTAAAGAAAATGAGAGTTATCCTAACCATATCCCCCGGGAGTGTCGTAACCAAGAGTGCAGCAAGGCCCGTTGTCGTGCACCAGTTCCCGTTCGAGTCTAGATCAAAGCGGTGTTTTCGGGTTTTACCCCTAGGTACATCTGTGCCAGAGCCGCCTCTACCTGCTTGTATCCAGACAGGGATGTATTTCTCGGAAAACTCACAAAATCTCTATAATACAAAAATTCTAGAAAGTTCTTCTACACTAATCCTCAAAGTTCATCTTAGGTCTACGTGCTCTAATCAGAGTTTATCTAAATCTAGCTTCCAAGGTTTGTACTAAACTTCCTCTGATACCAACTGTAACGCCCCGACCCCAGTTACCCAGAGTCGGTGCATTAATTACATAACATTGGCATGATCACAAGAAAGATCAAATCTCGAAAGACCGATTGGTTTAGTAGCCTTGGAAATACTAGATATATTCATAAGTTTTACATTACATCATAAAATGAAAAAATACTACAAGAACATAATGTTTCCACAGTCGACACTATAATCCCCTCATAATATCCCTGAAGGTCATTCATAACTTACATCTTCACATCCTGGGAAAAATAAAACATAGAAAAGGGGTGAGCTCAAATGCCCAGTAAGGATAACAATATAGCGGAACATTCAAAAATAAGCATAAACATTTAAGGAAATGAATTATTAAAACAAAAGCCTTTTAAACTTGAACTTCAACATAGTATGGAAAAAGTAAAATGAAATAATTCCATTTACTTATTCACATGGATATTCTACTAATCGAATAATCACATGCAAAAATCAATAACCACTTTCATAATGATGGAATGCATAATGATAAACTTTAATTTCTTTTCAAGGCCTCGTCCCAAGACCTTGGGGCTAACTGTAACCGGAACCCAACCCGGAGTGCCTCTAATAACCGGACACCAACCCGGAGTGCCTCTAATAACCGGACACCAACCCGGAGTGCCTCTAATAACCGGAGACCAAACCGGAGGGCTTACTTTTACCAGTCCCTAACCTGGAGGGCTTACTTTTACCAGTCCCCAACCTGGAGGGCTTACTTTAACCAGTCCCCAACCTGGAACATACTTGTCCAACACATTCATATGAAGTAAAGGTTGAAATATAACATAAACATTCTTATTGGAACTAACATACAAAATGTCAATACTTTACTCATAAACCATGAATGCTATAAAAATAACACATCCACAGTCAAACATAACTCATTCGATATAATATGAAAGATTGTATTATATCACATTAACCTCAATCAAGAAGAATTAAGGATGTTGACATAGATGAAAATAATCATCAAAACAATTTGAGAGAAATATCCCCCTTTTCTTGAAATCATTCAAAAGTCACAATATTTGTCAAGAATCCATTTAAAATAGATTTTTGAATCAAAGTGTCCCATACCACTTTGAAACTTTTAAAAGGAGTTTTGGTTTTAAAACTTTAATGTCCATATAAATAAATCCTTAAAACCATTTTTAAAACATGGACATTAATGAGCAATATTTAGAATAATAAGTCTTTAAAACATTTAAAAATGGTATTTTAGTTAGAGATTCTAACCAAAAGAGACACTTGAATACAAATAATTTAGGTAATCAAAACTTTTTAATATCATGAGAATAAAGGGATTCATGATATACTATGTCAAAGTACATTATATACACCACATAAAAGTGATTTTGTGTATATCAACAAAGAAGTCTCAATGGAATGTAAATTGAGATGAAATCTCTCATAAAGGACGTATCCTTAGGTTAAGGATAAATCAACGACATAATTATTTGTGACAAATATAAATACACTAAATATGATTGGATATTCAGTGTAAAACAATCAAAGGATATTCACACATATTCTTGTAAAAACAACACCAACGAATTGGATGTTTAACTCAACAAATGGTGAATGAGTTAAAATTACTCTTATCAAATTCATATCAATGACTTGAGAATTACCAATGAGTGATTATGTGTATCAAACTTATATCCACAGAAAGGGGAGTGGAAATTATGACATAATCAAATGAATAGTGATTCCACACATAATCATGGAGTGATATAATCAATGAAATATGCGTAAAGCCAAATGAGTGGGAATTGAAATCTCAAATTCCCTTACCGATTAGGTAACATATGAAACATACACCCATGAAATAAGTATCATACCATGATGATGTAAATACCCATAAACTAAAGTATATTACACAATGAATACAATCATGGGCAGTACACATACACCACATGCAATAATTAAGTGGTGATCAATGGAAATCTCACGAAATTAAAAGTGAGATAAGAAAATCCCTTACCTTGTACTTTTCCTTTGTTGGGGTAGGTTAACCTCCTGTATAATGGTGAAATAATTGTTACTAAATTATACAAGAATCATATAAATTAATATGATATCATATATGATCTTTTAATATCGATTTATAATAATATCTTAGTATTATCGTTGTTTCGGGTGTTAACTTACTTGTTTTATTTTATATGTTTTGTTACGAAAGAAATTTTTGTAAAGGATAGGTTGTATATTATTAATATCCAGAATGATATAAAGTCCTTAAAATAATCTTTAAATCATCAAATGATAATTATACTTGAATGGATACGATGGAGAATGAATCTCATCGCGTTCGTGGAGACGGTAGTCCGTACGTACGCACGAGCGACAATATCATTCTTTTGATATTAAAATAATATATAAATGGATGGCATATCATATATACAGAATCATTAACATGTTATATTTATTATTTACATGAGTTACACATCATTATTATACCCATCCAAATAATAATATATTGAATAACAATTACACCACGACGTGGAGACGGTAAGCCGTACGTACGCACGTATGGTGACATGTTATTCAAAGGGTGGATAGAATACTGAATATGGTTGTACCATATTTATAATAACATCATGGTATATGTGAGATACTGGAGTCATTATTTTAGAATGGTAAGAACAAAGGAAGAAGAAGTGGAAGAAGAAAGGAACTTGAAAAAGGGTGGTGAAATCATTACCTCTTCTTCGGGTTCTTCCTTTTGATTTGATCAAAAGGGCTCCATAGGTTGGATTTATGATCAAACTAAGGCCTATAGGATGTAGTGAGGGATGTTGGGAGAGTATTTGGGCAGAGTTTGGCCGAACCCAAAGGCTTTGAAGGTGTGAAGAAATGAGAAGGAGGAGTGCCCTTTTATAAGAGGGGTGAGAGGCACCTTTGGAAAAGCTAGAGATATTAGTTTATAATAATATCATATTCGGTTTCCAATGGCTCCAAAGTTGACTATTCAAAGGTTAAGGTGGGGCTAGGTCGAAAACCACTCAACCAATAGAATTTAGACAGGTTTGGGTACTTATATTAACCTTATCTTTAAGTATTAACTTTAAGTTAATTAGTTTCACTTTTACAATGTCTCTTTGTATTTTTATATTATATGGTTAATAAACTTACCATATACATACAAGAGACCCACAAGTGTTCCATTAATGATACCCCTATCATGATACAAGTCTCTTGGCCGAACCTTAGATTTTTAGGAATTTAATATCAATTAATAATATAATATTTGTTTTAAAAACTCTTTTATGTCAATTTTGACACTATTCAATAGTTGATTTTTGTGAAACTCATAACAGATTGATTACTTCGAAAAAAGTCAATTAAATAAATCCTAATATATCATATTATCCTAGAAAATTAGTTTAATTCATTAAAAGTTTCATATTATATTTATTTGGGTATTTATAATATCAATTATTTTAATTTTTCACTATTATAGTAATTACTGCATCATCATTGTGTCATAAATAAAATAAATTATTTAATGTCTCAAAATTATAATTAAAATCTACTTATTTAGTAAATCTTTTTATCTTTCTAATGAATATTTATTATCTAAAATCCAACATATATAACCCTATGTAACAATTGTTTTGCTAAAAGATATATGCTTGTGTCATTTTTGTATTCATTTTGACTTAATTAAAATAAAGTGTCATTATCACTTACAAGTGGATCCATGGGGTCCCAAAATAGACCCAAAGATGCCCATGGTCGACCATGTATCAACCAATAGGGTTAAGACACGTTTTAGGGTAATTTAGTCTTATTATAATATTATTTTTTAACCCTTATTTACCGGATTTACCCTTAACCATGGTAAATAAAATATTTACCGCAGTAATTATTCAAAATGTCTAAAAATAAAAGTTACCTATTTACACAATTTGAACATCCTGATTCCAAATATGGAATCCATTTTCCTAAATTCAAAATACAGAAGTGGAAGAAATTAATTGAAAATTAATTTCCGCTGTCAAAACAAAAAGCGTGTTTTTAAGAGATAATAACTATCAAAAGATTGACACTTGTTTATGTTCGGTTTAATTGTAAAATTATGTCCAATGACCGACATTATATTAAATGGTAAAAATATATTCTAAATATACTTTAAAACCACTAAAATTCATAATTTATCACTATTAATTATTTTGATTAAAAAAGTTGTTTTTAATTAAAATTTAGTAATTTTCACTATTCATCAAAATATAAAAGTTATCCGAAAAGTACCAAAATTTCACCCTAGGATAATTTCGATATTCCGAATCCAAAAATTAAGTCCATTTTGAAATATAAAATATATATGATTTCAAAAAGTAGGTATTACTATTCACAACGGCTATTTTAATTAGTTGTGGTGTGTGTTAGAACTCGAGGTTGCGTACAACACACGCTATCGCATTATTCGAAGGGAAACGTACCGTGGAAGATTGGGATGTTTCATTTTAAATTTTTGATGTCACCATTTAGTCAAAAAGTTTAAAATGTTGTATTTAAAAAGGGTTCACTATTAACAGTTGATAAAAGTGCAATACTGAAAATGAATTTGTTCTTGCATTATATCTAAGAAACTCATAATATGGATTCTAAAATTATAAGGATTATATAAAGTTCAAAATTTAGATAATACTATTCATAACCTCTTTTGAATGGATTTTTTTGTAATTCATGGTGTGATTGAACTCGGTGTTGCGTGTAGTGCAAGTTATTGAATTATTTTGAAGAAATAACACACTATGAAATCTTGGGGTGTTACATCTGATGACTGGAGGTATAGCTTTTATCCATTTGTGAAAGTATGTGATCTGATAAAATTTGATTTCAGTGCTTCAAGAATAAACAACTCAGTGTAAATATTCATTATTTGGAAACCAATATGATATTGAGGTGGAAATTTATTAAATGATGAAATTATAATTATCAATTAAGTATATTTACTTATTATTTTATTCTAGATAGTATAAGAATTACTCAACTATTGGAAAATGATCTTGAAACAAGAAATACATCCTATTATATTCATATTCAATAAATCAATGGTCTCTTCACCCATCACAAATTTATGATTTTGTGTTTGTTAAATTTATCCTACCCATGTTCTATATCACTATCTATTAGTCCTTGGTAATTAGTTTTCTATTCTATGCCCATATTTTCAATTTCCACTAATTTTTTCCTACTTGGGAACCTATTTATGTGTTATTGGAGATGGTATTTGTATTTCACTTTTCTTTTTCTAAATTGGATGTTTTTTTCACACTTTTTATGATGATATATTTCAATAAAGGTATTCTAAAATGACAAAATTGTATTATTGTGATGAATTTCAAAATTTTAAGGATGAAATTTCTTAAAGGGGGGATAATTTAGTATCCAAATATTTTAAAATAATTACTTTTTATGATAGTGATAAAACAAAATTTTATTGATAATAAATCATATAATTTCTCACATTGTGGTAAATGTGTTTATTTATAAAATATTTGGGATTAGATCATTCATTTGAAAATTTGGTGAAAATTCCAGTTTTACATTTTAAAATTCACTGTAGTATTTCTGGTATAAATATTTTTCTATATATTATTTTGACTTAATACTTTGTAACTATGTTCCTGACTTAATGAGATGAAAATTATATTTCAGACATGGGAGATGGATTGTACATTTCCATGGAGTAAATGTGCCATGAAGACAAAGTTGGACTGAACTATCCAGATTGGACATCACTTCACCAATTGGGTTGTATCTTCTTCATCGAAGATTAGATTGGGACAATATATGGAGGTAATCTCGTGAACATGATTATGAACAAATAATCCTTCTATAAGGCCAGCTAATTCGTTCATTTTGGAGGTCAACTATGCAGTGAAAGTTGGATTAAACCATCTGGCCGAATTTCCCTTTCACACCTAAAAAAGTATTGTAACCCCAGTCCTCCCAAAATACATTTAAAGTATATTTTCACTCTTTGGGAGGGTTGGTCAAGGAATGGGTAGGGTTTTTTCTGAAAGAGTGTCTCTTGGGTTCCCCTTAAAACTCTTGTAATATGTAAGGACCCATGCAAACATCTCTTCCAAAAAGGATATCCTCTCCCACCTCCTCTTTGTATTTTTTCTATCATGCTTGTATATTGAATTTTTCTTTAATTAATATTTTGTGTTTTTGACTTTTAATCTTCTTATATTTCTATTTTTTTTGGAATTCAAGAGTAGAAACAAGAATGGGTTATAACCTTTCTAACCCCTTGCGTATGCAAAATGTTTCTACGATTACTACACCGCCCATAGAAGAGTAGTTATTTTTAGTAATCGATCTACCTCCTACATTAGTAATTTATTTATTTTCAATCAATGAGATATGATAATTCACTTAATATGGATCATGAATTGAGTTTTTTTATTAGAATAAAATAAGTAAGTAATTGAACAATTAACAAAAAAACATGTGAGTTCGAGATTTTGTGTAAATTGTGAGAGCACGAACATAATCGGTAATACAAGACCACACGAGATAAGTTTGTAGAGTTTAAATATAATCCCTAAAATTAGTTAATATTCATTTTTATAATGGATATTTTCTATAATTAACCACTGACCATTAGATAACCTTATAACATCAATCGAATCCAGGTGCTGAAATTGCATGTTCCGAAGCTAGCCTAGGGTTTAAATAATTTCATCTTTGTGGTTAAGTTAACTCTCATAGAGTTAAAGGGTTAACAAATCAAGGGATAATAATTAACTAGATATTAATTTAAATTATAATGATTAATAAGTAAATGAATAGGTAGAGTTAGATCAATTACACCTTTTAAAATATTTTCTAAAAAAACATCTTCTTATTGCGTCTTTTTAATCAAACTTCATTTCAAAATTAAAAAGAAACGAATGCAATATTCTTCCAGAAAAGTTCTTCTATTTTTATAAATGAGAAACAAACCCATCCTTTCAAGTGTTGTTTTTATTATCTTTTATTTTATTTTTATAATACCTTTAATAAGTTTTTTTAATTTACTTCATCCTTTGAGAGATGACCTTGGTCATTCACTCTGCTGTACCCAAGTACCCAAAAAAATCACACTTCATTTGAGAGCACCCACGAAAATTCTCATCAGATAACATACATAATATGCAACATCGAGTGTAGTCTAACTTTAAAATATTATTATTTAAATATGAATGTTATAACCTAGTTGTTAAATTGGAGGGTATGAATAAGATTAACTAATATTTTATATATATATATATATATATAAATTTTATAATAAAAAAAAATTCATTGATTAATTATTATAAAATAAGCACTAAATTTTTAGTAAATCCATTTTATTTTTCAAAGATATGTTTTCTTCAAAAATTGGTTTTATTAATTTTTGTGAAAAAATTATATAATGAATTTATAAAACATTTATAAACTGGTTTTGATAAAAAAATATAATTTTGGAAATCATCTTATCAAAATTATAATTTGGTGAAAGTTTGATTTTTTCCCCAAATTTTTGTATTATTTAGTGAATAGTGAAAAATACAGATTTTTGTTGAAAAAAGTATTTTTTTAAAGTATTTAATAATTAAAATTATATTTTGGATTAGTTTCAAAATTTAATAAGTTATTTTTTATTTAAAATAATAAAATTATGGGGTTTTAAATTATTTTTATACTTGAATTTAGTATGAAAGCATTTTATATTACAAAAAGATATTTTTCTAAAAAACTGTTATTGTCACATTTTTCCAGTATAATATTAAATTAAAATTTGAAACTTATATGTTTTTCATCATTAAAAATGGGTTAAATATTTATAATTAGGGTATATTTTTTTAATTAGTTCCTTTTATTTTTGGTCAATATGAATAACAACAATAGTAAATTTTGTTACCATGATAAAGAGTAAATCAGAAATTAAGAGTTAAAAATAATACGATAAAGACTATAAAATGACACTAAAAATTGTTAAAATTTAATTTTATGAGACCATTTAATCCAAAAATAATCCAATAATAAGTTATATGACCACTTTTTCCATTTGGATGTGATTATGACCTTTATAATATTTAATTAAAAAAAGAAAAGAATTTCGCACTCTTGTTTTAAATAAATACAATAATTTTAAGATATGGACAAGAAGAGGATATTTAATTTTAATATATTAATTTAATATATTAATTATATTTATTCATAATGGTAATTTATTTTTATATTTTATTAAATATACAATTACCTTAATTGCTTACACAACAAGGATGCAGTAATTATTCAATTAATCGAAAAGTAAAATAAATAATATTAAAATATTAAAAGTAGTATAATTTTAATAAATTAATAAATAAAATTTAATTTAGAGATAATAATTAAATGTTATATATATTTTAATTCAATTTAAATTAATTAATTTATTATATTTATGTTATTAAAGTTAATGTAAATGAATAATACAAAAATTAACATTAATGAAATTTTATAAAAAATAACATTTCATTAAATGATTTAAATTTCATAAAAAAATATATTTGTCCCAATTAATGTTATATATTTAATTAAACCATCCATTACCCATTTATGGGTCTTTTGGAATTTTATAGAAACATTATTAACCCTTAAATGCTAGAAAGCATTAGTATTACGGTAATTGTGAAAAAGGATAATGAAGAGTTAAAAAAGGATAAGGGTTCCAATGTGATCAAAAAATATCTAAATTTTATTGGATGATATTATTTTTAATTATAATAATGTTAAATTATAATTTTATAAATTTGGATCCATTTTGGACATCAAAATGAATTTATATTAATTTAATATTTTAAGATATTCCAAGAGTGCCCCTCCTCTCACTTATAAAATAGAACATATTATTATCATTTAAATACAAATCAAGGGCCACTTATTTTATCCTATACCTACCCAAATAACTTACTAACATCCCTCCTTCCATATTAGATTCTTTTTTTATCACAAACCACCCTATCAATCCTTTTGGTGTAAACCTTAAGAGGTTGTTTGAAGAAGTGTTATTGTTCTTAATTGAGTGTTTTTTATTATTTATCCTCCTTAAAACTTTGATAAAAAATTATGAGATACTAACAACATTATATCACATATAATGATATGTTATTATGTTAATTTCATAACCTATATACATCTATAACCTTCATCAAATCATAAAGCAATTCATTATTCCTGTGTACAGTGAACTACCACCCCACATACTGATGTAATTCGTTTTCCATAACAATATCTCAAGGTTGGTTATAGTAATATAATTTATGTTTATAAATGACATTAATTAAATAATAATAATAATTAATATATTATATATCATTTAATTTCTCTTACTTTTCTATTTATAGAATAATGATAACGTCGATCATTCGTACAAATGGATTACCACCTCTACAAAGCAATGTGATTCGTTTTTCATCAACATATCACATGGATGATATAGATAAGTATATTTAAAGAATTATTTTTATATTTATGATATTATTATCATTTTTAAGTATAAAATTATATTTCCCTTCTTTCCATAATGATCATTGAAAAATAGAAACGATACTCATGCGTACTAATGACCTATCATCTCCGTGATTGAAACATAGTTCATTTTTCAAAACCATATTTAATAGTTGTATTTAAAAGTATAATTAATGTATAAAAATGATAATTATTTCATTATTATTATTATTAATATGATTTAATAATTAATTCATTGATCCTAGTTAACTTACTGAACTCATTTTGGACTAATGAACTGAATATTTTCAAAACATTTGACAAGAACTTAAATAATTAAGTAATAATTACAACATGGTAATAATTGAGATAAAAGAAATAATAAAACTAAAAAATTATATAAATAAACAAATTAATTAACATAAGTTTATTATTTTTGATGATAAAGAATGCATGTGATGGTTATTCAAACATGGGATGAAATTAAATGATTATGTTTCTCCTAAGGGAATATTGGAATATACCGTGATGGTTATTATATATGTGGGATAATAGTAACTAATTTGGTTTATCTTAACAGATTATGTGAATATAATATAATGTTTATTCTAATTTTAACACTGATATATATTTTATTTTTAACTAAGAGGGTTATTCTATGTGTAACCGTGAAGGTTATATCATTATTAAGAGTGATATAAACATGGTTCCATAAGTAACCTACATGTTTTATCTATTATTTATATGTATTTTATAGGAATCTTATGATTTTAAAGGTAAGATAATAATTTTATGTTTAAAGTAAATTATATGTTACTTTTAAAGGTTGAAAATTATAACTTTGTAAGAAAATTTATTATGAATTTTTAATGATTTAAATTATACCTTATGAGTTTTAATTTTTCATTAAGACCTCTTATGTAATGTTTTATGAAAATATTTTGGTAAATAATGTTATTTATTGTGTAATTAAATGTTTATTTTTATCCCAAAGTTTATTTTGAAAGAGGAAAATTTTTATATATATTAAAGGATAACAGTTTATTTTTTTATTTTTATGTCCCTTACTAAGATTTTTGTGATCATCACATGTTTTAAAATGTTTTTCAAAGGGTTTACAGATGAATAATGGAAAATAGGAATTCAAGATGAAGGTTATAGATATTTTCATAAAAAGAAAATGTGTTTCATTTGAAAGGTTTTATATTTTGGGAAACATTGATTCTAATTAGAAGTTACCACTTTATATATATATGGGTTTTTAATGTAAGATTAATGACATAAATCTCAGAAACTCTAAACCTAAATGATATTTGGGAATGTAATAAAGTTAATTCTAGTTTAAGGTCACTAAAATATGCAATGTTTAAGCCTAAATCCATATATTTTTCATGATATTCACTTGGATGGGTGTAAATATTTTTGGATTATATTTTTAGGTTAATAAAATAGACTATGTGTTGTGTAAAGAGTTTCACATTAATATGTTTTGAACCTATCAATTTAGTGGATAGAATAAGATTCCGAACTAAACCATTATATGCACACAAATTGATGAAACAAATTTTTATATATTTATTCCTTATTTATTCTAACGTTTTAATGTCATTTTTTTAGTATTATTGTTTTTATTCACATTATGAAACGAGTTAAATTGTAGTAAAATTTAGATGCCTTTTATGGAATTCATAGAAAAGAAGAAAGATTCACTGACCATGGGAACATGAACACTATACATTTTAGATAATTCACCACAAGAGAAAAATATGTGAAAATAAAAAATTAACTTTTAATCATGGTTTGTTAAAAGGTTCTATCATGGGAACTTTTAAATAACGTGTGGTTTTTGTGGATTAAGTATAGTGGAGTGGCTTACCACGATCATCTCTCAAAGAGGTAGTAAATAAAATAATATATTAAAGGTATTTTGAAAATAAAATAAAATAATATAAAAACACTAATTAAAAGTATGGGTTTTTATCATTTATAAAATAAGTAGAAGTATACTAGAATAAGATTGCATTTTTTTATTTTTGAAATGGAATTTGATTAATAAGACACAACGAGAAGATGTTTTTTTGAAAATATTTTTTTAAAGAATAATTAATATAACACTACCCATTAAATTACACATTAATAATTATAATTTAAATTAATATCCACTTAATTGTGATATTCTAATTTGTTAACGCCTGAACCCTTTGATAATTAACTAAACCACCAATATGAAATTAATTAAACCCTATTCCAATGTTAGAACATGCAATCAAAACAACCTGCTTTGATTTATGTTATAAGGATAGATTACGTTCAACATTAAATTATAGAACATATCAACTCTATAAATGATTATTAATTGAGTTTAGGGATTTTATTTTAACTTCAAAAATAGATCATGTGTGGTTTTTTATTATCGATTAAGTTCGCGTTCTCACAATTCTCTTAGTTCTCAACCTCATGTTTTGGTGTTAACTATTCAATTTCTTTCTTAGTGTCATTTAAATTTAAAAATAAATTAATATATCATATTATGTGAATTATATTATCTCATTGATTAAAAATAAAATAAGGAATAATGTAAGAGTTAGATCAATTACTAAAAATAAATATTATTCCATGGGAGGTGTAGTCATCGTAGAAACATTTTGCATTCACAAAGGTTGTGAAAAAGGTATAAACCAATAATGTTTCTACTCTTGATTTCCAAAACAAATATGATGAGTTTATAAGAATAAAATTGAATAAAATAGATGATATATACGATAAAATAATAAGTTTATTACGCAAATAGAAATATTACAATGGGAAGAAGAAGAAGGTTTCGACAAAAGGGATTAGTTCTTCAAGAGATACCCTTATTGAAATGACTGTATAATTGGAGAGAAAACATTAATAATATGACCTAAGATTCATAATTCACGTTGAAAATTTTCCAAATAATAAAAAAACCAATTAATAGATTTGATAGGAGGAAAGATTAAAGGATATTTCAAATTTGAATGAGGAAATTAAGGAAAATATTTTACTCCAATTTTCCTTACATGTTTTCCTCCAAAACACATGAACCAACTATTATTTCATAATCTTGATTTGTGTTAAAAATTTTGATCAATATTTTCTCCAAATTTGGGCCAAATCCAAGTACAGATGAAGAATTTATGGCCCAAATACTAAAGTAGTGTCCAATCTAGAGATTCCATACCATCTTTGACTTCATGACCCATTCAGTCCTATAAAATTCATGATTTTACTCACATTTCCTAAATAGAAGTAGGATACCATAAAGTTAGGAACACATTTTAGAATTTTTAAGTTAAAATAATTCACATAATAATATTTATGTATGAAATTATACAATTAATTTTAAATGGTAAAACATGAATTTTTATCAAATTTTCAAATAAATGATCTAATAGTAAATATTTTATAAATAAACATATTTATCATAATGTGAGGAAATTATGTAATTTATTATCAATAAAATATTCAATAAAATATTGTTTTATCAACTCTACCACACATACCCTTTTTTAATCATGGGAAAAGTAAAATATCATGTATTCCAAAAAATATTGTGATAAGATATGCATGTTCATATTCCTCAATCCACACGAGTAATATATGAAAAGTATGAATCCCATCAAGAATAAAAATAAATAAATGTGAAATTCATTATCTCATAAATTGTATCAAAATAAAATCAAGTGAGATTAATGACACTAATCATAGTGATACAAGTTATGGGTCTACCATGCCATTAATTCCACACACACATGTGTGTGTGCCAACCATTTCATGATCATAAATCCACCCTTTATTCAGTATATTTAGGTCTAGTAAAAAATGTTTTCTAACCTATTTTAATTCACCAAACCTATTTTATATTCCTTTTCAATAAAATTTCAGGACCCACTCACTTAATAATTCCTGTAAGTCAGACCATTAGCTCCCAAACTAGACATCCCCATGTGTTGTACATTTCATCACTCCCCTCAATTATTATTGTTTTTTTCAAAAGTTTCATTTGGAAAAAATCTCACACTCATCTCTCAACCCTTGTTTGATCTCCGCATGACACTAATTATAATAGTCATAATAAGATCAAAGGTTGAGGAAGAGTCGTTTTTGACCCACCGAATACACAACCCATATTTCTTCATTTTTATTTTTATTTATTTTATTGATTTTTTGAGGGCGTACAATATTTGGATAATAGGTACACACACATAGGAAAATTAGATATAGTAATAAAATTGATCCGAGGATAAACAAACATATGGACCAACTATTGATATAAGATGATCTTTTACTTAACTTGGATATACATTCCATTGAGTAGGAAACATTTCACAATTCATGGTTTCATGAAAATTTGTGTGGGGGAAATTATGACATAATTTACCATGAATAAATATCACAAAAAATGTGTCAAAATCTAAAAGGTTTTATAATTATAGGACCAATCATATCATCGATGACTTCCATTTTTACAAAAATCAGCCGTTGATGAAGAAATAGTGCTAATTATTATCATTCTAGCAAAGAATTTTGAAAATATGTATTTTCCATATGTTCCTAATGTAAATGATCATGTTAAATGATATGATTTTTTTGTTTTCATTTTTTTAATTTTTTTTGTTTTTATTAAAATTTAATAGAAAAACTAACAGTAAAAAGACAAAAAATACACAAATGAAAAAAAACCTAAATAGATACCCCAAAATGTTGTCCCATCGCCCACACTTAAAATATTGAATTTTCCTCAATGTGGACCCATGAGATGATATGTTCACATCAAATGTATAATTTTAAATAGAAGAAATAATATAAATGTTAAATGGGTAAGAATAACCTGATATTATCAACTTCTAATGGGGTCACGCAGTGTGATGAAATCAACTACATCGGTAGGAAGTCACTCAATGTATTGATTAAAGAATTTCACATTATATGAATAGATCCTTCATATATCATCTTGTTTGATCTACACTACACCATAATGAAAAACATTAGACACAACATAAGGACCTAATCATCTAGAATGCAACTTACACGGTATTTGCTTCAGTCGTGAACTATAGATAAAGACATTCTATCCAACATGATACTCACTTTTTTGGATAATTATATTAGGATCCACTTTTGATATTTCTTTGTAGAGCCTTGAGATATCATGTAGTGACAATCAAATCTCCTCATTCTCTTAAATTTACAACTTTCTTTGAATTCCAGCTTAGTCCAAATCCATGTTTCATATCTTTATTTCCCAATAAGCCTGATGCTCGACTTCTAAGGGGATGTGAAAAGTTTTTACAAAAACAATCTGAAATGGGGAAATACTGATGGGGGTATTTTATATCATTATATAATCCCAAAATTCATTATCCATGAACTTCCTCCAATATTTCTTATTCGGTTTCATGATTTTCTCCATTTTTTTTCAAATGCTGATTTGAAATCTCAGCCTGAGCATTTGTTTAGGGGTGGTATGGTGTTGATGTTTTTTGTGTCACCCCATAATTTTGAAGGAGGGAAGACAAATTACGATTGAAATTGTGTACATTGTTCACTGATGTTGGCCTTTGGTACTCCAAACCAACAAAAAATTTGAGCCTTGAGAAAGTCCACAACAACATGAGAATAATCAATCCTAATGGCCTTAGTCTCTCCCCATTTTCTAACAAAATCAATAGAAATCAAAATATATAAAAAACCAAGAGAACTGGGAAAATTCCACATTAATTCAATGAACCATACATCAAAAATATTACAAAATAGCATGGGTTGTTTGGGAATATCATGTCTCCTTGAAATGTTTATAGTGTGTTGGAAACATGAGAACGACTTAAAAACACATGAGCATCATGGAATAAGCTATTCCAATATAAACAAGAGTCTAAGACATTCCAAGATATTCATTTGGGTCAAAATTTTCCTCTATATAAAAGTGTATGACATAAATGTAGAACATAATCAAGCTCATGATTAGGAACACATCTCCTAATAACTTGATCACTACACATGTTCCATATGTAGAGATCATCCCACAAATAATATAATGATGCACTCATTAATTTTTAGACTTCATGTTTCTTCAAATTTGTGGGAATTTCATAGGCAATAAGTTAGTTAACTAAACCAGGATACCAAGGATGTGTACCTGATAGTGCATAAAGATTCTCATTGAGGAATGTGTCCCGAAGTGGTACTAAGTCCAAGGTGTCATGCTATAGTGTTTGAGTAATCCTACTAATGTGGTCCTCCACCAGGTTTTTAAACCCTTCTTATATTTTATAATAATATTTAATTCTTAAATAAGGACCATCCATCAGATGAGTTTGGGATTTCCTTCTGGCTTCTTCAAGAGGTACCTCAAAGCTGTATGGTGAGGAAAAAAACTACTTTAGAGCCCAATAAATATGAACTCAATTCATCTAAATCAAATATGATAGAAAGAAACTCCATTTTTTTGTTTGTGTAGTTTTATTAGCCTGAATCAAATGTCCTCGATTCATAGGTAGAAACATGTGAATGTCCCTCCACCCTCTGTAATAATAAAACTCTAACTGCGAAGTTTGAAGCATCACACATAAGCTTAAATGGAATGTCCCACCATGGGGGCTATATGATTGTTGTATTGTTCAGACAATTATTTATCTCATCAAAGTAAGTCATATAAGAATCATAAAATATAAAATCATAATCCTTTTGAAGTAATTGTGACATAGGAAGAGCAATATTATTGAAATATTTGATGAAGCACCGATAAAATCTAGCATGTCCTTGGAAAGATTTAACATCATGAACACATGAAGGATAGGGTAAGGATAAAATAATATATACCATATATTTTTCAACCTATATCACATGTTTTGACACTACATTACCTAAGATAATTCCACGCTTTACCATGAGATGATACTTTTCATAATTCAAGACCATATTATTCCCAATATACTGATTCAATAGCTTTCCCAAACTAAAGATACTTTTATCAAATAAATATCCATAAAATATAAAATCATCCATAAATACCTCCATGCATTTCATAATTAAATATGAAAAAAATACTCACCATGCATCTCTGGAAGGTACCTGGGGAATTGCAATGTCCAAATGGCATCCTTCTGTAGGAAAATATATCAAATGGAAAAGTGAATGTTGTATTCTCCTGATACTCTAGATCTATAGGAACTTGAAAATATCCAAAAAATCCATCTATGAAACAATAGTGTGTCCTCCCAACTAGTCTCTAAATAATTTTATCAATAAATGGGAGGGGAAAATGGTACTTGAGAGTGGATTGATTTTATTTCCCATAATCAATACACACACACCAACTGTTTTTCACCCTCACTGGAACTAATTTCTCTCTCTCATTTATAAAAATAGAAACACCACTTTTCTTAGGAATAACCTAAACATGACTCACCCTATAAGAATCTAAAAAGGAATAAATTATACCTTCCTATAGAAAATTGTCAACTTCTTTTTGAACAACTTCAAGATGTGTTGGAATGATTCTTCTTTGTGGATGCCTGACTGGTTTAGCCCCATACTCTAAAAGAAACCTATGCATGAAAATGGAGGGTGTAATACATAATATATTATCCAAGGTCCACCCAATTTCTCTAATGTTCTACCTAAAAAGATTTAAATGTTTTTTTTCATGTTCCAAAGTGATATTATTATTAATGATAATTGGTAATAACTCACCACTAAACAAGTATGAATATTTTTTATTTGGTTTCAATGAATTGAGTTCCAATGAAGGTGGATTCTATATGGATGGAGATATTGAATGAACTAAAATATGTGCACAAATAAGATCATTATTAGAATTTAAATCATTCAAATCAAAGAATACTTCATCAAATCCATCAGCATACTCAATATACATTTCATAATTAGAGTGAACATGATCAAAATTAGAATATGAATCATTATCAACATTAAATACAAGAGAGGTTTATGCCTAAAAAAGTTTGGAAGTTCTCTTAGACCTCAAACTAGAACCAATAATCATAATCTCCCTAAGCATAGGACAATCAAATTCCATGTGGTTTTTATTTGGTGGTTCAAAATGGGAGATAAAAAAAGAATGGTCCTATGTGGGGTATATCATGGAGTCCATAACATTAAATATCACAACTTTATATCCAAAATCCATGGAAATTTTACCCTCATAGACATTTATGATCATTTTTTTAGTTTTGAGGAATTTCATATGTAAGATAATGGGGGAATGATAATTTACCTAATCATCCTCCATGTTAATCACATAGAATTATACTAGGAATATCATGTCTATTACATAAACAAGTACATCCTCAAGGACTCATACAATATATTCTATAGCTCTATTCACCAACTACACCACTACCCTTATTATCTTAATCACACCAACCTATAAATAAGAGAATACAGAGTGAGGCTTAAAATTTATGGAAGCTATTAAATCACATAAAGCATAAAAAAAGTGAATCTCCCCTATGGTACATGGGATGGGGAATGTCCTGGGATCCTTTCACTTTGTTTTAATTTCCTGAATTGGTGTAATTATTGCTGATAAATTTCTTCCATGATTTATCATATAATTTACCTTGATCCCACTTTGATTGGTATAAAGATATTTTAAGAATTTGGCATACCTTGGGATTTTATTAATGGATTCATGTTGATGGATTTCGATCTCAACATGCTTGAATTTGTACCAAACATATTTTTCCATTTCCTCTTAAACCATATTATTGTTTGGAACAAATATATTTGGAAATGATATGTGTAGATGTATCAATTTTTTTCTTCGCACATCTCAATGTGATGGAACTGACATTCACCTTGGTATTTAGAGTAGGTTGGGAAGGAATATTTCCATAGTTCCTAATTACCAGTTCATAGAGGATGGTGGAAATCTGGATCATTTGTGTCTTCAACTCCCTAAACTCCTAACCTTGACTCTTCAGCTCATTATGTTGATTAAAAATAGTTTGTTTCAAAGGATCATCTATATTAGAATCTACCTTTGGTTCGGAATTCCCTTAGTGTTGGCTTGATGATGTTTGTGATTCCAATCTCCTTTGGGGTTGTTGGAAACCCTGTTGGTAAGGTGGAGGCTACTAGAAATTTTGTTTAAAAGGGGGCCTTTGTTATTGTCTAGATCCACATTTCAAGTATAATTGATACTTCCACCCTTGGTTGTATGTTGGAGAAAATGAATAATATTTTTTTAGGAATGTAGATATTGTTTCTATTCACGTGGTCTCATAGAGAATACTTTTGTGCAATCCTCCATCTCTTATAGTTGGGGTCAAGATTCAGTTGGGTGGTTTATTTTAGTCAAAATTCCACTAGGCCTCATAGAAGTGGGTTGGGATGTCTTTTGAGACAAATAAATATTCCTAAACATAGTGTTAAATTCTTCCAAATTGGTATCAATTAAATTACTTTCAAGATAAGACTGACTTACCTGATGTACTCCCATAACATGTGGTGTACCTCAATCACAAAATTGTTGGGTGTTTTGTACCATATTATTGATCAATGCACATGCAACCACCAGTGTTCTGTCATCCAATGATCCTCCATCTATGACATACACCATGCTCCTTTCCATATATGTGTGGTCTTCTTAGAAGTAGGATGAGAATTTCATCACTAATTTGGTGATGTGGGAAGATTGCACATAACTTCTGGAATCACTTCCAATACTCATATATTAACACCCCTTGGTCTTGCTTGATTCCCAAGATCTCTTTCTGAATGGATGTTTTCCTTGATGATAGAAGAAATCTCTTTATGAATTTGTTTTAAATTATTCCAATAATTTATATCTTCAGGTTATTAATAATACATCTAGTTTTTTCCAGTTCCATTATGTGAGAATGGGAATACTCTTTGTTTTATTTGATCTTTAGAGTCATTTATTGGTTTAATAGTTGAGAAAATCACATTAAATTATTTTAATTTTTTCTAGATCCTTATTAAAGAGGAAACAATATTTTAGAAGTAGGTGTATCAATCTAGATGTTAGTTCGAAGTCTGATCCATGTTTTGGATATGTAATACAATTTGGGTAAAAGTTAACGTTGTGTGAAACCAATTATGAAATGATTATATTAAGTTAATTATTGTTATTTGTAGCCATTGGTTCTTTTTTTATTTTTTCATTATAATTCCTTCCAATTTCATTGTTACCTAAATGGATGAATTATTTAATAAGTTGAATGTTGAAACTTCCCATAGATTGAGATTGTTTGATTCGAGCTCGATGGATACATTCAATCTCAGGGTAAAGATTTAAGAGATCCTCAAGATTAGTTCCTGTTATCAATAAAATAGGAATAAAATGAAATGAATAAAATTAGAATATAAAAGAAAATTTTCTGTTGATTGTCCAAAAAAGAGAAAGAGAAAAAAATAAGAAAAGAACAAAACAAAGACTGAGAAAGGGGAAAAAAGAATGAAAGAATGGAAGAAAATATTAAAATGAAACTAAAAAATTACCTCTAATTTTTTGAATATATTAATGGACACCCTATAAATAGTTCCAGTTTGAAAGGAGTTTTCATGGGTTCTTTCAAATGATGTGTGGTTTCTGGGGATTTGGGGCAGTAGAGTGGCTGACCAAGGTCATCTCTCAAAGAGGCAGTAATTAAATCAAATTATTAAATGTATTTTTAAAATAAAATAAAATAATATAATTAGAATAATTAGAATTATTGGGGGGGGGGGTTGTTTATTATTTATTAAAGAATAAGAAGTATGCTGTTAGAAGATTTCATTTTTTTGTTTTTATTTTTGAAATGGAATTCGATTAATAAGACATAATGAGATGATTTTTTGAAAATATATTTAGAAGGAGTAATAAATATAACTATACATCTCCAATTACTTATAAATCATTATAATTTAAATTAATATTCAATTAATTATGATGCCTTAGTTTTTAACCCCCAAACCCTACAAGAATTAACTTAACCACTGAGATGAAATTAATTAAACCCCAGGCTAGCGTCAAAGCATGAAATCATAATACCATGATTTGATTGATGTTTTAAGGCTATCTTATGGTCATTGGTAAATATGGGTACATTTTAACTCTATAAATGAGTATTAATTGAGTTTATGGAATATATTTTAACTCTAAAAATTTATCTCGTGTGGTTTTACATTATCAATTAAGATTACTTTCTCACAATTCACATAATTCTTGACCTCGTGTGTTTTGTGTTAATGGTTCAATTGTTTGATTAGTTTCATTTAAATTAAAAACTCAATTAATATATCATATTATGTTTATTATATTAGCTCATTTATTCAAAATAAATGAATGAATAGGGTAAGAGGTAGATCGATTACGAAAAAGAACTACTCTACAATGGGTGGTGTAGTTATCATAGAAACATTTTGCATTCAAAAAGGTTGTGGAAAGAGTAAAAACCAATATCATTCATAATATTGATTTCCAGACCAAAGAGGATGATTAAAGAAGAATAAAATTTAATAAAATAAAATATATAGAAGATAAACTAAGAATTTTATTATGAAAACACAAATATTACAACGCAAAGAAGAAGAAGAAAAATGATTCGATGAAGGGATCCTTTCTTCAAGAGACACCCTTATTAAAATGATTTTAGAATTGGAGTGTTACCACTTATAATATTCTATAAAATTCTTAATTCAAGTCTAACCCCCTCCAACTGATAAAAAAGACCATTTTATTGAGTAAAGGGGAGGCTTGGTTAAAGGAGGTTTCAAGTGTGAATGGGGAAATATGACCAAATATTTTAATCCAATTTGTACCACATATTTGACCTCCAAAAACAGTGAACTAGCTGTATTTCTATAAATATTATTTTTTCTCAATTAGTTCTAGAGGTTCTTTCCAAATTTGGATTAAATCCAATTAAGGATGAAGTGGTTATGGCCCAAATACTGAAGTGGTGTCCAATATGGCGAGTCCATCCCATCTTTGACTTCATGGATCATTTATTCCAATAAAATGAATGATTTAGATAATATGCACAAAATAAAACTTGGAACCATTAATTTAGTAATACTTATACAAAATTTTAAGTTCATATAATTTACATAAATATATTTATTTATGAAATGAAACCGTGAATTTTAAAGGGTAAAACTGGAATTTTCATGAAATTTTCACATGAATGATCTAATCCAAAATATTTTATAAATATACATATTTCACACAATGTGAAGAAATTAAGTCATTTATTATCAATAAAATTAACAGTAAAATTTTATTTTATCATTTATCTAGGTACACCGTAGAATTTTGAAGATGATGAATATGAAGAATTGCATTGAAAAGTGGGAAGCTAATTTTCACAAAAACAAAATTGAGTAAGAATGTGAACCATGGATAATTGATACTTTCTATAAAATAAATTATCTTTATACATGTGATGTTTATGTAGATTGTTTCATGGTTTGAATAACTGCACAACAGTCTGGGATAAAGATGTTCCACATGGAAATTAAAGGAACTATATAAGAGTATCACCTAATCATAACAAGGCCACATAAAAGTAATGTAAGCCATGGAAGGGTAATAAGGATATTCACAAGAATATATAAGATTATAACCACATGAGTATACTTGAAATACTATATAAGAGTATAGGTAAAGCTATATAAATATAGTTTGGGTTATTCGAAATGCTTTGTAAGGGAATTGAAGGAAGTGAAGAGATACATAATGGATATGGAAGAGGTATGATGGTTATGTAAGGGTTTCCCTAAGAGATATATGACATGGTTTTAGTTTTGTGTCATGGGGGAATTAAAGAAGAATCTATTCATGTTTTCAAATTCGGACCTATGTCATGGAAATGTGTGCGTATGAAGAAGATGCTTTCATGGAGGAGATTCTATGATTAAGGAGATCTTCCTACACCCTATACTAGAGAAGGTTGTACTACCACCTATTTCCCTATGTCATGTAGGTGTATGAGAATGAGTAATAGATAAGATAAGTTTTAATCATGATGATTCATTATGACATGAAGGTCATTCACATGGAAGGAGCTCAGTTGTGCATGCTACAGATGGGTTGTAGTGAAGGTTTTAGGTCATTCTAAAGGTTAATAATATAAATTAATGGAGAGAGAGGTTGTACCATGAGGGTCCTAATACACTATGGAGGCCCTTGATATGGTATTTTCTTGAATTTTTATGGATTTATGAGGCTATAATGAAGGTCCTTTGGCTATAGTGGAAACTACTTGGGCTATGAATATGAGTCCCAATTGAGGTCATGATTTACAGGGATGAAGATGTGCTAATGTTTAATTTTAAGGAATTTGAAATTAATGATTTTTAGACATTATTTGGAATTATAATGTTTCACCATGTTAATTTATTTTATATAATATTAGTTCACATTTTTATTTTACATTTTAAGAAGGCTATGCTATGGATATTGGTGCTATGTCGTGAAACTCCATGTCAAATTTTTTACATTACTACTATAATTTTTAAAGTTTGAAGAGGATATTTATAAGTGAGTTAAACTAGGTTTTAAAGGAATATTTTCATGGAAAAAGTATCCCATAAATATTAAAAAGGTATTAAAATGGATAATTACTCAATAATTGAAAATGATTGGGTTCATGGGGATTGAAGAGGTGAATGTGGATCCGACCAGTGATGAATCTTCTTATAATTGGTCATTGTTTTCTTTTCTATTTTTTCACTATGTATGAATAGATAAATTTTTTTTGGTAACATAAATTCAAGTATGTTTTCTATGTTATTGAACAATTTTATTTTAGTTAATTCTCATATTCCACTCATACGTTTGATAGTTCATTCATGGATGAAGATCCATCATCCATGAGAGGTTTAATTCATAAAATATGGTGGATATGATTGATGGGGATGCGTACTTCATGTATTCACTTTTATTACTTGTGAAATATTATAATTAAATTGAATTTATTTTTGATTAATTTTTATATTATCACTTAATATTCTAATTAGAGTGAGGTTGATTAGGGGATGAAACCCAATGTAATAGAGGGGAGTTGGGGAGAACCCGGCCTTAAACATTACTTAATCTTGAGATATTTCAAGAATACACCTTGAGGATCTTTTCAGGTTTAGAGTTTTAGAGAATTAGATCATAAAACATGCATTACATCCCACATTTAAACAAAGTGGTTACAATAAAAGATAGTATTCATTTTTTACCATCAACGGAAACATATTTAAAATAAAACATGGATTCTTTCTTGACACTTAATTGACACTATCATTACATTATGTACCTTTCCCTTGACCTGTGAAAATAATTTCAAAAACTTGGGATGAGCATAAAAAGCTCAGTTAGGGATATAAAAATATGGAAAGGAAACATGAGTAAATGTATACATAACAATCAATGAAATCATACTTTACTCATAAAACATAATTACTTTAACATACCTCATCAAATCGTGAATAAATCATAGAAATCATAAGACATAAAGGTAACTTGAGGCATTTATAAGATTCTTACGTACGGAGTAACCCTCTTGGTTACGTTTGGAATACCCATCATAGTATATTCCCTAAATCTCTTCAGAGAAACCTTATTGTTTAACTCCTTCACATTACCCAATGCATTGGAGAGCTATATCGGGCTCACCCACCCGTAGTTTATCATGGAACCAACCGTCTTCATAATAATGCCCAAGAACCATATCATAATCGTATCACATAAAACACGCATAAAGGAAACATAACACTTCCACTTTTCAATCACAAGATATCAATACAACACATTGATATAAAAACATTATGAAAACCATTTTCAATACCAAAATAAAAGAAAAGTAAAACATGGTATTTATTTTTGTTTTAAAAAAAGGTATGGCTTGTATAGGAAGCCGAAACTCAAATAATGGTCACGGCGGCGGAGAAGTCATTGTCGCTGCATACGTACAACAAAAACATTCCCTTTTTTCATTTAGTAAAATGATTCGTATAAAAAAAATATTCCTTTTGGGTAAAAGTAAAAGTCAAAGTGGTTTATACACCGTAAAAAGAAGGTTGTGTATAAAACAAAATATGCCTCAATGAAAGGAGATTGAGACGAAGTCCCATACCTCGGGTCCGACTTGACTCGATCATTCTTTAACCTCCTGAATAATAAACTTGAGTTAATTTATACTTGCTTAAGAACCTTTTTCAAGTTCATTATTCATTTTATATCACTTATTACCACGTCATGAACACTATGTAATTATTTAAGTTAATAACGGTCATTTTATCGATCATTGGTACTTGAGTCAAAAATAAACTCTTTATAATTACAAGTTGTTCACGTATCCATTATATCCAGAGTTATACTAATGATGTAGATATCATATATATCACATATATCCAGTATATAGATGCATTTACAATATTACATAACATTTAGAGGTATGAAATGAAATGCACCGTTCATGGAGACGGTAAGCCGTACGTACGCATGAACGCTACTTCCATTTCTATTTCATTTTTAATGGAATTAAAACATAATTATACATAATAGTATTACAATTCCAGTATGGTATCATATATAATATCATTACATCCATCCTTTATACATACCACATATGGTATTAACGAATCGAATCACTTTGAGGGGGCGGTAGTCCGCACTTCCTAAAATGAAGATATCGCGTTTACCCATAATGGAAACCATAAAGGTATGACATAAATGAAAAATACAAAAGCTTAAGTAAAACATAAACATATTATATATCATATATAAATATATTTTCATCTTAATGTCCACCTTTGAAGGTGTTAATAGAATATTGAACAATCATCGTTTCGTGAGGCAGAAATTCGCCATCCACGGAAACAATATGTTCATTAACCATTAGATGTAGGTGTGTGTAAGTGTAGCTTGAATCCTTCTTATAACAACATTATAGTATATGGAAGATACTGGTGTTGTTACAAAAGAAATGAATAAAAAGAGTTTAGGGGGTTGGAGAAGCAAAATAAAACATAAGAACACAAGAGAAGACACTACCTTTAAATCGGGTAAATCTTTTTGATTTGAGCTCAAAGGCTTCCTTGGGAAGACTTCTTCCCAAAGTAAGGCTTCTAAGAGTTATATAGGGATGTTAAGAGACAAAATGGTCAGGGTTTGGCTGAGTAAAATGCTTTGGAAGTGTGGGTAAGGTGGTGGAGGTGGGGGCCTTTTATAAGAGGAGAGGAGGGGAACTCTTGGAATGTAAAGAAATGTTACTTTATTTTAAAATGCGTTTCGGATTTAAAAGGTCCCACATTTATATAATTCGAGGATAAGGTTATAAGGGTTTGAAATATACCCATCCAGTAGGTTTTTGATGAGTGTAGGTCTTAGATTTTACATTATCTTTTCATTTTATTTAAATCGTTAAATAATGAGGTAATCGCTGCATCATCATGATGTCATAAATAATTTAATTTATTTAATGTCTAAAAATTGTAAAAAAATAATATGATGTAGGAAATATTTTTATATTTCCAATTACTATTTATAGTTAAAAATCTGACTTTTATAACCCCATTTACAAATTGTTTTAGTAAAACAACTCATGTTTGTGTCATTTTTACTTTTCTATTAAATAAAAAGATATTAATGTCATTTTCCTTCCAAAGTGGCTCCATGGGGTCCCCAAGTTGACCCATGGATTTTATTGGTCGGCCATGACACATCCAATAAGGCTAAGACATGTTTCAAGTTCATTTAATATTATTAGAACATTATTCTTACCTTAAATTACACTAATTATCTCTAATCGCGATTAAGAACTTAAAAGTTACTATTCACCAAAAAATTATTTTAATCCCATTGAACCAAATTTTACTTCTTAATGACAACCATGTATGTCGGATTTTTGAAATTCAAAACACATAGGTGGTAAAATTTCATTTAAACGGAAAATCAGTTTTATAAGTACTACTTAGTGGTTTCACTATTCATCAAAAAATTGAAGTTTTTCAGAAAAATACCAAAACTTCACCCTACGTTATATTTGATATTCCGAATTAAAAAATGATGTCTATTTTACAAAATTCAAAACATATAAGTTACATTAATTAATTTAAAAATTAATTCCCGCTGTGAGAGCAAATAGCGTGTTTTCATGAAACAATAAGTATCAAAAGATTGACACTAGTTTAAGTCCAATTTCAAAGTGAAATAAATTCAACGACCACTATTGGATTAAATGGTAAAAATATATTCTAATTGAACTTTAAAACCAATTCAAAAGATAATCTAATCATATAAATAAATTAGATTAAAAAGAGGTTTTGAATCAAAATACAACATTTTCACTATTCATTAAAAAAATGAACTTTATCGGAAAAATACCAAAAATTTACCCAAAGTAAATTTCAATGTCCCAATCATAAAGAATAAGTTTATTTCAACAAATAGAGCTTATAAAATTGTCAAAATATTGATTTAAAAATGGTTTTCCATCAAAAGGTAGTAAAATAATCTTTTAAAAATATTAGTGTATTCCATGCTTAAGATTGGATTTATTCTAATTTTAAGCCTCTAAAACACTATCTAATTCATTAATAAACATAGATAAAATTATCTATTATTCATTAATTACTTGGGATGTGACATCCTTCCCCACTTTAGAAAATTGTGTCCCCGTAATTTATTTACTTATCGAATAAGTGGGGGTATTTATCCCTCATTGCATTTTCAGATTCCCATGTTGCCTCTTCAACCATGTGATTTTTCCACAAAACCTTTACCTGATTAATCACCTTATTCCATAACACTTGCTCCCTGTGGTCAAGAATCTGGACCGATTATTCCTCATAAGATAGGTTCTCTTCCAACTTAACTACCTCTGGACTCGAGACATGAGATGGATCTGGCGTATACTTTCTCAACATCGAAACATGAAAAACATTGTGTACCTGAGATAAAATCGGAGGTAAAGCCACTCGGTATGCAACTGATCCAACTCTCTCCAAAATTTCATATGGTCCAATGAACCTTCGACTCAACTTTCCTTTCGTACCAAATCACATCACACTTTTCCATGGTGATACTTTGAGAAAAACATGATCACCTACCTCGAAAGATAGATTCTTCCTCCAGTTATCCGCATAACTTTCCTGCCTGCTCTGAGCTGTTCTCATGTGTTTCTGTATCAGCTGAACTTTTTCTGCCAAATCTTCTACCAATTCTGGTCCCATCAGCTTCCTTTAACCCACTTCATCCCAGAAAACTAGAGTTCGACACCGCTTCCCATATAACGCCTCAAATGGTGCCATCTGTATACTGGAATGAAAACTGTTATTATATGAAAATTCAACCAAAGAAAGATGTTTGTCCCAACTTCCCTGATAATCCATCAAACAAGCACGTAGAATATCTTCCAAATTCTGAATTTTTTGTTCTGATTTCCCATCTGATTGAGGATTAAAAGCTGTACTAAAATTTTAATTCAGTACCCAACGACTTCTGAAGGCCTTTACAAAAGTTAGAAGTGAACCTGGGATCACGGTCAGATAAAATGGAGAGAGGAACTTTGTGTACCCTGAATATCTCTTTAAGATACAAACGAGAAAGTTGATCTAGGAAAAAATTATCTCGTATAGCAAGGAAATGAGCAGATTTAGTCAAGCGATCAACAATAACTCAGATTGCATTATTACCTCGAGGTGTCTTCAGAAATCCCACAACGAAGTCCATGGATATATTCTCCCATTTCCACTCTAGTACAGGTAAAGGATGAAGCATCCCTTTCGGTAACTGCCTCTCAGATTTAACCTATTGACAAGTCAAAAACTTCACAGTAAAATCAAAAATATCTCTTTTCATTCCATCCCACCAGTAATACTCCCGAATATCTCTATACATCTTAGTACTTCCAGGATGGACTGAAAACGGAGAACTATGAGCTTCACATAACAAATCTCTCTTAAACTGTGAATCACAAGGCACACAAAATCACTTCCCAAATCTCAAAACACAATCATTATCAATTTTAAATTCAGGAAACTTACCCTTCTGAACCAACTCTACCTTTTTTTTCAACTCGCTGTCTTGCTTCTGTGCTTGCTTAATTCTGTCTGATAGAGAAGATTTCACTGATACCTGAAACAAAACAAAAGAACATCCTGTACCAAAAACTTCTATGCCAAATTTCATCAAATCCTTAACCAAAGTATCACGTTCCAAACATGACAATGTTAATGAAGCATTACTTTTTCGACTCAAATCATCAACCACTTTATTTTCTTTTCCCGAATGGTAATGAATTGTACAATCATAATCATTGGTTAATTCTAGCCATCTCCTTTGTCTCATGTTCAATTATTTCTGAGTGAATATATACTTTAAACTTTTTTGATCGGTATATATTTCACACTTTACTCCATACAAATGATGCCTCCAAATTTTTAAAGCGAAAACAACAACAGATAATTCCAAATCATGTGTAGGGTAATTTACCTCATGAGTTTTCAACTGTCGTGAAGCATAAGCAATTACCTAATCATTCTGCATTAGGACACAACCAATTTCTTTCAATGAAGCGTCATTGTAGATAACAAACTCACCATTCCTAGAAGGTAGTGGCAAAACTAGTGCATTCACAAATCTTCTTTTCAATTCCTAAAAACAATCATCACATTCTTTTGTCCAGATAAACTTAACACCCTTTCAAGATAGCTTAGTCGTTGGACTAGATAACCGTGAAAAATTTCTAACAAAACTTCTGTAATAGCCTCCCAGACCAAGGAAACTACGTATATCAGTGTCATTTGTGGGTCTTGGCCATTCTTCAACAACCTTTGTTTTTGCAGGATCAACAGTTATCCCATCTTTAGAAACAATGTGACCAAGGAAAGAAATTTGTTGCAACCAAAACTCACACTTGCTGAATTTCCCATACAATTTCTTTTCTTTTAAGGTTTGAAAAATAACACTTAAATGTATTTCATGCTCCTATTTACTTTTAAAAAACACCAAAATATCATAAATGAAAACCACCAAAAACTTATCCAAGAACTCATGGAAAATTCTGTTCATTAAGTCCATGAGTACAGAAGGTGCATTGGTTAGCCCAAAAGGCATTACTACAAATTCATAATGGACATATATTTTACAAAACACAGTCTTCGGAACATTTTCTTCCTTTACCTTTAGCTGATGGTACCCTGATCTCAGGTTAATATTTGAAAAATACTGAGCTCCCTGGAGCTGATAAAACAAATCATCGATATGAGGCAAAGGATATTTGTTCCTAACAATGATGTTATTCAAGGCTCTATAATCAATGAAAAGTCTCACTAAACCATCTTTCTTTTTAAAAAATAAAACAGGAGAACCCCATGGTGATGTGCTAGGTTGAATGAAACCTTTCTATAATAAATCTTGCAATTGCTCCTTCAACTATAAATTTCAGTTTGAGCCATTTGATAAGGGGGTTTTGAAATTGGCTTAGCATCAGGAACTAAGTCAACCTTAAATTCAACTTCCCGATATGGTATTATTCTAGGTAACTCATCAGGAAAAACATCAGGATACTCATTTACCACTGGAACATCATTAATCTGAACAATTCCCTTATTTTCAACAGTGTGTGCAAGGTAACATTCATTTCCATCTTTTACAAGTTTCTCGGCCTCTTGATATGTTATCAACAGTAAGGGTTCATTCTTGTACACAAACTGAAAGTATTTCTAAAAAGAAACTTTTTTACCTCTACAGTCAATCTTAGCATGGTAAATAGAGAGCCAATCCATACCCAGGATAACATCAAACTCTACTAGAGGTAAAATAATAAGGTTCGCAAGTAGGTTCTTTCCACGGATAAGGATAGGAAGATTCTTATAATTTTTTTTACCTCAACATTTCCCCCAGGTGTTTCTACCATAAGTTCAGGAGTAATTTCTTGAGATGGTATTCCCATTTTACTAGAAAAGGATTCAGAGATGAAAGAATGTGTAGACCCCAAATCAAACAGCACACTAGAATAATCTGAAAAAACAAACGAAGTACCTGATACAACTTCATTTGATGGCCCGACATATGCTGAAGTAGTTGCAAAGGATTTCACCACCCCTTTCTGCTTGTAGTCTAACTGCTTCCCATTACTCGAGCTCTTTTTCGGACACTCATTTGAATAGTGACCCATCTCATTACACTTAAAAAATTTCACTAACTGTAAATCATATTTGGACTTACCATCACCTTGATCTTTTTCAGTGCAATCACGAGCCTTATGTCCCATCTTACCACATCAGTATCACTTTCTAGAATTCAAGAGAAAATTCCCAACATGCCTTTTCCCACACTTATCACAAACTGGAAACTTAATTTTCTTACCATCAGAACTTTTTGAAGAATTCTTTCCTTTCTCCTGCAACCTCTGTCTCTTCTTCTGTTGGTTGTTATAGAACACTTGATCATCGTCAAACTCCATTTACACCTTCTCAGCACATCGAAGAAGCTTTTCATAACTTTTGAACTCACGAGAAGCTAATGCCCGTCTATATTTTGGCTTTAATACTGAGTAAAAATGATTGATTTTACTATCAAGGTCTCGTATAAAATTTGGAGCATACCTTGCCAATCGAGTGAACCTTTCTTCATAGGCAGCCACTGAGTCTTCCTCTAGCCTCAATTCCAGGAATTGTTTTTCCATCCTAACTTGAATAGCCTTAGGAAAATACTTCTCAAGAAACATACCTTTGAATTCATCCCATTCGAGAGCATCAATCTCATCAGCGTCCCTGATATTTTTAACCATCGACCACCACTGATCTGCTTCACCCTCCAAACGATAAATAGCAAGACTAACCTTTTGATTGTCTGAACACACCATGACATTGAAAATCTTCTCCAGTTCTTTAATACACCCTTCAGATAGAACATAGTCAGATGATCCTCTTAATGATGGGGGATGTTGCCTCATGAAATGTTCCACCACTGAGATGTTCCTCTGCAGTTGATCTGGCTGATCTTGTGCATGGATACCGCCACCATTTATCACTTGAGTCAACTGTGCCATTACTGCAAAAAACTGTTCAGTTCCAATTCCGACCATCTCAGGATGCTGATTCAGAAGGTTATTTCCTTCTGTATGCCTTCCTAGCACTGCTTCTCTGTTTCCTCTGCGGAAAACCATTCTGAACAAACATGTATTATATGAAGAAACATGGTAATCTTCATATTCTGTATCATTTCAAAAAAATATTTTTGGATAATCATTTAATAGAATTCTAACTCCTAAAGTTATCTAAACCGACCTCTGATACCAACTACAAGGCCCCGGCCTTAAACATTACTTAATCTTGAGATATTTCAAGAATACACCTTGAGGATATTTTTAGGTTTAGAGTTGTATAGAATTAGATCATAAAACATGAATTATATCCAACATTTAAACAAAGTGGTTACAATAAAAGATAGTATTCATTTTTCCTATCAACGGAAACATATTTAAAATAAAACAGGGATTCTTTCTTGACACTTTCTTGACACTATCATCACATCATGTACCTTTCCCTTGACCTGTGAAAATCATTTCAAAAACTTGGGATGAGAATAAAAAGCTCAGTAAGGGATATAAAAATATGGAAAGGAAACATGAGTACATGTTTACATAAGAATCAATGAAATCATACTTTACTCATAAAACATAATCACTTTAACATACCTCATCAAATCGTGAATAAATCATAGAAATCATAAGACATAAAGGTAACTTGAGGCATTCATAACATTCTTACGTAGGGAGTAACCCTCTTGGTTACGTTTGGAATACCCATCATAGTATATTCCCTAAATCTATTTGGAGAAACCTTAACATTTAACTCCTTCGCATTACCCAATGCATTGTAGAGCTATATCGGGCGCACCCGCCCTTATTTTATCACGAAACCACCTGTCTTCATAATAATGCCCAAGAACCATATCATAATTGTATCACATAAAACACGCATAAAGGAAACATAACACTTCCACATTTCAATCACAAGATATCAATACAACACATTGATATAAAAACATTATGAAAACCATTTTCAATACCAAAATAAAAGAAAATTAAAACATGGTATTTATTTTTCTTTTAAAAAAAGGTATAGCTTGTAGAGGAAGCCGAAACTAAAATAATGGTCACGGTGGAAGAGAAGTCGTTGTCACCGCATACGTACGACAAAAACATTCCCTTTTGTCGTTTAGTAAAATGCATCGTATAAAAAAGATTCTTTTTGGATAAACATAAAAGTCAAAGGGTTTTATACACCGTAAAAAGAAGGTTGTGTATAAAACAAAATATGCCTCAATGAAAGGAGATTGAGACGAAGTCCCATACCTCGAGTCCGACTTGACTCGATCATTCTTTAACCTCCTGAATAATAAACTTGAGTTAATTTCTACTTTCATAAGAACCTTTTTCAAGTTCATTATTACTTTTATTTTACTTATTACCATGTCATGAACACTATGTAATTATTTAAGTTAATAACGGTCATTTTATCGATCATTGGTACTTGAGTCAAAAATAAACTCTTTATAATTAAAATTTGTTCATGTATACATTATATACAGAGTTATACTCATGATTTAGATATCATATATATCATATATATCCAGTATATACATGCATTTACAATATTACATAACATTTAGAGGTAAGAAATGAAATGCACCGTTCATGGAGACGGTAAGCCGTACGTACGCATGAATGCTACTTCCATTTATATTTAATATTTAATGGAATTAAAACATAATGATACATAATAGTATTATAATTCCAGTTTGGTATCATATATAATATCATTAAATCCATCCTTTATACGTACCAGATATGGTATTAATGAATCAAATCTTTTTTAGGGGGCGGTAATCCGCACTTCCTAAAATGAAGATATCTCGTTTACCCATAATGGAAACCATAAAGGTATGATATAAATGAAAAATATAGAAGCTTAAGTAAAAAATAAACATATTATATATCATATATAAATATATTGTCATCTTAATGGCCACCTTTGAAGGTGTTAAAAGAATATTGAACAATCATCGTTTTGTGAGGCAGAAATTCGCCATCCACGGAAACATTATGTTCTTTAACCATTAGATGTAGGTGTGTGTAAGTGTAGATCGAATCCTTCTTATAAAAAAATCCTAGTGTATGGAAGATACTGGTGTTGTTACAAAAGAAATGAATAAAAAGAGTTTAGGGGGTTGGAGAAGAAAAATAAAACATAAGAACACAAGAGAAGACACTACCTTTAAATCGGGTAACTCTTTTTGATTTGAGCTCAAAGGCTTCCTTGGGAAGACTTATGCCCAAAGTGAGGATTCTAAGAGTTATATAGGGATGTGGAGAGACAAAATGGGTAGGGGTTGGCCGAGAAAAATGATTTGTAAGTGTGGGTAAGGTGGTAGAGGTGGGGGCCTTTTATAAGAGGAGAGGAGGGGCACTCTTGGAAAGTAAAGAAATGTTACTTTATTTTAACATTATTTTCGGATTTAAAATGTCCCAAATTTATATAATTCTAGGATAAGGTGATAAGGGTTTTAAATATACCCATACAATAGGTTTTTGACAAGTTTAGGTCTTAGATTTTGCATTATCTTTTCATTTTATTTAAATCGTTAAATAATGAGGTAATCGCTGCATCATCATGATGTCATATATAATTTAATTTATTTAATGTCTAAAAATTATGAAACAAATACTATGATGTAGGAAATAGTTTTAGCTTTCCAATGACTATTTATAGTAAAAAATATTACTTGTATAACCCCATTTAAAAATTGTTTTTGTAAAACAACTCATGTTTGTGTCATTTTTACTTTTACATTAAATAAAAAGATATTAATGTCATTTTCCTTCCAAAGTGGCTCCATGGGGTCCCCAAGTTGACCCATGGATTTTATTGGTTGGACATGACAAATAAAATATGGGTAGGACATGTTTCAAGTTCATTTTGTATTATTAAAACATTTTTCTTACCTTAAATTACACCAATTACCTCTAATCGCGATTAAAAACTGAAACGTTACTATTCACCAAAAAATTATTTTAATCCCATTGAACCAAATTTTACTTCTTAATGAAAAAACATATGTCGAATTTTTGAAATTCAAAATACAGAGGTGGTAAAATTTCATTTAAACGGAAAATCAGTTTTTATAAGTACGACTTAGTGGTTTCACTATTCATCAAAAAATGAAGTTTTTCATAAAAATACCAAAACTTCACCCTAAGCTATATTTGATATTCCGAATTCAAAAATGATGTCTATTTTACAAAATTAAAAACATATAAGTTACATTAATTAATTTAAAAATTAATTCCCGCTGTCAGAGCAAATAGCGTGTTTTTATAAAACAATAAGTATCAAAAGATTGACACTAGTTTAAGTCCAATTTCAAAGTGAAATTAATTCCAACAACCACTATTGGATTAAATGGTAAAAATATATTCTAATTGAACTTTAAAACCAATTCAAAAGATAATATAATCATATAAATAAATTAGATTAAAAAGAGGTTTTGAATTAAAATACAACATTTTTCACTATTCATTTAAAAATGAACTTTATCGGAAAAATACCAAAAATTTACCCAAAGTAAATTTCAATGTCCCAATCATAAAGAATAAGTTTATTTCAACAAATAGAGCTTATAAAATTATCAAAATATTGATTTAAAAATGGTTTTCCATCAAAAGGTAGTAAAACAATCTTTTAAAAATATTAGTGTATTCCATGCTTAAGATTGGATTTATTCTCATTTAAGCCTCTAAAACACTATCTAATTCATTAATAGACATAGATAAAAATATATATTATTCATCACTTACTTGGGATGTTACAGAATGAGTTGACAGAACTCCACCTATCACACTAATATAGAATTTAATACACTTAGTTTAGTTATATATTACCTTGAAAGAGGGGTCAATTAGACTTGGTATAATTATTTTTCAGTAAGAAGAAAATTTAGTAAATTCATGAAGTCTCACAAATTTTAATTAAATCAATTTGATAAGTGAATTTGAGTGTTTTTATTAAATCAATACCGTACCTCGATATTGGTTCCCTTATTTTAATCCTTAATAACTTATTTTAATACCAGTGTAAGTATATTTTATGCTTAGTTATTTTAATTTTTTTTGGTTTTATTCTATAATTAAGTTCAATTATTTTAGATGCCTAAAAATTAGTTTAGATATCATAATCAAGTTTCTATGTTTTATATCAGATCAACCCTATACTTCATTTTTTCATAAATCTAAGTAGTTAGTGTTAGTTTTGGAAAAAAATTATATTCTAAATTTAATCCACCCTGAAGAATTACCGAAACTCTAAGAATCATCCAGTGTTTGGTAACATTTCTGAGTAACTTCTGATACTAGTAATGACCAACAAAAAGTTTGATTATGTCATGTATTTCCTTTCCTTATTTCTATTTCTTGATTTTAGTTTAATATTATTGTTTGTCTTTTGTTTCAATTTTTATATTTAATTTTATGTACTTGGTTCGTTCATCATGTTTTCTGATGGATTACACAGAGATTCATATGAGTTATGAAGAGGATTCCACAACATGGATTCCATGATATTTAGTATGGATGTCACAATAAATAGTGGGATATAATGATTCCTACTCAACTGAATATGATGAATTCTAGAACTAATCGTGAAAAACCTCTGGGTACTAATCATATGAGGAATCTCTCATATTTTAGAAATACTAAGTCAAACTATTGATAGATAAGTACTATTAAGGTGAACCTAAACACCAAGAGCCTCAAATAGAAAAATAACATAAATATTTGATAGTTGTACTCTCAAAATTAAATAAAAAGATAGATAATGAAATGAAATACCACGAGGAAAAGATTAAGGAGCCTGAAAAGATAATCAGAAAAGAAATAAGAGTGGGACAAAAATTTATCCAAAAATGATGAACTGTTATATATATTCCCTTATGAATAACTAATTTATACCTTTTACTATAGTGATTATAGATAAATTGAAGTAGGAGGAATCATATAATATTGAAGATGAGATAAAAGAATAAGTGTAATATTAAAATTCATCAATATAGTGCATACAGAAAGAGAAGGGTCATACCATGTTGGATCTCATTAAATAAATGATAAAAGACTAAGAGGAGAAGTCTTGTACCAAGGTAAGTGATATAATTAAAGTGGAAAATGACTTTTATTTTCTTAAATATACAACTAATAGGAAGACTACACCCAAAATTTTGAATAAGAACTTATGAAACTTGAAGAGGAGAAATATTAAGTGCACATGGTTGAAGAAGTGAAATAGGAGTATAATGAGATTTTTTTTCAATTAGATACATTTTTGAAGATGTAATTGAATGGGATTCCATCCTATAATTACAAGGATAATCATATAATCCCATATATGATCTACTTAATGAAACGATAGGAAATAAGATGTCATAGTTCAAATCCAAAAGAGAAACCCTCTTTAAGAATGTTATAAGATAAACAGTTTAGGGGGAATTTGAATTCTATAAAATTATGGAGTGCCATGAAGAGAAAGACCCAAAAACCTCTAAAACAATGGTCAAGGTTGCTAAAACTCACTTCTCTAACACAACACTTTAAAAACAAAAGAAATAAGATGTGATGAAAGAAAGTGGTCTGTTGAAACTGATAAAATTATTTTGGAAGTAGATGCACCAATAGTTTAAAATGATTACATAGATAATGAAATTCCCAAGTTGATAAAATAAAATTAGATTTTAAGTAAAATAAAGTTGAAAAAGTGGTTGAATATTTTTTTGTTAATTTTAAATGATTCAAGGAAAAATATCCTCCATAATCCAAATAAGAGATAAATTTAGGTATATAATTTCACAGGTTCATTAGAAAAATTAAAGAGGGTAATAAAGATCAAGTGCATGAAGAAGATTACTACGAATCACTTGTATTTTTTATGATGTAACCTAAGAACATGGATCAAATAAGGAGTAATATTCTGAACCTCAAAGTTATTTCAAGGAAATAAAAAATGAGCATAAAAAAGAAGAGGTACATTAGGGATACTATAATGTTTTTTCTAATCATATGGTACTTATTAATTCTTTGGAAATTTCCACATCCTGGTATACCTTCCAATAGGGTGTCAATTTACAGTCACTAAATAATATGATAGAATCTTCACCAAATGATTAGAGTTTCAAGTCATTCCTAAATACAATACAAGTAACATTATTTGATACTCCTACTATGTGACACTTGAGGTATAAGTATAACTTAAAAACCTAATATAAAGAAATTCAATGAGACAAACCAGATTTTTATTTTTACTAGGACTTAGTTTGAATTTTATGTTTAATTTTATATAAGGATCACTTTTGGTAGTTTATGTTAAGTCTCTTATGTTTTACAACTTTAATGAATGGATACCTAAAATTTATTCTCTTAATCTATTTTTTCTAGACCATAGATTATCAATTCATAAAAAAATATACAGAAAGAAGGATGCCATGAAATTAGAAGGACGAATCAACAAATGTAGAGGGATTCAATGAAAATAAACTCATCCAAGTATCATGTAAAATAAACTTTAATAGGAAATAATACAAATCTAGTTTTATACAATGGTTAGATTCATTAGTGATAGCTAAAAGAAATGATAAAGGCCCCATTTATCAGTGCTAGAGAAAGAGATGACAAAAGGAGGAACTTTATCAGTACTAAAAAATCACAAATAAAGGGGGTCTTTATAAATGCTAAAAAACCCCGACAAAGGGGGTCCTTTGTCAATGCTAATAAAAGTGTTGATAAAGGTTCACCTTTATCAGTGCTAACAAAGAAGTTCCGATAGAGGGTGTATTTCATAAAATAATATATATTTTATTAAAAATAATATATAAATATATAAATATATTTGTTTTGATATAAATATAATATATTTTTCAAAATATTATTTTGATAAGGATAAATATGCATTTACACTTAATAAATAAGATATTTAGTGAAATGGCTTATAAAATAATCTAAAATATTATCAAATAAAACATTTCTAGTTATTATCAAGTAATAGTCATTTAATAACAACATGATGAAATAAAATCTAATTAATTAATGAATGGTCTATGATAACTTGAAAACATGTCTTGAACTTCAAATGGCCATAATTTTTGACCCGGGTGTCTGTTTGGGCCCTACCACATATCAAATCAAATCTTATGAAGATAAATACTCCTTGGTGATCTGGGGGAACACTTGTAGCTTTTTCTTTGAGGCCAAAAAGCCCATAATGTCTCCAAAAGTAATATTTTATTTGGGATACCAACTTTTTAAAATATTCAATAGTATTTTAGCTTCATTTAAGAGAGTCGTATTGTCTATTTTTAGTAGGGAATGAATTTTTTTCTTGGGATTAAATTCATGTAGATATTATGGTTTTGAAATTTTATCATTTTTTATAATGTAGTTTTATTTATAATTAAATATTTCATTATTTATTATATTTTTTATAATAAATCTATTCTATAAATATATATTTTCATAAAAATGTATTTATAAATATATTAACCATATAAAAATAAATATTTATTATTTATTTAATTTAAAATAAATTATTATCTATTTTATTTACCTTATAAAAAAGAATTAATATTTATATATAATATTTATATATACATATGTGTGTATTAATAAGCATATATATATATATATTCTAATATATATAAATGAATCTTAATATATAATATAATTAAATAATTATAAGTTTTTGTATATATATATCACACACTTATAAAAAATATTAATGATAATATATATATATATATATATATAATATAAATATCATAAAATGAAAAAGAAAAAAAGGCATAGTAGTGGTAAGGGATTCACATTGTAGAAGGCAGGTTTTGGGTTTGAGTTTAGGCACATTAGAGTGGGTGATAATATGTCTAATGTTGATAAAGGGAGGTCAAGAGCACTGTTAAAGGGGTTGGGGTGTGTGTGAGTGGGTGAGGGGTGTTGAGGTGAATGGATAACACTGAGCAGGGGGGGGGTCACATATTTTTTTCTTCAACTTTTACTAACAAAAAGAAAAAGTGATGATAATCCCCCCCTTTATCAGTACTTTTAATTAGCGCTAAAAAAGGGTTCCTTTATTATAACTTATTTTTATAACTGATAAAGTTCATATTTTAACATTTCTTAGGTAGTCAGTGCTTTCCTAGCACTGATAAAGCCTCTTTCTACAATTTTTAAAATCATGTTTTGTAGTGGTGAGGGGTGATTTTCTATTTATCTCATTTACTTTTGAGACTTTATTACGTATAAGTAATTTGAAAAGTTCTATTCACCCCCTTGAATTAGTTGAACATCAGAGGAAATTTTAAATTAAGGTTTCAGGGATAAATCCTTGGATACCACACATTTAGATTTTTTCTTTATTATTTAACCTAGGATACAACATCAATCAAGAGATACATTTCTGATTGTTAGAAAATTATAAATTTATTCGGACAATAAAAGTAAAATATATTGGTGAAAATTCATGAAATTAATGTTATTGTTACAATTTTGAGTTATTTTAATATGTTCACTAATATAATTTTAATTCTTGACCATGATTCTTATGAATTTTCAATTGTAGACCAATTGAAAATGTTTATTCCATTTGTAGATTTTATAATATTTTTATTTTATATTATTGAGAGGGTTCTAGGACATTTTGAAACATTATTTCTCACAATATTTTTATTGAGAGAACTCAAGATGTATTCTTGAGGTGACCTAAACATTACATACATAGATACCACATCTTTTTAGTGGAATTTTCAATACATATAATAAAATTAAACTCCCCAAAACTGTAACAGGCTTAGTGTACTTGGAAGCTAGACATATAAACAACATATTTCATGATATATCTTCAATATAACACATTAATATATTATTACATTATACCCTTCTTTTAAAAACCAATCTTAAGAACTTTATTTAGAACATGTGGAAAAGAAATATAAGAAAGGGTAAGCTTATATATCTAGAAAGAGTAAAATTAAGAGATATCAATTGATAATCATATATAAGAATAATATAAGCATAAAGGTATGAGATCATAATAACAACATACAAATTTCATACCTAATTTTTCAAAGATCAAAAAATGAGTCATGGAATAAAACTTCATTATTTCAAAATGCATGAATAATAATAGTAAGGAATTAATCATGAAGATTAAGTTAAAATCATGATCATGAAAACATATAATAAGAGTATGGAACCATCATCATCATGGAAACCATATCATATGTAAAGTTTAACATTAAATTATATCATATTAGAGTGGATTAACCCTTAATACCTATTTACTATATCGTAGTGGATAAAAAAACATCACCTATATCTCATATCATATTAGATCAGGCATTCCTACTTGTTTCCTATAGTGGATAAAGCACATCAACTTATCTTCCATAATTATCTCATGAGATATAAGAACTTACCTGATCAATTGGAGGGATATATCTTTCATGTATCATCTATCACATAATGAAAATTGTATATATATATGGTACAAGATCATAAAACATTCATCATATCATTATATCATAACCCATATAAAAGAAAAACGTTTAATAAAAATTTAATCATTTCATCAAAGCATAACCACTGGAAAATAAATGGGTTTCATAAAAATATCATATTTATAATCATAATAAAAATAGATAAATAATAAGGACATCATAATTTGATCTTATCCCTAGTAAATCCTAATTAACATAAAAGGATGTTATCATAGAAAAAAATTTACTTTAAAATAACATTGGAATATTTCTTAATGAAAATACTAATTTAATTATTAAATCAATTACATAAAATCCAAAAATTTCAAAAATATTAAGGAAAATATTTTCGTCAAAAATAACCTTGTAAACTTATATGTTAAGCTTCAATTAATTAAGTAGTCATGGTATTGGGAAATTTTTTTAATGTTGTAATTGTTAAAAAAAATATATCGTTCACTCCTTTGATAATAGAAAAGGATTTTCTAAAACATGGGTCAAATTTTCTTAAAAAATAATTGAATAATAATCCAAAAAAATATTAAAATCATTTTAGAAAACACAGATGTAAAAGAAAAGGCTTTTCAAACCAAAAGAGGTAAAATAAGGTTATATTTTCTTAAAAAAATTCTGAATAATTTTTAGTAGTGATGAGATAAAAATGGAACTAACATGTGAAAATTATAGGAATAACCTGATGGGAAGGAAAATTAAATTGGTTTATCAAATAAGGATGACATAATATCTTCAATGGAAATTCAATTATTAACATTCCTAATTAAAATGAGATTGACATATAAATCCCTTACCAAAGTATCATCTTGCTTAATATGCTATATAATATACTTTATAATAAAAATATATTTATTAAAAATATATTATAAAAAAATATTTATAGATATCATACCAAATATTATATACTTATAACATCTTATCACCCGTCTATTAACAATTATTTATTAAAATATTTGTTTCGGGTGATAACTGCCTCATTTTTAATGTTTGTTTGGGTTAGATGGTTCAAATATGATCAAATTGTTAATTTTTTCATCATATATAAAATATTAATCATGATATAAGTATAATATTTATTTATAATAAATTTTTTTATAATTATTCATATAAATCTGTGATGAAAAATGAATTTCATTACTTTGTGGATACGATAGTATGCAAAAATGCATGGGTGATGTTTCCACATTTTGGTAGTTAGAATAAAAAAATGGAATATAATAATCATACTTTAAAAAAAAATTATTATATCATATAGATAATATATACTCATTAATTCTATCCTTATAACCATCTATGTAAAACAAAAATTAAAAATAAATCACATCGCTTCGTAGTGGTGGTAGTCCACATATACACACAAGTGATGTTATCATTTTCAATGGATGTAAAGGAAAGAATTTAGATAATATATTATAATATAAAAAGTATAATTATGTCATAAATATCATATATAAACCTTAATTCCATAAAAATTACCAAGCATGAATTATGGTGATGGAAAATGAATCATATCGCTTTGTGGAGGTGGTAGTCTACACATACGATGATAGACCGAATGTGGAAAATGGTTGATCGATCATAATAATAAAAATATAGTATATTGAATATATTATATTAGTTATTTTATAATGAATACCACATTTTTGTAGGTGGTATAATATGAAATAAATTAAGAGGTTGAGTAAGACGATGACCTCTTCTTCGGAAGATCTCATTTCGATCCCTTCATAAGGATCCTTGGTTTGATATTTTAAGAATATAAAAACCTATAATTAATATATAAGTATGTTGGGAATATAATTGCATATGATATGGCTTATATAGGTGGTTAACATTGGTGTAAAGAAGAGAGTATGGGTGTCCTTTTATAATTGGGGGAGGGACACACCTTGAAGTTTTTAAGTTATTAAATTATTATTAGTCATATTCAGGGAAAAGTATTCAACAAACAATTAAATTTTTAGCCTTATGAAATAAGGGTAATAATAAATTCCTCCAATAATAATTAATATGAAAAATTATGTCCTTATTACTTAGTATAACCATAATTTAATAGTATTACCCTTTTTACTGAGGTAGTAATATTTTTACCGTAATTACTATTCATAATGTCCAAAAATTAAATTGGTCTCATTAATAGATTTTGAAACAATTATTAAAAATAAGGAATCCATTTTTAAAAATTAAATATCCAAAAATGGTTGAAATTAATTTAATATAAAAATAAAAAGCAAAGTGAAAAAAAGTTTTATAAAAAACACCTTTTTAAGTCTAAAATTATTTTCTACCAAGATCAAGTATAATGCTGATAAAAAAGGAATAAATCGATTTGTTTTTAGAAAAAATAAACTAATAAAAGTTTAGAACCAATCCATATCAATATGGAGTGTTGAAAATACTAAAAAAATAAAATAATGTTTTCTTTAAAAAATAGCATATTCACTATTCACTCAAAAACAATTTTCCAAAAAATTTAAAAAACATTACCCTAAGATAATTTTGAAATGTTGTTTTCTAAAATGAAGTTAGTTTATTCAAATAAAAATTTCAAATTTTTTTGAAATTAATTATATTTTATGAATTAAAAATGAAATAAAATTTTTTGTTGAAGATTACAGATTTTTGAAGCATAAAATTTATTTACTAAAAATTAAGTACTTATTTATCAATATATTTTACTTATATAAAAATTTATAAAAATTTATATATTTTTTTATTCATATTTATAGAACCAATTTTACATCTAGTTTATAATAGTATACTCTATTATGGTTCATTTAGAATTGGGGTTGAATGTATCATAAGGCATCAAAGAAATTAATTTTACTTAAATAAAAATATATCCAAAAATCTTGGGGTGTTACATTATGCCCCTTTTACGAATTTATCTACAAAAATTTTATCACTCTGATATAATAAACTAAGGATACTTCTTCCACATAACATATGTTGGTTCCCACATATCTTATTTAAATTTATTCTTTCTCTACACAACATTGACTAGGCGAGTGTTCTTATTTCCAATCACTTAATCTATTGAATATACAATCCCAACTAATTTTTTATCATAAGAGATATAATTATCTAGGGGTAAAACCTTTTTTTAGTACCCATAAAGGTTTAGGTATTAACTTCCTCCGGAGAGATCCATAAACTACACCATAAACTTGAGAGAGATTCAGTAGAAGTTCCAAGTGATAAGAAATCATCTGAATACAATCTATGATTTTTAAGGGACCAAATATCTATCGATAAAATTTCCCTTAAAAATATCTTGACCTTATTCAAGGAGATATTCCAAGGAATACCTTATCACCAACATTAAACTCTAGATCACTCCAATTATTATGAGCATAACTTATCTATTGACTCTGAGCTTACCTAAACTTTTGTTGAATAAATCTAACATTCTCTTCAATTTATTTTGTTATATTAGGCCCCAATACATTTCTTTGTCCAAATTTATCCTAAAAAATGGGATTTTTTTAATTCCTTCTAAAAAGGTCTTTATAACGATCTGTCTTTATTGTTGAGGGAAAGCTATTATTGTATAAAAATTATTCTAAAGGAAGTTGTTTATCCCAGACACATTTAAAATACATATAGAAAGATTTCAACATGTATTATGGAGTTTTTATGGTCCTTTCAAAAAAATGATATTTATGTGGATGATATAAATTACTAAAAATCAACTCTTTATCCAAATTCTACTGAATACTTCTCTAAAAAATCAAGGTAAACATAAATTCCTGATTAGATAAAATATAATATGGTACTCCCTGAAACATTAATACTTTATTAATTTATATCTTAGAAACATGAACAAGAAATAAGTCTTCTCTAATGTAAATGAAATCTTCTAATTTCATAATTTGATCAAATACAAGCTAAATTACATTGTACCACTTAGATGGTTTGGGACGTTCGATGAAAAAATCCACGGTAATGTTTCCCCATTTCCATTATGGTATGATAAATGATTGTAAAAATCCATTATAATTATATATATTGACCTTAAATTTCTAACATACTAGGAATTAGGATAAATACCCTGAAATATACCTCTTCATGTTGCCCAAATTGAATTACTCTTTCAGATCTCTATACATATTCATACTTTTATAATTAATAGAGAATAATTAATAATGAGCTTCATTCAATAACGAATTTATATATGGTATTGAAGATACACATAATCTATTATTAAAATTTTTAATTCCATCATAATCATGATTAAAATCAGGAAAATTTATTACCTTATTTTATAGTTTCACATCCTCCTACACCTCTTAAATCCTCACATGGATGGATGATTGAACATTCATATGAGAAAGATATGATATATCCCCTTTCATCATGATTTTAAGATCCATATTCATCAAATCAAAAAATATTGGATATATTTTAATCCTCATCATGGAAAAAATATCATTGTATTTTCAATTCAGATCATCAACTACCTTGTTATCCTTTCCAAGGTTGTAAATTATTGATCACTCATAACCTTTAATCAACTCCAACAATATTCTCTGATGCGTATTCTACTCTTTATGTCTTAATATATAATTCATGATTTTATGATCCATATATAAGTCAAAACTTTCACCATAAAGAAAATAAATCCATATCTTCAATGAAAAACATTACCACTGATAGCTCTATATCATGAGTCGGGTAATTTTTCTGATGAATTTCCAACTACCGAGAGGTATAATCTATCACCATACCATTATTCATAAGGATGGAAATACCCTAATGCATTATTTAATTCATATCTATAGATCAAAAACCCTTCTCCACTACAAGGTAGTGAGATAATAAGTGAAGTGACCAAACATATCTTAATATTCATGAAATTAACTACACATTCTTACATCCACAAGAAAATAACTCTCTTCTAAGTCAACTTGGTGAGAATATTATATATTCATGAGAAATATACCATAATGTGTTATTAGTATCAAAAAAATACCAAAAAACTATGAATATAGGTTAATTTGGTTAGTTTAGGCCAGTATCAATGACTTCAATATTTGAAGGATCCACCAATATACCATCACTTGAGATTATATAACCCACAAATGAAACTTTTTGAAGCCAAAATTTACAATTTTTAAATTTAGAATAAAACTTCTCCTTCAATAGGGTCCTCAATAATATTATTATATTATCTATATGATATTACTTTATCTTTGAATATATTAGAATATCATCTATAATGAATTCCACTAACTGATCAAGGTAATATAGAAATATATTCATTAAACCCATGAAGAAAACATAGGCATTAGTAAGTCCAAATGGAATCACTATGAATTCGTAATAACCATACCTCACACAGAGGAATATCCTATGTGTATCCTCCTTAAAACTCAACTGGAGATATCCATAACAAAGGAAAATCTTGGGAAAGTATTAATCTACTCATAACTAATAAAACATTTGTGGACATAGGGTAGAGGATACATGTTCTTGATAGTGGAATTCTAATGTTTTTGATAATCAATGCAATGATGCATTGAACAATCTTTACTCTTAAAGAAGAATTGATCCAACCCAAGGTGACATACTAGGGTATATAAATCGACTATCAGAATTACTCTAGTGTTTCTTATTTAATTGCTATAACTCAATTATAAATGGAGTCTTTAAAAATTGGTGTAACACAAGGTATGAGTTTTATTGAAAACTTGACTTAACAATTAAGAGGTTGAATTGGAAATTATTTTGGAAAAATATAATCTAATTACCATAAAATTGGCATATATTTGATTTTTTTTCTTCAAAAATATATTAAATAAATACCCTCTTAGAATTTAAATTAATACCCATTTAGTGAATGTAATTTCTATTGGAATTTTGAATTCATTATTTCTCTAAAATGTTAATAGGTTCATTAGAAATATTAATTGTGACTTCCCTTCCACAATAGTTGATATGAGATCTATATAAAAAAATTTAATACATGCCTAGAACTATATAAAATTAAAATATAGGAAGAATCATAATATTTGTAGGATGTATATTCTTATAATCTTTAATCACAGAGTAATTATGAACTGGAGATGTGATCATTGCACCGTTAAGAGAATTGACAACTATCTAAACATGTAATCATTGAGTACATGAATAAATATTCTTATATACTTTTCATTATATAGATAAATTCATATGAATAAGATCAAATAATATACTCCAATATTTGAGTTCTCTTTTCACCACCTACACTTCATTTTTCTATCTTCATTCCATTAATAAAACTAAAATGGTTAGTGTGAGCCTCAGAAATCATAGTAAAAAATTATATAATCTAGAGAAATCTTTCATATTAGGACTAAAATCATGAAACCTACTTTTCAATATATGACCCCTTTAGTTTATCCTCTATTATCCATGTTTATTATCTATTCAAATTCTTCATAGTGGTTCATAAAGAAATCATTAATTAACCTAATCCTATTCTCCAAGAGTGTCAAACCATTTTTCTAGTAAGGTACCATTCACCATGCACTAAAATTTTGGACGAGATATACTCAACCAAATATTTCTGCGGTTATTACTCCTAGATGTACCTATTACAAATCCACACCCGTTTGTAATATCCACACACAAATTTATTTTTAAGAAAACTATATAATCTATACCATACCAAAAAAATAAGGATGTTATCCTATACATAGGGTTATACCTATGATTTCTTCCAAATTTCTCTAATACTAACATCAAAAAATAATTAAAACCTATTTTAATACCAACTGAGGCATCAGAAATATTACCTACATGTATATTACATCCTCTTCAATGAACATGCAAATATCTAATAACATTAAATACCCATAACCATGAAAATTTAGGGTAATTGGAGACTAGATACATAAAAAAGTTATATCATGATAGATCTTTAATATCATGAATAAAATTATTCTCACATTATACCCTTATTTGACATAACCTACTTAAAAAAATTCTTTATAACTTGGAGAAAAAAACATAATAAAGTGTGAGAGCGGATCCCCAGTAAGATAAAAATTAGGAGATATTAATTAATAATCATATAAAAGCATAAGATAAGAATAAGTATATGAAATCATGATTATAAATTGAAAAGTTCATACTAAATAAACTATAGATAATAATAATGAGTCTTAGAATAAAATTTTATCATTTCAAAAGACATAAATAATAAGAGTGAGGAGTGAATCAGCAAAAAATGTTTAAATCAAAATCATAAAAACATGTTATAAGAGTGTCACACTATCATAGGTATAAAAACCATATAATATTCTAAGGTTCACTGCTGATACCATCATATCAGTGTGGATCATGTATCAACACCTTTTTCCTATATCATAATAGATCATTCATTACCACATGTTACCCATATCATAGTGTATTAGGAATCCCTACCTTTTTCCCATATTGGATCGATCACGTAAAATCATTTTCCATAAATATCTCATGAGATATAAGACTTTAATAAATTCATTAGAGGGATAAATGATTTTGGTATCACCCATCACATAATGAAAACCATACAGATGTGTACCACAAGATTATAAAACGTTCATCATATAATCGTATCATAACCCTTGGAAAAAAATATCTTTCATAAAAATTTCATCATTTAATCATATAATAACCCATGGAAAATGGATATATTTCATAAAAATATATTAATAATAATAATATACCATCCAGATAAATAATAAGGATGGGATAATTAGATAATATCCCCAGTAAATCATAATTAACATCAACAAATGTTATCATAGGTTAAAAATTTATTTAAAATATAATTGGAATGTTTCCTAAGGAAAATACCCTTTTTATCTTTAAATAACTTATTTAAAATAAAAATACCTAAAAAAATATTACGAAAAATAGTTCTTTTTAAAATAATAATGGAAAATTTTAAAATAATCTTCAAATCATTGGGAGGTCTTGATGGTGGGATATTTTATTCATGTATTAATTTTTTTATAAAAAACTCCATTCACTACTTTGGTAAAAAATACCTTGTTTAGAAGATGACAAGAATATTATTTTTAAAAATATTTATATAAATTAAAACATGGGTAAAATTTAATTTTAAAAATAATTTAATAATTGTAAAACAAATTATGTCTAACATTTTACAAAACATGGATATAAAATAAAAAGTTTTTCTAACTGAAATATTAGAAATAAGGAAAATTTTTATAAAATCATTTCATGAACCATTTTGAGTACCAATGTGAGAAAAATAGTACTAATAATTGAAAATTATAGTAACAATTAGAGGAGATAAATATTTATATAGGTTTATAAAATGAGTATCATATAATGTTTTAAATGTAAATTCAAGCATAAAAAATCCAGATTAAAATTATATTGAAACCTAAACCCCTTACCCCAATCCTCGACTTGCCTCACACATTTTAAAATATACTATATAATGAAAATATGTTTTTTATAAATATATCATAGAACTATATTAATACATATTATACCAAATATTATTTTCTTAAACATCTTATCACTCGTTTTTTTATTAATTATTTATTAAAATCATTGTTTTGGGTTACAACTGCTTCATTTTTCTAGTATGTTTCGGTTAGCTGGTTCTAATAATTTCACCCTTGTCATGGTTTTATCATATATAGAATATTAATCCTAATATAATTATCATATTTAAATATCATATACATTTTTTATAATTATTCAAATAAAGTGGTGATGAAAAATTAATTACATTACTTTGTGGAGATGATAGTTCGTATATATGTAAAAGAGATGTTTTCACTTTTTGATGGTTGGAATGAAATATAGGTAAATAATAATTCATCTTTTAATAACCATTATTACATCATATATATCATATATACTCTATAATTTTATCATTATTACCATCCATATAAAGAGAAAATGAAAAATTAACCACATCACTTCATGATGGTGGTAGTCCACACGTACACATGAGCAATGTTATCATTTTTCATAGGATGAAAGGGTAAGAAGGTAGATAATATATTATAATTCCAAAATTATAACTATGTCATAAAAATAATTTGATGGAAATAATGTGTAAAATGGATAATAAATAATCATAATAAAAATTAAAAATATTTTAGTTAATAAATTTGTTATTTTATAATTGATACCATAAATTTAGAGGATGTAAAATAAGAAATAAATTGAATGAGGTCAGGTAAGGTGATTACCTCTTCTTCAGTATTGCACATTTATATCCCTTATTAAGGACCCTTATAATTGTCTTTTAATAAGAAAAAAACCTCTAATTTTTTGTATATGGATGTTTAGAAGATAGTTTTCTTGGGTTTTGTTGTGCTAGGTGGCTCAGAGTTGTGTAAATAAGACAGAGGAGGGGTGTCCTTTTACAAGAGGGAGGAGGGACACACCTTGAAATTTTTAAAGGATTGAAATATTATTAATTAATATTCTTGTAAAAGGTTAACATAAACAATTAAATTTATATCTTAATATGATTATGGTAGAAATAATTTCATCCAATAAGAATTAATATGTAAAATTGTTGCCTTATCACTTAGTTTAACATTAATTTACATTTTTACCCTTTTTATTGAGGTAGTAATATTTTCACTATGGTTTCTATTCATAATGACAAAAAGTAAAATTGGGATCAATAAATTTTTTTGAAATTATGATTCTAATTATTTAATGTATTTTTAAATATTTTAAATATTTAAATGATATAAATTTATTTAATGTTAAAACACAACACCGAATGAAAAAAAATTGTATGAAAAATGGTTTTTAAGTCTAAAAATTCTCTTATACCAAGATCATGTATAATGTTGACCCAAAATGTTAAAATTGAATTATCTTTAACAAAATTAAACTAATTAAATTTAAAACCAATCCATATCAAAATTGGTAATTGAAAATATTAGGGAATAAAATACATTTTCTTTAAAAAAATTGGGATTTTCACTATTCATCAAAAAACCATCTTTTCTAGAAAGTTCCCAAAAATTTACCCTATGATAATTTTGATTTTTTGATTTAAAAAATGGTGTTAAATTATGACATATAATTATTTAAAACGATATCAATTAATTATAATTCTCGTGAAAAAATATAAAAAATCATATTTAAGAAAACATATTTTCAGAGCATAAAATTAATTTACTGAAAATTGTGTACTTATTTATCAATGTATTTGAATTATATATATATAATTTTTTTTTTTTTCAAAATTTGGTGATTCATATTCATAGCACAAATTTAATGTCATGGTTATGTTATACTATGTTACAATTCATTTAAAACCGAGATTATCAATATTGTAAGATATCCGAGAAATTATTTTTTAAAGAGATATATATCATGAAATATTATGATGTTACATTTATAGTACTATAAATTTATTTTTTTTATCAAATAATGAATATTTTTAATTTCACTAGGATGATTATGGTTATTTATTTTATTATTCAATCGAAGATGACTTGATACACACATTACATTTTATCCTTTGTGAAACCCATAGAAAACACGAAATTCATTGATTGAATAATAAATTACACACCAGTCTATCCTTAGAATCATATTTCTTTGAGTATAAATGCGTGGCCATTGATTTTAGTTTAAAATGGGAGTTAGTTATTTTTATGGAGCCACTAAAATTCTTGTGATGAAATGAAAAGTGGGATTTGGTTCTCTTGTGTTGTTTAAGAAAAGATTTCTCAAAATTTACATTGTTCTTTACTTTATCTTCTAAAATTTGAAAAAATAAAATGAAATGAAAAATAAAAAAACCATATGAAAAGAATAAAAACTGGGCTTGTGATATGCCTAAGTCTAGCCTATAGTGGGCAACACATTCACCTTCTTATAACAACCATTCCCATTAGTGTTCATAGAAAATTGATGGGGTGGATTGAGGTTCTATTTAGTTTTAATTGAAAGGGAATGGGACATATTCTTTTACAAATTAAACTAAAAAACAATGAGAGAGGGAGAGGTAAATATCGAGAGAAAAAAAGGATTTTCATTAATGGTTTATATGAATAAAAGTGGAACTTACTTTCAAATATGAGAGGAAAAATGGGGGGTTGTATTTGATAAGGGAGTTTAATTAAGAGTATAGTTCATAGAGATTTAATTTAATATCATGAATTGTAATATAATAATATTACTAGTCTTTTTTAGCTTCATATTTTAAATTTTCAAATCATTTCCTCTAATATTGAGTCTTAGAGACCTTTGAACATCCATGAAATAATCCCCATGATTTTTGTGGTTTAATTTATAAGTTTTTATTAATATTAATTGAAAGCATATGGATAGATTTCACATATTTTAGATTGATCACACCTCTATTTCAAATGTTCTTGTGTGATGAGATATATGCATTCTGGTGATGTAGATCCAAATTGGAATGAATTTTTAAAAGAGGTTAAGTTATGTGAGTGGAAGAAGAAAAATGTCTTGAATTTAAAATTTTAAATTAAGCACGATTTGGAAATTAATTTTGGTTGAGTTTTATTAATTTAGAAAACCTAGGCTATAACATTATTTTATAATCAAATAATTTGAGAATTTTTACTACTAAATTTTGAGAGATTGGTGAGTTTAATTTTTAGGTTTCAATAGAGGATTATCAAAAATTTAAGTGAGGCTGTTTGATGACACTAATTTTTATATATTTATTCCTTACTAATTCTAATGTTCTTAATATGTTTTTTTGTCTAATATTATTTTTCTTTTCACTTAATGAAATGAATGAAATTACTGTGGGATTTATAAGTCTTTGGTAGAATTCAATGAAAATAAGGAAGCTTCACTACTTATGCGAACACGAACACATTAGCTTTATTCCACTACACCATAGAAGATAAATTGGAGATGATACGAGAAGAGTTATTCACTATGGTCTATCCAGTTTCACCATAATACATTAAAGATGATGAATACGAATGAATATGTTGTACCATAGGCTACTTATTTTCACTGTAATGACTATGTTAATGACAATTCATGATGCATACATGGGTATTTCTATGATGTGAAGTATTTTAATTCATATAGAGATGGAGGATATTATTTTATGGTATGAAGTTTCATATTTTAGGCTAGGATAAGGAAAGGTCACACTAAAATTGAAGGATCTACATGGGGGTATCACCAAGACCTGGAGAGGATGTGTAAAGGTAATTTGAGCTAAAAAAGGGTATTGAGGATATTATCAATCCTATGTAAAAGAATGGTAACATGAGGATATTAGTAATTTTATATAAGGTAATTGGTATAGCTATGTAAACATAGTAAAGTTTTTTAAAAGTCTATTCAAATAAATTAATTTAAGTGAAGTGGTATATGAATTTTACAGATGAGATATGCTAGTTATATAAGGATGAGCCTATGGGAGCTGTTTCTTTGTGTCAGTGTTTTATTATAAGGAAAAAAAGAAGAATCTAGTCATACTACCAGAGTCCTCCCTATGTTATGGACATGTGTATGTGTGAAGAAGAAGTTTCTATGGAGGATAACCAATGGAGAAGGAGCTATGTTGTCCCCATGGGATGGGGATGGTTACACCACAATCTATTATCCCATGTCATGGGGGTGCATGAGAATAAAAAATACAATAATATTTGGTTACATCATGACTAGGCACTAAGATGTGGTGGTATTTAATATGGTTATATCTTGGGTTTTAATGCTACATGAGTGATGTGGTGATGGTTTTAGGTCACACTGATGTTTAAGAAGATGAATTCATGGATAATGATATTATGTCATGAGGGTTTTACTACACTATAGAGGACATGATATGAAAGTGTTTCAGGTATTTATTGCTACTAGAGTCACTAATAAAGTCCTTTATCTATAATATATCCTTTTTTGTGAGTAATATTAGTCCTAGTTAAGGCCATGATTTTCGGGGAGTAAGATAGACTACTACATGATTTAAGGGAATTTAAAAATAAGGAATTTACCAATCATAGGTGACAAAAAGAGGTTATATAATAGTAATTAATTCTATACTCTAAAATTACCCATTTTGTGACATTATTTAATAAGGATACGTCATTGTTACTAGTGATACGTCATAGTACTCCAAGTCAATAGGGGGAAAATTATTTATATATGCTTATCTTTAAGTGTTTGGAGACAATATTTCCACAGGAGTTCAGCTTAGTTTTAAGGGATTTTTTCAGGGAAATATTTTACCCTAAATAATATAAATTTTTAAAAAATGATAAAAACACAATAATTTAATAGGATGAACTTCATAAGGATTAAATAGGTGAGATTGGGTTTAACCACTAATTAATCTACTTAGAATAGATATTCATTTTCTTTTCTATTTTTTCACTATGTAATCATGGATGAATATTTTTTTTGTTAACAAGAATTCATGTAAGTTTCCTTGAATATTAAAAACATTTAATTTAGTTAATTATTCTTTTACCTCTCTCAATTTTCTCAGTTTATACAGGGTCTATGAACCATAGACCATGAAAGGATAAATCCATAGAGATGTTTTGTTTTAATTGAAGGGGTTGTGTACTTTATGTTTCAATCTTATTGCAATATATTCTAATTAAATTATTGTTATTTTTGATTAATTATTATATTATACCATAATATTCTAGTGAGAGAGATGATTATTAGGCGTAAAATCCCAATGTAATCGATGGGAGTGGGGGAGTAAGATCTGACTCAACTCCACCTCTCACTTTGGGATAGAATTTAATGCACCTATGATAGTAATAGATTACCTTGACAGAGGTATTTCACAACCTAGTTAGAAATAGTTTTCATCAAGAAGTGAAGATAGGTAATTCAATAAGAAACTTTACTTTTAATTGAATAAATTTCATAATTAATGTTGAGTGTTTTTATTAAAACAAAACCATCCCTCTATATCAGCTCATGTCACTGAATTCTTCATAATTTAGTTTAATCTTAGTGTAATTATAGTTTAAGTATTTTTATTTTATTTATAACAGTTTAATTTTATAATTAAGTGATAATATTATGGATACCTAACAATTATTGTACATATAATCATTAGGTTTTCTTATTCCACATGGGATTGACCTCGTAATTCCTCTTCTCTATATCTTAATAATCATCGCTAGTTTTGCTAAAATCTATAAATTCCAAACTTTTACTATGAAAAATAAATAATAATTATTTAGGATAGATTACATACCAATAGGGAATAAAATGATATCATATGGCTATATTAAATACTCTTTAAAATACTATGTATTTTATTCCTTCCAACGTGGCTCTTATGAAGGCCTTTATCATCCAACTGGGTAGTTTCATTCCAAATTTGGGTGACCGTATGTTGTATTGTGTAATAATGAAATAAAATTGGGGATCATATTGGTTAGGTGCCTTGTTATTATTATTTTATTTGGGTTACACTTAATTGGGAAACCCTAATAGCTATGATACTAGAGGAATAGGGTTGTGTTTATCTACTTGTTAGACTAGAGAAAAAGTTTTCTACTTAACTATTTTAGAGCCATATATGATATGATTAGGATGTTTGTATTACCAAAATTACTAAGTGAATAGAGAAATACTAAATAATATTCACTTCTTTTTAAAATAGGGATCTTATCAGAGTAATGAATATGACGAGTTTAAAAGGGGTTATAATTTTAGTGGGAGTACATTTAATAAAATACATTATTAAATGTAATTAAAACATAATACTTTTATAATTAAAGCTTCTATTTTTTACAATAGAATCATAATCAAAAAAATATATTTGAGATAAATATTATAGAAAGTATAAGATTAATTTAAGAAACTTCTACAATTGGTAACATAATAATATTTCTTAAGTAAGAAGAAATTTTATGGGTTAGAGCAACACCATTCTCAATAACCTCATATTGAAGTTTTATTATAGGTTATATAAGATTCTAATGGGTAGCATATAATTATTCATTTAGGGTTTAATTTTCATTAAATTAAAAACATACAAAGTAATTTTGGTCTTATATACTCAATATTATTGGTTATATGCATGATACATAATATTATTGAGCATGTTAATGAATTTATATGACATAATTTTTCTTAAGGATTGTTTTGGTTAAGGAATTAATTTTTTTCTTATGTGTTAATTTTCTAATAATAGGAATTAATTTAAGAAACTTTTACATAATATTATATAGTGATTATAATAGATGAACTAATAATATGATTTCTAGGTTCTAGTATTGTATAGATAGTATAAGTGGGTAGGAATTCAAACCAAAAGAAGAAAAGAGTTAGGGACTCTAAAAATGTTTCTTCTAGTGGTGGTCAAAGTAATTCAAGCATAATGATTTTTTAGGGAGGATTATTGATTATATATAATGGAATTGTTTAGGATACCCAAAGGGGTTTTTGAAACTCCATGGAATATCCATGTCAGGTATTTGTGTTATTGAATTTAATTCTTCAGTTTTAAAGGGTATATGATACTAAATGTATACTTTAAATTTTATTTTAGCATATGTGAGTTAAAAATCAAGGGAAAAATTTATAAATCATATAGTTTTCATTCAAGTGATTAAAAAAGGAGTTATTAGATCAAAAATTTGAATGTAAAGGTTCTTATCAATCTTATATGTATCTAAATAATGGGTTTTTATATTTATCTCATTTCTCTTATTTGATTAGATTAGTCATTTTTAAACAAAAGGGTTGTTATGAAAAATATGAGATAATGATAAAAAAACACATGGTTTATGATCCATTATATTGTATAATATATTTTGAAAAAGATACAAGGATACACTTATTTTATCTATGATAAAGTGTTTCTACAGATGTTTATTAAAATATGAGGGAAGATGTCACCACAACCCATTAGTGATATTTTTTAAATAACAACGTCTTTTTTAGAGAAAATTGCACCAAATAAATAGAATACGATATATGATATGGTAATTAAATTTTGTTTTCTAAATATTTTTAATAATGGGAAATGAGATTTATTTCCTAAAATTAAAGGGGGTTGTGTATCCTAGAAAGATATTTTAAGAAAATATAGTGTCTATGAGGCTAGTGAGAGTATGATTGAACATAAAGAAGTTCAAACTAAACACAAAGGAGTCTGTTCATCATAAAATAATATTATGATGAGGATATAGTATCTAAGAGGCTAGTTGGAGTATGTTTGAACTTAGAGAAGTTTAAAGTTAACAAATAAAGTATTACACTAGTCAAAAATTAAATTGATTTTATGTTAATAACCTAAAGAGTTTAGGATATATAAAATTTAAAAAAATATAAAAGTAAAATTTTATTACTTTAAGAAAATGAATGTCACTATTTACTAATGGTTTATTCCAGTCAAAATAAAAAGTAAATTTTACTTAATATCCTAATTCTTTTACAGTATGATGGTAAATATAAATTCAAATAGTGAAATTTAGCTTCTATAAAATTATAAATGAAACTTTATCATAAATTATTTTAGGATGTTTAGGTATACAATACTTTTAGAAGTCACATTAATTATCAAAAGATTGTAAGGGAAAATTTTAAGGAGATGGGTTCCAAGTTAGATTATACTAAACTCAGATATATTTCAATGTAAATAATATAAATTGACATTATAGAATTTGATGTTGTGATGTTTAGAAGTTTGAATATATATTTTTTTGACAAAAGACGAATTCATTGATAACGAAGATCAGCAGAAGTACAAGCACGTAACCATGATGGGAAGTGATCCAGCCAGAGAAGATCTTCTTAAGGAGGGCCAACAGTTGCCAACCGGTGAGCGACCTCATTTCCTTCCCTTTTGACGAATGTAAAAATACAGGATGTGAAGCTTGACTAGAGAGAGTGAATAATCCGAGTGATGGATCCAAAAGATTGTAGCCCGCCATCTTTGAGATTGATGTCATTGATGATGGTGATACTATCTGATTCGATGTGAATTGAGTCCCATCCACGGTCTTTTGCAAAATTCAGCCTAGCGAGAATGGCAGCGACTTCCACCACCGAGGGTTCCCAAAGTGCGTGGCGTGATTCGTATTTGGCTGCAATAATATGTCCATGGTTGTCCCTGGCCAGCATACCAAGTCCAACAGGTCCATCCTTAGGGAGAGAGGCATCCACATTAACTTTAATAGTCCCTTCCAGTGGAGGGAACCAATGTAAGGAGTGAGGAGGGGGATAAAAAAATCTTTTCTGCTCAGTGTGGTGCTGCCAACCTGCAATCCAAGATGATGCCCGGTCAACTCAAAATCCGGGGCGTCTAAGAAAAAGATTGAAAATGGCTTCGTTACGCCGGTCCCAGATAATCCAGGCCAAAATGCAAAGAGATACAGCTTTAGCTGGTGAAAAGGAGGAACACCATCGTAGAAAAAGAGAAGTAAGGTCCGAGGTAGTGTCCAGGAAGAAATCTGTGGAAGATCCCCAACAATTGCAAACCTCCTGATCCCCTGGGCATTAGATGAGAGCATGAAGCGGGGATTCTGGGATAGATAGGCAGAAGGGGCAAAAATTGTCGTTTGAAAAGTGTCAGAAGGCAAGGAGGCTCTTGGTAGGGAGGATACCAGTGCACACCTGCCACTAGAAATATCAGATTTTAGGGGGAACATTGAGCTTCCAGATTGATTTTCAGGGCCTCGCATCCCCTTCAGTTGTCCGAGTACTGAGAGCGAGCTGGTAACCAGATTTCACCGTATAATCTCCTGAGATGTCATTCGTCCAGAAGAGATGGTCTGGGCCTGCATCTGGAACATAGGGGATACTCAGTATAATCCTTATGTCCCTCTCATTGAACCAAGAGAAGAGTTTTTTCAAGCACCATCCCATCCCCTGGTCAGAAAAAAGGCATCGGACCGTGGCGTTCTTGGAGCTTGGACGGATAGGTGATGATACCCTCATGCCTTCCAAATCAATAAGCCAAGGATCATTCCAAATGTTAACCGTTGAGCCATTGCCAATCCTCCAACCTAGTCCTTTATTCATAATATTACGGGCACCCCAAATGCTCCTCTAGATAATGATGGGCCGGTGGCCAAGATGGGAGTCCAGGAACTCCTTCTGTGGGAAATATTTTTCCCGGAGCACTCGCACGCAGAGAGATGATGGATGATTAATAAGGTTCCATCCTTGTTTAGCCAGTAGTGCATCATTGAAAAGAGGAAGGTCCCAGAAGCCCATTCTACCTTCGGATTTGGGTTGGCAAAGTGTAGACCATGCGATCCAGTGGAATTTATTTCTGCCATCATTTCGACTCCACCAGAAGTTTGCAGTGCTGGAGTGAATCTGGGTAATCACAACAGCAGGGAGCTTAAAGATAGACATAAAATAGCTGGGAACAGATTGAAGAGCCTCCTTAATGAGAGTTTCCTTGCCAGCTTTGGAGATTTTTTGGGACCCCAGCCTTGGATTTATTTCTCTATTCGATCCACAATAGCTGTACAAATTTCTTTCTTGGACCGACCAACCACTGTTGGGAGCCCAAGATAATTCTGATGCTTTTCAACCATAGGGATGCCTGCTGTGGAGCAGATCTCTTCTCTTTTGGGTTGAGGGACTCCAGAGCTGAATGAAACTACTGAATTTCCCTGGTTGATCGTTTGTCCTGAAGCCCAGTCATACTGTTGAATCACCTGGCCGATGGAAATGCACTCGTTGTGGGTAGCTCTAGAGAAGAGAAGGCAATCATCGTCGAAGAAGAGGTGGGAAACTGATGGACCAGTGCAGAAAACTTTTTCCCCATGAATTCTATGAGAGGAGGCTACCCTGGAAAGGAGGTTAAAGAAAATGTCAGCCACCAGAATAAAAAGGATGGGTGAGAGGGGGTCTCCCTGGCGCAGGCCACAGGATGGGGAGAAGCCTCAGGTGAGCACCCTGTTGACATTAATATGGAATGACATAGACGAGACACAATGCATGATCATGTCAATCCATTTGGAGCAGAATCCAATTTTAAACATCACGAATCTGAGGAAGTTCCACTCCACTATATCATAGGCCTTATCCATATCTAATTTCCAAGCCATGATACCTCTCTTCACTTGTGAACGTGTTTTCATGGAGTGAAAAACATCATGAGAAACAATGGAATTATCAGTGATTAATATCTTTGCCAAAAAAGCACTTTGGTTCTCCGAGATTATGCCAGATAACCACGGATGCAACCGATTAGCAAGGATCTTTGATAAGATCTTGTACGAGACATTGCACAGACTAATAGGTCGAAAGTACGAGACCGCTAGCAGTTTTTTGATCTTTGGGATGAGGTTAAAGACTGTTTCATTAATATCAGACAGGTCTGTTTTCCCCGCACAAAAATATTCTTCATCAAATTGCAGATGTCTGGGACAATAATCTTCCAGTACTTCTTGCTGAAGAGGGCGTGGAAACCGTCTGGACCCGGGGCCTTAGTAGGGTGGATATGTTTCAAGGCCTGGAGGGTCTCATCGTCTGTCACATCTTTGGAGAGATGTCTGTTAATCTCGTCAGAAATAATAGGTGTTATGCAATCCTCAACTTCAGCAGAAATGTTGGAGTGTCATGCAGAGAAGATCACCTGAAAGTATCTCAAGAACACATCTTGGATTCCCGCTGCATCGGACACTTTACTCCCGTCTGGGTGCAAGATACAAGGGATAAAGTTTTTCTGATGTCTAACTGAAGTTTTCTGGTGGAAGTACCGGGTATTAGCATCCCCTTCTGAAATATGGGTATCATGTGCTCGCATAGCCCAGAAGCCTTCCTTGATGCGTAGGGCAGCGTCCAGTTCTCGTTGGGTTTTGTTGATTTTGGAGAGTGTGCTGCTAGTTGGGGGTTTGCTGAGCAGAGATGACAATTTCCTTTCAAGAAAATTGCAAAGTCGATCAGGTTGACAGAATTTGGAGGAACTCCATGTCTTCAAATCAGACGCCACTTGATGTAGGTTGGTGCTAAAGTCAGCTTGCCCGCTCTTCCAGCCTGATCGAATAACCTCTTCGCATTCGCGATCTTTTGACCAGAAGCTTTCAAACATGAAGGGTTTCCTGATTTTATTAGTGCGCTCATCATGGGTGCAGTTAATGACAATCGGGTAGTGGTTCGAGCAGTTAAGCGTGAGGTGTACGATGTGGTACATTTTGAAAAGGTTCATCCAATCCGTTGAGCCAAGGAATCTATCAAGACGTTCAGCGATACGGTTCTCATCTGAATTTCCTTAGAACCACGTGAATGGATTTCCCATGTAACCCAGATCCACTAGATCCACCCTAAGAATTTCTTCTTTAAAATATGACATTGAAGTGGAGGATCGCATAGCTCCACCTGTTTTCTCCATCTGAAACAGGATCTCGTTGAAATCCCCTCCAAACAGAATAGGGCTTGGCAGGTCACGACGGAGCTTACGAAGAAGGTCCCACGATTTCCACTTTTCAATCTGGGAAGACCAACCATAAAACCCCAAAAAAGTCCACGGGGGGGGGGGGGGTGGGTTGTGGGAATCGTGAATGGCTACAGCCACGTGACGCGGGGAGAAGGATAAGATCTTGAAATCAACATTTTACTTTTAAAGGAGAAATAATCCCCCTGATCGACCCTGTCGGGGGACCGTGAGACATCCCTTGAAACTGCATTTCTGAGAAAGACTTGTGGTGTCCTTTTTTTCCAATATGGTTTCAGACAGGAAAACCATATCAGGGCGTCTTTGAGCACAATGGCACTGAAGTATATGAACCGTCCGTGGGTTTCCAAGCCCACGACAGTTCCAGCATAACACAATCATAGCTCTAGGCGGGGCTAGGCCGTACTCGCCTCCGCCTTTGATTCATATGGGGTCGTTATAGTACATGTTTCTTTCCTCCTTTTGGGGGAATTTGCAGCCGATTTACTAGACTCGATTTCTCGTTTCAGTTCCCCTGGATTTAGATTAACTGAAAACCCGCCTCTATCAACACTGTGTGCCCTTTTCCACGTTCTACGAGTAACAGGGCCTGAAGATGTGATGTCTTCCATCCCAGAATCAGTTTGAAGAAGGACACTTGTCATGACCATATCTGATGTATTCTCAATATCAGGCGGTTCGGAGGACACATATCTCGGCTTCAGGCTTCTCTCTGGTGGTTCTTTTGGTTTAGGTAACGGCTCTATTGAAGTGAAGATCATGGTTTCTGGTGGTGTGGGATGAATGCCCGAGTTGGTGTAACCCTGAATCAAGCGACTTTCCTGTCAGATCCCATCGTTGCATTTGGAGATAATATCCTGGGAGGCATTCCCATCTTCCCTAAGATCAGCTGGTCACTCTTTAGGGAAATATGGTGGTCCCAACATTATGGTCGTAGGTTTTTCAGATTCCAGCCGCCTAAGGTGGGCTGTCGTGAGGCAGTCACGATCCTTTTGTCTCTCCACCTCAGGGATGTAGGCATCTCTTAATTCTTTGGCCCGAAGCCATGGACCATATTGAAAAATAATATTTCCTGCTTTATTCTCTGTCTTCAAATCACACGCTTTCTCAAGGTGGCCGATGCATCCGAAATAGAAGCAGAAAATTGGGAGTTTCTCAAATTCGAACGCGATCCAGATGTTGGAGTCATCAATTTTCAGGAACATGCCTCTCATCAGGGGCTCTAACACATCGACTGCAGCTTTTATCCGAACCAGGGGGCCCCATTGAATTGGATCTGAGCAGTCCCACTCTAAGAAGCGACCAATGCTGTCTCCAATTTCTTTCATCACACGTGTTGTTCTCCCATGGAACAATATACCTTTAATTCTTATCCAGAAGGGGGATCAGGTAAGTTTATACTTCTGGATATTGTCTCCCCCGTTAAATTCTTCCATTAGGATGAGCTGATTATCAAAGGACCAGGGTTTTCCTTTGAGGACTTTGTCTTTATCTTTCTCATTGAAGAACTCAAAGACTAGGAGGTTGTTCTCAACTTACCGAATAGCCACTCCAGCTTCTAGTTTCCATAGGTTTTTCAGGGTGTTCCTAAGGGCCTTTTGGTTAATCGACAACTTGGACACAAATCTTCCAATAAACAGCAGTGCTAAACGTTTCGTCAAAATCGTATCTTCATTTCTCCGGGTTGCAATTGGCTCTTTTTCTTTATCCGTCAAGGCAAGGTTCTTCCATTGGTTCAACAAGTCTGCCTCCATGGTGTGAGCCGCAAAATCTCCAATAGGGTTGGTGCCCGTACAGTCCCTGCGGCTCTAAATCGAGTCAAGGCCCGGTCCACTCAGAAGGTTAATGAGCCAGATGCCCCAGTGTGACCTCCCGCCACGAAACACACAGTGACCAAGCACCACGGCCTGCACAGCCAAAAGAAACCCTCTTTTGTGGTCGTGTCCAGGAGACACACACCGTGGATCATCCCAGGCTTCATGAAGCAAACCCACCAGTAGACCGACGACCTTCACAGCGCATCAGCACTTCGCGACGCCACTTCTCCCAATAGGTCACAATGCAGAGGTTCTTCACGGGAGACCCTTCGCGAGTCAATCCACTTCGCGGCGGCCACAACGCGGGCACACAATGCAGAATATTCTCACAAGGGCACTATGTGATTTAGACTGCTTCGCGACTGCCAATTGACAAGCATGCAATTTGGTGGATGCTCGCGGAAGACACTTTGCGATTCAGACCGCTTCATAGCTGCCACATCGCGGTCTCACAGCGTGGTGAGCGACCAGGGAAGGAACTTCGCGAGACGAAACCACTGCGTGGAGGAAGCTTCGCGAACCTGTGTGATGGGGGCCGGCATGTAACCACGCCTCAACACGGCCGTTGGGAGGGAAAAAACGAAGAGGGGGGGGGGGGGGAGACTCAATCCCGAGTGTGCCTCAAGACCCCAGATCACACGGATCTGCAGCCGAAAGGGGGGTGCAGTGAGGAAAGGGAGTTCCTCAACCCCTGGAAGGGGCTCGAGAAGGGAATCACACAAATCTATAGTGCGGAAGAAGAAGAGAAAAGGGATCTGGCATTACGTCCACTCGCAGATCTGACTTCGACAAGGGAAATAACGACGGAAGGAGCTTCAGAATCCTGGGGGAGACTCGATTCGATGTTTGGAGTCGAAGTCGAGAAAAAAAAAGCAGAGGAAAACCGACGCCTTCCAGAACCCGGATGTCCGGAACTGAGAGCGGCGGAGGAGCGGGGACGTAGGAACACAGATCCACACCACCGAGAGTCGGGAATCGACACTGGAAGGTAGAAGAGAGCCAGAGCACCAGATTTGGGAAAGGATCAAACTACGCAGCAAAGGGGTGGGGTGTGCGGATGAAGATGGTGCCATCGGAACCTGGACAGGCAAAAGAAACTGAAAACCTAGGAAAACCTAGGAGCGAGACGCTCTCATGGAGGAGAGACTCTTCATATGTTTGAATATATTAAAGGAGTTTAAAATTAGAAATATGAATCGTAAAGCTCACAATTATTCAATCTTTCTTTATTTATAGATATTACTTACTAAAAGATTTAGTGGGATGGTTTTATAAAATAGTCACATAATGTTGTGGAAGATGTAATAAGTTAACAAAGCCATAAATATTTAGAAAATATAAGGATGCTATTGTTATATATGATACATGATATTATAGATAGGTTCTTATATACAGTTTTATTAAGTATTATTAAAATAATTCTAAAAATTTAAAATGTATCATATAAAAAGAAATATCAACATTACCATTCATTAAATTTGGATTCATATATGTACATATTAATATATATTTCATGAAGTTTAGTGATAATTGAATTCTCAGATTTTAAATTGGGTAATCCTTGACTAATTTTCTCCATGGAATATTATTGCTTATGATGAAATGTTAAAGTTAACATATGAAAGATTATTTTTTGGAGATATGGAATATGATCATGAGGTGAAGCAAGTTTTTTTGTGCACCTGATGACCCACTAAGTATACTATATAAAGTTTGAAACACTATATATCTAATATAATAGTGTTATATAGATCATATTTAGAGTCCCCACTAACTAAGGCTAGAAAGAATCCCAAAAAAAGCTTTTATACTTTGATACTGTTCTTACACAATCCTTTAGGCATAGATTTCTCAGGCGAAGTTAGATATATTACTGGTCATAAAATTGATTAGAGATCAAGTAATATGATATTTTTTATCTTATATAAAGAGTATAATATCTGAGGCCAAAATTAAGGTAGGATTAATAGTTTACTGATTCTCCTTAATAGTATATACAATGTGTTATCTATTCATGTGAGGGACATGTGATGTGGTTATTCATAATGGTGAATGAAATGTGATGTATTCCTTAACGAAAAAAATCTATACTAATAGAGTCAAGAATGTATATGTTGGCTATATGGGATTGACATTATCAATGTACCACCATCTCTTTATGTCTTAGAAAAATTGAATGTATGATAGTACATGATGGCATGTGAAGTGGATTATGAAAAAATGTATAGAGATACATGTGTTTAATCGAGATCATGCTACATCCCTTTATATCTTGAGTATCATTAATTGTTTTATAGAGGCATATCTTTGATTAGATTTATATATCTAGATATCCATGTTTGTTTTCAATGCTATAAAGGCCCATGGGCTATCACATTGTGATTAAATGAATGAGGACTACGTTTTACTCAGAGAGATACTCAAAAAGTATTTTAGAGTTAATACAAAAGTTTTTTGTATGGGTATTTACAAGGTATTTCCTATAATGAAACACATAGTGAAGTTAATCATATCTTTTAAGAAGTATTTTGGAAGATATCTAAAAGCTGTTTTGGATATGATTTCATAATTTATTTTTTATGTTACAATATATGGTGAAATAACAAAAAGACTTTATAGATTTAGTGAAAGTTTGAGATTGAAGGAGATATTCCTTAAAACCATTTATTCATTTGATGAACATGGCTATATCATATCATACAATTCATGGAATATGATTTATTACCACCACTATGTTCAATCATACTGTATGACTGATATATATCATAAGGTATGGTAATATCACTACCTTACTTCATTGTATTATACTATTAGGTGGTATTGTATGCAATAATATCATAATTTATGATATACATCATATGATTTTGGAAGTTGAATAATTATTATTCAAGATTCTTCCATTTTATTTATCCATGAATAAACCATTTCATATGATGAAAATATCAGGTGTGTATTGTATTCATGAAAGGGTTTGATAAACTAGTCATGGAATTTACTCAAGTGTGTATAATAAATGGGAATCACTAACAGCATAGAAAACCTGCCTTAACATGTACATTAGGTCCAAACCTTCCATACACCACTAGTTTCCCAATACAGACATGGTCCCCTACTTGGGGCCCACCCGCATCCCCGAATGGATCTTTAGACTAATGAATTCTGCTATAAGCCATAACTTTTTCTTCTAGTGTGCTTTTTCCTCACTCACACACAACTTAGGAAACTTCCTAGCAGGTCACCAATTCTGATCACTACTCTAGGACAAGAATGCTTAAATATAGAGTTCTAATTTGGTAGGATCCCAAAAAGAAAGGTACAACTTGTTGACATGAGTAATATCATTTAACCTTTTAACCCTTTAACATTATGAGGTGTTTCATTCAACCCTTTAAAGAACTATATCCTCATTGTTGAACCTACATAACAACCTAGGAAGTTTCACCACACATGAAACAAAGTTCCTCCTCTGATTCTAATGTATCTACTGGTCCCCACTAATTGCACATACACTGAAAATTAATATGATCTCTAGGTCCTAGAACACAAGGAACCTCCAGATGCCCTATATAAAAGTGGTCCCCTACCTAGTGCCCACCCATGTTCACAAATATATCATCAGACTAATAAATTTTCTCACATTCCAACAATTTTTCTTTTGGTGAAGGTTGTCCTCAATCAAACACACCATGAGAAACTTCTCAAGAGGTTTCCCATCCTGATCACTACTCCCGAACAATAATGGTTAACTATGGAGTTCTAATTAGGTAGGCTCCCAAAAAGAAATTTTCACATTATTGACATGAGTCATATCATTTATCCTTTTAAACATTTAACATTCTGGGGCGTTACATATGAGTGAATGAGATATCATCCTAGGGGTACCCTCAAGGGCCCTATAAAGGTTCCAATTTCTAGGTAATGGGGTCATGGTCGATCGCTCATGCCTTGGACCAAGCTTTACTACATGAATATCTTTTCTCCTACCCCCTTTATCTCAGAAGGTTCTAGAACATTGTAGAGGGTGGTCAATCCCACATGATCATTGGGTGATTAAGTATCCCGCATATACATCAGTGAGAGGGGAGTCTATTATATTACCTTTGGAGATCTTCTTTAGGCCCATATGAAGATGGATAAAATGATGCTAATAGGTAGTTTATTCAGTCTATTGTGCACATATGATAACTTCATTTACAGGTTACTTGGTTTCATATATCAAGTATAGAGATCTTGATTTCTATTTCTTTATTTATTTCACTATGATTAAAAAATGTTTTTAGATTTTTTTGAAACCCAAAAAAACCCCTGGGAAATATAATATTGGAATAAAGTTGAGTTTAGATTTATAATATATTGGGAAAATAGTTTTCCTCTCAGCTATACAAGATCTATAGGTAATATGAATGACATTATTTTATTTTAAATATAACAAGAATTATATCATGAGCTCAGCTAGGATAATTCATGAAAAAATATGGATCTTGGACTACTAACATATATGAGGTATTTTGAAATGGGATATGATTTTAGTGGGAGAATATTTAATAAAGTTCCTTATTAAATAAATATAAACATGATACTCATCTAATAACAAATTCTGTTTTAGATAAAATGACAATATATTCATTAAACATGACTTTGAGATCAATCTTACAGAAAGAATATCTTGTGGGAAATAATATTTTAAACTATTATAAGAACTTTATAACCATCATCAATTAAAAAGAAAAAAATTACGTGATAAAAAAATCTATTTTTGAGTAATAAAACATATAATTTGTTCAATAAGTGGATCTAGATGCTCATGTGAAGCATAAATGAATTCAATTAAAGTTTTTAAAGATTTTTTCAAATTCAAGATAACTAAAGGCACTTCAGTTTCTACTATTGAACTTGATATGATTAGAAATACTAATGTCTTGGAGAGACTAAAGGTGTAATAACCTAATATCAATTTTGAATAATTTTATGTTTAATTATTGAGTTTATTTGAGTTGGTGAATTTTGTGTGGTCTTTTTTTTTATTTTTAAGTGTTTTTGGTAGATTCATGCTTATCATATAGTTATAAAAATTTATGTATCCAAAATGTTTAGTTGTTCCCAAGTGCTTTAGTGACCCTCACATAGTTAACACATTATTTGGTAAACCGTACGGATCTTTATATTCACCCAGGAGAAACTGTGGGAATTAATTTCATGAGTTAAATTACTTAAAATAGTTGGTGAAAGATTTCAATAAATAGTAAAAACATTCTTATTCTCCTTGGAGAAATCTTGTAGAGAAAATATTACACATGTGTCCTCTGTAAATGATTAGTTCACAATTTATGGGAAACCATGTTATAAAACCATTTTACTTCTCCTAAGATAATTTAGTGAGGGTTTCTCAGTTGGTGTACTATTTTGAAAACCAATTGGCCAACCTAGGTTTTTAATTTTGTGAATTTATTATTCAACCATCTTAAAATTACATCTTCTAATGTAATATACAACATCTAATTTACTTGAATTAGATTAAGGGGATCCCTAAGAGAAACTCCCATCTCATTGCATTAAATTTCTTAGCTTCCTCTTCATTTCTTGTGGATTCTACATAGTTAGGTCTCCTTTTTCTCTTTTTATTTCCTACCCCTATTTTTTCTTTATCCTCTCATCAGGGATATATGGTTATGAAACTCTAGGGTAAGGGTTGTATTAAATATATTAGTTCTTTTATCAGGTGTGTGGATTTATTCTTGGGAAATCTTCCCCTCACATTCAAATATTTCAAGTCATCCACCCTTCACTGAGGTAGGTGCTTCCATGATATTTACTTTTCATGAAAATCCATGCAAAGATTGAGTTTTATAAATCCCTTTCCTATAAAAATTATTCGTCTTCTATGTTCCACGACAAATTAATTATTATTTTTATCAAAGTATTAATTTAATGTTATGATATAAAAAAGGGGTTTTCATGATTTTTCATATTTTCAATTTTGAATATATAAGGTTATGTATACTATATGATTAACAAAATTCATATAAGGCCCTTTATTCAGAAAAAATGACCAAAATAATGTATTAGTCCTCTTATGATTTCCCTAGGACTATTTTGTGAGTTAAGGGATTATTTGATTGGGATTTTAATATTAATGGACTTTGATGAGTTTATTACAATGTTCTTATGTTATGTTTACATTTTTTAATATCTTGATGACATTCATGTTATTTAATGTTGTTTTTATATTAATATATGATAAGGTTTTTTTGGAATTTTTAGGATTATATTTATTTCAAAAGATTTTTTTAAGTGATACCTAGTTTCAAAATGTTTTCCAAAAAATAGTATTTAAAGTGTAATATTGTTATCTTAAATATTAAATTCTCCATTGGTACTTTATATAAGTATTGTTTTCATAAAATAATATTTAACCACGATTTGATTCCCATTTTTTATGTGTTAGATATATTTATTGATGGAGGGAGATGAAAGTTTATTATTATATGATGCTTAAAAATGGGAAGTGTATATTATTTGAAAAGGAATTATGGGATGGTTTAAGGAGTTGTTATTGTGATACTTTTATATGAGTTTTGTTATTGAAATAATTGATTCATGATAAAGTAAACCCCACCTCCAGTATCTAACTTTATAGGAACCCTAAGTGCTTGGGTAGGACCTTATAAAAGTACCACAAGGCATGCAATATGCTCTCCCAAGGCTTGTATTATTCCACTAAGTAAAACAAATTACAATGAAATAGATTATATGGTTATGGTACCTTATATTGGTGTAAACAAAAACTAAGAATGAATTTTTTTTTACCTAGAAGCTTGTACATAATTGGATACGATTGGATTTTATCATGAGAATGTATGTGCATCTTTATAGTTCCTTGACCTTATCTACCTCATTTTTGCTCAAAAGATTATTATTTGTAATTTTTTTTCGATTTGTTTTATTTTATCCATATTTGATTATATTTTATTTCTAGTTATTTTTTATTATATTTACCTTACTTTATTAGACGCTACTGTTGCCTACATTCAATTTCACATGGTAGTTATTTTCATCAGATGTGGTTTTCTATATTTATTATACATATAATTTCTCATATGTGTATATTTTAGATTTTTTTCCACTTTATATCTAGTATAAATTTTAAAATAAGTTATCAAATTATTTTATAAATTAATTGGTGATGGAATAACTTTAAATTCAATTAAAAATATCTCATGGTTTTAAAGAAATTATATATTTTTCTAGGAAAATAGTTTGAATTGATTTTTATAAAACTAATAAATTTCCAACATAATAAAGTGGGTTGATTTTAAAAATGGTAATTCTAGGATTTATATATATATATTTGTTTTATTGAATGCTAAAATATATTATTATCATAAATTTTATTTCAAACCCGCATTAATGTAATGTCTCGAAAAAAGAAATGCTTATACTCTTTTGTGAAATCTTACAAATATGCTTTACTCACACCCTAATTACACTACTCATTGTCCATAGACTGATTATCCTTTACCATTTTATGTTTTTCGAAACTCATTCACATAGAATTTTAATTTTAGGTCACACATAGAGTGGGTTTAATGATCATTTTGGATAGTGAACTTAGGTCATGAGGAGTCCATATGTTTTTTATTTTGGAATTTTTTTCTCTTATACCATGTATGCATCATCTATTTAAAAATTCATTTATTTTGGATTTTTTTCAGTATTATTGTATATTTTTATGTAATATAGATATTATTTAAATTTTTATTTTTTCATTATGATTTGTTTTACTTTTAGTATATTTAGAACTAATTATCTAGGTTTTTGTAGAAGTAAAACATATATATGCACAATGTTAGATTTCCGATAAGTGTTCCAATACTTGTTTATTATTATTTATTAGAAGAATCCATTACCAATAGTGTATCCCTGATTCCTAGGTTTTAGTTACTAGATCTTGTGGACTGAGACCAGCCTTCAGGTATTGCTAAATAATGGTTCAGGTTTATGGGTTAGTTGTGACCAGGGGTGGTTCATGAAAAAATAGAATCAGAGAAATTGGTTGTGATTTGGGAATTAATGGAAGGGTATAAATAGGAATGTATTAAATCAAGGGATTAGTATGAGGATATTTATGCAAGATATTTCTTTTTTTGGGTCATTGAGTCACCATGGGTAGTCAAGATTTGATTATTTATTTTGAGTCACACTTTTTGTTTTTTTATTTTATTTTGGATTGATGAGGTTTTTAATTATAATGAATTAATAAGGTTTTATTTATATATTTTTCATATTTTTGGTTGAATATGGGAGAATAACCAAAGGCATGATTTTATATTAAAATTCCTTTAAAAATCACACGTATTCTTAGTTTATGTTTTTCATAAACTCTCAAGGTTCATTTCATGGTTGGTTCATTATTCACCAAACCCTTAAGACAAACCGTACACAAACACTACCACCTTTCACTTTTTCTGTTAAACTCCTCTTATTTTTTACTTGTTTCAAATTTGCTATTGATTATGTGTGTTTACTAATTAGGATGAATTAGAGAGAATTTTTAATTTTATTTGAAGTAATTTAGTAATATTTTTTTGATGATTTGTGATGAAAACATTGTTTTAATGATGAAATTGGGGTTTGAAAATAATAAAATAGTATTTTAGAATGAATTAGATATTCTGGGTTTTATAAAAAATTGATGAGAAATGTGAGGAACATTTAAATAAATATAAATTAGATTTTTAGTTTTGGAAATTTATTAATAGGTAATTGAAAGTGAATTAAAAAAAATTGAAATTTAAAGACTCTAACACGCTATGATTTTATGATATATTTCTCTTGGAATAAGTTTAACTTCTTTGATAGTTTGTAATACATGCAACCATAAGCCTAAAAGAACTATAATACAGTATAAAATTATAACATAGCCTTAAAATTTCATGTATAAATATGACTAACCATGATTTGAAAAATATGTATAAATGTTTTAGATAAGGAAAATATATCAAAAAATAAGAACTCAAATTTTTATTAAATTCTTTATATGCTTCAAGAATAAATTTTCTACTAAAAAAAATTTGAATTTAATTTTTTGATAAAATATTATAATTAGAATTTTCCAAAAAAATAACTTCAATTTTGAAATTAACATATAAAAATTATCTTACAGCTAATTTTTGATATTTTTCTTAAAATATTTATTTTCTAGTGAATAGTGAAAAATAATGATTTTTATTGAAAACTATATTTTTTTTCAACCTTTTAAAAGGTTTTAATTTTTTTTAATATTTTTTCAATGTAAAATTATTTATATTATATTATTAATAATACAATTAAGTTCATTGTAATCAATTTTTTAGTGGAATTTGGTAAAATGGAATTGTTATACTTAAAAATACATTTTTCTAAAATAAATGATTTCATTGAATTTTTCATTTTTTAAATTAAATTACTTTTTTACACTTATATAAATTTAATTATTAAAAATGTATTCCCCATTTTGAATTATGAGGTCCAAATTTTGAAAATATTTCCTCTTTAATTTGTACATTTTGATTAGTAACCATAAAATATTTTTGTTACCATAGTAAAGGTAATATATATTAATTAGGCTTAAAAGTAATGTGATAAGGATTAATATTAATTCATACACATTAATGTAGCTTATTTTATTAGTGAATTTATACCATTCTCACCTAATTAGAAAAAATATGACCACATTGTGCCATTAATCTTTGATTATATCCTTAATATTATTTTTAGAAAAGTATAAATACAAAATGTCACTCACTTGAATTTAATATCTATAATTTTCTTTACCTAAAAGTGGTTATGTCCTATTATAATTGTTCATTTGAAGAATAAATTAATTTTTTTATATTAACTTATCTTTAAATTTTATAGATTGAATAATTAACTTAAACTCTTATGCAATGCCGATGCAATATTTACTCAATAAATAGAAAAATAAAAAAAATTATATTAAAAATATTAAAAGTAATAGAATTTGGGTGAATTTTTATTTTAAATTACTTTTTAAGATAAATATAACATATTAGGGATGAGTGATAGATTCATATTTAAATTTTGTAAATATCTTGTTGGATTTTAAATCTAATGTAAGTGAATATTTCTAAAAATGAAAATAATGATATTTTAAAATAAACAAAATTTAATTAAATGATTTAAAGTTCATATAGAATAATATATTCAGCCAATGTGATGGGATTTGGTTTAAAATATCACACATGGTAAATTTATGGGTCTCTTGTACTTTTATCATAACATTGTTGACTCTTAACAAGTAAAAAACCATGATATTGCAGTCATTGTCAAAGGGTTTAACAGGGGGTTAAAACGTAGAGATACAAGTTAAAACATTACTTAAACTTTTAAAAATTTTATTTAATGAGAGGATTTAGACTCATAATCATCATATATTATAAATCTTTCAATTTTTATCAACTATAACTTTAAAATTAAATTATATTAAATTAATACTATAAGTAATTTCAATAGTGCCTCCCCATCACTTTTAAAGTGAACCTCTTCTCCTCTCTTCCTCAAAACTTCTGACCATTATATATAAACCAAAACATGAAAAATAATATTATTACCTTCCCAATACATTATTTAATGGTTATTTTATTCTTAAATACCATTACAAGGGTCCTTAATAAAGGATCTAACAGTGTCCTACTGAAGAAGAGGTTATCATCTTACCTGACCTCTTTCAATTTATTTATTCTTACACCATATCCATGTATATGGTATTCATAAAAAAATAATAAGTTCATTATTATAAATACTTTTGAAATTTATTATTATTCCACCACCATTATTCAACCCCTTTTTCATCAAATGCAATGTGATAGTATTGTTCATGCGTACATGTGGACTACCACCTCCTTGTAGGGATACAATTAATATTTCATCACCACATTTCTTGGATGGGTTTAATGATGGGTTTAATGTTTATACATTATATTTATAAAAATATTATTATATTTTAATTATAATTTTACATATACCTACTTACCTTCCAACCTTCTGGAAAATGATGACACCGCTCATGCATAAGTGTGGACTACCACCTCCATAAAGCAATGTGATTAGTTTTTCATTTAGATTTTAATTGAATATGTAATATGGATATATTTAAATAATATATATTATATATATGATATAATAATTATTCTTAAAAATTCAATTATTATTTAATTTTATTTCATTTCATCCATCAAAAATTTAAAACAACCTTCATGTGTACGTACGACCTATCATCTTCATAAACGGTGCAATTTATTTTTCATTCCCTAAATTTTATGAATATATATATATATATACATAATGAATATATACGATATTTATATCATGATTAAAATTATATAGATAATGGAACCATGATAAAAGTATAAGGACCAGAATTAGTGAACCGAAATTCACATGAAAAACCCGAAAATGATGATTTTATTAAGGAATTATTAATAAATTGGTGTTGGAATTTTATAATAGGAGAATATATTATATTTTAATTATTTAAGTGATTTTGGTATGAAATTATAATAAATTTAAATTCATTATAAATGAGTTTATAGTTCTTTTGAAGCAATTAAGACATGAGGTAATGGATTTATGTTACAATAACATTGTTTATCTAATTGTTTATGATTATTTTATAATAATGAAATTTTATGATCTACCAACAAAGAATAATATAAAGTTTCTTATCCTTTGTTTATTTCCAATGATTAAATTTTCTTCATTTCATTTTATTCTCTTTAAGAACTCAAGATACTGAAAGAATGTTTTTATGGAAAGTAAACTTTATTTATCTCTTTCTTAGAAAACCCTTTTTACTCAATGTCAATGTTTTTGAAATGTATATTGATGAATATTTTAATATTATCCTATTATTTTTTAAATTAATTTTTACCCATTATATAATCTTTATAATTTTATTAAAATAATCTTCTTATCATTTTGTAAATAAGGTACTTTTGACATTTTACTAAAATTATAAAAGGAATATTTTTTAATGCACAAGACATGAAAATATTTCCCAAAATTATAACTGCACAATGCATTAAAGACTATTTTAAAAGATACCATGATTATTTTCAAGGAAAATGATTGAAAAAATAGTTTGAAAATAGTTTTATTTTAAAGTACCGACAACAAAATAAAAAGTTTATTTTACTCAAGAAATGTTCAAGTGATATTTGATGCATTGATGTGTAAAAGGAATTTTCATTAATTTATCCATAATTAAATTGGTTTTTTGGATTAATTTTCAAGATTTTACATCCTATAAATATCTTGATAGATGGTAATAAATTTCCAAAGGAAGGGCTAAGAAGTTTCCGCACCAACTGGGTGATTTAGGTGGAAATCAGAGGCATTTGGACACTTTTTACATGGTTCAAGCTACTTTAGAGTCACCCAAACCAAGAAACCCAACCCTGATGACCATGAAAATATTAGAGCACCAAGACCAAACACCTTGCATGGTCTCCACACGGGTTACCAAACAGTGATGACCCTCTAGGAAACAGTGTGAGGTGTATAAGTTTGGAGGCAGAGGCTTACTACACAGTCTCCACATGGTTTGAAAACCATGAAGTCCAATCTAGGAAACCATTCACTTTAATTCCTCAAGGTAGAACCTTAATAACGGTTGGTGTAAATTTTAACTAACTAGGTGGTTTAACCACGTGTAAGTCAATAGTCCACCACATACCTTCAATCTACCCCTCCTACCCATAATTTGAATCCGGGTTTATACACCTAACCACCCTTGGAAAATCGGGGAAGACTAATTAATAGGGGGGAGATAGTTTTGAACCATCATCATCATTCGGAGGAAATCATATTGGCAATGAAGGATCTTGAAACTTATTATAGTAGTTTTCGGAGCTTTTTGTCTTGTCATTTCTTAATATTCTTCATTCATTTTTAGTTGTAATAAACAGTTCTATTATTCCTATCATAATTCCTACCAAAATATCTTTATATATCTTGTTGGAAACTTAGTATCAGACTAAAAAGAAGTTTCCAAGGATCTTGAAGGGAATTTTGATGAGAAATCCTAGTAGCATTGGGTGCACTTGTCGTCTCAAAAGGGCATTGTTTTCATAAAGTTCATAAAAACCAATTTTTTATATCAAGGAATTGATTTCTATTTACTTAATCGAAATTCACTGTACTGAGGGAGTGTAATTTTATTTGAAACCCATAGATATGTGTTATTATGAATAACACAACACAATAAGAAAATCTATTTTTGACGATCTTCATAAACATCAACATCCCTCACACATTAATTCTATTAATTATTAAAAACAGTTTCTATATTTTCTTATTTTAAAGTAAACCATTCATGAATTTGAAGAGTTAATCATTAAACTATTGGAAAAAACCTTCAAAAACCTCAAAAATCAACTCTAAATTTAGAAAAAATCCATTTTATTAAATATGATTCAAGAAACAAAATGCATTAAATCTCTATATAGATTGAAGCCATATATAAGCTATACTATTTGTAAAAGTCGGTATCTCAATTTAGGGCACTGAAAGTAACAATTTAGCTGGAATGAAATAAAATTATTGCACCACTATTGGGAAATTTATTAATGGTGTTTTCTTAATTTGAGTTTTTATTAATTAAGTGAAAATAGAAATTATTAATTTCAAAGAATTATGTTCGTAGGCCCATTTCTATTTTCAATTTTTTTTTGTTTTTCTCTTTTATTCTTGGTGTGTTGTCTGGTGTTGTGTAGGACTATAGAGGTTTGAGCTGCCAAATAACTCATTATAAGAGCACTGAGTCATCAAAAACACTTCTGTTTGACCTTGAAATCTAATGAACATTATTAACTTGACATCATGATCTTATGGGAGAACACAACTAGAATGCTCCCATGGAGAATTTGGAATAGGATACGACAATCAACAACTGAGCAGTATATTGTAATAGTACCACTACTATATATTCCTAAAAATCAGTGACCCTATTTTGTAAAATAATAGAAGTACATGCCTCAACCTCATCAAGAAAAAATGCCAGCATTCCATACCCTTTTGATGTATGGGCTGCCCTCTATTCATGGAGTTGATATGGGTATTGTTAGGCCACCAGTTCAAGAATAGTATTTCTATATTAATCTGTCTATCATGAAAATATTGAAAATATTGTGTAGTTTAGGGGTTTACCAAATAAAGATCTCAAATATCAACTCTCTAATTTTATAGAAATATGCAACAAATTCCGTTACCATAGAGTGTCCAAGTATTCCATTTATCTCTGCTTATTCCCCTTCTCATTAGGGGATATATAAAAGGGTTGGTTAAAAGGGTTACCTCAACAATCCATCCTTAAATGATATACATTAGATCATGTGTTTTGGTCCATGTATTTTCCTCCCTCCAAAATAGTGACATTGTGGAATAAAATCAATAATTTTCAACAATATGAGTTGGAGTCATTGTATGAATCATGGGAGTACTTCAAGGTGATATTGATGAAATGTCTTCATAATGAAATTCTGTTGTGTATAAAAGTCCAAAATTTTTATTGGGATCTCACCATGAATACTAAATCAGTGGTGGATGAAGCTACTAGAGGAATAATCATGAAAAAATATATTGAGGAAGATTTTGATCTTCAAGAAGACATGTTATCAAAAAGTTTCAAATGGAATTATGAGTGGGGAACTCAGAATAGGGTTAGTCATAATATTCATACCATTATGATGTCCATTTCCCATCTTGATTCCACATTAAATAAAATTGAAACATTGAATATGAAAACAACATCACAAGTTCAAGCGGCGAGTCATACATCTTGTAAAAAATGTGGTGACAACCACATCATTAGTGAATGTATGGGGTCAAGTGTCAGACCTTCATCAAGAGAAGTAAATTATGTTTCTCATAACCAAGGGCCCAATATGTTCCCACAATACTATAACCCCTCATGTACAGATAATGTAAATATGGGTTTGGGATAGTAGAAATAAAATTCATAGCCACGACCCTAGAGGCCACCCGGTTTTGGAAAAAAAGTAATATAAAAATCTTTATCTAAGAAAAAAACATGGAAATCAGTATCAAAAAGGATCTTATCAGTAATAAGGATAACAAATCCCTCATCTAGCGCAACCTCCATGACAACCAAAACCTCAACAACCTGTGAAAAAACAAATTCATCAAGATAAACCTTCAAATCTATAAGAAATGATGTCTAGGTTCATTACAACAACTGAGAAAAGATTTCATAATCAAGAGGCATCCTTTATAAGCCTTGAAAAAAATTAGATAGATATATAATCATATTTTTTCAAGGAAACCTGACACACCACTGGGTAACCCTAAAAAGAACCCATGAGAGAAAGATAATGTAGTAACATTGAGAAGTGGGAAGGAGGTACCACAACATGTACCTATATAGTAAAGGGGAGTTAAATATTGAAACCAAGATAAATCTACCCAATCTATGGAGGAAGATACTAAAGTTTAGGACCCCTCATCATCCAAAGAGTTTTCAAGAAAGAATGATTCTACATATGATAAAGGAAAAGTGGTGGTCAAAACCTATGAATCCTCCCAGAATGCACGACTGAGTGAAAATTAGACCAGTAATTTAGAAAATTTATAGAGGTATTTAAGAAAATTAATATTAACATTCCCTTCATAGATGCATTAACTAAAATTCCCACCTATACAAAGTTCATGATGGAAATCCTGTCAAATAAACAAAAGATGGAGGATTTAGGCACCATTCCTCTTAATAAGGAATGTTTAGTATTGGTTCAATGATCCATTACTCCAAATATTCAAGATCATATAAGTTTTAATATCCTAGTAATAATATAATCTTTTGAGTTTAGAAAATCCCTTTTTTATTTGGGGGCCAGTGTAATCTAATTCCATTTGGAGTTTTTAATTTTTTTGGAATAAACGATCTAAAACCAAATCATCTGACATTGTAACTAGTTGATTGCTCCATTAAGTATCCAAAGGGGAAAATCGAGGATGTTCTAGTTAAAGTGGAGAATTTGATTCTTCTGGAGGATTTTATCATACTCAATATGGAGGAAGATTCAAAGGTACCACTGATTTTGTGAAGACCCTTTTTGGCCATTGGAAAAGTGTTGATAGACGTTCACCATGGTGAATTGATTTTTAGTGTAGGGTATTAAAGAGCATATTATAATGTCATAAAAGCTGTCAAATAAGAATCAGTTGTAGAGAATGAGAAATTTTCTACTTTAACTATAGTTGAAGATTATTTTGACTTCATGGAGGGTTACATGGGATGTTTCTCTACCTCTGATGAGATGGATTTGGCAGACATTCAGCTTGAACATGAACTAGAGGAACTAAAGTTTATTGTAGGACAAGGATTTCATTATTGGTAGTGAGAAGTGGTTTCAGATATCTTAGAGAGATTTGAGGAAGAACCAGTTGTATCTTCAGTTCTTAAATCCCCACAACATGAATTGAAACATCTCTTATCCTCTTTAAAATATGGGTACTTTGGTGAAAAAAACATTCTATCGGTAATTATCAATGCGTCCCTCAAACATGATTAAGAGAATTCGGTTTTAATGGTTTTAAGAAGAAGGAAAAAAACTATTTGTGTGATGGTTGCTGACCTTAAAAGAATCATTCCAACCATTTTCACACACATGGTGTTACTTGAGGAAGGATCCAAGCCTTCTAAACAACCACAATGATGGTTAAACCCTCCAATGAAGAGTTTGTGAAGAAATAAGTAATAATGATTTTGGAAGAATGTATTACATACCTAATTCCTTATATCCCATGGGTGATTCCTTTAAAGGTAGTGCCCAAAAATGGTGGGATCACCATGATTTCCAAAGAAAAAAAATGAGTTGATCCCAATAAGGACAGTTACAGGCTGAAGCGTTTGTGTGGACTACCAAAAACTCAATGATGCTACAAGGAAAGATTACTTGCCACTTCCATTCATGGATAAAATGTTAGAGTACTTGGTGGGGCACACAATATATTTATTTTTAGATGGTTACTCATGGTATAACCAGATTTCTATTTCCCCTAAAGATCATAAGAAAAGAACATTCACGTGCCTATATGGAACATTTTTATATCATTGTATGTCTTTTGGAATGTGTAATGATCCAGAAACATTCCAATACAGCATGTTGGATATCTTCTATGAAATGGTGGTGCAGATTCTATAAATTCTACTGGATGATTTAAATGTTTTTTAAAATTCATTCAACACATGTTTGATAAAATTTTAAATAGTATAATAGTTGTGTGATCACATAAATATTTTCACAATTTATTATAAAGTCTATTTTATGTTGCATAATGGAATTGTCTTAGGCCATCATATCTCTAAGAAGGGAATCGAAGTAGATCCCCCCAAGATTTAAATGATATCACAACTTCCCATTCCAACTTCTATATAATAAATATAGAGCTTTCTTGGATATGAAGGATTTTATAAATGGTTTTTGCATTATTTTTCAAAGATATCCCAACCGATGAATAATATCCTTTCGAAGGACACTATCTTTTAATTCGATAAAACATGCATTAAATCCTTTCAACTCTTGAAGAAGAGATTGGTCGAAGCTCCCCTCATGATTTCTCCAAAACGAGATGAAAAATTTGAAATTAACTGTGATGAAAGTGACTAAACTATGGGAACAATTCATGGGAAGCAGATGGATTGCATCTTCAGGTTTATGTACAATGCAAGACAATCCTTAAACAAAGACCAAATCATCTATTCTACCACTAAGAAGGAGATGTTGGTGGTGGATTTTTCATTTGTTAAATTTTTCTCATATCTAGTACTATCAAAAGTCATTATTTTTACAGACCACGCAACACTCAAATACACTTTAAATAAAGAGGGATGAAAATACACAACTCAATCCTTGGCTATTACTTCTCCAAGAGTTTGATTTGGAGAGTTGTGACAAGAAAGGTAGTGAAAAATTAGTTGTTAATCATCTCTCCTGCATGGAATTATCCCATGTAGAAAAATAATACGGTTGTGTAATTAGGGAATAATATTTTGATGAACACATTTTTTTAGTAATAGGAACACCTCTTCCATGGTTTGTTAAAATTTCCAATTAATTGGTTATATGGGTTCACCACCTTGATCTCACTTACCAACAAAGGACACATTTTTATCTAGACATAAAAAGATATTTTTGGGAAGACCCACTGCTCTTCTGTTCATGTGGAGAAAAAGTAATTTTCTACTGCATAGATGAGGACGAAGTCAATAGAATTATAGAGTTTTCATAGTCCTCTATATTTGGGGTGCAACATGAACCAGATTGCATCATCGTTATGATTCTTCAATCTTGATTTTTCTGGTCTATGATGCATAATGATTGATGACACTTAGTACCATGCTGTGATAAATCCCAGTGGACTAGTAACATTGGGCGGAGAGATGAAATACCTCAACACCCCATCCTTGAGGTCAAAGTAATTAACATATGTGGTATTGACTTCATGGTTCCAATTCCCCCATCACATGGAAACACATACATTCTGTTATGTGTAAATTATGTGTTGAAATGGGTGGAAGATGCTATCACAAAAAAAAACAAAGGTAGTCATGTAGTTTTTAAAGAAGAATTTTTTCAGCAGGTCTCGTGTTCCCAGACCATTAATAGTGATAAATGGACACATTTTGATAAATCTTTAATGAGGAATATTTTAATGAAGTATAGGGTGAATTATAACATGAGGGTACCTTTTCATCCTCAATCCTATGACTAGATTGGGGTCTTAGATCAATAACATAAAAAACATCTTGGAAAAAAATGTGGGATCCTCAAGAAAAGACTAGTCCATAAATCTTGATGATTACTTATGGGCATACTAAACCACTTTTAAAATGTTGTTGGGTATGTCCCCATTTGGTTAGGTCTATGGAAAACCATATCACCTACCTATGGAACTATAATATAAATTAAATCTAGCTATTAAAGTATTAAATTATGATTTTAAGGCTAATGAAGAGAAGCAAAAATTCAAATTGTCTAAGCTTGATGATATCTAGAAAGAGGCATATGAAAATGCCAAGATTTACAATGAGAAGACAAAGGAAGTTTATACCTCCCTGATTTCCCAAAAATCATTCCAGCCCAAAAATTAGGTACTATTGTTTAAATCATAGTTAAAGTTGTTTCCAATAAAACTAATGTCTTGGTGGTGAGGACCCTTCAAAGTGGTCAAAGTCTTCCACCATGGTGCGGTGGAAGTTGCTGAAGAATATAGTAAATCATTTAAGGTGAATGGGGAATGTATAAAACCTTATATTCAAATAGAGTACATGGTGGAAATAGTCTCCACCAAGGAATTCAGGTAACACGAGTCCTAGGTATGTCAAGACCGAGACATTAAACATAGCACTAACTGGGAGGTAACCCACCATTTCAAAACCATTATAAAAAATATTTGTTTTTTTGTGTCTTCACAGGGAAGTTTGTTTGTGTCTTTCCATTTTTTGTGTTATTTAGTCATAGGATAAATGCAAAGTGATAGGTATATTATTGATTTTTTTATTATATACTTAAACATCCTATGGAAATCTAAAACCATCCTTTAAAAAAATGAGGGAACAAGTGTTTTCATTTTAAGGGGATGCATTTCACTCAAATGAGAGGAAATTTGAAATATTTTAAAGGGATATCCATACTCACATTTTGCACACGATCAAAAAAACCATGTGCAATAACCATGTTCAATGGAGACTTCATTTTGGTGGATTCTCACACGTGTCTTACTCAATTTTTAAACTGTGTGTATCGTCCAGGAGACCATGTGGTCATGACACCACATTCTAGTGCCATTACACATGGTCTCTTTAGGGTTTCTTAAATCATACCAAACCACCCAGAAAACCATGTGACATTTTAAAACACCGAAAAATTTTAAACCCTAAAACCTTTCCCTCAACTCTCAAACACCCAAATCGTGCCACCCCTCCCACCCAGAAATGCGACAACCCCTCCTCTCCCTCTCCTTCAATATCCACAACCAAGATCTCTCTTCTTCCACCAGATCTCTGAAGGTTTTTTTTCATTATTATCCACCCTCCTCCTTCTTAACTCTTCTTCTCCTCCTTCCTTTTCTCTTCCAATTTATCTTACCTCCATAGGGGTAGGCTTGCATGATTTCCCCCACCCTCATTTTTTTTTCAATTTTATGCTTTTTTCATCTTTTTCACCCCCTTTCTTGCCAAGCACCTCACATCACAGAATTATAGAGACAAAATTTCAAAACCATCCAATTTTTGTGAATATATTTTCTAGATTCACCAATTTACTTATGTTGTTTAGGTTTTTCATAATATTTATTCAATTTTCTATCAATTATTTTTTTCAATTGTGATATATCTATGTGTGTATTCTACTGCCTATAGGATCACCCTCCTCATATCCATGGATTAGTTTAAATGTTCTTGTGCTCTAGATCTATCAACCCCCTCAACCCCCATCTCAATTTAGAAAGAAAGATGAGAATAAGCGCTTTCATTTTTTGGTCACTTGTGAGGTTAATACCCATCTCTACTTCACACCATGAAATATAGATGATTTGAGCATTTCAGATTATATAGAAAGGCTTATTGCACATGCGAGCCTCACTACAACACTTACTATGAACTAGACATCCTTCAGGGATCTTGTTTTGGAATTTCTTTCAACATTATAATGTCGCAATAGATATGCTGAAGATGTAAATGGATTTTTGATAGAAGATACCAGTAATGTGATATTCCCACCAATGAACGGTATCTTTAATTTTAGGATAGAATAATTCACTACATTTGATGGGATATATGATCAAAGCTATGTTTGGAGTGTTCAATATGTACTAGGATGCCCGATAATGGGATCCTATATCTACCTATGAATTTTGGACTACAATTGCCTATCCTAGAGATCTATATGTCCCACAAACTTCAAGGATTCTTAGCTCTTTAAGAATATCCATTAGATTTTTCACAAGATCATTATCACTTGTTTTACAGCCCAATGGCACAGTGAAGGCAATTCCAGCCTTCAAGATGGATTACTTCTATACTCCATGGTTACCAGAACCACGATCGACACAGCCTACATCTTTACCCAGTTCCTTCAGCTTATGTTCTCCAAACCAAAGAGAGATATTTTTTAGATGGGTCATTCATCACTCTCCTTATGAAACGCCTTGATATAGAATCTGGAAAAGAATAATTACTTAAGCTAAAACCATCCCTTCCTTTTTATCTCAAAATGATACATCCCATTCAGATGAAAGAATATGATGTTACACGAGACTAGTTTTAAGGAAAAATGGATAAGTACAAGATGAGGCCCATAACACACCACCCTTAGCCTCCCATTATTCTTCACCTAAAGAAGACTCCAGACCTCCCACACCTCCCACCACTATGTAGCCACCACCATACTTAGCCTTTTCCCCATACACACACATGGAAGAAACCCCATACAGTGACCCATATATCTGGTGGAAGTGGTAGAAAGGTTCATATGCTATGTTTAATTGGCATGTTGAGGCTACTCAATGCCAGATAGTTGGAATCACCTTCCATGATTTTCATTCCACCAACCTCTACCGCACCATACCCATCTATCCCCCTTCCTACTATATGCATGGGGATACCTATTCTCACTAGGATCTAGTAAATCCATCAACATAACCACCTAATAAAGGGATAGACTTCGATCTAGCCCTAGATGATTCCGCACGGGCTAATGAATCCCACACACAGTTCCGTGATCAATCTGGCTTTGATCCATCCATGGTATGGAACTTATTTTCTTACCTTTTTCACTACTTCTACTAGTTAGTATTTTATGAATTTTTTTTCCTTTTCTTGTTCTTAAGAATGTTTCTATTTTTTTCTTGAATGGTATGATTGTGTGATTCTACTTCATTCTACTTGGTTCTATTGTGATATTATTTCTTAACTCTCTATGGTTTCAATGTCAAGACAACTAGTGGATATCTCTTTAAATCAAGAAGACACTTTTTTTACTTGGTGGGTTCTCATACACCAACTGTTGATCTCTCTTCAGTATTTTTCTAGGGGAGGTCTTATATTCTACATTTTGTTTTCTTCCTACCATTGTTTCTCCATCCCCTTTCTTACACATTGACTACCCACGCTTCATCACCTTACTAGATTCATAGGGGACCATGCTCAGTTTTAAGTGTGGGGGAGGGCGCCCACATATTATAACGACCCATAATTTTTAAACTTTGATATTAATTAAAAGTTTAAGTATATTCATTACTAAATATAACAATGCCAAAAAAGGAGAATATAGGTATATTTTCTTTAGAAACTGGAAAACATAAACAACTGGTTCTTAAAATATTCTTATTCTCTCTCACTTATTTCACCATAACTAGACCCCTTTTTGAAATATCTTATTAAATACCCTTCTTCATGACCTGGGTAAAAGAAACATATGAAAGGGTGATCTTAGATTCTATGTAAGGGTAAAATATGTAGATATCGATCATATAACAATCATAAGACATAAGAAAATAACATTTGAAAATCTTATCCTGCATTTTAAAGATCATGATATCATGCCATAGAATAAATCATGATAGTTCATAAAAATAAATGAACATAATAACAAAAGTCATAACATAGGACATGAAGTTTTTTTTCATGCAAATAAGCATAGAAAATAATTTCATATTAGTCAAGGCTCATTTACAAGACCATCATAGTGGACAAATCCCATTACTGAACCATGTTCACTCATTGTTCTAGCCCAGTATTACAAAACATAGATCATTTCACGTTCCAGCCTTGTCTATCTCATGAAATATAAATTATTACCTAATGAATTGGAGGGAGATATAGGTCCCACCCATCTCATAATGAAACCATTCTTACACATTCCACAATAATATAAATCATTCATCATAACCCAAGGAATAAAATGGGTTTCTTTAAACATCATTCCCTCTTAACGTAATCCATTTAAAAGAATTAGATTTCATAAATAACATTCCATTATAAACACAATAAAATCATAAGAAAAATAATGATATTATACTTGAAACATAACCCTATTAAATAATTCAATCTTAGATGGAAAATAATTTGATTAAACACTTGATATTAATTCTTGAGGAAAATATCCTTTCTTCTTCAAGAACGTTTTCTTTTTTCAAAATGAAGCACAATTTTAAAAGAAAAGAATTTATTTGAAAATAAACATGAAATATTGTAGAGGAAGTTTCATGAAAATAAGGTCATATTAATATGTTGAAATACATTAATTCCATATAATTTAAAAGAAACATTCTCCATGTAATTTTTTAGAAAAGTCAAAAAGCACCTCATATCAAATATCGACAAAATATTCCTTTCATACCGTTTAATAAAAATTCACTAATGGGTAAAATTGAATTTAACATTTTTTAGAAGAGTAAAAATAGTATTAAATATTTAGGAATCGTGGATGTGGATGATAAATATACCCCAGAAATACTTATGTAAAAACAATCTTGGATAATAATGAGATTGCAAAATTGTCCCTCACCTTAGATCTGATATCCTTCATATGTATCTGAAACTCCTCTTCTTCAATGTGATTCTTCAAAATCTCTCCTAAGTGCACTAGAGTTAGACTTGAATGAAGACCAAAACCTATATAATGTAACTAGGAAAGTTAATAAGGGGAAAGGGCAGGGGATGACCAATCTTTAAGGCTTAAAGTCAAGTGAATAGGTGAGGGAGGATGTACCCTTTTATAATTGAGGTGAGGGGATATTTTGGAAACTCCATAAGTAATAATTTATAATAAAATCAAATCCTACCCAAAAACCTCCAAAATGTCCCATTTTAAAATATGATATTAGATAAGTTTGTAATATCATAAAATAATAAAATTTTAACAAGTCTTCTATTAATTTAAACATTAATATTTTAATTAACATTTAGTTATTCTAATTATTTTTTAACTAGGGTAAACAATATTTAAATAATAAATGGGTGTAATATTTACTTATTTGATGTCAATGAGACCATAAATAAATAAGTTATAAATTTTTTACCATATAAAAATAATTATATATTTTTATAAATTTTTTATTATTTTTAAATAATTTAACGAAACATTATGTTCCTAAACAAATAATAGTTTCAATTTTGACACTATTATATTCGTTGATTTTTAAAAATATTAAGATAAGAAGTTAACCTCTAAAAAACTATTTTATTATATACTTATGTAGTAAAGTTCATATATAAATTTCATTTGACATGTTAATTAGCCCAAATTATATTTACTTTAATATTATTAATAACATTTATATATTTTCTCCATTAATAAAATAATTACTACATAAATTCTGTGTAATTATTTAATATACTTATTTGTTTAATAAAAATAAAAAATAAAATAATATGATGATGATAAATCTACTAGAGTTCTTAAGAATAATTTTAGTGGAATTTATCTTCAGGAAAATCCTACATTAAAAATGATATAATTTTGATAACATGAATGTTATAACATTAACATCACTTAAAATAAAACAATATAAGTGTCACAATCTCTTATATAAGACTCAAAATGGTCACTAACTTGACTCTTGGATGTTTAGAGACGATATATACTCGACCAATAATATATTTTTTAGTGTTTGGGTATTTTTATGGTTATTAGTATTTTAATAAAAAAATGTTTTATTGATTTCTCATTATTTAATTAATTTTTACATAATGTATAAGTCTTTAATGTAATTATTTACTATATAAAAATTATAAATAAATTACCATTATAAAGAAAAAAATTCTAGCTTTCAAATGAGTATTTTTAATCAAATTTATCTTCTATATAACCTTATATAAAAAATATTTTTTTATTAAAATTTTGGTGATACATATTTAACTTTTCTTTAAATAAAATAAATTATATGTCCTAATCTCATCCTAGTGGGTTGCAAAGGACACTATTTAGACCCAAGGATGATTTAGGTTGAAAAAATTCATCCAATTATATTAAGACTAGTGTTAGTGTAATTTTATAATAGTATTCTTACACTTAATTACCCGATTTACCCTTTTACCGTATTAATAAAAAATTACTGAAGTTACTATTCATAATGCCCAAAAATAAAATATAGATATTTAAATAATTTAGAAATAATTATTATAAAAATGGAATCCACTGTTTAAAATTAAAAACATAGAACTTGCAGTAGTTAATTTAAAATTAATACCATTATTAGAAAGAGAGAACATGTTTTAAAAGTTCAAACATTGCAAAAGATTTAATTTTTTTTAAATCTGTATTCAATGTAAAATTAATTATAATGATATACATTATATATAATGATAAAAATATTTTCTATTTATACATTAAAACCATTAAATATTATAATTTAATTATACAAATTATTTCTATGAAAAAAGTTATTTTCATTTAAAATTTTGTGTATTTTTACTATTCATAAAAATTTAACGTTATTAGAATAATATTAAAAATTCATCAAAAGTAAATATTTATATATCGCTTCCAATTTTTTTTTTATTTTTTCATATAAAAATTATTAATGTGTCAAAATAACAATTTAAAAGGGGTTCTCCATTAAAAGGTGGAGAATTACCCTTTTGGAGAAATATAGGTTTTTATACATCAAATAGGGTTGATTCATACCCTATGACAAAAATATACATTAGATGAATATATAAAATATTCTATCAAGTATATTACATATATATTTCATTAATTTCATTTATTAATAGTAATACACTGAATTTATTAAAAAAATATACAAAAATATGGTTGATTTTTATTTTTTTAAATAATTGGTAGCGAATGACTTCACCATAAATTTTCATCAAGTTAGATATATATATTCATAATAACCTAACAGTTAGGTTAAAATGGTCATTTTACACTAAGGGAATATCATGATTTTTTTTAAACTCACGATTTTGTGTAGTACAAGATATTGAAGAATTAAATTTTTTTAGAGAAAATATTTCATAAAAAAATCCGGGTATTACACATATAGCATCCCATTTGATCATTTCCACAACATTACCTAATATGATATTTTTTCTTAGTGGTTTTATAAAGGAATATCATAGGTTCCACACATGTATATCAATTAGATAAAAATGGATTTTGGGTTCTTATTTTTGAAATTCCTCATATGTTCGGATTGATTGTCTCTTTTTTGAGATGAATAAACATTGTAACACTTGAGGTGAATCCTTTATATATCAATTCATTAAAAATTTTGCTTAAAAATTTACATTATGATGGAGTAGTTTAAATTATGAAACCACTTAAAATAGAAATAATTTTTTTCATAAAGGTAAGTGAAGTATGGAAATTGTTGATGCCACACAAGTGGTTATTAGGCAGTCTTAAATTTTGGAACTCTTGATTTTCCCCCAAAAATTTTCATGATTAGACTTAAAAAATTGGACCCAATTTTAATTCTAGTATCTCATCCCAATGAAAAAAATTCAATATATGCAAAGTAATTCCGAAATTTGTTGATAACCTTTCATCATATTTCAAAAGTTACAAGTCAATGAGTTTGTGTGACCTATAAAACTCATATCCTGCCATTTGATGATGATGAAATATATGCTTAACCAAACTACGTGTATGATTAGATGGAAATGGAGTATTTAAATTTCTTTGAATTAAGATTGATAATATCAGTTTTACATAACAACAATTTAGGAATGATTATTTGGAGGTTTTGAATCAGGCTTTCATTTATGGCTAACTTCAAAGATTAGTGAGTTATGAAGAATGAATGTATAAATTTTAAAATATATTCATCCAAAATCCATATTAATTTATTTAATCTAACCTATGACATTTCTACATATTTATTTGTTAACTATAATGATATGATTGTATAGGCACTTGCTTGAGGACAAACAATTAATCATGTTTGGGGGAGTTTGATCTACTAATGTAAATAAGGATTTTTCATTCATTTAATCATATTGAAATTGGTTTTTTGGATAAATGTTCATGATTTTATATCCTAAAAATACCTTGATAGATGGTATTTAATATTCAAAAAAAGGGATAAGATGTATCAGCACTAACTGGTAAATTCATATGGAAATCAAAGGAATTGTGACCCTTTTTCCATGGTGAATGATATTGATGAGTCAACCTAACCGAGCACCACAACCCCAAAGACTATCCGTAACTTGGAGCACCAAGACAAACACCCCACATGGTCTCTACAAAATTTACCAAACATTGCAGACCCTCTAGGAAACTGTATAGGGTGTTCTGGTTTAGAGGAAAAGGCATACCACATGGTCTCTTTAAGGTTTGAAAATTGTGTCGAACAAACTAGGAAACTATATGATTCCATTCCTCAAGGCAGAACCTTATGCATATTTGATGATATGTTTAACTAATCATGCACCTTAACCATGTAGAAGTCAACAATATACCACCTACCTTCTATCTACCCATCCTTCCCATCATTTGACCAACTATTTAGACCCCTAACCACCCTTGGACAATGGAAGATGACCAATTAATGGGGTGGGGTGAGAGACTATTTTGGATCATCAACATCATTCAGAGGGAATCATATTAGCAAGTATGGAGTTTAAAACTCATTCTAGGAATTTTTGGAGTGTTTTCTCTTGTGGTTACTTAGAATTCGTCATTCTTTCTCAGTAGTAATGAAAATTTTAGGTATCAAGAGTTTTGTTGTTGTCATTTACTCAATTAGTATCAAAATTCACCTTATGTGATGGGGATGTGGACAATGTATATTCATTGGTAATTAATTTTTCATGTTGTGTTTGGGTTGTTTTATTCTACCTATCATCAATATATTTCTATATCTTTCTGGAAACATCATATCAGACTAAGACTAGAGATTATAGTGATCTCCAAGGGAATTATGATAAGAAATCCCCTGAGCATTTGGTAAACTTTTCATCTCAAAAGGGAGTAGTTTTCAAAAAAATTATAAAACCAAATTTTCAACCCAAGGAATTGGATTCTATTTAATTAATCATAATTCCCCAGAACATGGTAGTTATGTTATGTTTGATACCATGATATATGAGTTATTATGAACAACACAACATAATAAGATAAATTATTTTTTACTATTATTATAAAAACTCATAGCCCCAAAAGATTCATTCTATTAATTATTAAAAATAGTTTATATGGTTTCCTATTTTAATGTAAACCGTTTAATAATTTGAAGAGTTAATCATTCAACCATCAAAAAAAACCTTCAAAAACCTCAAATATAAACTCTAAATTAAGAAAACCTTCATTTAATTAATTACGATTCAAGAAATATAACACATTAACTCTCCCGGTGGATTGACCCCATAATTACAATATACTTGTGGTAAGAGTGGGTAATTCAATTTGGGTCGCCAAAAGTATCAATTTATCAAGAACAACACCAATATTTTAAAGGAATTTTTCAATATGATATCATACTTAGATGTTACCTATGATTTACTTGTGATATGTTCCAATTATACCATCCTTATTATTTATTTGGATGATTTATGACTATAATGATGAAATTAATAATATTTTATGAAACATATTTCCTTTCCATGAGCTATAATACAATGAAAATTTTACGATCTTGTGGACAAAATATGTATAATTTTTCTTAGGTGTTATGTGTAACTAGAATTATAAAGACCTCCAATGCATTGGGTAATGATAGATATCTCATGAGATAATAAGGATTGGATAGGGGAGTTAACCTAGTTTCATAATTGAATCTTTCCATTATGATAGTCTTGGGAGTAAACCATATCTAAGGATACAATGGAATAGGGAGTAAACCTAGTCTACTGTGATAGCATTGGAACTGATACTTGACTAAGGAAATGATTCTCTATGATTATGTTTATGACATGAACTTATGTATTATGGAAATTTTTTTCTCTCATGGATCATGTTATTTGATTTTTTATGATTAATATCATATAAACTTCCAAACCTTATGGCATGACTCGATATTATGATTTATGATATGCGGGGTATGATTTCCAAATGTTAAACTCATGTTCACATACCATTATGCTCATGTTATGTTTAAGTGATCATCTTTATCTCTCTTATTTACCCTTACTAAGTATCTAATATCAACTTTTCTTATGGTTCCTTTCCCCAGGTTATAAAGAAAAATGTATGATTTGAAAAAGAAGGTTCTATATATGAGGATCTTATTTGGAGATAATGTCGTTCTCTTATGAATAATTTGTTTATGTATCTGAGTTTTCAAAGGCACTGAACCAATATTATTTTTGGTGTGTATTGTAAGGATATGTGGTGAATATTCATCTAATAAGACGTAATATTAATACAAGAAAGGTATTGGTCACTATAGTTTTTATCATTGAAAGGTTTATTTAACTTTGGAAACCACTATGATAGAACCTTAGAGAAAACCCTAGAGATAAGTATAAGATAAAATCCTAATCATTTTCAAGGTAGTGATAATGTGATTTTATACTATGACTATTATTCCTCACACTATGTTTTTTTTTGTTTTAGTCAATGTCTAAAAACTAAAGGAACCATGTTAATACTGAATGTGATAGATAATGAAATGATTATCCTCTTCAGAAACATAATTTTATGGGAGTTGGATTGATGAATATATTTTTTATTCTTATGAAACTTTATCTTTCTATGAATCATGAAGGGATTTAAAATGAGTAGTGTTGGTAACCGTGTTCTTTTGAGTCCACCATGAGACAACATTCAATTTATTTTAGTGGGTCCTCTAATCCACTAGTTTTTGATCAATATATCAGTACCAATAAAAATGTATTTTCTATTCTATAGTTCCTTGAATATGAAAAGGTTTTCCTAGACGTTTTTCACTTATAAAGAGAATAATATCAATGGTGTAATAATATTAAGAATACGATAAAAGGTAATGAAATTGACTCAATAGAATAGAACCAGTCTAAGAGGATATTTACTATAAGTACTTCCCATGCATTCTACATACAAAAATAGAAAAATAATTCCTTATATTAACAAAATGGATGATGAATCCATTGGTACAAATAAAGAAAATTTTAAAAGTCATGTGAGGTACTCTTATGGTATTATCATCTAACACACATACGAGTGATAAATTCTTAATTGGATTAAAAAAAAAGTCTCTAAAGGGTATTAGAATTAATACAATTTAGTAGTTATGATGAAATTATTTCATGTGCTATCATTGTGGTGATAGATATTGGAGTTATCCATAAATCTCATGTTTTTTACAAGAAATAAGGAATTCAAAATGGAATTCTAAAAACCATGGGGAAAATAACATGATATTTTCTTTATGATAAATGTGTTAAAGGAAAAATGGAGGAAATAATCTTAGGGAACTGGTATTTGTTTTATGTGTGGAATGAATGGTCATTGGGAAATTGAATTCCAAAGTGATAGAAATAAGAAGTTAGTTAATAATGGAGAGAAAGAACCATAGAAATCACCTCCAATACTCTAGTGTTTCAAATGAAAGAAGTATGGGAATTATTCTAAGTAGTGCTTAAATCCAATGGTTAATGATGATTATTAACATAAACAATATATTCAGATAAGATAATAGGGAAAATATCACAAGATCACTAATACTGTTGTGAGGTACGATAACAATGTAGTGAAAATTTCACTTACCAAACAATCTAAAACTACTTATGACTTATTTTTTAATAGATCTTAACACTCTTTTATATATATATATGTAGTTTTAAAAGGGTATAAAATTACCACCTCAATGATTATATACTGAGTTAGTGGTGAAAAATATTAATGGTATGATGGAAGATTCTCAAAAATATAGTTCCTATCCAATAGAAGTTTTTAAAAATGTGCATTCTATAAATATTGTGATTCTTCCACTAGTTGAATTTGATGTTATTCTAGGCATGGATTGGATTCATTTATATAGATACCATATCAATTCTTGAGGAAGGGAAGCCAAATTTGAAATTCTCAACCAATCTATGATCATATATCAGTATAATGATAAATAAAAACTTCCAATAGAAATTAATTTTATATTATGGGTCTTAATTCTAATACATGAAGGATATTTTTCTCAGATGGTTGGGGAGAAACTAAAAATTAAAGATATACCTATTTTATGGAAGTTGTTTTGATTTATTTTTGAAATAATATTCTAGTCTTCACTAAAACTATGAAGCTGAATTTTCAATAGAACACATACCTAGTGCTACACCTATTTTAGAGACTCCATACAGAATATAACCTATTATGTTGTAGGAGGTGAAGAAGAAACTATATATGATTATTTTCATGGAATTTATTCATCCATGTGCATCCCCATGGGGTGAACTAGTTCTTTCTTTTAAGGAATAATGGTGGATTAATGAGTCTCTTAATTGATTTGTGGGAAGTTAACCAGATCACAATCATGAATATGTATCATTTACCCTATATTGATGATTTTTTTTGAAAAATTATAATGAGCTCAATATTTTTACAAGATTTATCTTCAATCTAGATAATCTCAATTGAGGTTAAAAAGTGAAGATATACCCAATATAACATTCCATATAAGGTATTTAAATTAGGAATTTATAGGGATTCCATTATTTCTAACTAATTAACATTAATATTTTTGTGGATTTAATTAATAATGTCTGTAGAGATTACCTTGATCAGCTTATATTGGTCTTTAGATATGATATTATTTTATATTTCAAGAGTAAGTAAGAGAATAAGGATACCTTGAGGATTGTATTGAATACCCTAAGGAAGGATAATTTGTATGAAAAATTACCAAGTGTAAATTTTGTCTAGAAAAAAGTTTCATTTTTTGGTTATATAATATCAAATATGGGTAAATCGGTGGATCCATCAAAAAAATATGTTATATAAAGTTGGAGCAGACTAACAATGGTGACTGCGACATGTAGTTTTCTTGTTTTGGATAGATATTATAAACACTTTATTTATAATTTATCTAGTATATCTAGTCTAATAACCATGTGAACTCAGTAGGGAGCCATGTTCCTTTAAAAAGATGAATGTGAGTAAGATTTCAAAGAATTTAAGAGAAGGTTAGTCAGCACACTTGTGCTTACAATTCACTAAAGTGGAGAAGGGTTTATGATATTCATTGATTAATCAATGAATATACTATGATGCAAACTCTTGTAGAATTATATTGCCATAAATTATGCCTCTTGAAAATTAAAGGTTTATGATAAAAATTAACCAACTCATGATTCAGAGTTAGTTACAATATTTATTTACATTAAATATAAAAAGTAATTATGTTTATGGTGAAATGTGTGACATATATATATATATCATAAAATTTTAATGCATATCCTTACACAGAAAGGGATGAATATGTGCTAAGGAATATGGTTAAAGATGATTAAAGATGATGTCTTCTAAATAAATTACCACCATAGGATAGTGAACATGGTGGATAATTGTTTGTGTTAGAGGAACCATTCTAGTTTATTCATGATTTAGATCTAAATAGGCGGAATACATAAATATTTTCAGAACATGGAAGTTGAAATGCTATGGAAAGGGGGGAAATCCTATATTTCTTATTTGAATGTTTAACTATCTATCCATATGAGAATTATAGAGGAACAAAAGGAGGACGTAGAACTAAAAAATAAGGTGATAAATCTTCTAGAGTTAAACCATGATAGTGATGTAATGATATATTTTAGGAACCATTTATGCGTCCCATAAATAATAGTAATGAATAAGAAACTGTTGTATTAAGCACATAGTTCATCATTCTTTATTCATCCTAGAATTATAAATATTTAAAATGTTTAGAAAGAATACTTCTGGTGGGATAACATGAAAAGATATATTACAGAGTATGTATCTTAGTGCTTGGAATGATAGAAAGTTAAGGTAGAGACATAAAAGTCTAAAGGGTTGTTATTATACTAGAATGGAAATGGGAAAACATCACTATGAATTTTATTGATAGACTCCCTAAAAAATCTAAAGGAAATAATGTTATCTGGGTTATAGAAATTCAATCATCAAAGTCAACACACTTCATTTCTATAAGAGAATATTTTTATCTTAATCACCTTGTATGAATATATGTTAAATAAGTGGTAGGGTTACATATAGTATTATATATGATCAAGATTTGAGGGTTACCACAAATTTTTGGTGAATTCTTCAACAAGATCTATATCCAGAGTCGTGTTTTTGTACTAATTATCACCTTCAGACATATGGTTAGTCTAATAGAACCATTTAAACCATGAAGAAAAAACTAAGGTCTTATTATATGGATTTCAAATGAGGTTGGTATCAACACATTCCTCTGGTTGAGTTTTCATACAATAACAACTTTTAATCGATTATTAAGATGTCTCCTTATGAATCCCAATATAGAAATAAGTTTAAAAATAAAATATCCTTGGATGAAGATAGAGAATGAAATATATCGAGACCTAATATAGTTGAGAATATGGTAGATAAAGTCAAGTCCATTTAGAAACACATCAAGGAATCATAGAGTTGACATTAAAGTTATGTTAAAAATCATCAGCAAAATCTATAATTTGAAGTTGGTGAGAAGGCATTCCTATGATTTTTTATGGAAGAAGATTAAGAGATTCCAAAATAAGGGAAATATGAGACCAAGTTACATTTACCACTTTATGATTATTGTTTAATTAGGGAAAATAGCTTATCACTTGGGTCTTCCCCCAAACCTCTCTAAAGATCACAATATGTTCCATGTATCTCTATTGAGGAAGTATAGTCCTAATCCTTCACATGTACTGAACTCATAGATCATACCCCTTTAGTATGATCTTTTCTATGACATAAAAACTGTGTAAATCTTTTGTCACAGAGATAAAATTATATGGAATAGTACTACTCACCTTGTTAAAGTTCCCTAGAGGAGTCATAGATTTTGAGAAGCTATATGAGAACCCAAGGATTTTACGAAACAAAGATATCCTCATTTTTTTATATTAGAGTGATGAATTTCAAGGGAAAAATTAAATTTAATGGGAGTATAATGAAACACCCTAGGATTTTATGAAATATTTCTCTTTGAATAAGTTCAATTTCTTCAATAGATTGTGATACATGCAACCTACAGTCTAAATGAACTATGATATAACATAAAATTATATTCTAATGATAAAATTATAATTATTAATATGAATAAATAAATTTCTGAAAAATATGTATAATGGTTTTATATAAGGAAAATATATTGATAAATAAGTGCTCTGATTTATAGAAAAGTCTTTATATGCTTTAAAAATATACTTTTTTCTCAAAAATGGATTGAATTGATTTTTGTGAGAAAATAATTTAATTAATTTTCTCCAATTTTTGAAAATTTATTTAAAAAATGATTTTTTAAATATCATCATATAAAAATTAACTTAGTGTAATTTTTTGGGATTTTTTGAGTAGTATGATTTTATAGTAAATAGTGAAAAATAATGATATTTATTGAAAACTATATTTCTGTTTCAACCATTTAAAAAGTTACATTTTGTTTTAAAATGGTTTTAAAATAAAATTAGTTATATTATATTATTAATTATCCAATGAATTTTATTATAATCCATTTTATAGTTTAATATGACCTACAAACATTTATATACATAAAAATATTTTTTTCGAAAAAACAATTTTCCTAACATTTTGCGTTTTTACCTTAAATTAATTTCTATCAATTCTAGAAATTAAATATTAAAAAATTGAATCCATATTTGTAATTATGAGGTCCAAAATTGTTAAATAGATTCCCCTTATTTTTAATCAAAATGAATAGAAACCATAATAAATTTTTGTTATCATGGTAAAGATAAAATGAGTTAATTATGGTTAAAAATATTATGATAAGGCTTCAAATTCATTCAAAAACTTCAATTTATTCAATTTAATGAGTGTAGTTCTAAAATTATCATATAAGTCTAAAACATATGACAAATTGGTTATATTTTTCTTTGATTATGAAGTTTATATTATTTTAATAAAAGGATTAATAAAAAAGGTCACTCTCGTGACTTTAATATCTCTAATTGTTTTTATATAGGGATAAAAAGTGGTTATCTTTAGTTATAAATGTTAATTTGAAATATAAATTAAATTTTTTATATTAATTTATTTTAAAATTTTAGTGATAGAATAATTACCCTAAACGCTTACGAAACACCGAAAAAATATTTATTCAATTAATAGAAAAAGAAAATAAATAATTTTAAAAACATTAAAAGTATTATAATTTGGGTTAATAATTTAATTACAAGTATTTTTTAGTTAAATATAAAATATTAACGATGTGTGTAAGGTTTATATTATGATTCCACATCTATCTTGAGGAAATTAAATTCAAAGTAATAGAATTTATCATAAATGAAATTAATGATATTTTATAATTAACAATATTTTATAAAATGATTCAAAATTCATAAAGATCCAATATTTTTACAATTTAATGGGATATAGTTTAAAATTTCAACCTTGGTACATTTATGAATCACTTTTCCTTTTATAGTAACATTATTGAATAATAAAGATTAAAAACATTGATATGAAGTTAATTGTCAAAAGGGTCAACATGGGTTTAAAACTAAGAGATAAGGGTTAACAAATCATCTAAAATTTCAAAACATAATTGGATTAGATTATTTATACAAATATTAATCCTTTATTCAAAATATACCTATTTTCTGCAACCTGAACTTGAAAATTATTTATTATTAATTTAATTCTTTATGTAATTCGAAGAGTGCCCCTCCCCTAACTGATAAAAGGGCTCCTCTTCTCCTCTCTTAATCAAAATTTTTGAACAATATAGCTTAACAAAAACCCTAAAAATTATCTATTATAGTTACCTTTCTATGTATTATAGGTTCTTTTCTTCTTAAATGACAATTTCAAGGGTCCTTAAGAAAATATCTAATTGAACCATATCGAAGAAGAGGTAATCGTCCTACCCGACCTCTTTCAATTAATTTATTCTTCCACCTACTATAAGTATATTTTTTTCATAATAAAATAATAAATTTTTTATACTAAATATAATTAAATTCAATTATTAGTGAATCACCATTATTCATCCCCCTTTCCATTAAATTGGATGTGAAAGTATTGTTCGTGCGTACGTGTGGACTACCACCACCACGCAGCGATACAATTCATTTTCCATCATTGTATTTTACTGATCAGTATTATGATAGGTTTAATATTTATAAATGTTATTTATAAAATTATTATTATTCTATACTTATAATATTATATATACCTTTTTACCTCCCAATCTTTTGGAATATGATAACATCGTACATGCGTATGTGTGGACTACCACCCCCGTGAAGTGATGCGATTCTATTTTCATTTTCATATTAACTGGATGGTAATAAGGATAGATTCAATTAATATATATATATTATATATATGATATAATAATAAAATTTTAAAGGTTAATTATTATTCAACTTTCTTTCATTCATCTATCTAAAAGTGAAATAATTGTTTATGCGTACGTATAGCCTACCATCTCCATGAATGGTGTTATTCACTTTTCTATCTCTATTTTTTATTTATAACCACATATATATATATATATATGTATAATTAATATACGTGATATATTTATCATGATTAAAATTATGTATACGATGGAACCATGATCAAAGAACCTGTACTAAAACTACTGAACTGAAATTGTAACACCCTGGGATTTTATGAGAAATATTAATTTTAATTTCTCCGATGTCTTATTTTTTACGCTACACCAAGATTATCTTTCACTATACACAACACCGTATTAGCTTGTAGTATATGTAAGCACTATTCTTGGCTTGTGTCGCACGCAAGAGCGACATTACTTGATAGCGTGTGTTGTAAGCAATACTGAGTTTCACTAAAAATGATATATTGTTATAATAGTACGAATAGTGTTAAACAAATTTTAAATTTTATATCATTATAATTCATCTTACACATTTTCAAGAATGAGATATGAAAAAAAAATCAATTTTTTGGATAAAAGAATTATTTTTCAAAAAAATGTAGTTTTACCACCTTTTGATGGCGCATCCATTTTAAATATAATTTTGACAAGTTTATAAGTTAAATTTAACAAAATAAAATTCTTCTTTTGAATAAGGATATAAAAATTTACATTGGATAATTTTTTGATACTTTTCTGATAACTTTTATATTTTGATGAATAGTAAAAATACGCTAAATTTTTCTTAAAAACAAATTTTTTCATCAAGATAATATAGATGGTTAAATGATAAAATTTAATGGTTTTAAAGTATAAATAGAATATATTTTTACCTTTTAATATAATTCATGTCTTTACTATTAATTTTATATTGAATTCATAGGAAAAAACATTTCAATCTTTGACAATGTTTTAACTTTTAAAACCCATTTTCTTAACAACAGGATTAATTTTACATTAATTACTGTATCTTCTGTGTTCTAAATTTGAAAAAATGGATTCCATATTTGGATTCAGTGGGTCCAAATTATGTTTATAGGTTAATTTTATTTTTTTGACATTATGAATAGTAACTATGGTAATTTTTATTTACTATAGTTAAAGGTAAATCGAGTAATTAAGGTTAAAAATAAGATTATAAAATTACCCTAACACCTGCCAAAATTCTATTGGATGAATAAAAGTAGACTCATATCATCTAATGGTCAGAATAGATTCGTTTCATTGAATATTGACAATGAAAATGATATAATTATAATTAAAACCAAAGAAAGTGACAACATGTCACTCTTTTATATCTTATAAGTGTAATAATTTTAATTTAGTGAAAAAATTCATAAAACTTATAACATGAATAGTATACATAAATATAATAAAATTATATACATCATGTTAATTTATTTAGAAGTTTTAAGTATTAAATAATTATCATTAGGGATGACACAATTGTGATGTTGAAATTATTTTATTGATTGAAATATCAAATAAATGGTATTAAAAATATTAAAATAAATATTATATGAACTATTTAATGTGATCCACGAATTTTCTAGATTAATATGACATTTTATAAATCTATTAAATATTTTTGTTCGAATATATCTTCTGTTTAGATTTTATTTAAATTCAAATAAATGAATAGTGTCAAAATTGACACTATTGTTATTTTATAAACATAACATATTATAAAATTGTTTAAAAATCAAAAAAGTATTTAAAAATTATAAATTGAAATTTATATGGTATAAAATGTCATGAATCATCCAATTATGGACAATTCACAACACATAAGTAATTATTTATAACAATTTAAAATTTAGAATATTATTACCACAAATAAAATTAAATAGATTAAATAAAGATAAATCAAATTGATAAGGTTTAAAATAAATTAAAAACATATATAAATTTTATTTGGGGATGATATTACCACCCTATCTCATCTCATATTCTAATCGAGTCATTTATGGAGTTTTTTAAGTGGGTTTGGAATTTATTATAAATTAATATTTCTTATGTTTCCAAAAGTGCCCCTCTCCTCTCTTATAAAAGGGAACCTCCTCCCTCTCCTCCTCACACAATTTTGTGTCTTCAAGATCAACCAAAACCTTCCCATTTATCTTCTAAACATATCTAGTTATATCATAGAGTTTTTGGTCTTCTCAAAAGACAAACTCTATTGCCCTAAGAGGAAGTTTAAAAGAGGCACGTCGAGGAAGATATAATCTCTTCTACCGATTCTTTCAAGTTTCTTTCTTCTTCTACTTCCTATTATTTTTTTTTCATTATAAGGTAATAAAATAAGTGTCACTAATATAATTATATATTATTATAAATATTAAACAACCCTATTTCACCTTCTATCCATCCTACATAAAACGAAATCACCACGCGTGCATACGTACATAATACCGTCTCAACACCGTGGTGTAATCTAATTTTCCACCACCACCTTACATGGATGGGTATAATGGTGGAAATAATAACTATATATGATTATTATAACATTATTCTAATTATTATATATTATATCATCGACTCTAATTCCATTCAATAATTATGGGAATGATATCATCACTCGTGCGTACGTACGGATTACCGTCTCCACGATGCAATGAGATTAATTGTCCATGTTAACCATTCAAGAATGATTATAAAGTATATATAATAAGTAACCATGAAACATATGAAATAATAATTCTATTGGATTTATGTACACATATATATATATGTCATTTAATTCCATTCGATTTAATAAGGAAATGAAAACAACGTTCATGCATACGTACGGTCTACCGTCTCCATGAACGATGTATTTCATTAAATTTATCGATATATTATATATATTTATATTATGTATATATATCATATATAAATCATGTTTTACATTCTGGAATTAATTAATCATGATCTATGTAATCATATAAATAATTACATGTTAAAACATGTACGACAAATGAAATGATTTTCCCAAAACGATGCATTAACATGGAATTGACAAATGAACAGGTAATATAAAGTTGTAAGTGAATAATATATGATATAATAAATATTATTATGGTTCTGTTACAAGTTAATAATATGTTTAAACCCACTATATAGGAGTTTTGGACACATACGGAAGAAATTAGACCTAAGGTAAGGGATAACTCTTCCAATCTCATTCTGTTTGAGATTGTTTATTTGTAAGTATTTACTGGGTTCATATTTATCATCCAAATACATGTTTCCTCAATATGTAATATTATTTCTATCCTCCTACAATTTTATAAATCCAATTTTACCTATTGGTAAATTTTTAGTAAAAGATATGAAAGGAATCATTTGTCATTTTCAGTACGAGATACTTTTTGACTTTTTCGGCCAAAGTACGAGAAGAATGTTTTTTAACATATATGGCATGCATGGATTTTTATGATTTCATAAAACATTATTTCCATGAAGCTTCCTTCACAAGTTTTCAAGTTTATTTTTAATTAACTTATTTTAGTTTAAAATTTTATGACCTGTTAAGAAATGAAATATTTTTTGAATTAGAAAGGATATTTTCCTCAAGAATAGAGTTCATGTGTTTTTTCAAAATTATTTTCCATCTAAGATAATATAGGGTTCTGTTTCTATCCCTATTTTTACATTGATTTGATTATGTTTTGATGGAATTATTTTTATGAAGTCCATTTATCTTATATGGATTGTGTTATGATGACATGATGTTTAATAATCCCATTTTTATTACATGGGTTATGCTATGATATATGATTTATGATTTTGTGGAACACATAAGAATGGTTTCATTATGAGATTAGTGGGGCCTATATCTCCCTCAAATGCATTGGGTAAAGATTTATATCTCATGAGATAGACATGGCTGGAATGGAAAGTTAATCCGGTTCAGTGATACATGACTGGAACGAGGAGTGAACTCGATTCAGAAAGGGACTTTGTCCACTATGATGGTCTTGGGAGAAATGCCTTGGATAATATGGAAATAATATCATGTTTTTAATGGTTTTCCCCAATTACATGTTTTATTCCCATGCTATTTTATCTTGATTAATTTTCCTTTATGATCTATGCTTTACATACTGCCAAGATTTATTTCACGACTCAAGATTTTGATGTTTAAAATTTATGTTTATGTTTTTAAGTTAAAATGTATATTGTTTATTTTATTTTATATATTCTTAACATTATTGAGAATTTGAGCTCACCCTTTTTGTGTTTTATTTTCCACAGGATGTAAAGGATGGTTTTAGGTAGAAAAAAAGGGGAAGATTTTTATGGGAGATGTCGAATATCTTTCACCATGATTAGAAGTTTATGTTTCGAGTTTCTGAAGACACTAAACTAACACGGTCGTTGGGCATATGTATTTTTCATGTATTATGTTTTACACAAAAGTAATGTAATGTACATGTACGTCAAGCTTTGGCCCGCTATAGTTGGTATCAGAGAAAAGGTTTAGTTAACATTTCGAAACTAGGGTGCGAAAACTTTAGTGAAATCCCTAGAGATATTTCTGAGGTATATATAGGGATGTATCTAAGGTTAAGTATACGTATTGGTTATACTCCTAGAATTTCGGTAACGATCTTAAAATTAAACCTAAGATTTTATATATTGAAGGTACTCTCCCTTTATTATGTTGTTTTCCTAGCACGATCTTTTCCTCTCACACTATTCTTTTTGGGTTTTAAAAAGGGCTATAAATAGGAAGATTCATGATAATGGAGGATATAATCGACAATGGAATGATATTCTTCATAATCAACCAAATGAAATAGGATTTGGAAATCCAAACATCGTTATTATGCCTAATCAAAAATCTCATAATATGATCAATAATCTCAACTTTGGTAAGTATCTCAACTCAGCTAATAAGAGAAAGATGGAGTTTCATGATGATTATAGAGGAAAGAAAGTTCAATTCCCCTCATGTAAATTATGTTGGAAGAGGAATCAGGGAAAATGTTTTAAAGGAACTGGAAGATGCTTTGGGTGTGGAAAAAAAGGACACAAAGCTAGTAATTTCAAAGGAAAAGGTTTAGTTAACACCATGGACAAGGATAATGGTATTTCTAAGACATCAACAATGGTTAAATGTTTTAAATGTGTAATGTAAGAGCATTTTGAAAACCAATGCCCTAAGGGAAAGTCTCTTGAAGAGAACCATCATGGTTTTATGGGTAGTATTTATATTGATTATGATGAAGAGACTACAAATGACATGTGAGATGAAAGAAATTTTGAGGCTCAGTCAATGGTTTAAGAAGGTAGTGGAATGATTTATGTTTATCAAGAGTTGTGTTGTATAGGTAATGGTACTACGAAATAAACACACATCTAAGGATTGTTACACTATTGTTTTTCCTAAAGTATTTGAAAGTACATGTTGAATGGTACTGGTAACAATGAAAGGTTATTCAGATATTTTTGGAAAGTAGATGATATGCACATTATAAATGGATAAGGAGATAATGAGATGTTTTATAGTATTAATGATCTCATGACTGATATAAGGACAATGTGATATCATGGTTTGAGTATATAGAAATTTTGTGATTTTGTTATGTGGAAAGAGTTAACTTTTGATAGAATTCATGTTTTCACTAAGGTTCTATGGTAATACATGTTTTAAAAGAATACATAATTAAGGTAATCACATGTTTAGAATGTGACCAATAAGATATATCTTATGATCTATGGGGGATAAATGATGGTATTCATGTGCTTGTTATGTGACCTTTCCAGTAATCGTTTTCTTTATATTATGAGAATGGATAAATGTATTTTGGATAAGTCTAAACATTGGAATGGATTATTTCAGACATCAGATAGTAGTTTTTAAGGCTAGCACTTTTTTTGATATTATTTATGTAATGTTATAATAGTGTAGTTTTAGAAAAAGTAAAACCTTCAGGATGGATGACAACCAATCATGTCAGAAAAGGTTGTGGCAATCGAACCCACAACTGAAGTGTGGAAGGCCTTTATTGCTTACCACTAGCCTACAGGAAGTCCTTGGTCAGTAGAAATTAATTTTATATTATTAAGTAGGATGATAGATGAATTGTAAGTCTATTTTCAAAACCATATACGATTAATCTCACCATAGATGGACTTATGTATATAATTTTTTCTAAACTTATGTTTGAGACAGATGGAATGACCTATCACTCTATCGTATGATCCACTAACACTTCACGAAAGACAAATTCAACTTCATTTCTTTAAGATATGAAGTGGAAATTGTTCAAGGCTCGAGAAATGGTGAGATTGTACCAAAATCAAGTAAGTATTTATTTTAATTCAAAAATTCTTCAAAATTTGGGAAATGATCTTGAAAACCATAAATGTTGTCCTAGTGGCCTCATATCTGATGAATTAGATGGTACCTTAGATCATCACAAATTTATGGCTTTTTTATTGTTGGCATTTTCATAGCCATGTCCTCTACCATTCTTCATTAGATGTTGATGGTTATATTTCTCTTCCATATCCATATTTTCATCTATGTTCTCCTATGTGGAAACCCAGTGATGAATTAATTTGGGTAACCATTATGTTTCATAATTCACTTTTTCAAATTAATTTTTATTATTACTTTTTACGATGTGGGTTTCTATGAAATAAACTTTCAAGTAGAAAACCATTTATAACCTCGATGAACTTCGAGGGTGAAACTCATTTTAAGGGTGGTAGAATTTAACACCCCAAATTTTATGAGAAATATTATATTTAATTTATTTTATGTATTTTGTTTTAAGTTAGACCAAGATTATATTTCACTATACGCAACACTTTATTTTCTTCTAGTATAAACAAACACTATACTTGGCTTGTGTCGCACGCAAGAGAGACCTTCCTCGATAGCGTGTGTTGTACGCAATACCGAGTTTCACTAAACAAAGATATATTGTTATAATAGTATGAAACTTATTAACTGAATTTTTAATTTTATAACTTTATAATTCATCTTACACATTCTCTAGAATGAGATATTAAAACAAATTCCATTTTTCGGATAAAAGAATTATTTTTCAAAAAAATGCAGTTTTACCGCCTTTTGATGGCACACCCATTTTAAATATAATTTTTGACTAGTTTATAAGTTCAATTTAAAAAATAAAATTATTCTTATTAATTGAGATATAAAAATTAACATTGGATAAATTTTTGATACTTTTCTGATAACTTTCATATTTTGATGAATAGTAAAAATACGCTAAATTTTTCTTAAAAACAACTTTTTTCATCAAGATAATTTAGATGGTTAAATGATAAAAAATAATTGTTTTAAAGTATAAATAGAATATATTTTTACATTTTAATATAATTCATGTCATTACCATTAATTTTATATTGAATTCATAGGTAAAAACATTTCAATCTTTGACAATGTTTTAACGTTTAAAACCCATTTTTTTAACAACGAGATTAATTTTAAATTAATTACTACAACTTCTGTGTTTTGAATTTTGAAAAAATGATTCTATATTTGGATTCACTGGGTCCAAATTATGTTAATAGGTTACTTTTATTTTTTTGACATTATGAATAGTAACTATGGTAATTTTTATTTACTACAGTTAATGGTAAATCGGGCAATTAAGGGTAAAAATAAGATTATAAAATTACCCTAACACCTTCCAAAATTCTATTGGATGAATAAAAGTCGACCCATATCATCTTAGGGTCATAATAGGTTCGTTTCACGAACTATTGATCATAAAAATGATATAATTATTATTAAAACCAAAGAAAGTGACAACATGTCACTCTCTTATATCTTATAAGTGTAATAAATTTAATTTAGTGATAATCTACATAAAACATCAGACATGAATAGTCTCCAGAAATCTAATAAAATTATCTATATCATCTGAATTTATTTATAATATTTAGGTATTATAAAATTATCATTAGGGATGACACAATAGTGATGTTGAAATTATTTTATTGATTGAAATATCAAATAAATGGTTTTAAAAATATTAAAATAAAGATTATATGAACTATTTAATGTAATCCACGAATTTTCTAGACTACGATTAAATGTTAGTAATCTATTAAATATTTTTTTTTCGAATATATCCTCTGTGTAGATTTTATTTAAATTCAAATAAATGAATAGTGTCAAAATTGACACTATTGTTATTTTATAAAAATAACATATTATAAAATTGTTTAAAAATCACAAAAACATTTAAAAATTATAAATTTAAATTTATATGGTCTAAAATGTGATGAATTATTCAATTATGGACAATTTAACAACACATAAGTTATTATTTATAATAATTTAAAATTTATAATATTATTACCACAAACAAAATTAAATAGATTAAATAAGGATCAATCAAATTGATAAGGTTTAAAATAAATTCACAACATGTCTAAATTTTATTGGTGGATTAGATTAAAAACCTATATCATCTCATCTTTAAATTGAGTCATTTTTGAGGTTTTTAAGTGGGGTTGGAATTTATTATAAATTGATATTGCTTATGTTTCCAAAAGTGCCCCTCTCCTCTCTTATAAAAGGGAACCTCCTCCCACTCCTCTTCACACAATTTTGAGACTTAAATATAGTCCAAAAACTTCCCATTTCACTTATAAACACATATATTTATATCATAGATGTTCTGGTCTTCTCAAAAGACAAACTCCAGTGCCCTAAGAGGAAGTTCAAAAGAGGCACGTCGAGGAAGATGTAATCTCTTCTACCGAATCTTTCAAGTTTCTTTATTCTTCTACTTATTCTTATTTATTTGTTTCATTATAAGGTAATAACATCAGTATCACTAATATACTGATATGTTATTATAAATATAAAATAATCCTATTTCACCTTCTATCCATCCTAAGGAAAATGAAATCACCGCGCGTGCATACATATAGAATACCGTCTCCACGCCGTGGTGTAATCTGATTTTCCACCACCACTGTACTTGGATGGAAAAAATGGTGCAAATAATAACTATATATTCTTATTATAAAATGATTATAATTATAAAATCTTATATCATCGACTCCAATTCCATTCAATAATTATGGGAGTGATATCATCGCTTGTGCGTACATACGGATTACCGTCTCCACGATGTGATGAGTTTCATTCTCCATGTTAACCATTCAAGAATGATTATAAATTATATATAATAAGTAATCATGATAAATATTACATAATAATTCTACTGTATTTATGTATATATATATATTTCATTTACTTCCATTCAATTTAACAAGGAAACGAAAATATCATTCATGCGTACGTATGGTTTACTGTCTCCATGAACGGTTTATTTCATTCCATTTATCGATATATTATATATATTTATATTATGTATATATGTTATATAAAAATCATGTTTTAAATTTTGGAATTAAGTAATCATATGAATAATTACGTGTCAAAACACGTACGACAAATGAAATGATTTTACCCAAAATGATGCATTAACATGGAATTGACAAATGAACGGGTAATATAAAGTTGTAAGTGAATAATATAGGATATCATAAATATTATTATGGTTCTGTTACAAGTTAATAATATGTTTAAACCCACTATACAGGAGTTTCGGACACGTATTGAAGAAATTGGACCTAAGGTAAGGGATAACTCTTCCAATCTAATTCTGTCTGAGATTGTTTATTTGTAAGTAATTACCCAGGTCATATTTATCATCCACATCCATGTTTCCTCAATATTTAACACTATTTATATCCTACTAAAATTTTTTAAATCCAATTTTACCTATTTGTGAATTTTTAGTAAAATATATGAAAGTAATATTTTGTTGTTTTTAGTACGAGATACTTTTTGACTTTTTTGACCAAAGTACGAGAAGAATGTTTTTTTCAACTTATACAGCATGAATGGATTTTTATGATTTAATTGAACATTATTTAAATGAATATTACTTTAAAAGTTTTCATGTTTATTTTTAATTAACTTCTTTTAATTTAAAATTGTATGATATGTTAAGTAAGGAAAATTTTTTTTGAAGTTGAAAAGATATTTTCCTCAAGAATGGAGTTCAAGTGTTTTTTCAAAATTATTTTCCATATAAGATAATATAGTTTCATATTTATCTCCCTATTTTTACATTTATTTGATTATTTTATGATGGAATTATTTTTCTAAAGTCCTTTTATCTTATATGGACTGTGTTACGACGGCATGATGTTTAAGAATCCTATTTTTATTACTTGGGTTATGCTATGATATATGATTTATGATTTTGTGGCACACATAAGAATGGTTTTATTATGAGATGGGTGGGACCTATATCTCCCTCCAATTCATTGGGTAAAGATTTATATCTCATGAGATAGACATGGCTAGAGTGGAAAGTTAATCTGGTTCAGTGATATAGGACTGGAACGAGGAGTGAACTCGATTCAGTAAGGGACTTTGTCCACTATGATGGTCTCGGTAGCAATGCCTTGGCTATTATGGAAATAATATCATGTGATTAATGGTTTTCCACAATTACATGTTTTATTCCTATGCTATTTTATCATGATTAATGCTCCTTTATGATCTATGCTTTACATACTACCAAGATTTATTTCACGACTCAAGATTTTGACGTTTAAACATTATGTTTATGTTTTTAATTTGAAATGTACATGGTTTGTTTTATTTTCTCTATGATTACCCATAGTGAGCATTTGAGCTCACCCTTTTTATGTTTTCTTTTCCCTAAGATATGAAGGAAGGTTTTACGTAGAAAAAAGGGGAATATCTTTATGGGAGATGTTGAAGATCTTTCACCATGATTAGAAGATTTTGTTCCGTGTTTCCAAAGACACTAAACTAACACAGTATCTAGGTGTCTATTTTTCTCATGTATTATGTTTTCTACCAAAGTAATTTAATGTACATGTACGTCAAGGTTTATCCCGCTACCGAAATTCTCATGAAAAACAAAACAGTTAACACACAAAAATGATGTCTTTAATAAGTAATTATTAATAAATGGATATTCCAATTCTATAATGGGTTCACATATGATATTATAAGTATATAGATGATTTTTTATATAATTATAATAAATTAATATTTATCATACTATAGGTCAGGGTGATTTTGATGAAATTCAAATTTGAGGAAAGAGATTAATGTTACAGTCTAATTATTTATTGGTATTGTTTATGATTAAGTTTCTGATGATGAAATTTTATTATCGACATATAAATAATACTGTGAATTTTATTTCTATATTTTTATTTCTATAGATTACATTTTATTCATTTCATTTTCCTCTCTTTAATTACTTAAGATATCAAATGAATATTTTTAAGGAAAATCGACTTTATTTCTCTCTTTGGTCGAAAATATTATTTATTCCATGTTTATATTTTATGAAAATGTTTTCAAGAATGATTTATTATACTAATTAATTTTTACCCTTGATTTCATATTTTTTAAAAATTATTTAAAATTAATATTCTTTCTATTTTCTGAATGAGTTACTTTTAAATTTTTAACAAAATTATAAAATGATTTTTTAACATACAGGACAAGAATAATATTTCCTATCATTCTGAACACTCAATTGTTTATATATTACTTTACCAATTTCCTTGATTATTTTCTAATAAAAAAGTTTCTATAATAATTTTAAAATTTTTTATTTTAAAGATGTGATTCCAAAATTAAAAGTGTATTTTAATCAAGAAATATTTAAACTTATATTTTAAAGGAATTACCAAATTTGATAACATCTTTTGATGTTACCTATGATTTATTGGGGATATGTTCCATGGATACCATCCACATTATTTATCTAGATGGTTTATGATTATGATCATTAAATGAAAAAATGTTTATGAAACCCATTTCCTTTCCATGGGTTCAAATAAGATCAATGCTTTATAATCTTTTTCCACACATTAGTATGATTTCCTTTATTTTTCGGATGGTACCATAATTATATATCCCTACAATGCATTCGATAAATATGGATATATCATGAGATAATAAGGAATGAAATGGGGAGTAGAAAGAGTTTAATATGTGACTCTTTCCACTATGATAGTGTTGGGGGTGAACCATGACTAAGGATACAATAGAACGAGTAGTGAACTTAATCAACTATAATAGTCTTATAAGTGAACCTTGAATCTGGATATTATGGAATGAGGATTGATACTAATCAACTATTATAGTCTTGGCAGTGATCTTTGACTATATAACTGATTTTATATTATTATTCACATCCCAAAAACATATGTCTTATGACAATGCTATTATCTCATGGCTCATGTTCTTTGATTCCTTTATTATTCATGTCTTATGAACTATGAAACTATATTCCATGACTCAATATTATGTTCTATTATATGTAGGATATTTTTATTCAAATGTTAGACTCATGTTATCATACCCTTAAACTGATGTTATATTTAAGTGATCATTGTTATCTCCCTTTTTTACCCTTGATGAGAATATAAGTTCACCCTTTATTATGATTACTTTCCCTAGGTTATTATGAAACTTTTTAAGTGTGATATTTATAATAAGGGAACTAATTATAAAGATATTATGGGGAGATAATGTAGATCTCTTATGAACAAGTTGGTTATATAGACAAGTTTCTAATTTCACCAAAAATATAATTTTTGGCATGTATTGTAATGTTATTTATTGAATATTCATCTAATAAGATGTAATATTTATATATGAAAAGTATGGGTTTCTATAAATTTTTTTACATATTTTAAGGATTATCATGTGAAATTTCAAACCAATATTTGAGTGTAACTTTATAAATTTCTAAATAAGGTGGGTGATACTGAAATTTATTAAGAAAATGTTTAAAATAAACTGTCAATTTTGTTTCATGTTATAATTTTCAAAGTGATGGTTTTTAGTTACATTTGTGGATTCTCATTTAGACCCAAGATTTAATTTTTTGGGATGAGGTTAACATTATGTCTGATGTTTCCCTTATTATTTAAAGCATGCTTCCCAAAATGGATATGATGAGTAGTAGGAGGTCTATGCTATATGGTATTACAAATATTTAGATTTCTATGTGTTGGGTGTAGTCCATCTGGTTTTTTAACTTACCTAGACTCTAAGTGGAGCGGTGTAGATGAATCCTTATTGGTGTTTATAACTCACCTAATAAATATTCACTCAACATACATTTATCTTTCAGTAATCTAGTTCTTCTTCTAAGAAAAGTTGTAAGTTCTTGATGAAAAATTTATTTTTTGATTCATTTAATCAGACCACAATTCATAATGAATATCATTTGTTCTAACTCTATTTAGTGTTTTAGCTGATCTGGAAATGATAATGGAATTGATCTCTAGAAGGATTCTTTTGAGGATTGGTGACGTTTCCTCTTCTTTAGTCTGATTCACTTTTCTTATGAGAAGTTTAAGTAGGTTAAATCCAAGTTAAAGAATATAGAAGATATTTTAGGACCTTCACTTTTAATTATGAGTCTCCTATTTAATAGGTGATCCCTTTTATGATTCAATGTAATCATTATGTGCTTTCTAAGAACTATTTTTTGATAGTTTTGAAGAACTATCCCCATTTTGATTTCTAATAAACATTTATAAATTTTTAAATTGATTTATCAGTAATGGTAAGAACCCCAAAATCATTCTATATTAGGATAAATATTTGAAAGAACATATTTGAGTTATTCCATTCTTTTTTTCTTCCTGTTCTTCTCATTCCACTAGTTAATTAACTTATTACTTTAAATTTGGTATGGTTATTGTTTGGGATCTTTTTAGAGTTGAAATGTTTTTTATGTGCGATTATAGATACATTACTTTAGTGATTGGTAAACATTTTCCACTTTTCTAATGGGATTAGCCTATTGTTCATATTTTTTCTAAAGAATATATAAACCTATTTGGATCCACCATATTAGTTCGATATTTAATTGGTGTTAGTGTTGTTGTATGTATCAACATTTTGATCATCAATTTAAAGTTTATTGCCAGTATATTGGTTTTATTGTGGTTTTTGATTGGGGGATATCCATTTTAGTTTTATATACGTGATTTTATATTCATATCTTCTTTGTTTCATGTGGGTTAAGAGTTGAATTATCTATTTTACATTCTCTTTGGTTGATTTAATCTACCTTTCTATTCTGTGTGAGGATGACCACTTCATTCCTTAAATATTCCGTGAATTTATCGAGGGGGGGGGGGTGATATGAGGATGTGAATTATCTAACCATCATATCAATTTATTGTGATTTTATATTTACCTATTGATATTATCTGACATAATGAATTACAAAATAAGTTTTTCTTAAATTTTAATTGTTTTTTTCCACATGTATGCATGATGAATGGGTTAATAAATCTTATGACCAAACTGTGTAACTTTTCTTAGGTGATTCAGTTCCCCTTTAATGGTTAGTGCAAATTTTTTAATCCTTGAAATTTCACTTATTCAGAGAGGATAAATAAAATCGATTACTTTTACACATTAAAAAATATTTCATGGTTGGTTTATGGTTCAAGTAAACCGTGTAGTTGTTCTTATGAACCCGTGGGAAACTGTGCAGAGAAAACATTATGCATGGGTCCTCTGCATAGAGTTGGCACATGGTTAGGGGAAACTATTTGAACAAACTATGTAGATTCACCCTGGCTCATTTAGTAAGGGTTTCATGGTTGGCACACAGTTTGGTAAAATACATATCCGACCTAGGTTTTTAATTTTGTGATTTCTTAAGGACATGTGTTTTTCCAAACTGGAATTTTGAGAAGAATTTTGATTTTTTTAGATGCTTATAAGGGGTAAAATGGTAAATTTAAACTAGCATATGATTTCTTATAATTTTTATAACCACTATGTTTATCCCAAAATATGGTTTTTACCCTAGGATATAATTTTGGTATAATTATGAGCTATTTGAATTTTATTGGAATAATTAATAAATAATAATTAATAAATTAAAAATTAATTTTTTCACATAGATTCATTTGGTCATATGTTTTGAACAGAGAATTTTATTGAGATTACATCTTCTCCATTGAGTCTATAATGAGTATTGTTTCCTAAGTGGGGCATAAAATTGGTTTTGATGCTAAGGTCGGGCCGGACCCCTTTTTCTTTTCTTTTATTTTTTCTTTATTTTCCTTATTTTCTTTTAAATTTTTTAATTTATCCTATGGATTTTGGTGCACATACCCTAAATCACTTATTCATCACATGATCAAGAGATAAAAGGGTGTGGTATAGTGAATTAGAGAGAGAAAAAAAAAAGATAGGTACTGTCGTGGAGCTTGGGATGCGTCAGATCAACATGTGACAACCCTGGATCATGGAAACAAGTAAATCTTTAAAAGATTATACCTTATGGTTGGATGCATTTATAGTTTCCATAAATCCTTCTATATTTATCATTTTTTTGTTTCAATCCCGTTTTCTGACTTTTTGGGATCCCTAGTGACCCAATCTATAGCATTTGCTGAGGAAACAAGGGTTTCAGGGGGATTTTGGGGGTTTTTTGTTCAGTAAAACCCATCTATATGACATGTGGTTTAGATAAAACACTTAATTAATTCTTTATATTTGGAGAATATTACCTTTTTGCGGTACAAATCATGTATGGGGTGTACACACCATGTATTGGTAATCATATATGTAGACGAGTACCCATCCATGAAACCCATGTAAGGGGAACATGCTATGTAGTGTACATATCCAGACCCCATGTGTATTGCATGATATGTAGAAGTACACGGATGGACCATATACATGGCTAGAAAAAGTTTGGTACAATGGCAGGTACACTTTTCAGGGTACATACCAGGTATAAGGCCAACACACTTTGTACTTGGGCGTTTACTCACCAAGTCTGGCTAAATTACCTTTCTAGGTGGGGTATTGAGGCTACATGCCATGTACTAGGGTACACAAACCATGTACTCCTCCCTTTATACCCTATGAGTTTTTTTAATGTATTCTCATCCAGGAGTCATAATTTGACCCCTGTGTATCCTATTCTAGATAGTTTTCCATGTATATCACAATGGTGAAACCCTGTGGGATAATTCGATGAATCCTCAGTGGTGTTTTAGGAATTTTCTTAATGGATAGATTTTTACATTGATAATTGAATTAAATTTTCTTCCAAGATTGATACGATTGATTTGATATATCCATGATCTATCTTTCTCGACTGATTTATTTGTATATTTTTCCTTGAGATGTTCTCCCTTGTGATATGTACCCTTTTGTTCTGGGAGGCTTCATGACTAGTTATTTTTTAGGATACCTTATAGGATTCCTCTTGTTATGTTTGAGCTCTAGGACACCATGTAGGATGCCTCTATATTTTTCATGATCCAAGGATCCCTTATGGGATGAATTTTTTTACAAGCTAACCTAGGGAATCCCTTGTTGGAGTCATATTCCTGTATGTCATTCTTAGTATCCTAGGTAGGATCCCACTGATTCTTACACTATCTTGAGGGTCCCATATAAAACACATTTTCCTATATACCAATTCAGAGATCCCTTGTAGGATGCCTATATAAACTTTTCATTTGAGGATCCCATATAGGATTCCTTCTTTACCTTTCACCTAAGGATCTTGGGCAGGATGCCTTCACTTATATGTAGAACTCGAGGATCCTAAGTAGGATTCCTCTTAGTGTCTGACTCGAGGGACCCAATGGGTGCCCCGATGTTTGACCGACCTCAAGTTAGTACACCAGGTTTGGGTAGAGATGGTAGAGGGTGTCACTTTATAACCCATGACAAACTCATAATCCCAAGGGGTTGTGGTGATATTGTTGTGTTTAGGTGTTCAACCACCCCACTCTTTTTTATGCTTAAAACTTTTTATTAATGATGCAAAGATGAATTCTAGAGGTGATTCAATGTTAGTGAATGTTGAGCCTAACACAAGGTTTCATTATTTATCTTTGGGATTCCACATGTTATTCCATAGATCCATTTTCTAGGACATATTATATATTATATTTATTTGTATACCTGGAGGTACTACCTGATATCTGGATGTTGAGCCTATATATTTGATTATATATTATTGGGATTTCCATATGTGCTTCCTCATATCTAGCTACTGAGCCTGTTACTATAATATATAGGCATGAACTCCCTAGTAAAATAATAATGGTTGATTCCTCCCTCCCAAGTGATGAGGATGATTACTCCCTCATATGATTGTCATGGGATGAGGATGATTACACCACCCTCGATCAGATTATACCTGGGGATGATTATCCTCTCCTAAGTGATAGAGATGATTATTCTCTCCTAGATCAATTAATTGAACATGGTGGTGAACATGGAATTTCACAACGTTGTATATTTATGGTTGATTATTCTCTCTTGAGGAATAGGGATGATTACAATCTACCTGATTAGAGACCTCCAAAGGCGGGAATGGAATTTCACTGATGAGCTCTCCTTGCATATCACCTAAGGGCTAGATCCTTAGGGTTTATCTGAGTTCTAAATCTCATGAACACCTAAGGACTAGGATCTAAGGATTAGGAATTGGACCAAATTTACATGGAATGAGATTCATGGAGCCCATATTAGTGACCATTTACTATATTTTAGGACATAATTCCCAAGAAACTTTAATTTTTAGTAACCAGAGAATAGTATGGGTGAACCTGGGGTTAGGAAGAGCATCCCCGAATGGTCATTTATCTTTCTCAGAGACATTTTCAACACTGACTGAAGAAGTTATTTTTTGTTTGGGATTACAGAGCCAATGATCAACATAATTATACATGGATTGAGTGGTATGACATAAAAATCAATAACCTTGGACATGATATCAAGGCGGTTGAGATCACGAACCCAAGGATCGACTGGTGATGGGTTTATGTTATTTATTTACCTTACTCAGGTATATTCATATTTATTTATATATGTATAGGTATGGGAAAATACATTTATATGAATATAAATATGTATATACATGATGGAAATTTCCCAGTTGAACAAGATTATAGACCCATGGGTGAACTTAAGTTTTATGTTATTGGTTTTACATACGTCTTTATTTTAGTCTCAGCTAGACTAAGCATATTGCATGATCATGCACTTATAAAATCATATTTTATAGGTTCATCATTAAGGTGTCCTACTAATATTATATTCTCAACCATGTAACAGAAATTTTGTGTGTTTATAGAACTTATGTATTCTTTTCATGTTCAGAATAGTTTCATGGTGAATATGGTTGAGTCCTAGAGTTTTATGATCAAGTAGAGCTACTAGTGTGAGTTCTTCTGATGGGGCTGGTATATTTTGGTAGTTTATAGAGACCAGGTATGTGGTCTGTCTTGGATTCAATAGTAGAGACATGCAATTTTATTTATATTTATTTTACTTATTCCTATTTTTTTCTTTAGACTAGTGAGTTACGAGTGTTGTATGTATAGAATAGATATTTTACCTTTTATAGAATTTTATTTCTTGCTACAACAAGTTCTATTTCCGATTATTTACTACTTCTGAAATCTGTTTATTTACAAATTAGAAATTACTTGTCTATTTCCTTTATTTTATTACTATAATATGAAGGCATATTATCCCCACTTTCACAACCTAGGTCATCACTACTAGTCTTTACCCTCTGCTATACTGGAAGGCATGTTTGAGGCCTCATAACAAACCGGATGGATGAACCGATTTAGTGGAATCCATGTCAAGATTTTGTAATGTTTTATCAAAGAAATTTCTCTCCTTTTTATTTACAATTTGGTATATTGTAGACAAGAGTATTAGGAATGTGTGATAACCTATGATGGATATTGGACTGGTGCATCAAGAACACTTATTTTGGTATGATGTCCAAGTTTGAAGGGTATGGGATTGATGTTCTGATTTGTGATGTTACAGCTGTATATGATTTTTACCTTGAGTGAAACACATGTTTTGAAGATGTGATGATTTATTATAGATTTATGGATCTTGGACATTGGAAAGAAGCTAGATATGGTTTCTGAATCTTGGCCATAAAAGGAGAGAGGCGTCTCATGCATCAAATTTGGCATATTGGTATTACTTGTTATAGAACTGCTAGTGTGTGAATTTACTTAATGACATAGATTTTTTTTTAAAATATCAACAAAAACCTAAATGGTGTTTTCTCATATAAGGTTTTGGTGGCAGTCTACTCAATTGATCCTACTTGAATATATGATTCCTTTTTACGGAAGGTTATGTGAATCATTGATTAGGCATTGGTGGGTAGGATGATGAATCAATCTTCGTGCACATGAGGTGAAGTGACCCTTGTAGGTTGATAGGGAATGTAAGTGCCATATATTATAACAATTTGTGGGTAACCTTTAATTTGTGGGTATCTTTTTGGATTGCTGAGTATGATTTCAATATGTACCTTTTCATTTATCATGAATTGGACCACTAAGGGTATTACCATATATGGATTCTTAGAGTTTTAGTTTAGTATCTATTCTACATTGGTATCGTGACCTCCAGGTTGTATTTTTTTATTATTATTCTTGGTGAGTATCAGTCTCTTGAAGTTCCTGTGGATAGTTTTAACCCTCATAGGTTATTGTGATCTTTAACTTCTTTACAGAGGTTTGATCTTTTGGGCTAGGAGGTTAGACATTATGAACCAGTTGTGAGACATAATCGGTAGTGGTAGGTGGGAGACCCAGAGTCCCTTAGTTTTGAGTTAGACCCTAGTAGTTCATAGATTATTTTTAACTAAGGGAAACCAACCTAAGAGGTTGGCCCAAGTTTTTGGATGACTTTTTAGGTAATAACCTGGGTTTTATGGTTGTTTTCAGACCAATGCATGGTAGGTAATCATGTTTTTAAGTATAGGCATGGGGATACCTTAAGTTTTTGGAAAGCACCTTGGGTTATTTAGTATCAATACTGGATTTGAAGAGCATGACTGTTCATATTCCTTGCTCAGTCGACCAATGTTTCCGCTATTGCTATTGTAGTCAGAGCATAGGTAGATGCTCGTGATTGGAAGGACATTGGGTGGGTGGATGTTGTGGAATAAATCATGACCCAACTAAGGTTCCTAATTTTGAAGTGGATTTATAAAGGAGGTTCTTGATTAATGAGTCTGATATACCATCTAACACAGTCATGTTAGATTTTTAATGGATGACTTGATGGAGTATGATTCGTGCGATAAAGTTACATGTTACCTGTGGTTCCATTTTAATCGTTGATCGGTGAGTTGCCATGCGTGAGCTGAGGGTAGATGTTTTCAATTAATTTCATGGTTATGTTTTCATGGGATTCATGGTTAAAATGAATAATGTACCTCCACGGCAGTCGAGGCATTGTGGATAAACCTGTACGCACACTGTCAGGAGTCATGGTGTCAGGTGTTGGTTAAAGGAAAGTGTATAAATTTTGTTATAATCATAGATCATAGGGATATGTACATGAATTTCTATGAAATATTAGGGTACTCTTGGTTAAATAAGATCATGATCTATCTTGATATCATCTTGAATATGTTGAGATAGAATCATCTATGCAACAAACTTCTTTTCTTTTAAATGTATTCCCTGGTTGAGGAAGGAACCTGTGGAAGTTTCTCTCAAGGAGAAATATAAAGAAAGAAATTTGGTGGGGTGTACACTATTGGATGTTTGACGGTGGTAATCCTTATTTTTAATTTAAATTTTATATTTCTATGGGCTATTGCACTCAAAGTTTGGTTTTGTGATGGTGATAAGGGTATTCTTATAGTGGGTAGTACCAGATCAGTCATAGTCAAATTTCTTCCTTATAAGAGACAGTTATAGATGCAATGTGACTGGTCATTGTATATTTAATATAGATTGTTGATGTAGATGATCAGGGTGAGGTCATGGATGCTAGTATTACCATCAGGATTCTTGTGGATGATAAGGTTTACATTGTGGAGACTATAAGGACATGTGTTTTTTAGGAATAAAAGTTTTAGCATAAATTTAGATTTTTTGGTTTCATATGCTTATAAGGGGTAAAATGGTAATTTTACCCAATAATATGATTTTAGATAATTATGATAATGACTCTATTTGTCTCAAAATAGGGTTTTTACTCTCAAACTGAATTTTTGTGGAATTCCCAGATGTTAAAATTTTAGCAGGACAATTAAAATTTAATATTTAATAAATTAAATATTAATTTATTCATATAGGTTCATTTGGTCATATCTTTTGAATATAGCATCAAATTGATATTCCATCTCCACTATTATTATTGAAAAAAAGTGTTTTTCCTATTTAGGGAATAAACTTAGTTTGGGTGTTGGGTTGGACCGAGCCCCTTTTTCTTTTTCTTTTCATTTTATTCCTTTTCTTTATTTTCCTTTTCATTGATTCCTTTATCCTATATATTCTCATGCTCAGACCCTAAATATATCCTTTTTCATGTAACATAGATAGAAAAATGGAGAGGGATATAGAAATAGATATGGGAGAAAATTACCTTTACAGAGCTTGGGACGCACCGGATCACCGTGCGACAACTGTGGACCGCAGAAACGGGAGAATCTTTAGAATATTCCACCCAACGGTAGGAAATTTTTATATTTTTCCATAAATACCAATAGATTTGTAATTTTTATGTTTAACCCCTTTTATGGTTTCTTGGGACCCATAGTGGGATGATATATAACTTTTGCAGAGAAAACACTGGTTTTGGGGTGATTTAGGGGTTTCTTGTTCATGAAAACCCATCTATAAAACATGTGGTTTGGAGAAGACACGTTGTGTGTTTTTCCTATTTAAGGAAGATAACTTTTTTGGGGGACACACCGTGTATGGTTCATACACACTATGTACTGGAACTCATCCATGTAGCCAAGTACTCAACCAGGTAGCATGTGTAAGGGGTACATGCCTTATAGAGTACATGACCAGACCCCTTGTGGGTTTCACACAATGCATAAGTACATAGAAAGACCATAAAAATGGCCCAACCATGTGTTGTACATAGGTAGGTACATCATGTAGGGTACATCCCAAGTATATATCCAAAAAACCTTTTAATAAGGTGTTTACATGCCATTTCTGGAAAGAGTACGCACCTAGGTGGAGCCTTGAGGGTACATGTCGTGTACTATAGTACACACAAAATGTAATCCTCCCTTGCTACCCTTTAAGGGTTTTTGTGTCTTCTCACCCAACAGTCAAAATTGGACCCTTGATTAGTATATTATGGGTATTTTTAAACATACTTTGTGATGGTGAAACCTTTGGGATAATTTGAGGACTCCTTAATAATGTTTTAATAATTTTCATAATGGAGAAATTCTTCTTCCAATAATTGAAATCAATTGTTTCCTGAGAGTGAGATCTTGGATCTAAGATGGGCCCTGAGTTATCTTTCTTGACTGATGTCTTTATATATTTTTCCTTGAGAATACCTACCTTGCGATATATTCCCTTCAAACCTAGGAGGCCATGAGGCTAGTTGTTTATGAGGATCCCTTGGGGGATTCCTCTTCTAATATTTGACCTAGAGGATCCCATGTACGATGACTCTATCCTTTTCATGTACCAAGGATCCACTATGGGATGCCTTTGCATACAAGATGGTGTAGGGTATTCCTTATAGGATCCCTATACTTTTATTCAATTATAAGGATTCCATGTAGGATTCCTATGCTTCTTACAATGTCTTGAGGGTCCTATTTAAGACACCATTTACTATATAGGTTCCGAGGATAACTTATAGGATGATTATGTCAAATATTCAATTGAGGATCCCATGTAGGATTCATCCTTTACATTTCACATAAGGATCTCGTGTAGGATGCCTTTTCTTATGTGTATACCTCAAGGTTCAAAAGTATGATGCATCTTAGTGTTTGACTTGAGGGACCCAATGGGTGCCCCGATGTTTGATGAATCCTATGTTAGTACATTGGGTTTGGGTAATGATGCGATTGATTATCTCCTTAGAACCCTTACCGAACTCATGATCCCATGGGGATGTGGAAGTAGTGTTGTGTTTTGGTATTCAACCACCCTAACTATTTTGTTTATGCTTACAAATTTTTATTGATGATCCACTGATGATTACCAGAGGTGATTCCTAGTTAGTGGATGATGAGCCTGACATGAGGTGTCTTTCACTCTCTTTAGGATGCCCATACATTCCTCCTAGGATATGAATTTTGAGCCATGTTGTTTCTTATATTTATTGTTTTACCCAGAGTTACTACATGGGATGTAGATGTTGATCCTGTATATTTGATTATTATATTATTGGGATTTCTATAGGTGATTCCTTGTATTTGAATATTAAGCCTATGACTATGATATATAGGAATGAAATCCCTAGAAATAATACTCATGGAATATTCTTCTCTCCTGGGTGATGAGGAAGATTCCATTATCCTCTGATTGTTATGGGAGGAGGATGATTACAATCTCCCCAATATGATTATTCTCGTGGTTGATTATGCTATCCAAAGTGATAAGGGTGATTACGCACTCCCCGATCAGTTACTTAACCATGGTTTTGGATATTGTGTTTCACATCATTTGACACTCATGGATGATTATGTTATCTTGAGTGATTGGGATGATCAAGCTCTCTCTGATCAGAGAAATCCATCGGTGGGCATGGAGTCTCACCAGTGTGATCTCCGTATATATCTCATAATGGTCAAACCCTTAGGTTTCATATGAGTTCCAAATTTTATGATCGCCTATGGACTGGGAACTACGTCTCAGATATTGGACTAGATTTACATGGAATTAATGGAATTAAATCTTTCTTAGTGACCATTTATAGGAGGTTTGTATGTACTTCCTTGGAAATTGTTTTGTGATTAGAGGTAAGTATGGGTGGACCCAGGGTTAAATCAAGTATCTCTCTATGGTGAAGTATATTACTCAGATACATTTCCAGTTCTGGCCAAAGCATGCATTTTTGAATTGGTATTAAAGAACAAGATATTGAATTCATTATACATAGATTGAGTGGCACAAAATTCAGCTCAATTCCATTGTATAGGATGTCTAGGAGATCCAGAGCACAGACCCAAGGATTAGCTGTTGATGGTTTGATGTTATTTCTTCACCTTACTAAAATATAATAAAATTTATGTATATTTGTATAGGTATGGAACTATACAATTATTAACATATAAATATGGGTATCCATGATGACACTTTCCTAGTTGACCAGGATTATGGACCCAATGATCAAATGTGGTTCTACATTATTGATTTTACTTATCTATTTAGTTGAGTCTTGGTTAGGCTGAGCATATTTCATGAGAATGTACTTATGAAAATAAATTTTGTTGGTTCATTATAGGGTTGGCCTACTAAGATTATATTATCACCTCTTTATGTGAACCTTAGTGTGTGTACATACCTTATGTATGCTTTTCAAGTTAAGAAAAGTTGAATGGGGGATAAGACTAAGGCCCAAAGATACATGATCGAGTAGATCCCCTCATGTGAGCAATTCTGATCAAGCTAGTTCATTTCGACAGTGTCTGGAGACCAGGTATATTTTTTGGCTCATAGTTAGTCATATTGCCTTATACTTTTATTTTAGTTTATTCTATTTACTCTCATTTGCATGGTCAACCCATTCAGGGACTAGTGTTTTATATATGGAACAAATTTTTAGTATTTTATAGAATTTTATTTGTTATTATATAATATTCTATTTTGGTTTATTTACTTCTTTCTCACATTCATTTTTTACTATTTGGATGTTACTTAGTTATTTTCACAGTTTTGTTACTCAGATATGGGGGAATAGTCTCCCCAATATAACACCATAGGCCCTCACTGTATTCGATAACCTCTGGAATATGGGGAGGTTCACTTGAGGCCTCATAATTAATAGTCTTGAAGCACTGATTTAGTGTCATTCAGGTCAGGTCATTACAAATTTTCTTTTATACATACTTTTAATTAAATTCCCATAGGGCCCATCCTCCATCCTATTCATTTGAATAATCAAAAGAAGATCCCTAAGAGAGACTCCCCTTATCCTTAACATACATTTCTTGGATTTCTCATTCATTTAAAGTGGAATCTTCAAGGACACTTATCCTTTTTCTCTTCAAATTTCATTCTCCTATTGTTTGTTTTTCCTCCTATCTTCATAGAGCTATGATAGCTAAACCAAAGTTTAATATTTTGACTAAATCCCATGTTTTTTCTAGGGTTTTTAGTTTCCTTATTGGGTATTATTCTACTCATAATAAAATATTTCACATCACCTATACTTGATTGAGTTTTTTGATTCCATATGATTTCATTTTCTTGACAAACCATGGGATGATTTAGTTTTAAGAAACCCTTTAATTTTAAAATTATTATTATTTTATGATATTTGGTAAATTAATAAATTATGTTCAATGTAATACATTCATGGATTTATGTAAAAAATGGGTATTATTTAATTTTTATCCTTATAATTTTAAATATAAAGAAATATGTGTACTATAAATGTGTAAATATGCCTATGAGACTCTTCTTCAAGAAGAAAGTTACTAAAATGATGTTTTAAACTACTTATAGTTTGACATTGAATTTTTTATGAGTTTAATAAATTATGTTTTGGTATTTTATCATTAATGGGAATTTATGTGTTTTTAATGTGTTCTTATGTTACTTTCACATGATTTATTATCCTTAAGATCTTCATTTCATTTAATGATATTTTATATAACTATAAGATAAGTTATATTGGATTGAATTCAAGGATTATGTTAATCTAGAATCTGATTTTTAAATGATATTATATTTTAAAATGATTTAAAAATTCCCTTTAATATGTATTGGTTATTAGTTTAAATTTTAAATCCCTGGTCGACACATTGATGTTAACCCCGCTTATGGATGGTAGTGTATTCATTATCAATAGTTTTTTAAATTTATTGATTTGATATCTAGTTTGTAATTAATCATTTTTATGTTAAGATGAGATGTGAATACACTAGATAAAATATTTTCAAATGGATTTTGAGGTATCCAACTAATGAGGAGATTAAATAGACAATGATAAGGAATAAAACCAATCTTGAAGTTACAATTCCATCCATGGAACACTAAGATTTTATACTACTATATCAAGTGAACAAGATCTTCAAGATGATATTGTGAGTTTATTTAATGTCTTGGGTATAGTGATCTTAATTCAAATAATTATATAATATAAAGGTTGTGGTAAATTTGAGGATGTATGATCCTTATAGGTGTTATTTTTAGTCATTGTAATTTTATCTCCCAACTTCATATGTTTCACCCAGATATAAAAATATTTGAAAGGGAAAAATCTATAAGTCCTTTTTAAAGCTTCATATGGTTTTATCTGAAACTTTCAATGGGTTTTAATCTTTTTAAGTTTTATTTGGAGACCTCATAATGTTTATTGTAGGACTCTGTAAGGTTTTCTATATGGATTCCTTATTTTTTCTAGTGGACTTCATAAGGTTCTCTATAATAGATTTTAAGTTTCCTTGATTTTTTGAAAAAAAATCATAGATCAAATTTGTATGGTTGAAACAAAGGACTCTATAAGGTTCCTTTATAGTTTTGATATAGATGATATTATAAGGTTCCTACACTTTGTAAAAAATCAGTAATCTAAGAATCATATTTGATGATGCTTATCTGAAATTAAATTCTAAAAATGTTATAGGTTTTTTGGTCAAATATGTGATTAAATCCAAGATTTTTGGGGATTTAAAACCTTTATATTGTGGAGTAATATTTGATTGAATTTCATATTCGAATATGTAAAATCATTATTTGTGATCAAAGTATAAATTTTCAGGAATCTGTTGACAAGAAAATATTATACAAATGAGAATCATGGAGAGTTTGCATATTTTATTCTTGAAATAGTATTTTCATATTCCTATCAATATAAAAAAGAGACAAAAATAAATAATAACAATTTAAGGATTTAAAATACATTACGGTGAACAAATATTATATATTTGTTGTATCAATGAATAAGAAAAATGAAAGAGATCAACATCTATTTTTTCTTTTTTGGAGGTTCTAGATTTAATTAATAATAATTATTTAAAATTAATCATTCCATTATACTATTTATAAATTTTAATTGGTTAATTATAGACATCATAAATGTTTATGTTCATTCCCTTACCTTTATAAACATCATAGTAAAAAGAGAAGATATGTTTCTATGTGGGATAAAAATCACTACACACAAGGAATATATTAATCCTTTCAGAAGGTAAGACTTTTTAACAAATGTGTTGTGTTCATTTTATTTCCTACACTATTATGTGTATTGAAATAACTCTATTGAAAAATCATATGATCATTTGGGTGTGATAAAAGTTATAAAGTAAAATTCAAAACCCCCTCAATTTTTACCGACCTATGAGTGATACTAATAATTGGTATTAGATCCATATTAACTATCTATTATTTCTATCTATAGTTTTATATGGATCATCAAATAATAGTTAATATAAAAGGAATACTTGTGTTTCAAGGAAGTGGGTTTCATTTTTAAAAAGATAGATTGGCACCCTAAATTATCTCCTTGGGACTTTATGTGCTCAATTCTATCCAATATAGATTCAATATGCCAAATGAGACATATACATTGTCTCCAATTGATATGAAAAATATTTAAATTGATGGAAATACAAAACATTCTTTATTTTCCCCTTTATCAGAAAAGGATATAACATTGTTTATGGGATATTGAACTAAAAAACCCATTTTGAGTAATCTTCATAACATCAATATAAAAAAAAGGCGAAGGAAGATAAATTATAGTTTAGTAGATAATAGTTTGAAGATATTATTATACAGGAATATGAAATAACTGATGACTCAATTACTAGGGACAACCTAGTTTATAATACTATTATAGGTTTCAGTTAACACTTGGAGATTCAATTTTGATAAAAAATATTATGAGAATTTTATTAGACTAGTTTGATGCTAATATATGCAATCCTCAAAAAAATAAACTTGATTATTACACCATTGATTAACCTCTCATCACTCTCCCCAATTATGAGATGCATGGAGGGGATTCTCTCAAAATAAAAGTAAAGAATTTGGAATAAATTTTATTTAAATAATTTAAATTTTTTAATATAGAATATAATATAATTTTGTAATAGGAAGAAGATAGAATGAAAGTAAATTTCGAGGCTCTCTTACTAAAGAAAAGAAACTTCATGGAATAAAGATGTAAGCATAAAGGAAAAATTCCATTTAAATTCTTTATACATGGTAAATTTGGCCACTTTTTTACCAACCATCCCTTGGAAATACGAGGAAAAAGTGACGATGAAGAATAATATATGAAGGCATCTAGTAAGAGAGATTTTATGAAGAGAAATTAGGTAATGGGAAAGAAGAAAATTTCATTAAAATTATTTAAAAGAAACATTCTGTCAGTTTAAGAAAGCATATTAGATTGAAAAGAAAGTTTCCCTAAAGAGGAATATCCCAAAAAATCTTCTTAAATAGTTCTCATGGAACAAGAATAATAATAAGACAATTTATTAGAAGATTAAGCACACATCAATAGTGAGCATACTGTAGATTAATTAGAAATATCCATGAAACATACTATGAGATTGGAGATTAAAATTTTATTGAATGATATTAGAAGTCTTAGAGAAGAAATTTTTATAAAAAAAATCTTAAAAACACAATCAAAATCCTAAATAGGGGTTTATTTTAGATATTGAATAGTTGAATCTTGAGAATGATAAGAAATATAATATCATCGATGACATTTATTTAAAAATTATTCTTAAGGATAATGATATAAAAAAATTTAGGATTTAGATTGGTGACATGAAAAAACACAAGTATAAATTTATAATTAAATTTAATAAGTATACTATGTGAATTATTAAATGTTTAAAGATTCAAGCTTCAAGTATTTATTATGTATAGAATGCAAGCCACAAGGATGAGGTATTTATTAAATCATTTACTAAAAATAATTTATCTCATATAAATGAATCTAGTGTTAAAAAACATTCTAGAGTGACTAAAATGTGTGAATAAAGGACTATATTTTCTCATATATAGAAAGAAAACTATTTATAAATTGAGTACATACCAATCTCAATAGTTAAAGAAATAATTACATTAAAGGGTTTTATTCGGTCAAATTAATTGAGGTCATGTAATAGAGTTATAAAATAACCCATACAACAATTTCATTATTATCAAGTAAAGAGGATTCAATTTTATTATTGGTTCTGTTGATTATTTGTACACAGATATTATAATTTTTGATATAACATTTCTCCACTGGGACTAATAATAGAGATAGAATGAAGGAAGAGATAAAAAACATAAATGAAAACCTGCTAAAATATTTATCATCATGAGAATAAAGCTGATGTGAATAATATTTTTGAGAGTATTCAAGAGGTATATCATAGTTGTGATAATAATTAAACACCTTAAATAATTTTGTTACATTAAATTCTAGCTTATATAAATCATCGTAATAAATTTAGAAATTTTCTAAATTAAATCCAAAACAGTCAAAAAAGAAAAATTTAGTTGATGTTTTAATTAAAAAATTTAAATTTTATTAGCTCATGGACCATGGTTTTTCATCTCACATTATATGTGATTTGAAAAAATCGAGAACTATTAAAAGATATGATGGAGTAAATGTCATATTTTTTAAGGATAGATCATTAAATATCAAATGAATTGTAAAGAAAATATTGAAAACAATTAAATTAATCTAGATTATGTCTTGTATGTTGATGGAAACATGTATAATCTATTAAGTGCATCACAAATTTTTGATGCTAAAAAAGAGTTTATATATAGAAAAATAGTTTTATAGTTATGATATTGAAATTTGGGTAAGTTGTAACAAAAGTTTTGAGAACCCTAGGTAACTTGTTTTATGTTAGAGAATCTAGGACATATTGTTAAATAAGCATGCAAGAAAAAAATAATCTGTGGTATAGAAGAGTTTACCACCTTGAACAAAAGAACATGAAAAAATATTTTAGAGAATTGGCTGTGATGAATAAAAATATTCTAAATCAATACACGGTTATAATTTGTAATACATACAAAAAAGTGAAACTCGTAAACAAAAGTCACAAAGGATTTGATATTCAAACCAAAAAACCATTAGAGTTAGTCATCTCTAATGTTTTTGGACCTATGGTAAAGAATTAAAAATGTTACGATAATTAGTTTATTACTTTCATTGATTAATTTATTAAGTTTAAATGCATTATATTCATTTCATACAAGTCTTAAGATATATATAGATTCAAAATATTTGTAAGATTAGTAGAAAAATAAATAGTCATATATATGAGTTATTAAGATCTGAAAATAGAATTAATTATACCAAAAAATGGTTCTATGAGAATCTTGATAAACATGGAACTATTCATGAGTTTAGTGTTATATATACTCCTCATCATAATGTGGTGGCTAAAAGTAAAAAATACAAGTCTAGTGGATATAGATAATAGCACATATAAAGCATGAAACATCAAGATATTACTGGATACATGTAATAAATAATACTGGAATTATTCAAAATAGATGTCTTTTGAGGAAAAACCCATATATGACTCCCTATGATTTGAAGTTCATGAAGAATCTCTATATTAAACACATTATGGTGTATTTAGTTATTTCTTTCTAAAAAAGAAAGATAAAATTGGTGGAAAATTTGATGAAATGGTATATGATTGAACATTCCTTGGATACAAACCAAATAGAAGTTCATTCAAATGTCATAATGAGAAAAAAAGGATTGCTGACTGTGATGATGTAATAGTCTTTGAAAATAAATAATAGGTTAAAAAAATAACAACATATAATATGATGAGGATTATATTTTTTGGTCTGAACTAGCTATATATTTTTAAGAAAAACTATATATTTAGATGAAGAAATAGATTATACCTATGAGATTGATGACGATGATAATGTAAATATCATTGGAACAAGTTAAAGGTTAAATAATCATATCAATGTTAAAAATATTATCAAAGATAATTATATTGAGGTTCAAATATGAAATCGTATCATGTCCATTAGTTGCACAAGTTTGTTATCAAAATATGAACCTCAAATAGTTGAAGAATAATTTTAGAATAAAGAATTAATTCAGGTAATGTATGAATTATTGGATCAAATAGGAAAAAAATGAACCGTGAACTTATTCCCATGTCCCAATAGAAAAATTTCATTAGATCAAAATTTGTTTTCATAAATTAGTTGGATGATAAAGGTGAAGTGGATAAGAATAATGTTATAATGGTTTGTAAGGGGTATTCATTAACTGATAGGGTTGAATTTGATGAAACATTTACTCCTGCTTCCCTACTTGAAACCATCATTATTTTCCTCCCTAATTTAGCTCAAAAATGCTTTAAAATTTTCTAAATAGATGTAAAATATTCATTTTCGAATTAAGGCCTAAATGAATATGTGTACATAGAATAACCCAAGGTATTTATGATGGTCTCATATGGAATCAATCTAGAGGAGTGAACACACAAATCTAAGTGAGAACAAAAGTTATTAAATATTATGAAGTAAAAATTATAAATTAAATTAAATTTAGAAAATTAATTATTAGTCTCATTTACATGGAATAATATAGGGTAGATATTGTTTATAAAAGTATTCTTTATTCCATATATCAATAAAATACTGAATAATCACTTATTTTGTAAGAAAATAGAATACGAATAAATATTTAAAACACATCTAATTATGACCTAATGTACAAAAAGAATGGTATGTTGGATCTGATGAATTTTATAGATGTTGACTAGAAAAGTGTAGTAGATAACAATAAGTCAATATTTTTTGAAGTATTATTAATTGGTAAAAATTATGTTAAATGTAATTTAAATAATAAATCATTAGGTACCTCGAGTTATACATAGGTTCAATAAAAGGATTCATCAGAAGAAGTTACTCAAATGATCTAGATGAAGACATAAATTGACGATCTTAATATTGAAGTAGAATATCCTATTGTAATTGATTAGGATAATAAAAATTCCACAATGTTTTCAAAAAATTCAGTATAATATTTCAGACCCAAACTCATTGATATTAGATTCCAATTTCTAAAGGAAAAGGTGGGTGAAGGTGTTTTGAAACTAGAGTTTTTTACTTCCAAGTAGAAAACAACTAGTATTCTTACCAAGCCACTTACATCTAATTCAGTTTATAAATTGTTGCTACAAATGGGAGTACATCCAACCAGTCAACACTCAAGTTTGTTAATATTTTATCTTCCTCTTATCTTTCTTGTATTTAAATCTTTATATAAGGAGGAGATGTATTATATTAGGGTAGTGAACTTATTTCCTTATTTATGATCAAAAGTTTAAATTATAATCAGTTTTAAATTTTTTTCTAAAAAAGTGGGTTTTAATGTTCATTATTATTAGTTTAGTGACTCAAGGCCCAGTTGGAACCTTATATAATTTTTTTAGAAAAATAAGCTACAATATTGATTTGAGTTCTATTGTTTTATGTATTTGATATGTTTATTGATGTTAAGAGATGAAAATTTAATATTTATTTATTCTTATAAATGGTAAGGATATCTTATTTTAATTGGGTGTATAGGGGTGGGTTGAATATTTGAAATTGAGATACTTCTCTTTGGGTTTTTTTGATTGATACGATTGATTCATTATAAAGGTAACACCAGCTACGATAGTTTACTTAATGGGAAACATAGGATTTTGGTTTGGGACCTAGGAAAATTACCAATAGGCATGTAATATTCTCTCCCTATCATTACATTACACAACTATGTGACAAAAAATAATATGATATAAATATTATGGTTTTGGTTCCATTAGATGTGTTTCGCGATGATTCTAATAATGTGATGATTCTCTCCTTGGTCTCCTACATGAATTTCGATATGATTGGTTTTGATCTTGATAATGTATGTGGATCCTTAGAGTTCCATAACCTCAACTACCTTAGGGATTCTCCCATGATACTTGTTTTCAAATGTTTCATTAAATTTGATTTATTTTATCCATATTTTAGTAGATGTTATTACTCATTATTTTTTATTAAAATTATATTAATTTAGTAGATGATACTTATCTTTACATTCAATTTCATTTAGTATTTATTTTCATGTGATATTGTTTTATATCTTTACTATACATGGGATTACTCATATGTATATTGTTTTTGTTTTTAGTCTTCATTTATTCTATTATCAATATAAAAATAATTTATCAGATGAATTTAGAATTAAATTTGTGAATAAATTATTTTAAAACCACTCATAAATATTCAATGGTTTTGAAATCATCTTATAAATTATTTAAAGAAAATGGTTTTAAGTGGATTTCATAGAACTCGTCATTTTAACTCATAATAAAGTGGGTCAATTTTAAAAATGGGAAACCCAAAATTTGAATATGTTTTTTCATTTTCTAGAATAATAAAGGATTAACATCAAAAATTGTATTTCAATCTATAAATTTTGTAATATTTTAAAAAAAGGAAATCCAAAGACTGTTTGGTGAAATTCCACCGTGTTTTTTTATCAGAACCTTATTACACAACTTGGTGTGAGTAGGCCAGGTGGATTTTCTATGTTCAAGTTTTTGAGAAGACCCTTCTCATAAATTGGATATGATGATGAGGTTGTATGGTGACCTTGGATAATGAGGAGATAAATAGTTTTTTATTTTTGGTATTCTTTTTTCCCCGTTGTACCATGTATGTATCATCCATTTTGACCTTTGTGTATTCTAGGATTTTTATTCATTCTTATTGTATATATTTTATACTATATGGATGTGAGTTGTTTGTTTATTTATAGTTAGTCCTTATTTAATTTATTTATATTTAAAACTTATTATTTGGTATTTCATTAAAGTCCAACACATTGATTTACCATATTAGATTTTTGATAAGAACTCCACTACATGTTTATTATTTATTAATGGTAGAAAATATTACCAAGAGTGTATACAAGATTCTTAGGAAATAGTTACCAGCCAGAAGGGATCGATAATTCCCTTTGATCCTTGTTATATATTGGTTGGGTTCCCTCAGTTAGGGTTGATCTAGGTTGGTTTGTGAAAAATGGTTTCTATTATGGTTCTTGAAATGGAATTCATTTTAAATGGAGGGGTTCTAGAAATATAAATAAATTTGATAAAATCTTACCCAATGTTATCAAAATGTTTAGCATAGGTGAGAAAGAAATTTGATTCATAGGATTTTGTGTTATGATGACAGTACTAAAGGGTAATGGTTTAATCCTATAAGAAAATACTTAATGGTATAGTAACAAACCATGGTATTTAAAAACCAAAGGAGCTTCTAGGAAGAAGGAGAAATGTTTCCATTTCATGGATTTTTCAAAAATTACTAATGGATTTGTAAAACCTCAGGTAATTTCCATGTAATATATTAATATTATTAAAATAAATTAATAAATTTTAAAGGGTATATGATTCCAACTGTGATTGTTTCATATGATTCAAATATAAAGAAGTTAAAAATCATATAATGATTTAGAAAATATTATAATTTGAATTCAAAGTATGAATCAATGTGTTGCTACATCAAGGAATTGAATAAAAAAGATTATTTTATTCTATTATGGATCTAAATAAAGGGTTAATATTCTCATCTTACTCCTCTTATATGATATTATATATTTCTTATTAATAAAGTGTTATTATGAACAATATGATATGATGGTCTTGATATATATCGTTTATGATTCCTTAGACTAGATATCATTTCGGTTAAAGAGATAAGAAAAAATATTTTTATCTAGGATACATGTATTTTTAGTTATGATAAAATTTTTACCCTAGATATTTGTTAAAATATGTTTAAAGGAGTTCGCATCACACAAATAGTGGAAAATTTTAAAGATTTAATCATTTTTCTAAAATATTACTCAATATATATTGAATAAAATATGAGGTATGGTTATTAATAGCTTATTTTTAACTATTTTGTGTATATTATCATGATATAATGAAGAAAATATAGTTCCTAAGAGGGTAATGGGAGTATATTTGTACTTGGAGAAGCTTAAGTATAAAAAATAAAAGTTCATCTTGTAAAAATTCAAAGACAATGTCACTTAATATATGTTGGTTCCAAAATATGTGTAGAGGAAACAATTCACAAAGGTCACACCGATTCCAAACATTCTACTTCACTATGTTCCTTCATGGTGCCCCTCATCACCGCGACCGACACAAAGCAGGGGCCCCTCTGTGACCGCCACAAAGTAAAAGAGGCGGGAGAATCTGTGGTTATGATGAAATTTATGGAAAGATTCATGTCGCAGATGGAAACTAGATCACCTCTTCGATCCCTTGGAAATTGACGAAATCCTCTTTGAGAACTGTATAGGGAATAAAGGAGGCCTCTATGCTGAGGAGGGGATGACAATTGACTCCACGGTTACGAAAAACTTGACATAATCTACTTCTGATCGGAAAGCACCATGTGGATTCGTAGAGAGAAATAAGAGCTCTGTGCCGCCTCTTTCCTATAAATACCAAGCTTCCCACTTAACCAAAATATAGATACAATGATGTTTTTCCATTTCATCTCTCAAATTAGAAATCACATTTTGCGCTATGAAACATTGAGAAAATGAGCTCTTCATGGTATTTGAGCCCTACAAAGTACCTTTTCCTTAGCACAAATACAACTCCTCTTCAAGCAAGGTTTCCCTTTGTGAAGACCATGGGTCATCACAAAGGAATGATCTCTCTAAGGGGAATCGAGTCTTCGCCATGCACTCATTCTTCGTGAAGTACCATCCATGAACATGTAAACCCTATGCCCAGGAAGGATCACTGTGCTTCACGAAGTACATTTCTTTGAAGTGCCATGATTTTCACGGTACCCATGCTCTATGAATTCCTACTCTGCAAAAGCTGTTTCACTTCACAAATCATCCTTTATATGCATATATACCCCATGCATAGGCTAGGCCACTCCACTTCGTGAAGGATACCCCTTCATGGAGTCTTTACACTTTGTGGGGCATCAAATCTTTGCAAGGTCCCTTCCTATGAATACCTTTTCTTCACAACCCCTTTTCCTATATGACCCTTTAGGTTTGTACGAAGTGATATAATGGTCCCTTTGGTGGTGCTTCATATCATGTTTCTTATCCACATTCTTCTTTGTAGAGGCACGCTAACAGCTATTTCTTCTTTTCATAGCCATGCTAATGTGAGCCCCTTAATGGATCACTCTATAAAACCACATCACCATGGAATTTATGATGCCTGCCCTTCCCCTAGGGTGGGTGGGTATCAGTCACATAAGTCCTAAGGGTGTGGAGTGACCCACCTCGTCTGAGCTATAGGATGCTAAACTGCCAAGAACCATCGTCCTCAGCACATGACATTAAACTATAGCCTCGTCCCATGTGATATACATGGGGTGCCCTATCTCAGACATTATCCACACCCACTGGTCTCCAAAAGTTTCATATCTTCCTTAAATGGAATGAGATCTCCCTTTCTATAATGAAATCTATCCGTGAGAAAGGGAAACCATCTTGGTATAAGATCCAAGACATTCTTGCAGGAGGTATCATCCTTGCTCATCCTCTCTTATTTCGTGCACAAAGGCTAGAGGAGAGATGGGAATCAGGACCTTTGTTATCCCATACCTCTCCCTTTGGGATTTATCTCCATCAGGTCTCAATCCTGGAGTAATTCCCAATCTACATCTACCTAGGCTACTAACCATGCGTAAGCCCCACTTTATTCTTTACAGATAGACCTTTTGTGACATGGTCTTCATGTCTTTTTTGCCTCTTGTTTCTTGCACTAAGAATAAAACAAATGGTATTAGAGTAATCATCAACTATCGAATCCATCCTGGGCAGCTTTAGTGTGTAATCCCCCAGCCCCCTTATGAAAAATGAAGACATTGATCCTTGCCCCTTTCTAATCAGGGTACGTTGGAAACATCCCTGAGGTTCACACCCAACACCAATTGGTCCTGACTACTTCATGTCGGTTCACCCTCATCCTGCATTATGTTAAACTATATACCCCCATTTTTTCCAGCATCATGCTAAAATTTATACATCTAAACTATGTGGGTTTTGATCCCTCTCTCCTAGACATGCTACATAGGAAGCCTCCCTAAGGTTCAACCCCATTCAGTGGTAAGTTGTTGTAGTCCCCAACCTAAAGTAAGCCATTGTAGCTCCTAACCAATGGTAACCCATTGTGGTCCCCTTTGTTGGAATCCATTTGTCTCATCCACACCTGAGAATTAGATCAGTCTTGGGCTTCTAACCATGTGTAATCCCCCAACATCATCTTTGGTTCACTGTCGTCCACGCACACCCCGATCCTATGCCTCCTTCGAACTACATGGGTTTTGATCCCTATCTTCTTGACAAGGTATGTAGGAAGCCTCCCTGAGGTTCAACCCCAGACACAGGTAAACTGTGGTGTCCCCTTTGTTGGGACCTGCATCCTTGGTCCGTTCTAGTGATTCCATACCACATCTTGGGATGCTAACCATGCGTAAGCCCCACTATGTCGGCAGGTCACTATCCTTTGTGTACACCACGATTCCATGCCCCCACCAAACTACACAGACTTAGATTCTCTACCATGGGGATACATAGGAATCCTCCCTGAGGTTCAATCCCAACATCACTAACAACTTCACATTGGTTCCATCCCCACTCACTCTATCCTTCGACACTCCATCCATACCCATCTTGATTCTTACCCGGGAAGCCACATCCTTGTGAGATCATGCCATTCATCCCATCGCTGCTCCTTATGGCACCCAAGAATCTAAACATGTATAATCCCCACACAATACCTAACTATCCAACCAATATGTCCCCTCTTGTGATGGGCCTCTATCCATTAGTAAGACCTAACATGTCTTTGGGTCGTTTTCCTTTGTGTACACCCCAATATCATGTCTCACCCATTCAAACTACATGGGTTTTGATCCTTGTCTTCTAGATAGGGTACATAGGAAGCCTTCATGATGTTCAAACCCAGACAATGGTAGACCTTGGTTTCCCCCTTTATTGGGTTCACTTTCCCAGATCCTCCCTCAGTAGTGTCTTGATCATAATTCATGGTGTTATATATTCCCTTTATGGGGCACACCACCTTGGGTCCTATATCATTGACAGTTCTGATCCATCCACATGGTAAACACTCTAAGTGCTCCATTCTAGGGATGTACCAATATGATCTACCTCTATGGGGAATTCTGATCCCTCTCATACCATCTCTGAAATAATCTAAACTCACAACATACCCTTTTTCAAACATGGAAAGCGAAGGAAATCCTTAGAGACATGCCTATGGAATATAATTTCACACACTCTACGTGGGATGCCTCAAGATTCTGTGGCCTTGAGAAACCCTATCATAAGGGGAAGAAAACTAGATGCATCAGTGTTTCAGTGTCTAGACACGCTAGTGATGTTCAACGTGACTACCCCCTGATCGGAGGTTGATGCCCTGACTTGAACCCTTGGAATCCCTTGACAGAAGTAGTGTAATTAACATGCATCCAAAAAGATATGGCACTGGTAATAGTTTCACGAAAAATATCTTAATCTATAAGGGAGACCCAGACTAGGTGATGAATTCTAAGGAGGAATCCATGGAAGGGGGGAACGATATACCATCACCCTATTTAGATCGATGAGAAAAAGTCTTAGAAGAAGTGACAGATTCCACAATACTTTGGAAAGAGGGGAAGTGGGGAAACAATACAGTGTATCCTCGATAGACGGATTCATGCCCTAGTGAAAGCATCAGAAACTGAAATGGTGAACCCAACTTGAAATTATTCTCCTCAATGTGGAGATTAGTAGCATTTGAGAAATCAGTGAATAGGAGTGTCACTAGATCCAGTTATTCGGTGCCAGGTCTTGCCAAGCAAATACTAGTCTAGGCATGGAACTCACTTGAGATTGGGGTTGTTGAATATTGTACATCCCATTCTGCAACAATGTTAGCGTGGATCCTTTTTAACAATCGTGTAATATGGAATAACATTGGGGAACTATATGTTTCTTTCTTCCTTTCAGTGCTAATGGTTGAATCTCCCTGCTTTGATGGACCCAAGATAGGATAGGGAACTGATCACCACCCACCCACTGATGTAGGGTCCAGGGAAACACTAATGTGGTAATTATGTGCTGCCTTATCTATTATGTGATGGCCTACACATCCACAGATGCTGGGTGCCCACAACCCATTTCACCATCTGAAATCTTTCAAAAGAGGGTGATTAACGACCTCATCTGATGATACGGGGAAGAAGGGATTATCCCAACTCAGGATATGGCCTGAAAATATCTCAATGCTTATGCACCTCACCATCACCACCACCCCCATGGGCCGCGCAGGGATCCACTACTCCCCACTCCAACCTACAACCATTTCGACAGCATCTCCCTGGAATTATTTGATGACTCTCTCCCTTACGCCAATGAGGTGAGGGATGTCCGGGCCATCCTAGGGGCCACCAAGAAGGGCTACCACCAGGCCATTTCAGCACCGCCACCAGGCCCATAGGATGAGTATTAGGTGTGTTATGCACATTCACCACCGGCCCTGGTCCGGGTAACCCGATGCCAACATCGGGTGCAAGCTGAGGAGGGAACCCGCCAGAAGGCGTCATCATCAACAACTACAATGGACCACTCCACTGCCAACACATATCATCAATACCCTATTTATACTAAAAATGGGAATTCATACCCCCAAACCAGATTGAGGCCCCAACCGCCCCATGGTAAGGTTGGGACAACTCTCCAAAACGCCAAAATAGGGGGCATCCATTGCGGACCGACCCACGATGATGAAATAAAATACAAAGGTCTTCCCTATGCTGCCATCGATGAGAGCACAAGTCCTCCCCTCTCCCATGCTCAATGTGGAGGTACTCCCCATGCCACAGTTAGTCTGAGTGAAGGCAATCCCTGACACACTGACATCCAACACTGAGGTTTCTTTCGCACCTATGATCCCAGGTATGGATCTGTCCCTCCTGTCACAGATCGTCGATGATAAGATCATACTTATTCGGTCAACCACCATCATTGGTGTCTTACCCATGTTCTTACTGAAACCGATGAAGGTCCTCCTCATCCAGGAAATCAGAGAAGTGGGGGTCTGCCCTGCTTCATTGGCATCCAATGCGGAGGTCTTCCCTTTGTTCAGTTTAACCAGTACAAAAACCCTCCTTGTACTATCACTGCTAAGGGAAACAAGAAAGGAGGTACTTCCCATGATCCAACAAGTTCTAGTGGAGGTCCTTCCCAAAATAGAATCTACCCCAGGGATTCTATCCATGTACTTCCAGCAAACACGGAGGCCCTCCCCTTATTTCTTTATAATTTTTTATGTGTGCTCCTCGCACCCTAGCTCACCCAGGAGGAAGTCCTCTCTGCCCCATAATCAGTTTGGCCAAAGGTCCTCCTCATTTCCAAAGACTACCCTATCCCGAAAAACCATCATGGGATAAGAGGGTGATTTTTCGCCACTAAAGGAATAATACTAATATGTTTCAGACTATGATTAAACCTATCTTCCTTTCATATTCTGAGGCACAATGCAATTTGGTAATGGAACCCATACCTCAATCCTCCATGTTAGGGGATGGGGAAGAAACAAGGTGTATTAGCCTCATCCTTTTGGAATGTGAGGTCCATCAGATTCCTACCTCCTTCCGCTGATACATCCAGGAAGAGGAATATTTGGCCTCATTCCAGGGCTTGTCCATGCAATCCTACCCATTATCTACATGATCATTATCTACCTCAACCAGAGATCATTGAGAGTTGTTTTGGGGACCAACAAAGGAAAAACAACAAGATGACCCACTGTTAGTAACCGCATCCCTTACATGGAAATCTAAGGATTTTAGCCCATCTTATCAAGATGGGGTGGCTCAGTAATCACATTACATTGAGGATATCCCAAGATTCAATTGCTTATCAGCTCATTTGTTGTATTCTCCACCGGAAAGTCTACCATCTCAATTGTCAGATTCAGTTCCATTACCAGTCCCTCAGCCGCCCCTAGTTGATGACTGGGGAAACCAAGGGCTGGATATCAAGACTAAGATTAGGAGCTTGTGAGACATCCTTGTATTAGATCATTTCCCAGATATTTTCTGGCCATTTGCAACCATGAACTTCCGTGCATTAGAATCGCTTACTGAGGAGGAGGTCGCATGCTTTCCCGAAACCCTCTAGGCGATACACTTTCATATCCGATATCAGAAAGTGGATTACCCGAAGGGTTAGGAACACTTTGAAGATATTGTCCAGCAATTCCGTAAGGTCGACATAGATGCGATACCCGTGGCCCAGATTCCTAAGTTCCCTGATCACCATCAGACCCTCCAGCAATGATGAGTTCAGATATTTAAAGTGCTCCACATGATTATAAAGGAGGCTTACCCCCCATGTTCAGGTCTGTTGTTGGGGTAGTATGCGGCCCTTCATTTTAGTTCTTTCTGTAACTAGCCCAACTTTCTAGGAGATATTAAGGATATTCCTCCAGGTATAGTCACAATTAACATGGCCGACCTATCAGAAGGAAAGAATGAGCAGGAGATCCTTGAAGAGAATGTACCCCTTGAGAGAGTTCCACAACTATTTGATCCATTGGAAAGGGTTACTCACCAGCAATGAAATTTATTGGGGATTCCCATACCTACCTAGTCATTAGACCTCATCTAAAATCCCAAAAAGGGGAAAAATAATCTTGGGTTTGTCAAACCCTCTGACCGGTTTGGATCATTTCAAAAAATGAAAGATGATCTAGAAAAGGCATCGTTGCATAAATAGATCATAGAGAATAAGAATATGGTCGATGACCTCCTTACGAAATGTGCTATAGAGTGGAGAATAGACTACATTGATCCTCGACTAGTGCATCAGGGGCGGGTAAAACTTATCCTCGACGAGTTTCCTCTGGGCGACCTTGATCATCCTTCCCACATAGAAAGGTTAGAATCTGGAGATTATGGAAAGAGGGTGAAGTATGTATCACCCAATCCAATGAGTGGTGTGATAATCCCCGAGACCCATATCAGCTTCCCCCAGCCGCTTTAAAGGTAGTTCCCCTAGCAGTCTTGTAGGTCATCCAACCAGCCACTCCACAAACCACTGTGCTTGCTTATCAAGTTGAAGAACCTGTCATTGCACTGGTGGTCAGGGATCCTTGTCAAGATAGTAACTCTTGCCTAGATGATCCAATGGCGGTTCTCATTTCCCACCTCAAGGCTTTGGAAACTCGACCGGTGGAAATATTTCCTGATGAAAAGCCATATATGGCATGGGTAGATGATATTCTATCACCTACTAGTTTTGGAAACTTTAAATTATCCCATTTAATGGGATGAGTGATTCATTGCAGCATCTGAACCACTTAATCTCAAGGCATGGACCAATTCTGGGGACTACAGTATAGCAAGATGCCAGCAAACTATGGTGTTTCATACAAACATTGGAAGGACCCATGTTTTTTTTGGTAAAACCAGTTCCCTATTGGGCCAGTAGCTGGATAAGAGGATCTTCATAGGAAGTTTCTCTTCTAGTTCAACTCCACCACCCAGATGATGAGTATTGAATATATCTTTAGGTTTAAGGAGAGGCCTGATGAGTGTGTCATGGAATTTGTCGCCCGGTGGAAAGTTCGCACCTACTCCCTAGATATTCCACAGACTCGGGAACAATAGCTGACAATGTGTGCGCGGAATGTCAAAACTTAATTGGTCCCCTCTCTCATCACATGGAATTACCCCAAGGTATTTTTATATTTCTTTGACAAATCCCATTGTCTAGTGGAAGCCTTATAGCATGCCAAGCAAGAACGTCTGTCGCCTCATGTTGTTCCTGAGATAAGGGCCCCAAAGGCCTAGCCCAGTGTCATAGCCCAAATAGAGGCCCCTAGGTAGATGGATTTATAACCAGTGAAGCCACCTCCATAGCCTTGTAGAGGCCATCCACATTAGGCATAGCCTCCGGCCTAGAAACAACCACCCCATAATCGGTAAGCACCCCCACGTAACGCGCCATCACCACCATGGTGAGATAACCAGGTTTCACCTCCTCGACAGGCTTCTCCAGCCCCTCCTCAGAGACTGGTTCCTAGAGACCCCTTCCGAGATAGATGGAATCAGACTTACTCATTAAACAGGACTCAGGTCCCCAGTTATTTCCATTGTGCCTTGGAATAGGGAATCCAATGGTTCTTGAAATGCAAAAAACTTGAAGAGGTTGATCTCACTGATCCCCCCAATTACTACCCCTATCACTAGATTCTGGTGCATACCAGCAAGCAGAGATATGTGTTTAAAGTCGGGATCCAAGACCAAGTAGATAATAACATAGTCATATTAGGCCCAACCCTGACATAGGTGGCTTGTGTATTCATATAGCCTGATAGCGACGGTGACAACGAAGGTGAGTGGTAGCAGGTTCCCAACTGTGGGTTACAAAAATATGATGACTGGATGGAATGAAATGTAGTCTCTTGTGCTCATGGTATTATCTGTGCATGTCTAAATTGATCAGAGCCTTCAGTAGTTTCCACGTCACCTACAACCAGTACTTCTGTGTTGATATCTCAACCTTCCTTCTGTAAGAAGGGAAAGCACCGATGGTGAAAGGAGAAGAAATGTCCCCCCCTGATGCCTTCATCTTCCCATACTATTTGATATTTCAGGCCTCAAAAGTTAGATAATGACCCCAAAATCCTTCTAGTGATGGAGGATTCTTCAAGTGATGACCAAGGGTACACTTTAGTTAACACCATTGAGCTGGTAAACCCCAACTTGATTCCCGATGATGAGGAGCGCCAGGTGGATCCTCCCAATGTCCCCAACTGATGCCAGCATTGACAGAGCTATAATTACATGAGTTATAGGGATGCATTGTTCGGTGCCTCTAGCCAGGTTGTGCATGCCATCAAAACAAGACAATAGGCCCATCATAGAGCTCGACATGCATAGCCTTCTCATCCTGTCTCACCAAGTCTAACTTCACCATTGTTTGTGCTAATTGATTAGGTGGAGGAACGCTGAACATGCTATGATCATCCATGTTCTGTTGCAGATTAGAATCAGTCATATATATCTTTTTTGGTATTCACTCTATGTGTTTCGACTAGTGTGCAACGGGATATTCCCAACACTAGTGGGTCGTCGGTTCATCCAGAAGGGCCCTTCATTCCTCCTACCACATAATGAACTCCCGTAATCAAAAGTACAAACTTGGAATGGAAGTATTATGTCCTTATGAATCTTTCCATCATCCCTATGATGCTCCTTATCCTTTAGGCTCTTTTATTGTCAGCATATATGCATGAAGCCCTCGCTGAGCCTTTAAGAACCCCCCTCCAGTTTGAGACGGAGGTATCAGCTGTAAAATCTTTCCATGCTAATACATTCGATCATGATGAATGTTAGACTATCATCTCTTTATATAGAGAAGATGATGGTTATCCCATACAGGGGCACATCTTCACATTGTACATCACTAGATATTTCAATGGCGTGTAGGTTCATTATTGTCCTGTCAACAAAGGGTTAGAGATTATCCTTATCCCAACCCAGATACTCTGAAAGATGCATTTGTGTAATGATGATATGAGCCCCTCTGACCTAAAAATTCAAGGTTATGATAGGATGGAATAGACACCAGTTGGAAAGATCCACCTGAAGACCCAGTTCGGTGGCCTGGTAGCTAGCAATGAGTTCACTTTTTTCTCAAAAGACACTGCCTACAATGCGTTTCTGGGTTGGCCATGGATCCACCTTCACACAACGGTCCCTTATTCATATCACCAATGCCTTAAATACTCTATTAATATTTGAGTAGGAATACTCCAAGGTGATTCATATCCCTTCGCCTCTTTTGAAGCCTATTACTGAGATGCCAACTATTATAAGAGCAAGGACACGCATATTCAAGATAATGAGGTTAAACTCGCTACGGCTACGACCAGCCTGTGGAGAGCCCCAGACGATGCCTACATCTTCCCGATCCACTGATTGGGGGAAAAAAATCCAGATTTGGGGCAATTCTTTATTGTATCTAGAACAAGGGGGAATCACATACCGAAGTATATGGTATTCCAAAGGACCTCCTCATATTCCTATAAAAATCAGGCTCGGGTGATCTCATAGCCTCCTACTCTCATAAGGTATCGGGAAGTCCACCCCATGGCAACGACAATCTGGTATACTTGCGTGTTTCACTGGGCTGGGATAAAATGAATCAAGATGATGCACAACCATTTATTGTATTTCATCAATAATGGCCCCTTGGGCTAATGTCTAGATGGGATTTGGTCAACAACATTCATCACTATGGTTTCGGTAGTACGGGAGCCCCCCGATGTAGTGTCCACCGCATCCCTAGCTGGCACCAGTGTCCCATTGGGATCTGTCGATTCAGTGTATGTTTCTTCGATTGAGAATACCTCCTCCATAAGTGAATAAGAGGATTTAGAGGATGATCCTCCCACTATTGAAGAGGGTGTCACTACCACAATCGATGAATTGGTACATGTGAACCTCAGTAATGAGATGAATCCGAAACCCACATTGATCAGTGCCTCTATGCCTATCGAAGAGAAAAAATGGCATGTGGACTTCTTGAATAAACATAATGATGTATTTTCCTGGAGTTATGATGAGATTCCTGGACTAGATCCCCAAGTTGTTGTCCACCACCTTGGCCTGCTAGTGAAGCATTACGGGTTCAAATAGCCTCCCAGAAAGATGCACCCTTCTCACGGTGCCTTGGTTGAGGTCGAGGTTGATAATCTCATAAGAGAAAAAATTATGAAGGAAGTCAAGTACCCTATATGTTTGGATAAAATTGTTCCCATAAGGAAGAATAACAGAAATATTAGATTCTTCATCGGATTTCGGGATCTCAACCATCACTGTCCGAAGGATGAATTTCCCCTTAATATGAAGGAACTATTGATTGATACCACCACTGGGTTCCGGGCTCTCTTCTGCATTGATGGTTATTTTGGGTATAACAAAATTTGAATGGCCCTTGAGAATGAAGATTCTACAGCTTTCAGGGCACAACAAGGTACTTTTTTCTACTAGGTAATGCCCTTCGGTCTAAAGAATATAGGTTCCACATATCAGCGTGCCATGCATCACATATTTACGCTAATCCTAAAGATATTGATGGAATACTATGTGCATGATCTTGTGCTCAAATCTCATCAGTGCCAGGACCATCTCAAAGATCTTGAGAAAGTGTTAAGATTCCTCCATTCTCATCATCTGAATATGAACCAATTGAAGTGCGCATTTGGGGTCACCTCTAGAAAGTTTCTCAACTTTGTTTTCAGGTACAGAAGCATCAAGATCAATTTATATAATTTTAAGGCCAATAGTCAGATGTCTTCTCTAAGAAATAAAACAGTACCTATTACAACCTCCATTTCTGATGCCACCTATCTCTGGAAATCATCTGGTACTTTATATGGCCGCTCTATAAGGATATCTCGGTGCCTTTCTAGCCCAGAAGAACAATGAGGGAACATAGAACATTTTATACTATCTTAGTCGCATGCTCCTCGATGCGGAGACCAAATATTCTTCTTTTGAGAAAAGATTCCTCACACTGGTATTCACAGTGCATAAACTGCAACACTACTTGCAGCATCATGAGATATGGATAGTGTCTCCATTGGATTCATTGAAGTACATTCTAAACTTCCACATGTTGAAAGATTGTCTAGCTCGGTGGGTAGTGATCCTCCAGTAGATTGACATTAGGTTTGACCCCTATAAGTCCATTAAGAGACAGACATTGGCAGAATTCTTTGCCACCCATCCAGCTCCCGCATACCAGTCTCTATATCTTTATTTTCCTAATGAGGAAAAACTCTCAGTTAAATAAGCCATTCTATGTTCAAAAACACACTTTTATGGTGCTTCTCAAAGCCATACCGAAAAAAGACTCAACGACCCCACACTCAATAGAGTGGGCCTGGGAATCATATTCATCACGCCAAAACTAGATGTTCTACCATATTCATTTTTTTGTTAGAAGGCTATAACAATAATATTGCAAAGTATCGAGATCTCATTAATGGTCTCATTCTGGCCCTTGAGATTGATTTTCCCCACGTACACAAAAAAGGGGACTTCAAACTTGTCATTAAATAGATCAATAGTGACTACACTGTTAAGAAGTCGGAGCTCGTACCATTATTGGAACATACCCGCCGATTGATGGCCTAGTTCCCATCTCGGCTAGAAGTTACTCATGACCCTCATTCATAGAATGGTCAAACCGAAGCCTTGTCCAGCATGGATTCATATCATTAAGAACCTGATGAGGATGATTTGATTATTCATGTGGTTCACCAGAGATTCCTTACTCCCATCACTCTGGACAATGATGATACCCCACAGGTAAGCCACCTTACCACTGAAGCCCCCACATTAGGACCCCCAGGTCCCCCTTCCAGAGTGATGGAGGTGACTCTCTACTGGAGGACCCCCTATATCAAGTATCTCCAGTACAACAATTTCCTAATAGATCAAGCCAAGCATGAGTGAATCTGACACCGCACATTGTAGTTTACCCTCCAGAGTGGTCCCGGTCTTGAGAAGATCCTATATAGATATAGGTTTTCTGGGGTTATCCTCCATTGAATTCATGTAGGTGGTATTTATGAGGTCATATAGAAGGTTCATGCAAGTTCCTGCAGGGCTAATCATACAGGACCAAAACTCTCTCACCATATCTGGAGATTGGAAAATTTTTGGCCCACCATGATCTATGACTGTATCGATATTTCCAATAGGTTCCATACATTCCAAATCCATGATGATTTTGTGAATTGGACACCAAATAATCTCCACACTACCAAGTACTGTTGGCACTTTGCGGTTTAAGGACTTTAGGTATGGAGACCATATCCACCCGCGACAGTCCGCCAGTGCAAGTTCATCCAGACCACTATGGATTTCTTTTTAATGTGAGAAGAGATAGTTTTAATCAAAGAGTTTAAGTCCCATTCTATTATCTAATTTGTGAGGTCTAATATCATCTACAAATTTAGAGTCCCTCATGCCATCCTCACCGATAACAACAGAAATTTCCAATTAGTTGAACTAAAGAAGTTGAATGCCTAGTACGACATCCATTCTAACCATACATTATGATATCATGCATAAGAAAATGGGTAGATAAAGGAATTCAAAAAAACCCTCTACAACATTATATAGAATATGGTTTGTCTGAACAAGAAGAGTTGGCTGAAAAAACTCCCCAACGCTCTCTGGGCTTATCAGATGATGACTTGTAATTCCACTCAAGTGACCCCATATTACCCGGTGTATAGAATAGAAACAGTTCTTCCCATCAATATTCAGTTTCCATCATTGAGTATAGCTATATATGATCATCAGACACTAGATAAGGTAGCTGAAATCCACATGGTTAAGCTGGAAGTGCTCAACAAGAACATACTTTGTGTCGTGCACAATCTGGAGAGGCATCAGAATAAGATAGTTAGAGATTTCAACAATAAAGGTTTCCTCCATTCATTTATACAAGGTGACATAGTATTGGCCTTGAGAACACGAATGATACCTGGTAGGAAACCACCAGAGTTGGAGCCCATGTGGTAATGACCTTACATTATTAACAAGGTTTACCCAAATGGCGTGTACTCTTTGGTTACCTTGGATGGTGAGCGGATTACTCCTCCCACCAATGAAAAATTCCTCAAGCAGTACATCGCTTGAGTAATCGGCTTTGGTTTGGCATGACTTTAAACTATTTTGTCTCTGCCACATGTCATTAAAATGTGTGATCCTTCCTAGATGAAGGATGTAAAACTACCCACCAATTGTGCTGTATGACGATAAAATACAAAATAATCCGAGATCTATGACCTTAAACTATGATCACCTCACATCCTCACTACATGGCGTTAAACTACACAACATCTCAATAACTATGTCTTTCTTGATTCTCATCCTAATGGGATACATAGAAATGCTCAGACACTTCATCTTAGAGTATAACACCCAAATTCTTCTCTTTGAATTCACTTAGGTATAGTTCTCCTGGAGGATCACACACAGTGTAGTGTAGAATTATTTGGCCCCATTTATGTAGAGTTTAAAATGATTTCACCATGTGACCCTCCCATTCTTCTATCCTCGCACATCCTCGCCGCATGACGTTAAACTACATGGACCTTTCAGAACTACGTGTGGATTGATTCCCATCCTTATGGAATATATAGGTATTCTCGAACATTTTGTCCATAGGCCCAGCCCCATACTTTGTGATCTCTCTTGGGTATAGCCCCTTGGAATGGATTCTTCCCAAAACACATGATGCTGGGTCAGCTTCGTTTTCCCTCATTCATGTTGGGTATATCATGACTACACCATGTACCCCCCTCCTTGGAGATCTCATGTTCTCTCATCTTTACCACATGATGTTAAACTTCATGGACATATTCACAGTTTATACATCACATCATTTGGGTTTCCATCAACATTCACATATGAAAGGACCCCCAAATGGTACAAATAATCGGCCTTATGGATTGCCTATCGGTTCGAACGAACGTCCTGAATGGATTTGAATGAAAATTTGACACATGTCCTACATTGTAAATTTGGTCTGTGGTCGATGCTTATTTTTTGTTCCCATTTTTAGTCACCTGATATGGAAACTTTGATTCGAACACGGTCAATAGGAATCCTCCATCATCATCACCACCTGTATATGTTCCAAGTGTTGGGTGAAATGATTCATTTTGTCCTTCTATACCTTTTAATGTCATTCCTCGAGAAGGGATGTTGGATTGAACCCACCCGACCACTCTCTTCATTTTTGTGCCCTTTTATATTTCGGATAACCTGATCACAATCTTTTTTCCAACAATGAGCATTTCTTACGTGGGATTAGGAGACTGGGTAAGGCAATACCCATATAAAGGGTGATGTAATCATGATCCGAGCTCTAAGACCTTAAAACTAAGATTCAAACACCTTGGCCACATGCCATTACATTGTAAAACACTTGTAGAACTCTGTAAGGATTGATTACCATCCTCATGGGATATGTAGGAATTCCCAAACATTTCTTCTTTAGGTCCATCCTTAAGTATCTCAAATCTTGTCCTCTTTCTGGCCCCTTGTCTCAAACTCTATTGGGATCATGTGGTCATAAGTACCACTTGGGTCCTCATTCACATCATGATTAGAAATAACTACACCATGTGCCTCCCTTTTCATTGGAATGGGATTCAAATCCATTTATCTGACATGTCTCATTAGAATACTCAAATTCATTGTTTTAAAGAGCCCAAAGTGTGGAATTCTTTCATGGAAATTATTTCATATCCATTCTTAATGATCCCTTTTTCGTACTTTCCATCATATTCCATGTCTGAAGGGCCCCCCTCTATAGCCATGTCTCATGCCACATTGTCTCACCTACCATCTTGGGCCAATGCCCTGAAATACCTCAGATGAAATTTTGCGACAGGTCTCGTGTTTTGAACATGGTCATCGATCGACCCTCATTTGTCTTTCCCTATACTAGGCTAATGAAAAATAGATGTTGTGTTTCAAAAATGGTTAGTAGTTATCCTTTATCACCATGCCAACATCATTGCAATCAAGATATTGGGTGCCTTGATTCACATCTTTCCTCTCCCATATGTTCAAGTGGAATTCTAGAACAATTGTTTTTACACCTCCGCGCATTAATGTGCATTATGAAGGTGGTTCAATAATTATGGGATTTAATTCACCTAGAATTAAATTCCCCATAATAAGTGACTCCCTATACCAAGAAAGTCCCACCATTATTCCTTGTTTCCCACATCAAGCATGACTCACTTGGGATTAGTGGTTATGGTAGGATGTGTACTGTGCAACTTAACCAAGCATTCCTTTCATCCCACATAACATTAAACTACAATATAAGAACTACGTTTTTCTAGATTCCCATAATTATGGGATATATAGTGATGCCTAGGAATTTATCCCCAAGATTATCCCCAGAATAGTTAACTTTATGGGTTCTTTTCCCCTAATAACGGTCCAAAATCTATAGCCTAAAAGTAGTAGGATATAGTCCCCACAAGATGACATTAAACTATTATCCTTGGACCAGGCCGTATGACCTTATAAATATGTGTGCCGTCGTTGCAGAACGACGTTAAAACTACGTATTTATCATCCTCATTGGTATGCTGTAAAACTGTGAGCCACTCTAGGTTCCTGCTACAGAGATCCTTTTAGGAAATTTGAATGATCCCTTATCAGACCGATGCGGTCACCCAATGTGATTTCATCACGGTGGTGTAATTTCAAGAGTGTTGGACTCCATTTGAACGACCCATCACTCCAACCTCCATGCTTTTCATGCCCCTTATTTGAACCCTCGTCCTCTTTTATGCCTGAAGGATCCCCCTAATAGTTTGGATTCATGGCCTATGTCTCGCCTACTATCCTGGGTTAACATTCTGTAAGACAAATGGTTGACATTACGAGTTAGGCCCCGTGTCTCATACATGGTCACCAGTCACCCCTCACTTGTTATCCCCATTTTAGGCTAACACAATGGTGGTACTGTGTTTCTAATATGGTCAACATTTGTCTTTCATTGTCCCATAATCCCTACAGTGTTCCAAATTTTGGGTATTGTGATTTAAAATCTCCACTTCCCTCTATTTGGATTGATTCTAACACCCTTGGTGTTTCCCCGCTCGTGAACTAGAGAACATTGGTAAAATGAAAATTTTACTGTTCTAAGAACATCACTCTCCAGTTAGGCCTCTCTCATTCTTCTCAGAAATTCGGATCAGTTGTTCTGACCCCAAATGATCAGATCCTGTTTGGAACTCTCATATTTAGTCATAAAAATCAAGTTGTTACCCCTTGTTTATCACATTAGGCAGGACCCACATGATCTTAGGGATTGATTGTTGTATAATTCATGAATGTGATAGAAATGCAGAAAGATAAAAAAAAATAATGGAACTCATTCGTATGAACAACATAAAAAATAAATCATTAAACTATGTTTACGAGTTTACAAAAATTACCATTCTCAAGGATTTTCCCCTCCCAAATATGGGTTGGCCTTTTCAAAAGAGCATCCCAGCTCCGCCACTCTCTGACTGGTGGCATCTAGGGTTCACTATCTCTTATTAAGCTCCTGATCCTCATCAATGGAAATGGGGCATAATTCATTAGCCTCGATCTGGGCCCAATCCTTGTTGGCTCGAATAGTTGCAACCTCCTCAGAGGCTCACCTCATCGGTTACTCAGCCTCTACCAATTGTGACTTCATCCATGATATGTGCTTCGATTGTGTGTCGAGGAAATTAGAGTGCTCATCCGCCCATTCCATCAACCGTTGGATTTCATTCTTGGCCTCCTAGAGTCTCTTGATGTTCACAGACATCCTCTAATGCTATCCCACACCAATCCCGCAGTCATGTTCCCGTATCTTCTCTACCATGAAATCTCGGATGAGCATATGAGGATGCTAGGCATCCGATCATCCAACACATAGTTCACACATACAGGAACAAATCCCCCCCATCTGGTCTATCCATTGTGCTTTAGGGGTCTCCCTAATGATGTGTTTAATTAATTTCCATGACCGGTGACAGACGACCTTGTTGTCCTCCTCATTAGAAGCCATATTGTCCCAATACTCAAGGTCAGTGGGTTAATATGCAGGTAATGCCTCTAGGAACTCAACAGTAGGATCCACATCTAGTTTCTGATTGGGTAGGCCAGGTCCCATTTCATCCGACTGATCCCCGTCATCAGATTCCACCTCAATGATTTCAGGTTTGGACCTGCTGACGGTCCTACATGTGATCAGGAGCGCTGCGACTTGGTCAGTACGGGTGCCTGCTTCCATGACCAGTGGCATTCCCCTAGGAATTGTAGCTATAGGATCCCTAGTCATCCTCTCTAATGTATCCCACTCCATTTGAAGAACTTTCATTGTGAGAGTAATGTAGACGTCAATTGTCCAGATTCAATGAATGACAGTCGAAAATTCTTTGAAGAAGACTTACTGAGATCAAATAGTTGGTCTTTCCCCTGAGTTTTTGCTGCTGGAATCCCGGGGCATGGACCCCCATATATGGTTTGGAAATCTGAATACTCTGGGAGAACCACCCTGGGTATCACGACCCCACTAGTCATGGTAATCGCCATCGTCGTAGGTGGAGATCCCGAAGCCACATCCACTATTGCGCATGAGTGGGTTTCGCGTATGAAGCCCTCTTGCAAAGGTCAAATATTAGTGGAGAAGGCCCAAGTGACCTAAATAAGGATCATAATAGAATGGTTTAAGGTTTACCTCAAGACCCTCCACAAATTCTTCCATGTTCAAGTCTAAGTTATAGACCTCACCTTCATCCGAGGGCCCCCTCTACCCACCTCTTCTCCTAGGAGGACTCTTTGGATTATTCCAATTGGGGGAAGTTATCCCTCAAGTTGGAAGTAGATAAATATAGAAGGAATATTTGATTAAACAACACTTTCACCTGACCTTCCATTGAATGCAGAGAACCTCGAGAGTGCACGAAGTCCTCTATCTCGACGATGTACCACTCTTCTTCTTCCTGAGATACCACAAAGCCAACCTTGGTGGGACCAATCCCCAATAGACAAATTTTGAGGTTGTTCAGATGGTTCCAAATCTAGGAAGGATTGAGAAATTGTCTATTTACAACCCAGATGTCCCAAACCTATGGGAAAATAGCATCTTCAAGCATATCTATGTGGCACAACAGCTTCCACGGAGCCTAAGTGGGTATCTTACGGAACCCCATGGGAAGCATCACATATTGTTGAACTTGCTCCTCTGGGACCGCTGGGCTGACCACTTCTGCCTTACCCTCAATCGATAAGGGTCTCACCACTACTATATCTCCATCACCATGGGACGTTCTTGCCACATTCTGGCCACAACCTTGAGGTTGAGGAGGCACCCCATCCCTAGGGCAGATGATCTGCAGCTTTAACATCTCCCCCAGGTAGGATGCCTCCCAACTCTTGGCGTACTCCTTCACCAACCTGTACACAGCTATGGGCGGAGGCAAGTAATTCCACATATTTCCATCCTACAGTGTAAGCATGATCCATATATGCCGCTTCACACATGGATGATCCTCATGGACCACTCCCAAATAGACCCATGGGATCATCCTCTACAAGCACCAAAACTACCTCGCTAAGCAGTGCAAGGTGTATGGCTTTTAGAGAGGCTTGCGATCGACCCACACCATTAGGACTCCATCCTAAAAGGATAGGAGGTATGACCAATGCTCCTCTATTTCCAAGACTACATCTGTGAATACAATTATTTCCAATGGGAATAGGTGGAAGTTTAACCCATCTGCCTTCCAGACCCAGTTTAGCACCAATGGCTACGTCAAATTTGTTGGGAAACTCTCCATCACATTTAGAATGGTCGGTCAGGAGTCTGACTTGGAGGAGAAATGGGGTTCATGTATTCATAGATTCCCCTAATATGCGCCACTATCAATCCATACAGAAGATGAAGCATCCCACACACCCTATGTGGCTTCTTCCCCTCATTGATGTGCCACAATACATAGTACAACATAGCCATCACCAGGATCCCCAGATTGATCCATTCCCCCATTGGCAATCTAGATTTCATGATAAATGTGCTCATCCATACACCCTTGTTTGTATCCCTTACTGGTAGCATACAGCTTCAAATGAGGATAGAGATGAACAAAACCAACCTAACCAATGGTTTCTACTTGGTATTGACACTAAAATCCCATTTCTCCCACTGAAATTCCTTCATGATTCATTATTATGAGTGATATTTTCTATGCTGAAACCCTTCTAGAAAGTGGGAGGCCTCACAAGAAACTTCTCATCTATAGGGTAATTCATAAAATGCCTGAACCACACCATAAAACGGACATCCCTCACATAATTATTGTCATCTTCTGAATCTATGTCCATTAATGCCTTTTCCAACAGCAACATCTTCTCCAAGTCCTCCCATGTATTCATGGCGGGGAGTAACTTGTCATACATTTCCCCCAATATCATAATCCCTGAGATTTTTTCCAGGTCCCACAGGCTAATACCGAACTCACCATGGTGAAGTTGAAAGGTGGTGGTCCTCGATGACCACATACTCAACAACTTTGGCATCAACTACTTCAGTTGCTAAATGTGAAATTTGGGAGGCCCATGCCACCTCACACAATCCCACTCACCTCAGCTCTGCCACGAAGTCCACGTAGGAGGCACCGACCCAGTAATCCCATGCCCAGTCATCTGTGAAATTTCTACCCTAGTGTAGATCCCACTCATCAGTCCACCCCTTCTTTGAGTTCCCCAAGGCCGTCTTCATAATGGTGTGGTACTGTAGGGGAGATACCTTTGGATTCCACACCTTCAAATCAAATTTGATCACATGATTATACATGTAGTTAGCATTGGAAGGTGTATAATCCTCCCACGTATGATTGTCATAGGCCCTGAACCACTAGCACTGGCACAACATACTCTGGAACCAATAGGTCGACTCGACCCTGCTTGATTTTAGAATGAGAACGTCATCTATTAGGACAAAGACTTATAGAAGAATCCTTTTTCACAAATGATAGTTCTTATGACTGTCCGAGAATAGATCCACAAGATATTTATGGTCCGAGTGGCTCCACAAACACTCCCCAATGCCCTGGTTATTATCCATCTCTGCCCTTCGGGTAGCATCCGCAAGGACCCCCTTGGTAGCTTTCTAGTGATCCATTTAGTCTCAAAGTTTTTTAATTTTTTGTTCTAGATCACAGATCTCAATTTCATAGCTTGTTCGCAGATCTCGGTCATAGAGATAGTTTATAGATCCCTATCACAAACCTCACAGGAAGAAGTCGTAGAGTGCACAATTGTGGAGTCAGAAGACTCGTTGTGCACTGCAGGGCAAAGAGGACCCAATTCGCAAAGAGCAGTCACAGAGCATGTAGTGCTTCTTGAATCAAGATACCAAGAAAAAGAATGAGAATATGAGAAATGAAAAAATATGGGTCAGGATCCACTATTTATAGGTGATGGCCCCCTTGGCTTTGCAGCGAGCCTAGCCACAATGAGCTCTATGACATTCCCATCCCGTGCATTGACTCTCCATATCGCAACGCAACTTCATGATCTTGCTTTGCGATTCACCTAATTTTTTTGGAAATCTAACCTCATTCTTCGTCCATCATTTTCTCATTGGATCTATGTCTCAGTGGGGGAATTTTTTGGTGCCAAAATATGTGTAGAGGAAACAATTCAGGAATATAACACTGGTGGCAAATAGGTTTCCTCACGAAGCTCCTTCATGGAGCCCCTCAGCACCACGACCAGTGCAAAGTCAAGGCCCCTCTGTGACCCTCACAGAGTAAAAGAGGTGGGAAAATTTGTGTTTATGACATAATTGATGGAAAGATTCATGCTGCGGAGGGAAACTAGATCTCCTCTATGATCCCTTAGAAATTGACCAAAGCCTCTCTAAGCGCTGTTGAGGGAATAAAGGAGGCCTCTATGCCTAGGAGGGGATCAAGGTCGACTCCAAGGTTATAAAAACCATGACACAATCTTCTTCTGATCACAAAGTGCCATGTGTCTTCATAGAGATCTATCAGTTCTCCATGGCACCTCTTGCCTATAAATACCAGTCTTCCCATAGACCCAAAGGATGGATACCCCGACCTTTTTCCTTCTCAGCTCTCAAATCATGAAGCACATTTTTCTCTATGAAATATTGAGAAAATGATCTCTTCAATGTATTTGAGCATTGGGAAGTGCCTTTTCCTTATCTCAAATACAACCCCTCTTCATGCAGGGATTCCATTCGTGAATCCAACATGCCATCGCAAAGGGAGGAGATCCCTAGGGGACTTGTGTCTTCACCAAGCACTCGTGATTTGCAAAGTAAATTCCATGCACATGTGAACCCTATGACAAGGAATGATCATTGTTCTTTGTGAAGTACATTTCTTCACAGTTCCATGATTCACAAGGCACCAATGCTCCACAATGTCCTACTCCATGAAAGCACATGCACTTCATGAAGCACCCTTTATATGCATGTATACCCTATGCCTAGGGTAGGCCACTCCACTTCATGAAGCATACCCCTGCGTGGATTCTTTTCACATTGTGGGGCACTAGAGGTTCGCAGGGTCCTTCATGTGAATCCCTTTTCTTCACAACCCCTTTTCTCATATGACCCTCCAATTTTGTATGAAGCGATTTCAAGGTCCCTTGGGCGATGCTTCATATCGTGTTACCTTGTCTCATGGTTCTTCGCATGGGAACGGTAATGACAATTGCTTCTTCAAAAATCCATGCTAATGTGACACCCTCAATGGATCACTCCATAACTCAACCACACCATGGAATTACTGATGCCTTCCCTTCCCCAAGGGTGCGTGGGTATAGGTCATGTATGTCATAAGGGTGTAGAGTAAACCCACCTCATCTTAGTTGCATGACTTTAAACATCAAAGGACTATAATCCTCAACACATGACGTTAAACTGTATCCTCGCCTCGTGTGATATACACGGGGCACCCCATCTTGAACATTCTCCGCGCCCACTGGTCTCCACGGGAGTGAGATCTTCCTCACATGGAATGAGATTCTCTTCGTTGGAATGGAATATGTCTACAGGAAATAAAAACCATCTTGGTGTAATCTCCTAGCCTTTCTTATGGGATATATCATCCTTGCTCCTCCTCTCTTCTTTCATGCACAAAGTCCAGAGGATAGATGGGCACTAAGACCTTCATTACTCCATCCCTCTCCCTTTGGGATTTATCACCAATGGGCCTCCATCATGGTTTAAGTCAAAATCTTCATATCCCTGGGCCACTAACCATGTGTATGTCCCGCTTCATTCCTCACAGATGCACCTTTCATGATGTGGTCATTAGGTCTTTGATATCTCATAATTCTCACACAGTGCATGAATCACATGGGATTTGAGTAAGAATCGACCATGGAATACTTCCTAGGCCTCCTTAGTGTGTAAGACCCAAGACCCCTTATGAACTACGTGGACTTTGACCCTTTCCACTTTTCGAGAAACGTGCATAGGAATCCTTCTTGAGGTTCAATCCTAAGACCCATCTGTCCCATATACTTCATATAGGTTCACCCTCATCCCACATGATGTTAAACTGTATTCCCCCCTTTTCATCCAGCTTGATGCTAAAATTTATACATCCAAACTATTTGGGTTTTGATCCCTGTCTCCAAGATAGGGTAAGTAGGAAGCCTCCACGAGGTTAAACCCCAATCAGCGGTAAGCCATTATAGTCACCAAACAGAGGTAATCCATTATAGCTCCCTACCAACGGCAAGACATTATGGTCCCCTTTTTTTGGATCCAATGATTTCATCTGCCCCCCTAGGAATTAGATCAGTCTCGGGCTGCTAACCACATGTAATCTCCCAGCATCATCTTCGGGTCACTGTCCTCCGTGCACACCCCAATTCTATGCCTCATTCGAACTATGTGGGTTTTGATCCCTTTCTCCTAGACAGGGTATCTAGGAAGCCTACCTGGGGTTTAACCCAAAACATGGGTAAAATGCAATTTCCCCTTTATTGGGACCCGTATCCTTGGTCCGTCACAGTGACTCTAGACCAACTCACATCAAGCTAACCATGCATAAGCCCCAGTAAGTTGTCGGGTCACTATCCTTTGTGTACACCCCTATTCTATGCTCCCACTGAACTATGTGGACGTTGATTCCCTACCACGGGGATACGTAGGGAGCCTCCTCGAGGTTCAAGCCCAACATCACTGACCACTTCATGTTGGTTCCATCCCCAATCACTCTATCCTTCGACACTCCATCCATATCCATCTTTATTTTTACGAGGCCACTATATCCTGGTGAGATCATGTCATTCATCCCATTGCTACTCCTTATGGAACCCATGCAGAAAACCATGCATAAGTCCCACACACTCCATAACCATCCAACCAAGAGTGTCCCTATTTTGATGGGCCTTTATCCATGTGTAATCCCCAACATTTCTCTATGTCATTTTCTTTTGTGCACACCCTGATTCCATGAATAGCCCATTATAACTATTTGGGTTTTGATCCTGTTCACCTAGACAGAATACATATGAATCCTCCCTAAGGTTCAATCCTAGACAATGGTAGAACATTGTGTCCCCCTTTACTGGGTGAAATTTACCTCATTCCCACTCAGTGGTGTCTTGATCAGAATTCACAGTGTTATATATTCTCTTTATGGGACACACCACCTTGGGTCCACTCTCATTGAGCATTCTGATGCATCCACCCTGTAAACACTCCATGTACTCCCTCCTAGGGATGTAAAAATCTGATATACCTCCACGGGGCTTTCTGATCACTCTCATACCATCTTCACAAGATGCTAAACCTGTGGCATACCCTATGTTAGACCTAGGAAGATGAGGAAAACCATAGATGCATTCCTATTTCATATAATTCCCCACAGTCGGCGTGGGATTACTCGGGCTTCTGCACCATCGAGAATCCCTATAATAAGAGGCTGGAACCTAGACACAATAGTTTTTATGCATCCAGACATGCCAATGATGTCCAACATGACTAATCACCCAATCAAAGGTTTCTACCCTGGCATGACCCCTTAGAATGTCCTAACAGAAGCAGTGTAATTAACCAGCATCCACAAAGATATGACACTATGAAGAGTTTCACGAACAATGTCTTAATCTATAAGGGAGACCCATACTAGAAAATTAATTCTGAAGAGGAATCCACGAAAGGATAGACCGAAATCCCATCATCAATTTTTGATCAAGTAGAAAACATCCTTGAATTAGCGATGAATGACACCCGCCATTAGAAAGAGAGAAAGCTGGGAAAAAACACATCACGTCCTCAATAGATTAATGCACACCCAATGAAAGCATCAGAAATAATATCCTAAAATATTTTAGGGTATGTTGATAAATAAAAATTTTAAGGGTGGTTTTTATTTACTATAATGTATTGAAATTAATTTAATATCATAAAAGATTTTAAGATATGTTGGTAAAGATATTAATGTAAATATTTAATTTTTGTTACCAAAGTAATAATAAAGGAAAAGTTTCAATTTAAAGGATAATGAATTTATAAAGAGTTATAAGTATATAGTAGTTGTTATTAACATCTTAACACTTAATAAATAAATTTTTTTATAAAAGAATTAATTTTTAGTTCTTTAATTCCATTTTCCAAACCATTTTATATAGAACATCATAAGTCCAAAATTTTCTTGGGAACCATCAGAATTTCTATTTTAGTCCCCATGATGATGGAATCTATGGTATAATGATCAGTTAGCCTTGAAATAGAGGAATCATCCTACTATGTAATGACTATTTCATATTGACTGTATCATAGTTTATGGAAACTTATGTACCAAAAAGAGTGTTTTGGATTTAATTATGCTGTGGATGAGTGTAATCGAGAAGATAAATGATTATTTTAAGGGGATACACCATGGTGCCCAGGAAACTCCTTTTTTAGTATTCCTTATTTATTCAAAATCAATATGAACATTGATAGAAAATACTTTGATACCATTGAAGGGTTTCATAAGGATAAATACCATTATAAATGTATTATAAGATAACAAAAAACCCAAAAGGAAAGATGATCTATCTAAATATTTATTTAGGATAATTTAAAAAAAATAAATAAAAATATACATTTTACCCATTAGTCCAACATCATTCACACATGTTTGACATAAACTATTAAGGATAAAATGACTGGTTTCTCTCTTAGAGGGTGTTTATGGGATTTAAAATTTCTTAATGATCTAGAAGTATATTTCATAACGTATGGTTTTTTATAACGTTTTAGTTAAAGGATGAAGAGGATCAAGAGAAATATTTTTTCATATTTGAAGATTTCTAACCATCACATTCCCCTGTATGAGGCTCCAAAATATTTATATTTTCCCCCAAGAACTAAATGTTCAACCATATATATATTTACTATTTCAAAAAAATAATCTAAATATTTCTACTATTTGAAGCATTTGATTTATTCCACATCATAATCATTTATCATTAAACCATCAAATCAAACATTCAAACTCCTCAAAATAATCATATTATAATGATTAAAGAAGTATAATAGATTTTTTAAATAAGAAAATTATTATTCCAAACAATATCACATAATGTGATAATATCACACAGAAATATAATAAAATGGTGTTTTACACTATTTCATGGTACACATAATGATAGAACATGACATTATCTAAATCAATATATTGTGGATAACTCTTTAGTTCACATATCCATCATTAAGATCTTTTAAAACAATACATATCTATCTATATAAATGTTTTGTCGTAATTTTTTACTGTTTCACATTATGTTGTTCTATATGATGTGTTTTATGTATTTTTTTCGGATACTTCACAATATATTTTTTAATGTTATATTTTTTCTTTAATAACTCTTTTAATTATTTTTTTTTGAAAAAAATATACTTAATATGAAATGAACATAACTTTAATTTGAGTTTTTGTTGTTTTATTATGGAGAATAAATTTTTGGTAATTTTTTTTTGGTAGTTTAAGTATAATTGTGAAAATATAAATAACTGAGGTATCATGTTAAATAACATTCAATATATATAAGAGAATTGTAGAGGCACCAATTAATGTAATTGAAAAATATAGTGGTTTTTGTGAGTGTAAAATTATTAAATTAAATATTATGATTCTAATTCAACTATTCTAAAAGAGTCTGGAATTCAACTATTGAATTTAATTACAACATTATTTATAAATAGGACCATAACTTCAGGGAAGTGATGAGATTTTAGCCAATTGAAGGAAAGTTATTCTAATAGTTTTTTAACTTGTGAAAATACTTTTTGTAGTGAGTACTTAAAATTAGTGTGATATTTAATTTTTGAGAGTTTTGATAAGTGATACCAATATGTTAATTTTTTCTTAGAAGATATATTTAGTATTTTCTAATCATATATAGTCTTTGTTATTGATATTGAGATCTTCAGGAGATATAAAAATATAGGTTATTTTTTATCCAACATGATCGAGGTATTCTGGGGATTATAAGATAAATATTTCTCCAATAAGCATGATTGAGGGCTTCCAAGTATAGAAATATAGATAAACCATTTCATGGGTTTATTGTCAAGGTCTTCTGTAGATAAGAAGAAATGATACCTTGGATCAGGTTTAAACATTTTCCTTAATCTTTGGGTAAAAGTGTGGTCAGTAATAATCTGTTTTTGGAGTTCAACTACTTTAATCCTTACTCTGTGGGTTTTTTTTTATTTTTTTGTTTTATTTATATTATTTATATATTGTTAGTTTCTAACAAACATAAATTTTGTTGTTTGTACTATTTTGACAGGTTAGTTTTATCATTTTATTGTTTTAATTTCCAAATCATTTATATTTATTAATCTATTAAATTGTTATTTGATTATAATATAAAATTTATAATTAACACAAACTTGGAGGTGAATGAAAATTGTAGGTTTCATTGTTCTATGTTATTCACCCCACCCTTGTAGTTTTCATACCTTATATTTTTATGAAAACACATGGAATTAAATATTAACTATACATGGCTGTAAAACTTGTTTAGATTTCCAGAATGTATTATTTTTTTGTTGTTTTATGATAAGTATATTAATATCCTTATATTAAATGTGCAGTAGAGGAAGTAATTTTTATGATGGATGGAATATATATTCAATATATTAATAATTTGAATCTGAATTGTCCAAAACATTTATATAGAAATGATTCTATGTATTTATATGCTCAAATGATGAATTTGGTTATCAAAATATATGTGGAGAATTATTTGATGATGATTGAAAACTATAAATTTTTGAGAAGGTTATCTCTATTTTTATAGGTATTAGAAGAATGAATTTTGTAACACCCTATAATTTATAATATTTTTTCTTTGAATAAATTTTAAGTGTTTGATATATTGTCTTACATACTTCCTTGGGTCTATAAGAACCACAATATAATAAACCATTATAAGATAGTCCTTAGGATAATAGGTATCAATAGTAATGATCAAATTATAAAAAAATTATAAAGGTTTTAGATAATACATATTTATTGATTAATTCATGATTAATTAATACTCAATTTTCAATAAAGTCATTTTATGTTTCAAAAATATTTTTTCCTCAAAAATGATTTCACTTTCTTTTTTGACATAGAAATTATAATTAATTTATACCATATATATAAATTTTATATATGTGAATGAATATTATTTTTTTAAAGCATCATTTCAATATTATCTTATGTAAATTTTTATGATTTTTCTTAAAATATTTTTTTTCACTGATTAGTGAAAAATACCGATTTTAATAAAATCTACAATTTATTTTGAAGAAAAGTACAATTAGGTTTTGAATTTATCTTCAATTTACACTAGACTAATTTAATTATAAATAATATAATTAATTACATAATAATCATCATTATACTTGATTGTGATGTAAGTTTATTTTTTGGCTTAAAGACACATTTTCTAAAAAAATTATGCATGAAATGTGGTTTTATATTAATAAATTAAATTTATATATATTTATTAAAGGTTTTAAAGAAAATTTAAAGATTATATATTCAATAATATATTTTAATATTAATTTTATGGTTTTAATATTGAGAGGAATGAATGTAAGTTATGTTTTATACTTAAAAATACACTTTCCCAATACAAGTTTTCTTTGAGATTTGTGTGCTTATTTAAAATTAAATTCTACAATTTATAGATATTTAATATGGTAAAATTTGTTCCATATTTTTAATATAAAAAAATAATATATTTTAATAAGTTTAACTTAATTTTTGGTTTCTGTTAAGAGTAAAAAATAAAATTGCTACGCCACAAATAATGTTAAAATGGGTTTATTGGGGGGGGGTGTTAAACCAAGAGATAAGGTTACGATTAAAACCCACACCTATAAAAATTTTATTTTTTAAGATATTTCATCCATCTATTTTTATATATTATAAAAACTCTTCATTTTTATCCAATTTCCCATAGAAGTGACCTTATATCATTGAAATATTTTAAGAAGTTATATGTGTGTCCCTCCTCTCACTTATAAAAGGGACCCTCTAATCCTCCATTATTCAAATAATTTAAGACATCTGACTCAAAAAATAACTACTCCAAAACCTTCCTATATTATTCCATTCATATAAGATCATATTTTACACTATTAATACCAATCACTCAAGGCTTAAGGTGTAAGCCAAAGTAGGTCACTCAAAGAAGAGCTATAAATATTAACCAAGATCTTTCAATTTTAATTCCTCTTCCACCATCTCTAAAATTATTATATCAATATAAAATTATTACTATAGTATCATAAATATTCTTTTATCATATTATGATGATTTTTTAAACCATTTACTCCCCTTATCCATCAAATGGGAAATAAGCGTATCGATCACATGTACATATGGACTGCCACCGCTACATAGCGATATAAATCGTTTTCAATCACTATATTTCATGGGTAGTTATATTCATGGACTTAATGTTTATATAAAATATTAATAAAATAATTATGCTTATGTAATTATAATATATTATATACCAACTTAACTTCTAATCCATTGATAAATGTTAATGACACTCATGTGTAAGTGTGGCATACCACCTCCCGGAAGCAATGTGATTTGTTTATCATTTTTCATTTAATATGTCGGTAAAAAGGATATATTTGAAGAAAATATATGATATTTATGATATAATAAAGATTCTTTAAATGTGAATTATCATTTATATTTCTTTTTTTTCTATTATAAAGTGGAAACATCACTCGTGTGTACTTATAAATTACCATCTCAATGAAGGGATGTAATTTATTTTTCATCACCACGTAATATGAGTATTTATAAATATTTTTATAGTGAATATATATAATATTTATATCCTGCTTATCATTTTTTAGTTGTATGAACCATGATACAAATTTAAGGGTAATAACTTTTGAACTAAAACATACATGAAAAAAGAACCAGTCATCATCCGAAATGAAAAATTTAAAATAAAATTGTTAATAAATAGGTGTTGAATTGATATAAGTGGATGATATATTATCATATATGTATGAATATGATTTTTTATATAATTATAATAAATATAAATTAATTATATAGGAGTTTATATCTCTTACAAATCAAGTTGGATATAAGGAAGGGGTTTTATCTAAATATCTCCCCATTGAGACATGTTTTAATATTTCACATATATTTATTGTTTGTATGGTTTATATAATTAAAAATAATGAATTTTGGAATAATAAATAATTCGATTCAATGTATTTATAGAAACATATTATTTTCAAGATTCCAATGAATTTCAATTAAAAAATTACTAAGGCCATAAATGTTTCTTTGTCTCATTTCCAAATTAGGAGACCTTTTTGATATTACACTACATTATTTCTTTAATGTGGGGTGATCAATACCTAATGAAGTTATTTTAAAATACTCATAAAATTCATGGGATTTGAAGATCCATATCATTTTATTTCTTGAAATGACCATCGATTGAAAAATTACAAAACTGGTAAGGGTTTCTCATCTCACTTACATTTCCAGGAGACATACGCCTTATTCGCAAATTATTTATTTTATGTAGTGTATATACTAAAATTTTGATATGATATATCATGTGTATATTTATATTCATGAAATTAAATGTTTTATTTGATGTTATTTCTTTTAATGGGGGTTATGATTAAAAAGTTACCAAAGCGTTATGAGTTTTATGTTACAATCTAAATTTTACCGTGATTGTTTATGCTTAAGTTTTTTAATGATGAAATTATGTAACCCATATTTCTAAAATGTCATGATTTTTTTATCATTTTTTATTACTAATGATTATATGTTTAAATATAATTTTATTCTCTTTATGTACCCAATAAACTGAATTTTTGTTTAAGGAAAACTAACCTTGTATTTCTATTGGATTGTGAGTCTTTTTTCAATTTATTCATTTTCCTTAATATCATTTCAATAATTTTTTTAGAATTATATAAATATTTTTTAAATTAATTTTTAATTATATTTTAATTTCTTTACCATGTTTTAAAATGAATATTTTTATTGTTTTTCAAACATGGTAATTTTGCCTTTTGTTTTGAAAATGTGAAAGGAATTGTCGTTTTAATTTAAACTAAATGAATTAATTTTCCCACTATCATGAATATTATTTTCTTTTAATATAAATCTATAATTTTTCATGGTTATTTATATAGAAACATTTTATAAAATTTTGGAAGTTTTTATATTTAGAAGAATTTATTTCAAAATGAAAATGGTATTTTAACTAGGAAATGTTTTGAGTAATATTTTTAAAGTTATTTTCATATATAATAACATCATTTGACATTTCTTATGGTTTAATAGTGATATGGTCCAATGTTACCTTAATTATTCTTTCTATGTATTTTATTTATGATTATAGTGGTGAAATATTGATGAAACAAACTTTCTTTTCATGGGTTAATCTTTGATGTAATGATAAATGTTTTCATAATATAGTGGAATATATATAAATGTATTATGATTGTGTGATTGGTGGTTTCATTATATACCAACAAAAGGTGGTTACATTATAATAAAAGGATGGATGGGTTATGAACCTCTAATGAATTGGGTAATAATGAATAATTTCAGAAACTCATAATAGACGATGGCGTTAATAAACTCATAAGAGATGAAAGATTTAACTGGATAAAAGTTACTCCTAAGAGAATGTTGGGAATAGCCAGGTAGACACTTCAATTATGGTACTTTGTATATAATGACAACATGAGGTGTGAACATTGACTAATGAAGTTAATTTTGATTCTTATTTCAACGATACATGATTATGTATTATACTAATGTTATGTTTTCATATCTTATGATTGATTATTTATGATTCTATACTCATTTGTCTTAAGTATTTTGATTTAAAAAACTATATGATGTGATTCATTATAAACAATCTTTAAAATATTTTGTATGATTATTTTATGCATTGATAATATTATTTTACCCTAATGTTTATCTTATGTTCTCTAATGATTATTGATTTATACCTCCCACGTTTACCCTTACTGATCATATAAACTCACCCTTTCTTACACTTCCTTTATCAATATAAGGACCCTACCTTTTTACATTACATAATCTTGATTTTAGACAAGAAATCACTTCCTTTTACATTGAGGATATTTTCACGTTTATGGATTTAGTGAATTGTGACATAATAAATTCCTAACCTTACACCTTGTTACAGAGTGGATACCGTTAAAAGAGTTTCCATCTTTTTCAAAGTATAAAACATTAAAGCCTAAAACATCATTTCTTTGAAAATTCCTGAGACATTTAACCTGGATTCCTTATTTTTGTTACACATCCATATGACCTGTGAAAATAATTTAAAAAAATCATGGGATGAGCACAAAAATATCAGTAAGGGATGTAAAATATGGTAAGAGAACATTAGTCCATGAATACTTGTAATGTATGAAAACATTTTCAAATTACATACTTGTCATCCATATATACTTACTTTGTGGAACATGAGATTTAAAAAAGATACACACAAAACATGAGAACATATATATAATAATAAAGGTATCTTGGGGCATTACTTACATAATCTTGTAACCCTCTCAACTACCATTTAATTCGTAACCCTCACAACTACCTTACAATTTGTGTAACCATCATAGTTACACTTGGAGTAACCATACGACCAACCTCCAACATACACATACCCAATACATTGGAAGTAAATATAGGTCCCACAATTCATCATAAACAATTCTCAAGAACTAGAACATAATCGTACATCTTGAATAATTACATAAAAACATTACTCTTGAATTTTGTAAAATAGAATTTTAAGAGCATTTTAAAAGAAATGCCCGTTACATAAATCATATAATTGTAGAGAGACTTAATAGAGTGCATTTAATATGTATATAAACTATAATTAAACATAATTAAACATAATATAAACAAAAAACATCACACAAAAAATTTCAATAACACATACATAATGAAGTAGGATGTTAAACCATATAATGGAAATCTGGTTAAGAATTCCCTTACCTCAGGTTTGTATTACTTACAACTCATTTAAACCTCTTTTATAATAGCTAAAAGAGTGTTATTAATATATTAAAGAATAATATCAATCTTTATAATACTTTATATGATCATTTCATTACATTATTTCACCCTTTAATTGTAAGTATTTTGTTCCTTGCACTGGTTTGGGTGAGTTCTTTACATGATTTTCATGATCGGTTCATGATGGATTGTTCTTGTCGATTGGAAGTGAAAATAAAAAATTGGAATGGAGTAGAATTTAAATATTTACATAATCATAAATTATACCATTTACCATTTGGAGTTATTAAATGATGATGATTCATAAGTTAAAACCTTAATGATGTTCGTTTAGATCATTTTAGTTGTTCATTGATAAAAACGACCTAATATTGTTTTATAAATTAAAACCATGTGTAAAAAATAAATCCAGAACCATGAATGAGACATAATACATATATTATATCCTGTTTCAACCATAAAATTTTTTTCATGACCATCCTTGAAATAATTAATAAAAATTGAAATCACATTGTCCACGATGTTGGTAATTTGACACATCACAGACAATGTTTTTATTCCTTGAATAAGTGAGAGAGGAGAAGAGTAATGATGATGAATTTTACATTAACATGAGAAAATCCATAATATAAATTATTTATGTATATTTTATTCCTATTCTCTAAAAGGAGATGAGTATTTAATTAGAAAATAAAATAACTCAAAATAAAATAATAGTTGAGAAATCCCTTACAAAAATTTGGCAACCTAACGACGATGAAATAGGGTTTTAGAATACATTAAAATGAGAGGGGAAAGGGGTCAACAATAAAAAATGAATCATGATATATAATATATCTAGAATAAGATGAGAATAGTAACATGGTATGGATTCCTGAATTCTATACCATAGAAAAAAGATCTTGAATGGAAAAAGAATGAAGTTGATGATTCTCTTACCTTGTAGAGTAACTACAAAAACCAGAAGATTGGGACCTTGGGGGCTTGAGAAAACATTGTGAGGACTAATAGGGAGGTAAGGATTCCAGATCATCATTGAGGAAGAATTGTTAAGGAATTTATTGTAGTAATGGGTTGGTATTTATAACAAAAGTGAGGAAATATTTTAATAATTTCCAAGCGACACCTCATTAGTAGTATTTACAAAACCATGGGCTTTCCCATTGTATTTTCCCAAGGTTTTATCCTCTTGGGACACCTAACATTTTATTTTACTCTGCACATGCCGAACATATTTATTACATCATTAATGATGTAATTAACACACCGAAACTCAAAACTGTATTGTTACTATTCTCCCAAAAATCAATTGTTTCAGAAAAATACCAATACTTTACCCTAACCATTTATTGACTTGTAGAATTCAAAAATGTAATCAATTTTTTGAAAATAATTTTCTAAATTTTATTAATTTAATTTTTAAATAAAATCATACTTAATTCAAAAATTAATAATTTCAAAACTATAACTGCTTTTATATCACATTAAAAAATTAACCAATATGTCATTTTATTAAAGCCTTAAGAAAATAAAATAATAACACAATTTACTATTCTTTAGGGGAATATTACTATTCCTAAGGGTATGTTACAATTCACTAAAAAACAAGTTGGTTCCATTAGAATCCAAATGACATACTGAACACAATTGTAGATGACTGTTTTTTGAAATTCAAAACATAGAAGTTGAAATTTTTTTTAAAGGCTAGTTATAAATATCTACTTACAAAAAAGTATCATGAATTTCAATTTTTTTAGAAAACCTTGGGGTGTTACATTATTCGCATCTTCTAAAAATTTCATTCTCACAATTTTAATTACTTATTAAAAAAGTGAGGGTACCTTTCTCTCATAGCATTTTTGGACTCCCATGTTGCTTCTTCTACTATCTGGTTTCTCTACAAAACCTTTAACTAGTAGATTACCTTATTCCACAATACTTATTCCATTTAATCAAGGATCTGAAGTAGTTTCTCTTCATAAGAATGGTTCTCTTCTAGATGAGCCGCTTCTGGGCTCAAGACATGTGATGAATATGGCACATACTTCCTCCACATCGAAACATAAAAAACATTTGGTACCTGGGAAAAACTTGGAGGCAAAGCTAACCGATATGAAGTTGTTCCAACTTTATCCAGGATTTCAAAAGGACCAATGAACTATAGACTTAGCTTCCCTTATTTACCGAAACACATCACACTTTTCCAAGGGGAGATTTTAAGGAAAACATGGTCACCTACCTCGAAAGATAAGTCTTTCCTTCTACTATCTGCATAAATTTCCTTCCTTATTTGAGTTGTCCTCATGTGCTGCTGGATCATATTCACTTGCTGAGACACTTCTACTAATTCTAACCCCATCAAATTTCTTTCACCAACTTCATCCCCAAATGCTGGATTCCGAAACTGCTTCCTATACAACACCTTGAAAGTTGCCCTCTTTATACTAGAATGAGAACTGCTATTCTAAGAAAACTCAACTAATAAAAATTGTTGATCCTAACTTCCCTTGTAGTCCATTGAACAAGATTGAAGCATGTCCTCCAAAGTCTGAATCATTCATTCTGACTGCCCATCTGATTGAGGATACAAAGTTGTAATAAAATTTAATTATGTTCCCAACAACTTATGAAGTCCCTTCCAAAAGTTATAAATGAACCTGGGATCCCTGTCAGATACAATGGAAATAGGAACTCCACGTAGCCTCACAATCTCTTTGAGGTACAATTGAGAAAGATGATCCAAATACATTTTATCTCAAATAGAAATAAAATGTGTAGATTTTTTCAGTCGAACAACAATAACCCAAATCCCATTGTTTCCTCGAGAAGTCTTTGGTAATCCCACCACAAAGTCCTTAGATACATTATATCATTTCTACTACGACAGTAGAAAAGGTTGAAGCATCCCCTTCGGTAACTGCTACTCTTCTTTAACCTATTAACATCTCAAGCATTTCACAGTAAAATCAATAATATCTCTTTTCATTCCATCCCCCCAATAACACTCCTGAAGTTCTCTATACATCTTAGTACTGCTAGGATGAACTGAAAATGGACAACTATGAGCTTCACACAATAAATATTTCTTCAACTTGGAATCAGAAGGCGCACATAAAGTTTTTACAAATCTTAAAACACAATGTTAATCAAATTAAATATTAGAAACTTACATATTTTAACCATTTCTACATTTTTACATAGGTAATATTCTTCCTTTTGTGCTTGATTAATTCAGTTTGATAATGATGACTACACTGAAACCTGAGACAAAATAGATGTATTCCCTAAACCATCAACTTTTATGCCAAAATCCATCAAATCATTAATCAAGGGATCATTTTCAAATGTAACATGGTTAATGAGGCATGATGTTTTCGACCCAAGTCATCCACCACTTTGTTTTCTTTTCTTGGATGGTAATTGATCAGGAAATCATAATCCTTTATCAGTTCATGCCACCTTCTCTGCCTCATGTTTAATTCCCTCTAAGTGAATATATATTTCAGACTTTTATGGTCGGTACATATTTGACATTTGGCTCCTTATAAATGATGCCTCCAAAATTTCAAATAAAAAACCACATCTCCCAATTCCACATCATTTGTGGGATAATTTAACTCATGAGGTTTATGTTGTCTTGAAGAAGAATAAATTACCTAATCATGATGCATCAAAACACAACCAAGTCCCTTTAAAGAAACATCACTATAGATGAAAAAATCACAATTTCTGGAAGGCAAGGCCAAAACTAGATAATTCACGTATCGCTTCTTCAGTTCCTCAAAACAAACATCTCATTATTCTGTCTAAATAAATTTAACCCCTTTTGTGTTAACTTAGTTATTGAGCTTGATAATCATGAAAAGTTCTTAACAAACAATCAATAATAACTTGCTAACCCAAGAAAACTAAAAATCTATGTATCATCTGTGGCTCGTGGCCATTCATCAACCACTTTTATTTTGGCAGGATCAACTATTAATACATACTTATTTACAATGTGCCCAAGGAAAGAAAATTGTGGCATTCAAAAATCACAGTTTCAGAATTTTCCATACAGTTTATTTTCTTTTAAGGTTTGTAAGACAACCTTATATTTTTTCCATGCTCCTCTTTATTTTTAGAAAATATAAGAACATCATCAATAAGCACGACCAAAAAAATATCCAAGAACTCATGAAATACTCTATTCATAAGATTCATGAATACAACAGGTGCAATAATTGACCCAAAAGACATAACAACAAATTCATAACGCCCATATCTAGTATAAAAGGCTGTTTTTGGGATGTTATCTTTTTTCACCTTCAACTGATGGTATTCGAATATCAAGTCAATCGTGGAAAAGCACCGATCTCCTTGGAGTAGATAAAATAAGTCATCAATATTAGGAAAAGTATACTTGTCTTTAACAGTGATGTTATTAAAATCTATATAATCAATATAATCTCTTATGGAACCATTTTTCTCTTTGACAAACAAAACGTGAGCTCCCTGTGGTGAAGTTCTAGGAAGAATGAAGCCTTTATCAAGAAAATACCACAACTATTTTTTCAATTGAAGAAGTTCTATTTGAGCCATACTATAAGGGGGTTTTGAAATTGTCTTAGAATTAGGAACTAAGTCAATTCTGAATTCTACTTCCTGATCAAGTATGACACTGGGCAACTCATCAAGAAAAACATCAAGGTATTCATTGACCACTAGCACATCATTAATCTGAACAGTTCCTTTATTTTCAACAATATGAGTAAGATAACTTTCACTTATAACTTTCAATAGATTCTTAGCTTCTTGATATGTTATAAACTGTATGTGTTTTTTCTTGTGTACAAACTGAAACTCTTTATGAAAATAAATTCTTTAGCTCTACTGTCAATCTTTTCATGATAAACAAAAAGCCAATCCATTCCCAGAATAACATCAAACTCGACTAAGGGTAAAAAAATAAGGTTTTTATCTAAATTATTTCCACAAAACATAGTAGAAAGATTCTTATAATTCCTCTTTGCTATAATATTTCCCCCAGGTGTTTTAACAACAAGTTCCGGTATCATTTTTAGAGGTGAAATTTACAATTTACAAGAACTTTTTTTAGAAATGAAGGAATATATAGACCCTGCATCGAACAAAACTTCATCAAAATTTGAGTAAACAAATAGAGTACCTGATACCACTTCATTGGATAGACTGACATCTGCTGACATAGTCATAAAGTATCCCACTACAACTTTCTATTTATAGCCTGGATTCTTTGCATCATTTGAAAATCTCTTTGGGTATGAATTTACAGAATGTCCCATCTCACCAAATTTAAAACACTTAACAGTTTTCTTATCAGGATTTGTCTTTGGATCATTTTCAATACAATATCAGGCCACATGTCCAAATTTACCACATTTAAAAACCTTAACATTTTTTATAATACATCCCCCATGGTGATTCTTGCCACACTTTTCACAAACTGGAAACTAGATTTTAATAGCATCTGATTTATTTTGTTGATTCTTACCCATAACTTGCCATTTGGACATATTTTTCTCCATATTAACAAAATGAATATGATCTTTAAAAAAATCCATATATTCCCTATCAAAACATCATACATGTTTATCATATCTTTTTAATTCACGTGAGGCCAATGCCCTTCGGTACCTTGGCATCAGTCTGGAGTAAAAGCGGTTGATTTTTCTATCAAGATCCAGAATAAGATTTGGAGCATACCTTTCGAGTCAGGTGATGTTCTCTTCATACATAGCCACTAAATCTTTCTCATTTTTATTCAATTCATGGAATTTATTCTCCATCCTAATTCGTACCACCTTAGGAAAGTATTTTTCTAGGAAAATACTTTTAAATTCACCCAACTCTATGGCATTATATCCTCTTTATCCCAGATATTCTTTACCATTAACCACCACTGACCAAATTCTCGTTAAAAATGATAAATGGTAAGACTTACCTTTTGATTTTTTGAATATCCCATAACATCAAATTTATTTTTATGGGCTTTAATCCATCCTTTAGCTGCTACTCGGTAAGAAGATCCATTGAAAGAAAGAGGGTGTTGTCTCATAAAATGTTCCAATATTATCATGTTACATTAGGGTACCTCTGGTTGTTATCTATCATGGATGCAACCACCATTTATTTCTTGTGTTAGCTGATCCATTACTGTCACAAACTACTCAGTTCCAATCCCTATCATTATGGGATGAAGATTCAGAAGGATGTCGTTTATTCAGTGCCTCTCTTCTTCAGATTCCCTATTTCTTCTATAGAAAACCATTCTAAAAAACACATCTTAGATGAAGAAACATGGAAATATTTAAATTCTATAACATTTCAAATTAATCATAGAGTAAAAACCATTTACGGTATTCTTTTAACATCATCCTAACCCCTAAAGTTATCTAAACCATCCTTTGATACCAACTATAAGGACCCGATCTTAGTACAATACATAATATTGATTTTAGACAAGAAATTATACCCTTTTACATTTAGGATCTTTTCAATTTTAGATCTTTAGATAATTTGGACATAATACATTGACAAAATAACACCTTTTTATAGTGTGGATACCATAAAAACTATTACCATTTTTTCAAAATATAAAACATTACAGCTTAAAACATGATTTCTTTAACAATTATTCAATCATTTAACTTGAATTCATTATTTGTCTTACAAATCCTTATAAACTATGAAAATCATTTAAAAAAACTTCATATGAGCACAAAAATCTCAATAAGGGATGTATAAGAATGTAAGAGCACATTAGTTCATGAATACTTGTAAAATATGAAAACATTTTCAAAATACATTCTTGTCACCCATATATACTTACTTTGTGAAACATGATATTTAAAAAAGATCCAAACAAAAAATGACAACATAAATATAATCATAAAGGTATATTTGGGCATTAATTACAAAATCTTGTAACCCTCTTGGCTACCTTATAGTTTGTATCCCTCACAACTACCTTACAATTTGTGTAACCATTGTAGTTACACTTAGAGTATCCATACAACCGAACACCAACTTACACATACCCAATGAATTGGATAGAAATATAGGTCCCACCATTCATAAAAAACAATGACCAAGAACCATAACATAATCATACATCATTAATTATTACATAAAAACACTAATTTTCAATTTTGGAAAATAGAATTTTAAAAGATGATTTTAAAAGAAAATCCCCTTACATAAATCATATAATTGAAGAGAGACTTAATAGAATTGATGGAATACGTATATAAACTGTAATTAAACATAATTTAACATAATATAAACAAAACCCATCACACAAACAATTCTAATACCACATACACAATGAAGTAGGATGTTAACCAAAATCAGGTTAAGAATTCCCTTACGTCGGGTTTTTCTTACTTGAAACTCATTTAAACATCCTATATAATATTTAAAAGAGTGTTATTAAAATATTAAATAATCATATCCATCTTTATAATACCTTATATGATCATTTAATTACATTATTTTACTGTTTAATTGTTACTATTCTGTTCCCTGCACTATTTTGGGTGAGTTCTTTACATGATTTTTATGATCGGTTCATAATGGATTGTTCTTGTCAATTGGAAGTGAAACTACATAATTGGAATAGAGTAGTATTTACATATTTCCATAACCATAAATTATAATACTTAAAATTTTTAATTCTTACAAGATGATGATTCATAAGTTAAAACAATAATGATGTTCGTTTAGATCATTTTAGTGGTTCATTGATAATAACGACCTCATTTCGTTTTCTAAATTAAAACCATGAGTAAAAAAGAATTAAAGAAAAATTAATGAGAATAAATACATATATTATAACCGGGTCCAACCATAAAAATGGTTTTATGACCTTACTCAAAGTAATTAATGTAAATTGAAATCACATCGTCCATGATGTCGGTAATTCGACACATCACAGAAAATGTTTTTATTCCTTGAATAAGTGGGAGAGGAGAAGAATAATGATGATGAATTTTCAATGAACATGAGAAATTAAATAATATACATGATTTATGGATATTAAATTCCTATTGGGTAAGATGATATTATGAATTAATATGAAAAGAAAAGAACACATTATAAAAGAATAGTTGAGAAATCCCTTACAAAAATTCAGCTGCCTAACGGCTATGCAGCAGGATTTTAGAAAGCATTAAAATGAGAAGGGACAAGGGTAATCCATCAAACAATGAATCGTAATACATAATAGATTCATAATAATATGAAAATAAGAACATGTTATGGATTCTTGAATTCTATACCACATAAAAGAGAACTTGAATGGAAAGAGAAAGAAGTTGAGAATTCTCTTACCTTGTAGAGTAACTCCTAAAACATGAAGGTTGTGACATTGGGGGATTGGGAGGAATAATAGGGAGGTAAGGAGTCCAGATCTAAGTTTACGAGGAATTGTTAATGAATTTAATGAAGGAATGGGTTGGTATTTATAGCAAAAGTGGGGGAATATTTTAATAATTTCCAAGGGACACCTCATTAGTGGTATTTACAAAACCTTGGGCTTTCCCACAGTATTTTCCCAATGTATTAGCCTATTGGGACACCTAATATTTTATTTTAATATAAACACATGGAAAAGATTTAGTATATCCTTATTACATCATTAATGATTTCATTAACACACTAAAACTCAAAATAGTATTTTTACTATTCACACAAAAATAAACTGTTTCAGAAAAATCCCAAAAAGTCACCCTAACCTTTTATTGATGTGAATAATTTTAAAATGAAATCCATTTTTTGATAATAATTTTATAAATGTTATTAATTTAATTTTTAAATAAAATCATACTTAATTAAAAACATTAATATTTTAAAAACTATAACTACTTTTATGTCACATTGAAAAATTAACCAAGATCTTAAATCCTTAAGAAAATAAAATAATAACACAATTTACTATTCATTAGGGGTCATATTACTATTCATATTACTATTCAAACCATTATACTCCAAATGGAATACTGAATAGAATTATAGATGACCGTTTTTCAAAATTCAAAATATAGAAGTTAAAAAATTATTTTTAAATGATAGTTATAAATATATACATAAAACAATGTTTCTGGAAATTACATTTATTTTTAGAAAACCTTAGGTTCATACAATCAAGGTTATGCTGAATGATTTTTAGTATAGTTTTTATGAGAATGGAGATAGTTGTGAAGAACAATGTGTGATATGATATAGATATTTTATGTACCAGTTTTTTATGTATGCAAGTTTCCAAATACACTAAAATTTTATGGTTTTGGAATCAGTACTATTGATTTGTAATGAATATACAGATAATAAGATGTAGAATTTATGTATGAAAAGTATGGGTTGCCATAGTTTGTATAAAATAATGGTTTAGTAACTTTTAAAAGCGAGGATGTAAACAATTTTATGAGAACCCATAGGACAAGCCTATGTATAAGGGAACATCCCATGCTATGGTAAGGGAAGGTGTGTTTTTTTAGTAAATATATCACTATCTGGATACAAGTAGTTAGATATGGATATGGAACATTTTCACAGAGGGATAAAAATTCTAAATGGGGTGGATTGGGTATTAACTCTATCTTCATTAGTTCACGGTGGGTGGGACTAAGACTGCACACCTAGATTGACACTCATGGGGGATATGCTTGGGTTAATTAAAATTTTATTTATGAACCATTTCGAATGATTTTAATAGACAATTACCATTAATGACCTCGGTTAGACCTAATTTTTTTATATTTTAAATAATAATTCATGTTTTATAAATCCTATTAATTATTTGTCATGATTTTATGATTACTCATTACTGTTTTTCACACTAATCTTTTGGTTTTAGTTATTAGTTTGATCTAGGAGGAATCATGTCAATGCTAAACATGTCGTATGACACAATGATTATACACATGAGCAAATAAATGAAATGGGAGATGGAAGGTGAAAACTAATGATTATGACTAACTGGATATCTTATATTATGATTGAAAACCTGAACATTATTGATGTTTCAAACAAACCAAATAAGATAAAAATTTAGTTTCAAGAAGACCATGGAAAAAAAGACTCATATTCCGAAAGGTTGAGAATGTGGGAAGAAGCACTCAGGGAAATGTCTCAAAGGAACATGAAGAAGTTTTTGTGTGAGTAAAATAAGGATAGAGAGAAAGTAATTTTTAGGGAAAATGAAGAGTTCAATAGAATGGAAGAAAGTACACCCAATGTATTATTTATAGTTGAATATATGATATGTGTGTAACCTGGGAATTATCCAAGTTAATTCCCTAATCGAAGGGCTAAATCATAGACGAAAGAGGATAATATGAAATTCTAATAATTAGGGTGGAATAATTGAAGTGTTTTTGTATTGAGATTATAGAATTATTTTGTATAAGTGTTTTATAAATTATATTCTAGTTATAAGAATCATGAACCATATAAGGATGGTTTCACATTCGATTTTTTTTCAAAGAATTTTCAAGAATACATTAAATGATACCAATAACATAGAAAATCGATTTATTGGTAAGGTGATTTTTTTTGGAAACACAAGATTTAGGGATATACTTAATATATTAAAGAGGTTGAGAAAATAATGATTATTTTGGATAAAGAGATTATTAATATTGATAAAGTAAATTGGATAATAATTTTTACCATGAAATTGATTAGTGATTTAGTGATAAAGTTATTTATGATGAAGTTTATAAAATTTTAGTATTTATGGAATAAATTTTATAGATAGTGATTTAATTTTAGGAATAAAGATTGAGTTATTTTTTTTGAAAGAATATATTCTTTCATTGAGGTTTTATGGTGATTCAGGATATTAACATGTTTTGGGAGAATACATGATCAAGGTATTCACATGTTTGGTTTATGAAATAAATAGAAGATTCATGTTGGATTGGGATTAAGGATAACTTAATTTTTGGAAATTTTATGTCCATTATTCTATATTTTTTGTTTTTGAATTTGGTCCATCATATTTTGGATGATACTTGCGATTAACTATTTATGGTACAATTGTAATGTCCCGAGTCCGGAGCCCCTCCACTGGTGCACGTACCCGGTTCGCCACATGACCTCAAGCATGTTTCCTCGAATGCCAGAGGCTGCCAACTAGCAGCGAGGGCCTTGGTGAGTCGGTGGGGAAACTATGCCCTCATTAGGTAAGGTATACAAGGTAAGAAAACAACAATAACAGCGGAAGCAGTAAACAACATGCATAATAACAGAAACCAAATAGCGGAAGCAATTTATTTATATATATATCCATGATGACAATGATGTAGAAGGTACAAGTTTCTAAGTAAAATAGAAAACACAACAACGTTCTGAAATAAAACTGAAACCAAGTGCAAAATAAAAAAAAGTAAGCTCCTCAGCATCGTGAGCCACGGCTCGGTCCCATGCTCCCCATCTCCTGATGCAATCAAGATCCCCAAGTAGAAGGGTTCTTGCCTTTATCAATATCTGCATTAACATAGTCTTCTTGGGCCCAAAATCATGGCCCAAACAGGGTGTGAGATACAATGCCAGTAGGCAATCACCCAATGATTTGTGCCTAACGGTCAATGAATACATGGTAGTAATAAATCAAGAAGCAGTAAACAAAAAAGCACAAGCAGCTACAATCCACAGTTCTAATGAGTAAAGAACACAAGTAAGCAGTCAACAACAACAAGAAAACAGGTAACCCTTTGGGTAGCTCTCATAGTCTAACCCCTATGGTTCAACCCCTGGTACTAGCAACCCTCTGAGAGGCACACACAGGCTCACCCCTCTGGTTCAACTATGTAATTAAGCAGACTCTCTGGGGAATCACTCACCGTCAATTCCCCCTATAGTCTCATATCATGCTAAAGTCTCTCTAGGGAATCACTCAACGCCAATTCCCTCTGTGGCCCACGTCGTAATTAAAAGACACTCTGGAGAAGCCCTTCCGTCAATTCTACCTTTGGCCTCGCATCGTGATTAAAAGACACTCTGGAGAAGCCCTTCTGTCAATTCTCCCTTCAGTCTGCTACTCTAGGTTCTCATAGTCCTGAGTATAACTAAACATTCTCAGCGCGTGTGTATCATCCAAGTTAACCTCAAGAACTACATGGCTATCAACTAAGGCTCAACAACAATAGTAAATCAACAAAACCAAAATCCTACAACTAGGCATGGCAACTGGAAAAACATCGAACATGCAGAACAAGCATGGAAAAGCAACCTAAGCACAAAATAAATTACACTAATCACAAGAAATAACCTCTACTAAAGCAATCAAGCAAAGCAGGAAAGCAGCAGGGAAAAACAGGAAACACGCAATACCCCGTTCAAGGGTATTGGTGGAATTTGCACATAATATTCATCAACTTTCTACCAAAAGACACAAACCACCTACCTCGATCCTAGGAGGTCAATATACATGAACCTTGACAACAGATTCCCCTTAGAACGACATTAATCTGATAAAATGCACAAATGCTCATCCTACGATAACTTAGAAACCAAGAGGAATCAAGAAATAAGGCTAAATCAGAAGGAAGAACTCATCGCTGCGATTCCAACGCAACTGACCATGCTCGAATCGGAGAACGGATGGAGAGGCAGTTGTCCGTCGAAGATCCGGCCATACGGTCGCTTCCAGATGGTTGAAAACTAAAGAAGAAGATGAATATGGGGTTTAGACACGACCCCGGTCCGTTTAATGAAAAAAAAGAAAGCACACGGCGTGTGCTTCAATTTTTCCGTAGTCCGAATTAACCGGCCTCCACCTCAGCCTTACACACCGTGTGTGTGGCCCGGGCATGCCCAACACATGGCTTCGAGCTGGGAAGAGTAAACGGCATGTACTTAGAAAGTACACGACGTGTACTTCTGAAATTTCCAGAAAATTCATTTTTTCTCAAAAACTCTAGATAAAAAAGGAAAAATATACCTGAAAATAGATCCGGGTTCTTACAAACTTCCCCCCTTAAATAAAATTCATCCTCGAATTTCCCTAACGAGGCGGAGAAGGAGAAACCCCAAACAGCTCCAGCCACTGCGATCGAACATCGACCCCCCTCTCCCAGGCCTCGTCCTGTACTCGCCCGTGCTGCCATATCACTCGTACCAGAGGAACAGACCGCCCATGTATAACCTTTGTACTACGATTGACAATCTGGATAGGATGCTCCTCGAATGACGCATCCTCTTCAAGCTCGACTTCCTTAGGATGAAAGATGTGATATGAGTTCGAAAAGTAACGTTGGAGCTGAGAGACGTGGAAGACGTCGTGCATGGCCCGATACCTATGAGGTAGCTGCAACTGATAGGAGACCGACCCCACTCTCTCCAAGACCTCAAACACCCCAACGTACCATGGTGAGAGTTTCCCCTGTCTCTGAATCCTCCTGTGTCCCAACCTTGGTGTGACATGCTGGAAAAACTGATCCCTGACCTCGAACTCCAGAGGTCGTCTCCGCTGATCAGCATAAGACTTCTATCGAGACTGCGCTGTAGTCATCCTCTTCTGAATCAGCTCTATCTGCTCTGAAGTCTCCTGAACAAGATGAGGTCCCAACAAAGCTGCCTCTCCTGCCTCCAACCAGCAAAAATGTGATCGGCATGGCCTATCGTACAAAGCCTCGTATGGCACCATCTGAATGGTCTCCTGGAAACTGTTGTTGTAGGCGAACTCCACCAGAGGAATATGCTTCTCCCAAGAACCGCCAAGGTCAAGGATGCAAGATCAGAGAATATCCTCAAGCACCTGGATCTTGCGCTCGAACTGGCCATCAGTCTAGGGATGATATGCTGTACTCAAAAGTACCTGTGTACCCAAGGCCTTCTGAAGTCCCTACCAGAACCGAGAGGTAAAGTGAACATCTCTATCTGAAACAATAGAGCACGAAACTCCATATAGACGAACGATCTCCCTGATGTAAAGTCAACCCAGATCATCGACACTGAAGGTCTCCTTGATCAGCAAGAAGTGAGAAACCTTCGTAAGTCTGTCGACAACAACCCAGAGAACACCGTTCCCCTGAGGTGATCTCAGTAACCTAGTCACGAAGTCCATCGCAACGTCGTTCCACTTCCACTCCGGAATGGGTAACTGCTGTAAAAGCCCCGTTGGTTGCTGATGTTCTGCTTTCACCTACTGACAAGTAGAACATCTCATGAAAAAACCAGCAACATCCTTCTTCATACTTGGCCATCAGTATTGGCGATGAAGGTCCCGATACATCTTGGTGATACCAGGATGAACTTCCCAAACAGAGGAATGGAAATCCCACATCAGCTCCTCACGTATGTCTTCTGTCACCCATACGCGTCCTTGGAAACACAAGATCTCATCCTCACCCACTGTCCATCCAGAAAGAGTTTCCTATCCTGATATACTCTCCCGCAGGACTAAGCCTTCTGAGTCTGATAACTGCCTCATCCATACCCGATCAAGTAGCGTGGAGTTAACAACTACAGAAGATAGAAAGGTCTGTCCCCGTCTATCGTGCACCTCCAGATGCATCTCAGAGAACAGAGCCATCAGCTGAAACTCACTACTGGCCTCCTGAACCACCTGAATCTGAGTTATCCTGCTCAACGCGTCTTCCACGGCGTTGGCCTTTCCTGACGTATAGGAAAACTCAAAATCAAAAGACTAAAGATACTCGACCCACCTATGCTGCCTCAGATTCAGATCACGCTGAGTGAAGATATACTTGAGACTCTTGTGGTCAGTGAAGACCACAAAGTGCTCTCCCAGATGATAGTGTCTCCAACAGCGCAAGGCATGAACAATAGATACCAACTCCAGATCGTGCATAGGGTAGTTCCTCTCATGTGGCCTCAACTGCCAAGACCCGTACACCACGACTCCATCTCCCTGCATAAGCACTGCTCCCAGCCCGATTCCCTAAGCATCACAGTAAATAGCATAGCTCTTGCCCGGCTCTAGAAAGACTAGTATCGGTGCTAACGTCAACCTCCCTTTCTGTTCCTGAAAGGATGACTCACAAGAATATGACTATAAGAACTTCACCCCCTTCTTGGTCAGACCTATCAAAGGCGCTGATAGGCGCGAAAAGTCCTGAATGAAATGTCTGTAGTATCCGGCTAGCCCTAGGAAACTCTGTACCTCAAAGACGTTCTTCAGCTGCTCCTAGGAAACTACAGCTCTCACTTTCTTTGGGTCCACTGATACTCCTGCCTCTAAGATGACCTGACCCAAGAAGTGAATCTGATCCATCCAGAAGTGGCACTTCAAGAGTTTAGCATAAAGCCGATGCTCTCTCAGTGTACTCATAACAATCTCAAGATGTGTGGCATGGTCGTGTCGAGTGTGAGAGTACACCAAGATATCGTCCACGAAGACCACAACTAAGGAGTCCAAGTCAGGATGGGACACTCGGTTCATCAATGGCATGAAAACTGCAGGTGTTTTCGTGAGGCCGAACGGCATGACTGTATACTCGTATAGACCATACCTGCCCCTGAAGGCTATCAGAGGTATATCTAATAGTCTAAAGTGAAACTGATGATAACCGGACCTCAAGTCGATCTTCGAGAACACCCAAGATCCTTGAAGATGATCGAAAAGGTCATCGATCCACGGCAAGGGATATCAGTTCTTGACCATCAACTGGTTCATCTTCTGATAATCCACACAAAGCCGAAGGGTACCGTCTGCCTTCTTCGCAAACAGAACAGGCAAACCCCAAGGAGAAGTACTGGGTCGAATGAAACCCTTAGTTTGTAGATCCTCTAACTGCTTCTTGAGATCCTGAAATTCAGGTGTAGCCATCTTATAGAGAGTAATGGACACTGGTGCCACTCCTGACACGAGCTCAATAGAGAAGTCTACCTCACATTCCAGAGGAAAACCTGAAAAGTCTTCTGGAAAGACGTCCCTGAAGCCATCCACCACTAGAGGAAAGTTCAACTGTGGGGTCCCCTGATCATCCAGATAAATACTAGAAATCTGGGATGTCACCCCTCCTAGCCCAAGGTGCTCGACTCCCGCCCGACTCGCCCGAACATCCCATTCGCCTCAATGAAGGAAAGATTCACCCTATGGTGAAACGAAACTCACTCTGCGGCGATAACAGTCGACGAATGCCTGAAAGGGAATCAACCAGTCCATGCCGAGGATGACATCATAGCCTGTCATCTCTAGGACATAGAGATCCCATAATAAGTGATACCCTACCACCTCGAGAGGGCACTCTCTACACTGGCGTACACAAGATGTCCTCATTCCCAAAGGTGTGTCTAGTGTCAACAAGTAGGCAGAAGAAAAGATGTAGAGTCCAAGGCTCTCCACAATGACAATAGAGATAAAACTATATGTAGCACCAGTATCGAAAAGGGCTGAAGATAAAACTGAGTCTACTAAAATCATACCTCGAACGGTAGAAGGGACGAGATCCTACTCCTGATAAGTCTGCTCCACGGAAAAAGACTGGCCTGTACCGCGGCCCTGCGCCCCTAGATGACCACTCTGAGCTGAACTGCCCTCCTGGTGCTGTGGAACTGGTGGCTGACCGCCAGGGCCTCGACATCCACCTCGGCCCAAACGGCCGAAAGTACTCCAGTTCCCCGACTGGTGAGAAACTGGCGGTGCTACTCCTGAATGGGGAGTCATGGAAGAACCCCGGTCACCGGCTAATGATGAGAAAACCTGCCAGAAATGCTGAAGGTGACCCATCTTGCCGCAAGATCAGCACTCCACGGGGTCCCTCTGGCACTGTGGCCTCGTGTTCCCTGTCCGGCCACACTGGTAACATGTCACCTGGCTGCCTGATGATGCGTCTCGCTTCCTTGAATCACCGCGCGTAGGCTCCCTGCGGTGCTTCTTGCTGTCATCTGAAGGAAAGCTAGCTCTGGAAGCAGAACCTCCCTAGATTGCAACTCCAGAGTCTCTCAGATTGTGCTCCAAAATCAGTGCCTGGTTGACGATGGAAGTAATGGAAGTCAGCTGGAAGATGTTCACCTACGAGCCGATCTCCCGCCTAAGTCTATCCTCAAACTTCATTACCAAGAACACCCCACTCTATCCCGAAGGGGTGTAAAACGCAACAGCTCAGTGAAACGATAGGAATACTCAATGATAGATAGAGTACTCTACACTAAGCTCAGGAACTCTTGGGCTCGATCGACCCTCAGGGTCTCCGGGTAGAAGTAGTCGTAGAACACACGCTGGAACTCCTCCCAAGTCATAGCTTGCTGCTGACCCGCCTGCGAGATCACGTCCCACTACCTCTTGGAAGAGTCTCGGAGCATTTAGGTGGTGAGATTGACCCGCCTCTCTGAAGGCGTCTCCAGATGCTCGAAGATAGTCAGCATGGCTTCCAGCCATGACTCTGCAGCCTGAGGTCCCCCCTCCCCTGAGAACGTGGGAGGATGCTGCTGCTGAAAGACCCGTGTTAAGTCTACCATAGACGAGGCAGGAGGCGGTGATCCCTGGAAGGCCTACATCATCCTCATGAAACCTTCCTTAAATTGCGCATTAGCGCCCGTGACTTGTACAACAACCTGTTCCAAGGCTGGCTCGGCTGGGGGATTGATACGAAGTTCTCGATCAGCCTTGTCTGGCGTCTGATCACTGCCTAACGACAGACGTACGACCGGAGGATGTCTGGGAGGAATAGCTCTGAAAGATCAAAAGCACACCTTAGATAAGGAAAACAAGGACACAGAACACAAGAGTACAAAATGGGAACATGGGAAGGAAAACACACAAGATTTAAAAACAATACTACACGACATGTATAAAAATACATGTCATGTCTTTTTAAGCCACTGACATGGGCGTGTACTCCTTCCCTACAATTCGTGTACACTTCATACTACACGGCATGTTGACCCCCACACACGGACTGTACTTGAAACTATTCCCCTGCCCGAGTCTCCTTACACGGCTAACCCACACGGTCCGACTCAACCCGAGACTACACGACGTGTTTGAAACAACATGGCGTGCACTGGACAAGGCTTCAACGGTTCGTGTTGTTGAGTACATGGTCATCTACACGGCTGGACCATACACGGCGTTCTCCGAACAAGAACGGCGTGCATAGGTGAAGGCGATACCGTCCCATGTTGTTCTTGACACGGTCGGGCACCTGGACAGGACTACACGGTGTGTTCCATACGGACACGACGTGTTCTACCCGAGCTTCCCCGACCCGTGTTGTTAGTGACACGGCCGGGTACACGGCTCTGAACTCACACAGCATGTACCAATGGTACACGACGTGTCCCAAAAGTTACTCCCACGACACCGTGTTCTGCTCACATGGTCAGTGACACGACCTGAAAACTATATGGCGTGTATCCCAAAAGTACACGCCGTGTATTCTGGGTTTTTCTGGGAAATAGCTTAGAACTGTGCAGAATTCCAGAAACACTAAAAACAAGGGAAGATATGCCAAATTCCAATCCGGGAGGGCCCATAATACCTCAAGAACCAAAATTTGGCATTCATTTTAAGCAGGAAACAAAACAACAGTTTTCTAACATAGTAGCATAGAATCTATCAAGCAACTATCACAACAGCATGCATAATCTACACAAAGTCTATCACACAACATGGAATCACTAATGCACCCTAGATGGCATGGTAAGAATGCATGACATGTGATTTATACAAGTGCCTATATGATGAATGAGATGGAATACCCTCATCTCATCGGGTTGCGACAGAAATAGAACCAAAATATCAAAACAATCACCGCACAAGTCATGCGAATCACTCTAGGTGAAAACATATCAACCATAAAACTCAAAACCATAAAACTGCAATTAACAAGGTAGTATGGTCTTTCCCTATACACGGGTTAGCTACTCCCAATCACAGCTTAATAACAAGTACCGAATCCATCCTATCCCTGGCTAAAGTCTCCAAACAGTAAAGAAAGAGAAAAGAACTCCTCTGATACAACTTTGTAACATCCCGAGTCCGGAGCCCCTCCACTGGTGCCTGTACCCAGTTCGCCACATGAACTCAAGCGCGTTTCCCCGAACGCCAGAGGCTGCCGACTAGAATCGAGGGCCTTGGTGAGTCGGTGGGGAAACTATAACCTCATTCGGTAAGGTATTCAAGGTAAGAAAACAACAATAACAGCGGAAGAAGTAAACAACATGCATAACAACTGAAACCAAATAGTGGAAGCAATGTATATATATATATATATATATCTATGATGACAATGATGCAACAGGTACAAGTATTTAAGGAAAACAACAAACACAACAACATGCTGAAATACAACTAAAACCAAGTGCAAAAGAAAAACAATGTAAGCTCTTCAGCATCGCGAGCCACAGCTTGGTCCCATGCTCCCCAGCTCCTGATGAAATCAAGATCCCGAAGTAGAAGGGTGCTTGCCCTTGTCTATACCTACAGCAACATAGTCTTCATGGGACCAAAAGCATAGACCAAACAGGGTGTGATATACAATCCCAGTAGGCAATCACCCAAAGTTTTAGGCCTAACAGTCAATGAATACATAGCAGTAATAAAACAAGAAGTAGTAAACAGAAAATAATAAGCAACTACAATCCACAGTTCTAACAAGTAAAGCACACAAGTAAGCAGTCAACAATAAGAAGAAAACAGGTAACCCTCTGGGTAGCTCTCATAGTCTAACCCCTATGGTTCAACCCCTCGTACTAGCAACCCTCTGGAAGGCACACACAGTCTCACCCCTCTGGTTCAGCTACGTAATTAAGCAGACTCTCTGGGGAAGCACTCACCGTCAATTCCCCCTATAGTCTCGTATCATGCTAAAGGCTCTCTGGGGAAGCACTCAACATCAATTCCCCTTGTGGCCCGCGTCATAATTAAATGACACTCTGGAGAATCCCTTCTGTCAATTCTCCCTTTGGTCTTGCATCGTGACTAAAAGACACTCCGGAGAATCCCTTCCGTCAATTCTCCCTTCAGTCTGCTACTATAGGTTCTCACAGTCTGGAGTATAACTAAACATGCTCAGCGCATCTGTATCGTCCAAGTAAACCTCAAGAACTACTTGGCTATCAACTAAGGCTCAACAGCAATAGTAAAGAAACAAAACCAAAATCCTAAAACTAGGCATGGCAACTGGAAAAACATCAAACAGGCAGAACAAGCACGGAAAAGCAACCTGAGCACAAAATAAATTACACTACTCACAAGGAATAACCTCTACTAAAGCAATAAAGTAAAGCAGACAAGCAGTAGGGAAAAATAGGAGACACGCAATACCCCGTTCAAGGGGATTGGTGGAATTTTCACATAATATTCATCAACTTTCTACCAAAAGACACAAACCACCTACCTCGATCCTAGGAGGTCGATATACATGAACCTCGACGAAAGATTACACTTGGAATGATGTAGATCTGAGAAAATGCACAAATTCTCATCGTACGATAACATGGAAACTAGGAGGAATGAAGAAACAAGGCTAAAGAAGAAGGAATAACTCACTGCTGCGATTCCAACACAACTGACCGTGCTCGAATCGGAGAACGGACGGCGAGGCGGTCATCTATCGAAGATCCGGCCGTAGAGTTGCTTACAGACGGTCGAAAACTGAAGAAGAAGATGAAAATGGTTTTTAGACACGACCCCGGTCCGTTTAATGAAAAAAAGAAGGTACATGACATGTACTTTTAGAGTACACGATGTGTACTTCAATTTTTCCGTACTCCGAATTAATCAGCCTCCACCTCAGCCTTACACACCATGTGTGTGGCCCGAGCATGTCCAACACACGGCTTCGAGCCGGTAAGAGTACACGATGTGTACTTAGAATGTACACAGCGCGTACTTCTGAAATTTCCAGAAAATTCATTTTTCTCAAAAATTCCAGAAAAAAAGGAAAAACATACCTAAAAAGAGATCCGGGTTCTTACAATGGTTTTTGTTGATCTTTGTGTGTTATTGTTGATGTTTTAGTTGTTAACATATTATTTAATCATATGATGATTTAACCATATTGGATATCTAGTGACACACATTCTGGTTTTGGTAAATATTTAGAGACAAAATTAATGAATTGTCATCCTTTTATGGATCTTATGATTCATTAAATGGTAATTTTACTACTTTGGGCATGAAAGATTCATATTTTTCACTCAAAATTTTAATAAGAATAAAAGAGGTGTAAGATAATTTAAAAACATAGAAAAGATGAAATTATGTTTATATATTTGAGTAAATTCATGTAAGTACATTTTTTAATATTCCATGGTAAAATTATTCTACAACACTAGGAAAAATGATCTTGAAAATGAAAATGTTTTCTTATATACAATTATTTCGTATGGATTGTTGTTTTATTTCACCCATAACTGATTTATGGTTATGTAGTCATTAAATTTATCATGCCCTTGTTCCCTATCACTACCAATTATCCATTAGAAATTATCTTGCTCCCTAATTTCTTCATTTTTAAGTACCACTTACATTCTCCTTAATGGGGAACCATATTATGGGTTGTTTAATGTAAAATTTATGTTTCCCACTTCCCTTTTTAAAATGTTGTTTTGTTATCCATTTGTGTGATTTAGGTTTTCAATTTTTTTCATATTGAAACTTTGTCTAAAAATAAAAAAATTTAGATTATTCAATTTATTTTAATGGTGATAATGTTACACACCAATATTTTAGAATACAATTTTTTCTTTAAAAAATGTCAAGTGTTCGATAGATTTCCTTACATACAACCCCAAATCTATATGAACCAAGATATAGTAAACCAATATAATATAGCCATTTAATTGTAAGGAATGAATAATAATAATCATATTCTAAAAAAATATGTATAATTTTTCTAAATAATTTAATATTTTTATTAATACATAATAAATAAGTACTCAATTTTCAATAAAGTCATTTTATACTTAAAAAAATTAAATTTTCTTGAAAAATGGTTTTATTTTCATTCTACACATAGAAATTACAATACGTCTCCACAATATTTAAATTTTTTATTTATTTTATTAAAATATTTTTCATAATCAATATCTCAAGATTAGTTTGGGGTAAATTTTTAGGATATTTGTGAAAATATTTATTTGTCAACGAATAGTGAAGATATAAATTTTTATAAACAATATCAATTATTTGCAAGTAAAAGTAAAATTATGTTTTTAATTTGATCCTAAATTAGAATATTTTTCCTTTAATTATAATTAATCTAATTAATTTCAAAATAATCATCAATATACATAATTTTTATATAAGTTTATTTTTGAGACTAAAAACACATTTATCTAATTTTTTTTGTAGGTGTAATGTTTTTTATCACAATAAAAGAAATTAATCTCTATTTATTAATGGTTTTAATGAAATTTATAAATTATATATTCAATATTAGATTTTTTAAATTTTTATGGGTTTTAGAAGGAAAGATATGCAAATAAGTTATTTTTCATGCTTAAAATTTTATTTTTTTACAACTAGTTTTCATTGCTGGTTGCACACTTATTTAAACTTAAATTCTACCACTTATAGACATTGAATCTGGTAAAATGGATACCATGTTTTAAATATTAGTAAATCATATAATTTAATATAATCCACTTAATTTTTAGTTATATTTAATCATAAAAAAAGTAATATTTTGTTACCACACTTAATGTTAAAACAGGTTTTCCGTGGTGTGTGTGTGGGGGGGGGGGGGGGGGGGGGGGTTAAACCAAAATATAAGGGTAGGATTTATAAAAAAAGTTATTTAATTTTTATTAGATGATTATATTGGAATATTATATTATCCTAACTCTGAATATCCAGTAATTCAGATCTACCTTCCATTGAAGGTGACCTTATGTCATTGATTTTTTTATGAAATTCTATGTGTGTCCCTCCTCTTACTAATAAAAGGGATCATATTATCATCCATTAATAAAAATATTTTAGCTCCTTATCTCAGACATTATATGATACAAATTCTATTTATATTAATTAACACCATCCTAGATCATTTTTTTCCTCTCCCAAGAGAAATCCTTTAAGACATAACGTGTAATCCAAAGGAGGCCTTTAAAAGAAGAGGTACACGTGTCAACTAAACACTTTCCATTTTACTTATTCTTCCACCTTATATAAAATCATGGTATCCATAAAAAAATTATTAATAAATTATAATAAATATAATTTTATGTTATTATTATGATAGAACAAACATTTTCTATCTCGTCTCTATTAAATGGGAAATAAAAGTATCGCTCATGCATATGTGTGGACTACTAGCTCTATTTAGTGATAAAAATAATTTTCCATCTCGAAATTTAATGGGTAGTTATAATGATATATTTTATTTTTATACATTAATATTATAAAATAATTAATCTTACGTAATTATAATAACTTTTCTACCTTCTTACTTTCTTATATTTGGTTAACGATAACATTGCTCGTGCGTATGTGTGGACAACCACCTCCACCGAACAATGTTAATTTTTTTTGTCATTTACGATTTACATGAATGATAATGAGGAATGTTGAATGACAATATCAGATATTATTATTATAATAATGATTCAATAGAGGTTAATTATAAACTATCATTCCCTTTTTCCATCCATCAAAAGTGGAAACATCACACTTGGGTACGTATGTATTATCATATCCACAAAGTGAGGTAATTTATTTTTCATTACAAATTAATATGAATGGTAATATATATGTATATAATGAATATATATGATATTTATATCATGATTAAAATTATTTATATGGATTAACCATGATCAATGTGCAAGTACCATAACTATCGAACAAAAACATAGATGAAAAATGAAGCAATTAACAACCAAGATGACGAATTTAATAAATAATTGTTAATAAATGGCTGTTGAATTGATACAAGTGGATTATATATATATATATGTTAATTTTTTATAAAATTAAATTAAATACAATTTTATTATATATTATGTTAGAGTGCTAACAAATCAAGTTTGATATAGGGTATGGGTTTAGTGTCAATTTATCTTCATTATGACGTGTTTTCATGATATACAATAATATATTATTTATATGGTGAATATTTTAACCATGATTTTATTTTTGAATAATCCATCTTTTAATTAAAGGTATTTAAAAAAACTTATAATTTCCAAGCTTCCAATGACTTTTTATTAAAAAATTACTAAATTCGTATGGGGTTTAATTTTCTTATTTTCAAATTCTCGAGACTTGTTTAATATTGTACAACATTTTTTATTTTATATGGTGTTATTGCTTCATAATGAAGATATTTTTAAATATTCATGAAATTAATTCAGTTTAAATATCCATATCACATCCTTTCTTTACATCACCTGTAACACCCCGACCCCATAAACCAAGAGTCGGTGCATTATTACGTATCATTGGCATGATCATAAAAGATGAAGTCTCGAAAGACCGATTTGTTTAGTATCCTTGGAAGTAATAGAGACATTCATAAGGTTTACATTACAACATTAAATGGAAAACTACAAAAAAATTGTTTCCACTGACAACACTGATATCCCATATATTATCCCTACAACTTAGTCATAATATACTCTTCAATCCTGGGAAAAATAAAACATAGAAAGGGGTGAGCTTAGATGTTCATTAAGGATAAAAATATTGCGGAAAATTCATAAATAAGAATAAACATTTAAGGCAATGTATAAGACTAAAACAAAATCCTTCTAAACTTGAACATTAGTATAATATGGTAAAGATAAAATCAAAATAATCCCATTTACTTACTCACATGGATATTCTACTAGTCGAATAATCACATGAAATATCAACAGCCACTTTTATAATGATGGAATGCATAATTCCAGACTTTCATAACCACATAGTCAAGACCTTGTGGAAAGACTACAAATAATATTTTGTCAAGGCCTTATGCCAAGACACTAGTTTGTATCATGAGACCTACCGATGCATCAAGGAGCTATCGCGGGCTCCACCCGTCACTTACTAACTCCAATGCATTCCTCATATGAAAAGGTTTAAACATAACATAAAAATTCGTATTAAAACTAGTATTTGAAGTGTCAATACATTATACATAAACAATGAATGGAGTAAAAATAACACATCCACAGTCAAACAAATCACATAACCATCAGTACTATATGAAAATTTTGTATCATAATAAATCAACTTCAAATATGATTAAAATCCATCAAAGGATGTTGACATAGATGAAATCAAAACCTTTTTTAGAGAAATATCTCTTTCTATTTTGAAATCATTTAAGGAAACATTTATTTTGGAAATATTATTATAAGATTTTAATGGATTCTTCGATGATGTTATAACGGCGTAAAATAGCCGCACCGGCCGTATAAGATAAAAAAAGACATTCTTACCATAATTTTGTCGAAAAGGTTTTAAAGGACCTTGTCTGGAAAACAACAGAAAGATTCCTTCAAAAACATCTTATAAAAGTAAAAAAAGAGTATAAATTAATTTAAACCATAGCCTATAAAATAGTAAAAATGTTTTGAAACACATTTTTAAGAAGCATGGATGTGAATGATAAAGAGGTCCCAATAGATAATTACGTATAAACAACCTCAGATAATGAAGAGATTGTATAATTAACCCTTAACTTGTAATTTTACTTGGTAAATGGTAGGTTAACCAACTATATAATGGTGAAATAATTGTTATTAAATTATACAATAATAATATACATTAATTAACCCTTAAACATTATTTTTAATCATCTAATGAAAATTAGTTTTGAATGGATATTATGGGGAATGAATCTCATCGCGTTCGTGGAGACGGTAATCCGTACGTATGCACGAGCAACAATATCATTATTTTGATATTAAAATTATATATAATTGGATGGTATATTATATATAAATAATCATTATAATGTTATATTTATTATTTAAATAAATTACATATCATTATTATACCCATCAAAATAATAATGTATTGAATAATAATTACACCATGACGTGGAGACGGTAAGCCGTACGTACACACGTATGGTGACATGTCATTCAAAGGATGGATAGAATAATGAATATGGTTGTATGATATTTATAATAACATCATAGTATATAGAATATATTGGAGTTATTACTTTAGAATGGAAAAAATAAAGAAAGAGGAAGTGGAAGAAGAAAGGAACTTGAAAGTGGTGATGAAATATTTACCTCTTCTTCATGTTCTTCTTTTTGATTTGATCAAAAGGGATCCATAGGTTGGATTTATGACTAAAAGAAGACCTCTAGGATTAAGTTAGGACATTTTAGAGGGTATTTGAGTAGGGTTTGGCAGAGAAAAAAGGCTTTGAAGGTGTGAATTTGAGGGAATTTGGAGTGCCCTTTTATAAGAGGGTTGAGGGGCACCTTACAAAAAGCTACAAATATTATTTTATAATAAAATCATTTTCAGTTTCTAATGGCTCCAAAATTATTATTTACAGGATAAGGTGGGTATGGTTCTAAAACCACTCATCCAATAGGTGTTAGACTGGTTTGGGTCACTATATTAACTTTATATTTTAGATTTAACTCTTTGTTAAATAGTTTGACATTTACCATATCTCTTTGAATTTTTATATTATCTGGCTAATAAACATACAATATACTTCCAAGATAACCCCAAATAGTTCATTAATGATAAAAATATCATTATAAAATACTTTAGGCCTAAAATTATATTTTTATGAAAATAATGTCAATCAATAATATAATATTTGTTTTAAAAACACTTTTATGTCAATTTTGACACTATTTGGTATTTTGTTTTTTCAAAATTCATAACTACATTATTACTCGAAAAAAATTAATATAACCAACCCTAACATGTAATATTAACCTATAAAATTAGTTTAATTCATAAAAAGTCTCAAATTACATTTATTTGGATATTTATAATATCAATTATTTTAATATTTCATTAATTATGGAATTACTGCATCATCATTGTGTCATAAATAAATTAAATTATTTAATGTCTAAAAATTATTCATAAAATACCATTATGTAGGAAATCACTTTATATTTCTAATTAATATTTATAGTTGAATTTATATTATGTGTAACCCTATATTAAAAATGGTTTAGTTATTAAACTTTGAATTTAACACTTTTTACTCTTCTTTGAATTAAATAATAATAAATGTCCTAATCAAATCCAAGTGGACCTAAAGGATCATATTTTATTTATAAGGTTGTTTTTGGTCAAATTATACTTAGCCAATAGAATTAGGACATGGTTTAGGGTAATAATAATATAATTTTTACCCTTAATTACCCAATTTACTTTTAACCATGGTAAATAAAAGTAAAAATTTACTATTCACCCAAAATTATTTTCAACTTATTGAAAAAAATTTTACTTAATGATATCAAACAGGTATCTTGGATTTTTCAAATTTAACTCACAGAAGCTGTAAAATTATGTTTTATGTAAATTTGCAAATACTCTTAGGAGGTGGGTAAAAGACGGTAAAAAGTTCAATAAATTTTTTATATATAAAAAATTATTATAAACTAACTCTAATGAATTATTTTGAACTTATATAGTTATTATGTATCTATTTTTACCTAAAATAAATTTAAATAAAATAAATAATTATTTAAATAAAAATCCGGTTTTAAACTAAAACTCAGTATTTTTCACTATTCATCAAAAAGAGAAAGCTTTCAGAAAAATACAAAAAATTCACCCTAGGCTAATTTCGATACTATGAATCCAAAAATGAAGTCCATTTTGAAATATAAAATTTATAAAATTTCAAAAAGTGGGTATTACTATTCATAACGGCTAGTTTGATTAGTTGTGGTTGTTAAAACTCGAAGTTGCGTACAACACACGCTATTATATTATTCAATGAGAAGCGTACCATGGAAGCTTGGGGTGTTACATTCTCCCCTACTTCAAATAATTTCATCCTCGAAATTTCTAGACTATTACTACATAAAAAGACTCGGGTGGTTCTTCATCATAAGTTCCTCGGGTTCCCATGTTGCCTCTTCCATCTTATGGGTTCTCCATAGAACTTTTACCAGAAGAGTCATCCAGTTTCTCAGCACTTGTTCTCTTGTATCACGAACCTTGACAGGATTTTCACAATAAGAAAGATTGGGTCTCAGTTCTAATTCCTCATAGGTGAGTACATGCATCAGGTCAGGAATGTATTTTCTCAATAGTGATACATGGAATACATCATGAACTTTGGAGATACTTGGTGGCATTGCCAAATGGTAACCTACAGCCCCAATTCGTTCTAGAATTTAGAAAGGGAGGATGTACCTGGGACTCAATTTAACCTTCTTACTGAAACATATAACACCCTTCAATGGAGATACCTTTAATAAAACATGATCTCCTACCAAAAATTCCAAATCCTTCCTTCGGTTATCAGCATAGCTCTTCAGCCTACTTTGAGCTGCTTTGATGTGGGTTTGGATTACCTTCACCTTTTCCATCATTTCCTCAACAAGTTCTGTGCCTACTTGTTTTATTTCACCAACATCATCCCAACAAGTTGGTGTGCGACATCTCATTTCATATAACATTTCATATGGTGCCATATGAATACTGAATGGAAGCTATTTTCATAGGAAAATTCTACCAGAGGTAAATATTGATCCCACATACCTTGAAAGTAAAGTGAGAAAGATCTCAACAAGTCTTCTAAGGTTTGAATAGTCCGTTCTGATTATCCATCAGTTCGAGGGTGGTAGGCAGTGCTCAAACTAAGTTCAGTATCCAGGGCTTTCTGAAGAATTTTTCAAAATCCTAATTTAAAATGAGGATCATGATCAGAAACAATCGATAATGGTACTCCATGAAGTCTTACAACTTCATTAATATATAGTCTTGATAACTATTCAAGTGTTAAATATTCTCTTATAGCACGAAAATGTGCTGACTTGGTAAGATGATCAACAACGACCCATATTGAATCGTTCCTTCTAGGAGTCTTTGGTAGTCCCATGACAAAGTCCATCATATTGTTATCCCATTTCCACTCAGTTATGGGAAGAGGTTTCAAGACTCCTCCAGTCTGTTTCCTTCCAGCTTTAACTTGTGGACAAACCATACATCTTGACACAAAATTAACAATCTCCCTCTTCATGTTGTCCCACCAAAAATGTTCCTTCAAATCTCTATAAATTTTGGGGATACTAGGGTGTATAGAGAAATTGGATCTATGAGCATCATCTAACAATTCCCTTTTAAGATCAGGTATATTAGGAACACAAAGACTCTTCCCAAATTTCAAAATCCCATCTTCATATGCGATGTCGATAAATCTACCCTCGTACATAGATTTAACCTTCTTTTGAAATTCCTCATCATCAAACTGAGAACTGTTTATCCTTTCTAGTAAATATGGTTTAGAAACCATCTGAAAAATAATTGCTATTTCACCTTCCATGGTTATTCCCATATCCATCTTTATTAGATCCATGAAAATAGGATGCATTTAAACTCTCATCTTGTTAAAAAATACATGATCTTTTCTGCTCAAAGAATCTTCCACCTTATTTGCATTCCCCGGGTAGTATTGTATAGTGCAGTCATAAACCTCGAGTAGTTCAAGCCATATCCTTCACCTCATGTTGAGTTATATCTGTGAGAAAATATACATCAAAATCTTATGATCAGTATATATCTCACATTTCTCACCATAGATATAATTCTCCATATCTTAAAAGACAAGATTACAGCTGCTAACTCAAGATCATGAGTAGGATAGTTTTTCTCATTAATTTCTAGCTGTCGTGATGCGTAGGCAATAACCCTATCATTCTACATAAGGAAATAACCATGTCCTTTCATTGAAGCATCACTATAAATAAGAAACCCATCATTCCCCTATGGTAGAGTCAATATAGTAGCATTGAATAATCTTCTTTTCAGTTCTTCAAAACATTCTTCACACTCTTTGGACCAAACAAATTTAATCACTTTACGTGTGATCTTGGTTAGTGGGTTATCCAATCAGAAAAAATTCAGGACGAAACACTGATAATAAGTTTCTAAACCAATAAAACTACGTACCTCAGTTATACTCGCCGGTGCTGGCCATTCTTGGATTGATGTTCTTTTAGAAGGATCGATGGAGATTCCATCCATAGAGACAATATGGCCAAGAAAAGAAATATCCTGAGGCCAGAATTCACACTTGCTAAACATCACATATAATTCATGTATTCTAAGAGTCTTTAGGATAATGTGAATGTGATTTTCATGATCTTAGTATATTTTCAATTATAATAAGATATCATCAATAAATACCACTAAAAAGTCATCAAGATATTCATTGAAAACTTTATTCAATAGATCCATGAAGATAGAGGATGCATTAGTGAATCCAAAAGGCATTACTGTAGACTCGTAATGCTCTTACCTAGTTTGAAATGTTGTTTTCAGAATTTCTTCCTTCTTCACACACAACTGATGATATCCCGATCAAATTTAAATCTTTGAAAAGTATTGATCTCCATGAAGTTGGTGCAATAAATCATCAATGCGAGGTAGGGGATACTTATTCTTTATTGTTATAGCACTGATCTCCCTATAGTCAATGCACAACCTAATAGATCTATATTTCTTCCTAAAAAAATGAACAGGGGATCCCCATGGAGAAACAATGGGGCGAATAAATCTCTTATTGCTCAATTCCTCACGTTTTTTCTTTAGTTCCACTAATTCTACAGTGGCCATTCAAAAAGGGTTATTTGATATGGGCCTTGATCTAGGAATTAAATCAATGGAAAACTCAATTTCTCATTCTGGAGAATATCCAGGTAAATCTTTTTGAAACACATAAACATATTCTTTCATAATAGGTACATCCTCTATTTGAACATTCCTTTCCTCACCCACCGTTATTTCATTCTCTTCCTCCCAAATAATTGAATTTAGTTGAGCTACTGGGGGTGGATATAGAAAAGAATCTGGTGGTGACATTTCTTCTCTAAAGATAAGTCACTCTTTATCATGATAAAAAAATGTAACCTCCTTCTTATTTCAATAAATTTTCGCATCATGGCCTAAAAGCCAATCCAACATGAGGATTATATCAAATTAAATCATGGGTATGATGATGAGATCTGTGGATAATGAACATTTATATACCCTAATGGGGACTAATTCACAAAAATTTGTTGCAATGATAATTCTCTTAAGAGTTTTGACTGACAAATACCTTGTTAAATAAAATTTGAAATATCTAATTTTATTAGTAAACTGGGAAGATATGAATCAGTGCAATGATCTAGAATCAAATAAATCATTGGATAAACTTGTGGAAACCATTAAATTACCTACCACTAAGTGATTCAGAGTTTCAACCTCATCAGTAGTGATAGCATAATCTTGGCCTTGATCCCTTGGACTTTTCAGATGTATGTTCCACTAACTCATAGGATATTCATTCACATAATGTCCCACTTCTCTACAATTGTGGAATTCAACATTGACAACCTCTCTCATCCCCTTGAAATCACGAGCTTGGTGGCCTTTTTCACCACACTTGTAATAGACTCCCTACCAGGGTGATTCTTTCCCACATTTATTGTAGGATGGATATTCAACTTTTCCCTTATTCTACTTATTTCCATTTCTAGAGTGTTCAGTAGATCTCCTTTTATCTTTCTTTGCTTTAATGTCTTAAGACTTAGAGACTAATTTTTTTGTCTTCATAGCACATGAGACAATATCTTCGTATGATGAGAAGGATTACGAGACACTTGCCCGATGGAGAAATGGTTTTAACCCATCAAAGAAATGATCAATCTTACTTTTTAGGTTACATATATAATCTACAGCATTCCTCGCTAACCTTGTAAAGTTAGCTTCATACTTTGTGACATTCTCATCCTCCTTTTTCCTCAGACTCAGAAATTGCCTTTCCATATGCACTCGATGGTCTTGAGGTATGTTTTTTCTAATAAAATCTCTTTAAACTCATTATATTCCATGTTTGATACTTCATCATCTTTCTTTGTGTTTTGAATCAATGACCACCATTGATCTGCATCTCCCGTGAGGTGATAAACTTCCATCAAAACCTTTTCTCTTTCGCTACTCCCCAAGGCATGAAATATTTTCTCTGAGGAAATTATCTATTTCTCAGCTAATAGTGGATTTTTACCCCCATCGAATGTTGGTGGTTGTTGCCTCATGAAGTTGTCTAACATTGATCCTCCACGACGTGGATCAGGGTTCTCCATATGAGTAATGTTATTATTCACAACCTAAGTGAGTTGTCTCAGTCTGGTAATAAGTTGATCAGAACTGGTTGCATCACCATCTCCACTATAATTATATTGATTAGGAGGCCATCCTCTACATGGATTATGTGCATTGATACAACTTCCATTCCTTCCACTAGGAACAATTTCTAAAAATGGAAAACACTGGATTAGTTTATGGATCATAATACATAATTTCAAACTTGTAAAACACTTCTCCTAAATTTAATTGTTTATAGATATAATACATAATCATAAAAATGTTTTCTTTGAGGAAGTATATAGTAATAACTCCTTCATAATGGTTTATAAAGAAAATGAGAATTATTTTAATCATATCCCCCAAGAGTTTCGTAACTAAGACTGCAGCAAGGCCCGTTTTCGTGCACCAGTTCCCGTTCGAGTCTAGGTCAAAGTAGGGTTTTTGGGTTTTACCTCTAGGTACATCTGTTCTAGAGCCACCTCTACCTACTCATATCTAGATAGAGATTTATTACTAGGGAAACTCACAAAATCTCTACATTATCAAAATTCTAGGAGGTTATTTTATACTAATCCTCAAAGTCTATCCTAGGGGAGTGTTCTCTAATCAGAGTTTTTATAAATCTAGTTTCAAAGGTTTATACTAAACTACCTCTAATAGCAACTATAATGACCTGACCCCAGAAGCCCAGATTCAGGGCATTATTACGTATCATTGGCATGATCACAAAATATCATGTCTTGAAAGATCGATTAGTTTAGTAGCCTTGGAAGTTCTAGACACATTAATAAGGTTTACATTACATCATAAAATGTAAAACTACAACAACATTGTTTACATAGAAAACACTGAGATCACAATGACTATCCCTGCAGGTCAGTCATAATATACTTCTTCATATCCTGTGATAAATAAAATATAGAAATGGGTCAGCTCAGAAGCTCAGTAAGGTTAACAATATAGCATAAACTTTCATAAATAAGTATTAAAATTTAAGGAAATGTATAAGACTAAAAAAATACTTTTAAACATGAACTTCAACATAATATAGAAAATATAAAATCAAAATAATTCCATTTAATTACTCACATAGATATTCTTCTTGTCGAATAATCACATGTTATATCAACAACAACTTTCATAATGATGGAATGCATAATGCCAGACTTTTATAACCACATAGTGAAGGCCTTGTGCCAAGACTACAAATAAGATTTTGTCAAGGCTTTGTGCCAAGACATTAGTTTGTCTCATGAGACCTGCCGATGCATCTAGGATCTTTAGCGGGCTCCACCCATCACTTACTAAGTCAAATTAATTCCTCATATGAAATGGTTTAAACATATCATAAATATTCGTATTAAAACTAGCATACGAAATGTCAATACTTTACCAATAAACCATGAATAGTGAACAAATAACACATCCATAGTCAAACATATCACAAAACATTCAATACAATATGGAATTTTTGTATCATAACAAATCAACTTCCAATAAGCTTAAAATACATCAAAGGATGTTGACAAAGATGAAATAAAAACCATTTTTAGAGAAATATATCTTTCTATTTTGAAATCATTTAAGAAAAAATTTATTTTGGAAATTTTCTTATAATCTTGTAAGCGAAGATTCTACGATGTTATAACAACGTAACATAGCTGCACCCACTGTTTATGTTAAAAAAATACATTCTTACCTTAATTTTGTCGAAAAGGTTATAAAGGACCTTGTTTGGAAATTGATGGAAAGTTTCCTTTATAAAAATATTATAAAAGTAAAACAAGGGTATAAATGACATTGAAACATAGTATATAAAATATTAAGAATGTTTTAAAATACATTTTTAATAAACATGGATGTGGATGATAATGAGGTCCCAGTAGATAATTATGTATAAACAACCTCGGATAATGAATAGATTGTAGAATTAACCCTTACCTTGTAGTTTTCCTTGGTCGAGGGTAGGTTAAACTCTTGTATAATAATGAAATAATTGTTATTAAAATATACAATAAACCTATACATTAATATGATATCATATATGATCTTTTAACATCGCTTTGTTAAAAATATCTTAGTATTATCGTCGTTTCGGGTGTTAACTGATTAGTTTTCTTTTATATGATTTGTTAGGTAAGTAATTTTTTTTATGGATAAGATGTATCTTATTAATATTTAGAATGATATTAAGTTTTTAAAAATTATTGTTAATAATCTAATGAAAATTACTCTTGAATGGATACGATATATCATCGCGTTCGTGGAGACGGTAAACCGTACGTACGCATGAGCGATAATATCATTATTTTGATATTAAAATAATATATAATTAGATGGTATATAATATATACAGAATCATTATCATGTTATATTTATTATTTTCATCAATTATAGATCATTATTATACCCATCCAAATAATAATGTATTCAATAACAATTAGACCACCACGTGGAGACGGTAAGTTGTACGTACGCACGTATGGTGACATGTCATTCAAAGGATGGATAGAATAATAAATATAGTTGTACCATATTTATAATAACATAAAAGTATATAGAATATACTCGAGTTATTATTTTATAATGGAAACAAAAAATAAAGTGGAAGTGGAAGAAGAAATGAACTTGAAAGAGGTGATGAAATATTTACCTCTTCTTCAAGTTCTTCCTTTTGATTTGATCAGAAGGGATCCTTAGGTTGGCTTTATGACTAAAGTAAGGACTCTAGGATTAAGGGAGGATAGTTGAGAGGGTATTTGGGTAGGGGTTGGCCGATCAAATAGGCTTTGAAGTTGTGAATTTGAGGGAAGGAGAGTTCCAATTTATAAGAGGGGTGAGGGGCACCTTAGGAAAAGATAGAAATATTATTTTATAATTAAATCAGTTTCGGTTTCTAATCACTCCAAAATGAATTATTTAAAGGATAAGGTGGGTATGGTTCTAAAAGCACTCAACCAATAGGTCTTAGATATGTTTGGATCACTATATTAACTTTATCTTTTAGATTTAATTCTCAGTTAAATAGTTCGACATTTACCATGTATCTTTGTATTTTTATATGATATTGTTAATAAACATACATTATACTTCCAAGAGAACCCTAAATGGTTCATTAATGATACAACTATAATTATACAAGTCTTTAGGCCTAAAATTATATTTTTTAGGAATAGAATATCAATTAATAATATAATATTTGTTTTAAAAACTCTTTTATGTCAATTTTGATACGATTTGGTATTTTGTTTTAAAAAAATTAATAACTTGATTATTAATTCTAAAATAATTTATATAAACAACCCTAACAAGTCATATTAACCTATAAAATTAGTGGAATTCATAAAAAGGCTCGAATTACATTTATTTGGATATTTATAATATCAATTATTTTAATATATCATTAATTAGGTAATTACTCTATCAACATTGTGTCATTAATAAATTAAATTATTTAATGTATAAAAAATTGAAATAAAATACAATTATATAGGAAATAATTTTATCTTTATAATGAAAATTAATAGTCAAATTTATATTTTTCTTAACCCTATATTAAAAATGTTTTAGTTATTAATCTTTGAATTTAACACTTTTAACTCTTCCTTGAATTAAATAATAATAAATGTCCTAATCTAATACAAGTGAACCTAAAGGATCGTATTTTATTCCTAAGGTTGTTTTTGGTCGAATTATACTTATCCAATAGAATTAGAACATGTGTTAGGGTAATAATAATATCATTTTTACCGTCAATTACCCAATTTACTTTTAACCGTCATAAATAAAAGTAAAAAATTACTATTCACCAAAAATTATTTTCATCTTATTGAACCGTATTTTACTTACTAATATCAACCGTGTCTCTCAGATTTTTGAAATTCAACTCACATAAGCGGTAAAATTAAGTTTTATGTAAATTTGAAAATACTCATAGGAGGTGGGTAAAAGATGGTAAAAAGTTCAATAAAATTTTTATATATCTAAAATTATTATAAACTGACTGCAATGAATTATATTAAACCTATATAGGTATTAGGTATCTATTTTGACCTAAAATAAATTTAAATAAGATAAATTATTATTTAAATAAAAATTCTGTTTTAAACTATAACTCAGTGTTTTTCACTATTCATCAAAAATTGAAACTTTTTAGAAAAATACCAAAAATTCACCCTAGGCTAATTTCGATATTACGAATCCAAAAATGAAGTCCATTTTGAAAGATAATATTAATAAAATTTCGAAAAGTGGGTATCAATATTCATAATGGCTAGTTTGATTAGTTGTGGTGTGTTAGAACTCAAAGTTGTGTACAACAAACACTACTATATTATTCAAAGAGAAGCGTACGATGGAAGCTTGAGGTGTTACATCACCTTTGATTCAAAATATACCAATGTAGTAAGAGTATCTCAACTCACTTTTCTTACCATGAGACATATGCCCTATTCACCACTTCTTTCTTTCATGTAGTGTATATATTGACACTTTTATATTTTATATCATGAATATATTTATATTTATGTCATTTAATGTCTCATTTGATTTTATTCCTTTCACGTTAATAATATTCAAAAGATACCAATGTTGTAAGGGTTTTAGGTTACAATCTCATTTTTAGTAGGATTCTTTTTGATTAAATTTTTTATTTTTGAAAATATATGATATATATACACCACATATTTTTCTCTTTTTTATAATCTATTTATAACTTAATATAATATGTTTTCCTTTCATTTTCCTCTCTTAAAGTACCCAAGATAATGAAATAATGTTTTTTGGGAAAACAAAAATTGTTTTTATCTTCGGTCAAAAATATTTTATTCCATGTCCATTTTTTATGTTTTTAAGTATTTTTATATTGTTATAGAAGGATTAATTTAATTAATTTTTAATTATATTTTACTTTATTTACCATGTTTTATAATTAATATTACTATATTTTTCTAAATGTGGTTTGTTTGACTTACTACCAAAAATGTGAAAGTAAAGTTTGTTATATAATAAAACATATGAAAAAATTTCCCCACCACTATAAACATTATGTTCTTTGAAGAGTCCTTTATATGTTTCTACGGTTCTTTAAAAATAAAAGTTCCTCCAAAATATTTTTCAAAATTTATGATTTTAAAAATGTGATTTTAAAATTAAAAGTCTATTTTCATATATGAATGTATAAATGATATTTTAAAAGGTATTTTTATCCATAACAATATCATTTTATGTTTCATATTTCTTAATGGGAATATGGTACAATGTTACCATATTTATTGTATCTATAGTTGGTTTATGATTATGATGGATAAATATTGATGGATGTTTTTTTCTTTTACATGGGTTATGATTGGATGTAATGGTATATATTTTCTTAATCTCATGGAATACATATAAATAGACTGTGATTATATGATATTTAGTTCCATTATAATCAATGTATATATGTTAAACTATAAATAAAGGGTATGTGGGTCCATTTTATCCCTCCAATAAATTGGGTAATGATGAAGGTGTTGAAAAAATTCTTAGAGATGCCATAGTTGAAAAAATCCTAAGAGATGACAAGTTAATTGGATGGTAGTTACTCCTAAGATAATGTTAGAAATAACTAGTTCAGAATTTCCATTATGGGAATTTTTCCATAATGATATTCATGGGAGTGAACCTTGATTAAGGAAGTTATTTTATATGATTTTTTGAATTCCATAAAATTATGTCTTATTCCTATGTTATGTTTTCATGGTTTATGATATATTAATGATGATTCCAAAATCTTTTGTCTTATGTATTTTGATTGAGAAAACCTTTGACACAAGTCATTATTAACAATATTTAAATGATAAATTTGATTTTTATAATTTTCACATACCCTTATGCTTATATTATGTTCTCTTATGACCATTTATTGTTATATCCTATGTTTAATATTACTAATAATCCAATATCACTTTTTATTATACCTCTTTTCTCCAAGTTATGAAAAAATATTTTAAGTATAACGTGTATAAGAAGGGTTTTAGTTGTGAAGAAATTAGTGGTAGATGATGTAGATATTTTATATACCAGTTTTTTATATATATGTGTTTCCAAAGACACTAAACATTTATAGTTTTGGTGTGGATCATATTAATATGTAATGAATACTCTGATGCTAATATATGGTATTTATGTAAGAAAACTATGGTTCACCATAAGTTTCATGAAGACTATAAATTTTGGAAAACATTGTTATGTTCAATTATGAGGAATACATATATGGAAGAAGTTGTATATTTTACACTTTGAAACATCCAAATTTTTTTAAACCATTAGATCTATTATTTATGAGGATTATCAAAATTTGGAATTTACTCCTCGAGAAACATTGGAGTAAATTCATCAAATGTTTATGACTATAATAAATATTTTACAACCCCTTATTGGAAATAATTTCATGATGAATAATTATCTTCAAAAGTTTTGATATACTTCTAAAAGGGTGGGCTTATAAGAATATAGTGATCGATTATACTAAAACTTTCACTAAGATGAGTCTATATGATTTAATTGCAACTATTATGAAACATTATAGAAGAGTGAAAAGAGTTTCTGTGAATGAAATGATAAATAATGGAGTACATTTATTTTTTTTAATATTACTTCGAGTGTCGATAAAAATGGAAGTAATTTTTTAAAAATCTATAAGAATAAATGCATACACCATTCTGATCACAGTGATTACTATGATATTCAGACTGAATTTACTTAACTTGAGAAGATAATGAATAAAATTACTCGAAATGATTACATATAGTGTGACCATTGATAAATATAAGTGAAAGATATAATAAGAAAGATTCATCAGATGTTATGTGTTATGAATGTTAGAATATTTGAAATATAAGACTTTATTGTTCTTAATTTAAAAGGAAAGAAATAAAATCTAAGATACGTAATAAGATAAAAATAAATAAGAGTTTAAAGGTATTGGACATTTTGAGGTGATTTGATGAAGATACTAATTCTTATAGTTCATCAAAAGTTAGTGACAATAGTTAGAAGATTATTGGATCATATGAAAATATTCCAAAAGATAAAATATTTCTCAAGGATTAGGTAATTAATAAATCTTTCTCAGATTTAAATTTAGATTATAATTTATACTATACTACATATAACGATTATGAAAATTCATTAGATGATGCAAAATTTGATTCATCATAATATTAAGAATATTTTTCTACATATCCGGAAATGTTGAAATTCCTGAATCTTATAGAAAAGGAAACCAAAAAGTTAAAAAATAACGATGATTATGATAAAACTAGCCATTGTAAAGTATATAGTGTAATATCAAAACTCACACATGAAATTTCTATAAATTCATTGAGATTGTTGTCAAAATATTATTCTAGTTCAAATTATAATAATCATAAATTAGTTATAAAACATACATCAAAGGTCAGTTGTTTAAATAAAAAAATTCTCTAATTTTAATTCTAGTAGGGAAGATTTCAATAAAATTTATAAACAATTGAAAACATCTAGAAATATTAATTTATTAGGTCATACTTTTTAAAATTTATATTTTCAAAAAATATATTATATTCCTAGTATGTCACCTATTTTTACTAAATATTAAATGTGAGGTCACCAAAAAAGTCATTATTATTTAAATAGAGTAAAATATTTTTGTTTTATAATGTTTTCTTATTTTTTTCTGAAGAACATTTAGTTGTTCAATATAAAATATCTTGATATATGTGGGTCCATTTTATTATTTTCTAACATTTATTGACCCAAAAATGTTATCGTAACTATAACTTAATTATCTTAATTTCACGAAAAGATGCTTAGTAAAACCAGTTAGAATAATCAGAACATGGATATTGGTTGGTCTTGATATATGAAAGGAGATAGGTCTAAATTCTGAAACATGAAAAAGTTTAGTGGTGAATAAGGTAGCTTTGTAGATAACACACATGGTGAAATAATCAGAATGGGTGATGTTTATTTTCTTGAAAAAACTCTAATTTCAAATATTTTATGCATTATAGGACTTAAAAAAAATCGTAACAATAATAATTAGCTATATGATGAGGGTTTTCTTGTGAAATTGAGGAATTAAAAATGTTCTATTTAAAGATCAAATGTTTAAATGTTATATCTAAAAGATCTTAGAGATTATAATTTACCTTGTTTTAGTATAACAAACGGTTTTTCTTGGCTTGAGAATATAAGGATAGATCACTATAACTATAATAATATAGCTAAAATCTCTTGGATATTTCATGTTAGAGAGATGATATAACTTATTCTTAACTCTTACAAATTTTGTGATCCTTAGAAATTTAAAAATAAACAATATTATTTTTTAAAACCTATTTGTGAAGTCTCAAATTTTGGAGAATTATAATTTATGGAAATGGATTTATTTGTTCTTACACAAAGATGGAGCATTGTGGTAAAACACTATGTATAAATAATATTAAATTTCTATATTAGATTTACTTGGATATATTTTCTTAGATAAAAATATGAATATTTATTTTCTTCAAATGTTTTCATACATCTGTTAAAAATGGAAAAAAATACCCTAGATTTCGATTCAAAGTGATCATAGTATAGAATATAAAAATTATTATTTTGGAAAATTCTATAGTAAGAAATACATTACACATATATTTTCCACACTAAGGAGAATTAGAAAAAAAATCATAGTCAAATGATGAAATATAATTCATATGAAAATTATTCAAACTTTTCTAAGTGAATATTCTATTTCCATATATTTTTTGTTTTACAGAGAACGTACTTCTTGATATACTATAAATCATGTTTAACTTTATTATTTTCTTAATAAAACTCCATATGATATATGTATAGAATGAAAACTAAAAAATTCATACTTTAGGGTCTTTGGATGTAAAGTATATATTTCTAACACCAAAGGTTAGCATTGTAAATTTCATAAAAAGGTAAATGTAAGATTTTTTCTTGGTTATTCTATAACTATAAATTCATATATTGTTTTTAATAAAAGTACTATTATTGTTGAGGAAATATTTCATGTTAAATTTGATGAAAATATTTGTTTTTTCTAATGTTTTTAAAAGTTAATCATCTAGATGATTATTTTGAAATTACTTATATTCATTGTTCTCAAGTTGAACCACAAAAATTGGTAGTGAAGAAACTAGATTTTAGGTCAATTTTTTAGATATTTGTAAACTAATTTATTAGAATATTTAAAATCAAAATATGAGGATCAAATTACTCTTTTACCTAGAAACCATTCGGTCGTAGGAATTCACCTCATTGATAATATCATTAGAGATGTAAGAGAGACGGTTAAAAATAGATGTTCCTTCAGAAATAAATTTTAGAATCAAGCATTGAAATATCAAATTGAACATAAAAAATAGGTGATTTATTTGGTGATGAAAGTTGGATAATAATTATGGAAGAAGATCTAAATCAATATCAATATAATTGAGTTTGTACCCTATTTGAGTGATATAAATATCATTAGATAATGGGAGTAATATGGGTTTTTTATATATAAACAGGATAAAAATGTAACTGTTTTTAAGAAAGAAGAAAATAAGTGCTGCTAAATATTATTGTCATTTAGAATTTGTTGATTTTATAGAGTATTTTATACCAATATCTAGACTCAAGTACTTCCAAATATTACCAGCTTTTACAACACATCTGAATTTCAATTTATTCAAAATAGATGTTAAAAAATATTTTAGTAACATATTATTTCATAGAGTAATTTTATATTAAACAAGACATGTTTTAGAGATTTTAAATAAAAAAATAAGGCATTTAAACTCCTTAAATCAATATATGGCTGTAAACTATCCCCAAAGGATTGGTATGATAGATTGAACAGTTTGATGTTTCAAAGTAATTTTGTTAATAGAATGGTCAATCCAACTATTTTTTATCTATAATTCTTTTAGAGACACCATGATTATTCAAATTTATATCGTGATTTTTTTTTTCAACTAAAAAATATCTTCTTGATGTTTTTTTAGAAAATTGGAATAATATGTTTGAAATAAACAAGATTGGTGAGATTAAGTTTTTACTTAGTTTTCAAATTCCATTGAAACCAGAAGGAAATATTTTATCTCATTAAAAATATATTATATATTTATTATTTTTTTGATGATACATCTAGTATAAGTATTCCTATAAGAACCTCTATCATTGCATATCTCGATGAATCCAATAAATTGACAGATCAAAATATTTATGGAGGGATGATCAAATGTTTATAATAACTAATATTTAGTCAACCAGACATTATATTTTTTGTGCACTATTGTTTGAGATTCAATTTTTCTAAGGAATCAAATTTAAAAGTGGTTAAGAATATTTTCTATGATCTTAAATATTCCTCAAAACATATCCAATTTTATTATTCCCTATATTAATTTATCCTTAAGAGATAATTAGATAATAATTTTTTTGGTTGAGTGTTTGATAGGAAAAGTACTTATAGAACTTTTCATTTTCTAGTAGAAGCTTTAGTTTACTTGTTTAGTAAGAAGAAACACTCAATTTTAGTCTCCACTGATGAGGATGAATATATAGAATCTAAATGTTGTTATGCTCAACTATTATCGATGAAACATGCACTCATGTAATTCAGTTTCATTTTTACCCATTCTAGAATACTTTATGATATCTATAGTTCTATTTATTTTTATAGAAACTAGCACATCACTCAAAAGAAAACCGCATAGATATAAGATACTATTTCTTTTGGGAACAAACACTAAAAGAATATATTTTCCTCAACTTTATCAAAACAAAAAAAATTAATGTAATTTCCACTAAATTTTTAAAATTTGAAATATTCAACTTCATTAATTAAAGTTTGAAATATTCAATTCAAGATGGTATTTAGTTCACTTAATGTACAATATATCTCTTAACTATGAAAAAAATTCTTTAGAAAAAAGGAAAATATATTTTTTATTTTGTTATTTAAATATTTATAATTTTATTCTATGAAGTATTAATAAAAAACGTTTTATTTAATCAAAATTAAATTTCACTGAAGATATATTTCATGATATACTTAATGAATATTTTTATTAAGGGATAATTTATTCACATTGTAATAGGTTTCAATCTTTTTTTACTATAAAAGATAAAAATTTAAAATTTTTATTATTTTAAAACCATATTCAAATGAATAAGATCATCCATAATCATCATAAGATAATATTAAGATGGTTAAATAACCTTATTTTTTCCACTTTAATTTTATTCTTGATTTTTACCTTGAATATCTCTATAAATTTATTGAATATTTAAGGTGGAGAATTGTATATTCAATGGAGTTATCATATTAAAGATTGATTGAAATTAACTATTTACTACAATATTTTAAGGGGTTTTCCTTTTTCCATGATTATTTTGGAAAATTTAAATGGGGTAAATTAAGGGAGATTTCATTTATGTTTTTAGTTTTAGAGGCTTATGAAAATTTTTATTATTTGAATATGTTTTTGGAAGAACGTTTTTATGGGATAAACTTTTGCAAAAGTATACAATGGGTGAGAAATATGAGAAAAATTATATTAGTTTTTTCTTCTTTTTATAAAGAATCTGAAATTTTTGAAATTTATTAATATTTTATTTATTTAATAAACCATTAAATTTATTTTAATAATATTTTTATGACTAATGATATTGTTTTTAATATTGTGAGTAAAGAGGAATAAATTTACTTCATCAGAACTTAAAGGGAGTATTTCTTTAAAATTCAATTAGACATTCTATTTTACTGCATGTTTTATGATTTTCAAAATGGGTAGATTTTAAGTCAATTTTAATTTAATTCCTTTTAAACAAACACCCATAGTAAGAACTTGAATTGAATTTAAGTAATGATTTATTTGTTTTGGTTTGGTAGAATGAATGTTTCATAAAATTACTTATGAATATTTATGTTGAATTGTGAAAATATGGAGAACTAATGTTTCATGTTAGATCACATTTAATATATGCATAATCATTTTAGCAGCACCAATTAATGTCATTAAAATATTTCCTAATTATTGTTTCCATCAAAAAATGAAGTTGAAGCTTTTGTTATAATTGAATATATTCCCAATGTGTATAAAATTTTACCACCCAAGATAGTTACAAAATTTTCTATAAATAAGAACAAAAATTTGAGGAACAGAAGGAAATTTTGAGAATTAAGAAAAAGGGCTTCTTGTGGTTTTGAATTTTTTAAACAAACTATTCTGTGAGAACTTCTGATTAATGTAATATTTCCCTTTTGAGTGTTTATCTACAAATTACCACCGTGTAAAGTTTTCCATTATAATTTTTTTTATCAATTTCCAATTGAATTCACTCTTCTTATGAGTTTTGAGATTAATTTCTTCCAATGATAGTAAGACCTAAAGTTATCCAAACCTTCATAATCAAGGGATTTTAAGGATAGTAAGATAAATACACCTTTAAATAGGTTAATATCCTAGGTCTTATGGGAACTTAAATACAGGTTACTTTGGATCAGGTTCAAAGATCCTTCTTACACATTGGGTATGATTGTGGTTGGTAATAATATATTATCAGTGATTATGGATAGAAAAATTTACTCTATTTATAGTTTTTTAAGTGTGATGTATTTTGAATTTTCTATTATGTTTTTTTAAGTTCTTTGGTATTGTGAATTTCTAAATAATACTAAATTTTTAATATATATATTATTTTATTTAGATAATGTAATATTATAACTATTTTAATTACCATTTCATTAACATTTATAACATTGATAAATTAGTATTTGATTGTAAGACATAGTTTCTTTTCAACTTACACCTTAAGGATGATGGGAATTATAAGTCATGTTTTTTAATACAATTCAAATCCCATTTGGAAGTTATCCTTCTTTATATTATTGTAACAAAAATATTTTCTAAGTAAGATTATATGATATTTCATATTAAATTCTTCAGGTACCTTCTTTCTTCACTCAACCCACTGAAAAATATTTTTTTCTTAACCATTTCAAATATTGTAGTCTATAAAATATTTTTTACTTAGTTATATGATATATGGTTGGTAAAAAATTTAGTACATGAAAATTTTATAAGTGATAATTCATATATATTATTTTTCAGATATGTTCAATGTTGAATTCATTATGTGATGAATATGTTTAAAGAATATTTTTCATAGGGGTGAGATTAAGTTGGTGTTATAAAAAAGTTGAAAAAATCCAATAAATTTAGATAATTTGGTTTTTATGTATTATTAAATTTTTTATTTTATTTTCAAATTATTAATTCTGTTTAATGGTTTGATGTTTTATTTTAATATTTAAATCTAAAATACCAAAAATAATTGATTATATTTTAAAATTTTATTCCACTAAAACTACACAATGGAGGTGGGTAGAGTAAAAATTCCCAACTCTTCTATTGAACACCCAAAAAATATAAAAAAATGTATCTTAAAATCATCACCACACTTATTAAACATAACATATTCCTCATATAAATTTTTTTAATGGATTTCCATGTCTTTGGTGTTTTTAGTGGGTGAGTGTAAAACCCTATACCTTTTGGAGATTTTAAATTAGTTTGAAATTAAATTTTTTTAGTTTGGTGGGTGGCTGGTTTTGAGAATTGGGATTAAAATTGATAATATGAGAGTTAAGGAATATATATTTTTGGTATATTGTTTAAGAATTGAGAGGTGAATCAAGTGATTAAATGAGTCATGGATGATTCATGTTTTTTATAAGTTTTCAGGGGATTCTACCTAGGGCGCATAATTTTGCTGGAATAGTTAAAAAGAAACAATATAGAACCCCAAGCATGGGGTGATATTCAATTATTTTTCTAAAGAATGTGGAAATAAGGAAGATTTAGAGCATTTTTTGTATGAAATATTACATATCTTAGTTATAAATTTTTGAGGTGTCTTGGACCTGTGGCTTGGTAAATGGTTTGGGCATAGTTGTAGAAAAACCATGAAAATTTTTGCAGATGAGTTTTAGTGGGGGTTTTCAAGACAGAAACATGATTCAAAAAACCATGAAGACCAAATGTATGAAGTGTATTTCCTTAAACAGGGAAGGCTACATTGTGGGTGAATTTTTTGGAAAAACATATATCCAAACCATGCGAATCATTTAAGAGATAAAATCACAATTTTCCTTATATAATTTTAAAGGGGGAAGTACCTGTTTCTCCTCCTCCTCCAAGAACATGACCCTGACAAACACCCAACATTAATCCATCATTCATCCTCAAATTTGAGGTTCTTTGTGATGATTTATTATCATTGAAGATGAGATTGATCCTCCTCATCCCTCCATTAATTTTTCCTCTTATAGTTTCCATTGATTTCAATTTATCTAGTTATGAATATGGGGGAAAATTACACAAAATTGTTGTGCAATAATCCTGATATAATGAAAATTTTATATGGAATATCTAGAGGATGTCCTGAGATGTTGTCTACATATTTTTTCGTTTCGATTCAGTTGAGTTAGTTCACAATTTATATTTTTCAAAGGATTTAGTCTAAATTAAATTAAATGGTTTATATAATTTGTTATAATCCTAAGTATTTTAAATAAGGATGTTTTGGGAGTATAAAAGAGGGTGTTTTCACACTATTGGTTGTAGTTTGGTTGTAATGATGGTGTTTTGTGAGATTTTCGAAAGTAGGTCTATTTGAAGTAAATGGTTTAATTAATTAAAATTATTTAAGAAAAATTTTAATTTATTAATTAATTATGATTTTATTATAATTATTTATTTCCATTATTTTAACATTATTTAGGGACTCATATGGATGGATGATAGTCATTAGACATGTACATGTTTAGGAAAGAGTTATTGGGTAGTGAATTAAAAAGGGTATAACTCCAAAATATGGTAGGTCATATTTTATACATGAGTTATGGTACTTATGCATGTTTTTATGTGTGTAATATGTGTGATCTCTCCACTATTTTTGGGTTATATTTAATTTAATTAAATGTTTTTATTAAATTAAATGGGAGAATGAAGGGTTATGGGTCTTGAAGATCCCTTGAATTCTAGTGATTCCTTGACCACCGATAGTTGAGGGATCAAAGTGAAAGGGGATCATGTGATATATATGTACCTCAATGGGGTGTGATTAAATGAAACAGACTATGTACAACACATTATACCAATAGGTATGTTAATGTAGTCTTTTACTTGGGTGGTAAGTGATAATGGATGGGAGATAGTTAGCATGGATCATCATTTTATCTTCCTACCCCTCATTATTGGATTAAGGAGAGAACAGTTAGATACTATGACTTAGGATACATCCCCAAGACACCAATGGATGACAATTAATTCCAAGGGTGTCATGAAAATTTGTGGGACAATATTCCCTTTGAAATATAAAACATTCAAACCATAAAAACAAAAACAAATAGACCACAATATGACACATTAGTACGAAATATAAATAAAAACTTAACCAAACCAAAACACCATATAAGAGTAAAAGTGGAAACCAAAAGACATACTCAAGAGGATTAAAAAGGCCATAAAAATCCAAACCTCAAAGGGGAAATAATCAGAAACACCCCACCTTCTTGAAGATCCAACACAAGATGCCAAACCACGGTATAAAGAAGCATCACAAAAGAACTGAGATAACATGACTTTACATGTGTCTTGATAGATGACATATAAAAGGGAACAAAAATTCCCAAGAATGGGGTGAGCCTAAACTCAATTGGATTTCCCTAGTGACTTCCCAATTCATTAAACCAGGAAATAAACTGTTAGCATATTAATTAAAAAATTAATCAGTTAAAACAATTCATATGAAATATATAATCCATTTTACAAGGAAATCATGAAAAAATCCTTTAAAACACTTCTCATTTTATTTGGGATATTTATTTCCTTTTCCACACACATAACCACACACAAAAAAGCTTGGTTTCACCATTGACAATGTAACTTCACATCTATACTCTTTCCCATTTAATGGAGGTACTTCACATCCATTATCTATACCATTCAACTCATAACATAGTGTTTATACGAACATCATTCCAATCAATTTCTAAGAAAATATTTCTTTTTAAATAATATCAACAAACACTTTACATGAATAAAAAAACCAAAATTTTAAAATCACTATTTTAAAATTATAAAAAATGAGTTTATTCCAAAAATCAATCAATTTCCACAATTTCCAATCCAATAAAAGAATAATATTTCCATCAATAATTACAGAAATATTTCAAAATAATTAAAAAAAATCATTTAATTTAAACTAAGACTAAAATTTCTAAATATAGTAGAGTTAAGAGAGAATCTAACTTCCTCACAAAAATTTTAGAAAAAAATGACACAACAAAATTTCATTATCTGTTTATAACTCCGGATCCCTTCACTAAATATAAAAATATATTATAATAAAAATCACTAATAAAATATAAATCTATCCATAATAGTGTAGATATATGGTTATGGGAAGGAACACTAGTATAAAAAAGAATGATGATGAACATGCACTTACTAACAAATCTTTTCCTCTAACACACTTTTATTTTCCCAAAAATCACTCATGAATTAAAGGGTATCATATATCATGCCTTGGGAGAAAAAAATTTAGTTATCGGAGGATTAAGGAAAAAATGATGGTCAAAAGGATTAATTTAGATTTCATCCAGAATTTAAATGCAGACAAATTTACACCACTTGGTTAAGCCACACTATTTTGAAAATTATGTGTCAAAAGTGTGATGTTAATACATTAAGGACATACCATGTATTATTTCCTCACACAATTAGATAAACTATGTGCCAACCATGCATTTCATTCATTTTCAAGATGCACAATTTTTTGTTATAATTGATATGGTTTGCCCAAAACATGCGCCAATTTTGTGCCTACCAAACATTCATTATCTTCCCTCACACAATTTTCTAGAGACGTTGTATAGTTAAACTTACTTTTGACAAATAGTGAACCTCCAATAAATCTTCCAATATTTTAAGAACCCCTCAGAACCTCCAAAAAAAATTACATGAACATTATATAGAATAAAAAATACTTGAATAAAGGATCATGTACCAAAAACTAGGGGCATTACATTCTCCCAACCATGGCCATTCTATCCCCAGAATGTAGAAAAACCCCATTTCCGTGGAAGAGTTCAAGCCATTGTTCCACAATTTCATTTTTCATGTTCCACATTTCTTCATGAATCAGACCATGTTGACATAAAATCATCACTAGAGAGATTCCTTTCCCACAAAATATATTATCATTCCTACCAATAATCCATACTAGAACATTATTGAATGTGGAATTTGGATCTAAGTCAACATGATCCAATTGAATCATATGACTAGTATCAGGTTGGAACTTATTTAATTGAGACACATGAAATAAATTGTACACTTAACTGAACCTGTGTGGAAAATAAAACCAATATGCTACCTCATTAACTCATTTAAGTATCCCAATATGGCCTACGTATCATAGAGGTAACTTTCCCCACTTAGAAAAATGTTGATCCCCAAGCCTTGGAGATATTATTAAGAAATCTTGATTGCTCAACTCAAATAAAAACAATCATTGATAACGATCCACTTATGATTTTTGAGGACTATGAGTCATATCCATTCTATTTCTAATCAACTAAATCTTATTTATAGTATTTGGGACAAGGATTGGTCCAATTAGTGAAGTATCACGAGTTTCTACCCAAAAAAATGCAGAATGAAGAGGTGAAATATACAATTCTTTAGTAAGAACCTTAAGGGTCAATGCCTGATGACTATTATTTTTTGAGAATTCCATTAATGGAAACGACTCCTCCCATGATCCAAGAAAATCTATTGAACAATACCTACAATAATTTTGATTGTCTATTTAGACTATACATACATTTATGGATGATAATCCATACTCATAGTGAACAATGTGACAAGGGTTTATTGAAAGGATTTAAAAAAATGAGATGTAAACCTTGGGTCTTTGCCCATTACAATCAAAATCAGAAGACCATGCATATGTAAAATTTATCGAATGTATATTTTGGAAATGTATTCAATAATATTAATTTTAAAAATATAGATTAATGGGAATTTTTTTAGGTGATCCATAATCACCCATATGACATCATCTTCTCTAACTATCCTTGTTAGGTATGTTATAAAATCCAAGTCTATCTTCTCCCATTTCCACATGGGAATCAGTAATGACTACAATATAACTACTAGTCATTGACACTCTATATTTAACTAATGATAGTTGAGTCATATAGAGATATATTCTACTAAATATCTTTTCATGGCGACCCTCTAAAACTATGTTCTCAACACTATATAGATTCTCTGAATCCTAGGGAGAATAACCCATCTCAAATGGTGGTAGGCACTAATAAGTTGTTCTTGACAAGCCAAAGGAATAACGATCAGATCTCAAAGTCAAAATGATATATTTCCATCCATCTTATAACCCTGTATATTCTACCCACATTGATTTTTCACCCCATAGTAACAAAATCAAGATCAAATATATGAGAAACTATAACCCGCTCATCCAATTTAGGGGAAAATAAAAATGGAATGAAAACTGAAACACTATCGTAGTATGATAATTCTAGATAGAAATCTAATATGACTATTATTAGTTATCGCTAGTCTAAATCCTCTTTATCCAATTGATCATATGACCTCCTTCTCAATGAATCCACCAAATGGTTACCTTTAACTAGTTTAAACATTATTTTTAATTAAAAAATATATAGACACACTATCCATCTACACGATATTAAATTCATACCACTTTGGATAAAATGTATTTCAAACTCTGAAGATATATAAACATATTTAATTTCTCACCAACGAAGTAACGATTCCATGTTTTCCAATCATGTACCACCTAATCAATTAAGAACAATGCATTTGGTAGTTATTTTCATGAAAATTTTACTATTGTGAACCATAAGAAATAACATGATATCCCTTCATGACAACACATACAAAACCCACTCTTGAGGAATCACAACAGACTAAATATCCTAGACCAAACTGTAGAAACATGAGGATAGGTGTTGATTTAATTCTAACCATATGTTCTTAAAAGGATTTATGAAATTCTTTGTTCCATTGAAAATGAATTGATTTTCTTTTCAAAGATATCATTGGCGATTCAAAATGTGAAAAATCATATTAAAACATCTTTAGTATCCTAATAATATAAGGAAACTATGTATCTTAATGGAATTATTTTTTTTAAGAGATAACATATTCTGTATTTTTCATATCTACAAAAATATAACATCCTGAGTTTTTAGGCATTATTTGTTTTGAAGAAATTTTAATTATTTTGAGGACTTGCGTTGCACACTACACCAAGTTATGCCTTATTTATAAAAAAACACCAAGTTATGGTTTATCTATAATAAAATCATGTATTATATCGAGTTATATGAAAAACTATTATATATTTTTTTACACAAAATACTAAGTTAATTTGATATCTTGAGTTACATAAAAGATCATGTTTTTCCGAAAAATAATATACCATTAATATTATTATTTAATAATATAGTTGTCAAATAGATGTTCGAATATCAGGTATGAAAAATATTAACTGAATTAGGAAAATATTTCTTACACATGTTTATATAATTCTTTGGTAACAAATTAATTATAAATAAAAGTAAGAACTATTTTAAATTAAAGAATTTCTTTTTCTGAAAAAATATTTTTATATGTAGAAACTTGTTATATATCAACAAATTAAACAAAACAATTATGATAAATTATTTTAAGTAAATTTATATATTATATATTTAACAAACTATTTAACATTGATTTTAAGTGTTTTTTTAAGCAAGAGATAATTATAAATCCAATTTTAAGCATAAAAAGATATATTGTTCAAAACGGTAGTTTATTGGATTTTAATGACATGATTATTTTAAAAAAAATATTTGAAAATTTAATAAATTATATTATTAAAAACAAACTACATTTTTGAAATTATTATTTTAAAATTATTTTCAAGTAAAATTGTTGGATTTTTCTAAAAAGATTCATTTTTTGAGGAAGAGTGAAAAATAATGAATTTTAATTGAAAAACATTTTTTTATTTGAATGATTTATATATTTAAATTATTTTTTAATTTATTATAAAGTATCATTGGAACCATTATACATATATTAATCTAATTATGGTCATTGGAAACAATTTCATATAAAAATTGAATATAAAAACTTTGTTAAGTAGTGATCTTTTTCTCTTTAAAAACATGTGTTTCTGCACATTTGAGGGATTAATATTAAATAAAATTTTCCACTTATATGAATTGAATTTAGAAAAATAAATTTGATATTTGGAGTTAGAATAATTTATAATTTATAAAAATTATAACTTAATTTTTTGACCAAAAATATAAGTTAAAATAATTAAAATGATCACAGCAATCAAGAAAAAAAGTTTACTATGGGACTAAACATTAAACATAAGGGTTAAAATGAAATAAAAAATTGTCCAACACCCATTATATGGACATATTTTAGCCTTAACCCTTTACGAATCGAATTTAGTGCATTATTGAATCCTTTATTTAGGAAATAACAAAGTTGTACAAAACTTATTTTCAAAAATTCCAAGTGTGTTCTCTCCCTCACTTATAAAAGGATACCCACTATCCCTCTCTTCACACCTTAAAAAATGATTATGTAATGATCCAAACTTTTATAAATAGAATTTTCATTCCTATAATGTTTTCAAAAAAGGTATAAATCACATAGATAACCTAATAAAAACATTATTCTCATAAATAAAGAATAAAAAAAGTGATATTTATAGAAATTAAGGAACCTATAATGATGGAATAATAACCTAACCATTGGATTAGTAATATTAACAATAGAAACAAAATAAAACCATTAAAATAGTAATCTAAACTATGAAATTGTTATGACCCATCCCTAGGGGACTATGTCGTAACTACCCTGAGCCCATCTTCCATAGTATAGGGGTTGGGGACTAGCACTGAAAAGAAATTTCCCTAAAATGGGAAGGCATTGACTCAAAACCTATACACACACATACAGGGTAGACGAAACACAAGTAAAACTCAATGGAATTATAAATGTGAAACCACAACTAAAAACCACCACAGAGTGTAAAAGTAAGTACTAAAATAAATGGGCTAGAATATAGGCCCAACTGAAATGGAAATACTAAAAAAAGGGAAAAAACTATTGAGGTCATCTGCCAAGGATCCTTACTAAAGGGTAGGTACAACTCGTCATTGTGGCTCTCCACGTCAATCAATCACCTCCATATACCATCAAGTCCTATCTCCTAAAGACTCAATCAAAGCAGCCCACTGTCTGCATAAGACACAACAAGGTGCTACTGAATCCCATGAAGGGGTGAGTATAATAATACCCAGTAGGGACCCCGAGACCCCTCGAAGGTCTTTCATAATTATAAAAATTAAAAATTGCAAAGCATGATCTCAATCACAAAGCACAAATAAAAAGACATCTCACACCATGTTTAACTAAAGTACAGAAGTACAGATGCTTAGCCATAAATCTAGATAATCTGATTCTGTCATGAGGCTCTACTGCTGACCCACACATGATCTATCGGTGATGATCCACACAGGATCGATCAGTGCTGATCCACATAGGATCGCTCGTTGATGACCCACATAAGACCACTATTCATTCTTCACGTCTCATCCTACAATTGGATTCCTGCACAAAGAATGCATGATTCAGGGAAGATCCAATCCTCAAGTCATTGGTCATATTTCATCTAACACTAAGTCCCATGAATAAGTAACCCGATGAACTTAATTTTCATAAGGGTTCCAATGCAATCGACAACATGTAAAATGGATTCCTGGTCTGTAAGTTATATGAATTTAAGTGTTGAGGCCCCGGTTGGATTCCGGTACGATCCAACCTGGCCAAACTCCAACCTTATCTGATAATCATGTGGATTAACTCAAAAGGGGCACCTCATCCTAAGGGTTCTGGCACCACAGACAGTTTGGCAAATGAATGTCCAGTTTAAGAGATATGCCCAATTAAGTGTAATTGGGAAAAAAGGGGTTCAGGTCCGGTCCGAATCGACCCGACTTCGGTCTCACCCAAATCCGATTGACTCAGCTTGATGGGCCTCGGGCAACCCATCTAGGTCTGAACCATCCTACTGGCCTGTGGGTCCGTCCTGCTCTACTTGCGGGCTCGGCCCGTAGGGCTGACATGCACGGTCTGGCCTGCCTAGCGGCATGGCCCGCCAGGCTCACCCTGGATCGTGGCTGTGAGCCAGACCCCTTCTCCTAGGATTCAGAATATCTTTGTCTGAAACCTACTCATGAGGCCAGGTGCACCAGCCGTATCTACCGCGTCAACTCGCATGGTGAGTTGACTTCTCTATATCGCGCCACGATGGTGCCAGGGGATTCTAGTGCCACGGCCCATCGCAGCCATGACTTCCTTCACCTAGGCACGATGTCAGGGCGTGCCTGATTCAGTGCCACAGTCTGTCATGGCCACAGCTTCCACCGCCATGGCGCGCCGCCGGGGCACCCCTTCTTTAGTGTTGCAGCTCGTCAGGGCTGCGGCTTCCACCACCCAGGCGCGCCGCCGGGGAACGCCTCCTTCAGTGCCGCAGCCCGTTGAGACCACGAATTATACTTCCCAAGCATGCTACTAGGGCACACCTCCTCTTCTAGCTGCCGGCTGGGCTGGAAGCCCATCCCTTTTCCTCTAGTAAAGCGGCCGGTGCCACCGCGTGCTGCCTTACCTTCCGGTTGCCCACGCGATATGAAACTGAATCAAAAAATGGTTGAGGTTCTAGGCCTTGTTTATTTTTCTTGTGCCCTCTATGTTAGAATTAACATGAGTATCATTAAAAGAAAAATTAAACTCTTAATTAATCTATGAAACCACCTACCTCATGTTTTTTGGAAGACATTCTATAAGAGGAAGGAGTGTCCATGTCTGAAGGTGTTCATCGGCATTCACCGTCGTACATCATTTCCCCCAATGACTGTCGCTCGATCACGTTCTTCATCGGAAAGGAAATTCGTCAGCACTTCTTTTGAGCTTCCTCTCGTAGCTCTCCCAAAACCCAAGCCCATGGTCAGATTAAAAAGTGGGGAAGGTGGATATTAATGAATCACACATTTAATCAGGTTCATTGATGAGTTTAATTAATGAACCTCTTAACTCTCTCAATGGTGCAGTTACACAACCCATTATTTCTCTCAACAGTGTGGTTACACAACTGAAGAGTCAATCCATTAAATGGTTTGACATTGCAATGCCGTCCCACCACTAGTTTTTCAACTGTTTCAAAAAAGAAAAATAATATAAGCTTTAGTTATTTTATTATTATTTTTAAATTCTATGAAATTAACTTTTTTGTCTGACCCTTTCTGGTCAAGGTCAAGCTTCCCTTAAGAAAATCCCAATGCTATGGATTCAACGGTGCCCTTATATTTTTAATCTGAACACCAGTTCAAAAGATAAAAAATATCACCCGCACGCTTAATGAACGTACCTTAAAAAATTCAAAAAAAAATTCCATTCTGGGCTCTCCAAGCCTCGTAATCACATGCCGTCAATTTTAGCAGACTCATAATAATCCCAAATAATTTTAAAAAAATATTTGGAATTTTTAAGACTTTACATTATTGGAACATTAGGTATTTTCATCCCCAAAAGCTATAATAAAACTATGGAAAAAATGTGGGAATTGAGCACACATCTAAGCCTACAACGCCCATGTTCTCTCTTGGAGGTTTTCATGATGCCACAGAACTCACACCAGAGTAATCAACTTCCCACAAAGGAATTTCTCCTATCGATCCTCTATCCCCACTAGGAACTCCTTAAATGTTTCCTAATCGTCTATGTATAGATCTCCCTAGTCAAGAACGTGTGATGGATCATGCACGTACATCCTCAGCTGCAACACATGGAAAACATTATGCACCTGGTGCATGTGTGGGGGAAGAGCTAGAAGGTACGCCACCTCTCCTACTCTTCTGAGGATCTGGAAAGGTTGAAAGAACCTCAGAGATATCTTGCTGCCCCAGAAAAATCTCCACAATCTTCATTAGGGTAAGACCCATAGGAAGGCTTGATCTCCGTCTTATAACTCCAAGGGTCTTTGTCTCCTATTAGGATAAGACTTCATCCGGTACTTTGCAGTTTTCATCTTCTCATGGATGATCTGCACCTTCTAAGTGGTAGCTTGTACCAAATTTTGACCCATAAGTGCTAACTCCCCTAGTTCTGTCCAACACAGGGATGATATTCATTGTTTCCCATATAGGGCCTGAAATGGAGCCATGCTGATGGTGGAGTGGTAACTATTATTGTATGTGAACTCCACTAGTGGTAGGTGGTCCTCCCAACTGCATCCAAAATCTAGGACGCAATCATGAAACATGTCCTCAAGTGTCTCGTATGGTTCGATCTATCTGACCATCTATCTAAGGATGAAAGGCCATGCTCAAGTGAAGCTAAGTCCCAAACACATTCTATAATCCCTCCCAAAAGTGATATGTAAAATGAGCATCATGATCTAAGATGATCATTGAAAGAACCCTATGAAGCCGTATAATATCCTGTATGTATGGGTATCCCAAGACCCTTATTTATCAATTCTCTCTGATGGGTAGAAAGTGGTATGACTTGGTGAGTCAGTCAACTATCAACCAAATGAACTTGTAGCCCCTAGACATACGCAATAGCCCTATCACAAAGTCCATGGAGACACCATCCCACATCCATTCTGACACCTCAAGTGGTTCAGCTATGTCTATTTGTACCAAATGGTCGGCCTTCACTTTATGAATGGTGAGGCATCGTGATATGAACTCTGACATGACTTTCTTTATCCCTAGACAACATTACCAACACCAGAGTTCCTGGTTTATCATCTCTAATCTAGGATGTACCGCAAAAGAGGATGTACGTAACTCCCTCAATACCACCTCTCGCAGCATCCCTCGTACTATAGTGTGTCCTCGGAAGAGAATGACATGATCCCCACCTTCAGGAAATCTTTCAGAAGAGTGTCCTGAGGATATCAAAGCATGTCAGGACTCACAATCAACGTCCCCAAGTTGTGCCTCTTGAATTAGATTAAGTACATGGGGAGTGACAGTCATAGAATGGAGGTAAGCTACTCCATCTCTATCCATTAAGGATATCTGCAATGTGGCTAGTTACTCTGTCGTCTCACTCAGAAACTGTTGACCAAAGCTCCTTCTGAGTGCTTCTTCTCCTACGTTCCCCTTCCCAAGAGTATAGACTATCTCAAAGTCATAGTACTGGAGGAACTCTATCCATAACCGACGTCTCAGGTTCATGTCATTTTGTGAGAATATATATTTGAGACTCTTGTGATTAGAGTAAATAGTAAATTGTTCACCCATCAAGTTGAGCTACCACATCTTCAGTGCAAAAACCAATATTGCTAACTCCGGGTTAGGGATAGTGAAGTTCTTCTTAGGTTGTCTTAATTACTTTGAGCCGTAAGTGATCACCGCTCGCTCCTACATCAAGAAAACATCATAGTCTGGTCCCATATGCGTCACAGTAAACTTCACACCCAAGGCCCTATTCTGGTAGCATTAAGATGGGGGCACTCATTAGTCTCTACCTCATCTCCTGGAATCTCTTCTGGAACTTCTCTATCCACAATAATGGTTTCCCCTTCTCTGTAAAAGCTGAAAAGGGTGCCTCTACCCTGGAGAAGTCAGGTACAAATATCTGGTAGTGCCCATCCAACCCAAAGAAAATTCCTCACGTTGGCCACACTCCTAGGTGAATCCCAAGAAAGCACTGCCTCTATCTTCTCCAAATCCACTACAACTCCAACCTCCAAGATAAAATTCCCTTGGAAGTGGAATTCCTATAACCAAAACTAGAACTTTGAGAGATTACCAAAAAGCTGGTTCTCTTGGAGTGTATCCACAAATATTTGTAGGTACTTGTCGTGCTCCTACTCTATTGTGAAGTACTATGAGATGTTGTCAATGAAGACCACCACAAAGCGATCAAGGTAAGGCTGGAATATCTTGTTAATGAGTCATGTGAATACTTTCAGAGCATTGGTCATGCCTAAAGGCATCACCAAGAACTATTAATGGCCATACTGATATCTGAATGATGCCTTCGATATGCCATCATCTTGTACCCTGAGCTGGTGATAGCATGATCTGAGGTCTATCTTCGAAAACCATTGTTCTCCCTTTAGCTGATCGAAGAGATCATCAATTACCGACAAGGGATATATGTTTTTCACAGTCACCTGATTCAAACAATGATAGTCCACACAAAGCCTCAGACTCCCATCTTCCTTCTTGGAAAACAAAATCAGGGCTTCCCATAGAGAAACAGTGGGCCTTACAAACCCCTTACCCTACAAGTCTTCCAACTATACCCTCAAATCAAAAAGTTCCTCGTGAGCCCTCCAATATGCTGGTGTAGATATTAGTGTCATCCCAGGGTGCAGGCTGATGTAAAAGTCTACCTCTCTAAGAGGAGGTAGTCCTAGAACATCAACAGGGAAGACATCAGCATACTGGTCCATCACTATAGGATAGCTCAGACTCCTCTCGTCCACTACACTGAGTGTGAGGATAGCCAACTGATGAGTGATCGGTTTCACCATCATCAAATAAAGTCCATTCTGTGCTAAAATGGATTCCTTATCACCGTGAAAGAAAACCTGATTCCATCCTCATGGAAAAACCATAGTCTTCGTTTAAAATAGGTGTTCTCAGCATGGACTATGGATAGACAGTCCATACCCAGGATAACATCGTAAGGCCTTGAAGTTGCTACTAGAAGATCCTAGTTGAATCTCTCACCTCCTAGAGTCAGATCACACTTCTTGAAGTCATGTGTAATTGTAGAATCATCTCTTTTAGGAGTCTATAATAGTAAGGATTGAGCCAACATCTCCATCAAAATCTTTGAGCTCCGAATGAGTGCCATGGAAATTAAAGAGTGACTGAAACCTATGTCTAGAAGAACTGTAGCTAGTGTGGAAAATACAGAGATCATACCTCTAATCATATATAGAGTGTCGTGGTCGTAGGACTCTACTGAATAAAGCTAATATCGCCACTATCAACATGCTCCACAGGGTTAGGGTGGGCCATCTAGGGGTGGTGGTGGTAGAACCACAAAACATCATCCCCCACATACTGCATGAGCTACTCCTCTACCATGTCCACCGCCCAGGGGACCTCCTCACTCAAAACATGGATACTACCTTGATGGTCCCTCGATCATATTCTGATCATCCACACGGGGATTCAGACAGTCACGAGCCATGTGACCATGTTCGCCACAAGAGTAACAAAATTTAGTTTTAAGAAGACCTCCTCTACCACATGAGCTATGCACCTCTGACCCTATATCCTAGGGATATCCACCAGAAGGTCTAACCTACTTGGACCTTTGTGTCATCTGCCTACAGCCTACTATAGATGACTCAAATGCCTATCGTCTATAGGTGGATCTCTCCATCGGTGCCTACTCAGCTAAGAATATCTCCACCAAAAAATGCTATCTTGAGTACTCCAGCCTAAATTGGGATATTGAGTGATATCATAAATACTATGATCCCCCGCCAGAGACCCTTCTCAAGGGTATGTGACTTGATAAATGGGTCTCGTACCATGTCAGTGGAGTACGGAGAGAGTCAGTGAATCTCGCTGAGTACTGGGCCATTGTCAGGTTTCCCTGCAGTAAGTGCAGTATCTTCTAGATACGCACTGAGCGTAATGTTTCTAGTATGAACTCCACCCTGAAGGGGGTATCGATGTCCAAGTAGGAGAGTGTTTCCTCCTCATACATCTAGAGAGTTAGGTTCCACCATCACCCTATTGTGACCTAAAAGAGTCTAGCATCTAGGATCAGGATCTGGCCTGCTGTTGTCTCAACTAAGCGAAAAACTCATGCCAAAGCCTCTATCTAGTCCTCAGCTACTTGGGGATCTATCTCGCCTCAAAACCTCTGAGGCCTATGTATATAGGACTCGTGCAATGTGATCAATCGTCGTTCACGGTCTGCTAGTGAGGCTGGTGGAAACTACTTCCCCACAGGTGGTGGTGCTGCGGGTACCCCACCCGAAGTTTCCATCACCTTAAGAGGGCCCTGTACCGACGCCACATCACTCGGTGGGCAGTTATTCCATTTTATCTCTAGAATCATATATGGATGTCTATGTGGCGGTATCCTGAAAGAAACAGGTGAACCAGAGTCAATAAGTGATACATGGTGAGCTAAACCAAAGAGACCAAAAAGAAACATAAGATTTTCAAAACACACATACATGGTACACTAAGAAAAAGTAAAAGCCAACAAAATAAGAAAGGTTCACCCACTACTAAAAACCACCATAGAATGTAAAAGTAAGTATTGAATTAAAGGGGCTAGGATACATGCCCAACAAAAACAGAAATACAAAAAAAAGGGAAAACTGCTCCTAAGGTCATCTTCCAAGTATACTACCATAAGAATAGGTACAACTCATCACTGTGGCTCTCCACATCATCTAGTCACCTCCATATACCATTAAGTCCTAGCTTGTCAAGACTCAGTCAAAGATGTCCGTCATCTGCACAAGACACAACAAGGTGCAGGCGAAGACCATGCAGGAGTGAGTATAATAATACCCAGTAGGGACACCCAGACCCCCGAAGGTCTCTCAGAATTACACAAAAGAAAAAACCACAAAGCATGATCTCAATCACAAAAAATAAAGAAAAATTAATCTCACACCAGATTTAACTTAAGTCTATAAAATATTGATGTTTATTCATAAAGCTAGATCATATTAATCTATCATGAGGCTCTGCTGCGGACCCACACAGGATCACTCGGTGCAGATCCAAATAGGATTTATCGGTGCTGATCCACACAAGATAGATCGGTGCTAATCCACACAGGATCTCTCGGTGATGATCCACATAGGATCACTATTCATTATTCACATCTCATCTAACCATTGGATTCCCACACAAAGCACACATGATTCCGGGAGAATTTTCTCTTCAATTTATCGGTTGTATTTCAAGTAGAACGAAGTCCCATGAAGAAGAAACCACATGAAGTGTCATGTCACAAGCGTTCTAACACAACAGAGGCGCGTTAGTCGGACGCCCTGTCTGTAAGTTAAAGGCATTTTAGTGCCTAGGGCCCGGTTGATTTCGAGTACGATCCAACCCGGAAAAACTCCAAACTTCTACAAAACTTGTGTGGATTAACTCAAAATGACTGCCTTGTCCTAAGGGTTTCGGTGCTACAGACGGTTCGTCGAAGGGTCGTCTAGCGTAGGAGATATTCCCAATTAAGTGTAACTGGGCCAAAAGGGTTCTGGGTCCGGGCCAACCTAGTCGGACCAACCCGACCCGAACCGGGCCATACCGATCCGATTTGGGTCAACAGGACCCGGGTCTGGTCCAAATCAGATAGACCCGACCCAATTGGGTCCGAACCGACCCGTGGGGCCTGTGGCCTCGACCTGTTGGGCCAACCTAAATGGTCTGACCCGCCTGGCGGCATGGCTCGCCAGGTTCACCCCATCCCGCTACTTCGAGCTATCTCCCTTCTCCCCAGATGTGGAATATCCGCATCTAGAATATACTCACGTGGCCGGTTCCACTGACAGCATGTCCTCCTTCAACTCGCACGACGAGTTGACTTCTCCACGTGGCGATAGGCTGGCACCGCGGGATTCTAGTGTAACGGCCCATTGTGGATGCAACTTCCTTTGCCGAGGCATCCCACCAGGGCACGCCTGCTTTCACACCATGGATCGTTGGGGTCACAGCTTCAACCGCCCAGGCTCACCTCTGGGGTGTGCCTCCTTCTGCACTGCGGCCTGTCGCAGGCACAACTTCCCCCGCCCAGGCGCGCTGCCAGAGTGTGCCTCCTTCAGCGCTATGAGCCATCGCGACCGCAACATCCACTACCCAGACACACTGTAGGGGAGAGCCTCATCCTTCGGGCACTGGCTGGGTTGGGGGCCCATCTCTTCTCCTCCAGGCTCATGGCCGGTGCCACTGCCTGCCGCCTTACCTTCCAATTGCCAACGAGAAACAGAACCAAATCCTAAAACTGCAGAGGGTCCGACCCTGGTTTGTTTGGTCCGCGCCCTCCACGTTACCATTAAAATGGATAACATTTAAAGAAAAGTAAAACTCTTAATTAAACAACGAAACCCCCTACCTCGAGTTAGATCGAAGGCATTGTAGAAGAGGATGGAGTGTCCACGTCCTAAGGTGTTTGTCAGTGTTCACCGTCGCCCGTCGTTTCCCCCGACGACCATCGCTCGATCATGTTCTTCAATGGGGGACAAAGTCGTTGGTGCTTCATTAGAGATTCCTCTCGTAGGTCTCCCAAAACACAAGCCCAATCTCAAATTAAAAAGTGGGGAAGGTGGAGATTAACACATCACACAATTAATGAGGTTCATTAATGAGTTTAATTAATGAACCTTTTAACTCTCTCAACGGTGTCGTTACACAACCCATTATTTCTCCCAACAGTTTGGTAACACAACTAAAGACTCAATATATTAAATGGATTGACATTGAATTGTGGTCCCACCACCGTTTTCCCAATGGTTCCAAAAAGAACAATAAAACAAACTTTAGTTATTTTATTGTTTTTTGTAAAGTCCAAGAAATTAACTTTTTTGTCTGACATTTTATGGTCCAAGTTATGAATTCCTTAAGTGAATCACGGTGCTACATATTCAATGGTGACCTTGGATTTATAATCTGATCAATGGTTCAAAATATAGACAATGTTGCCCACACTTTTACTAAACATTCCATAAACAAGTTCAAAAATCTGTTCCGGGCTCTCTGTGCCTTGGAATCACGTGCTGTCAATTTTTGCAGACTTTTAATAATCCAAAATAATTTTAGAAAATATATGGAATTTTCGAGTCTTTACAGAAATTATAAATAAAATTTATTTGTAATTTAAATGAAAATATTATATATTTATAATATGGAATATGTAAATAAACATTTAAGAAATGAAAAATTAATGGTTGGTATCTATTTAAAATAAAACTTTATGTTTATAATATTATGAATTATAAATTTATTTAGTAGAAAATTTGTTTTAATAAAATATATTTATAAATGAATATTAATTTTTGTTATAATTATAGGATAATTTTATGAGACCTTAATTATTTATTCAAAGGGTCAAAAAACCTTTTATAATATTAAAATCAATATTTTTTGAATAATTTATGATCTTATATAAAAATTAAATTCAATATATTTATAAAATTCTTTGCATAAAATGGTGTCCATCTTCGAAATATTTAAATCCAAAATTGTTTTTTGGGAATTTTTGGCGTTTTTTTCTAAAATAATTTATTTTTTTAGAATAGTGAAATACATGAATTTATAATATAAGCTAAATACAGGAATTATTGAGTTATGGATGGTAAAAAAATTATCTAGACAAATTCTTCCCTAGTTACTATATTTATTCATGGTAATCTACACTATTTGTAGTCTTGGCCCAAAATAATAAACAAATTAATAAAATAATAAAAAACACCACTCTCCTCCCCTATAAATACCACCCCTCACCAACTCTTCTAATCACACCTATATAGACTTGTAAATTGCTTAACATTTACCCAATTCCTTCAAAAATACACTTCCCCACATCTAGGAGTAACTATTATCAATGAAAGACCAAATCCATGTTCCCTAAGGAGGTTTTCCACGGGATGATATTCAAGAGGTAAAATACTTTTTATTTATCATTTAAATTTCATTTTTTATCATCTCCTCATCTCCCATACCCAAAGGGGCATGATAAATATACTGTTATATATATAATATAGATTTTTTATGTTAATAAAATATCCATAATCAGTCACTTCTCTCCCTATTTTATTCTAAAAAAAGAAAACATCATCCGTGATGTGTCGATTCACCGCCTTCATGGATGACACATTTTTATTTTACATTACCACCTTCAAGGGTGGCAACGAAACCATTATTATGGTTAGAAAATATTTCAATATTCATATTATTACTTTTTTAATGGTGTGGAACTAATTTATAAACATAATATTTAATTAAATGAAATTATTTTGTCATGGATGGGAAAACAACCAAAATAAACTAAAAATTTATCATTAATGTTTTATCAAAATAATCATCCTCATAACATTAAAAAATGATATATGATACCATATAATCTTCGGGAATTCCATTAATAACAAATAATTCTAATTTTTGTAATTATTTTCAATTTATAAGAACTTTCATAATTATATACAAGTAAATCGACCATGAAACCTTAAAAAAGAATGCTCTTGAAAAGAAAAATGATAAAACTATTACTTAGAAAAATGATCGTAAATGACCTTAAAAAATTATAATAAACAAAAAAAACATGTAGAATATTTTTTAAATAATTAATTAATGATTATAATTATATTATCCAGGATATTATGTGCACGCACAGAACACTTTTTTCCATAAGGTAAGGGGATTCTCAAACCCAACTCCCTTTATTTGGTTTATACCTTATTCATAAAAAATTTTAGTGTGGGAATTCCATTAATCTTATTTAAATATAAATTCATTGTACTTACCTATTCCTTTTTAGGATATATATTTGTCAAACTCGGATTTGTGAAAAATATAATGATTGTCCAAAATAACTCTTCTTTATAAAACACACATTGACTCCTCTTGATTTTTTTCTTCTTGACTTAAGATTGATGATTATTACACCAAATATATTTTTTAATTTTTTATTTGGGAACCACAAAGTTTATTCATGAATATATTATTTATGAAATTATTATGAAACCCATTCCATTCCATGGGTTATTTTATGAATATGATTATTTTATATTTTATGTAGCATAGATGATTATGTAAATGTTATGATGTGATGGGTGGGACCAGAATTATATATCTCTCTAATACATTGGTTAATGTGATGTATCTCATGAGATAATGTGTATTTTTCATCAACATAATGCCATATTTTATTTCAATGATGATTTTATGATTATGAACATATGTTATGCGTTAACATGATGCTAGAATTTTTAACAACTATGTGTGTTATTTGACCGCTAAGACATGATGTTCAATTTTTAGACATTTCCACATTCAATTCCATTATGAAAATTTTCCATTATGGTGTTGATAACGATCCCAATTATATGTTATGATGATAATGATTGTGCTCAATCATTGTATATTTTTTGTAATCCATTTTTTCATCATTTTAATAGGATTTTAACTCACCCATTTCATTGATGTATATCCTCAGGTGACTAGAAATACTATGATTAATTGTAGAATCATAAGGATAAAGAATATGGTTTTAAATAAATGTTTATGTTTTATTATGCACAAGTTATGTATGTGCCCAATTTTCCCAAGACACTAAGCATTTGGATATTGGTTTTTAATGCTGATATGTTATTTATCATTAAAACAATGTAATTAGTTACATAAGGAACATGTCAAAAATAGTTGGTACCAGAGTAGAGTTGAGTTAATTTGAGAAATTATATTAGAGAACGTTAGTGATAACCCTAAGGATAATACTGAGTATATGTATAGATCCAAGAAGATTTGTTTTATAAAAGTTACAAACATAAAGATCCCATAAGATATGCATTTAGAGTTAATTAAGTAAAAGAATACATTATTTTTTCATTCTTTTTTGAAGGAAATTTTATTAAAAACAATACTATTTAAAAAATGGTGGGAACCAGGAGAAACTAGTCCAAAAACTCATGTGAGGAACAATGCAACAATTTTCGGAATGAAAACCCTAATTCCATGCGAGGTGGATTTAAAAACATCATGGTGATTCTTACCCATAGATATTAGGATATGAATAATAACTTGAACCTGGTTGAACTTCTACCTTCACCTAAGAAGGAGAGACAAGTCATTGAGTCCTGTATACAGAAACTTCCACCTATATTTAGTGGATATTTTGATCCACTTTATATGAAATAATAGGTTAACACAATGGTGTTGATATTTTCTATGATCCACTATTCTAAGAAGGATAAGGCTAATATATAAATTTATCATTTAGATATATATTCTGATCAATAGAGGGAGTTAATAAATAACACCAAACTGAATGATGAAATATAAAAGAGAGGGTGGGAATACTTTTAGAAAACATTTCTTAACAAGTATTTCCCTTAATCTGTTCATAAATGATAGAGAGAGAATTCATAGAGATGAATACAAAGGAAAGTGAATCTATCACTTCTTATAAAGATAATATCTTAAGGCTCATAAGTTATTCCTTATGTTTTTATCAACAATGATAGAAAAATTGACAGATTCGTTATTGGTTTTAAACCACACCTTCAAAAGGATCTAGCTATCCGATACTTTGGGTGTTATGAAAAATTTGTTTGATGTTCTCTGAAAGTAGATATGGTGTTTTAAGAATGGTCCCATGGTTTTTTTGATAAGATGATAATAATAAAGTTTCATGATGGTGGGTCAAATAACGAAGTAGGAAGGAGGATCCAACCCCCCACACATCAAAAATGTGGGAAGAATCATTGTGGGAATTTCCTCAAGGGGATAGAAAATGATTCAAGTGAGGGAGAGAAGACCACCTAGATCATGAATTCCAAAGATACATAAATAATCCATTCAACATGATAGAGTAAAATATGGAACCTACTAATATACCACATATGGTTCAATGATTTAATTGTATAGAGTAAGGGGACTATGCATGCCAGTGCACTAAACCCCAGGTCCTTGAAGGCAATCAATGTCAACTTCCACCAAAGATAAAAGAGCAAGGGAAAAATTATTACATCACTACTTCTAAAGTAAATCAATAAAATTAAGTCACAAATGGTACATTTCCTATTCACTCAATAATGGAAAAAGTCTTAATTTTTTTGGTTTTAGATATTCCTTTATATCCTGTAGGTTTTCTAGAGCTATTGAATTGAATCCCTGATACCTTGAAGTAGATAAATCTATAAAACACCTTTTAGTGAAATCATTACAACCCAATTGTTGTACTATTCTACTATAAGTGTATATAGTAAGATTCTTCTGGAAAATGTCGTATTACTTACCTTGGTGGGATTTGATGATATATTTGGCATATATTGACTCTCGTTATATAAGGACCACATAAAATATTGAGACAAGGAGATATCTTTTCATATTCTGAACCATTCCATGATCCTATACAAATTCAAGGAAGATCATGAATCTCTTTTGTAAAATCCCTCAATGGTGAGGGTGTTTATTCCCTATGAAGTAGCATATATTGCACAAATTGTTACATCAAATTAAGGAATAAAACTTGAGGAAATGCCCATTGTAAGGGAATGAATTGATGTATTTATCGATGATTTACCCAGAATTCCCCTAGATTATGAGGTTGTGTTTTTAATTGAACTTATACTTAGAGCCACTTCATTATTAAAATGTACCTATAAGATGAACTCTATTTAACTTGAGGCATTAAAGAAGAAACCATAATATCACATGGAAGAAGGGTTCATACACCCTACTGCATCACCTTAAGGTTCACATGATCTCTTTATGTAAAAAATGATGGATCAATGTGGCTATTTATCAATTACCTAGACTCTATAAGATCACCATAAAGAAAAAGTATGATCTTCCAAGTATTTATGACTTGATCAATATACTATGAGGATCTTAGTACTTCTCAGTGGTGGGTATTTTTTTTGGATATCATCAAATGAAGGTGAATAAAGAAGATATTCAAAATACAACATTCCATACTAGGTATGGTAAATATGAGTTCTTGATGATACCCTCCATATATACTAATGCCCCTGTAATATTCATTAACTTGAAGAATAGATAATTTAGAGACTACCATGAAATTGTTTTAGTTGTGTTTATTTAGGATAGTATCATATACTCAAAGAGTAAGGAGGATGATGAATAAAATATTTGGATTTTGTTAGGGATATTAAGAAGGTGAAATTCTATGCCTACAAAAATTGTGACTTTTGGATGCATCAATTCATATTCATTGGACATGTGATCACAAGTGAGGAAATTTCTCTAGACCATTAAAAAGGGAAATTAAGGAATGAACTAGGCTAGCTAGTTTCATGGAAATCCACAATTTTCATGGATTATAACCGTAATACCAATGTTTTTTGAGAAATTTATCATGATTTTAAATCCCAATAAATAAGATAAAAAGGAAAGGGGTAATGTATGTATGTATGGAGGAATTAGATTAAAGATTAAAGGATCTTGAGAATAAGATAATCACTACACCTATACTCACACTACTAAGAAGTGGAGAATGTTTTATGATATAAAATGATTCTTTAATGAATGGTTTGGGTTAGTTACTCAGGAAAGATTATTAATTTATAGTCTGCATATAAGGCCCCAACCTTAAACCTTACTTAATATTTAATTAAATGAATAATTCACATTGAGGATCTTTTCACGGTTTAGAGTTTTAGAGAATTATGACATAACTATTACATCTCAAAAGATTACAAAGTAGAAACTTCTACTAAGTTTCCATAAAATAAAAACTCTAAAAAGGAAACATGTCTAGTTCCATGTTTTAGATAGCATGAATTTCCCTTGATCCCATCATTGACCCTATTCCACATTAAGTCTTGTGAAAAATATTTCAAAAAAACTTGGGGTGAGCATAAAAAGCTCTGTAAGGGATACACAATGACTGAAAACTGTTAGTTTTTCAAAACAACAAGTAAACCATGTATACTTTATCAAAGTAACACTTTTCACCTTTATGAAGTAGTAAAAACTCTTCAATGAATAAAATATCATTACTTACCCTTTTGTAACCCAAAGATTACAATAAAACCCATATAAATATCACATAACATATAAAGGTAACTTGGGACATAAAAATACTTAAATGGAATAACCATACGGTCGACTTCCACACATATCACTTAATGGAATAGCCATATGACCGACTTCCATACCCAATGCATTGGAGGTTATAATGTAACCACCCGTCCTGGTATTCACGACACCACTCATCATATGGTTTATCACGTAACCAACCGTCAAATGTCCAAGTACCATTATAAAATCATAAGACATAAAACAAATATAACAGAAAGAAAACATTTCCACACTTTGATCACAATATATCACATAAATATATTGACATAACAAATCCATTATAAAAAACATTTTCAATACCAAAATACATAAAAGATTATATGGTATTTATTTCATTTTAAAAACATTACGGCTTGTTGAGGAAGCCAAAGACCAAATAATACTCGCAGCGGCAGAAAAGGTCGTTGTCACCACGTACGTTAAAAAAACATTCCTTTTTGTCGTTTAGTAAAACTATTCATAGAAAAAGATTCCTTTTGTATAAAAGTAAAATTCAAAGGGTTTTATACACCGTATAAAATAATGTTGTGTATAAAATGAAATATGACTCAATGAAAGGAGATTGAGACGAAGTCCCTTACCTCGGGTCCGACTTGACTCGATCGTTCTTTAACATCCTGAATAATAAACTTGAGTTAATTTATACTTGCTTAAGAACCTTTTTCAAGTTCATTATTCCTTTTATATCACTTATTTCCATTTTATAAACATTATGTAATCATTTATGTTAATAATGTTTGTTTTGTCGATATTTGGTTCTTAATTCGAAAGTGGACTTCTTACAATTACATGTTGTTCGTGTGGTCAAATATTCATTATATCCAGAATGATATTAATGATTTGGATATCATGTATATCATATATATCCATCAAGTATATATGTATTTATAATATTATATAATCATTTAGAGGTAAGAAATTAAATGCACCATTCTTGGAGACAGTAAGTCGTACGTACGCATGAACGCTACGTTCATTTCTATGTCATATTAATGGAATTAAAACTAAATGAGAGATATGTATATTTTAATTCCAGAATTATATTAATCATTTAGATGTAACATACATCATATATATCCATTATACATATGTACTTATAATAGTACATTACATTTGGGGATAAGAAATGAAATGCACCGTTCATGGAGACGGTAAGCCGTACGTACGCATGAATGCTACTTTCATTTATATCTCATACTTTAATGGAATGAAATAATAATGATATAAAGGTATATTATAATTTTAGTATAACATCATATATAATAACTTTAAATCCATCCTTTATATATCCCACATATGGCATTAACAAATCAAATCACTTTGAGGGGGCGGTAGTCCGCACTTCCTATAATGAAGATATCACATATACCCATAATGGAATGAATAAAGGTATACCAAAAATGAAAAATACAGAAGCCTAAAAAAACATAAACATAATATATATCATATATAAATGTAGTGAAATCTTAATGGACACCATTAAAGGTGTTAAAAGAAGATTTAACAATCATCGTTTTGTGAGGTAGAAATTCGCCAACCACAGAAACGATATGTTCTTTAACCATTAGATGTAGGTGTGTGTATGTTTAGCTCGAATAATTCTTATAAAAACATCCTAGTATATTGAGGATACTGGGTTTGTTACAAAATAAATGAATAAAAAGATTTTAGGGGGTTGGAGAAGCCAAAGAAAACAAAAGAACACAAGTGAAGACATTAACTTAAAATCGGGTAACTCTCTTAGATTTGAGCTCAAAGGCTTCCTTGGGAAGACTTCTGCCCAAAGTGAGGCTTCTAGGAGTTATATAGGGATGTGTAGAGACAAAATGGGCAGGGTTTGGCCGAGCCAAAGGCTTTGGATGTGTGGGTAAGGTGGTAGAGGTGTGGGCCTTTTATAAGAGGAGAGGAGGGGGACTCTTGGAAAGTAAAGAAATGTTACTTTATTTTAAAATGAGTTTCGGATTTAAAAGTTCCCAAATTGATATAATTCGAGGATAAGGTGACGTGGGTTATAAATATATCCATACAATAGGTTTTTTACAAGTGTAGTTCTTAGATTTTACATTATAGTTTCATTTTATTTAAATCGTTAAATAATGTGGTAATCGCTGCATCATCATAGTGTCATATATAATGTAATTTATTTAATGTCAAAAAATTATAAAAAAAATATCATGATGTAGGAAAACCTTTTATCTTTCTAATGAATATTTATAGTAAAAAATATTACTTTTATAACCCCATGTAAAAATTGTTTTAGTAAAATAACACATGTTTGTGACATTTTAATTTTAACTTTAAATAAAAAGGTATTAATGTCATTTTCCTACCAAAGTGGCTCCATGAGGTCCCCAAGTTGACCCATGGATTGTATTGGTCGGACATGAAACATTCAATGAGGGTAGGACATGTTTCTAGGTCATTTCATAATATTAAAACAATATTTTTACCTTAAACCACACTAATTGCCTCTAATCGCGATAAAAAACATAAAAGTCACTATTCACCAAAAAATTATTTTAATCCCATTGAACCAAATTTTATTTCTTAATTACAACCATTTATGTCGGATTTTTGAAATTCAAAGAACAGAGGTGGTAAAATTTCATTTAAACGAAAAGTCAGTTTTTTAAGTACCACTTAGTGGTTTCACTATTCATCAAAAATTGAAGTTTTTCAGAAAAATACCAAAACTTCAGCCTAAGCTATATTTGATATTCCGAATTCAAAAATGAAGTCTATTTTACAAAATTCAAAACATATAAGTTTCATTAATTAATTTAATAATTAATTCCTGATGTCAGATCAAATAGCGTGTTTTTATGAAACAATAAGTATCAAAAGATTGACACGAGTTTAAGTCCGATTTCAAAGTGAAATTAATTCCAACGACCAATATTGGATTTAATGGTAAAAATATATTCTAATTTCACTTTAAAACCAATTCAAAAGATAATATAAACATATAAATAATTTAGATTAAAAAGAGGGTTTGAATTAAAATACAACATTTTTCACTATTCATTAAAAATTGAACTTTATCGGAAAAATATCAAAAATCTACACAAAGTAAATTTTGATGTCCCAATTCCAAAGAAGAGTGTTATTTAGTCCAATTGAAAGTATAAGAGTTACCAAAACTATATTTAAATAAGGTTCTCCATGAAAAGGTGATAAGTGGACCTTTAGTGAATATTAGAGTATCTATGCCTGAAATTGAACTCTTTTCTTATTTTAAGCCTCTATCTTTTATTGGGTAAATATAAAAACATTTAAAAAAACATATATAATCATATTTTACTTATTTCTATTAATTCCCGCCAATACAACAGCTATATGTTAACTACCATTTAAAATAATATTATTCTATTACTAGTGTGCAACGTAAGATTTCAAAGAAACTCTTTGTTGCGTATCGGGTACGCTATCGAACATAGCAACCCCTTTAAAGTAAAATTAATATTTAATTCGAAAATATATGAAAATGATTTATTCTTTATTTACCTGGGATGTTACATCCTACCCCCCTTTTGGGAATTGCGTCCTCGCAATTTTATTCACTTATCAAAATAAGTGGGGGTATTTATCCCTCATAGCATTTTCAGATTCCCATGTTGCCTCTTCAACCATATGGTTTTTCCACAAAACCTTTACCTGGTGAATTACCTTATTTTGCAACACTTTCTCTCTTCGGTCAAGAATCTGGACTGGTTGTTCTTCATAAGAGAGATTCTCTTCCAACTGAACTTCCTCTGGGCTCAAAACATGAGATGAATCTGGCATATACTTTCTCAACATCGAAACATGAAAAACATTGTGTACCTGAGATAAACTCGGAGATGAAGCCACTCGGTATGCAACTAATCCAACTCTCTTCAGAATTTCATATGGTCCAATGAACCTTGGACTCAGCTTTCCTTTCTTACCAAATCGCATCACACTTTTCCATGGTGAAACTTTGAGAGAAACATGATCACCTACCTCGAAAGATAGATTTTTCCTCCGGTTATCCGCACAACTCTTCTGCCTGCTCTGAGCTGTTCTCATGTGTTTCTGAATCAAATGAACTTTTTATGCCATCTCTTCTACCAATTCTGGTCCCATCAGCTTCCTTTCACCCACTTCGTCCCAAAAATATGGAGTTCGGCACCGCTTCTCATATAATGCCTCAAATGGTGCCATCTGTATACTGAAATAAAAACTGTTATTATAAGAAAACTCAACCAAAGAAAGATGTTGGTCCCAACTTCCCTGGTAATCCATCGAACATAAACGTAGCATATCCTCCAATGTCTGAATTGTTCGTTCTGACTGCCCATATGATTGCGGATGAAATGATGTACTAAAATTTAATTCAGTACCCAACGAATTTTGAAGGCCCTTCCAAAAGTTAGAAGTAAACCTGGGATCACGATCAGACACAATGGAGAGGGGAACTCCATGTAACCTGAATATCTCTTTAAGATACAAACGGTAAAGTTGATCTAGGGAAAACATATCTCATATAGCAAGGAAATAAGAAGATTTAGTCAAGCGATCAACAATAACGGAGATTGCATTATTACCTCGAGATGTCTTCGGTAATCCCACAACAAAGTCCATGGATATATTTTCCCATTTCCACTTTGGCACTGGTAAAGGCTGAAGCATCCCTTTCGGTAATTTCCGCTCTGCTTTAACCTGCTGACAAGTCAAACACTTCACAGTAAAATCAGCAATATCTCTTTTCATTCCTTCCCACCGGTAATACTCCTGCAGATCTCTATACATCTTAGTACTGCCAGGATGAACTGAAAATGGAGAACTATGAGCTTCACATAACAACTCTCTCTTAAACTGTGAATCACAAGGCACACAAAATCTCTTCCCAAAACTCAAAACACAATCATTATCAATGTTGAATTCAAGAAACTTACCCTTCTAAACCAGATCTACCTTTTTCTACAACTCACTGTCTTGCTTTTGTGCTTGCTTGATTCTGTCTGATATAGAAGATTTCACTGATACCTGAAAAAAACAGAAGAACATCCTGCACCAAAAACTTCTATACCAAAGTTCATCAAATCCTTAACCAAAGGATCATGTTCCAAACACAACATTTTTAATGAAGCATTACTTTTTCGACTCAAAGCATCAGCCACTTTATTTGCTTTTCTTGGTTGGTAATGAATTCTACAATCATAATCCTTGATTAATTCTAGCCATCTCCTATGTCTCATGTTAAATTATTTTTGAGTGAATATATACTTTAAATTTTTTTGATCAGTATATATTTCACACTTTACTCCATAAAAATGATGTCTCCAAATTTTTAGAGCAAAAACAACATCAGCTAATTTCAAATCATGTGTAGGGTAAGTTACCTCATGAGTTTTTAACTGACGTGAAGCTTATGAAATTACCTGATCATTCTGTATAAGGACACAACCAAGTCCTTTCAATGAAGCATCACGGTAGATAAAAAACTCACCATTTCTGGAAGGAAGTGCCAAAACTGGAGCATTCACCAATCTTCTTTTCAACTCCTGAAAACAATCATCACATTATTTTGTCCAGATAAACTTAACAGCCTTCCGAGTTAGCTTAGTCATTGGACTAGATAACCATGAAAAATTTTCAACAAACCTTCGGTAGTAACCTGCCAAACCAAGAAAACTACAGATCTCGATTACATTTGTGGGTCTTGGCCATTCCTCAACAACCTTTGTTTTAGCAGGATCAACAGTTATGCCATATTTTGAAACAATGTGACCAAGGAAATAAATTTTTTGTAACCAAAACTCACAGTCGCTAAATTTTCCATACAGTTTCTTTTCTTTTAAGGTTTTCAAGATAACCCTTAATTGACATTCATTCCCCTCTTTACTTTTAGAAAACACCAAAATATCATCAATGAAAACAACCACAAACTTATCCAAGAACTCATGGAAAATTATATTCATAAGGTCCATGAATACAGCAGGTGCATTGGTTAACCCAAAAGGCATAACTACAAATTCACAATGGCCATATCTAGTACGGAACGCAGTCTTCAGAACGTCTTCTTGTTTTACTTTCATCTGATGGTACCCCGACCTCAAGTCAATCTTTGAAAAATACTGAGCTCCCTGGAGCTGATAAAAAAAATCATCGATATGAGGAAAAGGATACTTGTTCTTACCAGTAATATTATTCAAGGCTCTATAATCAATGAAATGTCTCATTGAACCATCTTTCTTTTTAATAAACAAGATAAGATCACCCCATGGTGATGTTCTAGGTCAAATGATACCTTTATCTAATAACTCCTGCAATTGTTTCTTTAACTATAAAAGTTCAACTTGAGCCATTCGATAAGGGGGTTTTGATATTGGCTTAGAATCAGTAACTAAGTCAATAGTAAATTCAACTTCCCAATCATGAATAATACTAGGCAACTCATCAGGAAAAACATCAAGATACTCATTTACCACTGGCACATCATTAATCTGAAAAGTTCCTTTATTTTCAACAATATGTGCAAGGTAACATTTATTTACATCTTTTACTAGTTTCTCAACTTCCTGATATGTTATCAAAATCAAGGGTTCATTCTTGTACACAAACTGAAAATATTTCTGAAAAGAAACCATTTTAGCTCTGCAGTAAATCTTTGCATGATAAACAGAAAGCCAATACATGCCCAAAATAATATCAAACTCTAATAGAGGCAAAACAATAAGGTTTTCTGGTAGATACATTCCACACACAAATATAGGAAGATTCTTATAATTCATTTTTGTCTCAACGTTCCCTCCGGGTGTTTTTACCATAATTTCAGGATTCATATCTTGAGACGGAATTTCCAATTTACTAGAAAACTTCTCAGAAATGAAAGAATGTGTAGAACCTGAATCAAACAACACATTGGCATAATCTGAACAAACAAACAGTGTACCTGATACTACTTCATTCGATGGCCCAACATCTGCTGAAGTAGTGGAAAAGGATTTCACCACCCCTTTCTGCTTGTAGTCTGGTTGCTTTTCCCCAGTTGAGTTCTTCGTTAGACACTCATTTGCATAATGGCCCATTTAATTACACTTAAAACATCCTACCACTGGCTTTTCATTCCCTTCTTGATCATCTTCCTTACAATTACGAGAAATATGACCAGACTTACCACACCGAAAGCACTTACCAGACTTGGGTAAACATTCTCCAGGATGAATTTTACCACACTTCTCATAGGATGGATATTTTGTTTTCTTACCTCCTTGCTTCTTTGATGAATTATTCCCCTTTGCATGCCAACTGGACCTCTTATTTTGTTGTTTGTCAAAGAACACCTGATCATCGGCAAACTCCATTTCCACCTTCTCCGCACATCGAACAAGTTTTTCATAACTTTTGAACTCACGTGAAGCTAAAGCCCTTTGATACTTTGGATTTAACCCAGAGTAAAAATGGTTTATTTTACTATCAATATCTTGTATGATGTTTTGAGTATACCTTCCCAATCGAGTGAACTTTTCTTCATAAGCATCCACTGAGTCATCCTCCGGCCTCAATTCTAGGAACTGTTTTTCCATCCTAAGACGAACCACCTTAGGAAAATATTTCTCAAGAAACATACCTTTGAATTCGTCCCAGTGAAGATCATCAATCTCATCACTATCCATGATATTTTTCACCATTGACCACCACTGATCAGCTTCACCTTCAAAACGGTAAACAGCAAGACTAACCTTTTGATGTTTTGAACACCCCTTGACATCGAAAAACTTCTCTAGTTCTTTAATCCACCCTTCAGCTAGCACATGGTCAGATGATCCTCTGAATGATGGGGGATATTGCCTCATGAAATGTTCCACCACTGACATGTTCCTATGTGGTTAATCTGGCTGATCTCGTGAATGGATAACACCACCATTTATAGCCTGAGTCAACTGTTCCATCACTACAACAAACTATTCAGTTCCAATTCCGACCATCTCAGGTTGCTGATTTGGAAGGTTGTATTCCTCCTGATGTCATCCCAACATAGCTGCCTTGTTCCCTCTACGGAAAACCATTATCAACACAGATATATATTAGGCGGAGCAACATGGTAATCTTTAAATGCTATATCATTTCTGTCATACCATAAATTAATTTATAATTTAACAATTTTCAAACTCCTAAAGTTGTCTAAACCGACCTCTGATACCAACTATAAGGCCTCGACCTTAAACCTTACTTAATATTGAATTAAATGAATAATTCACATTGAGGATCTTTTCATGGTTTAGAGTTTTAGATAATAAGGACATAACTATTACATCTCAAAAGATTACAAAGTAGAAACTTCTACTAAGTTTCCATAAAATGAAAACTCTTAAAAGGAAACATGTCTAGTTCCATGTTTTAGATAGCATGACTTTCCCTTGATCCCATCCTTGACCCAATTCCACATTAAGTCCTGTGAAAAAAATTTCAAAAAAACTTGGGGTGAGCATAAAAAGCTCAGTAAGGGATACACAATGAATGAAAACTGCTAGTTTTTCAAAATAACAAGTAAACCATGTATACTTTATCAAAGTAATACTTTGCACCTTTATGAAGTAGTAAAAACTCTCCAATGAATAAAAGATCATTACTTACCCTTTTGTAACCCAATGATTGCCATAAAACCCATATAAAGATCACATAACATATAAAGGTAACTTGGGACATAAACATACTTAAATGGAATAACCATACGGTCTACTTCCACACATATAACTTAATGGAATAACCATATGACCGACTTCAATACCCAATGCATTGGAGGTTATAACGTAACCAACAGTCCTGGTATTCACGACACCACCCATCATATGGTTTATCACGTAACCACCCGTCAAATTTCCAAGTACCATTATAAAATCATAAGACATAAAACAAATAGAATGGAAAGAAAACATTTCCACACTTTGATCACAATATATCACATAAATATATTGACATAACAAATCCATTATAAAAACCATTTTCAATACCAAAACACATAAAATATTATATGGTATTTATTTCATTTTAAAAACATTACAGCTTGTTGAGGAAGCCAAAGACCAAATAATACTTGTGGCGGCGGAAAAGGTCGTTGTCACCGCGTACGTTAAAAGAAACATTCCTTTTTGAAGTTTAGTAAAACGCTTCATAGAAAAAGATTTTTTTTTTGTATAAAAGTAAAATTCAAAGGGGTTTATACACCGCATAAAATAATGTTGTGTATAAAACGAAATATACCTCAATGAAAGGAGATTGAGACAAAGTCCCTTACCTCGGGTCCGACTTGACTCGATCGTTCTTTAACGTCCTGAATAATAAACTTGATTTAATTTCTACTTGCATGAGAACCTTTTTCAAGTTCATTATTACTTTTATATCACTTATTTCCATGTTATAAACATTATGTAATCATTTATGTTAATAATGTTTGTTTCGTCGATATTTGGTTATTAAGTCGAAAGTGGACTTCTTACAATTACATGTTGTTCGTGAGGTCAAATATTCATTATATCCAAAATTATATTCATGATTTGGATATCATATATATCATATATATCCAGCATAAACATGTATTTATAATATTACATAATCATTTAGAGGTAAGAAATGAAATTCACCGTTCATGGAGACGGCAAGCCGTACGTACGCATGGACACTACTTTCATTTCTATGTCATATTAATAGAATTAAAACAAAATGAGAGATATGTATATTTTAATTCCAGAATTATATTAATCATTTAGATGTAACATACATCATATATATCCATTATACATATGTACTTATAATAGTACATTACATTTGGGGATAAGAAATGTAATGCACCGTTCATGGAGATGGTAAGCCGTACATATGCATGAACGCTACTTTAATTTCTATCTCATACTTTAATGGAATGAAATAATAATGATATAAATGTATATTATAATTCTAGTATAACATCATATATAATAACATTAAATCCATCCTTTATACGTCCCACATATGGCATTAACGAATCAAATCACTTTCAGGGGGCGGTAGTCCGCACTTCCTAAAATGAAGATATCGCGTATACCCATAATGGAATCCATAAGGATATACCAAAAATGAAAAATAAATAAGAATAAAGAAAACATAAACATAATATATATCATATATAAATAGAGTGACATCTTAATGACCACCATTAAAGGTGTTAAAAGAAGATTGAACAATCATCGTTTCGTGAGGTAGAAATTCTCCAACCACAGAAACAGTATGTTCATTAACCATTAGAAGTAGGTGTGTGTAAGTGTAGCTCGAATAATTCTTATAACAACATCCTAATATATTTAGGATACTGGTTTTGTTACAAAATAAATGAATAAAAATATTTTAGGGGGTTGGAGAAGCAAAATAAAACAAAAGAACACAAGTGAAGACATTACCTTAAAAGCGGGTAACGCTCTTAGATTTGAGCTCAAAGGATTCCTTGGGAAGACTTCTGCCCAAAGTGAGGCTTCTAGGAGTTATAGAGGGATGTGGAGGGACACAATGGGCAGGGTTTGGCGGAGCCAAAGGCTTTGGATGTGTGGGTAAGGTGGGAGAGGTGGGGGCCTTTTATAAGAGGAGAGGAGGGGCACTCATGGAAAGTAAAGAAATGTTACTTTATTTTAAAATGCGTTTCAGATTTAAAAGGTCCCACATTGATATAATTCTAGGATAAGGTGATAAGGGTTAAAAATATACCCATTCAATAGGTTTTTGACAAGTGTAGTTCTTATATTTTACATTATATTTTCATTTTATATAAATTGTTAAATAATGAGGTAATCGCTGCATCATCATGGTGTCAAAAATAATTTAATTTATTTAATGTCTAAAAATTATAAAATAAATATCATGATGTAGGAAAACTTATTATATTTCTAATGAATATTTATAGTAAAAAATCTGACTTGTATAACCCCATGTAAAAATTGTTTTATTAAAATAACACATGTTTGTGACATTTTAATTTTAAATTTAAATAAAAAGGTATTAATGTCATTTTCCTACCAAAGTGGCTCCATGGGGTCCCCAAGTTGACCCATGGATTTTCATGGTCGACCATGACACATCCAATGAAGGTAGGACATGTTTCTAGGTCATTTCATAATATTAAAACATTATTTTTACCTTAAACCACACTAATTACCTCTAATCGCGATTAAAAACATAAAAGTTATTATTCACCAAAAAATTATTTTAATCCCATTGAAACACATTTTACTTCTTAATGAAAACCATTTTTGTCGGATTTTTGGAATTCAAAGCACAAAGGTGGTAAATTTTCATTTAAACGAAAAATCAGTTTTTTAAGTACCACTTAGTGGTTTCACTATTCATCAAAAATTGAAGTTTTTCAGAAAAATACCAAAACTTCACCCTAAGCTATATTTGATATTCCGAATTCAAAAATGAAGTCTACTTTAAAAAATTCAAAACATATAAGTTTCATTAATTAATTTAATAATTAATTCCCACTGTCAGAGCAAATAGCGTGTTTTTATGAAACAATAAGTATCAAAAGATTGACACTAGTTTAAGTCTGATTTCAATGTGAAATTAATTCGAAAAACCACTATTGGATTTAATGGTAAAAATATATTCTAATTTCACTTTAAAAACAATTCAAAAGATAATCTAATCATATAAATAAATTAAATTAAAAAGAGGTTTTGAATTAAAATACAATAGTTTTCACTATTCATTAAAAAATGAACTTTATCGGAAAAATACCAAAAATCTACACAAAGTAAATTTTTATGTCCCGATTATAAAGGAGAGTTTTATTTGGTCCAATAGAAAGTATAAGAGTCACCAAAACAATATTTAAATAAGGTTTTCCAGGAAAAGGCGATAAGTGGACCTTTAGTGAATATTATAGTATCTATGCCTAAAATTGAATTCTTTTCTTATTTTAAGACTTTATCTTTTATTGGGTAAATATAAAAACATTTAAAAAAACATATATAATCATATTTTAGTTATTTATATTCATTCCCGCCAATACAATGGCTACTTGTTGACTACCATTTAAAATAATATCATTTTATTACTAGTGTGCAACGTAAGATTTCAAAGAAACTATTTTGTGCATATCGGGTACGCTATCGAACATAGAAACCACTTTAAAGTAAAATTAATATTTAATTAGAAAAAATATAAAAATTATATATTATTTATTTACTTGGGATGTTACACTACATCTCATAGAAGTTGAATATTCTTGAACAGAACAACCCAACACATGATCTGGTGATAGCAACAAAGATCTTTGACTTGAAAATTTGGTGGCACTACCTCTATGGTGAGAAGCATGACATATATACATATTACAAGAGTCTAAAGTATATATTCACAAAGAATTATATCAACATTAATAAATGTACATGGTTATAGGTAATCAAAGACTATGATTTATCTATTCATTACCATCTGAGAAAGGCAGACAAGGTAGTTGATGCTCCAAGAAGAAAAAACCGACTACACTACCCAAGATTGGGATTGAAAAAGACCCCATTCTCAGGGATATGGAAAGGAATGATTTTGAAATAGTTACATTAGATAATACATCATACCTTTCCAAAATTATTTTCCAACCATCCACCCAAGTGAAGATCTAGGAGGCACAACGAGTTGATTGGGAGGTTCAAAAATAAGGTGAAATAGGTAAATGAATGGAAGTAATAAGAGTTCCATATCAATGATGATGGTTTGATTCAGTTTGTAACAAGGTTTCTTGTGCCTTCACCACATGAGGTAAAGATCGTATATTGGATAATGCACATATATCATACTTTTACATCCATCCTTAATGTAAAAATATGCACCATGATATTTAAGAACACTTCTGGAGGAATAAAATGAACAAATATATTGAATAGTATATCTCAAGGTGTTTATAACTTTAGCAAGTTAATCATAGGTACAAAATTTGAAAGGGATGATAAAACCATTTCCTATACACATTTGGAAATAAAATAATATCACTATATACTTTTTCACTGGCATCCTAATGAAATCCAAGGGAATAAATTCAATATAGGATGTGGTGGATTGACTCACCAAGACTTCCCACTCCATTATTATTCGGGAAGATTTCTATCTGGAATAATTGTTTCATGATATATGTAATAGAAGTGGTGAGGCTGCATGTGATTCCACTTTTTATTATCTCTAATCATGATCCAAGGTTCACATATAAATTATGAATAAGCCTTCAACATTTTATCAGAACTGAATCGAATTTCAGCATGACTTATCACCCCCAAACAAATGGACAATCTAAAAGGACTATTCAGATGATAGAGGACATATTGAGAGCCTACTAAATGGAATTCAGTGGAGGATGAGGTCATTTTATCCCATTATTTTTGTTATAATACATCAATAGATTCCAATCGAGTATTTAGATGGATCTATATGAAGCTTTTCATGGGCAGTGATGTAGAAGTCCAACAAGTTAGGATAAAGTTGGCGAATGAAAGTTACTTGGACCAATACTTGCGCAAGAGATGAATGAGAAGGTTAAATACATATAATAACACATAAATTATTCTCAGTGTTAGAAGAAAAGATACAATGACAACCACTGAAGTGATTTGGAGTTTGAAGTTAGAGATAATTTTTTCCTTCAAATATCACCATGCAAGAGAGTCATGTGGTTTAGAAAGAAAGGGAAGCTTAACCCAAGGTACATTGTACCATTTGAGATCCTTGATCACATAAGAGTAGTGTCCTATCATCTTGAACTTACACCAACCATTTCTCAAGTTCATGATTTATTGCACGAATCCCCCTTGAGGAAGTACATAGTAGACCCACCATATATACTGAATTCAAAGGTGGTACAACTATAAAATGATAACCCTTATGAGGAGAAACTGATAATAATTTTTATCCAGAGGGATAATTTTATATGGAACAAGACCACACACCTAGTTAAGGTACTATGTAGAAACCATAAGTGTGAAGAGGCGAAATGGGAACTAGAAGATGTGATGATGGAGAAATACCTTAACTTGTGTTCAAATGATTATGTAAAATGAGATTTTGAGGTAGAGATTTAAAAAGGGGGGAAGAATGCAATGAATTTTTTTTATCAATGTAGTTTTAATTCATATAATTATGTCACATACACATTAATCACATAGAAAACATAATAAAAACATTATTCCCCTAAATGAATAATAAAATAAGTGATATATATTGAAACTAAGGAACCTATACCAACGTTATAGTAACATGACCATTGGAATTGTAATATTACCATTAGGAAAAGCAGTTCATCCAATAGAATAGTAACCTCATCAATGAATGTTTAAATAATATATAGGTATTTTATTAATGAAAATATTATACATTTTTATCACGGTATAAGTAAATAATTTTTTTAAAAATGATAAATCATGTGTTGCTATTTTTGTAAGACATAAATTTATATTTAAATTTTAATAATTAATATTATGACTTAAAATAAAATATATTTTCAATAAATATACCCACAAATTAATCTTATTTTGTATTATTATTATAAAATAATTTTAGGAGACAATAATTAATTTTTTCAAATGGTCAAAAAACTGATTATAAAATAAAGGTCGATATTTTTTGAATGAATGATGATTTTATATAAAAATTAAATTTCTCATATTAAAAAAATTATTTTCATAAAATGGATTCATTTTTTGAAATCTACATGTCAAAAAATGGTTAGGGTGAAATTTTGGAATTTTTCTACACGAATAGAATTTTAGGTGAATAGAGAAATATAGAAATTTACTAGATAAGCTAAATACGTAAATTTTTCGAGCCATGGATGATGTATGGATGATTTGAGAACCATTATATCTAAATTTTAACCTCTATTTAATTTATTTATTCATTGGAGTTGACACTATTGATAATAGTGATCCAAAATTAAAAAAATGAATAAAATAATATACAAAAATATATCTCCTCCTCTTTAAATACCACCCTCACCAACTCCTCACCTCAAACATCCTAAACCTTATAGATTGTCTAACTTATACACAATTATATATCCAATCCTATTCCCTACATCTAGGAGATAATGGACTCAACCAAATACCAAACCCAAGTGCCCTAAAAGAGGTTCTCAAGGAGATGGTATTTAAAACGTAAAATCCTCCTGTCTCTTTTCAATTTCTTTTCTTTTCTTATGTTATCCTCACCTACAACTATACCTAGTTTCATGATAACAAAATTATCATATTTATACATAATTTATATTATGTTAATGGAATATCTATCATTAAATATCTTGTCTCCTCCTTTTATTCTAAATAAATGAAAATATCATCCATGATATGTCGATTCACCGACATCATTAGTGACGAGATTTTATTTTACATTACCACCTTCAATTATGGTCATAAAAACATTATTATGGTTAAAATATATTTCAATATTAATTTTATAATCTTTTTAATACCTGATAACTAATATATAAATAAAATATTTAATAAAAATTTATTTCACGATGTATGGAAAAAATGAGAAAATAAACTAAAAATTCATTATTAAGGTTTTATAAAATGAATCATAATAATGTAAAAAAATGATATATAAGACCATATAATTTTTTTTTCATCAGTAACAAATAATTTCACTTCTGGAAAATTATTCTCATTTTTGATGAACTTCCATAATTATATACATGTAAACTGAATATGAAACTGTGAAAAAAAAAACGATCCAAAAATGATGAAATTGAACACTATAGTTCCTAAAAATGGACATAAATGAACATAATAAAATTATAATAAATAAACTACATGTATAATATGTTATAAATTATATAATTAATGAATATAATTTGATTATACTGGTTAATAAGTGCAACCACATAACTCATTCAGACATAAAGTAAGGGGATCCTCGAACCCAACTCCCTTTCTTTGGATTCTAACTATTTCATGACAAATTTTATAGTGGATATTAAATTAATGTTCCTTATATATAATTTCATTATAATTCCCTTTTTCTTTCTAGGATATACATGTTTCCAACTAATTTTAATGAAAAATATAAATTATTTCCCCAAAGAATTCTTCTTTCCACAACACATCTTGACTTTTCTTTAGATTGTTTCTTCTTCACTCAAGATTGATGATTCTTATACCAAATCTATTATTCCATATTTATGTTGGTAACCATGAATATTATTCATGAAATTATTCTTTATGAATTTTTTTTAAATCCATTCAATTCCATGGGTTATTTGATGACTATGATTGTTATATTTTCTACGTGGCATACATGATTCTGTAATTGTTATATTGTGATGTGTGGGACCAGAATTATATATACCTACAATAAATCAGGTAATTTGATGTGTCTAATTATAAAATGTGTATTATTAATGATAATGATGTTATATTTGTTCAAAATGATGATGTTATGATTATACACATATGTTATACAAGAACATGATACTAACATTGATAAAAACTATGTGAGGTACTTGACCACTAAGACATGATATTTTATTTTTAAGAATTTCCACATTCCATTAACTTTTTAAAATTTTACCTTATTATATTGATAATGGTCCCATTATTATGTTATGATGATGATTATTATTCCAGTCATGATATAATTTTTCTTATCCCTTATTGATCCTCTTATTGAGATTTTAGCTCACCCATTTCATTGATGTATATCATTAGTTGAATAAATTTACCAAGGATAATGTGATAATTTTAGGGATAATGAATAATATTTTAAATAAATGTTTATATTTTATTATTCAGTAGTTATGTATATTCCCAGTTTTCCAAAAAAACTAATCCTTTGGATCCTAGTTTTGTAGCACTAATATGTTGTCTATCTTTAAAATGATTTAATAAGTCATGTAAGAAAAAGGTGAGTTAGTATAAATTGGTCTAGAAAAGATCTACCTGAATAAATTATCCACTTACCTAAAATAAACCCAAAATCCTTTTTTGGGGCGTTAAACCATCCACGGAAGTACTTTAGTGTAAACCAAAAGGAGACACCTGAAGAAGAGGTAATATTCATTAATGAACTTTGTTATTTTATTTCTTCCTAAAACCACTCAAAATTATTATTATATATTGATTATATTATAATATCAGTATCATATATGTACTTATATAATGTTATTATATGTTTACGAGCGACAAACACACAAACATCCATCAAGTGGTTTGCAAAATCATTATTCTTGTGTACAGAGGACTACCACCTTATGAACCGATGTCACTCTTTTTTCTATTACCACCTTTAATGGTTGTAAATAATGATATAAAGACTATTTATATATGATATATTTGATATTTATGATTATATATTGTTTTTTAATTATTATATAACACATACCTTCTTATTTTCCATTTGTGGGAATATGATAACATCGTTCGTGTGTATGATATACTACTTCCACATGAAGGGATTTGATTCATTAAAACATTACATGGAATGTATTAAGGATGGTTTTAGTAATAATATATGATATATATTAAATAAAAGTGATTATAGAATTATAATATATATATATAATTTACATTATTTCTTTCAAAATGACAAGAAATTAAAAACAGTGTTAATGCACATATATGACCTACCGTCTCCATAAACATTGTATTTTGTTTCCTATCACTAAATTTTATGGGTTACTTTAAATAATTATGTAATGAAGATATATGATATTTATATCATGTTTTAAATTATTTAAATGGTATATTCATGAACACAGTAAGAGTACAAGAAATAAAGTGTCAAAATTTTTATGGAAAGAAAAATAGTTATTTCCAGAAACTTAACTTAAACTTGGGATTGATAATAAATGGATAACATAAAGTAAAAATAAAATAATATATGGAATGATATATAATAATATGTTTTTTAATGTAATCTTAATAAAATTATTATTTTTTAAACTGGATGTCTGAACATGGATGAAGGATTTCAAGACTTAGGGTAAGGGATTTCTCCCTCACTTTTCACAATTGTAAGACACATGCTATATTCACCACCTATTTTTTCTTTGTGGTGTATATAATACTCATAAATGTACTTTATCATTATTATACTTAACAATTTTTATTTACATATATATTTTAGGTTCTCTCTTTCATGGGGTTATAGTTTTAAAGTAACCAAAGCGGTAAATGAATTTTATCTCAATTTTCCTTATTTGGGACAAAAATTATGTTATGCCCCAATATTATTTTCGAATATATTTATACTATAAAGTTTAAATGTTATATCCTGAATATAATTATTTTCATGATATTTTATGCTTCTTTTATTTTTATTATTCCATGGGGATTATGGTTCAATGCTACAAAAGTGGTAAGAGTTTGTTGCTACAATATCATCATTTATCAGGAATATATATGATTATTATTTCATTGATGAAATATTATGATACATCTCTAAATAATTATCATGAATTCTATTTTACTATTTTCATTTATGATATTTTCAAGTAGTAGTGCAATTTTCCTAGTCTTTAGTGCTTATGTCAATTAAAAAAATGTTTTTATAAAAACATGACTTTATTTCTCTCTTCCGTCAGAATTCGATTTTCTTTAAAAACTATGTTTTATAAAAACATTTCCAAAAATATTATACTACTATAATTTGCTTCTTAGAATAAAATTTTACCCTTGTTATAACTTTATACAATATGGTTTTAAAAGTAATATTTTTTTTCCTACCAAGGTTCCTTTGACCTATACCAAAAATGTAAAAGGAATATTTGTTTTCATTTATATTTAATGATTTAAATTTTACACCACCATGAATAATGCATTCATTAAATATTAATTTTTTAATTTTAAATAATATTTTCAAAAGAAAATTTTGCCTTAAATTTTTTTGAAATTTTTAATTTGAAATTTATCTTAATCGAATGTAATTTTGAAACTTTTTTTTGTTTAAAAAGTTTTTTAAATGAATATCAAATCATTATTTATAAATTTTCATGTTTTTTTAACTAAATTGATTTTAAAATTGTTTTACATTTTGAAAATAATTTTTCAAATAAAATTGTATATTTTCCTTGAAAAATGTTTAATTTTTTTAAATCTAACTTTATAATTCCTTGAGTGCATTTCAAGGAAAAAGATTTTAAAAATGTTTTACGTTTTACAGAGTAATGCTCAATGAAATTTTATTCATTAAGAAATATTACAAGTGATATTTAAAAATCCTCCTCTTTTTCATAATTAATTCCTTTGATAAAGTTTTTGATTTACTGGTGATATGATATGAGAAAACCATTCTTATTCTTTCATTGAATAGTTTTTGTTTAAGAAGAAAAGTTTTTTTTGTGAAACTTGTTTCTCTTACACAAGCTTTACCATGTTAAAATTCTTATGAAACCCACTCATTTTCATGGGTTATTCTACAATTTAATGGTAAAAAAACCTGAATATTTTCCATAGGTTATTATATGATGAAATGTTTATGACACCTATTTCATTTATATGTTTTTATATGATGAAAGTTTGTCATCTTGTGGCACACATGTGTAAGATTTTTCATTATGTGGTGGGTGGGACCTATATCTACCTAAAATACAATGGGTATTGATGGATAAATCATTATTATATATGTTATGAATGAACCAAATTTCATGTTTACAATTTTATGAATGAACCTAATTATATGTTCAAAATGTTATTCCAAAACCTGATTACATGTTCACAATATTATAAGTGAAACTGATTAAATGTTTACAACATTATTTGTGAACATGATTATATGTTCATAAGGTTATATTGTAATGTGATTACATTTTCACAATTTTATGCGTGAACCTAATTACAAGTTCAAAATTTTATGTGTGAACCTGATTATAGGTTCCCAATGCTATGTGAGAACCTGATTACATGTTCACAATGCTATGAAAGAACTTGATTTTGAGTTCAAAAATGTTATGCATGAAACTGATTTGATGTTCAAAATTTTATGATTAAACCTAATTATATATTCACAATGTTATGTGTGGACCTGATTACATGTTTACAATGTTATGTGCAGATCTTAGTTTCATGTCCATAATGATATGTGTAGACCTTGTTCCATGTAAATAAGTTTATAAGAGGTCATAATTTCTTGTCCTTAACTTAATGAGTGAACCTGTTTCTATTTATACATATTCACAATGTTATAAGCTAATTTGTTTGTCAATAATCTATGTATTATTCCAATTATATTCTCTTATGTCTCATTTTCTTTAATTTCATTATGATTCATGTCTTATGAACCACCAATATTTATGTCGTGATTTATGATTGTGATCGTTATTATAAATTGATGATTCTCAAATGTTATGCTCATTCTGTCGTACCCTTATGTTCATGTTATGCTTATGTATCTTCTTTATTTACCCTTATTTATAATTTGAGCTCATGACTTCTAATATTTCATTTCCCCATGTTATGAAGAAAGGTTTTAAGTAGGAGTAATAAGGGGGATTTATTTCATGGAAACATTGAATATATTTCACCAAGTTAGAATATTTTGTCCCAAGTTTCCAAAGGCACTAAACTATTGTAGTCATAGGGAATGTGTTTTTTATGTATTGAATATTTATATAAAAATATGAAATCTCTATGTATTGAATGAAAGGGATTATAAAGATGGTATCAAAGGAAAGTTCTAGTAAACCTTTGGAAACTAGGATAATAAACATTTAGTGAGATCCCTAGAGATATTTGAAAGGGTATTTCTAGGACTGTCTATAAGTTTAAGTTTAAGGATGAGTCAAATTATATGAAAATATCCATGAGTTTTGGTAAATGGTAGAGTGGGTGGTTTCTAATAATCGACTTCTTTATTTGGATACTACAAGTATATTTATCTCTGTAATAGATGAAAATAGGAGTAAGAACCCCGAAAACACCACATAGAGAGAGAATTGACCAGGAACTGGTTCACAACAATGGAACTTTCTATAAACCTAGTTTGAAAGTTAAATGGAGTAGGATTTAGAAATTCACAAACTAATTATGAACCACCATGAAGGTTTTAAATATACAGTGACTATGAATGACGTCAGATAAATATAAGGTGACATAAATTAATGATGGTTTCATGATATAGAAATCTTATAAGTGAATTCTTATGATTATGTGGTTTTCCAGTAGGATTAATTTTTATCACAGTCTTCCTTTTTTTAGTCAATGAAAAGAGCCATAAAGAATTGGGAAAATATTGAATGTGAAATACAATTTTTTTTGATGAGTATACAAATGGAATTGTTATTGGAGTAATGGTTTTTGTTATTATAACTAATAACTTTGCATGGAACATGATCATAAATGTGTACATTAACTGACTCTCAGACTCACCAAGGAAGAGAATGATAGAGTTCATTGAGTGTTCGGGTAATGGAAACCATAGAGGAAAGAAGATTTAGATTCTTATATGTTGAGAATGTTGAATGAAACACTCAAGGGAATGTCTCAAATAAATGAGAATATGTTTTATGTGTAGATCATAATGGTATAGAGTAATCAATTTTTATGAGAAAATAATTTTTTTTATTAATGAAATGGATGAGAATAACTACCACCCAATGGAATCATTGACTTTTGTATGTTTTAAATGTGGAATGTATAAGTATTATGCAATTAAATGTCTAAAGTGAGAATCTTTTGGAAAGAATTAATAATCTGGTATGAGTAATGGTTATACTGATGATGATGAAGAGAGAACAAGTGATATATGAAAGGAAATAGGTATTAAAAAATAAGATCATAAGTCCTAGTAAACAATTTGAGAAGGAAGTGATATGATTAAATCATTTATGTATTTGTATTCATGAATTATAAATTTTGATGTATATAAGGATTTATTAGAATAGGTTTTTTAGGGATTCGATAGAATATGTTAAATGATTATGGTGGACAAGAAAAACGATTTAATTACAAGGCTATATTTTGATTATGGGATGTTACCCCGTAATATGTTTTAGATATTGAGAAAATGGTGTTTAGTTTGTATAAAGGGATGATTTATTTGGACAAGTAAATTAAATATTATCGATGAAATTAGAATAGATAAATTATTTTTTAACAAATTAGTTTATGATATAATTGATGGTGTTTACAAAATTATTTGATCTATATAATATATTCAATATTTTTTTTTATTTGAGGAATAAAGAAAGATGCTTGTTTTCATTAAAGTTATGTGTTAATTCAGGTTATCACCATGTTTGAAGATAATACATAATGAAGGTATTAAAATGTTTGGTATGTGATAGTCAAGAGATAATTTATGATAGATAGAGGACTAATGTTATGTTTATTTTGGGAAATTTAGTCACCTTATTTCAAAATTTTTAGATCTCAATCTTTTGGAAGGGTCCTAAGGATAACTATTTATGAATGGTTTATGAAAAAAATTGGATGAGGCATATGAGATTAATGTATTATTTTGACATATGATGATTTATTCATAAATGTTTCTAACCATTTTTCTATGGTAATTACTAAAGTTATATTCATTATATTTATGGATCTTATCATCTCTTAGTGATTTAGGAATAAAAAACCAGCATTCATTTCTCAGAGTGAGAGATGAAGTGAAATTTGATTATGGAACAACCTAATGGTGAGATTGTTATTATTAAATGGAATTAAATAAAGTAATTATATATTCTTGGGAAGATTATTCAACATTATTTAATGGATCTTGGAAAAAATGTTATCATAGTGCCTTCATTTTTGATGAGTTGATGGTCTTTTTGACCATCAAAGATTTATGGTTTTGATCCCCATAACTTTCTTTTATCATTTAGTTTCTTGTGAGAATTGAACATAATCAATCTCTATAATTATTTACATTTTTCATCCATGTCCAATTCTTCACTTTCCACCTTTTTTCTCCTCTATGTAAACCTATTTATGAGTTACTTTGGGTAATCATTACATTTAGAAAATTCCATTTTTAATGTAAGTGTTATTATTAATTTTTACAACATGGAATTATATGAATGGAACTTTCAAGTATTGATCCATTGATGAACCAGATGATTGAGGATGAAATTCATTTAAGGGGGTTAGAAGATAAAACCCTAAGTTTTGATTTATTATTATTTTTAGATAAATTATTATTTTTTGATGGCTTGCATTGTATGGAACACCAAGTTATTCTTGATTTATAGGATACATGAAGGTATGATTTTGATACATGAAACACTAGGATTAAACTGTGGTACAAAAAACACTATATTGTCTTGTGTAACACACAACACAGAGTTTCCTCAATAACTTGCATTACACACAAGACCGATTTTTACCAGTCTACAATATACCATTAATATTATTTTGTAATCTAAGTGTTATCAACTAGACCTTATAATTTATACTATGAAAAATTTTAAATAAATTAGTAAAATATTATTTACATGTGTTTATATATTTCTTTAGTTTCCAATTAATTATAAATAGATGTATGAACTGTTTGAAAAAAGAAATACCTTTTCTGAAAACAATTTTTCTATGCAAAAACACATTTTACCTAAATAAAACAGACAAAATAATTTTTGCGAATGATTTTAATAAAATTTATATATTTTATACTCAATAAACTATTTAATATTCAGATTATGTTTTTTCAAGGTAAGATATATGAATAAATTCTATTTTATGCACAAAAAATATATTTTTCTAAAAGATAGTTTTACCACCTTTTAATGGTACACCTGTTTAAATACTAATTGTTGAAACTTTTATGTATTATATTAGAAAAAATAAAATTTATTTTTGAAATAATAATTTTAAAATTATCTTAGGGTGAGTTTTTGGGATTTTTTTAGAGGAGATTCATTTTTTTTGACGAATAGTGAAAAATACTCAATTTTAATTAAGAACTGCCTTTTTGTTAAAATTTCATATATAGTAAAATTATATTTTAAATTGGGTTTAAAGTATAATTAGAACAATTATACATATATTAATAAACTTTAGGTCATTTGAATCAATTTCATGATGAAACTTGATATAAAAACAGTATAATCATTCAAATATTTGTGCTTTAAAAATCAAATTTCTCATCATGTTTACATGATTAATTTTAATTTTTTCCCACTTATATGAATTGAATTTGAAAAAGTGGATTTTTTATTTTTATTTATAATAATTTATAATTTCTAATAAGTCCAAATTATTTTTTTTATCAAAATGATTAGAGAAAATAGTGAAAATTAATCATGACCATTAAGAGAAAAATGAGTTTACCAAGGGACTAAACATTAAACTTAAGGGAATATTGACCTAGAAAAATTCACAAAACAAATTTTATTGAAATATTTATGCCATTATGTTTCTTTTATTGATTTTTTTCATTATTTATTCCCTACTTTAGGTAAAAACCTGACTACACCTAACTTCTTTTCAAAAATGACAAGTGTGTCTTCTCTCCCACTTATAAAAGTCTGCCCCTCTCCACCTATCTTTACACATTTAGAACCAATTGGTTCATAAATACCTTCTTATATTTATGATCTAAATACACTTTATAAATAAATAAACCTTATTTTTGGATAAAACCCAACTAAGGATGTCCTTTGGTGAAAACTAAAAGGAGATACCAAAAGACGAGGTAACATTCATCAATGAACATTTTTGTTTTATTTCTTCATAAAATCCATTAAATTATTTTTTATATCTTGATAATATAAAAATAAATATCATAATATAATTATATTTTTTTATGATAATTATATGACATATAAACCCACAAAATTCAATCAAATGGGATACAAAATAATCATTTGTGTGTACGACATACTACAACTCACATACTGATGTCATTAATTTTTCTGTTACCACCATCAAGGTTTTGAATAATGATAGAAATAATATTAATATATGATATATATTATATTTATGATTTATTTATTCTTCTTTAATTATTATATAACACATACATTTTTGATTTACATTTTTTGGGAATACGATAATATAGTTAATGTGTACGACAGACTACCACCTCATGAAGCGATGTGATTCATTAATTAATTAAATGGAAGGTATTATAGATGGTTTTAATAAATATATTTGATATATATGACATAATAGTTAAACTGTAATGATAATATTTTCATATACCATTTATTTTCATTATTTTAATACGACAAGAAAACAAAAACAATATTCATGCATACGTACAACCTACCATCTCTATAAATGATGTATTTAATATATTTTAAATATATTTTTTTGGGTTAATCTAAATAAATATATAATTAAAATATTTGATATTTATATAATTTTATAAATTATTTAAATTATGAAATCATGATCAAATTAAGAAGACCAGAAATAAAGATTCAAAACTTATTCAAAAAGAAAAACGATTATTACATAAAACGTAATTTTAATAGGAGAATGTTAATAAATGGGTAATAAAAATCCATAATAAAGTCATATATAAAAATATATATAATTTATATGGTTATTTATTTGATTTATAATGAAATTATATTTATTATACCTGATATTTTAATGTGTACGAAGGAAGTTAAGACTTAAGGTAAATGATTTTCATCTCACTTTTTTACTATTGTACGACACATGACATATTCATCATATCTTACCTCTATGTAGTTTATATAATACCCCTTAAGGTAATAAATGATTCTTATGTTTAATGTTTTTGAATTTAATAATCAATTTTAGGATCACACTTTCATTGGACTATTTTTTCAAAGTTACCAATGTTGTAAGGGAATTTTGTCTCAATTTTCCTTCATTGAGACACATGTTATATTATGCACCAATATTTTTTATGCGGTGTATATACTGACACTTTGAAATGTTATATGATTAAAAAATTTATTTTAATTATATTTTATACTTCATTTAATGTTTTTATTTCCTGGAGATTATGATTTAAAGCTACCAAAGTGGTAAGAGTCTATTACTACAATTTCAATATTTATTGGGATTGTTTATTGTTATGCTTCCACAATTGAGGAATTATGATGTATATATCAATAATTGAACTAAAATTTATAATCTTATAGTTATTCAAGCTATATTCAATATTTGGTACCTTTTTCCATCTCTTGGATACTTATGATAATTTAAAAAAAATGTTTTTTTAAAAGCATAATTTATTTCTCTCTTCGGCTGAAAATCTATTTTCTTTTAAAACCATGTTTTCTAAAATTGTATCCAAAGTTTATATAATATTTAAATATGATTATAAAAATATATTTTTAACCTTGTTTTAAACTATTAAAAATTGGTTCTAGAAGATATATTCTTTTAATTTTCTTATCAGAGATCTTTTGACTTCTAATGATAATGTAAAAAGAATATTTGTTTTTACATATACGTTATGTACATAATTCTCCACATTCATGAACATTCCATTCATTAAATCTTATTTTATACATTTTAAAGAATATTTTTATTAGAAAATGTATACATAAATATTATTAAAATATTATTATCTAAAATTTAATTTCAAACAAAGAAATTTTGAAAATGTATTATGTTTAAAATGATATTTAAATGACTTTAAAATATACCTTTATATGTTTTCAAAGATATATTCAATGAAAAATGTTTTTAAATGGTTTTATGTTTTAAAATTATTTTTTAAAATTAAAATGTATATTTTCTTTATGAAATGTTTTAATTTATTTTATGCCTTATTTTTTGATTTTTCAAAGTGGTTTTCAATGAAAAGGATTATGAAAATTATTTATGTTTTAAAAAGTGATTTTCAAAGAATGGTTATTTTACATAATAAATGTTCCAACTGATCTTTAAAAATACTCCTCCATATAAGATGAAATCCTTTGATATAGTTTATTCATTACAGGGTATATGATCTAAAGACTCCATTCTTATTCTTTCTTTGAATTGTTTATGTTAAAGATGATAAGTTATTTATGAAACCTATTTATCTTCTATATGATATACCATGTTAAAATGGTTATGGAACCTGCTTATTTTGAGGGGATTTTCTATGATGAAATAGTTTTGAAACCTATCTATTTTCCATACATTATGATATGATGAAATGTTTATGATTCCCATTTCATTTTATGGGTCATGATATGAAGAATGTTTGTGATCTTATGGCACACATGTGTATGATTTTTCATTATATGATGTTTGGGACCTATATCTTCCTCTAATGAATTGGGAAATAGTTGATAATTCATGAGTATATATGTTATTATTGAACCTGATTACATGTTCAAAATGTTATTCATAAACTAGATTAATTATTGACAATGTTATGGATGAACATGATTACATGTTCACAATGATATTCATGAACCATAATACATGTTCAAAATTTTATGTGTTAACCTGATTAAATCATAATTTTATCCACGAACCTGATTAAATGTTAACAATATCATACATGAACTATATTACATGTTCAGAATGTTATGCATGAACCTAATAACATGTATATAATTTTATGTGTGAACCTGGTTACATGTTCATAATTTTATGTGTGAAATTGATTACATGTTCACAATGTTATGAATGAACCTGATTACATGTTCACAATATTATGAATGGACTTATTTTCATATCCATAATGATCAACATGGACCTTTTTTCATGTATATAAGTTTATTCAAGGGGTTAATTTCATGTCCTTAACATAATGAGTGAAACTATTTCTATTTATACATGTTCACAGTATTATAAGATGATGTGTATGCCACAAATATACTTCTTATGGAAATGTTATGTTCTCATGACTCATGTTGTTTTATTTACATATGATTCATGTATTAATAATTTCCAATATTTATTCAATGATCCATGATTCCTAACTTTGATATGCAGGGTATGGGTTTCAAATGTTATGCTCATGTTCTCATATCCTAATGTCCATGTTGTGCTTATGTATCTCCTTTATTTACCCTTAAGTATCATCTTATCTAACCCTTTCATATGTTTCCTTTACTAAGGTTATGAAGAAAGATTAAAAGTTGGAGTAATAAATGGGGAAATATTTGTGGGAAACATTGAAGATCTTTTACCAAGTTAGAATATTGTGTTCCAAGATTCCAAATGAACTAAACTATTACAATCATCACATATGTATCTATATAATATATTGAATATTCTCCTAAAAATATATAATATCCATGTATTGGAAGCAAGGGTCACTATAAAAAATTCATTTTTCAAAAATGACATGGCTAAGGTAACATACCTCTTGTATCCAAAAATCACTATTTGATAACTTAGTATACAAATGATGTTCCCACAAGCTACCAAACACTATCTTCTAGTGTTTTTCATGATCGTATTTTCCCCTAGAATACACTAGTTTGTCATAAAAAACATCACTAGAAAGGAAGATAAATATCTATGAAATATTTGATTCATCAATTTGATAAAGGTGACTATAGAATTTATATGACGAAAAAGCATAATTACATGTTCATAATTTCCATATCTTCTTCTAAAAGTTGAATTCAGAATATCCTCCTTCCAAACTTGAAATTTTTCATATACCAAATGTAATTGAAATTTTGAGAACCACTAGGTTCTTAATAATTAATCAGTAGGATAATAAATTTATGGTATAGGATATTGATTCATTATCTTAAATCGGTTTAGTTTAAAATAATACACACTAAGTCTAATAATTCTATCCAACCTTTTTAAAAACAAAATCGATGCAACCCACAATGATGTACTTGGTTGAATAAACCCTTTACATTCCAACTCTTCCAAATGAACATTAAATTCCCTCTATTCTATTGATTCCATCAGATAATAATGAAATGAGATAGGACTATTCCTTAGCAAGAGATAAAAAATAAACTCCTCTTATCTTTTGGGTGGAAACTCTAAGAAATTATTTAGGGAAACTTTCTGGAAACTAATCAATAATAGTTATAAAATATCTAATAAAAATATCATCCATAGATCCCAAGTAATGAAATTATAACTAATAAAATATGGTTCTATACAGCAGTTCCATGTGTCTTGATTTACTAGACTTTACACCCTATTCTCCTCTAAATAGATGCTTAACTCCATCTAGATATGTAAAACTAACCTTTCAGGATTAACAGTTCATTTGGGAATTAGATATATTAACAAAAACATATGAAAAATCAAGTCATAGACATATATATCAAGCATATATAAATCCCAATGCAACGTACCCCCATTTATAGTTATGAAAAAGCTATACATTTTATGCATGAGAAGCCTGAGATTTGTCTCTAGAACCTTACCTTGTAGAACTATGACAATAGTGCTGAAGTTGGAACATCTTAATTCAATTGTGACATGCTCTATGTGGTACTACAAAATATTTGTTGATTGGATCCTGTTAATCATACTAAAAATATCTTGACATAATTTTTGGTCGAGGTGGAAGATTTACTGATCCCATTGTTTGATTCTAGGGTTTCCCACCACTTTGGAAGTTGGTTCCCCTTATTCTATTATTCCTAGAATTAGAGTTCCCACCTATTCCCATAAGAATAAACATGATACATAAAACTATATTTCATTATATATCAATTTATTCTACTGTATCTAAACTAACCATCTCTATATAATCTATTATACAAAGAATGAAAATATTTGAGTGAATATCTGGTTGTAATTCTAAATAAAAAATTTCTTTCCTTCACAGACACACATGTAGAAAATTTTAGGGAAAATGAGTCAAAATTCATAAATTTATCCTCATACTCTGTCACCAAGAAATTCTCTTACATCAAACTGAATATGTCAATTATTCTATCAATCTAAAAGGCATAAGGATATATTTTCTTGTTAAATAATTATTCAAAATCCTCGCATGTCATGCAAAATTCAAATTTACACTGAACTATTAATTTATACCATTGGAATTCAAAATAATATAAAATATACATTTCCACCTTAACATTCAGCTCATTTAGTTTCCCAATGTAATTGATGATTCGATTCGTCATATTCAACCATACTTCTTTTATTTTCAGCTCAAAATATCCGTAATAGATGGGGGGATTCTGGTTTTGTTACTAAACTGAATGGTAAAATTACCATGGTTAATTATTCATATTAACATTACATATTCCCTAGAATTATTAGAAAATGATTTAAACTAGTTTTTGGTTCACTTGTGCCTCAAGTGCAACAACTTTTTCAACATCCTCTTTTGGTTGGTCTCTACAATGCCTACATGGTTCCATTCACTATAACTAGATAAAAACTCCATTTATTTTGACTTATTATAAATTAAATTATTAAAAATTAGAATTCACCACATCAAAACCTATAAAAATATAACTTTACACAATAAAACCATTGTTAAATTTTCATACATTTTTTAAAATATTAGAAACATATTTGTCAAAATAACCATTTAATCATTTAAAAAAATACACTTTCTTTAAATTTTATAAAATGTTTTACTCATAATAAATAAGGGTGTAATATTGGGATGTCTAAATATCAATGTATGTCTTTCAAATCTCATTGTCTAAACCCATGACTATGAGGTGACAAATCACCTAGAAGTGTTTAAAAACCCTAATGTACCAAAACACCATGGTAACCTTATGTTCAACATAAAAACTTTATCCAAACCTTTTTATTTTTTTTACATTTAATGTAATGAAAATCCTACACATTAATAATATTACAAGATATAGATTGATATTTTTTTCAACTCTGTGATCTGAAAAAACTAGCACTATTTATTTCTTTGAGGACCAAACAATGGTGATCCCATTTGTCCTAAAAATATAAATGGACTGGCCAATAATGACATCATTTTTCGAAAAAATATAGGTGGACCAAATTAAAATAATAAAATTTTTAACATTATCCCCCTCCTCATTGCTAAGAGGAGTTATTGGGGAGATAATATGCCTTAGGTGTTATCCCCAAGACACCAAAGGCTGAAAATAAATGCTAAGGGCCTCAAGAACATTTAGGGTTTGATTTTCCCTTTGAATGATAAGATATATAAACCATAAAAACAAAAAAAACCACTACATGATTAATAGTTACAAAATACAACTCCAAACATAAAAATCCAAAAACTATATCACGATACAATAGAAAAAAGACATACTCACGAGAACAATAAAATCCTCAAAAATCAAAAAAATCAAACAAAAAATAACCCATAACACCCCACCTACTCCAATCTAAAAATAAACAAGCCAAGACATGGTATTAAGAATAATTAGTAAAGAATTGAGATACCTTTATTTTACCTATGACTTGATAGATAAAATCTAAAAACACAAAATATTTACCGAGAAGAGAGTGGGTATAAAATTTGTAGGATTTCCCCAATGTCTTTCCAACTAATTAAAATTTGAAGAAACTTGTTTGAACTTTTATCAAATAAAAGTTAAGAAGTAAAAAAGGTCTACATAAAATTCATAGACTAGTAATCCAAGCAGAGAATCAAAAAATTGTTTTAAAAAAATTCTAATTTGATTTGGAATATTCCATTCCATTTCTACACACATAACCACACCGTCACGCACACAAACTTAGTTTAACAATTGATGGTGGAAAATTATTCCACACTCATTCCCATTTGATGGTGGTACTTCATGACCATTATCCATCCGGTTCAACTCATTCCAAACTACTTATTCGATAACCATTTTATGTTATTTAAATAAAACATTTATTTCATTTTAAACAATTTCAGCAAACATCATACATGCATCAATCCATTAGAAACTTTTAGAATCATAATTTTAAAAATATAAACAATGGGGTCTTCAAAACACTAACCACTTTCTATAATTTCCAAGAAAATACAAATATAATATTTCCATAAAGAATCACACAAATAATTCACAGTCATTTCAAGAAAATAATTCAATTAAAACTAATCCTTTATGTTATAAATCAAGAGGAGTCGAGAGGGAATCCACCAACCTCATAATGGTTGGAAAAAAACAAAGAACGATAGAACAAAACATAAATATCCGTTCACAACTCTTGTTCCCTTCACTATATCCAATGATATATCATCATAAAAATCATTCATAACACATAATTCAAACCATAATAGACTAGATTTATGGTTTTTAGAGAGATACAAACCTTTGATTTAATATGATCATGAAAGAACAATCACTTTTCATTGAATCTAATGCTAAAACACAATTTTATTCACTTATAGATCACTCTGATATTTAAGGGGATCATATCTCATGCATTGGGAGCAAGAAGAAACCTAGTTAAGAGATGATTAAGGGAAAAGTGGGTAAAAATGAAAAATATAGAATATATACAAAATTTACAGAGTGATAACTATATATAGAATAGTTAGGCCATGTGGTTTGGAAAACTGTGCATTATTCATATAATGATACTATCTTAAGGCCATAACTCACATCATTGTCTCACATGGTTGAAAAAATCATGAACCAACAATGATTTTCCCTGTATTTCTAGATTTATTTTTTCTCCTTTTAATTTGTATGGTTTTTCCAAACCATGCACCTATAATGCTCCTAATTCGTGCCCACAATCTTCACTAACACGGTTTTTTGGAGGTGATTATTGGTTTCTAATAACTATTCAAAAACCCTGAAACTCCAAATTTTTTTCAAAATATTCCAAAACCCCTTTTAACATATTGTAACATAACCAAAACATTATATTGACTAAAAAATAAATGAATAAATGGTCATGTACCTAAAACATCGGGTGATAAAGTCCCCTTATAACCTAAGGATTAACCGAGTAAGATAAGAGGCCATAAGTTCCATGGTGTGATTGGGGACACATCAAGTGATATTGCACCCCGGAATGATGGGATTAGCATAAAGACTTGGTAATTATATAAAGGCACCCTTGTAGGTTGTTTTGTGTAATATATGGATAAGGGGGACCTAAATGGTCACTCTAGTTGTACATTAAACTAGAGAGTGGTAATGCATTAGAGTTAGGGTGTTATTTCAGCAGACACAATAGAAATTGAGAGATTCTAGTGATAGAAATTATCCTTAAATATAAAAATGATATAAGTGTAAAGATTTATGATAAGTGAAATGTTAAATTAGTAAATGTGGAAAATAATGGTGGAATGAAAAATGGGTATTATATGAGGTTCAATAGATGATATTCCTAGATTAGTTTTCCATTATTACGACCATGTTGGTATATGATGCCTATGTTAAATGGGGTTAGGAGTCAGAGGTGGGATATTAACCTCATGTAATGGATTTATTTTACCTAGTTCTAGGTAGGAAATGAAACCCCCTAGTGGATATATATGTGGTTCCAAGTAAGGGATACAACCCCTGGGTGAATGACGGTTCTAGGTAGGGGTTGAGGCCCCCTAGATGGATAGATATGTGGTTATGGGTAGGATATGTGACCCACCAATCATGTGATGGTTTTGGGTAGGGGATTCAACCCCTAGGTGAATAGATATGTTTTGGGGATGGAGGATTCCTCTAACTCTACCTTGGAATTGAGGGTAGGGGATGTAACCCCCACACAACATGGGATTCATTGGACACATTCCTTAGATCCATGGGTATGGTATTGGACACCCCACACAAATTTGTTACTATTGACTACCCTAATCTGGATTTATCCATTAAGCTTGTATATTAGGGTGAGTAAGAACCTAGTTTTCTTATCTCACACATACTAGGGTGATATAGGAACCTAGGGGATTTTATTTTATATACTGGGGTGAGTTAGACCTTTTCTAATTAAATTACTTGGAATGATTACACAAAGTTCTCAGAAACACTCCAGAATTTTCTGAATTAGATATGATCAACATCGTACATCAACAAGGAATCAAAGGGAAAATAATGATATATTTATTTATGTTAAAAAAGTTATATTATTTTTCTGATCATGTCACTTGCACATAAAATGATTTTATAAGTTATGAATGGGACCATTTTGGTGGTTCCTTACTTATTTATACTCACACCATGCTTGGGTGACCATGACACTGTAGTACCAAAGGAAAAATATCACTTATTATAGGTTTATCTTGGGTAGTGGACCAAGATTTGGATAATTTAGATATATTTCATAGACATAGTCTAGAGATGGATAATTTATAGCTTAGAGATGTAGTAAATACAACTTTTATTTTATTTTATTTATGGTATGTCTGATTTTCCTAATGAGTGATCAGTTGTATTACCATGAGTATATATGTTTGATTCCATTCCTTTTTATTATTTTTTATTTATCTTTATTAATTATTCTATATACACTGATTATTTCTATAATATGTTGTCTATTTACTTTCCCATAATTTCTTACTAAAAAAAGGGGGAATATTCTCCCCACCATAATACCCTATATATATACTACCAGATGATGTCCTATGGTGTATAGGGAAGTACAAATGAGGTCATGTTGAGACCAATTTTGGTTAGTATTCAGATTGGACTAAGGAGGAGACATTATTAAGTGGAATCTTAATTTTTTTTCGTTTTATTAATTTTTTTGAGATATGATAGACAAGTGATATAAGAATGTTTCAAATCTTGTGTTGGATATTGGGATTGTGTATCTTGAACAAATTTTTTGATAGGATTTCCAGATTACAATGGGAATGAGATTTCTATTTTGTTTTTTGATGTTATGATTATTTGATTTCACCTCACTTGGTGTGATTATATTTTGTAGTTTATGATTTTTCAAGTATTTTGGATCTTGAACATTAATGGAAATAAGAATATCCATGCATCATACATGATACATAGGGATTCATATTACTTATTTTCTTCTTGTGTGTGGGTTTAATGATGATAAGGTTCAAAATTTTAATGTTAAAAAATAACCTATACAGTGTCTTCCCATATTCAATGTTGCTGGAATTATACTTAGCTGGGACACGATACATATTTTTTTTTCATGACAGGTCATGTGGATTATTTGGTGAGATGAAAATTGATGATGACAATATAGTCCCTTCATATTAGGCATGTATAATCACACTTAGTAAGTTAGATTTGGAATTTCATTCCCTGATGATGATTCCATATGGAAAAGTTTTTGGTTATTTAAAGTTCCAGTAACAGTCTGTATGCTTTTTTCCCATATAGGTTCATGTTGAAATTCTAATTAACCAGATTACTATGGATATGTGTACTTGGTAGGGATTTCCTAGGGTGACGCTATTATATATATATATATATGTATATTCTAATAGATTGGTATGTGACCCACAAATGGGTAACTCCAAGACATAGAAGATCTATGAGGACTAGCTGAGATTGAGATTGTGATTCTCAAGGTGGAAGTATATGTGGATTCTGAAGGATAATCAGTCTCTTGAGTGGGAGGTTTGTTTTGGCATGTGATACCAATTATTTATTTAGGTAAATTGAAACCCACGAGTGGGTGTGACACATAGTTCTTGGTAAATATACATATATATATATGAGTAGAGACCCTAGACATTGTGTTCTGGAATTCGAGTTTCCATTTGATTTTGTGATGGTGCTAGACAACTTTCCAAAAAGCTATGATTTTTTTAGATATTACTTATGGGATAGGTAGAAAATACTTGTATTTTTAGATACAACTCATGATTTTAGTTAGTCAAGTGATTTTTATGCATGAGGTGAAATTTTTAGGAAATACTGGGGTTAGCCCAATAATGCAAGTTATTTAGAGGTGGGAAGCTTGGGTATATGCTCTAGGTTACAAGATGGTTCATGTGAGGTGTGACAAGTATACAGTATAGGAATATATATTCCATAGTGTTATTATGAGGAAAACACTTTGATTTTTGGTTCTACGGTATCAAATATTGTCTTTGAGAATTAGAACAATATGATTCCTAGACCTATGCATTTTGGGTGTTTTCATGAGTGGAACAATGGTAGATCTTGGATGGATACTTATCATTTTATAACAACACCCATATGTTGTGTGATTGAAAAAGAGACCATCAAATATTTGAGATATCTGTTTTTAAAGAAGATCATTGAGGGAGATTTAGGATGGATGAGATTGAGATGTAAGAATAACATAAATAGTGGTTTAGGAACATGAGCCTATGTTTAATGACATGTGAATCATGGAATCATGAGTATGGTTCTACAGTTAAGTAACAATGGAGTGTAAAATAATTTATTTTGGATGCGATCAAGGTATCAAATTGTGTATTTTCATGAAAATCTTGAATTTTTAAATTGTGAGAGGCTAGGTATGGGATGAGAACTGAAGACATTATAGAATTACTATTGACATGGTGGCTTAGGAGTTCCAATGATAATGAGGAGTATACCCTCTATGATAGGATTATGATAACAACATGGATGTCACGACGTCAAGAATTGGAAGTTGATGAGAATGGCTTGGGAGGATAAACAAATATCTAATAATGAAACCTGTTGAGTTTGTACTCAAGAAGTGGTATAATGAAAACTATAAGGATGGGAGTGTGTCATTAGCTATTTGAGGGCATTCCCTTCTATCATGATTTGAATTAAATTGTTTATAAAGGCTACATTTCCATGATCTAGGAATAGATGGTAATTGATGTTTCAGGTTGGCACTTCGTGAGAAGTGGTATGGTCACATCTATAAATGACATTATGTGATGGATGGATCATTGAATCTGGAGGTAATACCCCGTACTACTAAGGCTTGGACACAAAGATATTGGCCATGAGATAGTCAATGTGGCATTTAAATTCCAATGGGAAGGTGAATCCGATTGTATATAGTCCTATGAAAAAACTAGATTTTCACTTCCGATGAGGTATTGGTTAAAAAAATGCATTGAAATTAGGCTCATGATTATTTTTATATTTTTGGGGCATGATCTGAATATGGGATGCATCTATTCTCAAGTGATAGTGTAAAAGTTTATTTGGTTGGTTATGGATCTAACCCTGGAAGTTATACTAAGAGTTGTGTAAATACATTCTTTTGGGTGATTGTATATTTTTAGAATTACTTCAGGAGTTAAGGCATTGTGATTTTGTGAATTAGATTGAATGTTGTCTTGTGAAAACATGAATTTTTGAGAAACATAGACCATTGGAGGTCTGATTAGTGATTTTCCATGTAATTTTATGTGGTGGATTAAAAACCACACGTGGAACATAATTTCAGATATGAAAGATATGTTTTTGGAATTGGATATGGATTTTTGAGAAAACCAATTGTATTCAGATATTGTTCTTGGATGGTGGGTAATTTTTAAATTCATGTTATATTTGGACTTAAGAGTAGAATCTGTGGTGGGGAGCACCAAATTCAGAATGATTAGTTAGATTATAACACTATTATTTTTCAAGTAAAGATGGAATTGGAAAGCATCATCCTGATGTTTTAGGGATGGTTATGAGTGGTGGATCAATTTTCAAGTAATAGTGTACCTCATTCTTGGTGTTTTGAAATATGATCACATTTCACCTTCAAAGATTAAGTGTGGTGAGTTTGTGATAAGTTGACAACATTATAGGTCTTGATATATTATTTAATGGTTTATGAGACTTCTTTGGGATGTGATGTTTTAAGTTGGGGATGTTTTAAAACCCCATACCTTTTGTAGTTGGATTTATTTTTGGGAAATTTGATTTTTTTATTTGGTGGATGATCATTTTGCGAACTTGTTATGGAATAAATAATCCAATAGTTCAAGAATGAAATGTTAATTTTTTAGGATATGGTCTGAGACACGACAGGTGCATCAAATGATTATATTATTCTCAGAAGCTTTGGGCTTATTGTAAAATGTTTTTTGAGGATTATTCCCAAGGTGAATGGTTTAGTGTATAAGATTTAAGAGAAACTATATAGAACACATATCATGGGGGCAAGTTCAGTAATTTTTCCAAATAAAATTGTATTATGACATAGTTAAAGCATGATTCAAATGAAAAAAATTAAGTTCTAGGACAAAAATATGTTGGGTTACTGGTACCTAGGGATTGGTGCACGATTTGTGCTGGGTTATAGAAAAACCATGAAAATTAGTAAAGTGGAGTTCTGGAGGTTTTTGTAATGGTTGGTACATTGTTCAAAAAAACATGTAGAACAACCATTAAAAGCGTGTTTCCTTAGACAATGAAGCCTGTATGGTTATCACATAGTTGGGACAAACATATGACTTATTAAAGAGATAAAATGACCATTTACCTCTTAATTTTTAAAGGCCAAAGTCCATATTCCTTATCCTCTTCCTTGCACATGACCTAACCAATGCCCTCCACCTTATTTCTTTATTATTCCTTGTATTTGGGGTGTTTTTGTTGTAATTTCATAGCATTTAAGGTTAGATTCATCCTCATAATTTCTCCTTTATATTTTCCTCTATGTTTTTAATTGGTTTTTTTTCTTATGAAAGATTTTTTTAGAAGATTCCACCAAATAATAGTGGAATTATCAAGATATGATGGGCCTTTCATATGGAATAAGAATAGGCTGACTGAAGACAATGTCTACATGCCATTGTTGTACATCTCGTTCCCCTCGTTGTTTGATTTTCATGATCACAATCACTTTATTATTTGTCTAACCTTGTTTTTAAGTGTTGTGGATGATAGGCAAGAGATTGGCAAAGGAATGGCCCAAGAAAGCATCTCAAAGTGGACTGAATTTCAGTCCACCGGCCAACCGGTGGCTTCACCACCGGCCAGCCGATGGAGCCTGGACAGAAGGCATCCTTCTGTCCAGACCACCGGCAAACCGGTGGCACACCAGCGGCCAGCCGGTGGCACCCAGACTGAATAGTGACAGCTACTATCTGCCCACCGGCCAGCCGGTGACTCTGGCACCGGTCAGCCGGTGGTGCCTGGAAAAGAATTCTTCTCCTCTGCCAAGGCACCGGCCAGCCGGTGGCCCTGCACCGGCCAGCCGGTAGCCCAGTCAAACTAGCCGTTGGGTTTGACCAGTCAACCCTCTCTTGGCTCCCAACGGCTCTTTAAGCCTCTCCAACGGCTCCGAAGACTCCCCAAGGGTTCCATGCCTATAAATAAAGGCCAAGGAAGCCCCGGACACTAACCGGAACTTATACAAAGCCCACGGACACCTTTTCCATCATTTGGCGTACCTCCGGCTGACTTCCTTCAAGGAACCCACCTTGCTCCAACAACTTCCACATCCAAGGAGCTCCTTCAAAGAAGCTTGGAAGCGGCCTTCAACATCTCCAATCAATCAAAGGCGCCCAAGACTTCCTCAAATACGGTTTTTATTGTTTTATTTATTTTGAGCTTTAAATTTGGGTTTGTGCCTACAAACCCCAAACTCTTTCTTCCTCCCTTTCTTTTGGGTTTCACATCACCATTAAGGTGTGAAGAGGTTCACAAGCTTTTCCTCTAAAAAGCTTGAGACATAGGTGAGCTAGCCTTCACCTGTAAGAAGGCTAGTGGGTTCTTGTTAAACCATTAAAAGCAAGTGGGTTCTTGCTAAACCACAAAAAGCAAGCTGTAATAGGTCCTAGTGCTACCTCAAAGCCTAGTGGGTTTCTTGCTAAAACCATTGAAAAGCAAGCGGTAGGAATCTCTCAACGGTTGAGTTGGGAGCGGAGACGTAGGCCGGGTTTTTGGCCGAACTCCGTTATCAATTCTTGTGTCTTGCCTCTTTATTTCCGCTGCACCTTTAACTTTGATTTTAATTTGTTAATCTTTTTTTTAAAAGGAAATTCACCCCCCCTCTTGCCATCCTTCCCGTTTTGTTCCGACCCAACAATTGGTATCAGAGGGAGTATTTGAATAATTCCCTAACCGGTTTCAAATTAAAGACCCTTTTTGATGGCTTCTACCGCTTCAACCTCTTACGCCCCCGAAGGCTTTTCTTTGGATCGTGCTCCATTCTTTGATGGAACCGATTATAGTTTTTGGAAAACCCACATGACCACATTTCTTAAAAGTATTGGATATCCTATTTTTAAAATTTTCATGCATGGTTATACTCTCTCTAGTAAAGATGAATCTCAATGGACCCCCGTAGACATTGCAAATTTCGAGCTTGATGGAAAAGCCATGAATGCTCTACATTGTGGGTTAGATCGTAATGTTTTTGATCATATTTCTTCTTGCTCTACTTCACATGATATTTGGAAATGTTTAGAACTTACCCATGAAGGCACTAAGAAGGCTCAAAAGCAAGAACCCGCTCAAAAGCAAGAACCCGATGCAAAATCCGTACCCAATTGCCCACTCCACAAGAAAAGGGCCAAGAAAAAGGAGAAGAAGAAGGCTTCAAAGGCAACATGGAGTGATAGCTCCACCTCTTCATTCTCCTCCTTCTCCTCGAGCGACCAAGGTAAAAAATGCCTAATGGAAAATCATGAGGTATCATCTTCCGACTCTTCTTCCTCGTCTTCTAGTTCTTCTAATTCTTTCAATCATTTGTCTTATGAAGAACTCCAACATGCTAGAGACCAATTAGAAAATGGTTTTCATGAACTCTCTTCAAAATTTTTTGCTTTAAAAAAGAATTTCAAAAAGCTTTCCTCCGAAAAAGACCAACTTCTCAAAGAGAAGGAGGAACTCTCCCTAAAAATCCAAAATTTCCCAAATGTTGATTCTTTGGAATCAACCATCAAGGACCTTAGAGAATCCCTAGCCAAATTCACCCAAGGGGAACAAAATCTTTCAAAACTCCTTGGTTCTCAACGTGTTTCAAGAACCACCCAAGGACTTGGCTATACCAACCAAGCTTCCTCCTCCCATGCTTCAACTGTTTTTGTAAGGGGGAGCTCTAGTTATAAATTTTGCAATTATTGTAAAAAACCCGGGCACCTTATTTATGAATGTAATTGTAAAAACGCCCGGTACGGTCAACCCAAATCTTTTTACTTTTCGGACGAATTTTATAGGAGAAGACCCGCTATGAGACAAGTTTGGATTGAAAAATCCCTTCTTGCGAGTCTCTCCGGGCCAAAATTTATTTCCTTTCCCCGGTGATTTATTGTTTTTATTTAGGGGGAGTTAGGATTGTTTAAGACCTTTTGATTTCAATTTCAAAATTTTCAATTCAAACCTTCAATTTCAACTCTTGGTATCAAATTTTTGATTCATTTTTCAATTTAAATTTTCAATTCATTTTTGATTCAAAACTCTCAATTTCAAAATTTTCATTTCAATTTCGATTCAAAACATTCAATTCAAACTGTTATTTAATCTTTCAATCTCCAAAATTTCAATTGATTTTCAAATCTCAACTTGTTTTTCAAACTTTTTCCCTCAATCAAATTTTTATGCCCCACGCTATTTTGATAATCACAAAGGGGGAGAAATTTCTTGATTGATTGGGGGAGAATCCTTTTCTTCATGCTTAAGCATTTCCTTTCATTTGATTTTTACATTAATTGTTTTGGTGATTGTGATCATCAAAATAAGGGGAGATTGTTGTACATCTCGTTCCCCTCGTTGTTTGATTTTCATGATCACAATCACTTTATTATTTGTCTAACCTTGTTTTTAAGTGTTGTGGATGATAGGAAAGAGATTGGAAAAGGAATGGCCCAAGAAAGCATCTCAAAGTGGACTGAATTTCAGTCCACCGGCCAACCGGTGGCTTCACCACCGGCCAGCCGATGGAGCCTGGACAGAAGGCATCCTTCTGTCCAGACCACCGGCCAACCGGTGGCACACCAGCGGCCAGCCGGTGGCACCCAGACTGAATAGTGACAGCTACTGTCTGCCCACCGGCCAGCCGGTGACTCTGGCACCGGTCAGCCGGTGGTGCCTGGAAAAGAATTCTTCTCCTCTGCCAAGGCACCGGCCAGCCGGTGGCCCTGCACCGGCCATCCGGTAGCCCAGTCAAACTAGCCATTGGGTTTGACCAGTCAACCCTCTCTTGGCTCCCAACGGCTCTTTAAGCCTCTCCAACGGCTCCGAAGACTCCCCAAGGGTTCCATGCCTATAAATAAAGGCCAAGGAAGCCCCGGACACTAACCGGAACTTATACAAAGCCCACAGACACCTTTTCCATCATTTGGCGTACCTCCGGCTGACTTCCTTCAAGGAACCCACCTTGCTCCAACAACTTCCACATCCAAGGAGCTCCTTCAAAGAAGCTTGGAAGCGGCCTTCAACATCTCCAATCAATCAAAGGCGCCCAAGACTTCCTCAAATACGGTTTTTATTGTTTTATTTATTTTGAGCTTTAAATTTGGGTTTGTGCCTACAAACCCCAAACTCTTTCTTCCTCCCTTTCTTTTGGGTTTCACATCACCATTAAGGTGTGAAGAGGTTCACAAGATTTTCCTCTAAAAAGCTTGAGACATAGGTGAGCTAGCCTTCACCTGTAAGAAGGCTAGTGGGTTCTTGCTAAACCATTAAAAGCAAGTGGGTTCTTGCTAAACCACAAAAGCAAGCTGTAATAGGTCCTAGTGCTACCTCAAAGCCTAGTGGGTTCTTGCTAAAACCATTGAAAAGCAAGTGGTAGGAATCTCTCAACGGTTGAGTTGGGAGCGGAGACGTAGGCCGGGTTTTTGGCCGAACTCCGTTATCAATTCTTGTGTCTTGCCTCTTTATTTCCGCTGCACCTTTAACTTTGATTTTAATTTGTTAATCTTTTTTTAAAAGGCAATTCACCCCCCCTCTTTCCATCCTTCCCGTTTTGTTCCGACCCAACAGCCATCACACACTATTTCAATTTAGGTACATCACCATTTGGATTTTCAAGTTGTTTAATATAAATTAGATAAAATATTCTATATAATTGGTTCCCATTTATAGGGTTTCTAAGTGCATATGTTTTGAGATCATTCCATGGGGAATTAGGATTCCATTGGTTTCATTTTTTATGTGATGAGGAAATATTGAGAGATTTTAGACATTATGACTATTTAAACAAAATTGTTAAATTAATTAAAATTCTTTAAGATAAATTTTAATTGATTTATTAAATGTTATTTGATAATAATTAATTAATTGTGGTATTGTAATGGGGGTTGGGGATTCATATAGATGAAATTTTTTTTGGGACTTGGATGGGTTTTAGAATAAGCTATGTAGTGGTGAATTAACAAAGGAAATGATGTAGGTGGCCTTTTGAGAAAGCACTATTGAATTTATGCATGTTTTTATGTGGTATGTGAATGTTGTGGTATTATAACCATTAGAAATAAATATATAATTTAATTAAATGTTTTTATTGAATGTAATTTGTATGATTAAGGTTTAGGGGCCACAACAATCCCATGAACACTTGTGATAACATTGCCACTAATGGTCAAAGACTTAAGGTGAAAAGGGTATCTTATCAGATACAAGGACTCAAGAGTGGTGTGATTAAATAAAATGGACTACGTGAAAGAAATTATACCCATAGAAAGGTTCCATTACTATTTTCCCCAGATAGGGAGTGATAATGGAAGAGATATGGTTAGCTTGTGATGTCACCTTAGAACCTAAGGTTGAACTAAGTGAGATATGAGTCTTTAAGTGCCATGGTGTTATTGGGGATAGTTCAAGGGGTGTTTTAACCCTTAGTGATTGGATTTTTCTAAGGACATAGAAATAATATGGTGGTACTAATGTATAGTTCCTGATGTGAGATATGGATAAGGGGTCCTCAACAGTCATCTTAGTTAGAATTTCACCATAGAGAGGAGGGGTACAAGGGAGCTTGAATGTTCATCTGGGTGACACCTTATATCTTGGAAGCTATTAATTCACATCTTGAACCATATGTGGTAAAATTATAAAATTATAAATATTTAAGATGAATGAAATACTAAACTGGTAATTGAGGAAAATAATAGTGGGAAAAAATTGGGTATTATATGAGGTTCTGTTGATGATGTACCCCATGTAGTGTTTCTTTTGTATTCCCTTGTTGATATGTGATGCCTTTGATAAATGTGTTCAGCCATTGAGGTGTTATATGAACCTCAGGTAATAGAGGAATATTACTTTGTTTTGGGTAGGATATATGACACCTAGATGGATATATATGTTATTTTTGGTAGGCTATTTGACCCCCAGGTGTGTGATGGTTTAGGGTTAGAGATGAGTCTCCCTGAGTGGATATATATGTGGTTCTAGTTAGTGGATAATTCTTCCCAAGGGTTTGATTGTTCCTATTGGTGGATGCCCCCAGGTGAATGGATATGTTCCATGTATGGAGGAAAACCATAGGTGCATAATTGATTCATGGGTAGGGGTTGAAAACCCAACAAATCATGTGACAACTTGGACATGTTCCTTGGATCCACAGGTAGTGTATGTGACCCACTTATATATTTTTATACTATGGACTAACATAGTTGGGAGTATTCCATTGGTCATGTATACTGACGTGAGTCATAACATGAGTTTTTATCTCATATACACTGAGATGAGATAGGACCCTAGGTTTTTATCTTCAATATACAAGGGTGACACAGACCCTAGGTGATTATATTAGTTATCCCAATTACACGATATTCTTAGATACAGTCAACCATTTTCCAAATTAGGTATGACCAAACATAGGCGTCATTAAGAAACCCATTAGTCAATAGTGATTTATTTATTTATTTTAGACAATTTATATTATTTATTGATGAATTTCACATGCACATACACTTATTTTATCATTTATGTATGAGACCATGTTTGTAGTTCCCTACTGAGTTGTGGCCACACCATTGATGGGTGTCCATGGTACTCTGGTACCTAAGAAGACCTCTTTTTTATTACAGTTTGAACTTGGGAAACGACCCAATATTTGGATAATTTAGCAAGATATTTTAGATTCATCAAAGATATGTATGAGGTTAGGATCAAATATATAGTATATCATACAAATTATAACTTTTATTTATGTTATGAGGGATTATACTATTGAAATATTATTTGTATGAGTATCAGTAAATATTTATATCAGCTGTAATTTTTATTATTATTGATGAATATATTTTATTTGTTTTTTATAATTAGATTATTATTGTTTAATATTATCTATTTACTTTCACATAGATTATTATTTTGATAAATGGGGTTTATTTTCCACCCATGCACACCCTAGGCCCATGTTTTTAGTTGGAAGCCTCTAGTATATGAGGAGGTGTGCCTAAAGTCATTTGGTGACCCAGTCCAATAACTATTCAAATTTAACCTAGATGAGGATGTTACAGTGAGAGATTTATTTTAAAAGGTAAGGAGTTTTTAGGACTTTTCCAATGACATTTTAGAATGTGTATTGATCAATAGGAAGTGAGGCCAGACTCATCTAACCCTTTAGGGGGGAATTGTTTTATACTATAGGACTCTCTTAAAGATATTAGATATATTTCGGTATCCTCCCCAAATCCTAGTGTGGGATTGGTTACCACCATGTCATAAATGGATCAAAGCTATTTGTCTATGTGAATACACACAAATATATATATATATATATATATATTAAATGTTCTCCATATTTATCATATTAACTTCTGATGTTTTGAATAAATCCACACAGTTGGGTGCTCTAAAATTCTTTATCATCTAGGGTGATGGTAGGTGTTGTGGTATTGGGATCAATCCCATGAAATGGAATTACTTTATAAAACTATTTTTGGAATCAGAACCCATATAGTTTGGTTAAACTTAATGGAACATGTCATACATTTTAAGGTTGTGTGGAAATGGCCATTGTGGTACCTTTTATGGTTGCAAAACCATGACCATGTGATGTTCTTTTTGAGGTATATAGTTTATGAATGGTTAGGTATTAGAAGTGAACATCAAATAAGAATCCTATATATACTAATTCTATAATGATGAAACCCCACATAATTTGGGTATCACAGTTTACAGTCATATAGTTGGATCAATACATGCAGTTTATGATCATGTAGTAAGGATGTATGCTATGAAGTTTAAAGTCATAAATCTCAGAATTTTATGAAAATATTCCTAGAAATGGTTTATGTGGGACTTACACATGATAATCGTTTTTATAGATCATCCTATTTTTTGGTAATAAAACATGAGAGTGGGAATGGTATGCTTATTGGGAATATTTCCCATTGAGGATGGTATTATCATAGGGAATATGAACCATTGATAATGGTATACTCACATGTAATATGAAATTTTTTGGAATGATATACTCATAGGTAATATAGAACTTTTAGGAATGATGGATCATAGGTAATACAACCCATTGAAGAATGATGGCTCACATAGAGTACGAAGCATTGAGGAATGATGGCTTCTGGGGAATATGGAATACTTTGGATTTATATCTTATAAGTAATATTTTTCATTAAGGAATGATGTCTCATAATGAATATAGATCATTAAAGACCATGTTATCATCATGAATATTTCCCTTTATGTAGGGTTTCAATGAGGATAGGGACCCATGAGGATGGGTTAGGGATTATGCATGGGATTCCCATATAGAAGAGGGTCACTAATTAATCATTGGGATGAGATCATTAATTAGGGTATGAATGGGGTTTATGCATAAATATAAGACCCATATAGACATTTACTTCTATCTAATTTATTTGTAGTGAAAGAATGATGAGTAAAATCATAGGAAATATGGAATAGTGATGGAAGATGACTCACACAGAATATAGTCCTTTACGAAAATAGTTGGAACTTAAACCTTGCTGGATGCCCATATATGTGTCTATTTCTCATCAAAGGATGGTTTGACAAGGAAAGTTAACTGTATGTGTATAGAATATATCCCTATGTGTCAGAGTTCAGGTTTTATGTATGGGTTTCCCTTTATTTATTCCTATATCATTGAGTGTAATAAACATATATAATAAATATCTAGGATGATTGGGTGTTGGGAATGGGTCATACAGGTTAAGAATCGTGATCTAGGGAGGTATCAATAATATCCTCAAGATAAATACACTCATTATGGAGGTCATACATGATTTTCAAATCCATTAATTCCCTATGAAATTGGGAGGATGAGAAGAATATGACTTTTATTAATGGATTATGTTATCCATGGGGTCAACATTTGTGTTCCTAACTTCTTCATGAATTTAAATAGGCTATGTAGGGGGCCTCAGTAAGTAGGAACCTAGGTAGGTGACCTAGGAATTAATAGTTCTTAGGTGGGATACTTGGGAACAAGGGGTGATCCTTGATGATGAATTATACAGAGGTTATCCCTAGTGTATGGTCCTAGGGGAATATAACACCCATGTGAGTTGTAGGGTGAAGTGGTCTTTCTATTGTGTGGTAAGGTGAATTGGTCTCCCTTTTATAGTGGGGAGGTTAAAGTATCATCATAGTCATGGGATAGAGTGAATATGGTTTCCTTGATATAAGTAGGGAGAATGGTTCTCCCTAGTATTGGGTAGGGTGAATATGATTCCCTAATGGAAAGACTGGGAAATGGTTATCCCTAGTATAGGGTAGGTAAAATTAATCAACCTAATTTCATAAGCTAAAATTTTTGACACTAAAATTGGAGCCTTGGTTATGGTTCTCCCTAGTAAGGGTCAAGAAAATTTGTCACCCTTGTGAGAAGATCCAGGTGAGGATCACCCTGGTGCTATGACAACTTGGGATGACTAAGGCACATGGTTACCTATTGTGTCATCCAGTGAGGGATTCTCCACCCTAGTCTTGTATCACTATGAAAACATGGTTTACTATGAAGGATTTAACATGGTAAGACATCAGGTAATAAAATTACCATATTTTTTTTGATTAATTCCCTCACATTTTAAAATTAATTAAGATACCAGGAAGGGTTTTAGAGACTATGGTAGGTTGAGTTCTGTTCTATCGGGGAATCCCTCTTCAAGTTTCAATGATCTATCAATTATATTTAAATTGGATATCCATGGGCCTATATAGAGTGAAATATTGGGATTATAGTACATGGATGATGTGCATAGATGGTAGTTCACACAATTATCTTAGGTTCATGACACATGCACACTACTAGTTTTCCTATGAGATCCATGGTGCTGTTAGATGAAGTACACTAGGTGTATATTCTGAGACATAAGAGAAGTGACTTGGGAGAACACCCAGGGATCTATGTGATGTGGTATTTCTCTTCCAAGTACCTTTACCTTCACCATATCAAGGTTATTATACTTTTCTAAAAAAAGGAGTGCTAGGAAATTACCACCCTCTCTCGGAATTAGTTTTGATTTGAAAATTTAAGATCTAATTTTGAGGTAAATGTGACTATTGAAAGAGAAATTTTTTAGAAGAGAGACGTATTTTCTTATGGTATACTATAGCATGACATGGATGGAATAAATATTATTTATAAACTATGTATGGTATTAGTCAGTCAACACACACTAGTTTATGGATGCTAGTACCTGGGTGAATGATGAAGTGCCATTTATAAATAGTTCCACCCACTTCTATGCATTCATTTGAACTATGGTAATCCTAAAGTTTCATACAATATGTTCTCCCAAGTCATTCGCACCAACTAAGGTTGGATTTTATCTTTAATTGTTTTCATTAACCTAAGCATTATGGTTCTAAGAACATATGAGCTTCACAAAAATCTTTCTCTTGGGTGAGGTGACCTATTAGAAGGTGTTTGAATATGCTTTATAAATTATGGCACAAAATTAAATATTCCATGGTTTTGGATACCTAGGTGAAGAAACATGGTCACACAAACATAGGAATTTTTTTACCTTTTTAAATATTCAGTCAGTTGTTTATGTTCTTATATTGTCTTTTCTTTGTGGTATTTTTATATTTGTTTTCTGATTTTTAATCTATTTTTTTGGAATTATATTTCTTTCAAAACTAAGATAGATCATACTGCCATCACTATTTTAGATACTAAATCCACCAATCAGATTTAAGATATTACTGAGGATGTTAGAAAAGGTTACCAATTTTAGTGTATAACCCACATATTGGTCCTCACTGAATTTCTATTAAAGCACTATCAAGTTGCCAATCATTCAACTTTCTTCTATTGAAAGTGCATAAAATATTAGCTAACATCATTATCCTAGGACTAAATAACAAACTTCTCCACTCCAGGTTCTTTAATTATTCTAATTTATATAGATATAATGTCCCCTCAAAGTATGCCTTTATCCATGAATGGGAACCCATCCCATCATTCATGTTACATCACCACAAAACCACCCTAGATTTCCATCCACAGGTGCTAAAACCCAAGAAAATTTTTAACATATACATATTCTAATTCTTATCCACTGGTTAAAAAACAATGATGTAATGAATATTGGTACTTTTTTCCTAGAGGTGGCATCATGCATGAATGGAAATGGGAATATTGGTCTCACAAGACATATTCCTACTGAGTTGTTTGAACCCACAGAAAAATATGTTCTATCTGACACATGATGAAGTTGGAATAAACTTATTAGAAGTTTAAAAGGTCTCAGAGGAAATAATACTTTAGGATATGTATGATGAATTCCTCTCCCAAAATTATTTTAGGATAGATCTTAGGTGGATACACTTATTAGTCCATTCAATATTGAGAGAATTTATGAACACCATGGTAAAGGACTCCCATCCATGGGCTGATTTGATCTTCGATACATTAATGAAAATATTTCTAGTGCCTCATAAGAATAGGAAAAATGATAAAAACTTGAATAGGAACCATTTAATTAAGAAATGTAGGACCCCATGTATATACTATTCAATGATAAAGTAAGTGTAGTAAGAAGAATAGGGTTACAATGTCATCCCTAACATCCCTACCGAAACACGACTAGTAAGATTCCTTGAAATTTTGCTCGAAGGTTACCTGATTTAGGTCTGTAAAACCCACAATGGAGTCATGATATATTTATTTATTATTTTGGATTGACTGGTGGATGGGGAACCCATAGGTTTAGAAATGATATCACTGGAAAGATCCACTTGTGCTTACTTCACATCTATAAAGGAAAGTCCTTGATCTGTATCTGGGGACAATTCTCAGTGTTGTGGGGGTGGATAGTGGTGCACTTCAATGTTTAGGTACTATATATAGTGGTCCATATCCCAAAGTTTAGGATTATCCCATTTATCTAGGCCATATTAGGCATTCATAAATCATCACTAATGATTTGGTTCCAAATATATTGAGCCTACACTCATAGTTTAATTTCCCTCTATCACGACTAGCCTCCCACTAGAATAATAGCTTCCATTGGACATGTTGATTAAAAAGGACAATAGTAATATATATTTTAGGGGTTAAAAATTAGAATCATGGGTTGTCTATGATACAATATGTTAGTACTATGTTTCATGCTGATTCACCTTCCAATTATAACTATTGCAACAACCAATGGTGGAGCTACGACCAATTTTCAGGAAAGAGAGAAATCCTAGAGTAGTGTGGCTACTCTAGCTGATGATGGAATATAAATCCACTAAGTCCACGGTCAATATTACACCATAATGGGTCTTCACTATGATAAAAAACTTGGTTTTCCTACTCTTGGGTTTCTTCATACCCCTATGTAATTCTATAGGGTAAAGTCCCCTAGGACACTTATAAATATTCCCCAAACCGAGGGAGGAAGGATGCTTGAAATAATTTTGAAATAAATTTCACTAATTATGTGACCAAATAATTAGATCTTCCTCGATAATATGATTTTTGAAGCATAGAGTCAAGGATCCAATGAGTCATCAAGTATGTCCAATATGATACAACTGATGATGAGGAGTGGCCCATACTGATGATGAGTGGAATGGGAAACAACTAATATAAAAATATCCTAAATCATATTAAAGAAAAAAGGAGGGTTTGTTGATGGATCCTTGGTATAAATATATATTGAGGCTATCTAATTTTTTTGAGTTGGATATTTGGATTTTTTTTATAATGGGGATATGGCTCTCCCATCCAAATAGTGTCTGCATTCCAAAACTAGGAGAATACACCCCCAATATTAACTTCATGGATACCCCCTTTGAGGATTTTAAATACCTAAGAGAGATAGATATGAAAATATATGATATAAAAAGTAAGATTCTTATCAACAGACCTATGTATGACATGGTGGACTGAGGAATTATGGAAGGGGTTATCAACTTATCCCTTAATGATTAATGTAATGAGTTTTTTTTACCCTGAGGATGTATGTAAATGGATCCTATTTAATAAGATTGTCCCAAAATTTTAAACCCCTTATTATAATCTTTACCTATCCATTATTATAGATATTGGATATAGTGGATTCACTGATTAAATATTCAATGTACCCCATGGGTGGAACCCCAATAGGTGTTGTGGGATCAAACACTCTAGTGGAAGAGGAGTTGTCATCTTGTGAATGAGAAATTCAAGATGTAGAGGGACTAAATCCTCATTTCCTCTTCCCTAATTAAAGGCTCTTTCTCTCAATGATAATTATGATATCCCCTCCACATTTGGTTAGGCATCAATAGAATGTAAAAATCAGAGCCCAAAAAATTATCACTAATCAGAGAGGTTAGTATTTGGGTTCATCATTTTATTCCACATATCACACACAAACACACACACAAACACACATATATCCAAAAAATGATATCTTAATTCATTATTTAGAATCTCACTTAACATATAATGATCCTTATAATTCATACCCATAATATACTATAGGGTAGGATAATGATGAATTCACACCTCAGGTTCTGAAAGTATTCACAGTTTAAGTGGGGGGGGGAGGGTGTTAACGACACCCACATTCATCATCCCCACAAGTGAAGGGACAGATGGATCAGTTTTGAATATTGAGTGTAAATTAAACACTTTATTTGACATTATTTTATTTCTATTATATAAAAGAGATGATTTAACTCATTGTTTTTTTGACCATGAGAGAAGGTATATTCTAAACAGTACTTGCTAACTCCTCTCTAGAAAATCTCAAAGGCAAAAAAAAGACCTGGATAGGCATAATAATTCCTCAAACATCAAATTATATATAAATAAAATATTTTGATTTGAAAATTTAGCTAACGTAACCCTATTTTAAAAATGTATTGATGGGTAGAACCACCAATGGGAGGATTGAGACATCTCCCCCAATAGAATCAATAAAAGACCTTACAATTAGCGAGGTAGGATACCTCCAACTTTATTGAATCTACTTATGGGGGTCCACTGGTAGGAAAACATTATCAGAATATACTTTCCTACAAAATCGTTAGAACATAAATCTTTTGAGAGGGTTGAGACACATGGATAGAGCAAGCCGTAACATGAAGCAAGAATGCTCTAATGGTGTTCATTGATGAGATAACACTGTTAGATAAAGTTCCTTCCCTGATATCCAAGAAATCACCAATTATAAGATATACTCATAAGGATCAAACATAGGTGGCAGAACTAATCAGGGTTGACAGTGCTCCAGAACGAGTGGATAAGTACTCAGAATCTATTCCTATTAACTTCCACAACAACCAGATAATGTGTGAACCCCTTATATCACATGTAACATCATTATCACAAGATGTATTACTGATCAATGTGATTTTCATCCCCACACTTCTACAAGATAAAAGGTAAATTTATAAATGACCTCAATGAGTGGACATGTCCTGAGATAAATTTTTACTTCTAGGAGCGACTTTGAGCTATACTAGGAGGTTTTCAATGTACAACATAACTATCAAAAATCTACATGGAAGGAAAATAGAGGATAATATACATAACAAACTTGATGTATATACCCATATATCTTCACAAATTTGGTTAATGTTCATGAAATTAGGGTATGGTTGGTTTTATTACTGATTAATATATCCTATTGTGAAGGGGATCCATTGAGGGGAGTACAAGAGAATGTGTCACAATTACTGCTCTCTATGGAACAATCAATGATTTTGTTTTCTAACATATGAGTTACAAAACTTCTATAGATCTATTATTATATGGAGATGGTTTTGTAAAAACAATGTTTCGTTGATTATGATTATATTAAAGTAAGACATATATTGTGGGATCAAGATAAAACTAATGAAATATTAATGGGATAAAAAAATATATTCAAAGATTCTAATACTGGAGAGAAAATATATATATATTGATATAGAGTCTCCACCAACCGTAGGATTCTAAATCTGCAAATATTTTTATGATTTAACATGTTTTTAGCAAAGATTAAAAATCAATTATCATAATCTATTCCTCAATAGAGGGAATTTTTTAATATGACATTTTTATGAAAAGAGATTTTAATAATATAGATTCTCCTCTATGTTATTTAAAAATCAATGAAAAACACATGAAATTTTTTCTTTATATTATATTGGAATAACCAGAAGGCCTTATATCATTATTTTTATGTATATACATTCTCTTTATAACTTGGTTGAGTGGGAACCCTTACGTTAACTAGGGGCCCAGAGGCTAAAATAATGATTTAAATAGCCAAGAGGCCCAAGGGAAAAGTCCTCACATATATATAAAGACCCAAATACACTGGAATAAACCACCTATAGTACTTATACAAGTCTTCATTAACAAAAACACCTTAATGCCGCTACCTTCTTATAATTCCCATGGGTAGAGCTTCACGTGCCTATGTCCTGACCAAAATTTACCCCCTAAAATCCTTTGGTTCTATTGGCTCTGCATTGGTGATTTCTTCTTCTTCTATCAATCCACTCAGGGATGCTCTAGTAAGTTGGATCTACCCTAATTGATGGCCTATAAGAAATATGACCCATATTCCCCTGATGTCCCAAAGTCCATACTGTACAAAGGTTTTTTTGTGGTCTAAAATCTCATTCACGATAAATAGTATGTCTGCTATATTACCCCAAAACAGTTTTCTCACTACTACAATGCTACTATACCAGCAATAATTTTCACCCACCCAGATTTTAACCCTATTTAGATGTAGGATTATAGGGTGTCTATACCACTCATGTAATCCCCCAACTACATTATATTTACATTTTTATTGAACTCTTCCATATTTATCACCTCAATCACAAGATCACTATAATTTTCTAAATTCATAAATAATATCATCATAATAACTTTATCCAGTAACACATTGAATCTAAATGGATTATGTAAATACTTAAATCCAACTACTTGAGTAAATTGGTGAAATATATTGACATTATTTATCCTCAAAACATGTACCCATATAAGGATATTGAGGGAACGAAACCATCACCATAATATAGGATTATTTTTTTGTTAAAGTATCATTGGATTTGGAAACCACCTATGCGTGAGAGATTAGATAGATATATATAGTCAAGATATCATAGCATATATACCATCATCATATGTAAAGGTTTTCTCTCTTAGATATGAAATATGGGTTACTTATTGATGGGTGCACTCAGACAAGAATAAGTAGGCTAAATATTGTGGCATATGTATCATAACCATACCCTAGATCTAGTACATTATAATATTACATATTAGTGACTCATTGTTATAAAACTAACTATTTGGTTCTTGGAATGGAGGTTCCAACTTTCAAGAGGGCTTGATCACCTCGATACTACACCCTCATGCATTTAGAATGGGTGATATGGATCAATATATCATAGTAGTAGAAGAGTGATCTATTTTTTACATAATTCAAGGGAACTAGAAATTATAGACTTAATTTTTATAGGGACTTATTGTGGACCCCAATATGTTTTCATGTCTTCTTTTCATATCCTTAGATGAGAGAGTCTTAATGGAAAATAACTCAAATTTTTCCTACATCTCCCTTTGTGGGTTTTCATCCAAACATGTTTTGTGCCAGTTAACTATTAAAAATAATTAAATTTTTCCTAATACATGTATGGTTATTACCCAAAGTATAGAAAATAATCTATTTCTAGGATCCCCTCTTTGGGATTTCAACCTGGTTAGTTCTGTGTTTCTTACTATGGGTAGTATAAGGTCATGAAATTTGTACAAATGTACCTAGAATTTTAGGTTGGGAATATTTAGCCAAAATTTAGGTTGTCTATGTAGTAAAAATAGTGATATAAGACTCAATGTGCAAAAAATTTAGGGTCATAATTATTGGATAAAATATTATTGATGTTTGATGTTTGAAATATAGAACTATACCAAAGAATTATCTATAGAATCACAGGTGAAGAAACCCTGGCATGAATGAAGAGATTATTTTTAGTACTACTAAAAATATCATGGGAAAGTTTACACAATATAGTATTGTAATGATCTATCCAAATATTACTAATATTTAATGTAAAAATACCAAGACCAAAAGGAGAAGGGTGAGTTTTTTTTCTTGTATGGAGGAAAGGCTGACCTAAGGAAAAAGAGTGAGGTACGTCAGTTTTATATAAATCCATAAAAAGGAGCACACAATTAAAGGTTATAGTACTCAGAACATTGTGTTGTGTTATTTAGAGTCACAGAAAGAGTGTATATGATAAATAATATTCAAGTGCACATAAATATCATGAATAGGGTAGGTTTAAATCATAACATAAAATATTTTAATTTTTATATAAAGGCATGAGATATGTATATAGGGTAAGATTATTGAACACATTGAAATGATGGGTTCCACTATGATGTGGTAGAGGTTTATGGAGGGAATTATTCTATGGATGAATATACCTCTATTTGGTAGTTCTAAATATGCTAGCATGAACATTACTGAGTATAGGTGTCCCTTGAAGTTGGAAACACTCATTACTAATTGCCATGGAAGGTTTGATACATTCAAACACTTAGCGAACAAAGTCATATTGTGGGGGAAATGGTATCTAAAATGGGTTCTATCACCCTGAAGTCCATTCCACCATATAATGAACACATCCTTTTAAAAGAATTCCATAACATAGAACTACTTAAGTACTTATGTAGGACAAAATAAAATAAGTATACTATAAATTTTTACTAAACTAGTGAGTCTAGTGAGAATAAATCTTTTTTAAGGACATATAGTGAGTCCTAAAAGCCATGTTCCTTATTTATTAAACATTAAAAATTATCAATGACAGAAAAATAGATGAATTAATTCGTATAGATGTGAATTCTTCTCAGGTATCCCTTTATGAGATTTTGAACCAAAACATTTTGTGTCCCTTTTTTTAAAATTTTAAGGGTCATGAAATTTAGACCACTAAGTTCAAAAGTTTAATGTAATATATCTTTAGATAAGTGTTACTAGAATTTAAGGGCATATAAATTTGAAAAACAATTGAGATGATCAAACTAATGAGAAAATGAAAAAATGACAAGAATCAAGAGCCTGATGATTGTATACACATTCTTAAAAGTTAATGCACATAGTTTAAGGTCAACGTTCTTGGATAATAAATGTTAGAAATCCTACATAGCATGAGAATGTAAAATACAAACATGAATGGAGATCCAACTTCTACTGGAGATCATCTAAATTAGGGGTGAATTTAGTTTAAGGTTACATTGATTGGACCATATGGAAAGGGGTGTGACATTACAACATTGGTGGGGATCATGAGTTAAGAGTTCTCAAACACATTTGAGTATGGAATAATGATGATGTATATCATGGTTGTAGGCATTTGAATCATGAAAATGATATTAAAAATGTATGAAAATGATGGTCACAGTGTAATAATGAAATGATGGGTTCCACAGAATTTTTTTGGGGAATATAGAGATTCAAGGACCATCTCCTTAGAACATAGATTCATCTGGTTGGAGATGATGAATTTTGGGGCAAGAACATTACTAAGAATATGTGTCCCTTATATCCAAATACACTTGTTATGAAAATTTATGAGTGGTTTATGATTATTATAGACATTCATGGTATGTAGTGTGGTATGTGAAAGTTAAAATTAAAGAGGTGGTTGGAAAATTCTTGTCTTGAACTGACCACAATTAGGATGTTTTGAGATATTAAAGGAAAATAAAGGTGGATGATTAATTTTTACCAGGCTTAATGTATGGGTTATATATGTCACTACACATCCTATGAAATTATAAATCAGGATTACATAGTTATTATAAGTGATTCCAATACATGTATAGCTTTCATACATTGGAAATTGTTAAATCATATTATAGGATTTGAAGATAAAAAAAACTCTGGATATAACACTAAAAGGAGACTTGAGATCCTGCATAACGTGACTTAGCTCTTTTCCTTGTACAGTGACCAGATAAAAATATAGATAGCTTAGGTTCCAAGATAAAGATCTTCAAAATTGGTTTATTTTATCATAGAATTGTATTATTGATAAACCATACACACTAGGTACCATTATATTTATTTGGATATCATGTAGGGATGTTTAGTTGTATAGAATAGAAAACTCTGAATAGTTTAAGGTTATATAGGATATAATATTTTTCACTCATTTTAACATCATCCTGTAGTGACTCAAGTTCCATATAGTTTGAGATTATATAACAAACACCTTTATATAAGGCCTTCTTTTTTATATTTTGATCATGCACAATATGAGATAATATTATCTTATAACCAACTAAGTCAGTGAAGGATTCACCACTAAGTCAAAGTAGGGGTTTATCAAAAATTTTAGTTAGGCACCTGAGGGAGAATTTGGGAATCACTATGTATCTAATGATAATAGGAATAAATCTACACATAGCTCTTAAAAAGGTCGTAGTATATGGGTCATTGGAGAAAACCAAACATGAATAGAGGGGACCCAAACACTATGATGGGAAAGGGATTAAAGTTGATTAGGATTTATAGTGAGCCTAGAATAGAGGATCCATGCACCACTACATATACTAAAATAACATGTATCACGCCACACCTATTTCATAGATATAGAACCTCACTATGTATATTTGACACAAGCATTGGATAAGAGATGATAAATGAATTAATTATTTGGTGGGAGAGAATTATGAAAAACATTATCTAAATTATAATAGTCCTCATCACCAGAGTTGGAGAAAATATGGAAATTGAAGTTATGGATAAGACTAGGCTAGGGGGGTTAATTTTAGTACATATCCAACGTTAGAAATAATAAAACTATATGTATATCTTTTAAAGGGGAAATTTTAGTCATGGGTTTGGTTAACCATGATATTAGGGTGGATTAGTGTAGCCATAATAATTAATTTCCATAATAAAAGGACAACATACCATACATAGATCAAGATTTGATATAAGAGATAGTTATTCTCAATCTAGGACAAATTTTATATACCCTCCAAAGTAGTTTAGGGATGTGTATGTTGGAAGACATGTCATATAACGTAACATCATGTGACAAGGACCCATGAGCACACCATGTTAATGGGAATAACCAAACACTAAGATATAGATCTCGAATTTGGGGACTATTTGGTATTTTAATAGATTAAGGGACAAATAACCACATGATAAGGATCCTAAAATAGATCAGCATCATAGGAAACAAGTTTGGACTCAAGGAAAGAGCTTATCTAACTAGTTTATGGATGTTATAGATGGGTCATACGTCATGAAATTTAATATCATATGGTAAGGAATTGGATTTTATATTGTCTAATGTGATGCGATAAGGGCCTTTATGTTAGAGGGTTTTTATTTATGATTTGGTTCCCATGAAAAATAATATCACCATGTTTTAATAGAGAGAGGGTTGAAAAAATGATGTGAATAAATGAGGTAGCTGACACCAAGTCGAACCAGTGTCTTTAATTGGGATTGAACTTAGAGCAGAGTCTAGTAGTCTGGATGTCACTATGTATCTTGTTATAATAATAATAAAGTAAAACAAATATTTTATACTGTTAGGAAATTTTATCTTAGTGAATCCCAATAAATGGCGTAAGGTAACATGAACGAAGAACTTCTATATGGATCTGACTGTCATGTATGAAAAATGGGTCCCAGAAACAGACCATCCTAAGTAGTTTGGGTAATCATGTACAATAGGCCTTCTATAGCATGGTTTAACATCGTGTGACTAGGAATCATATATTTTTTAGTTTATGTTCATTTCAAAATGACATGTAACAAGTAATTTATAATCCTATATAATGTACCTTGACTACGTGTATTAACATCTTCTAGTGAGCACATTACATCATGTGATTAGTATATTTTTTTCATAAAAATTTAATGACATGAAATGAAGATGTTACATAATATAGTTAAATATCACGTGACAAGGACATAATGGTCAAAAATTTAATTTTTTTTCCTATAAATAAAATCTTGGAAGGGTATAAGAGGTGGGGGGGTTAACTACTGTAAAAAAGGAAACTTATAATTTATGTTTACCTAAAGGTGTAATCTGTTTTAAAATTCGATCTTATGATCAAATAAAAATTTATCAGAGCATAAAATTAAATTCAATGTAAATTAAAATATGTTAAATTTAAAATTTCTCACTTAAAATAGTATGAAAACTGTAAATTCCTTTTGTGAAAAAGTTATCATATCAAAAAAAGGAACTATTTAAAATTAAAAGTATAGAATAGTTAAAAAATCATGTTGTAAGGAATAAAATAATTAAAGTCAAAAAATATATTTTTAACAAAACACAGATTCATATATTTTTTAAGGGGGATATTTGAACCTGATATATGATATCACATTTTCAAATCCTTAGAAGCTCTCGACTATAAACCTATTGTATGTTGTATCTGTCTTCATATCCCTGGAGGGCCTCGATCTAGCTGATCAGAAAAAGATCAATTTTCTTATAATATAAATATTTTTATCATGATATGTCTAAAAAAATTATAGTTATAACCTCTAAATACCATGATCTCAATGATTGGAACAAGAATGAGTGTAGTCAGAAAATTCAATAGAGATTCATAATGGAAATCCTCCCCCAACAGTATCTCTTAATAAAACACTAAAAAATTAAATATTTAACTAATTAAAATCTCTCTTAGGGATAATATTTTTAATATATTAAAAATTAGTAATGGTTATTTATTTAAAATGGTAGAAATTTCCTTCGGTTTCTTTTATCTATTTTATTATTTATAAAGAACATTGTACCTAACATGAACATGGATATTCTAAAATATTCATAAATATATTTAAGGGAATCATAATCATATTCATCATATTCCGATGGTAAAAGAAAAAATTTTCAACATTAGGTGACATTAATTAGGGTCTACATATTATTTTTTATTTTGGTGTATGTGTTCTAAATTGAAATTTAATTCTCTATATTTTCACAATTTGACTTGAACCACCCAAAAAAATTCACCTGGATTTCATTCTCTACAACAAAAAACCAAAAAGAAAACTTCATGTTCATTCAAGTTCGTATTATGTATATTATTATTTTTAAAAAGGGACATAAAATATTTAATGACTCAACAATCTCTACCTTTTTGAAATGATCAAAAGTCACTGGAAATTTGGAATTTTGACTAAATTTTAATGAAATACTCCCTTTAAGATATAATGACATAAATTTCTCTCCCTTTACTCAAAAAATTTAAAATAGTCTCATTGGTCATAAAAAATATTTAAAATAAAACACCCTCTTTGTTAAATAAATAATGAATTATTAAATTTCAAATTTATAATCACCTTTATAAAAATTACTAAAAATTTATATATTTTTTCTCAAGTTTCATCTCGATAATATAATCATACTTAATTTATTCCCTCCAAATGTTTATTTCAAAATTTTAATCAAATAATATTAATTTTATTAAGTATCCTAAAATAATAATTAATTTAAATTTTATTCAATTTCAACATCTTTGTGAGTTTAAAATGGAAGAGGGGAAAAGATGCAACGTATAAACCAGACTATTAAATGGACAAGTTGTATATTTTTTTTAAAATACACCTCTTGAATATACATTTCTCCTCTAGAATATTTAATAAAATAAAATGGATATGAAAGGTAAAATCTAAGAATAATTTAAAAATTCATAAGATTAACGATATTGAACCATCAAGAATTTATCTTATGATGATAATAGAATCTAATTTTTTGGAGATATTTATAGAAATAATTAAAACTGTAACATTTATCTTTTATAGTATGGAATATTGATAGTTATCATGAATTTTAGAAATTAACCAATAATAAAAATATTCACACATCATATAATATTTCTTCCGTTAAATGTAATTATAGTAAAATAAAAACCATTTTTATTAATCCATTAGAAAGTAGCTATATAAAAAGTTATAAAGACAATTAAGAAAAAACATCCTTCCAATTTATCATGTAGTTTTCAAAGTCAAGAGATAGGTTAAATATGAAGTGAATTTACGATAATTTTAAATTGATCATTTTTAACTTCTATTTAAGAACAATAACACCTTTAAGTGCATGGTCTATGTGGAAATGATGTATTATATCAATTTTTTTTCTCATTAATGTTATATTGTGTTTATAGATAAATAAATATAACAACTGATATAACAAAATATTGGAATTTGAGTAAAACTAAAACGGAATTCTCAGAGAGTGTATTATATCCAAATCACATTAGAAAAAAACTTCAAGGTAATAAATATTCAAATTCAGTAGTAGAGAGTGTAACACCCCAAGCTTCTACGGTACACTTCTCTTTGAATAATGTGATAGCGTGTGTTGTACGCAACACCGAGTTCTAACACACCATAACTAATCAAACTAGCCGTTATGAATAGTAATACCTACTTTTTGAAATTATATATATTTTATATTTCAAAATGGACTTCATTTTTGGATTCGTAATATTGAATTTAGCCTAAGGTGAAATTTTGGTACATTTCGGATAACTTTCATATTTTGATGAATAGTGAAAATTACTAAGTTTTAATTAAAAACAACTTTTTTAATCAAAATAATTAATAGTGAGAAATTATGAATTTGAGTGGTTTTAAAGTATATTTAGAATATATTTTTACCATTTAATATAATGTTGGTCATTGGAAATAATTTTACAATTAAACCGAACATAAACGAGTGTCAATCTTTTGATAGTTATTATCTCTTAAAAACACGCTTTTTTGTTTTGACAGCGGGAATTAATTTTAAATTAATTTCTGCCACTTCTATGTTTTGAATTTAGGAAAATGGATTCCATATTTAGAATCAGGATGTTCAAATTGTGTAAAAAGGTAACTTTTATTTTTAGACATTTTGAATAATTACTGCGGTAAATATTTTATTTACCATGGTTAAGGGTAAATCCGGTAAATAAGGGTTAACAAATAATATTATAATAATACTAAATTACCCTAAAACGTGTATTAACCCTATTGTTTGATACATGGTCGACCATGGGAATCTTTGGGTCTATTTTGGGACCCCATGGATCCACTTGTAAGTGATAATGACACTTTATTTTAATTAAGTTAAAATGAATACAAAAATGACACAAGCATATATCTTTTAGAAACACAATTGTTACATAGGGTTATATATATTGGATTTTAGATTATAAATATTCATTATAAATCTAAAAAGATTTCCTACATAATGATATTTTATTTATAATTTTTAGACATTAAATAAGTTATTTTATTTATGACACAATGATGATGCAGTAATTACTATAATAGTAAAACATTAAAATAATTGATATTATAAATACCCAAATAAATATAATATGAAACTTTTAATGAATTAAACTAATTTTCTAGGATAATATGATATATTAGGATTGATTTAATTGACTTTGTTCGAAGTAATCAATCTGTTATGAGTTTCACAAAAATCAACTATTGAATAGTGTCAAAATTGACACAAAAGAGTTCTTAAAACAAATATTATATTATTAATTGCTATTAAATTCCTAAAAATCTAAGGTTCGGCCAAGAGACTTATATCATGATAGGTTCATCATCAATGTACCACTTGGGGGTCTCTTGGATGTATATAGTAAGTTTATTAACCATATTATATAAAAATACAAAGAGACATTGTAAAAGTGAAACTAATTAACTTAGAGTTAATACTTAAAGATAAGGTTAATATAAGTACCCAAACCTGTCTAAATTATATTGGTTGAGTGGTTTTCGACCTATCCCCACCTTAAAATTTGAATAATCAACTTTGGAGCCATTATAAACCGAATATGAATTTATTATAAATTAATATTTCTAGCTTTTCCAAAGGTTCCCCTCACCCCTCTTATAAAAGGGCACTCCTCCTTCTCATTTCTTCACACCTTCAAAGCCTTTTGGTTCGGCCAAATTCTGCCCAAATACTCTCCCAAAATCCCTCACTACAACCTAGAGGCCTTAGTTTGATCGGAAAGCCAACCTAAGGAGCCCTTTTGATCAAATCAAAAGGAAGAACCCGAAGAAGAGGTAATGATTTCACCACCCTTCTCCAAGTTCATTTCTTCTTCAACTTCTTCTTCCTTTGTTCTTACCATTCTAAAATAATAACTCCAGTATCTCACATATACTGTGATGTTATTATAAATATGGTACAACCATATTCATTATTCTATCCACCCTTTGAATAACATGTCACCATACGTGCGTACGTACGGCTTACCGTCTCCACGTCGTGGTGTAATTGTTATTCAATATAATATTATTTTGATGGGTATAATAATGATGTGTAACTCATGTAAATAATAAATATAACATGTTAATGATTCTGTATATATGATATACCATCCATTTATATATTATTCTAATATCGAAAGAATGATATTGTCGCTCGTGCGTACGTACGGCCGTCTCCACGAACGCGATGAGATTCATTCTCCATCGTATCCATTCAAGTATAATTATCATTTGATGATTTAAAAATGATGTTTAAGGACTAGATATCATTCTGGATATGAATAAGATACAACAACCATGGCTTATGTAACAAAACATATAAAAGAAAATGAGTAAGTTAACTCCCAAAACGATGATAATTCTAAGATATTATTAACAAATCAATGTTAAAAGATCATATATGATATCATATTATTATATATGATTCTTGTATAATTTAATAACAACTATTTCACCATTATACAGGAGGTTAACCTACCCCAACCAAGGAAAATTACAAGGTAAGGGTTTACTTTACAACCTCTTCATTATCCAAGGTTGTTTATAAGTAATAATCTACTGGGATCTCTTTATCATCCACATCCATGTTTCTTAAAAATGCATTTCAAAACATTTTTACTATATACTAGAATATGAGTTAAAGTCATTTATACCCTTTTTGACTTTTATAAGTGATTTATAAAGGAATCTTTCGGTCGTTTTCAAAACAAGGTCCTTTTTAACCTTTTCGACAGAATTAAGGTAAGAATGTTTTTTTAACTTATACGGCGGGTGCGGCTATTTTCCGCCGTTATAAAATCTTCAAAGCCTCCCTTACAATCTTATAAGAATATTTTCAAAGAAAATGTTTTATTTTATATGGATCTTAAATTATTTCAAAATAAAAGGAGATATTTTTTTAAAAAATTTTGATTTCATCTATGTCAACATCCTTTGATGGATTTTAAGATTATTTGAAGTTGATTTATTATGATACAAAACTTCTATATTGTATTGAAGGTTTTGTGATATGTTTGACTGTGGATGTGCTATTTTTATACCATTCATATTTTATGGTGAAAGTATTGACATTTCATATGTTAGTTTTAATATGAATGTTTATGTTATGTTTAAACCTTTTCATATGGGAATGCATTGGACTTAATATGTGACGGGTGGAGCCCGCTATAGCTCCTCGATGCATCGGTAGGTCTCATGAGACAAACTAGTGTCTTGGAACAAGGCCTTGACAAAATCTTATTTGTAGTCTTGGCACGAGGCCTTGGCTATGTGGTTATGATAGTCTGGCATTATGCATTCCAACATTATGAAAGTGGTTATTGATTTTTGCATGTGATTATTCGATTAGTAGAATATCCATGTGAATAAGTAAATGGCATTATTTCATTTTATTTATGCCATACCATGTTGAAAGTTCATATTTAAAAAGCTTTTGTTTTAGTTATACATTGCCTTAAATGTTTATTCTTATTTATGAAAGTTTCCGCTATATTGTTATCCTTACTGGGCATTTGAGCTCACCCCTTTTCTATGTTTTATTTTTCCCAGGATGTGAAGAAGTAAGTTATGAATGACCTGCAGGGATTTTAGGAGGGGTTAATAGTGTGGATTGTGGAAACATTATGTTGTTGTAGTAGTTTTTCATTTTATGATGTAATGTAAAACTTATGAATATATCTAGTGTTTCCAAGGCTACTAAACCAATCGGTCTTTCGAGATTTGATCTTTCTTGTGATCATGCCAATGTTATGTAATAATGCACCGACTCTGGGTAACTGGGGTCGGGGCGTTACAGTTGGTATCAGAGGAAGTTTAGTACAAACCTTGGAATCTAGATTTAGATAAAATCTGATTAGAGCACGTAGACCTAAGATGAACTTTGAGGATTAGTATAGAAGAACTTCCTAGAATTTTGGTATTGTAGAGATTTTGTGAGTTTTCCAAGCAATACATCCCTGTCTGGATACGAGCAGGTAGAGGCGGCTCTGGCACAGATGTACCTAGGGGTAAAACCCGAAAACACCGCTTTGAGCTAGACTCGAACGGGAACTGGTGCACGATAACGGGCCTTGCTGCACTCTTGGTTACGACACTCCCGGGGGATATGCTTAGGATAACTCTCATTTTCTTTACAAATAATTTTGAAGGGATTGTGAGTATATACTTCCTCAAAGAAAACATTCTTATGATTATGGATTATATCCATAAATAGTTCAATTTATGTTAAGTGTTTTATAAGTATGGGATTATGTATTTTGATTCATAAACTGATCTAGTTTATGACATTGTTTAGAAATGGCGCCTAGTGGAAGAAATGGAAACCGTATCAATGCACGCACTCCATGTAGGGATTGCCCTCCTGCTCAAGATAATTATAGTGGGGCTGGTGATGCAACTGGTGCTGATCAGCTAATCACCATACTGGGACAACTTACTCAGGTTATGAATAATAACCTTACCCGTATGGAGCACCCTGATCTGCAGCGTGGAGGATCACTGTTAGATCGATTCATGAGGCAACAACCACCAACGTTCAATGGGAATACAAATCCCTTAGTAGCTGAGCAATGGATATTTTCCCTAGAGAAAATATTTCAGGCTTTGGGGAGCAGTGAAAGGGAAAAAGTTATCATGGCAGTTTACCGCCTCACTGGAGATGCTGATCAATGGTGGTCATTGATTCAGAACATGAAGGAAGATGATGAAGTATCAAATATGGAATGGAGGGAGTTCAAAGATCTGTTTTTAGAAAAATACTTCCCTCGCGACCATCGAGCAGATATGGAAAGGCAATTTCTGAGTCTGAGACAAAAGGAGGATGAGAATGTCACAAAGTATGAGGCTAACTTTAGAAGGTTAGCGAGGTATGATGGAGATTATATTCGCAACCCAAGAATTAAGATTGATCGTTTCTTTGATGGGTTAAAACCATTTCTCCGTCGAGCATTAGTCTCACAATCCTTTTCATCGTACGAAGACATTGTCTCATGTGCTATCAAGACCGAAAAGGAATTCTCTAAGTCTTATGACTTTAAAGCAAAGCAAGAGAAGAAGAGACCTGCTGATCAATCTGGGAATGGAAATAAGGGGAAGAAGGGAAAGGTTGAATATCCATCTTGTGGTAAATGTGGGAAGAAACACCCCGGTACTTTCTTGAAGGGAATGTGAGTCTATTACAAGTGTGGTGAAAAAGGCCACCAAGAACATGATTGCAAGGGGAAGAAGGAAGATACCAACGTTCAGTGCTACAATTGCAGGGAGATGGGGCATTATGCAAATGCATGTCCTAAGCGTCAGGAGAACTTACCTCAGAAAAGGCCAAGGGATCAAGGCTAGGCTTATGCTATCACTACTGCTGAGGTAGAAGCTCTGAAAGACGTGGTGGCAGGTAATTTAATGGTTTCCTCAAGTTTAGCAAATGCATTATTTGATTCTGGATCATCGCATTGTTTCATATCTTCCCAGTTTTCTAAGAAAATTAGATATTTCCAATTTGATTTAATAAGGGAGTTGTCAGTTAAAACTCCTAAGGGAAGTATCGTTGCAACAAAGTTTTGTGAATCAGTCCCCATTAGAGCACATAAATTTTCCTTATCTGCTGATCTCATCGTCATACCTATGATTGAGTTTTATATAATCCTCGGTATGGACTGGCTTTCAGACTATGATGCGAAGATTTATTGTAAGAAGAAAGAGGTTACGATTCTTGATGATAATGATAAGGAACACCTTATTTTTAGAGCAGAATCGTCACCACCTAATTCTTATTTAGATCCACCCTCAATAGCTCAACTAAATTCAATTATTGGGGAGGAAGAGAATGAAATAACTGTGGGTGAGGAAAGGAATGTTCAAATAGAGGATGTACCTATTGTGAAAGAATTTGTAGATGTATTTCCGGAAGATTTACCTGGACATCCTCCAGAACGAGAAGTTGAGTTTTCTATTGATTTGATTCCTGGATCAAGGCCTATATCGAAGACCCCTTATAGAATGGCCACTGTAGAGTTAGTAGAACTAAAGAAACAACTAGAGGAATTGAGTAATAAGGGATTTATTCTCCCTAGTGTTTCTCCATGGGGAGCCCCTGTTCTTTTTGTTAAAAAGAAAGATGGATCTATGAGGTTATGTATCGACTACAGGGAGATCAATGCTATAACGATAAAGAACAAGTATCCCCTACCTCATATTGATGATTTATTTGACCAACTGCATGGAGCTCTATACTTTTCAAAGATTTACCTTCGATCTGGATACCATCAGTTGTGTGTGAAGAAGGAAGACATTCCGAAAACAGCATTTCGAACCAGGTACGGGCATTACGAGTTTACTGTAATGCCGTTTGGATTGACTAATGCACCCTCTGTATTCATGGATCTAATGAATAGAGTTTTCAAGGAGTATCTCGATGAATTTGTGGTGGTATTTATTGATGATATCTTGGTATACTCCAAAACCTACGAAGATCATGAAAATCACTTGCGCATTATCTTGAAGACTCTGAGGAGGCATGAATTATATGGGAAGTTTAGCAAGTGCGAATTCTGGCTTCAGGAGATTTCTTTTCTTGGCCATATTGTCTCTAAAGATGGAATCTCTGTTGATCCTTCTAAGACCAAGGCAATCCACGAATGGCCAGCACCTACGAGTATAACTGAGGTACGTAGTTTTATTGGTTTGGCAGGTTATTATCGACGTTTCGTCCAGAATTTTGCCCGATTGGCAAACCCATTAACGAAGCTCACACGTAAAGGGGTTAAATTTGTTTGGAAAAAAGAGTGTGAAGAATGTTTCGAAGAACTGAAGAGAAGATTAGTCAATGCTTTTATATTGACTCTACCATCAGGGAATGATGGGTTCATTATTTATAGTGATGCATCGAAGAAAGGACTCGGCTGTGTCCTTATGCAGAATGATAGAGTTATTGCCTATGCATCACGACAGTTGAAAATTCATGAACAAAACTATCCTACTCATGATCTCGAGTTAGCAGCAGTGATCTTTTCTTTGAAGATATGGAGGCACTACCTCTATGGTGAAAAATGTGAGATTTATACTGATCACAAGAGTTTGAAGTATATTTTCTCACAAAAAGAACTCAACATGAGGCAAATGAGATGGCTTAAATTACTCAAGGATTATGATTGTACGATACACTACCACCCAGGGAAGGAAAACAAGGTGGCAGATGCTTTGAGTAGAAAAGACCATGGAGTTTTGAACAATATGAGAATTGAAAGGGATCCAATTTTCATGGATCTAGTGAAGATGGACATGGGAATAACCAGGGAAGGTGAAACATCAATGCTTTTTCAAATGGTTGCCAAACCATCTTTACTAGAAAGGATTAAGAGTTCTCAGACCGATGATGAAGAATTCCAAAAGAAGATTAAAGCTGTGAATGATGGGAGATTGAGAGACTTTGTGTATGAAGATGGGATTTTGAAATTCGGGAAGAGACTTTGTGTTCCCAATATACCTGATCTAAAAAGGGAATTGCTGGATGATGCTCATAGTTCCAATTTCTCTATACACCATGGGAGCACCAAAATGTATAGAGATTTGAAGGAACATTTTTGGTGGGACAACATGAAGAGAGAGATTGCTGATTTTGTGTCAAGATGTATGGTTTGTCAACAAGTGAAAGCTGGAAGGCAACAGCCTGGAGGAGTCATGCAACCTCTTCCCATACCAGAGTGGAAATGGGACAATGTTACGATGGACTTTGTCATGGGGCTACCAAAGACTCCTAGAAGGAATGATGTAATATGGGTTATTGTTGATCGTCTTACCAAGACAACACATTTTCTTGCTATAAGAGAAGATCTACCCCTGGAAGGTCTAGCAAGACTATATATTAATGAAGTTGTGAGACTTCATGGAGTACCCCTATCGATTGTTTCTGATCGTGATCCCCGTTTTACTTCAAGATTCTGGAAAAGTCTTCAGAAATCCCTGGATACTGATCTTCATTTGAGCACTGCATACCACCCTCAGACAGACGGACAATCAGAACGGACTATTCAAACCTTAGAAGACATGTTGAGATCTTGCTCACTTGACTTTCAGGGTATGTGGGATCAATATTTACCTATGGTAGAATTTTCCTATAACAATAGCTTCCATTCGAGTATTCAGATGGCACCATATGAAGCGTTATATGGAAAGAGATGTCGTACACCAACCTGTTGGGATGAAGTTGGTGAAAGAAAACTTGTAGGCCCAGAACTGGTGGAGGAAACGGTGGAAAAGGTGAAAGTAATCCAAAATCACATCAAAGCAGCTCAAAGTAGGCAGAAGAGCTATGCCGATAATCGAAGGAAGGATTTGGAATTTCAAGTCGGTGATCATGTTTTTCTGAAGGTATCTCCGTGGAAGGGAGTCATACGTTTTGGTAAGAAAGGTAAATTGAGTCCCAGGTACATCGGACCTTTCGAAATTCTAGAACGAATTGGGGTTGTAGCTTACCGATTGGCAATGCCGCCAAGTCTCTCCAAAGTTCACGATGTGTTCCACGTATCTCTATTGAGGAAATACATGCCTGATCCGATGCATGTACTCACCTATGAGGAATTAGAACTGGAACCCGATCTGTCTTATTGCGAAGAGCCCGTCAATATTCTTGATACGAGAGAACAAGTACTGAGAAACCGGACGACGCGTCTGGTAAAAGTTTTGTGGAGAAACCATAAGATGGAAGAGGCAACGTGGGAACCCGAGGAACTTATGATGAAGAACCACCCGAGTCTTTTTATGCAGTAATACCCTAGAAATTGTGAGGACGCAATTATTTGAAGGAGGGGAGAATGTAACACCCCAAGCTTCTACGGTACGCTTCTCTTTGAATAATGTGATAGCGTTTGTTGTACGCAACACCGAGTTCTAACACACCATAACTAATCAAACTAGCCGTTATGAATAGTAATACCTACTTTTTGAAATTATATATATTTTATATTTCAAAATGGACTTCATTTTTGGATTCGGAATATCGAATTTAGCCTAAGGTGAAATTTTGGTACATTTCGGATAACTTTCATATTTTGATGAATAGTGAAAATTACTAAGTTTTAATTAAAAACAACTTTTTTAATCAAAATAATTAATAGTGATAAATTATGAATTTGAGTGGTTTTAAAGTATATTTAGAATATATTTTTACCATTTAATATAATGTTGGTCATTGTACATAATTTTACAATTAAACCGAACATAAACGAGTGTCAATCTTTTGATAGTTATTATCTCTTAAAAACACGCTTTTTGTTTTGACAGCGGGAATTAATTTTAAATTAATTTCTGCCACTTCTATGTTTTGAATTTAGGAAAATGGATTCCATATTTGGAATCAGGATGTTCAAATTGTGTAAATAGGTAACTTTTATTTTTAGACATTTTGAATAATTACTGCGGTAAATATTTTATTTACCGTGGTTAAGGGTAAATCCGGTAAATAAGGGTTAAAAAATAATATTATAATAATACTAAATTACCCTAAAACGTGTCTTAACCCTATTGGTTGATACATGGTCGACCATGGGAATCTTTGGGTCTATTTTGGGACCCCATGGATCCACTTGTAAGTGATAATGACACTTTATTTTAATTAAGTTAAAATGAATACAAAAATGACACAAGCATATATCTTTTAGAAAAACAATTGTTACATAGGGTTATATATATTGGATTTTAGATTATAAATATTCATTAGAAATCTAAAAATATTTCCTACATAATTCTATTTTATTTATAATTTTTAGACATTAAATAATTTATTTTATTTATGACACAATGATGATGCAGTAATTACTATAATAGTGAGAAATTAAAATAATTGATATTATAAATACCCAAATAAATATAATATGAAACTTTTAATGAATTAAAATAATTTTATAGGATAATATGATATATTAGGATTGATTTAATTGACTTTTTGCGAAGTAATAAATCTGTTATGAGTTTCACAAAAATCAACTATTGAATAGTGTCAAAATTGACATAAAAGAGTTATTAAAACAAATATTATATTATTAATTGATATTAAATTCCTAAAAATATAAGGTTCGTCCAAGAGACTTATATCATGATAGGTTCATCATTAATGTACCACTTGGGGGTCTATTGGATGTATATAGTAAGTTTATTAACCATATTATATAAAAATACAAAGAGACATTGTAAAAGTGAAACTAATTAACTTAGAGTTAATACTTAAAGATAAGGTTAATATAAGTACCCAAACCTGTCTAAATTCTATTGGTTGAGTGGTTTTCGACCTATCCCCACCTTCAACTTTGAATAATCAACTTTGGAGCCATTAGAAACCGAATATGAATTTATTATAAATTAATATTTCTAGCTTTTCCAAAGGTGCCCCTCACCCCTCTTATAAAAGGGCACTCCTCCTTCTCATTTCTTCACACCTTCAAAGCCTTTTGGTTCGGCCAAACTCTTCCCAAATACTCTCCCAAAATCCCTCACTACAACCTAGAGGCCTTAGTTTGATCAGAAAGCCAACCTAAGGAGCCCTTTTGATCAAATCAAAAGGAAGAACCCGAAGAAGAGGTAATGATTTCACCACCCTTCTCCAAGTTCATTTCTTCTTCCACTTCTTCTTCCTTTGTTCTTACCATTCTAAAATAATAACTCCAGTATCTCACATATACTGTGATGTTATTATAAATATGGTACAACCATATTCAGTATTCTATCCACCCTTTGAATAACATGTCACCATACGTGCGTACGTACGGCTTACCGTCTCCACGTCGTGGTGTAATTGTTATTCAATATAATATTATTTGGATGGGTGTAATAATGATGTGTAACCCATGTAAATAATAAATATAACATGTTAATGATTATGTATATATGATATACCATCCATTTATATATTATTCTAATATCGAAAGAATGATATTGTCGCTCGTGCGTATGTACAGACTACCGTCTCCACGAACGCGATGAGATTCATTATCCATCGTATCCATTCAAGTATAATTATCATTTGATGACTTAAAAATGATGTTTAAGGACTAGATATCATTCTGGATATGAATAAGATACAACAACCATGGCTTATGTAACAAAACATACAAAATAAAATGAGTAAGTTAACTCCCAAAACGACGATAATTCTAAGATATTATTAACAAATCAATGTTAAAAGATCATATATGATATCATATTATTATATATGATTCTTGTATAATTTAATAACAACTATTTCACCATTATACAGGAGGTTAACCTTCCCCAACCAAGGAAAAGTACAAGGTAAGGGTTTACTTTACAACCTCTTCATTATCCAAGGTTGTTTATACGTAATAATCTACTGGGATCTCTTTATCATCCACATCCATGTTTCTTAAAAATGCATTTCAAAACATTTTTACTATTTACTAGAATATGAGTTAAAGTCATTTATACCCTTTTTGACTTTTATAAATGATTTATAAAGGAATATTTCGGTCGTTTTCAAAACAAGGTCCTTTTTAACCTTTTCGACAGAATTAAGGTAAGAATGTTTTTTTAACTTATACAGCGGGTGCGGCTGTTTTCCGCCGTTATAAAATCTTCAAAGCTTCCCTTACAAGCTTATAAGAATATTTTCACAGAAAATGTTTTATTTTATATGGATCTTAAATTATTTCAAAATAAAAGGAGATATTTTTTTAAAAAATTTTGATTTCATCTATGTCAACATCCTTTGATGGATTTTAAGATTATTTGAAGTTGATTTATTATGATACAAAAATTCTATATTTTATTGAAGGTTTTGTGATATGTTTGACTGTGGATGTGCTATTTTTATACCATTCATAGTTTATGGTGAATGTATTGACATTTCATATGTTAGTTTTAATATGAATGTTTATGTTATGTTTAAACCTTTTCATATGGGAATGCATTGGACTTAATATGTGACGGGTGGAGCCCGCTATAGCTCCTCGATGCATCGGTAGGTCTCATGAGACAAACTAGTGTCTTGGAACAAGGCCTTGACAAAATCTTATTTGTAGTCTTGGCACGAGGCCTTGGCTATGTGGTTATGATAGTCTGGCATTATGCATTCCAACATTATGAAAGTGGTTATTGATTTTTGCATGTGATTATTCGATTAGTAGAATATCCATGTGAATAAGTAAATGGCATTATTTCATTTTATTTATGCCATACCATGTTGAAAGTTCATATTTAAAAGGCTTTTGTTTTAGTTATACATTGCCTTAAATGTTTATTCTTATTTATGAAAGTTTCCGCTATATTGTTATCCTTACTGGCCATTTGAGCTCACCCCTTTTCTATATTTTATTTTTCCCAGGATGTGAAGAAGTAAGTTATGAATGACCTGTAGGGATTTTAGGAGGGGTTAATAGTGTGGATTGTGGAAACATTATGTTGTTGTATTAGTTTTTCATTTTATGATGTAATGTAAAACTTATGAATATATCTAGTGTTTCCAAGGCTACTAAACCAATCGGTCTTTCGAGATTTGATCTTTCTTGTGATCATGCCAATGTTATGTAATAATGCACCGACTCTGGGTAACTGGGGTCTGGTCGTTACAGAGAGTGTATCCCTATTTTTTGTATTATTGGACCAAAAAACTAAATATTCTCCTACAAAATTAATTGTTTTAAAATTAATTTTTCCAAATAACATGAAATAACTAATGTTTCTATCTAATTAAATCTTATTGATAATTTCATTTCTAATATAATAAAATAGAATAAGTTGTATAGTACCTTTAAGATAAGATATTACACACTCAACTACCGTTAAAATTAAATTCCTTATATTTTTCATAGATTCTTTTACCCAATAACAAAGAAAACATAATATCCATTTGACTATATTTTTGGTATAGTACAATTCCAATCATCCCTCTATACATTTTTTGATCCACTGGTTTCCCATATTCACTAAGATTGAGTTTGATAGTGGTTATTACCATTGTACTGGTACAAGTTTCATTTTAATTTATTTTTAATAAATGTATAATGCATTGACATTTAAATAATGTATCAAATTCTGGTTTATGAGAAATTTCAAAACTGAGTAAAAACTCAAGCTCAACCATCATGCTCATTTCAAAATAACATTTTATATATTCTGAAAAACCATTAGAAATATATTTTTTCACTGAATAAATAATTATTTTATCGACATAAATTATAAAAAAAATATTGAAATTAGAAACATTATTTATAAAAATAGTTGGATCATTAATTACATAAAAAAATATTTTGAAGTACAAATCCATCCAATCTATCATACAAAGATTTTAGGGCTTCTTTAAGTAAATTTAAATTAAAAAACTAACAATTTAACATCTTCAAGAACTAGGTGATGTTCAACATAAAATTACTCTTTAACATAACCATTGAAATTTGATTTTTTGAATTCAATTTGGAATATTTTCAATTTCAGATGTGATGCAATGGATAATAGGATTCAGATAGACTTGATTCCAACTACCAAAGAAAAACTTTCTTCATATCCTATACCTTCTTCTAGAAAGTAATAATCAATTAAATCTCATGATTTATTCATTACAATAGTTTCATTTTCATCACATTTTTTTCAAAAAACATATTTTAGTACTATTACCATTAGATATTTCAGTCACTAAACCAAGTTTCAAATTTTATTAAATGAAAATTTAATTAGCTCTTATTGTGTGGAAATTATACAGCTTAAAAAATCCAATTAATTATCTTTTTATGTTAAAATTTAGATAATAATGCATAAACATCACATTGAAAATGCATTAATCCTCCCCAAAATCCCCACCTTTGGAGAGTTTATATGATGTGTAAAGTGATAATAGTGTGAGATATAAGATGATGTGTGCAAAGGATTACCATGATTGAGAAACAAATTGAGTAGATAGAATTAAAAAGTATTTATATTATTCATGGACCCTCATAATATTCATTTAATCTACAATTTTTTATCCTACATTCTGTGTTTGAATGTTGGAGTTTTATATAGAACCCTCCCCAGACCAGACCTCATCTAGCTAGAGAGTTTCTAACGACAGTGGAATTCATTCACTCACCCCTAATATTGAACTATGTTTATCCTTGTGGAATATATATGATTATTTAGGTACTTTTTTATTTTGACATATTATGAACATAACATAAAAATAATCAATTAATATTACAATTTGAACAATATATCACACAACTATTTTATAATACTGGGCCTAAAATGTTTACTGTGTTGGAAATTAGTTACATAAACATTTTATTTTATAATAATTAAAAAAAATTCTATACATTTTCTCCTCTAGACCCTTGCCGAGACATCTTAAATGATGTAATCATCTTCTTAACCTGGGGAATGGAAACATATGGAAGGGGTGAGGTTAAATGCATAGTAAGGGAAAAGACATATGATAAAGTATTAGATCATATGCATTAGAGGAATACTAAGAAAACCTAAATATATAAATAATAGATTATAAACCTTGTATGACAATCAAAATATATAAAAGATCTAGAAAAGAACATAAAAATATCATTAAGGAAACATAAAAGATAAAACATATAACATGGGAACATGATATAAGGTGCAAGATACTTCAAAAGGAATAATCATGAAAACATGGTTTTTCATGGAAATTAAATATATCTTGAAAAATAGCATAAATTGATAAAAAAATAGAAATATATCAGAACATGATAAACCTAAATTTTTTTCACTTCCATAAGAATATGAAAACATGTGTGAGAAAAACCATTATTCACATGCCTATGTAAAAAAGGTCATTATGTAAATGCCTACATATGCTGGCAAACTAATCATGACCACACCAATTCTAAAAAACCATTAGGTCCATTCCCAGATATATCATGAGTTATAATCTTATACCAATTCATTATAGAGAGATATAGGAACCACCCGTCATCATCCATACATATGTGGGCCACTTAAAAATAATCATAATCAAAATAACATTAAAAACCCATGTAACAATAAAGGGTTTGTTAAACAAATCAAATAACAAGAAATTGAGAAATAATTTGATATCAAAATATCATTATACAAAAGGGTTCATAAAATAATAAAATATAAAACATCACTTTTGTAATGACCCAAACTTCTATCAATGAAAAATTCCTCTTGATCTAATTAAATGAATTATTTTGTGAAATGGTTATATAAAATATTCACTTATTTGTTTTTATGATTTTGTATTTTTAAAATACAATTAATAATTGTGACCATTTCTAATATATTCTTTGAATAGTAATCAGAAGATTAGTATAAATATTGGGCTTTAACAAATCATATTTACTCAGACAATGGAATTGATGACCTCATCCTGTAGACTTTCCCGGTATGCAGCCCATTTATCAGAGCTTGAAAAGGAGGTGGATTTATTGGGATTCACTCTGACCAAGACCATTCCAAGCTTGAATATATTAAGCTTGATTAGAACCACCTATGAGAGAAGTGGAAGTTAATAGAGATTACCACTTGAGTGATGATATCCGAGCCACCCCAAGTGTCTATCACCATAGCGCACCATATCCTAAGGTCTTATGTGGGTGTTTTAAGGGGTTATGTAACAATACCCTAGAAGTATGATTATGTGAATTATTTTCTGTATAGAAAAAATAATAAACTTTTATTTTATTATTGTTACTTTGTAGATGTTTTTTAATGCACAAATAGTATTTTTAGTTAATATTAAAATAAGAAATCTATTTTAATGAATTAATAGATTTTTGAATTAAATAATTTTTTAATAAAATATTATTTTTATTATTAATAAATTATGTTTTATTGAATATAAATGATCATATAATTTTATGAATGCAATTATAATTTTTATTAAGGTTTGAAAGCTGTTTTTGTCAAAACCCATGGTTTTTAGATAAATGTTTTTTTTAATTTTAAAAGTGAAAATTCAAATATTTTGAAAATTATTTAGATAAAATTAATATTATTTTTGGAATTAGGATGTCGAAATTATACAATGGTGAATTTTACATAATTTTCTGAGATAGTAGAATATTTTGGTAAAAATTAAATACCGTTAAATTATATAATGTGTTTTATGATATATTAATGACCCAATAGTGATGTAATAAAGTAATATAAACATTATGTTCGACTAATATAGGTTTTAACATTAAAATAATGTGATTTTAGGTTTCTTTATTATATTACATAGCCATAGTGGACCCTCCAAGACTTATAAATCATTTTATCTTTTTAAATTTATTTCTTTGAGAGTGTGACCCACCTCCATATAAGAAACCCAATTATTTTAAGGGATTAATTCCTTTCTCATTTTATCCAAGTTTCATATATTATTATTACCTTTTATTTTCAATTGTAAATGTTGGGGTATGATTTTGAACCCCTTATACTGACATATTTATGCTTAAATGATGAGAGACCCCATTATCTCTCCTTAATGCCTCCCATGTAAAGTTGTTAGCATGCCAAAATTCGGTAAGGAATCTCTCTCTTCTCATTTACATTCAAGAAATTCTTTTTTATTATGAATCTAAATTCAATTACATTTGTTGGGACATGTATCTACATGACCCCCTTACTGTCCATCTCATGTACACATAATTATACACCCCTTTATCTCTCATCAACCATTTTTTTGAATTTATATGTCATGTAGTTATGTTTCCAAAATTGCACCATGTTTTTCCAAGATAAAGTCATTGTGTAGTGAATACCATGCCCATTTCTCTATCAAGGGTATTCACCTTTATGAACATTAACTTATTTATTATATAGTTTCAAATATGAATACCACATTCCTTTATTTTCGAATAAATTATGATGAATCCATGTTTTATGGTCCACATGGCACACCTATGCATGAAATTAAATGATTAAAAAGGGTATGCCCTGATAGCTCTCCAATGCATTGGGTAAATTATAGTATCATGATAAGTCATGTGCAATGTGTGTTGCCTCATGCTAATTCAACTACAATGAGGGGTTACTCATGCTTCATGTGTAATGAGGGTTTACTCATGATCCATGTGCAATGAGACTTAGCTCATGTTAATTCCATGTTAAGTGTTGTTTCCCCATTTCCATGTTGTGATAATCTTGCTATAACATTCATTTATGTTCATGTTCTTTTATGATCCATTGATATGCCTATTTACAAACATGTATTGTATTCTTCATGTTATGACTTCTTTACTACCTTACTAGGATTTATAGCTCACCTTTTTCTTATGCATGCCCTCAGGTTATCCCATGAAATACTAAGTATGAGGGAATGTAGTGGTCATGTAAAGGAAGTTTTCAATAAGGATGTTTTATGTTTTATGTTCTATGTTGTTATGTAATGTTCCTAAGCCCCAAATATTGTTGACCACTCAATATTCTATATTTTATTAACTGAATTTTACGTAATAAATCAAGGGTAAGTGTGTAATAAAAAGAGGGGTTGTAATAGTTGGTATCAAAGGGAGGTTTAGTTATTTTTGGGTTTAGGATTATAAAACTATATTGAAGCCTTAGAGACTAGACTACGTATAATAAAAAACTCACTAAGTTTTGGTGAGTATTGAGTAAGTGGTGTATCAAGAAAATACATCCCTGTCTGGATACGATCAGGTAGAGGTGGCTCTGGAACCAGTGTAACGAGGAGTGAAAACTCCAAAAAGGAGTTTCAGGCATGAACCGGGGTATCCTGGTACACGAAAATGGGCATTGCTTCACTTTTGGTTATGACACTCCCAGAGGATATGCTTTGGTAAATTAACAGGCTTAGTAATAACCATTATTAAGGGAATTTTAAAAAAAATCCCTATGAGGATACATGTTAGAAAGTAGATCATGGATAACATAGATTTAAGCTTATAGATTCATAATTTAAAGAAATAAAAGTACTTTAGAATTTTTCAGTTTTTGTCTTTGGATTATCCTTTATGAGTTACCCCTATCTTTCCATTTATTCCAGCCAATGGCGGGTAATAGGTGGACTCAGGCTAACAACCGATGCGAAGATTAGTGTGATGATTGTTCTAATGAGATGCCCAATCCGATGGGAGAAGGAATCACAATCTTTGTAACGATACTCTCTTAGTTATCTCATGCTTTGAAAAGAATCATGAGCCAATAGAGACATTCACCCCCCAGGAAAGAACAAGTCGCTATCAAGAGAATCACGATACAAAGGAATCCTACTTTTAAGGGATCATCTGATCCCTAAATCGCTGAACAATGGATCAAATCCATTGAAAAGATCTTCTCCATACTTCAATATTCCAAACAAGAGAAGGTTCTTTGGGCTACTTATCGTATGGATGGTGAAACTGATCAATGGTGGAAATTGATAAAAAAATATGAAGCCTGAGGAGGAGATCAAGGCATGGGAATGGAAGGAATTACAGAAAATGTTTTTCGATAAATATTTTCCTCACACCCTCCGGCTTAAGATGGAAAGGGTCTTCCTTGCAATAAAGAAAAAAGTTGAAGATTCTATCAGAGCGTGAAAGAAAAAATTCACATGGCATGCATGATACACCTCCGGATTTGACGTTACCCATGAATGCATGGTTGACCAATTCTTTGGCTGGCAGAAACCTAGCATGCAGAAAGCCCTGATGATCCTTGACGTTGAAAGCTATGAGGAAATTGTCTGTTGTTACCTCAAGTTCGAAATGAAGATCGACGAATCTTAGGTGTATCATGGGGATAAGAAGTAGAAGTTGTACTTTAATTCTTGTGGTCTGATGGATAAATCCAACAGTGCTAAGAAAATCAAGTACCCTACTTTCCAAAGATGTGGAAAGAAGCACCCTAGAAATTGCCTCAAGGGGAAGGGGAAATGCTTTAAGTGTGGAAGATATGGGCACATAGCTGTTAACTTCTGACAATAAAAACCCATGGCTGAGACAGAGGAGAGGAACACTCCATTCGACTCTCAATGTGTTGGTCATTGCTTCAACTACAATGAACCATGGAACTTTGTAAATCAGTTCCCTAAGACATGGGTTTCCGGAGGGAACCAACAACCTTCAGGGTAGTAAGGGTGAGATTTTTCCATCATTACCACTGAAGTGAATCCTAAAAATGATGCGGTGATAAGTATGCTAGTTATTCATTCAATAATAGAGAACATACTTATTAATTCGGGTTCTATGCATTCTTTTATATCTCGAAATATTAGTATCACACTCCCAACACCACCACAAATCATGGAGGTAATGGTGTCTATGAGTATGACTAATGTGGAAATCATTGCATCCCATTAATATAACTCCTCCCATGTCATAATTTGTGGATTTAACATCCCAATGAACCTCATCATACTCACTCTGGTAGAATTCAAGGCAATTATCAGCATGTATTGGATTTCCTTATATAAAGCCAACATAAATTTCCTTGAGAGGGAAATCACTCTCTATATAGAGAATCTACCCCCAATTCTATACAAGTGCAAGGAGGAAGATGAATCTTTTTTAGAACCATCATCTCAAGCATGAATATTACTAATCTATGAACACGCGTATCTTGATCAGATGATTGAGTCTAAGGAGGCAACCATCCTTGAAGACAAGCCTATTGTGAAGGAATTTGATGAAGTGTTTCCCTAGGAATTGGTTGGTCTTCCTCTTAAAAGAGATGTTGAATTCTCAATTGACCTTATACTTCGGGCATTTCCAATATACAGGACTGTATATAGAATGGATATTATAGAGCTTGAGGGGATGAATAAACAAATACAGGAGAATATAGGTAAAGGGTTTATACACCCAAGTGCTTCACTATGGTGTGCACCAGTCCTCTTCATCAATAATAAGGATGGGTCAATGCGCCTTTGCATCGATTATCGTGAGACCAATAAAATCAAGATAAAGAACAAGTATCCTTTGCATCAAATTGATGACTTATTCGACCAGCTTTGCGGATCACAATACATCTATGAGGTAGATTTGTGGTTGAGATATTATCAAGTAAGGGTAAAGAAGGAAGATATCCTCAAGACTTATTTTCGTCCAAGATATGGGCACTATGAATTCATAGTAATGCCTTTCAGACTCACTAATACTCTAGTAATCTTCAGAGATTTGTTGTATAGAGTCTTTAGATATTACCTAAAACAATTTGTGGTAGTCTTTGTAGATGATATTCTAATATACTTAAAAACCAAGAAGGATCATGAGGATCATATAATAACTATAATAGAGACCTTACGGAAGTAGAGTCTCTATGAAAAGTACATCAAGTGTGAGTTCCTTTTGAAGGAGGTATCATTCTTGGGTCATATCATCACAAGCAATGGGATATCCATGGATCCCTCCAAGATCGCTACAATAGAGGGATGGAGGAGGCCAAAATCGGTAACAGATATCCATAGATTATTAATGTTAGTTGGATATTATTGCCGATTTGTGAGATATTTATCACGATTGTCCAACCCTCTTACCAGGATAACTCAGATGGGAGTAATATTTTCTTGGAGTGATGAATGTTACAAGAGCTTTAAGGAGTTGGAAAAGAGGCTTATCACTACACCCATGCTCACATTACCCACAAGTGGAGAACTTTCGTGGAATTTAGTGACGATTCAAAGAAGGTTATGGGTTGTGTGTTGATACAAAATGATAAAGTGATATCCTACGCCTCAGGGAACCTAAAAATTTATGAGCAAAACAATCCCTTGCATGATCTAGAGTTGGCAGCTATGATCCTTACGTTGAAAATCTGGTGGCATTATCTCTATTGGGTGAAGGGTGAGATATATACTAATCACAAGAGTCTCAAATATATATTCACACAAAAAGAGCTTAATATGTTCCAAAGAAGATAGATAGAACGCCTCAAGATTTATGAATTCTCAATCCATTACCATCCCAATAAGGTAAATAAGGTGGCAGATGCTCTAAGTAGAAAGAATCCTGCATCTTTATGAATGATGAGAATTGAAATGGATCCAATATTCTTAGATTTGCAGAGGATGGACATGGGAATAATTAAGGTATAAACATCATAAATCCTTTCTAAAATGATTTCTCAACCGACCCTCGTGGAGAAAATAACGGGAGCTCAAAGAGAGGATGTAGAAATTCTGAAAAGGGTGGAATCTATCGGAAATGGGAAATCCTCAGAGTTTGTGGTTAATAGGGTTGGAATTGTGAGATTTGGGTCACGATTATGTGTACCATCCAATCCATAATAAAGAAGAATCTTTTGAATGATGCACATAGCTCAACCTTTTCTATTCACCCGGGGAGCAGAATGATGTATTGAGATCTCTAAGAAAACATTTTGTGGGACAATATGAAAAGGGATATTTATAAATATACATCAAAGTGCCAGGTATGTTAGCAAGTTAAATATGAGAGGCAAATGTCTAAGGGGATGATGAAACCACTAACCATACCAACATGGAAGTGGGACAACATTTCCAAGGACTTCGTCATAAGACATCCAAGGAAATCTAGAGGAAACAATGATGTATGCTTTATTATGGATCATCTTACGAAGAAATATCACTTTATCATGATTCGAGAGGACATCTCTTTGGATCAACTTGCACGGATTGGCATCAAAGAAGTGGAAAGGCTGCATGGAGTACCACTATATATTGTATCCAATCGAGATCCTAGATTAACCTTGATGTTCTGGAAAACTCTCCAATATGCTCTAAGCACTGAACTAAAATTTTGTATGACCTATCATCTTCAAAATAATGGAAAATCTACACGAACTATTTAGACATTGGAAGATATGTTAAGATCATGTTCTATGGACTTCAAAAGAGGATCTGACCAACATCTTCCCATGGTTGAATTCTCCTACAATAATAGTTTCCAATCGAGCATCCGAATGGAACCATATGAAGCCATTTATGGGAAATGATGTAGAACACTACAGTGAAGGGATGAAGTCAGTGAGAGTAAGCTTCTAGGACCTTAAATGGTCATTGAAATGGTGGATAATTTGAAAACCATTCAATAGCATCTCAAGGCATACCAAAGTCGAAAGAAGAGTTATGTAGAAAATTGTCGATGAGTCCTTGAGTTCAATGTTAGATAGATGTTATTTCTTTGAATATCTCCTTGGAATATGGTCAAATGGTTTGGAAAGAAAGGTATGTTATGTCCTATGTACATCTGCACTTTTGAGATTCTTGATCATGTCGGGCTGTGGCCTATCGACTAACACTTCCACCTACTATGGCCAAAGTACATAATGTATTTCTTGTATCCCTCTTAAGGAAGTACATACCAGACCCTTCACATGTACTCTCTTCAGAGGTAGTAAAGTTAGAGGATGAACGTTCTTATGATGAGAAAACAGGGAAGATCTTAGATCGTAGAGATAAAGTTCTATGAAATAAGACAATGCCATTCGTCAAGGTGTTGTGAAAAATCCACATGTTTGTAGAACTGATGTGGGAATCAGACGAAGTGATGAAGTAGAGTTACCCACATCTATTTTAGTGTGGTAAAATGAAATTTAGAGTGTGAAATATATTAAGGGGGGAAGATTGAAACAACCAAAACTTCTATCAATGAAAAATTCTTCTTGATATAATTAAATGTATTATTATGTGAAATGTTTATATAACATATGAAATTTTTTGGTTTTATGATTTCGGATTTTTAGAAAACTTTTATAAATTGCGACCATTTCTAATATATCCCTTGAATAGAGATCACAATATTAGTATAAATACAGGGCTTTAACAAATCCAATTTACCTAGACAATGGAACTAATTTCCTCATCTAGTAGACTTCCCCATACAAATCCTATTTTTTGGACCTCGAAAAGTAGGTGGTGGCATTGGGATTCGCTCTTGACTAAGCCCAATCCGTGCTTGAATAAGTTAAGCATGAGTAGAACCTACTACGGGAAATGTTGATGTTGATAGAGATTACAACTTGAGCGACGTTATCCGAGGCACCTCAAGAGTATATCACCATCGCACACATTACCATAAGGTCTTATACGAGTGTTTTAAGGGGTTATGTAACATGGCACTAGAACTATAATTATGTTCATTTTTTATATTGAATATAGAATATACCTTGATTTTATTATTGTTACTTTTTAGATACTTTTTAAGGTGAAAATAGTATTTTTAGTTAATATTCAACTCATAAATGAATTTTGATGAATTAATGGAAGTTTGAATTAAAAAATATTTTAATTAAATGATAATATTAATATTAAATTACTTTTTATTAAATATAAATTATCGTATAATATTATGAATGCAATTATAATTTTTTTTAAGTTTTGAAACCTTTTTTTTTTCAAAACTGACGTTTTTTCGATAAATGTCGGTTTTTATTTTCAAAGTGAAAATTCACATATTTAAAAAATTATTTAGATAAAATGAATATTTTTTGGAATTAGGACGTCAATATTATCCAATGGTAAATTTTTGTTAATTTCCTAAGACAGTCGAATATTTGGGTAAAAATTAAATACCGTTTAATTATATAATGTGTTTTATGACATCATAATGACCCAATAATGATGTAAAAAATACTATAAACATTATGTTCGGAAAATATGTGTTTTACCATTAAAATAATTTGATTTTAGTTTTTTCTGATTAATTTTACAAAGCTATAGTGGACCCTCCAAGACTTATAAAACATTTTAGCCTTTAAATATTTTTTTTGAGAGTGTGACTCACCTCAACATAAGAAACTCTATTTTATTAAGAAGTTATTCCATTGGACTTATATAATATTATTCTCCATTACACATTTTCAAAAAACATGGGAAAAAATATGGGCTAGTTTTAGGTTTTGATTAGTTTAATGCGTGGTGTCCCAAACCTAGATAATAAAGAATTCCTTCTCCTTTCTTATATAAACCCACCCAATATCCGACTTACATTTCACTCCAATCATATGGAGTTCGTCCAAAATCTTCCATCCACTCTCTAGAATCCTCCCAAGGCAGCCCAAGCTCCTAAGAAGCCTCTCTTAAGCCTCTCCCAAGCCTTTGAGATCAAACTTCCAAGTAAGGGATTCCTTCCTTTATCATTTTATCCAAGTTTCTAAATATTGTTATGCCCATTTATATACAATTTATAATGTTGGGGTATGATCCACAACCTCCCCCATACTGCCATATTTATTTTTTAATGATGATATACCCCTTTATCTCTCATTAAAGCCTCCCATGTGCACCCATTACCATGCTAAAATTCTGTAAGGAATTTCTCTCTTCTCATTTACATTCAAGAAATTCATTTGTATTATCAATCTAAATTACATTACATATGCTGGGAAATATATCTATATGACCTTATTACTTTTTATTTCACGTAAATATTATGATAAAAACCTTTCTATCTTATTACCAATTTTTATGAATTCTTAGGTCACGCCGTTATGCTGCCAAAATTGCACTGCGTTTTTCCAAGCCAAAGTCATTGTGTAGTGAACAACATGCCCATTTCTCTATCCAGAGTATTCACCTTTTTTCAAATTTACATAATGATTATGGAGTTTCAAGTATGAATTCAAAATTCTATTATGGTGGAATAAATTATGATGAATCCATGTTTTATGATCCATGTGGCACACTTATGCATGAAATTAAATGATTAAGATGGGTGCTCCCTGATAGCGCTTCAATGCATTGGGTAAAGTATAGTATAATGATATGTCAAGTTCAATGAGTGTTGAACCATGATAATTGAATTTAAATGAGTTATTACTCTTTATTCATGTGCAATTAGGGTTTACTCATTCTCCATGTGCAATGAGCCTTGGGTCATGCTAATTCCATGTTAATTGTTGTTTCGACATTCCCATGTTATGATAATCATGCTATATCATGCCTTTATGTTCATGTTCTTTTATGCTCCATTTGTATGACTATATCATAACATGTATTTTTGTCTCCATGTTATGCCTTCTTTACTACATTACTGGGCTTTATAGATCACCCTTTTCTTATGAATGTCCCCAGGTTATCCAATGCAATGCTAAGTACTGGGAAATGTAGTGGTCATGTAAAGGATGTTTTCGATATATATGTTGCATGTTTTATGTTATACATTTTTATGTAATGTTTATAATCCCCAATGATAGTATACCTCTTGATCTTATATATTTTATCAAGGGAATTTTATATAATAATTCAGGTTGAAGTGTCTATTAAAATGCAGGGTTGTTATTGTTGGTATTAATGGGTGGTTTAGTTATTTTGTGGATTAGGATTAGAAAACCATAGTGAAGCCTTAGATACTAGACTATGTATAAAAAAAAATATCCCTATGTTTTGGTGAGTATTGAGTAAGTGGTTTATCAAACAAACACATCCTTGTCTGGATAAGAGTAGGTAGAAGCGGCTTTGGCACATATGTACCTAGGAGTGAAAATTCTGACAATGAGTTTCGGGCTTTTCTTGGGGTATCCTGGTACACGACAATGGGCCTTGCTACACTGTTGGTTATGACACTCCTAGTGGATATTTTTTGGTAAATTAACATGCTTAGAATGAACCATTATTAAAGGAATTTAAAAAAATTCCTCTAAGGATACATGTTAGAATGTAGATCATGGATAATGTAGATTGAAGATTATATATTAATAAGTTAAGGAAATAAAAGTAATTTATAAGTCATTGGTTTTTTTCTTCGGATTACCCTTTATGTTTTACCCCTAACATTCATTTTATTCATCCAATGGCCAGTAATTGGAGGACTTGTGCTAACAACCGATGGAAAGATCAATGTGATGATTCTTCTAATGATATTCTCTATCCAAAGGGAGCATGAATCACAATCTTTGTCCCAATAATCTCTTATTTAACTCAAGGTTTGAATAGAAAAATGGGTCAAGAGGAACGTTCACCACCCCACCCTATTTAAGAACAAGTCATTATCAACAGATTAATGACACAAAGGCCTCCTGCTTTTAATGTATCATATGAACCCTCAATAAACGAACAATGGATAAACTCCATTGAAAAGAGCTTCTATATCATTCAATGTTACAAACAAGAGAAGGTTCTTCTGCATTCTTGTCGTATAGAGTGTGAATCCGATAAGTGGTGTATATTGATAAAAAATACGAAGCCCTAGGAGGATATCAAGGTGTTGGAATGGAAGGATTTCCTGAAAATGATATTTGATCAATATTTTCCTCGCACCCACCGGCTTAGAATGGAAAGGTACTTCCTCAATCTCAAGAAAAAACACAATGAATACATCAGATCATATGAGGAAAACTTCCCAAGGCTAGCATGATACGCCTCCAAATTTTTCATTACCGCCGAATGCAAGGTTGACCACTTCATTGGAGGGCTTAAACCTAGCCAATGGAAAGACCTGGCGATCTATGACTTCGACAACTATGAGGAAATTTTCCGATGTGCACTCAATGTCAAAATGGAAATCAACAAATATCAAGGGTATCATAGGGATAATAAGCATAAAGAGGACATTAATTCTAGTAGTCTGATGGATAAATCCAATAGAGATAAGAAAATCCATCACCCCACTTAGAAATGGTGTGGAAGGAAGCACCCCATAAATTGCCTAAAGGGGACAAAGAAATGCTTTAGATGTCGAAGAGAAGAGAGCCTAACTGTTAAATTCTGACAAGAAAAATCAGCGGCCTCAATAGAAGAGAGGAATGCCCCATTCGACTCTCAATGCATTGTTCATTACTTTAAATTCAAAGAACTAGGGAACCATTTAAATTAGTTCCCTAATACAAGGGTTTTCAGAGGAAACCAACAACCTCTAAGGCAGCAAGGGAGAGATTTTTCCATCACTACCACTGAAGTGAACCCCAAAAATGATGTGGTGATAGGTACACTAGTTATTCAATTAAGAATAGCAAACTTACTTTTTGATTCTAGTTCTATACATTATTTTATATCCCAAAAGTTTTTCAGAACAATCCCAACACCACCAAAAATAATGGAGGTAAAGATGTTGATGAGAATGGGAAATGGGGAAATCATTTCATCCCATGAATATAACTCCTACCCTATCATAATTTGTGGATTGAACTTCCCAACGAACCTCATCATACTCCCTCTAGTGGAATTTGATGCGATTCTCGGCATGGATTGGCTATCCAGGTTTGGAGCCTACATAAATTCAAGTGAGAGGGAAATAACTCTTCATATAGATAATCGACCCCCGATTCTATACAAGTGCAAGGAGGAAGATGAATCTTCTTTATAACCATTGTCTCAAGTGTGGATATTATTACCCTATGATCATGCATATATAGCTCATATTATAGAGTCTAAAGAACAAACCATCCTTTAAGACATTCCTATTGTGAGGGAATTTGCTGAAGTGTTTCCTGAGGAATTGCCTGGTCTTCCTCCTAGAAAAGATATTGAATTCTCAATTGACCTTATACCTAGGGCATTGACAATATCTAAGACTCCATATTGAATTGTTGTTGTGGAGCTTTAGGAGATGAATAAACAACAATATGAGAATATGGGTAAAGGTTCTATATGCCCAAGTGCTTCACCATGGGGTGAAAAAGTCCTCTTCTTCAAGAAGAAGGATGTGTCAATGCGCCTTTACATCAATTATCGTGAGCTCAACAAAATCACAATAAAAACTAGTATCCTTTTCCTCACATTGATGACATGTTCAATCAGCTATGTGGAGCACAATACTTCCCCAAGTTATATTTTCAGTCGGGATATGATCATGTAAGGGCCAAGACTGATTTTTGTACAAGATATGGGAACTATGAATTCATAATAATGACTTTCAGACTCACTAATGCTCAAAAAATCTTCATAGACATGATGAATAGATTCTTTAGAGATTAACTTGACCAATTTATGGTAATTTATATAGATTATTTTCTAATATACTCCAAAACCAAGGAGGATCAGGAGGAGTATCTATAAACTATATTAGAGACCTTGCAAAAGAAGAAGCTCTATGCAATGTACAAAAAGTGTGAGTTTTGGTTCAAGGGGGTCTCATTCTTGGGTCATATCATCACAAACAATGGGATATCAGTGGATCCCTCCAATATATCTACAATTCAGGGATGGACGATGCCAACATCAGTAATTGATATCCATAGTTTCTTGGGGTTAGTTGGATATTAGTGCCGATTTGTGAAAAATTTCTCATGATTTTCCAACCCTCTTACCAAGATAACGCAGAAGGGAGTAATGTTTTCTTATAGTGTTGGATGCAAATAGAGCTTCAAGAAGTTGAAAATTAGGCTTATCACTGCTCCCTTACTCACATTACCCCTGAGTGGAGGAATTTTTATAATATTTTGTGAGGCTTTGAAGAAGGGCCGAGGTTTTGTGTCGATGCAAAATGATAAAGTGATAGCCTATGCCCCAAGGAAGCTGAAAATACATGAGAAAAACTATCCCACCAATGATCTAGAGTTGGCAGCTATGATCATTGCCTTAAAAATATAGCGAGATTATCTCTATGGGGAGAAGTGTGAGATATATACTGATCACAAGATCCTCAAATATATATTGACACAAAAATAGATTAACATACACCAAAGAAGATGGATACTACTCATCAAGGATTATGACTTCTCAATCCACTACCATCCCAGTAAGGCAATCAAGGTGGCAGATGCTCTATGTTGAAAGGATCCTACATATATATTAATGATGAGAGTCGAAATGGATCCAATCTTCTTTAATTTTTAGAGGATGAACATGGGAATAATTAAGGGAGAAACATACTCAATCCTTGGTCAAATGATTGCTCAACCTCCCCTCATAGAGAAAATAAAGGATGCTCAAAGAAAGGATGTGGAAATTCTGAAAAGCGCGGAAGATATTAGAAATGGGAAATCCTCAGAGTTTGTGGTCCACAAGGATAGAATTGTGAGATTTGGTTCATGATTATGTGTACCATCTAATCTAGAAATAATGAAAGTCTTTTTAATGATGCACATAGCTCAACCTTCTCTATTCACCTAGGGATCACAACGATGTATCAAGATCTCTAAGAAAACTTTTGGTTGTACAATATGTAAAGGGAGACTGCTGAAAATACATCAGGGTGCCTGGTATTTTAGAATGTGAAGTCTAAGAGGAAAAAGTCTAAGGGGATGTTGCAACCACTACCCATACCAACATGGAAGTGGGACAACATTACCATTTAATGTTTCACTGGACTTCCAAGGAAATCCAGATGAAACAATGTTGAATGGGTCACTATGGATCATCATACGAAGAAAACTCACATTTTCGAGATTCGAGCGGACTTATAATTGGATTAAATTTCAAGGATTTTGATCAGAGAAGTGGTAAGGATGCCTAGAGTACCACTATCTATTGTATCAGACCCTAATCATATATTCACCTCAATGCTCTGGAAAAGTCTCCTACATGATCTAAGCACCAAACTGAACTTTAGTATGGCCTATCATCATCAAACTGATGTCTAATCTGAACAACTTATTCATAAACTGGAAGATATCTTAATATCATGTTCTATGGACTTCAAAGAAGTATGAGACCAACATCTTCCACTGGTTGAATTCCCCTAAAAAAGAGTTTCTACATGAGCATCTGAAAGGCTCCATATGAAGACATTTATGGGAAAAGGTGTAGAACAATAGCATGTTGGGATAAAGTTGGTGAGCATAAGCTACTAGGACATAAAATGGTCGAAGAAATGGTGGAGAAGGTGAAATCCATTCATCAACATATAAAGGCTGCCCAAAGTTGACAGAAGAGTTATGCAGATAACTGCTGATGAGATATTTGTTCAAAGTTGGAGTCATGGTATTTTTATACATATCTCAATGGAAGAAGGTCATGAGGTTTAAAAAGAAAGGGAATTTAAGTCCTGGGTACATCGGTCCCTTCGATATTCTTGATCGTGTCATGGCTGTGGCCTATCAACTAGCACTTCCACCTACTATGTACAACGTTCATGATGTCTTTCATGTATCCCTCTTAAGGAAGTACATAGGAGACCATTCACATGTACTCCCTTCAGAGGTAGTATAGTTAGAGGATGATATTTCTTATGAGGAGAAACTAGTGAAGATCTTAAATCATAGATACACAGTTCTACAAAATAAAACAATACCCCTCGTCAAGGTGTTGTGAAAAAACCACAAGTTTGAAGAACCGACAAGGGAATCTGAAGAAGTGATGAAGAAGAGTTTCTGACATTTGTTTTAGTGTGGGAAAAGGAAATTTTGGGGGTGAAATTTCTTAAGGGGGGAATATTGTAACGACTTAAACTTCTATTAGTGAAAAATTACTCTTGATATAATTAATGTTATTGTTATCTGAAATGGTTATATATAATATGGACTTCTTTGGTTTTATGATTTTGGAATTTTAAAATACCATTAATAATTGTGACCATTGATAATATTGTCGTTGAATAGTGATCACATGATTAGTATAAATATAGGGATTTAACAAATCAAATTTACCAAGAAAAAGGAACTGATGACCTCATCCTGTAGACTTTCCCCATACGAAGCTAGTTTGTTGGAGCATGGAAAGGAGGTGGCATCGTTGGGCTTCACTCATGACCAAGCCCAAGACGAGCTTCAATACATTAATCTTGAGCGGAACCACCTATGGGAGAAGTGGAAGTTGATAGAGACTACAACTAGAGCGATGTTATCCGAGCCACACCAAAAGTCGATCACCACCACACAACCTACCCTATGGTCTTATGCGGGTGTTTTACAAGGTTATGTAATAAGACCCCAGAACTATGATTATGTACATTATTTTTTTGTATTGAATAAAGAATATACCTTCATTTTATTGTTGTTAATTTGTAGATAGATTTTAAAGCACAAATAGTATTTTCAATTAATATTAAACTAAGAAATATATTTTGATGAATTAATGGATTTTTGAATAAAATAAAATTCTAATAAATTATTATAATTATTAATAAATTATTTTTTATTAAATATAAATGATCGTATAATTTTATGAATGCAATTGTAATTTTTATTACGATTTGAAAACTGTTTGTGTCATAACCCATGTTTTTTCGATAAATGTCAATTTTTATTTTAAAAGTGAAAATTCACATATTTAGAAAATGATTTAGAAAAAATGAATATTATTTTTGGAATCAGGATGTCGAAATTATCCAACAGTTAATTTTTCATTATTTTATGAGACAGTTGAATTTTTGTGTAAATATTAAATACCATTTAATTATATAATGTGTTTTATGGCATCATAATGACCCAATAGTGATATAATAAAATACTATAGACAATATGTTCTTGAAATACATGTTTTTACATTAAAATAATTTGATTTTAGGATTGTTTAATTTATTTTACAAAGCCTTAGTGGACCCACCAAGACTTATAAAACATTTTAGCTTTTTAAATGGATTTCTTGGAGAGTGTGACTCACCTCCACATAAGTAACCCTATTATTTTGATAATTTTGGACACTGGACTTATATAATATTGTTTTCCACTGCCCTTTGGAAAAAACCATGGGCACAAACCATGGGATTCTTGGTGGTTTTGATTAGTTTAAAATGTGGTGTCCCAAACCTATATAATATAGAATACCCTCTTCTTTCCTATATAAACCCACCCAAGATCCCACTTCCTCTAAAATCAAAGCCTTTGGAATTCATCAAAACTATGCTCTAATCTCTGTATAATCCTCCCAAGGTTCCCTAAGCTCCCAAGAAGCCTCTCTCAGGCCTCTCCAAAGCCTTTGGGATGACACTTCCACGTAAGGGATTCCTTCCTTTCTCATTTTATCAATATTTTCTAATATTGTTATGCCATTTTATTTTCAATTTTAAATGTTGGGATATGATTTTGATACTCCCCCATACGTCTCGTATTATGTTTTAATGAATATAAACCCCTTTATCTCTCATTAATGCCTCCCAAGTACACATGTTACCATGCCGAAATTCCGTAAGAAATTTCTCTCTTCTCATTTATATTTAAGAAATTATTTTTTATTATGAATCTAAATTCCATTAAATTTGTTGGGAAATATATCTATATGACCCCCGTACTATCCATTTAATATAAATATGATGATACACCCCTTTCTCTATCATTAACCATTTTTATCAATTCTTATGTCACGCCGTTATACTGTCAAAACTACACCGTGTTTTTCCAAGACAAAGTCATTGTGTTGTGAATACAGTGCCCATTTCACTATCAAGGGTATTCACCTTTATGCTTATTTACTTATTGATTATAGAGTTCCATGTATTAATTCAAAATTCATTTATCATAGAATAAATGATGATTAATCCATTATTTAATGATCCATGAGGCACACTTATGCATTAAATGAAATGATTAGAAGGGTTCTCCCTGATAGCGCTCCAATGCATTGGGTAAAGTATAATATCATGATACTTTATGTGAAATAAGTGTCTAATAATGCCAATTAAAGTGAAATTAGGTTTTACTCATGCTTCATGTGTAATGAGGGTTTTTTGATACTGCATGTGCAATGAGCCTTGGCTCATGCTTATTCCATGTTAAGTGTTGTTTTCACATTCCCATGTTATGATAATCATGAAATACCATGCCTTTATGTTCATGTTATTGTATGATCTATTGATATTCCTAATTCTTAATTAACATGTATTTTATTCTTCATGTTATTCCTTGTTTACTCTCTTACTGGACTTTATAGCTCACCCTTTTCTTAGGCATGTCCTCAGGTTATCCCATGCAATTATATGTATGAGGGAATGTATTGGTCATGTAAAGGAAGTTTTCAATAATGATGTTGTGTGTTTTATGTTCTACGTTGTTATGTAGTTTTCCTACATCTCAAAAACACCAAACCTTTCAATCTTTTATGTTGTATCAAGTGAATTTTATGTAATAAATTAGGTTTAATTGTGTAATAAAACGTAGGGTTGTCATAGTTGGTATCAAAGGGAGGTTTAGTTTTTTTGGGATTAGTATTCGAAAACCCTAGTGAAGCCTTATAGACTAAAATAAGTATAATAAAAAAAATCCCTATATTTGGGGGAGTATTGAGTAAGTGGTTTATCAAGAAAATACATCCCTTCCTGGATATGATCAGGTAGAGGCGGCTCTGGGACAGATGTACCGAGGAGTGAAAACTCTGACAAGGAGTTTCAGGCTTAACCTGGGGTATCCTGGTACACAATAATGGCACCGGTGGCACTCTTGTTTATGACTCTCTTGGGGATATTCTTTGGTAAATTAACAAGTTTAGTATAAACCTTTATTAAGGGAATTAAAAAACACATCTAAGGATACATGTTAGAAAGTAGATCATGGATAACATAGATTGAAACTTAAAGATTCAAAAGTTAAGGAAATTAAAGTAATTTATAAGTCATCCTTTTTGGTATTTGTATTACCCTTTATGTGTTACCCCTAAATTTACTTTTATTCCAACCAATGGCCAGTAATAGGAGGACTCAGGCTGACAACCGATGCGAAGATCAATGTGATGATTGTTCTAATGAGATTCTCAATCTGATAGAAGTAGGAATCATGAACTTATTCACGATACTCTCTCAGTTAACTAAATATTTGAATAGAAACATGGGTTAAGAGGAAATTTCAACCCCCCCCCCCCCCATGAAAGAACAAATTGCTCTTGAGAACTTCATGAAACAAAGGACTCATACTTTTAATGAATTATATAATCCCTCAATCACTGAACAGTGGATCAACTCCATTGAAAAGATATTCTTTATCATTTAATGTTCCGAAAAAGAGAAGGTTCTTCTGGCTTCTTATCATATAGAGGGAAAAGTTTATCAATGGTGGACATTGACCAAAACTTCGAAGCCTGAGGAGGAGATCGAGGTGTTGGAATGAAATGATTTCTAGAAAATGGTTTTCAATAAATATTTTCCTCACACCCTCCGGCTTAAGATAGAAAGGGACTTCCTTGACCTCAAGAGAAAAGATGACAAATCCATTAGATCTTAAGAGGGAAACATCACAAGGTTTGCACGATATGCCTCCATCTTTGGTGTTACCACCGAATTCAAGATTAAACAATTCTGTGGTGGGATGAAACCTAGCTTGCAGAAAGGCCTAGTGATCAATGGCTTCAACAGCTTTGTGGAAATTGTCTGATGTGCCCTCAAAGTCGAAATAAAGGTCATCAAATTTAAGGGGCGTCATAAGTATAATAAGAATAATGTGGACTTTAATTATTATAGTCTGATGGATAAATCCAATAGTTCTAGGAAAATAAAACACCCCATATTCCAAGGGTGTGGAATGAATCACCTAAAAAATTTTCATAATGGGATGAAGAAATTCTTTAGGTGTGGAAGAGAAGGGAACATAGCTGTTAACTGCCGACAAGAAAAACCCACTACTATGACATAGGAGAGGAATGATCCATTTTACTCTCAACTCATTGTTCATTGATTCATCTACAAAGAACCAGGGCACCTTGGAAATTAGTGCCCTAAGCCAAGTGTTTTCAGAGGAAACCAAAAACATCCAAGGCAACAAGGGTGATATTTTTCCATCACTACAACTGAAGTGAACCCCAAAAACGAAGTGGTGATAGGTACGCTAGTTATTCATTCCAGAATAGCGAACATAATTTTTGATTCTGGATCTACACATTCTTTTAAATCAAAAAAGTTTGGTAGAACAATCCAATCACAACCACAAATCATGGAGGTAAAGATTTTGGTCAGTACAACAAATGGTGAAATCATTTAATCCCATGAATATAATTCCCCCCTTATCGTAATTATTGGATTGAACTTCCCGGCGAACCTCATCATACTCCCTCAGGTGGAATTTGATGCAATTATCAGCATGTATTGGATTTCCATATATAGAGAAAACATAAATTTCCATGAGAGGGAAATCACTCTCCATAAGGAGAATCGACCCCCGATTCTATAGAAGTCCAAGGATGAAGATGAATATTATTTAGCACTATCATCTAAAGAGTGGATATTACTACCCTATGAGGATGCGTATTTAGCTCAGATGATTGAGTCTAAGGAGGAAATCATCTTTGAATACATGCCTATTATGAGGGAATTTTCTGAAGCGTTTCCCGAGTTATTGTCTAGTCTTCCACCTAAAAGAGATGTTGTATTCTATATTGACCTTATACATGGGACATTTCCAATATCCAAGACTCCCTATAGAATGACTATTTTGGAGATTGAGGAGCTTGATAAACAACTACCGAAGATTCTAGATAAAGGGTTTATATGACCAAGTGGTTCACCATGAGGTGAAGTAGTCCTGTTCTTCAAGAAGAAGGATGGGTTAATGCACCTTTTCATCGATTATCATGAGCTCAGAAAAATCATGATAAAGAACAAGTATCCTCGACCTCGAATTGATGACTTGTCCGATCAGCTGCGTGGAGCACAATACTTCTCCATGGTAGATTTGTAGTTGGGATATTATCATGTAAGGGTGAAGAAGGGATATATCTCCAAGACTGCTTTTCGTACAAGATATGGGCACTATTAATTCAATATAATGACTTTCAAACTCACCAATGCTCCATAAATATTCATGGAATTGATGAATAGAGTCATTATGGATTACCTTGAACAATTAGTGGTATTCTTTTTAGATGATATTCTAAGATACTCAAAACCAAGGAGGATCATGAGGATCGTCTTAGAACTGTACTAGATATCATGCAGAAGGAGAAGCTCAATCCAAGTACAAAGTGTGAGTTTTGGTTGAAGGAGGTATCATTCTAGGGTCATATCTTCACAAGAAATGGGATATCAGTGGATACTTCCAAGACCAATACAATTGAGGGATTGAGAAGACCAACATCAGTAATGGATATCCATTGATTCTTTAGGTTAACTGGATATTGTCACCGATTTGTGAGAAATTTCTCATGATTGTGCAACCCTCCTAATAAGCTAACTCAGAAGGGAGTAAAGTTTTCTAGGAGTGATGAGTGTGAAGAGTGCTTCAAGGAGTTGAAAAGGATTCTTATCATAATGACCATTTTTATATTACCAACAAGTGGAGAAATTTTTGTGGTATTTAGTGTTGCTTTGAAGAAGGGCCTAGGTTGTGTGTTTATGCAGAATGATAAAGTGATAGCCTACACCTCAAGGCAGCTAAAAATCCATGAGAAAAAATGTCACATGCATGATCTGGAGTTTTTGGTTGTGGTCTTTGCGTTGAAAATATGGTGGCATTATCTCTATGGGGAGAAGTGTGAGATATATACTGATCACAAGAGCCTCAAATATATATTCAAAAAAAAGAGAATAATATGTTCCAAAGAAGGTGAATAGAACTCATCAAGGATTATGACTACTTAATCCACTACCATTCCGATAAGGAAAACAAAGCGGCTGATGATCTAAGTAGAAAGGATCTTGCACCTTTATGAATGATGCAAATTGAAAAGGATCCAATCTTATTGGATTTTTAGTGGATGGACATGGGAATCATTAAGGGAGGAATATAATAAAACCTTTCTCAAACGATTTCTCAACATTCTCTAATGGATAAAATAAAGATGATAAAATAAAGGATGTGGAAATTACGAAAAGGGTGGAAGCTATTAGAAATGGGAAAACCTCAGAGTTCACGGTCGACAAGGATGGAATTGTGATATTTGGGTCAAAATTATGTGTACTATCTGATCCAGATATAAAGAAGGAGCTTATGAATGATGCACATAGCCCAACCTTCTCTATTCACCTAGGGAGAACAAAGATGTATCGAGATCTCTGAGAAAACTTTTAGCGGGACAATATGAAAAGGGAGATTGCTGAATATACATCAATGTGCCTAGTATGTCAGCAAGTGAACACTGAGAGGAACAAGTATAAGGAGATGATGCAACCACTATCCATACCAACATATAAGTGTGAAATTATTACCATGGACTTTGTCAATGGACATCCAAGGACATCCAGAGGAAACAATGATGTATGGGTTGTTGTGGATCGTCTTACAAAGAAAACCCTCTTTATTGTGATTCTAGAGGACTTCTTCATAGGATCAAGATCACTGATTTAAATCAAAGAGGTGGTTAGGTTGCATGTAGTACTACTATCTATTATATCGGATCTTGATCCTAGATTCACCTTGAAGTTATGGAATAGTCTCCAACATGATCTAAGAACAGAACTGAACATCAGTACGACCTATCATCCTCAAACTGATGGCCAATCAGAATGAAATATTTATACATTGGAAGATATGTTAATATCATGTTCTATGGACTTAAAAGGAGGATTAGACCAACATCTTCCATTGGTTGAATTCTCTTACAATAAAAGTTTCAACTCGATCATTTGAATGGCACCATATGAAGCCCTTTATGGGAAACGGTACAGAACACCGGTGTGTTGGGATGAAGTCAGTGAGAATAAGCTACTAAGAACTAAAATGGTTGATGAAATGGTGGAGAAGGTGGAAAACGTTCAACAACATATCATGGTAGCCCAAAGTTGATAGAAGAGTTATGAGGATAATAGTCAATGAGGCCTTGAGTTCAAAGTTGGAGACATGGTATGTCTACACATTTATTCATGGTATAAGGTCTTGAGGTTTGGAAAGAAATGGAAGTTAATTCCTAGGTATATTAGCCCCTTTGAGATTCTTGATCGTGTCGAGGCTGTGGCCAATCGACTAGCCCTTCCACCTGCCGTTGACAAAGTACATGATTTATTTCCTATATCCCTCTTAAAGAAGTACATACCAGACCCTTCACATGTACTCTCTTCAGAGGTAGTATAGTTAGAGGATGATCTTTCTTACATGGAGCAACCGGTGAATATCATAGATGGTAGAGAAAAAGTTCTGTGAAATAAGACAATGACCCTTATCAATGTGTTGTGGAAAAACCTCATGTTTGAAGATGAGATGTGGGAATAAGAAGAAGTGCTGAAGCAGAGTTACCCACATCTATTTTTTTGTGGTAAAAGGATATTTTTAGCGAGAAATTTCTTAAGGGAGAAGATTTTAACGACCCAAACTTCTATCAATGGAAAGTTCCTCTTGATCTAGTTAAATTTATTATTATGTGAAATGGTTATATGACATATGAAATTATTTGGTTTTATGATTTTGGATTTTTAAAATACTATTAAGAATTGTGACCATTACTAATATTGGCAATGAATAGTGATCACATGATTAGTATAAATATAGGGCTTTAACAAACCCAATTTACTTAGACAAAGGAACAGATGGATTAATCTTGTAGACTTGTCCCGCATGAAGCCCATTTTTCTGAGCTTGGAAAGGAGGAGGAATCATTGAGATTTGATCTTGACCAAGCCCAAACTGATCTTGAATACGTTGAGCTTGAGCAGAACCGCCTACGGGAGAAGTTGAAGTTGATAGAGATTACCACTTGAGAGATGTTATCTGAGCCACCCCAAGAGTCCATCACCATCGTACACCTTACCCTAAGGTCCTATGTGGGTGTTTTAAGAGTTTATGTAACAAGACCATAAAACTAGAATTATTTACATTATTATTTTTATACATTAACGAATATACCTTTATTTTATTATTGTTACTTTGTAGATATTTTTTAAAGTGTAGATAATATTTTTAGTTAATATTCAACTTAAAAATCTATTTTGATGAATTAATGGATTTTTAAATAAAATAATATTTTAATAAATTAATAATAATAATATTAAATTATTTTCTATTAAATATAAGTGATCTTATTATTTTATGAATGCAATTCTAATTTTTAGTAAGGTTTGAATGCTGTTTTTGTCAAAACCCATATTTTTTTTGATAAATGTACGTTTTTATTATAAAACTGAAAATTCACATATTTATAAAATTATTAGATAAAATGAATATTATTTTTTGAATCAGGATGACTAAATTATTCAATAGTGAATTCATCATAATTTTTCGAGACAGTCAAATTTTTGGGTAAAAAATAAATACCGTTTATTTATATAAGGTGTTTTATGACATCATAATGAAACAATAGTGATGTAATTAAATACTATAAGCATTATTTTGGGAAAATATATGTTTTATAATTAAAATAATTTGATTTTTGGTTTGTTTGATTTATTTTACAAAGACTTAGTGGACCCTCCCAAATATATAAAACATTTTTTCTTTTTAAATTGATTTCTATGAGAGTGTGACTCACCTCCTTATACGATACCCTATTATTTTAAGAATTTATACCTTTGGACATATATAATATTGTTTTCCACTCCCCTTTTGGGAAAAGAGGGGCAAAAACCACGGAATGGTTCATGGTTTTGATTAGTTTATTGTTTGGTGTCCCAAACCTAGATAATAAAGAATTCCCTATCCTTTCTTATATAAACCCACCCAAGATCCCACTTCATATTCCCTCAAATACTCTGTATTTCATTAAACTTCTTCTATAATCTCTCTATAATTCTCCTAAATTTCCCCAATATCCCAAGAATCCTCTATCAAGCCTCTCCCAAGCCTTTGGGATCACACTTCCAAGTAAGGGATCCCTTCCTTTCTCATTTTAAAAATGTTTCTTAATATTGTTATACCATTTTATTTTCAATTGTAAATGTTGGGGTATAATTTTGAACCTCACCCATACTACCCTATTTATGTTTGTATGATCATAGACCCCTTTATCTCTCATTAATGTCTCCCATGTACACCTGTTACTATGGAGAAATTCCTTATGGAATTTTTCTTTTCTCATTTACACACAAGAAATGTTTTTGTATTATGAATCTAAATTCAATTAATTTTTTTGGGAAATGTATCTATATAAACCCTTACATTAAATTTCATTTAAATATTATGATACACCAATTTCCATCTCATCAACCATTTTTATGAATTCTTATGTCATGTCGTTATACTTCCAAAATTGTACAGTGTTTTTCCAACCCAAACTCATTGTGTAGTGAATACCATGCCCATTTCTATATAATGGTTATTAACCTTTATGAACATTTAATTAATGATTACAGAGTCTCATGTATGAATCAAACATTCATTTATCATGGAAGAAATGATTATGAGTCCATTTTTTAGGATCCATGTGGAACACTTATGCATGAAATGAAATGATTAAGAAGGGTGCACCCAGATAGTGCTCCAATGCACTGAGTAAAGTATAGTATCATGATACTTCATGTAAAATGAGTGTTGAATAATTATAATTTAAGTGCAATGAGGGTTTAATCATGCTTCATGTGAAATGAGGTTTTACTCATGCTTCATGTGTAATGATCCTTGGGTCATGATAATTCTATTTTTTGTGTTGTTTCCACATTACCATGTTATGATAATCATGCCATATCATGCCTTTTATGTTCACATTATTTTATGCTCCATTGATATAACTATTGCCTAAATTGTATTGTATTATTCATGTTATTCCTTCTTCACTCCTTTAATGGGATTTATAGCTCACACATTTCTTATCCATGTCTTCAGGTTATCCCATACAATGCTATGTATAAAGGAATGTAGTGGTCGTGTAATTGATATTTTAAATAAATATGTTGTCTTTTATGTTTTAAGATGTTATGTAATGTTCCTAAGCCCCAAATACACTAGAACACTCGATCATATATGTTTTATCATGTGATTTTTTTAATAAATTAGTTTTAAGTGTGTATTCAAAATCAGGTTTGTTATAACTTCATAATATATAGATAATTTTAAGATAATGGGAATCAAATCATTAAAGGATCATTTTTGAAAACATTTTTCATTCATCATGGTAAAATTCATGGTTATGAGCCCATTTTTAAAACGCAACATTTTATTAGATAAATTAAAAGAATAACTTACATTAAAATAATTTTGGTTCCAATAATATTTTCCCCTAACATAAAGAAATAACATTCTCCAAAATGGAACGTGTTGGAAATATGATATTCTATAATAAATTATACAAATAAATGAATGGATTGTGAGTTTCGAAGTCCCCTACCTTTACACTTGATTTATAATAAATTATTTAAACTCTTATATAATAATGATAAAAATATTAATTATTAATTTCAGAACATAATTATTATATATTTCTATTTATACTATTTAGTTACAATTATTATCTTCACGTATTATATTTTTGTGATATCTTTTCAACATTGGTTGTGAATAATATTAACTATTTTTAACTAGGTCCATAAAAGTGATGTTGATGTTATTTTTTTAAAATATTATCATTTAAAAACCATAAAAGGTTCTATAATTTAATTTTATATAAATAATTATTTTGTTATAATACCATTAACTGGGATTTTAAGTCGTGTTTAGTGAAAATGAAAATGGTCATGAAGTAGTTTTGGGTTATTTATTGATATTGATGTATTAATTCTAAAGGGAAGACAATTTTTGGATATCAAAAATGAAACATATTAATGATAAATATTAATTATATATATATATATTATATATACTCATCCCTGATAAAGAAACCATCCATATTTGGAAGTGAAGGAAAAAAAACATTTATTAAAAGTGGCGGTAGGCCACCCAACACACGATTATTATTATTGTTACACAAAAGATGAAATGGTAGAAGGTGGGTAATAAGTAATAATTTTATAATAATATATAAATTATATAAATAATACTTATTCTATGATACTATAATTAATACCATCCGTGTGTTGTTTCCTTGTAGAATCAAAAGCAATGCTTCACGGTCGCAGTAATCTACACATATGTACTAACAAATATTCTTGTTTTTTATTATATGGAAAATAATAAATAATTTTTACACCATTATTATAATAAATTCTAAACACAGTCATAAATATGATTTTATTATTATAATATGGATATGGATGGTTTAGAAGGGAAAGGATAAGAATGAAATGTTAAAATAGATGTGATACCTACATTGATACCCTAAACATCATCTTGATGAAGGCCTGATATTTGAGGGAAAAGATAATATTGGGTCATAAGGGACACTATAGAATGTAAATAACTTTAATGAGAGGAAATTTGGGTATGGTATCAAGGTAATTTATAAATATTATTAGATTATTTAAAGGGTGGAGTTAATCCCCTGTTTATATGTGAGGAAGTGGGACTTTTCCATAGAAAAGAATAATAAGGGGTAATAATGGAAACACATGAAATTTAGGTGAGTTAGGTGAGGGGAAGTTGGTAAAACTTGTATTTAGTACCTTAAAATCTAAAAAATATTTTCTATAAGGTCTAAAGTTCATGTTAATTTAGGAAAATTTGATCCACTTTAGATTAGTCATTTAAACACTTATTACTCTTAATTGAATATTAATCATATATATGATTTTATTAATAAAAATATATGTAGAAATGTATTCAAAAATTTCACCCTTATGTATCTGATTTTAGGATCCATTTACCAAAATTCAATTTCTAAATAGAGGAAAATTAAATATTAAATTAATATATATAATGTGTTGAAAATACCATTTTTCTTGAGAAAAATCATTTTAATCATTAAGGGTTCATAATATTATTTTACATTTATTATCCTTTAAATGAGTATTAATTCATTTATATACATGTTTACAAAGCATACTAGTGTTTTAATTTAAAATTTATTGATTAAATTTTAAAAATAAACAATATTTAGAAAAGTATTATTCCTTAAAAACAATCATTTCACCATGGTAACTAATATTTTACAAAGGTAGATAAATCATTATGATAAAAAATAAAATGGCCATAATTTGATAATCTGAACTCAAGGATTTAAAATTTTAAATACATTTCATTTTATTTAATTGATAAAAACTAATTTCAAAATAATAATGTAACTATTTTAAATAATATTTGGGAATACCTTATTTATGTTTTTAAATATAAAATACAGTTTCATAAATCAAACATTATATTTTCAAACATATAAGGTTACTCAAAAGATATATATTTGGACAAGAAAAATATGTCCTTAGTTTTATAAAAGCCATGTTATTCTCAAAAACGTTTCTTTTAAACTATTCATATACAATTTTACTAATATATAAAAATATAAAAATTTATCTTAAGCTAATATTAAAATGATCAATCCAAAAATGATGTTAATTTTTTCCAATTCAAATCCTGAAATTTATAAATTCAATTTTAATATAAAATAAAAAAATGTCTTTAATATTTGTTTTTATAAGGAATCCTTTTTAGGTATTTTGAATATTCTTATAAAATTTTTGCTAATAATAAATATATTAAACAAGAAAAATATCTTTTTTATAAATTACATTTTATACATAAAATTATATTTTATTTGTTTTATAGTTATAGTAATTTATATTGATGCTTCAGGTTAATTTTATTTTTTATACTTATATATATATAAATTCATTTATATATTATTTATAATTATATTACCATTTTTTATATATTTTAATTATACATGAACCATATGATGGTCAATATTTGTTTGGTTTTTTTTGCATGTGTAGAAAACCATAGAACACAATATTAATTTAGGGAGAAAACTCAGGTTGTTACATTCTACCACCCTTAAATAAATTTTATCCTCACAATTGAATTATTCTTTACATTTAGGAATAAATAAATGTGGTGAAAATATTGACATGCCTCAAGATATGATCCACAATTTAAGTATTGTTTCCACGAATCAAAAGGTGCATCACTTTAAATTCAATAAGGTCCCACACTCCTTATAAACTGAATGGTAGAATCACTTTTCACTATCCACTACACAAAATTTATAACAATAATAGGTATAGCTGGCACAAAACCTATCAAAAAAACATAAAATAAGTAATGAACCCTAAATGGCCTGACATAATGCATGGTATGTGAATTCTAGAAAGTGCGTAAAACAATGCATGAGATGGAATGCCCTCATATAATCTGCCTTCAACCAAATAGAACCCAAAATCATATCACTGTTAACATCACAATACAAGCGTGTCACATAGTGGTGGATTCAAATAAACTATAATAGTAAAAATCCATAAAACATTAATTTAATGCGTGGAATTTGTTTTCCTATACATGGGTTAGATATGCCATAGAACAATTCATTACCAAACTCCATTTCCTTCCTTTCCCTATCTATTATCCTCAAATAGTAAATCAAACTATAAAATAACACTCTAATACCAGTTTCTAATGTACTAAACATGAAAAACACCCAATAGTGTCCCAAGTCCGATTAGTCACATGGCCTCAAGCGCATCTCCCCAAATACCATAGGTTGATTTATATTAGTGAGGGACAATGTTTATTAGTGGGGATACTATTCCCTCATCACTAGAGTGAAACAAAGTGGAATTTAAATATCATTCAAATAGAGGAAGTAGTAAAAAACCATACAATGGATACATAAATATGACCAAAATATATATTCAACTCATCCGAAAGGAATCTCATATGTGAAATGATAATGATAAATGTCTCTAAAAAGTGGCCAAAATAGGTACAAGGCTGTACAATACAATACATGTATCAAAACACAAAAATACTAAAAAGTGATATCTTTTAATACCATCAGGAACTTCAGCTTGATCTTATGCTCCCATCCTCCCATGGATGTCACAAAATCAACTCTCTAATCATTGGTGATTTCCCCTGTCTCTACCTACTTCCAAATAGTCTATTTGTGTACCCAACAATGGCCTGAATAGTGTATCACATAATATTCCAGTATTAAAACATCCAATGACCTATACAAATATAGGCTATGAAATATAACAAGCCAATTAGTGTGCAAGTAAATTAGTTAAGAAGTAAAAAATATTAAGTGCCCATGGAAAGTCCACAACTAAGTAATTAATACTGAGTATCCTCTCAAGGATCCCTACAAAAGAATTATCAAGAACCCAAGAAGGTAGATATAAGAAAAAAGGAGTAAGCACTCTAACCACTACATATAATACAAATAACCACAAAAACCATGAACATTCCATAAAATCAAGAGTTAGAACATTCCTCTGTCGATCTTCATAACCAAACACGTCATATTTACAATGAGCATGCCATATTCTAAAAGTGTCGGACCATGACAGGCCAGATGCATGGTGTATATGTCAATGGAATCCTTATCGAGTCCCAAGATAATATCAATTGAAATTCGGTTAGGTAATGATTGGATTCCTAGGCGCATGTCATTCACAACATTTCTAACACAAGTCAAAGAAATCCAGATCCAGGGGGTAGTAAGTCCCAAGGTATCCCACAGAATTAAGACATAAGGAAAAAAATCTTTCCATGGTGTCCATGAACGCATTCAATATCCAAGGAAAAATATCTATGGCATATAAGGAATCGATCCCCATTTCATTCCATTTGATTATAACCTCTCGAAAAACAATTTAATATTTAATTAATCTCATGAGTATACCCACTCATATATCACATTTTCCAAACAAACCATTCAAGAAATTCAAAAAAAAACCTATGAGTCTACCCATTCATTTAACAAATTCCATTTAATCCATTTAATCAATTCAATCGTGGAATATAAAAATTACATAAGGCAAGGGGAAAGACATCTCCCAAATAAGAAATTCAGTTCCATTTAATTAATTATGGGCTTAGTTTAACTTGTAAACCATGAGAACACATCCCATGGATGGTTTAACATGGCACAGAAAAGGTGAATTCATATGGTCCATCCCATGGTTGGCCTTGGTTTCCACAAAAACCTCCAACAAGTGTCAAGGGAACCAAAGGGATTCCTTAAGAGGTCATTATTCACTTAATTCAATTAATCATTTCAATTTTGGGGAATCAACAAAAATTATAGTAGGTAGTATAATTTATGTATCCTTATAAACCCCCAAAATAATAAAAGAAATTTCTAAAACACCTACTTTAGCTTGACAGTAGATTGGTCATCCAGTATCAACTCATGATTTGACTCAGATTAGGACAAAAAATAATAATGGATGAAGAACCTGAAAATATTGAGAAACCAGTTTCCTCAAAATAGCCTTAAGGATAGGAATAAGAAAGATGAATTACTAAAAATGAATCTAGTAATCATTGATGTAGATCCAACAAGTTGTTCCATTTTTTATCAGAGTTTGGATGGTGATGATACTTCAAATCCAACTATTGTCTCCCAAGGGAGATTTTATGGTGCTATGGTTGATGTGTGGGTAGAAATAAATTAATTTTAGGTTTAAATTAGAATTTATTAAAATTTAAAATTATTAAATTACCCAAAATATCTGGGGTTGCACGGTTTGAGTTCATAGTTTTACAAACCGTGATCCAAACTTGCACAGTTAGCTATAAGAGAAGAGAACATGCATGGTTCCCTCACATTGGTTGACTAACTGTGCATAAAACATTCCAAAAGACACTATAAAAATTAAAGACATGGTTTCTTTACTATAAAACCCAAATCACATGGTTTGACTAAAACCATGAAGCATTTGTCTCCCCTAAATACATCCTCTCATGGTTTGATCAAGTCTCGCAACCTTCCCTAGAAGGTTTAATCTAACCATGATCTAGGCCATTTTAAACACTAAACATGGTTTTTAGGCTCTAAACAATCCCTTGACACCCTTGATACCTATATTACCTCCAACATAATTAATATAAGCTATATAAAAACAATAAAAGTAGAAATAAAGGGATATGCACCTCATATAAAAAATTGAGTACTGATAGTTTCAAACCTAGGACCTACTGAAGGTGGTACTCAGAGGTAATTATCTCTCTAATTTTAGTGTGGTATATCTAGGGGGAGAGAGTTATGAAATAGTGGTATAAAATGAAATTTGATGGATAATATGAAGATTAATGTTAGGAACTATAAGGTTTTTATTAGTTGGTATGGCCAGTGTGGTAGTTGGCATTGGTAGGTGACATAGGCTAGGGTTACAAGTTATGATATGTGATTTTAGGCCCCCCATGATCAATGCATAAATACTACGATATTTGAACAACTAAGTTTGGTCGACCTATTTGTACTATGGAGTCCAAGGGGTGGTACATGCATCATGATGGCTGGTATTAATTTTTAAATTGGGTGATTATTGAATGATAAAACAAAGTAAAACAGAGTAAAATAAATTTAATGAATCTTAATAAAATTCTATAAGACCAGGATTAAGATAGTATAATTTCTTTTTAGGATTGGATATAGGTAATCACCATCTTGTGGTTCAGGTAGAGGATGTTCCCCAATATGATCATATTGATCATCAAAAGGAGGACCAATTTTATGAGAAATATCAATGGTAGAGGATAGTTCATAGTTTCCAGAGGTAGGATTTAGGGTTTTATGAGGGTAGTTCCTTAGATAAGGAGACAAATATCTAGTTGTATGAGTAAGAGATCAAATTAATTTTTATCAAGACACCAAAAAAGTACGAGTCCCTTTTGGTATTTAATTATTTGAGAAGATTTGTGCGTTAGTAGTGGGTGATCTTTATAGATGAGTTGAGGGATGTATATGTTTCATGGGTTTAATTTTAGAAATATTTTATGTATATTTCCTTTAATTAACCATGAATGCACTAAAGAAGAAGGAACTTCTCACCCTTTCTCAGGGGAGTATATTAGTGTAGGATCTTGGGATTAGGTTTAAGGACTTATTGCATTTTTGTCAGACCATTGTCCAGATGAGGTGTCTCATGAGATATGTGTTGTGGAGGTTCTCTATCCTTCCATCAAGTACATATTTACTCCATTTATGTTGTTGACGTACATAGAGTTTCATCAAAAGGGTGAGGAAATCAATAGTATGCACTCATGAGGATGTTTTCAATGATATATGAGCTAGAAGGGTTCCTCTAGGAGAAGATTTTTCAGTGGATGGTTTTAGGAAGAAGGTCCTTTGAGGTCTGGACCAGCAGGGAGTTGACCTTAATAGCATCCTTTTTGACCTCCTAGGGAAATTTACTTCTAAACTTCTCTTGAGGAAATCATTCTAGTGTGATTTTTGAGTGAAATTCATGGAAATCATCAGAATAATTTCCAAGTTGTTCATTGAATTTAGTTTTATAGAGGCAGTTAGGTTAAGTGTCATCCTCATTAGTAGCTAAATGTGAGACCATTTCAATAGTAGGGGAATTAGTATTATGCTACCTCAAGAGAGGATGGAGTAGGAATAGGTTGTCCTTATGATGTTTCTTGAGTTCATGGGCCTCAACCCAAGAATTTTAATGGAGGTTATCATCAATAGAGATATAGTGGGGATGGCATGGTTAGTTTTACATAGTATAAGAACCTTTTCTAGAGGGTCCATATATCATTCAACGTATGATAATCTAGTCATAAACCCTTTTTAGTTCCTTGTTTGATTCCATAGCTTCACACTCTTTTGTTGTACCCACAATAGTCCATGTTCTAGGACTAGATGTACCGATGCTTCCCATGCCCCTGGGGTTGACTATACTGGTGAGAGGCCATACCAAATATTATAATGATGTGTTACAGGGGTGTAGATTGATGATGGATCCACATCATTCCCATTTCAATATTTTCTTTCTTCATATGATGCAGTATGATATCTTCCTCAGTATAAACTTGTTGTATTATGTGCATGTCTTTATCAACTGCATTCTTAGGAGAGTCATGTTCTCGGATGTGGATGACTAGTATGGTTTTTGTTGGAGAGTGGATTTCTCAGTTGGGTTATAGGAATGTTGATCCCCATATTTCCTTGATATCTAAGTTGTCTATGAAATTAGAGGACATAGGGATAATGGAGGATCTTAGGGTTATTAGAGAGTTTCTAGATGTTTTTACTAAAAAGGTTGTGACCTAACTTCCTCAATGTGTTCTAGAGTACACGTTAGACTTACAGTCTTCTATTTCTATGATTTCGGTGGATCCTTATCATATGAAACCTTTATATCTAAATGAATTACATATTTAGAAAGAATATCTAATGAATAAGGGTTTCATGTGGCCAAATGTGTCTCCATGGGATTATCTAGTGTTTCTTTCCAAGAAGCTAGTTGGTAGTATGAGGTTTTGTATAGTATAACATAGGCCGAATAAGAAAATGATCAAGAATTTTTAACCTATTGATATGATAAATGATATTTGAAATATTTTATTGGATTTTATTGGATTTCTAAGATCAAACTTAACTTTTAGTATCACCAGTTCTAGGTGTAGAAGGGTCATATCTTAAAGAGTTCCTTTATATATATGTATGGTCAATTTGATGTCATGGTTGTGAATTTTTGTGTAATGAACACACCATCTATTTGAATAGGGATAATAACATATATATTTTATGAATTTCTTTAATAGATTATATTTATGTTCATTGGTGATATATTGATCTAATCAAGGTCAGAGGAGGAGCATGTCGATCATCTCAGAACTATATTTTAGGTTCTTCTATTCCACAAGATCTATAAGAGGTTTTAAATGTGTATGTTTTTACATGAGAGGTGAATTCACATAGGCATGTGGTATTGGAGAAAGGGGTAGAAATAGGCTAGTCAAAGGCTGGGGTGAATTTTTCTTGGGAAGCACCTAAGAACATGGCAGTGGATCACAATTTCCTTGGTTTCATAGGCTATTATAAAGGGTTTATGATTAATATACATTTATTTGAATCCTTGATGATAGTTTTGTCTAGGAAGGACTCTAATTTTGTATAGTTGGATCAATTACATGCAATGTTTGGTAAAATGAAAGGGAAGTGGGTGAGTGCTTCAGTGCTTAAATTTCAAAAAGGAGGAATGATGTTTAAGATAATATTTGTTTATTTATATTTGGGATTGGGATTCAGGTTTATTTAGTAGAAGGCAATGATCACTTATGGGTTTATCCAGTTACATCATCCTGGATGTAACTATTCCACCCATGAAATTCATGGTGGTATAACCATTCTAGGGAGAATGTTTCAATGTTTATCGATCATTTGAGTTAGAGGTATATATTTTTTCCATGAAATATAAATATTTGGTAGTAGAGTTTGACATAGTTTCATTATCATTATTATTTTGGAACATTTTATACCTCAAGAATTTGGAATGTTTTTGCCATTTATTTCAGAATTAATTAATATAAGGATATTGTTTTGGATTTCAAGGGTGTTTAGAGAGTGGAGGAGTTGGTGGCCTTACACCTAGATGCAAGGATGGTTGATGGTAGAGGCATATTATTTCAGATTATGGTGTAGTAATTCATGATACAGTAGGTGGATGTGTCTTATTTGAGAGATTCATAGTTATAGGTGATTCATCATCATGTTGGCCATAGTGACACTCTAGAGGGATGGTCATAACCCACTGTTGTTTTAGGGGAGGCTATTTGTTTTAGTATTAATGAAAAAGGGATTCCTTGTTGAGTTTGATATATCAAATATAGAGGAGAAATTCTTATAATCTATGATATACCATGGCTTGAGGATATAGTTTTGGTGGCATGATATGAAAAGGGATTATCAAGAGTTTATAGAAAGGTTCGTAGTTTTACAATAGGTAAAGGTCAAGCATCATGTTCCCAAAAGTTTTTTATAGACATTGGTTGTTCCTAATTTTAAATGGGATGAAATATCAATGGATTTAATCATACGGTTACCTGAATATCAAGTAGGTTGTTATGAAATCTAGGTAATCATGGATCAATCGATGAAGTATGACCACTTCCTAGAAATCAGTTAGTCAGTTTGCATGGATGGTTTTTCTATGAGGTATGAGGATGTGGAGGTTTGTTTTCAAGGACATATTAGGCCCATTTTATTGAATTAGGATGAAATTTTTACCTCATGAGTCTGGAAGGGTTTGCAGGATGCTGCTGACACTCAATTCCAATTCATCACTACTTTCCATATGCATATGGATGGAAAGATGGAGCATACTACCTAGATACTAGAGGGCATGTTCTGATAAGGTTTCATGAACCGTAGATTATTGTGGGAAATGAACTTGCATTTGGCTGAGGTTACCTATAAAAATAGAAACCAATCATAAATTTTCATTAAATCATTTAAGGCTTTGTATGGGAAGTTGTTTCATTATCTATTATGGTAGACATAGGTTGGGGAGAAATTAGTTTTCAGACCTTAGTTGGAGAAAATCAGGATAGAGAAGGATTAAATTGTTTAGAAGAGGATGAAAGAATCTCAGTACAAGAAAAAGTATTCTGTGGAACACATGATAAGGCCCTCAGATTTTAAGGTTATAAGCCTTGTATTCTTGAGTGTATCCCATAAATGAGGGTCAAATATTTTTTGTAGGGGAAGTATGATTTCTCCTAGGCTCACTGGGCCCTTTAAGGTGTTGGGGAGTATCAGTGAGGTGGCATATCCATTGGAATTTCGACCATGAATGAACTAGATTCCCGAAATCTACCACATCCCTCAGCTCCATCACTATATTCATGATGAATCCCATGTTATTAACTAGGGATATTCGGATGTTTTGGATTCTCAAAGGTTTGTGGAGTTTCCAGTAGAGATCCAGGATCTTCGGGTGAAGGTTCTAGGTGGGTGAACCATTCCATTAGATCATGTGTTATGGAGACACAGTGGCCAAGAGGAGAGTACATGGGATCAAGATACACAGATGTATCCCTAATACCTATATTTTTTTTGAGTTTTCTTTCTTATATTTTGTTTTTCTTTGATTATTTGATGTTTGGATCTTGATGTTTAATAAGAGGTGATGTTACATTAATGTGTTGTTTTCTTGATGTATGATGTTTGATAAAGTTAAAACAAATGAAAAGGGGAGGAAATAATTAATAATTGAGATAAATTATATTATGACGTGATTAAACATTTTCCAAAGAGATAGAGATGTCGAGAAAATATAGTATCTCAACAAGTAGGATGGAATTCTTGGATTATTATGGTCAAGTTAGTGTGGTTTGTTGGTTTTATCTGTTATTGGTTCATTTTAATTGGAGTTTGGATGGTTTTATGGTGATGATATTGTATGAAATTTATAAATTCATGGGTAGTACTAGATGATGCAATGTTGTCCCTGATGATATTTGTGACGTGGCTAAGTGGTGATTAAATTTTTTGGGCTTTTGTGGGTGTTACATTTGTTGAGTTTGGATGGTGATTGAATTTTCAGTATGAAGAGATATTTGAGGTGTATCTCATGGGGTTGTTTTTTGAAACCATTTCATTTATTTGGTTTGGTTTTGATTCTCATTAGTGAGAATCATTTGAGAGGTAAATGATATAATGATCCATGCCTTCTCATCCTTTACATTTCACGTTTTGGCAGTTGGAGACTATTGGTGTCGCCTTAGAGGAAATCACATAGAGTTCAATGGAGGTTATAGATATATGTGTGAAATAATAGGTGGCTAACGACATATACCAGGTTCTTATCATTAATTGATATTTAATAGATTGTTTAGCAAGTTGGTTTCATGGATTTCATGAAAATTAAGATTAAGTTAATGAAACTAATTCACATTTTAAAATTAATTCACAATGTTCAAATAAAATAGGCTGAAACAGTCTAATTTTTTATTAAAACTAAAAATATCCAAATTCTGTAGGAATTTACATTGTTAATTACATTCATGATGTGAAAGGGGTGGGTTCTATGTTTCAATTCATTTTATTTATAATTTTCTACACATCAACTTATATCCCTCCCTCTATTTTTTGTGGAAAAACCTAGGTAGTTTTGGGAGATATTATAGCTCTCTTCTACCAGATTCATTATATTGGTCCCTATGGAAGAAGTTTTGTGATCGATGGATAGTTATTTTCCTTCTAGGTGGTTATAAATTTATCTTATCATTGATATCTTATGTGTGGGTGAAGTTTTTTTGGGTGTGTATGGGATGTATTTTTGTTGGTCCTTGGGTTGAATGTATATTGATCATCAATTTCCCATGTGTGGTTGTGGTTTGCAGGAACTTATTCTTATACCTGTAGTGTGGAACAGGTTTTAAAGGCTTCATTGAGGGAGGGAATCCACCATTTCTCTTTACTATTTATGATGCAGGTTCTGTTTTATTTTTTATCTTCAGGAATATTGTTTTCATTGGATTAATGAAGATATATAATTAGTTAATTAAAATAAAAGGGGGAATGGGATTTAATAACATGTTTTTACAGCTTTGATATTATACTAATATTATGAGTATAAATAATAAATGCCTCTCAAAAAATGGTTTCCATTATGTTATTTTTTTGGTATCTGGTTGTTGTGATATTGAAATATTGTTTCATGTTACTATGATATCACTCTAAATGGAAATTGGATAACCACTTACATTTTTCTAATAAATGGTTTCCCCATGATTGGGGATTATGTGATAATTCACTAAATAAAGAAATATAATGAGATAAAAAGGTCCCTTTCTAAATATGAAAATGGTATATTATGTCATTTTTATATAACCATGATGTGATGTAGTGCGGGGCTGATGTGTGTTGAGATGTTACTGTTTTGTGGGTTGGTTATGTGATGTGTTATTTTGTGACCATTCTTTGGGGTGGTGATATATTGTGTGGTTGGTATGTGGACATGTTGTGGGGTTTAAATTTTCGGTTGTTTTGAGGCCATTATATGGGGAAGTGATATCTATTCATGTTATGTGGAGGATGATATGGGAATAGTTGTTTTTTTCTAGATGCTCATGTATTGATGGAACAATTGGTTAACAATATTTTTAATGGATTGGGGTAGTTTAGTTAATGGTATGGAAATTGTTAATGAATGAATTAATATAGGGTTGTGTTATTAAATGAGTTTTTTGATAAATAATTAAAGGATTGTGATGAAAAAAAAAATGAAATTTTCCTATCTCGAAATTAAAAGTGACATTTGGATTGTGTTGGTTATGTTGATTTATTTATTTATAGGTGGTAGTGAAAGTAGGGTTTACTACGTGTTTGTATGTATCTTTTTTGGCTCTGAACCCATATATTGGTATTATGGGTGGCTATTACCTATATATTTTATATTACTTATGATTTTCTAAATGATCCCCTCCCACACTGAGCACCATGTGCTAACACATGTAAATTTATAGTGGAGTGTTTTTTCAAATATCTCAGTGATGAGGATGGATGGCTTGCTACTTGCTCTTTCCTGCTCTCTATTCCCAAATAGTAAATATGCACATAATGTGATGAACGTAGGTTAAATAGTTCACTAGGTGATGGACCATGTGTCTTCATGTGAGATGTGATGTGACCGTGCTATGGGGTGATGATATGCGATGTGACCATTCTAACCCCTGAAGATTTTTATGAAATATTTATCTTTAAATAATTTTAATTCTTTAATAGCTTCTGTTGCATACAACTATAATTTTATGAAAAACAAGAGAAATTATTAGTATAACCTATCCAAAATACTTATAGGTATTTAATTTAAAAATAATTATAAATCTCCAAATATATATGAATGTATAGGAATGTTTATAAAAAAATCACTCAATTTTAGTAAAATCACTTTATTCTTCAAAAATATATTTTCATCAATAATGAATTTCATTGATTTCATGAATGAATATTAATTTATAGAAGTGATAAAAAATGGATTTGAAAAAATTAATTTTATTTTTTGAATTCATCAAGTAAAAATTATCTTATAATTATTATTTTTATATAATTTTGTAAAAACATTTAATTTTTAGAAATAGTGAATATACTTATTTTATCAAAAATTATGTATTTATTTAAAATATTTACTAGGTAAAATTATCTTTTTTATTAAATTTGAAAATTAATTGGTCAATTTTAATTTTAAATTATCCAATTATGTTTTTATAATAATTTTATACACAAATTTAATTTAAAAAATTACATGTTTTAAAAGGGAGTTTTTTTCTGAAAAACTGGTTTTCATAGAATTTTACTAGTTTTAATTTAATTTAAATGATTAAACTTCTATATTTTGAATTATGAAACATGGATACCAAATCTATATAAAAATGTAATTTTTTTTGAATAGATCCTTTTTATTTTTACAACATGAGTAGTAACCTTGATAAATTGTTTTATGATGGTAAAGAGTAAATTGGGTAATTTTGGTTAAAAAAATGATAAAGACAATAAAACTTCTCTAACACTTGGAAAAGTTATTTGGGATGAATAAAATTTTCTCCTTAACACATAATAATTGAAATTAAGTTTTTTAACATACAATTATCCATGGAAATGACTTATATAATATTTATAACAAAGAAAGTCATGAAATGCCACTTTATTTGACATAAATATCTCGTTTGTGTCCACATGGGGAAAACATATGTTTTTAAAGAATATAAATTTGAAATTTTATCTTAATAAAAATATTTTAATGAAAAATAATAATTTTTTACCTTTTGGGTCACTTATATGAGATTATGATATTTATAATATTTAATTCAATAAAAATTTAAAGATATCACATTCATGTTTTAAATACTATATAATTTTTAATATAGGGTTACCCAAAAGATATACTATGCTATAAATATCTTTAACAAATCCATATGATTTATCCCCATCATGATATTTTATTTTTAATTTTTAGTGAATAAATAAGTATATTAAATAATTACATGATGCTAATGTGATAATTATTTTATTAACCAAAATATCTAATAAATGTTATCAAAAATATGAAAATAAATATAATTTAAATAATTAATATAATAATTTAATTTTATATACTACTATGAACTATAAGGTATATAATGAAATATTTTTTTCAATGATAAATTATTATATTGATATTTTAAAAGGTCCTTGAAATGAATAGTGTTAAGATTGACACAAATTATATTTTCTCAGAATAATATTTTATTGAAATATTTATATATCATAAACATATATAAAGAAAAAAAATAATTTTAATGTGTTATAACATGTTATAAATTATTAAATTATGATCTAATTGACAACACATTGGTAAAAATTATGACATTTTAATAATAAAACAATTGTTACCACAATTAAAATTAAAATATGTTAACTAAGGGTTAATTAAAAATATAAGGTTTAAAATAGTATGAAAACATTTATAGAATATATTGGTTGATGAGATTACAACCTTATATAATCTTATATCTAAATTCATTTTATATTTTAGTTATTTTTATAGATATGAATTTTTTTATAAATAAATTTTTTCAGAAATTCCACGAGTTTCCCTCACCTGAATTATAAAAGGGAACTTCCTCACTCAATTATAAACATTAAATTGAGCCTTCAATCTAGACCATACCCTACCCATTTATCTTCTCAACATACATATAATGATTATATAGGTTCCTGTCTTCTCAAAAGACCAACCCTTGTGTCCCTAATATGATATCTAAATGGAGTTCACCAAAAAAAGAGGTAATCATCTTTACCGACTATTTCAAGATTACATATTCTTATACTTCCCCTTGATGTGTTTTTCCCATTATAAAGTAATAAATAAAGTATAAAATGTATTATTATATATCATTAATAATATTGAATCACCATATTCAACCTTTTATCCATCCTACAAAAAATATCACCGCGTATGCATACTTAAAACATACTATAACCTCACCGTGGTGTAATCCATTTCTCATCAATACATTATTTTGATGGGTATAATGATGAAAATAATATACATACATATATATATATATATAAATTATAACATGATATTGACTCAGGAATATATATATATATATATACACATACACAATCCCCCTCTTTACCCTTTTACCATTAAGGGAATGATTCCATTGTTCATGTGTATGTATGACTTACCATCACAACAATGTGGTTTGATTCATTTTCTATGTTCATTATTCAAGAATGATTATATAAATGTATAAAATGATTAAATATTATATATATTACCTTAATATCATTTTTTAAATGATGTAACTATATCTTATTCACAATTATATGGACTTATACAACAATACCTGTATAGGAAAATGACACAGTTAAAACAAAAAAGAAGGAAAATAATAAAATATTTTGAACAAAAGGGTGATAAGATAATATAATAGGATAATATATGATGTCATAATTATGAATATGGTTCTATTGAAAATTAATATCATTATATACACCTTTATATATGAGGTTTATAAATTCACTTAGGAAATCATACATAAGGAAACAGTTATTTTCGTAGTCTAATTATTTTTTGAGGTTTTTTATACGTAAATATTTTTAGGGAATATTTATCTTAAATTCCAATGTATCTTAAAAAAATTTCCAAAATATTATTAATATTCTTATACAAATTTTCAAATCCATTTTCTCCCATGTGTGAATGTTTACATAATTTTTTTGAAGGAATATTTTTATCATTTTCCAAATGATGTACTTTGGGACTTTTCTAGAAAAAGTACGAAAGAATTTTTTTTAACATATATGGATTTAATTTATATTTTACTTTCATGATTTATTAATTCCTTGAATATTAACTCACAAGATTTTAAGGGTATTTTCATATAATATTTTTTATTTTAAAATTATGTGGAATTTAAAAAAAAAGAAAATATTTTTAAAGAAGAAATCATATATTCATCCAGAATTATTTTCCAGTGATCTCTCAAAATTATTTTCCATCTATGTCTACATCATTTGATGTTACATATTATTTACTGGGAATATTTTTCACAGATAATATCGATATTCTTACTATGGTTGGTTTATGGAAATTATGGATTGAAATTTATGAAACCCATTTCATTTCCCTAGGATATATTAGGATTTAATGATGCTTATGTAACCCATTTCATTCTGTGGGTTTTGATATAATGAATGATTTATGTTATTATGGAATACATATATATGGTTTTTATTATGTGATGGGTGGAAAATATATCTCCTTTTAATACATTGGGTAATGATTAATATCTCATGTGATATACTATAGTATAATGGGAAGTTAACCCAGTTCAATAATATAGGACTAGAAAGAAGAGTGAATCCAATTTAGTGAGGGACTTTTTCTACTATGATGGTCTTGGAATTGAGCATTAAATAATATGAAAATGATTTTCAATTATTATTTTTATGGCAAAATTTATTGTCTTATGATATATTCTAACTAATTATGTTCTCTAATTCCTTTATAATTTAGGCCCTATGAACTTATATGATTTATTCCATCACTCAATATCACTATCCCTGTTATGAAGGATAAAATTTTCAAAAGTTATTTTCTTGTTCTTATTTCCTTATCCTTATGTTATCTTCCTTGATCACCCTTAATGGGAATCTGAGCTCACCCCTTTCTTACATATCTTTTCCCTAGGATATGAAAAAAGCTATTATGTAAGATCTACAAAAAATGTGTTCCTGTTATAAAGGAATAAATAAGAGATGATGTAGATGTGTTATGAATCAATTTTTCAGGTTTATATGTTTCCAAAGAAACTAAAAATATACAGTTCTAATTTTTTTAATTTTATATAATTAATATTCTTCTATTTATATGTAATATCTATGTATGAAATGTAATGTTCTTTATAGTTGGTATAAGAGAAAGGTTTAGATTATCTATGGAAACCAAGATGAGAAAACATCTTTAAGAACTCTATAGATAAGTCTAATTATATATACAATCCTAGAGTTTTGGTGGAGCTCATAAATAATATAAGATAAAACATAACTTTTCATTCATTTAAAATTTATATTTCATTTACCATAATTATGAGGTTTTACCAATATGATTAGTGTGTCTTAGATGATGATTTTTAGTTTTATCCAATGCCTGGAACCTGAATGAACCATGTTAATACTGAATGATATGGGTAATGTAATGATTTTACTCATGTGAAACTAAATTCTATGGGATTTGGAATGTGAAATATTTTTTTCTATGCTCAAAAAATATTCTCATTCTATGAATCATATAGGACTTTCAAGTGATCATAGTAAGGAATAGAATTTTGTTGAGTCCTTCATGAGGTAGTGTCTATTGTCCTTTAATGGGTATTGTGATCCGCTAGTTGAAGAATAATGGATCAATTCCACGAAAAAGGTATTTTACATTATCCAATGTTTAGAAAATGATAATGTCATTTCGGAATTCTATCATTTGGAAGGTGATGCATATCAATGGTGGAATCTCATTAAGAATACAAGGCAATTAGATGAAATTGTATATGTGGAATGAGATGATCTAAATAACTTATTTTAAATATATTCTATCCTCTAATTATTTAACATAAGACGGAGAAGGAATTGCTTAATCTAAATGAAAAGTATGATGAACCTATTGATACCTAATTTTTTTACAAGACTTGCATGGTACACTTCTGGAATTATCATCCAATTTGAATGTAATGCCTGACTGATTCTCAAATTTATTAAAACCAAGTCTTCTAAGGGAATTAGATGTAAGGTACTTCAATATATGTGAGGAAATTGTTCTATGTTCTCTCATGTTTAAGATTAATATTGGAGTTACCCATCAATTTTATCGGTTTAATAAGAAGAGAAAAATGGAATTGAATGGAAAATTTAAAAACCATAGTTAAAAGAAGATTCTATTTCTTTTATGCACAACATTTGGAAAGAAAAATATAGGAAACCATCTTAAGGGGATTAGTAAATATTTTAATTTTTGGAAATAAGGTCATCCAGAAATTTAATACCAAGGTGATGGGAAAAATATAGCTAATAATGTGAATAGAGAAATGGCTAAATGAATTCACCACATACATTTAAATGATTCATGTGAAAGGAAAATGTAAATTATGATAACTAGTGCCCATATTTGAGGTTTGTTATTGGTGATAGATGTCAGAAAAATGTTAAGGAAAAAGATAAAAGAAAATCACATTTGATCACTATTGGTGATGTGGAGTATGATAATAAAGTGTTGAAATGTACACTTACCATCCACTCTAAAGAAGATAATTTTTTATTTGATTTTGGATCCATCCACTATATCATTTCTAAATATTTTTATAATGGTATCACCATAATACATCAATAATTAGAAGTTGAGTTAGTTGTGAAATGTACCATTGGAACAACGGTCGCATCACATGTTCATAATTATTCTCTAGATGAAGATTGTGGGAAAATGATTCCTAAAAATTTTATGGTCATTTATTTAGTTGTATTCATTTTGATTGTTGTCATGTATTATATTTTACTCTATGGATATTATATCTATTTCTATGGAAGGGAATCCACATTTCATATTCTGAATGAATCTATGATCAAATATTAAGGCAAGGATGAATATGATGTTCTAGTGGAAATTAATTCCATCATTTGAGTCTAAATTCATATAAATAATTGTTAACCATCTTAAAAGGTTTGGGAGAAACTCATTATTAAGGACACACCTATTTTATGAGAGTTGGTTGATGTATTTCTAGAATAATATATAGTTTTTCTACTAAATTATGAAGTTGAGTTTTCAATTGAACTCATACAGGGTGATATGTATATTTCAAAGAATCCTTATATAAAAAACCCAATTTAGTTTCATGAATTGAAGAAATAAACTCCAAGAGAATGCTGACAAGGGATCCATATTCCCTAGTGAGTCATCTTGGGGTGTACCTATTCTATTTATTAAGAAGAAAGTTGGTTTGATGAGACTATCAATTGATTATCAAGAACATAAGAAGGCCACCATAAATAAACAATATACTCTTCCACATATTGATGACTTATTTGATCAACTATACAGAATATGATACTTTTCCAGGATTGATCTCCATTCTAGATATCAACAAATGATGATCAAGAAGAAGGATATACCTAAGATGAAATTTTGTACAAGGTATAGACATTATAAATTTATACTGATGCCTTTTGGTCTTACTAATTCCCCTGCTATCTTCATGTATTTAATGGATAGAGTCTTTAGAGACTTTATTTATCATTTTTTGGTAGTCTTTATAGACAACATTCTTATATATTCAAAGAGTAAGGAAGAAAATGAATATCACATGAGGATTTTACTACATACCTCGAAAAGGAAAATTTTTATGAACAATTTACCAAGTGTGGATTATGGCTTCATAAATGATCATCTTAGGGTCACATAATCTTAAGAGATGAGATATCTATGGATCCAAAAAAACAAAAGTTATTCAATGTTGGACTAAACCAATAACAGTATTTGAGATAATATTTTTTATTTGTTTGGAAGGATATTATCAACGTCCTGTGAAATATTTATCATGATTATCTAATCCAGTAACAATGTTAGCATAGAAAGGATATATATTCATATAAATGGAAGAACATGAATAAAATTTCAAGGAGCTGAAAAGAATGCCATTTGGTGCTCCTGTTCTCATACTTCTCTATAGTTGAGAAAGGTATATGATCTATAATGATGCATATAAGAAGGGAATGTTGTGTTTTGTCATGAAATATGATATGGTGTTAGATTATGCCTCATGAAAATTGAAAATCCATGAGAAAAATTACCCACCACGTGATTTAGAGTTTACAGAAGTAATTTTTTCATAAATTATATTGAGGAATTATATTTATAGAGAAATTTGTGACATATATATAGATTATAAAATGTTAAATTATATTTTCAATCAAAAGGAGCAAAATATTTACCAAATAATATCATTGGAGTTAATTAAATACATCGACTGCTTAATACATTTCCACCCTCAGAAAGAAAACAAGGTGACAAACTCTTTGATTCAAAAGGGCCACACAATCATATCTATGATGATGATCACAAATGACAAAATATTTAGGGATTTTAAAAGGATGGATCTATAAATTTTAAATGAAGGGGAGAAATATTATCTGGCTCAAATGAATATTAAAAAATATATACAATTGATGTATAAGGAAACAAAAAATGAAGATGTATAGCTAAAAAAGAGATATAGGAATGTTCATAAGGTAAAATTTTATTATAATGAAATAATAATGTTCATGAACCATGTTTGTATCCCTCCCATACCATAATTAAAGAAGGATTTATTGGATGTGGTTTATTGTTTATTATTCTCTATTCACCATAGAAGAAGAAATATGTATTGGGACATGAATGAGTATTTCTAGTGGGATAGATAAAAAGAGATATTATATAGTATATTTATCAGTGCTTTGATTTTTACAAAGGCTAAGGCTGATATACAGAAGTCTAAGGGGATGTTGCAACCATGGACCATAATAGAATAGAAATGGGAAAACATCACCATGGATTTTGTTGTAGGAATTCCCAAAATATCTAAAAACCATAATGATATATGGGTTATAATTGATTGTATTATAATTTCAGCACATTACATTACTATCAAAGAAGATTTATCACTTGATTATATTTTCCTAATATATATTAAGGATGTGGTGAGATTTCATGGTGTATCACTTTTCATTATATCTAAATGGGCTAAAAGGATTAACATGAAGTTACAGAGAAGTATTCAGTAGGATATGGATACATAGTTATGTTTCAGAACAAATTATCATCCTCATATATATGGTCATTCTGAGAGGAAAATTTAATCACTAGAATACATGTTGATGGATTTCTCTATATATTTCAATGGTGGTTGAGATCAACACCTACCATTAGTAAAAAAAATTTACAAACAATATCTTTCACACTAATATTCAGATGGTTCCATATGAAACTTTATATGGTAAGAAGTACATATCTCCAATATGGTGGAAGGATGTTTGGGAAATAAAGCTATTTGATCATGATCAATTTGATGAAATGGTAGAGAATTTTAGATATATAAAACAATACAATATATAATCTCGAAGTCAACAAAAACATTTATGATAAAAATAGATGAAAATATTTGGTGTTTGAAGTGGGTGAAATGATATTTCTACAAATATTTCCCTATAATATATTGATGATATTTTGAAATAATTGAAAGCTATGACCTAGTTATATCAGTCCTCTTGAAATTATTGATCGTGTTGGGTAGGTATCTTTTAGATTGGTGCTTCCAATTAGTCTCTCTCATGTTCATGATGTGTTACATATATCTCTCATGATAAAGTAAATATCTGATCCTTAAAATGTACTAATATCATAATTCATATCCCTAGATTAGTATCATTAATATCAAGATCAACAAAAAGAAAATCGGCATCGTAGAGAAAAATTTATACAAAACAAGACCACTCGCTTAGTTAAAGTTTTATGGCGCAACCACCAATTTCAGAAAGTTATGTCGGAACTTGGGGATGTGATTAGGAAGAGGTATCCCCATATGTTTGTATCCAAGTGATTAATTTTAAGGAAAAAATTCATTTTAATGGGGGTAGAAAGTAACACCAAAATATTTTTATGAAATATCTCTCTTTAAATTAATATAATTCTTCAATTTATTACTCTGCACATAGCCATGCATTTAAAAAAAATATGAGAAACTTTTAGTATAACCAAGAAAAAAAATTATGAGTAAATAATTTAGAAAATTAATACAAATTTCCAAATCAATATGATTTTTTTGGTTAGTTCCTAGAAAATAATCACACAATTTTATTATAATCACATTATTCTTCAAAAATATGTTTTCTTCTAAAGCTAGTTTTTATTATAATTAAGAATGAATATTAATTTTTATATGTTATAAAAAATGTATTGGACAAAAATAATATCTTTTTTTGAAATCATAATGTAAAAATTATCTTAAAATTATTATTTTTATATAATTTGATGAAATGTTTTTTTCGGAATAGTGAAAAAGACTGATTTTATTAAAAACATTGATTTCCTTTAAATTCATTACATGGTAAAATTACATTTTGGAATAATTTTGAATTTTAATTTTTTAATTTTAATTTATTTAAAAAAATATGATTTTATTAGGATTTTATACACAAATTCATTGTAAAAAAAGTTTATGTTTTAAAAGGGAATTTTTATAAAAACTTTATTTTCTTGGCGTTTTACAAATTTTAGTTTAAATTAAATTCTAAAACTTCTATGTTTTTAATATTGAAAAATTTATACAGAATTTATATTCAAAAGGCCCATGTTTAGTGAAAATGTTTCTTTTATTTTTACCAATGTGAATAATAATCTTGGTAAATTTTGTTTCCTTTATAAAGAGTAAATTGGGTAATTTGCGCTAAAAACAAAATTATATTGACTATAAAATGACTCTAACTAATGTATATATTTTATTAGATGAATATAATTCTACCCTTAACATATATGGATCGAATGTAAGTTGTTTAATGGAAACATGAACATGAAAAATACTAATATAATATTTAAATTAAAGAATGTCAAAATATGTGGCATTCTTTATCTTAAATATCCCTTATGTTCTAACATGGGAAACCAATATTTTATGAATGAATATAAATTTAAAATTTTTACTTAATAAACATATTTCATTATATAAATATTGTTTTTGTCTTTTTGTGCCACATAGATTAGATTATTATATTTATAATATTTTATTTAATAAAAAGATAAAGATATAATATTCATGTTTTAAATTCTATATAAATTTTAATGTATGGTTTACTAAAATATATAATCATTATAAATATTATTATATTAGATAGACATTTTATCTTCATCATAATATTTTTTTTAGTGAAGAATTAATTTTATTAAATAAATAATCAATAGTGAGGTAGTAATTACTTTATTAATGTAAATTTCATAAAAATTTTATTAAAAATATTAAAATAAATATAATTTAAAATAATTAGAATAATAATTGAGTTTTATAGATGACCTTGACCTCTTAGGGATATAATAAAATAATTTTTTTGAAGTTAAATTGTTATCTTGATATTTTTATAATTTCAAGAAATGAATAGTGCCTAAATATTTTTAATGTAGATTAAAATTTTATATATAGTTCAGTTATGGTCTAATTGACAACACATAAATAAAATTTACACCATTCTAATACTGAAAGAGTTGTTACCTTAGTTAAAATTTAAATTCTTTATCTAAGGTTGAATTAAAATTATAAGGTATACGATAATACCAAAAATTATCTTAAATATATTGGTCAATGATATTACATAATTACATAATCCAATATTATAATACTTGTATTTTTGTATTTATTTTTATTGATATTGAAATTATTATAAAGTAATTTTTTTTGAAATTCCAAAATTTTTTCGTCACATCAATTATAAATGGGCACCTTATTCCACACTTCTTCACATCGCTTTGAGATCTCAATATCGACCATACTATACCAATTTAAAATTTATAGTTACCTATATTCTCATCTTATCAAAAGACCAAACCTAGTGTCCCTTAGTAGAGATCTAAAGGGAGTTTCCCAAAGAAGAGGTAATCGTCATTTCCAACTCTCTCTAGATTATTTATTATTCTAATTCCTCTTCACATGTTTTTTTAAATTATAAATTAATAAATACATTATCACTTATTTAATTATATTTTATTAATAATATGGAATAACCATATTCCATCTTCTATCTGTCCTACGAAAAACAAAATTACCATGTGTGCGTAAATAGGACTTACCGTCTCCACGCCGTCACGTAATCTGTTTTTCATAACCACATTATTTGGATGGGTATAATGAGGAAAATAATAGGTATATATAAGTAATAAAATGATATTTATTCAAGAAAAATATATAAATACCATCTACTTGTTTAACCTTTTACCATTAAGGGAATGATATCATCGCTCATGCATACATATGACCTATCGTCTCCACGATGAAATATGATTCATTTTCTATGTTCTATATTAAAGAATGATTATATAAATGAATAAAATGAATAAATATGAAATATATAATACCTTAATATCATTCTTGAGATGAATACCTATATCTTATTCCCATGAAAAGAGACTTATAAGGTAAAACATGCATAGGAAAATGAAACAGTTAACACCCGAAACAAGGGTAATAATGATATATTATTAACAAATGGGTGTTAAAATGATATAAGAAGATCTAATATAATGTAATAACTATGAATATGGTTATATTATAAATTAATACCATTCTTTAAACCATTATACTAGATTTTTATATGTGCACGATGGAAATCATACCGAAGGTAAGAGTTAATTTCACAATCTCATTATTACATCGAATTTTTCACACTTAACTATCTACTGGGGATAATTTTTCACCCATATCTATGTTTCTTAAAAAAAAATCCAAAAAAATTTTACTAATAAAAATTAATTTATTGAATTTAGTTTTATACATGTGTGATTTTTTACTAAATGGTTTGAATGTAATCATTTTTTCATATTCCAAATGAGGTACTTTGTGTATTTTCTAACAAACATATGAAAGGAATGTTTTTTAACATGTAAAACATGAGTGGATTTTTATGATTTAATTATTAACTAATTACTTGAATATTCCAATACAATATTTCAATGTCATTTTAATATAAAATTTTCTGTTCTAAAATTGTGTTCCATTTTAAGAAAAGAAAAAAATTTCAAAGAATAAAGGATATGTTTCAAAAGAATTATTTTCAAGTGACATCTCAAAATTCATTTATAATTATGTGAAATTTTTTGATGTTACATATGATTTAGTGGGTGTATTTCTCAAGGATAATGTAGCTATTATTCATATGGTTGATTTATGGTTATTATGAGATAATATTTATGAAACCTATTTCAATTATATGTTTTATGTTATGATTGAATAATGTTTTTGAACCCATTACATTTAGTGGGTTCTAATTTGATTAATTATTTTTGTTCTTGTGCAACACATATGTATGGTTTTCATTATGTTACATATGGGACCTATATCTCCCTCTAATGCATTGGGAAAATATTTAGATCTCATGAAATAGATTGATCTGTAATGGAAAGTGAACCATGATCATTATTACATAAATAAAATGAGGAGTGAATTCAGTTTAGTAAGAGACTTTGTCTGCTATGATATTCTTGGTAGTGATCCTTGAATAATATGAAAATGAATTTCTAGGCTTCTGTGTGTGACACAATTTCATGGATTATTTTATACTCCCACAAATCATATTCATTGATTATTTTATACTTCGGGTCTTACAAAAGTTTATAATTTGTTCCGAGACTCAATATAATGATCCTTGATATGTTGGATAAAAATTTCAAAAGTTATTTTAATGCTATTATGTACTTATGATTTTGTTATCTTACTTGATTACACTTACTTAGCATATAAGCTCATCCATTTATTATGTTTCTTTTCACCAGGATTTGAAGAAAATTATTAAGTAAGATATGTCAAAAGGGGTCCCAGTTAGGAAGGAATAAGAGAGAGATGATGTATATGTTTTATGAATCAATTTTTTATGTTTCCATGTTTCCAAATACACTAAACCTATATTGTTTTGGTATGGTTTTGTTATATTATGTAATTAATATTAGTATGTTTAAATGTAATATCTATGTATGAAAATTATGGGTCATTTTAACCATTTTTTGGAATATATTATGGTGGGGGTAGTTCATGGTACATGGAGGGCACGAGATTGATGTCATCCATGTTCTTGATTCCCAACTAATTTTGTCATTATGGTTGTGATGTGATGGACCAGGAGTCATTGGTAAGATTTTTTGTGATGGTCATGTCATGGGGGAGTGAGTTGTTTTATATGGAAGATATGGGAGGACCAATAAATACAAAATTGGGGTGTGATAGTGGAAAATTAGTGGGAATGAAATGCGAGGTACCCTTTACCAATATGCTTCTTATTATGTTGTTATACATTGATGTATTATATGGTGAGAATTCCACTATGAGGATGGGATTGGTTATTTGACCACTTTATGTGCATTTTGGTTTATCTAATTGATCATATTTACATTAGTATTATTCTTTCACATCTACATGAGGTGCTTCAGTTACCTTACCGAGTACACTTGTATGCTCACCCTACGTATATAAACCAATTTTTTAGGTTTATAGGAGGATTACGTGGATCGTGATTGACATTACTGGCTCATACTTATAGATAGTTTCTATGTTTCTAGTATATCTTTTACCTTTGGGTATTTAAATTTAGAGACTTTTACATGTATCAATTTTCTTAATACACGAATTATGGGAAGGGTTTGGTTTACTTTTAATATTTTACAATGGATTTTCTTTCAGTTGATTCATCATATCTTCCCATAGTATTTTATTATAGAGGGTAATACCTCCAACTTATGAGATTGTCATACCTTAATAATTACCATCCCGGGGCCTCCCAATGGTAGGAATCAGGGGTAATTATTTATCTCCCATTATTGTGGTATCTCTAGGGGGGAGGGTTCTTGACATAGAATATCATTAACAAATACCACAAAAAAGGTATCAAGGTAGTCCCTAAACATTATATTCATGAAATAAATAAATAATAAATGATTATTAGTAAATCCGAAGGGCACAAAAAAACTAAGAGTTCCATTATATATTTTAGAAGACATCCTTTGGGGTATATTATTTATTTAAAATTATCTGGTGATACCTCGATTAGACATCAATATTGGTGAAGAATTGAGTCCCAAAAAGCTGGAAAAATAGATCACCAATCATTAGAAGAAGGAATTTATTCCTTACTATAATACCATTAAAATTATCTATAATCATTTCATAGATGAACTGATCAACCCTTGTTCTTTACAAAGAGAGCATGTTCTATACATGGAGTCACACTTGGTAAAATAAATCCTTCCCCCAAAATATGATGTAGTTTCTTCTTTAATTCCTCTAAATTAAAATATTCCATATTATATAGTTCCATTGATATTTTCTTGGATATATGTATGAGTTTAATGGAGAACTCTTCCTATCATTCTATGGGAGGTCTAGGAAATTATTTAAGAAATACATTAATGTATTGAAAAACAGTTGGGATATTTTCTCTCTTTACAATCTTATTTTCATCTCCCTATTCAACGATCATGTCCATAAAAAAGTATATGGGAGTTTCTTCTAGAAAAATATCAGGTAGGGATATCTGTCCTTAGAAAATAACTCAATGTTGCTAAAGACAATTGAAATTTCCTTGCTTTCATAGTTTATCATATAATTATAATTTGAGAGACATTCCACACCTTTTATATTGTATAATTATACTATGGGAATGAATACTAGTTTTTTTATGAGATTTTACTTTCTAATGCAGATAACAGAGTTTATATACACCTTTTACGTTTTTATAATTCCTCTAGGAATTTTAATTGAAAACTCTACTTCTCATAGTTTTGGTTTTGATTCTATATTCTATGTAAACATAGATAAAATAAATGGATGCATAGAACTCGAGTTAAACAATTTAATTTCTATATTTAAGAGCATGATGAGTGTACCTGACACCAAATAGTTTAGAGCCCCTAATTCAACCATTGTTATTGAAAAAGCACAACCTTGATCCCTTGGTGTATACTAATGCATAAGGATGTTTCCCTCTATTATCTTCTGATCTAGATATTAATTTTAAATGTAACCAAGATGTACACACTTTAATCAATGAACTTCATGATGTGATTTCACTATCTTACATTTTTCATTTTCATTGAGATGTTGAGGATTCACCCCATAATAATAGTTTCAAGTTATATGTAAATACAATGTGTACATGTATCACTTTTCATTCCCAATAAATAATTTCCGTACATTTTTATTCCCATATTTGTTTCAAATGTGTGGTTGTAGTTTCTTTACTCCCTTTATTTCATCCAAATTCTTCAATGAGATTTTATTAATTTCTATATTGTTTTCATTAGGTCAATGTGACCAATACATCTCTCCAAACTCCATTCAAAACTTCAAAGCACTCTATACTATCTCTTCATCGTTTTTATAGTATAATTTTTCTATATTATTCTATAGATGGGGCCTTAGTCCGATAAAGAACCGATCAACCTTTCTCTTATGATCCATGAAAAAGGTAGTGGTGTATCAGACAAGTTTGATAAATTTTATTTTGTATCTTACCACCAAGTCATTTTCCTTTTACATTAAATCTAATAATTTGTTCTTTATTTTTTTATCCTCGACTAGGGAAAACATTTATTCAAATAGATTCCCCTAAAATCTTCCCACTCCATAGCCTCAATCTCCCCTCTTCACATTGAGTTCCAAATCAATGTCCACATTTGATCATATTTTTTTCCTAATAGGTATACTAACAAGATGAATTTCTCTGTCTCAAAATAATAGAGTATATAAAATATCTTTTCTATAGAGGTAAACCATTTTTCGATTATTAGTTGATCAATAGATCTAATAAAAGAAGGTGTTCATCAATGCATAAAGGACTGAATATTATATTGCTTTCTTCAAGGTGAATCTAGATGCTTAACTTGGAGAAAGTTATTTTTCATAACCAGATATATTTGATTAATCATCCTCATGATGTTTTTCATTCCAACATATATCTAGTTCGGAATTTTACCAATGAATCATCAATTTCACTTATCATTTATGTGGTTCCTCCTATTTTCCTAAAATTTTATTAAATAAGATAACCTTTGTGAGGAAAAATTTACTTTTATTAATATTCAAATTATAAAGGGAGTTTATGTGCTAATACTACTTTTTTAAATATGTTAACATTTCACTATCCCCTAATAAAAAGTATATTATATATATAACGTTTATAAAGGTTCATAGAAAGAATAGGTTTAATAAAACATATCCCTTATGAGTGTTGCACTAGGTGTGAATTATGACATATTTTTTAACCATTTTAAGATTTAGTAAAATACAAATTCACCCTTAGGGGGGTTTTACCCCTAGGTAAAATGGTGCCAAAGAAACATCCACCTATAGTATCTAGATAAAGATCTCATTTCTTGGAAACCACTCACTTAATTCTTCACTGAAATTACAAGAAATTTTTTTTATATTTAGACTTACCCACAGGGGTTTTACCAATGTTTTATCTAGTACTAATATACAAAAATTACTAAAACGTACCTTTGATACAAACTAAATAATTTCTCCTTTTTTATACATGAATACTAACATAATTTTATAATAGAATATTTTATTAATATCATAAAAATATATTTTGGGGTTTATTTTTCTAGAAAATAGGTACATGATACATAAATTACATTTGGGAAATATTAATATGAACATTACTTAATCCTTTTGAAATACTACATTGTTAATTGTTCCTAGGTTACTTCACTAAAATTAATTTCCTGGGGGAATATATCAATAAAAATGGATGATTATAAATCCTAGAAAGTGATAAAAATGGAAATATAACATGAACAATGATCGAGAATATTCATGATTCATAACATGAGATAATAATCATATGTTCATTATACATAAAATGGAAATGTGTATACAATATAAAAATGAAAAATTCATTATAATATCACAAAGGTTTCTCACAAATGTTTCATAAATAATAATTACCATGCTTATTCACCACAATATTATAGAACATATCATGTTTAGATATTAATTATTTACATAATTATATGGATTTGTCTCTGTGGAACACTTAATATGACTTAACTTATGTGGCCCAAAGTGATCATAATAATTCATTTCATCAATTAACCATGGAGAATAAAGAAATGGTTTCATATAAAATCATTGTGTAAATAAATTATTGAATAATTGAACATTATATAATTTGTAATACATGGATAGGTCATGTGAGTTATTTACATGTAATTCCAAAAATCAATAAATTATAATTACATATACGTGAATACCCATGGATTGGTAAATAGATTGGGTATATCACGACCCGTTCCCATGGGCTCGTGCCGTGACTCCCCCAAACCCTCCTTCTGTTGACCAAGGGTTGGCGACTATCACCAAAGGCGTAATTCCCTAAAACTAGGAAGACATTGCCTTTATATCCTGTAAACACACACAACAGAGAACACAACTAGATACAAAACACATAGTAAACTATATAACAAAAGAGTGATAAAAAGTAAAGGGGCCGAAAATACAATCCCAATAGTAAAGTACAAGGAACATGAAGTACAAGAACAACTAAAGAAAGGAAAAATTGCTGCTGGGTCATCCTCTGGGATTCCCACCTAAAGAGTAGGTACAAATAGCCTCCTCAGCACTCCACATCTGTCATCCTCCTATGTGTAACAAATCATCGTAAGGTCTACCTATGGGTACCATCTAGTCCTGATACTATCATCCTCGATATGTGTTGTCTTTCATCTACATCCAACACAACGAGGTGCGGGCATAGCCTAGGCAGGGGTGAGTATAATGATACTCAATAGGGACCCCAAGACCCTCAAGGTCTCAAAAAATCCAACAAGGATAAAACACAAATTTTAAAATCAATAGATAACCCCACTTAGCCCATACATATAACTAAGTCGTCAAGTAATCAATCTCAATCAAGAGGTAAACTAAAAAGTTACTGACTCACCTCACACAAGTATACAACTTATGTAGAAAGATAAAGATGATTAGATGTAGCCACTAATTCATATACTCTGTCGAACCCACGTAAGATCCTGGTATAGTAAGCAGAGTTGTCAAACCCACGTAGGATCTTGGAATAGTAATCAGAGTGGTTGAACCCATGTAGGATCCTGGAATAGAAGTTGGAGCTATCAAACCCACGTTGGATCCTCGAACAGTAGTCAGAGTTGTCGAACCCACGTAGGATCCTAGAACAGTAGTCGGAGTTGTTGAACCCACGTAGGATCCTGGAATAGTAATCAGAGGTGTCGAACCCACATAGGACCCTAGAGAAGTATTCAGAGCTGTCAAACCCACGTAGGATCCTGGAACAATAATCGAACTGTCGAACCCACGTCGGGTCCCTTTATCACAAAGCAGCCATCCAAAGGGTTCCTGCACAAAACACACTTGATTGTGAGAGGTTCTGCTCCTCAATCCATGTGTTGAATATCAACTGCCACTATGTCCCATGAAGAAGTATCCGAAAGGTCTTCCACTTCATAGGGGTCTCAACGCAACTGACAACACGTCAATCAGATGCCCGGTCTGTGTGTTATTAGCCTTTATGTCCGAGGGGTCCGATTGGATTCGTTCTTGATCCAACCAGATCGTATCTCAACTATACTCAAAACTCCGGTGGGGTATGCACAAAGGGACCATCATGCTCCAGGAATACCAGCGCTGTTGACGGTTCTTTAAACAAACATCTGGTGCTGATGATAGGGCCAGAAGAAAGTAAAGGGTAGGTAGTAGGCCCAGGTCCAGTTGGGCCCTGTTGGACCGACCCGACCCGACATTGTCTGCGTCGACCCGGTTCGGGTTCAGACTGTCCTGAAACGTTGGATTTTTCCTAGCCCGCTGGGCTAGGCCCAGGTGACCACAAGGGCTACGAGTAGCATGAGGGCTCGGACCGGCCACGGGTCTGTGTAAATGCGGTTCTGCCCGGGGGTACCGCAAGGGGTGTGGGAGGCCTGCATGGACAGGCGCATGTGGGGCGCAGCTCGACTGCTCGGCCTGGGAGGCTGGGGCTGGTTTGGCCTGTACCTAGAGGGTCATGGCTTGGACGGCTTTCCTGGATGGCCGAGGTCGGTTTAGCAAGCAGCGGTGCAGGGTACGCGGGGTGCATGGAGCACACTGAGCGCGAGAAGGCTAGAGGACTGTGTAGCTTGGGCCAGCAGGGCCAGTGCGGTTCGGCTGGGGCGTCACGAGGGGGTCGCATGCCGGTGCGGTTCGGCCAGGGCACTGCGAGGGATGCCGTGAGCCAGTGTGGTTCATCCAGGGTGCCACGTGGGAGGCCGCGGGCCGACGCCGTTTGGGCCGGTGGGACCGGCACTTATCAGCCAGGATTCGGGAGGTGTGACCTGTGCGAGGAGGGATGGTGGGGATGGGAGACGTGGGTGGCGGGGAGGGCGCCACAGTTCGGCCCTGGGTGGCAGAGCCGGTTTGGCTAGAAGACGGGGTGGTCGAGACCGGTTTGGGTGGTAGATGGCATGACCAGCGGGCGGCGCTGGTCGTAGAGGCCATAGGTAGCGTAGTCGTTGCATGCGTTGCATTTGTCATCTCGTCGCCTCATCGCCATGCCGAAGAACATCACAAACAAGAATGGTGGAGGGGTCGGGCCATGTTAGTTTGTGCTTCACCCTCTGCATGTAGGGTGGTAGCAAGTAGATCAATTCTTTCTTTAATATCAAGGAATTAACAAGAAAAGAAGACAGAAGAAGAAAATTCTATCAACACTCCGCATCTTCCTGCAAAAATAATTCCCATCCTGCAAGGAAAATCATCCACAATAATTATTTGTCTTAGAAGGGAGTAATTAAAGGAATAATATCATATTCAAATAAAACCCCTACTTGTTCGTTGTCCTTTGATAGATTAGTGGGGAAGAAGACATAGTTTTCGTCGTTCGTCGCGTCTGCCACACACTTCCAAACCCAAGATCATGCGTTGGCTCGTTGACAATGATAAGGAGGGAAGGTCGGTGATCGAATAAATATCACGTCGGTAGGAGTCTGAAGATGAAGGTCGAAGGAGATCATTCTTCATAGTCAAAGGCATCCTTCATCGGCGTTCTTCTTCGGGAGCGTTCTTCGCTGTGAGCTTTCTCCCAAGCTCTCTCTTTTCTCCCAAATTCCAGAAAAAAGCAAAGAGGTGCCAAAAATAATAGATTATACCATCTATTATATTGTTTTTGAGAATTAAAAAAGCCAAATTAATTATCATGGGTGGCATAATTAAAAAAGAGAAGGGTTGGAACATTCAATTGGTGCATTGGCACAATTAATTGGGTAGAGGAGGTCAAGAGACTCTCCATCATTTTATGAGGGATTTGAGTGGTTTCTCTCATTTAAATGGGGTGTTTAGTCCAGGGTCATCCCCACACCATACCCTCTCATGGAAGGTTAGTTTCGAGTGGGCCCCACCACCATAACCTCTCATGGGAGGTTAAGGTGTGGTGGTCCCCACCTCTAACTTCCACTTGGGTGGTTATAATAAAATAAAAAATGCATAATTTTATTTTATTAATTCAAAGAAAAACCCATAAACCATCTCCCACATGTGACCAACTACCGTAGATGTGAAAGTCTTCTTAAGCGAATACCGGCGTTACGAGTTCAACAGTGCCCTCATATTTTAATTCTGAGCATTGGTTCAAAAGTTATAAAAAAACACGCTTGTACATTTTATGAATGTACCCAAAGAAAACATTAGAAATTGATTTCGGGCACATCGGGCATCGGAATCATGTGCCATCAATTTTCACAGACTCATAACATTCTCATTTATTGACAAAAAAAAATCCACAGAAAATCCCAAGTCTTTATATTCTCCCCACCTCAGTGATTTATGTCCCCGTAAGCTATAACTCGAACCAAGGGAACAAGTGGGGGTACTGAGCACACATCTAAGCCTCCTGATCCCATGTGCTCTCTTGGAGGTTCCCGTGCTGCTAGAGAACGCGCACCAGTGGTATCGACCATCCATGAAGGTCTCGATCCTGTCGATCCTCAATATCTACAGGAACCTCCATAAAAGTCACCCCATAATCGATGTCCAACTCTCCCTGGTCGATGATGTGAAAAGGTTTGTGCACATTTCTCCTTAGTTGGGATATGTCTAAGAAGTCGTGCACCCGGTGCAACTAAGGTGGAAGAGCTAAACGGTATGCCACCGCGCCAAATCTGGTAAGGACCTAAAAAGTTCCAATCAATCTTGAAGATAACTTGCCGTCTCAGCCAAATCTCCTTAAACCTTGTCAAGGTGATACCCATAGAAAAACGTGGTCTCCATCCTCAAACTATAGAGGTCTCTATCTCCTATCGGCATATGACTTCTGCCTACTTTGTGTAGTATTCATCCACTCCGGGATGATCTGCACCTTCTTCATGGTAGCGCGTACCATCTCCTTTCCCACTAGTTCTGACTCCCTTGGGCCAGTCCAACACAAGGGTGATCTGCATGTTCACCCGTATAACCCCTAAAAAGGTTCAATCCCAATGGTAGAGTGATAACTGTTTTTGTATGAAAACTCCACCAAAGGTATGTGATCCTCCCAACTGTGACCGATGTCTAGGACACAAGAATGCAACATGTCCTCAAGGGTCTGAATGGTCCGCTCAGTCTGGCCATCCATATAAGGATGGAAGGAAGTTCTCAAACAAATCTGCATCCCAAAAGCCTCATGCAACCCCTTCTATAGTTGGGAAGTAAACCGTACATCAAGATCGAAGACAATAGAAGAAGGTACTCCATGTAGACACATAATCTCTTGCACATAGAGGCCTCCCAAGCTCTCTAATGAACCCTACTCTCTGATCAGTAGGAAGTGGGCCGACTTGGTGAGTCAGTCAACGATCACCTAAATAGAGTCATGGACCTTGTATGTATGTGGAAGTCCGATCATGAAGTCCATGGATCTCCCATCCCACTTCCACTCTGGGACCTTTGAAGGCTGAGCCAAGCTTGCTGGTTCCTGATGCTCCACCTTCACTTGCTGACTAGTGAGGCATCGAGAGACAAACACTAGTACTGCCTTCATCATTCCTGACCACCAGTGCTGTCGTGTGAGATCCTGGTACATCTACGCCACTTTTGGATGTACCACTATTGGGGATGTGTTGAACTCCCTCAAAACTTCTTCCTGAAGTGACACTAGTATCATGGTACGTCCTCTAAAGAGGATGACGTGCTACCCACCTTCAGAAAATCTATCAGGTGCCTGACCTATGGATATCTGGGAACGTCGTGTCTCACAGTCAGCGTCCCCATATTGCACCCCCTGAATAACTGAAGAAGTGGGGGTGTGACTACAAGAGACTGTAAGAAAGATGCTCCATCTTTATCCACAACGGATATCTGCAAAGCGGCTAGCTATGCCATCACTTTTCCTAATATCTGTATAACAGACCTCCTCCTAAGTGAATTTGTAACAATGTTCCCCTTCCCAAGAGTATATACTATCACGAAGTCATAGTCCTGGATGAACTCAAGCCAATTTTGTTGTCTCAGGTTCAGGTCCCTCTGGGAGAAGATATACATGATAATCTTGTGATCAGAGTACACGGTAAAATGTTCATCCATTAGCTAGTGTCGCCACATATTCAAGGTGAAGAGCACTACTACTAACTCCAAGTCATGGGTATTGGAGTTCAACTCATGCTGTCTCAGTTTCCGAGAACCATATGCGATCACTGCTCTCTCCTGCATCAGGACATATCTGAGTCTGGTCCCAGATGCGTTGTAGTAGACTACGTACCCTATTCCCTCCTCTGGAATCCACAAGATGGAGGCACTAGTCAGCCTCTGCCTCAACTCCTAAAAGCTCTGGAGGCATCTCTTTGACCACACGAAGGGTTGCCCTTTCTTTGTCAAGGATGATAGTGGTGCTACAACTCTGAAGAAGTATGGTACGATCCTCTGGTAATAACTAGCCAAACCCTGGAAACTCCGTACTTCCATCACACTCCTGGGTGGTTCCCAAGAAAGTACTGGCTCAATTTTCGCTGAATCCACTACAACTCCAGCTTCCGAGATGACATGTCCCAAAATGTGAACCTCTCAGATCCCAAACTGGCACTTCGAGAGCTTACCATAAAGCTGGTTCTCTTAGAGTGTGTCCTGTACTACCTAAAAATGGTAGGCATGGTCCTCCTCAGTAGTCAAGTATATCAGAATATTGTCGATGAAGACTACAACAAAGCGATCAAGGTATGGACGGAAAATCCTATTCATGAGTCCCATGAACACTACTGGAGCATTGGTTACACCAAAAAGAATAACCAAGAACTCGTAGTGGTCGTACAGACATTTGAAAGTTTTCTTCTGTACATCCTCACCACGAACTCTGATCTGGTGATAGCTTGATCTGAGGTCTATCTTCGAGAACCAACACGCTAGCTTCAGCTGATCAAAGAGGTCGTCAATCCTCAGAAGTGGGTACTTGTTCTTCACGGTCACCTGGTTCTAGCGACGGTAGTCGGAACAAAGCTTCAAGCTCCCATATGCCTTCTTGGTGAATAGAATCAGGGCCGCCCAGGGATAAACACTAGGCCGTATGAATCCCTTCCCAGTAATTCCTCGAGATACACACACAGCTCACAAAGCTCTACAGGAGCCATCTAATATTCTGGAGTAGATATCGATGCCGTCTCAGGGTACAAGTCAATGTAAATTTCCTCTTCTCTGTGAGGAGGTAGACCTGGGACATCATCAGGGAAAACATCCGTGTACTGGTCCACCACTACTAGATAGCTTGGACTCTCCACATCTACTACTCTGAGGGTAAGGCAAGATAACTAATGAGTGATCATTTGGACCCTCCTCCGTGTATGTCCTTCCTATGCTACAAAGGCTCCCTTATTAGCAGTAAAGTTAAAACTAGTTCCATCTATGCGGACACCCCACACTTTGCACCTAATACAGTCAATCTGAGCATGGACTGTAGATAACCAGCCAATAACCAAGATGAATTAGTATGGACTCAATGCTACTACTAGAAGATCCCAGCCAATGCTCTCGCCTCCTAGAGTAAGCTCACACTGCTGGAACTAGTGCGTAATCGTCGACTCTGATCTCATAGGATTCTCTAGCCTTAAGTATTGAGCCAAAGACTTCGTCAAAATTACCGAGCTCCAAACAAGGGCGGTGGCAATAAAAGAGGGACGAGCACCTGTTTCTATAAGAACTGAAGCTATGGTATAGTAGACACAGATCGTACCTTGAATCATCTCCGGAGCGCCGTGATCGTAAGTCTCATCTACCTAGGGCTGAACTCTCACCTGTCCACCTACTCCCAGTGGTCGGGGTGGACCTCTTAGTTGTGGTGGTGGTAACACCTTGTAACATTGTCCACTACCAACTACAGGACCAGCTCCTCTTCCACGTCCACCTGTGCCCTGAAGATCACCTTAACCGAAACTCTACCTTTACCAGGGAGGTCCCTCAACTGTCTGCTGATCAGATGCACGAAGGTTCGGACATTCTCGAGACATGTGACCCTACATGTCGCATGCGTAGAATTACCTATTCCAGGTATGACTGGCTCTGTCTTATTTACCTAACACAACCGAACCCATGTCTTGAGGTTGTCCACCGAATGGTCTGGTCCGCTTGGATATCTGCGAAATCTGTTTTCTTCCAACTGTAGAAGACTCCACTATGTGACGCCCGATGGTGGGTCTCACTACTGGTGACTACTCAGTAAGGAAAATCTCTACTAAGAGGGTTCACTCCAACACCTCCGCCTGCGTCGGGATGATGAGGGAGATCATCGAAGATCTTATCTATTGCCTGAGCCCCTGATCGAAGGTCTGGGTCCTGAAGAATGGGTCCCGCACCGTATCTTTGGAGTAGCGCGAGAGGTCAGTGAACCTCACTGAGTACTGTGCCACCATCATACTTCCCTGCTTCCGATGAAGTTGCTCTTGTATCTACACTGCACGTAGGGTAGAGGGGACAAACTCCATGAGAAACTGGATCTCGAAGTCTACCTAGAGAAGTGTTTCCTTATCATGCACATGGATCATCAGGCTCCACCATCTGACTACTACTGCTTGAAGGAGACACATGACAAGGATCACCATATGGTCGGCTAGTGTCCCAACCAGTCTAAACACTCTCACAACAACCTCCAGCCAATCCTCAGCTACCAGCGGGTCTGTCTCACCCTTGAACTTGGGTGTCCTCTTGCGCTGGAACTCGTGCACCGTGCTCAGGTGGCATGAACTATCTGCTTCTGTAGTTGGTGGAATCGGAGGTCCAACATCTAGTGGTACCGCTGGTTCCTCTGCTATGATAGGGCCCTACACCAAGGCCTCGTTGCTCGGTGGGCTGCCATCTCGTACAAAGCCTGGAACCCTGGATGACTGTCTTCATGGGGCCATCCTGAAAGGAAACATGTGCGCCATTGTCAATAAGTTATACCTGGTGAGCTGACTCAAAGAAAACATGTGAGAACACACATGTAATCAGTGTTTTCGTGCACTGAGTCAGAAATCAGATGTCAGGGACCTGGTGTATGGATACATCGGCCGCCGCACCAATACTGGACTCCTTGAACTGAAAACCTCACTCAGTACCCTTAACACTATTACTTCACAAAAGTGGCCAGAGTCCTAAGTTCTACGATTGAACCGAATCCTATAATACCAATTTTTTATGACCCATCCCCTGGGGCTCGTGCCGTGACTACCCCACGCCCGCCTTCCATAGGCCAAGGGCTGGCAACTAGCACCAAAGGCATAATTTTCAAAAAACAGGAAGGCATTGCCTTTATAACATCAAAATAATCACAACAGAGCACACAACTGGATTTAAAACACTAAGTAAAATGTATAACAAAAGAGTGATGAAAAGTAAAGGGGCCAAAAATTAAAGCACAACTGTAAAGTACATGGAACTAGAAGTACATGAACCAATGATGAAAGAAAAAACAGCTACTGGGTCATCCTCTGAGATTCCCACCTGAATAGTATGTACAGATAGCCTCCTCAGAAATCCATGTCCATCAGTATCCTCCAGGTTCTGACTAATCGTAAGGTCCACCTCTAGGTACCATCTAGTCCTAATAATCTCAGCCGCGATCAGCACTGTCCATCATCTGAATCCAACACAATGAGGTGCAGGCATAGCCTATGAAGGGATGAGTATAACGATACTTAGTAGAGACCCTGAGACCCTAAAGTACTCATAAAATCCATCAAGGATTAACATCGATGTAGGAAATCAACAGATAACCCCACTTTGGTATATGCCCATACATATACCTAGGTTATCATATAATCCAACTCAATCATGAGGTAAACATTGAAGTTACTGACTCAGCTCACATAGTTATACAATATATATAGAAAGATAGAGCTGATTAGATGTATCCACTGAATCCTTCTACTCTGTCGAACCCACGTAGGATCCTGTTACAGTAATCAAAGATGATGAACCCACATAGTATCCTTGAATTGTAATCATATATTTCGAACCCATGTAGGATTCGGGAATAGTAGTCGAAGCTGTCGAACCCACGTAGGATCCTAGAACAGTAATCTGAGCTGCTGAACCCACGTAGGATCCTGGAATAGTAGTCGGAGCTGTCGAACCCACGTAGGATCCTAGAAGAGTAATCAGAGCTGTCGAACCCACGTAGGACCCTACAATAGTAGTCAAAGCTGTTGAACCCACATAGGATCCTAGAAAAGTAATCAGAGCTATCAAACCCACGTAGGATCCCTTTATGACAAAGCATCCATCCATAGGGTTCCCGTACAAAGCAAGCATGATTCCGAGAGGGTCCGATCATCAAGCCAATTGTAAATACATCAATTTCCACTAATTACCATTAAGAGGTATCCCAATGATCCTCCACGTCATAGGGGTCTCAATGCAACTGACGGTGTGTCAATTAGATGCTCAGTATGTGAGTTATTAGCCTTTTAGTCCCGGGGGCCTGATAGGATTCATGATCGATCCAACCTGAATGTATCTCAATTATACCCAAAACTCTAGTGTGTTATACACAAAGAGACCATCACGCTATAGGATACCAATGCTGCTGATGGTTCATCAAATGGAAATCGGGTACTAAAGATATGGACGAAATAAAGTAAAGGGTAGGTAGTAGGCCCGGGTCCAGTCCGACCCAAAACGACTTAGTCTGGGCCGACCCGGCCTGACCCATTGGGTTCGGACCAGCGCGTTGGGCCTAACCTAGCAGGACGTGAGGGCCGCGAGTAGCACGAGGGCGCGGACCGACTGCGGGTCGGTGTAAAGGCGGTTCGGTCTGGAGGCGCCGTGAGGGGCACGAGAGGCCGGCTCGACCAGGCGTGCGTGGGGTGTGGCTCAGTGGCTCGATCTAAGAGGTCGGGACCGGTTCAGCCTGCGCTGTGAGTTGCGTAGCTCGGACAGCCTAACCCAGATAGCCGAGGCAAGATCAACGAGTACCGGCGTGGGGCGCATAGAGCCCGCAGAGCGTGCGGAGGCCGGTGCAGCTCGGGCCGGCGGGGCCGGTGCGGTTCGGCCGGGGCACTGTGAGGGGTCCGCAGGCTAGCACGGTTCGGCCAGGGTGTTGCAAGGGAGGCCACGGGCCTACGCGATTCAGTCGGGGTGCCAGATGGGGGGTCACGGGCCAGTGCGATTCATGCCGGTGGGATATGCGCAGTTCGGTTGGGAGCCAGGAGGCGTGGCCATGGCGAGGCATGCTAGCGGGGTTTGGAGATGCGGGCGACCGAGATGGTTCCACGGTTTGGCCTGGGGCAGCCGAGCTAGTTCAGCTAGCAGAAGAGGTGGCCAGGACTGGTTCGACTGGTGGATGGCGTGGTCGGCGGGCGGCGCGGGTCACTGAGGCCGTGGGTATCGCGGCCATTGCCTGCGTCACATTCGTCGTCTTGTCACCATGCCGAAGAACATCAGAAACAAGAATGGCGGAGGGTTCAGGACAAGTTGGTTTAGCCCACAACCTCCGCGTTTAGGATGGTAGAAAGAAGATCAATTCTTTCTTGAATTTCAAAGAATTAACAAGAAAATAAGATCGAAGAAGAAAAGTCTATGAACACCCTGCATCTTCCTGAAAAACAATTCCCAACCTGCATAGAAAATCATAAAAAATAATTATTTGTCTTAAAAGTGAAGAATTGAAGGAATAATATCATATCAAAATAAAACCCCTACTTGTTCGTTGTCCGTTGAAGAAGTCACAGGGAAGAAGACGGAGTTATCATCGTTCTTCGCGTCCACCACACACTTCCAAGCCCAAGCTCATGCATCGGCTCATTGATGACGATGAGCAGGGAAGTTTGTTCATCCAATACATCCCACGTTGGTAGGATTATGAGGATAAAGGTGAAAGGAGATCGTTCTTCATAGTAGAAGGCATCCGTCGTCGATGTTCTTTGTCAGGAGAGTTCTTCGTTGGGAGCTTTCTCCCAAACTCTCTATCTTCTCCCAAATTCCAGCAAAATACAAAGAGGTTCCCAAAATAACAGATTACACCATCAATTATTTGGTTGGATGGAATTCAAAAAGCCAAATTAATTATGGTGGGTGGCATAATTAATCATGAGATGGGTTGGCACATTTAATTGGTGCATTGGCACAATTAATTGGGTATAGGAGGTCAAGAGACTCACCCTAATTTATTAGGGAGTTGAGAGGTTTCCCTCATTTAATTGGGGGGTTTAGTCCCGAGTGGTCCCCACACCATAACCCCTCATGGGAGGTTAGGTTTGGGTGGGTCCCACCACCATAACCTTGCATGGGAGGTTAAGGTGTGGTGGTCCCCACCTCCAACTTCCACTTGGGTGTTTATAATAAAATAAAACATGCATGATTTTATTTTATTATTTCCATGAAATACCCAAAAACCATCATCCACCCTTGATCAACTATTGTCGAGGTGAATGTCCTCTTAATAAAAAACCAGCGCTGTGAGTTAAATAGTGCCCTCAGATTTCAATTATGATCATTGGGTAAATAGTTATAAAAAAACCCGCTCGTATATTTTCTTAACGTACCCAAACAAAACTACAAAAATTGATTCCAGGAACACAGGGCCTCAGAATCATGCGCCGTCAATTTTCGCGGACTCATAAAATTCCCATGTATTTAAGGAAAAAAATTTCAACGGAAAACATGGGTCATTACAGAGTATTCCAAATATATGAATTTTTTATGTGAGAGTGTGAAATCCGAGAAATGAAATTGGTAGCATAACGATATAAAATGTGGATTATAGAAATGGTTTATTGGATGGAAAGAAGGTATACCACTGATAAAAAACTATTTTGGATGTAATGATAAGAAAATGTTATTAAAATTCATAATCCAAAATTTATAAAACTTTCTATAAAAAAAGTACTTGAATGGAAAATTGGAAACGAGCACTTTCATTACTTTAAAGAGTTTATTCCTAAAACATGAGGATGAAAACTTGTGGCCATAAAAAAACTTGGAGGGGCACTTTGAGAGGTAAAATTAAAATAAAATTGTGCATTATGGATTTTGAATGGAGATAAATATCCAATGGGTGAATATTTATAGTAAAAGAGGAGGAATTGTTTAATAATTTCCAAATACAGGTCATGAAATCCTAGGTTGTGGGAGATGAAAACCCATTAGATTGACCACGATTTTTTTTCTCATGGTTTTGGTCATTTGAGACACGTTTTATATAATTTTAATATATTATAACCAAAATCCATATCTTAATATTACTTCAGACAAGGAATAGTGATTTATCCACAAAACATTATTTATAATATCATAATTTTCATTTTAGACATCAGAATGTCTTTTGTAGGTTTAGAATTTGATTTAAATCCATTAAAATACATAATACTAATAAAATAATATATTTTAGGACTTGTATTATATTAAACTAATTATTTCATTGTAATTACATATACATGAATTCAAAGAATGCATGAAAAAACCAAACTATATTTTTTTAATATTCTCTAAAAAATAAAATATTTTATAAAACTATAAAAAAATTCACCCTAAAAAAATTGACATAATAATTTCAAATATAATATTAAATATATCTTCATAATTATCTAAATATAATAATTATATATTTTAAATAAAAAACATTCTAATAATTTAAAAATACCATCTTTTACCACATAGTTAAATTTGTGACACTTATAAAAATTTCCCATGACATTATAATATTGTATCATCATTAATTTTTTTTTTAAAAATAATTTATTAAAAGGGATATTTCATGAAAATAAATTTCATTTATAATACTTGAGATAATTTTAAAATTTTATTTATTTTCTGAAAATAAAATATATTTTATTTGTATCAAAATTCTATTTATCAAATTTATCTTATATTCTTGTGTATTTCATTAAAAAAATAATGAAAATGGAATTGAAGAGATAAATTTTTCATTTATTCAAAGGGACATACAATTTTACGATACCATGGTCTAGATTTATAACCCCTTTTTACATAATCATATTTCCAATAGGAAGGTGTGGGATTGTGGTAATTTCATGGGGTGACTTAGCTAATATTGAACTCGTTCTGATCTCCACTAAATTAAACTTCTCCTATAGTTGAGCTTGTTCGAGCCTCATTTGTAGAAGGTCCACTTGGAATTGGTCAAGGTTGAACCCCATTAATGCTACCACCATCCCAAATTTTGAGAAATGGGATTAAAAATGCATGGATCTACTAGTTGAGGCCATCATTTCTCTTTTCGGCGTCTATTAATATTTCTCTTTACCCTTTACAAACCATATTTCTAATGGTTACTTTATTACCAATGGCCATAAAACATAATGGGTAGATTCTCCAATATTCATATTGAACAATAATCTCATTAAAAAAATGGTATTTTTGGACAATGGTCATGTAATGATTAGATCTGAATGGTCACCTTCCAGTTTAAACTCTATATTTACTCCACCATTCATCAATATATACTACATGATTATATAAGTTTTTAATGAATCCTTTGATAATGTAAATTATATTCCTAATTTTTATATTTTCATTAAACATTTCTCATGGAAGGTTTAATTTTATTTGGTTAGTTTGATCCTATGGAGGATACAATTATGTGGTTTAGATTTGTTAGTTTTGTATACATATAATTTTCTTATATTTATTAATTGGTATTATTACATGACATGTTATATTTTTTTTCTGTAAAAGTATTTCTACATACCTCTATTTTGGAGTATAATAAATTTTTCATTATAAGAAAAATAAATCTATTTCATATGGAGATAAAGTTCTAAAATGAATTTATCATCACAATATGAGAAAAGGTTTATTTATAGTCAATACCATCATTTAATAACATTTTTATCTATGAAATATTAATTGTTAGACACTTGACCATCCATTTTATGGTTCTTGTTGAAAACCCAATTTCACCCTTTGGGACTCACCCGTTCAGGTGAATCCAAAAAGATCAAATCATGGTTATTGTATAAGGAGTCTATTTAAAATTCCATGGATATTAACCATTTTTTAAAATAAAAAAAATATATTTCCTCCCATTTGGTTGTAGGTTTATCATTTATGAACATAAAAATGTCAATATTATCAATTATAAATCCATATCTCATGATCTCTTACTAAATTTTATTAGATTGTCGATGTTATTTAGTAACTTGAGATGGTTCTTCTTCCAAAACTCCTTATAGAATGTGATTATCCTCTTTATTAAGAACCATTCTTATTTATTGGTTTTAAATATCTATAATTTTAATATTCCCCCCCACCAACTCCACAATTTAAATATTAGTTCTTAAGGAATATTGGAAATTATCCCTCAAAAACATTTTCTTTGTAAAATTTGAGAAATAATTATCCTCAGTTTCATTTGGGATAACCATCAAATATTTAATTGTTATATTTCTAGTGAATATTATTATAGGAAAAATATTACATGTATTATTTACATCCCTAAATAATTATATAATAGAAATTATAATGTTTCCCATACCATATCTTGTATGGTGTATTTAATATTACTTTAGATGAAACTTGAAATAGTAAAAATGTAGTAGTTTTCCGAGCATAACCCCAAAATGACATAGGAAGGTCACACTGACTCATCATCAATCAAACCAATTAAAGGTATGCCTCCTCATATTCGATAAACAATTAAATTATGTTGTTAAAAGAGGAGTAAGTTTTAAACAAGTCCACAATCATTAAAATGTTTAATGAATTTATGGATCAAGTATTCACCACTCTTATTTGATTAGAGGAAGTTAATATTTTTACTAGTTGATTGTATACCTTTTTTAAGGCAATTAAAACATTTTAATTGTTTTATATTTGTTCATCGCTATAAATACATATCCATGTTGACTAAAGTCATCAGTAATTGTAATGAAGTTACTAAAATCACCTCATTATAGTGTACTCCAAAGTCTACACACATCATTATGTATATGATATTTTCATCCAATAGATCTTTTACCTTTTCTAATAAAGTATTGTATTTTTATCTTTCCTAATAATACAATTATCAATTTTTCAAATGATTTATAACCGAGTTGCTCCAATAATCCATATTTATGGAGTCATTGTATGTGTTTCTCATTTATATGTCTAAATAAAAATTTCTAAAGGTTGGTGGGATTAAAATAAACCTTGAATTTATTAATTTAAAATATTATACATAATATTATCCATACCTAGAAGGTATAAATAATTTATTATATTCCCAATTAAATGAAAATTTTCATCCTTATATATAGAATAAATCATGATATCAAAAATGAATTGAAATCCCATATTGTACAAACAATCTACAAAAAAATATCTATTATTGGTGAGAAGTGATCATATAGTGATATATAATATATGATCACCCTCACACTTATGAATTTCATTTTTTATTGGTTTTAGTATCCCATTATTAAATCCATTATTGATGAAATATATATTTTGAATTCATTTGTTTAAGGTATGCTTAAAAATATTAAATTACACATTCTCCCAAATGGAAAACATATTGGTATTTTTATCATAACATCCTACACCCTATAGAAATTGGAAAAATATTTTTTTGTAATATGAAAAATTTATTGGGAAATAATTTCTTCAATTAAACAAATAGATGGATCCTAGAATAGGAGGTGAAATAGAGGACATCAATGAAATGTAAACCCGGGTGGTGCATATCACACCACCATTCAGTATTTGGGTCATATCATGGGATTAAGACCTTCAATCGGGATGATTCTACATCCATTGTGCTAACTCAAAGACTCGCATCTCAACCAAATTTCTATTCAATAATCATTGTTTAATGTAGTCTACTAGTTATAACATGTGGAGGGAAAATCTATTTTCTAAATAAACACCAAGTACCCTAAAAACATTATTTAATTTGTGAAGTTATTTGGAAATTTGTTAATAAAAATACTCATATACTTTATCTCCAAAGATTGATCGACAATAGGATAATATACATGTTCTTGGGAAATATATACTCCAATACTTCTCTTACTTCTAATTAAATATATTTTTAAACACCTTCTGATCAACTGGGAGGAGAACTTTGATATTATCATTATATTCAACTTGAATTATTTTATTGTTAATCTCATTAATTATATATTTTTACTTTATTTTCATCAATTTTTCATTTTTATTTAATTTTATTTATGCTAGTATTATCACATAAGAATTAACGGAACAAGATTTCTCATGATCCCATGTATAATTTGGATCATGTGATGATCTTATCATGGATTCATATTCTCTCAACATTTTCTTTATAAAGAAATGTTGTAGATATCATTGGTTGATAAATAAAAAATTGGATTTCCAGAATATGCATTATTTTTTAACGAAAAAAATAAACATATATTTTTTTTTCAATACATCAAGTTCTTCGTGTGTTTACCTAATGAATTTCAGTTATTAGGTTAAACACAATTTACTTGATAATTGATAGTTGTTGATGAATTACTTCATGCTTCTGGATGAACCCTATGAGGTACCTTAGTATATAATTAGTTTTGTAATTTTCCTATGTGTTATAAATATGGTATTAAGATATCAAAACCTTTCAATTTAAGTAATAGTATATGGGAATCATGGGGATGACCTAGTGTGATCACACTTCAATCAAATTAGTTTAATCCTCACACACAAATTACATAATTGAACATTATAACTTAAAATTATACTCTAATTTCTTGAACTGCCTTTTTTCATAATTAAAAAATTATATTAAAAAATTAATGATATAAATATCTCTTAATATATGACCTAGGCATCCAGTTATATTTTAGAAATAATAGTAAAAATAAACATATAATTTGAAATTCTCAAAAAAATGATCATATTTTTGCACCGTTTCTTGGGAAAAAGATCATTTTTAATTTTATTTATTTTATTCACTTATTTTCATTTAATCCTTTTTTCATCTCCCCCTTCACATTGATTTTTTTTAATATTTTTTTATTTTTCTCTCTCACTATATTATTCTCTATTATCTCTTATTTAATGACATAATTTTTTTATTTCATTTTCTATTCATTAACATCTATTTTCCCCATTCTATTTTCATATAAAAGAAAAAAATATGAAAGTTCACATCACAGTTACATGAAAAGTTCTGGTAAACAATTATTAATTGAAATTGACTCAAAGATTTAAAATAAACACCAATTATAAATTAGGCCTTATAAATTATCGAAATCTAATCAATTTGATGAAACTATTAGGGTACTATAAGTATCTTCAAAATAGTCTATGAGTGAACCAAATGAAACCCCTAAAAACATTCCTACATGTTATCAAACCTTAAAAGAACTAACCACAAGTAGTTTGGTGTATTAACCTACATAAATCCAATATCAAAAGTAAACATCCAACTTTTATCAGAGATTAATCATTCATTACATTCTTTTTAAATTCTATGGTCTTCCGTGCGAGTACCATTAAAAATATATGAAATATTTTCATATAGTATTCACCACCACAAATCCCTAAAATATTATTAAGCACCTCATTATGTTTATAGTTTTCAATTTATCCCACAATGGGGAATCTAAAGACTAAAAATACAATTTTCCTAGAAGAATTTGGGGATGGAATGACCTTAAACATACAGTTTTAGAGAATTTATTCCATTCCTTATAAAATATATCCATTAGAAAAGAAATCTATTGAATTAGGAAATGACAAGGATAAAACTTTCATGAATAATTTTAATGATTCAAAAGACTTTGTTCTAGTATCACATACCGCCAAATTAGTGAAAATATCCAATTTAATACTTCTATGAGGGAGATATCACCGTGTATTTTGGAGTGATAAATGCTGAATTCGAAAGTTCCCTAGTGGATTAATCTCATGTTTTATCTTGTAACATGATATATAACATGACTCAAAATGTACAAAAATTTAGTACATAAAAAATATCACCCACTAGAGTAGTTCATGATTTCAAACATTCATGCACATGAAAAACATGGATAATATACATGGTGAAATTTACACCCTTTTAGGATAATTAGATATGGATCAAGAAAATTCTCAATCTCTACATGTTCTGTTTAATTTTCATATATGTTCTGATAACAATCAATTATCTAATCAGTGAACCCAATATTAAGTCTCAACTATGTAATTTGAAGTGGTATTTTCAGAAGAATTATTTTCAGTAACATCCCACCTTTAAGAGAGATAACTTTTTTCTAAATTCAACACTTGGGTGGAAATAAAATCCAAAGTACCCTAAAGGGGGAAACTTAAGATGTCAAAAGAAAAATGATCTCAACAATGATAATGTATATATACTTATTATCATTTCTCTCCTGGTAATAACCATCCACCCAATCTAAAATATGACTCAATGAAATGTTTAAAAAATAGCATCCTAGAACCTCCAGTTTCAATAGATCACTCAATGTGATATTAATAAACTACGATCTCAAGTGAGACTACAATAAAACACCATCAGTGTGATAAATATAGATGGTTCTAGAAAACTAACATAAAAACCTATTTCTAATCTAACAGATAATTTTTATTTATGTTTTATCACAATTTATAGTTGTAAATAACATTCTCCAAGAAATATTTCTACATAATACATATGTTCACCTCTTCAAAACTATATTTCTACCCCATTAAAAGATTCAAATGAAGAAAAAGAAAAAAAGGGTAATAATTTTATCATTAAGGATTCCCCTAAATAATAAAATCCTCTTCCTTTTCTCCAAATAATCATTAAATAAAATAAATAATTTGATAATGAAATCACTATAAAGATCATGTATACATTTAAAAATTTATATGTTAATGTTCTTCCCTTGGATATAGTCAAAAAAATTCCCCACTATAGAAAATTTATAAAAGATAAATTCTCTCACAGATAATTACTAAAGGGTAATGAGAGAGTGAAACATGGAAAAAATGTATTGAACTTGAAAAAATTAGCGATGGAGACTAATTTCAAGGATATAATCACTTTTATGATACCTTTAACCATTTGGGAGATTTAATTTTCTGATGAAATTCTTAATTTTAGTTCTTTGATTAATGTGATGCCTCATTATTTATAAACTTCTATTAAATCTATAGAGTTTCAAATGATGGGAATCATTGTGTATCTTACCAACCAGACCATAAAAAAATCAATAGGAGTGATCGAGGTTTCCCACATGAGGGTAAAGAATATCATATTATCCCTAACTAATACATTTCTGAGATGGAAGACTCCCAAATCCAAGGTCATGTACCTCCCATACTTGGAATATCTTACCCTAAAACAATGAAGGAAATAATAAAAATTCAATATGATACATTTTCTACAGAGTTTAGAGGAGGAAATACAATTTTTATATCGTTGAGTCTATAAAATTACCATTTTAGGAGAAATCATCTATTCCCATCAATTCGATCGATGTTCTCTTTGATGACATAAACATACCACATTATTTCCTTAGAGTACAGTATAAATATTCTTCTTCTTATCTATTCATTGATTATTTTTAATATAATTTGTTATTTAAATTTTTGGTGGGGTTAGAAAATTGTAATTTTTTGTGTTTTAATTGATATATGTTTTCATTCTAAGGTAACAATGATTTTTTTGTTGATTATGAAAATATAATTTCCAATTATTATCTATCTATAACGACTATAAATAAGTTGATAGATAGATTCATGGACCTCCCTCCCCCGAAACACCTTCACCCAATCCAAAAACCATCAATGTTGTAATTAAAAATACTTACAATTAATTTAAAATTCATCTATAATAAGGGTATTGAATAATTTTCCATCATTATTTATAAAAAACTATCTCTAAAGAATGAATTAAAACTGGTATACCTTTTTAGAGAGTGAAAAAAGGAAATAGGATGGACATTGTATAATATTCTCAAGATTATTCATTCTATTTTAATGCAATATATACTTTTAGATGATATTCTTAACCCCACAAGGCAAGATCAACGCTGGTTAAATCCCACCATCCATGAAGTGGTAAAATTTAATGTTAGTCAATTACATACGTCTAGGATCATTTTTCCCATAACTAATAGTAGATAGGTTATCCATGTATTAATTATTCCCAAAAAAGTAGAATAATAAAAGTGTATAATGAAAGGAATGAATTAGTTCCAACTCATGTCCAGAATAATTGGTGAGTCTATATTGACTACCGTAGACTAAATGAAGACATTTGAAATAACAACATCACTATACCATTCATTGAGCAAATTTTTTAAATATTAGTTGTTAAGTCCCATTTTAGATTCCAAGATGGATACTTTAGTTATTTTATAATCCATATATCCCCTGAGTATAAATAAATGAAAAAATTAACATATCTGTTCAACACATTTTCATAAAATAGGAATCCATTTGGTCACTTTGATACTCTTTTAAATTTTTATCATTAAATTTTTTCTATATTTTATGAATATTATGAGGTTTATATGGACGTTTTTTATGGATGATCTAACAGTTTATGGATTTTACATTGAAGAGTGTTTGTAACACCCAGGTTATTTCCTCTATTGTTTCTTTGAAAAAGATATCAAATTAAATAATTAGATATTATATTTCATTTTATAATGGGGGATAATTCTTGAGAATGTTATTTTGAGAAAGAGAATTTATATTGATAAATCAAATATTGAAAAAATTTCCTCCCTTGTATTTCAAAATTTTGTTCATGATGTGTTGTCATTCCTGGGACATGATGATTTCTATTTTCAATTCATTATTTAATTTAGTAAGATAACACTTCAATTTTATTTATTTTTTAAAAAATATTATTTTTTTTGATAGAAGTAATGAGTAATCATTTAATTCACTAAAATGGAGTCTCACATCACCTCTCATTATCCAACAACCATGGTGTGTTCTCCCATTAAAAAATATATGTGATGAATCTAACTATAAAGTTGGGGTATTTTTATCATAGGTGTCTGTTAGGGAACCTCATGTCATTATGTGTGCCTCATGTACCATTTAACCTACCCAAAAAACATCAAAACCACTAAAAAATAACTTATTTCTATTGTGTTTTCATTTCATAAGTTATGTTCATATCAAATTTGGTAAAAAGTTATTGTGGTTCCAGATCATGAAACCCTTAAATTTCTACTTAAGAGACCCAAATATAAACCCTTATTTATATATTTGATTACCCTCAATGAAGAATTTTACATACATTTTTGAGATAATAGAGTAGTCTAAAATGTGTTTGTTGACAACATTAATAGGATTTCACCATTATTGGACCACAATGTTGAATCATCTTTCCATAATAGATAATTCTTCCCAGATAAGAACCTTTTTGATTATGTGAATCATAAACATTAGTATTTAGACATTGTTAAATTTTTAGCAGTATCTAGGGTACTGATATATTTTATCAACTAACATTACCAAATAATTAAACATGAGTTGCGATGGTATATTTGGGATAACCCAAACTTGTAAAGTATTTGTAGTGACCAGGTTGTTCATCGGTGTGTCCCTAACCATGAGATCACATCTATTTTGAGATTCTAACACACTTTGGATTTTGGGGGAAACATTAGATCTCAATTTAAAACAAAAAAGGTCCAAAACTCTAGAATTTATTTTCCACAATTCTATGGACATGCCCACTGGTTTTGTAAGTCCTTCACATGATGTCAATTGAGGGGGAATATCATCCTTTAGAAAGTAATTCCCCACTTACCCAAGTTATATATTTGGATCGTCAATTCACAGGGCATTTAATTCATGGGGAGTTTTATAAATTATATTGTCCTTTCATACATATTATTGGCCATTGAATATGTCCTTAAATTGGTGGAAGAAAATGATACTTGGATCAATGTATCTTAAGTGGTTTCCCACCTTATGAGATCTCTAATTTTAAGTAGGTTTACCTTACCTATGTTGGTCACTATCGATCAATGTTCTCGTGTTGGTAATCATAAAATTAAAACCTTTATCTATAAGTTTGAGGGTTATCATTTAGTCTCCATCTCATATGACCCCCAAATTAATATAAAATATGAAACATAAAAAAATAATGAAAAGTGAATCTTTGAAAAAATAGAAAAAATAGGAAATATTGGAGTTTGTGCTTATATAATGCACTTTGGGAGTACCATATATATTTTGAGACCCCAATAATAATGTAACCAAATAGAATTGTGTATATAAGGATTTTCACCTCCCTATAATGGTATATCACAGTACATATTGGGTTATATAACATTGTAATATGAATCTTTCAGATGCATGTGAGCATAAGAATATATGAATTTATGATTTGTCAAAACTTCAGAATGATGCATATGAGAACTCCCAAACCAATAAAGATGAAGCAATGGCTATCCCAGATGAGATGATTCATTAGTGTAAGTATTATATTGGTGGGAACATCCTCATATATAATTCTGAAAATAAACTATACCCATGTAAGCATAGTTATCAATGACTTGGTCTTAATAATGTTACTAAAATTTAACTATGTAATATTGATTTTTCAAGAGTGGAGTGGCTGAGGGGTTAAATTTAATTGTAAAATACTTAAACACTTCTATAAGTATTTTTCAAAGCATACAGGTGAGGAAATCCAACTATTGGATTCTATATAAGACACCACTTAGTAGGTCATCACTTATCCCTAAGTGATTATGTTGAGGAAATTTAATTTTTATGTGTTCGGATGGGAGATATAGTAAATTTATGATTTAAATTAAATAAATCACACATCATGTACTTCTTTTCTCACACCGTGTATATATATATTTAAAAAAACCAAAACAATTACTGATTCTAAATTTTCAAATTTTTTTGTATTTTTGTTTTTAGTTAAAATTTAAGCTTAAATATAATATCCAAAATAATTTTTTGATTATTGAGTTATGATAAAATTCATTTATTTTTGGGAAAATTATTTCAACTGAATATTAACATGGAATATTTTTCATTAATTTGTGTTTTTAAATTATTCATTGGAGTTTAATGGATTTTTGAAACCCATTCCTCATTATAAATAACCACTATTTTAAATCCCTTACATGAGAGACTTTTTAATCCCTTTATTTCATATTATACCTCTTTATAACTTTCTTGAGGCTATTCGGTCATGTTTATAAACTATAACATTATTTGATTATATTTTAATATATAAGATTCAAGTGTTCCACATTCATGATAGAGACCATTATTCATTGAAAATACCATTATATATATAACCTATATTATGGGAAACCTTTAAATTTGATCCTTATTAAGATTCATAAACCATTAAATTCTGATTTGGAAAGATACATTACAGGAAAGTTTATCCCTACCGAATAATATCTTGTGTAAATTATTTTTCTATTTTAATCAAGTGTGGGAGAGTGGGTGTTTCTAAGGGAATTATAGGTATAGTTTCATTGTTATGGATTGAATTAAATGGTTCTATCATTTATTTTGGGTAGTGGGATAAAAATATATATTCTATCACTATTCTAAATATATCTCCTTATTCATCTCTAAATAAAATTTTATAAAAAACATAATTGTTTGGTAAATTGAAAAAAAAATTGAACAAAAGAAAAAGAAATGGAGAAAATAATATGTTTACTAAATATTATCCAATAATTGGTTGTATACAACATAAATAGAATAAAGGAGGGAGTGATTTGGAAGAGATATTCTTTGTGATGGGTTTAGTGAGAACATTCATTGTGAAAACATTTTAAATTTTGACATGGTTTCTAATTAAGAGATTACAAAAACCACTTCTTCTTTATATTTTAATCATTAGATCATACCAACCCTTGAACCTTAGAAAATCATGTTGGATAGACTCTAGATTAATTTTTTTTTCTTATGATAGAGGATTTAGTATCTCAATAATAATATTGTATGATTAGATGAACATAGGTAATTGAGTATTAATATACTTTTATATGTCCGTAGAGTGAAGATGGAAAATTTATAAGTGAGGTAGGTTATGACATGTTTCATGGGTGAACAAATATATTTGAACAAATTTTTTTTTGAGAGATAATAATGATAGGAAAATTTATTTTATAAATGAGAAAATATGGATTTCATTTCAAAGGTATCTTAGATATTTCCCCAACTTTTATTTAGGAATGTGATTTTATTTGGATATAATATTTTTCCTATGAGTAGAAATGTTTGGGTGTTGGAGTGTGATCACACAAAGATATATTATATATTATCACCCATATACATGTATATTACATAGTCTACAAGTGTTATTATCGAAGTGTTAAACCCTTTTGTGCACAATTTTCATCTTGAATTCATTTATTAAAAACATTCTTAAAATATACAATTAAGTATTGTCTCAATTAGAAAACACAATGGTATTTTTATCATAACATGATATAAAATGATTCAAAATGCATAAATATTTTTCAGTTAGAAAAAATATGTGGGCTATAATTTCTTCAAATGGGAAAAAGGCTAGATCAAAGCACAACTGGCCCAATGAGGTCCATTAATTAGAATAAAACATGGGAGAAGAATATTGGACCACCATTTGGTACATTAGATATATCACAGTCTTCATAACCTCAGCATGGATGATTCCACATCCATTGGATTAAAAACTATAAAACTACCCCTCCACTAGATTTAATGTCATGAATAGGTGTTTAAGTCTATTAACTACCCTAACCATGTAGAGGGAGAATGTTTTCCTTGAATAGTTACCTAGGCCCCTAAACACCAGACTAATTTTGTCACTTTCTTGTGTAATTATTTAATAAAAATAATTTTCTCTGTAATTGAAAAATTATGATCAATATGAGTTTAGTATATGGGTTCTTGGGAAGTACATAATATCATCTCAGGATTACTTCCCATTCCATTTACATATGAACCCCTTATGATCATTTGATTGGAGAATGTTGATATAATCCCAGGCATCAAGTTATAATATTTTCCTATTGATATCTTTAAATCTAGGTTTTTATTAGATTGTTATTATTTTATTAATATTTTTTATTCCATTATGAAACCGTAATAATCAAAGGAGTGTCAATCCTCATTATCTCATGCATAATTTTGATAATGTGATGATTTTTGAGAGCTTTCCTCTTCTCTCAATCATTCTATATGTTGAGCTCTATTATAGATTACATTAGTTGATATGTCAATAATTAGAACTCAAAAAAAAATGCATGATATTGTAATGGAAACATTAAATTATAAAATAAAAATGGTCAGTGCATCTTTTTGTTCATGTGTTTCCCAGATGTGTTTTAGTTATGAAGGTAGGAAAAATTTACTAGATAATCTATTGAAGTCGGTCAATCACTTTATGATTTTGAATAGACCCTAGGATGTATCTTAGTATATAATCATCATAATTATTGTTATAGTTTTTTCAAACTAGGTATTAAGAGATAAAAATAAATCCCTTGAAGTGATGGTGGATAAGCATTAAGGGGAATTCTCAAGGTGATCAAAATATTATCAAAATATTTCAAATCTCACACATGAATTAAAGAATTCAAAATTTTCCCACAAACAAAAATACCCCATTTCATGAAAATATCCCCTATATTTTCCAATCAAAACCATATTTCAAAAAATTAATGATATAATGATTCATTGTGAGATGAACTAAGGTTCCTACTATACTACATGAATTCAAATAAAAATCTATATACCATTTTACATGCTCAGAAAACTGGCTAGAAACATATTAATAGTACTCAATCCTAGTACTAATCTATATGTTTCACATAAGTCAAAAGTGTAGACTTCAAAAATAAAATCTATTATTCCATTTGTGACACAAATATAAAATTCTCCCTTCCTAAATTCCCTCACACCAATGATTTGTTTATCGTTAAAAATATGTGATGCACATCCAGTATGAAATAACCACGAGTTAGAGTTTATGGAATTGATTTCTACATCATTTAACTTTATATTGATCAAATATTTTAGGCTGAGAATAGTTTACAACCTTAAATAACATTAGAAAACAATTCCATAAGACACACCTATTATAGATATCAATATGATTATCATTAATCAATTCATATCTCAAAACATGTATATATAGGGGTGAGAATGTATACATTATTTTTTCATTTAGAAATTGTAATGAAATTACCCCCACTAGAAATTATGACCCAAATAACATAACTATTTAGTGATCTAAGATACATATTTCACTACATAATTATTCAGTTAATTTATTCCTCCTACTACATAGTTATTTAGGTAGGGAATCATTCCGGTCATGCAAATAACGATTATTAGATAGTTGAGTAGGAAACACTTTTCCTAGATCCACTATATAGAAAAACACAAAATTATTCCTCAGGTATCCTAACTATTAGGGTCTCCAAACCACGTGTCATGGAAATCCCATAACGGGATTATGGTACCTAACTTTTTGGTTTATAAATTTCTATAGAACCTTACAAAAGGCAATCCATGGGAACCCTTTTATGGTAGAACATTCCCAGTTGAATGATAGAGGTCCAGAAATGTGTTTCTTTGTAAAAATATCTCATACTTAGTATCTAACGGGTTTACCATTTAAATGTCCAAAAATCTTAATATACATCTCAAGAACATTGCACCCTTTTCATATAATGAAACCTATATTTTCACATGTTTCATTCCTTTGGGTATGTATGGTTTTACAAATTTAGTGTTGAAAATTATTCCATACACAAAATTAATGTCTTCATACCATATTAATGTGTAACTCTTTCCCCAACCCACCAGTATCTGTTACTCACCCAAAAATAGTTGATAAAAATATTCCTAATTTTATTAATTCATATCATAAATAAGGAATTTAAAATAATTATATAAATGTATATAGTTATATGATATTTCTAATCTTTACATGATTAAGCCCAGATCGATTGATAGAAAACTTCTCACCTTTATAGAACATGGAACAAGACTCTTGAATACTGGGTAGTCCAACTCTAGTTTCCTCTTCCTTGGGAGACTTTACACAAGAGAGAATTCAATTCATGGTATCTCTAACAGCATATATGGGAAAACTATTGTCAATAAATATTCTCAATAACATTACTATAAATATAAAATTTTGTTAATGTAGATGAAAAACTAAAGCTCCTAAAGTCACAAATAGGATGTAATTTAATGTTATATCTTGTAATAAAATTTTATCTTATAGATAAATCATACACAATATTACCATTTCAAAAACAATTTACTAAACATGAATAATAATGGAATTAAATTAATAATAAAACATTTTATTCATTTTTTCTAAAACATGATATATAAATAACAACTTTTTATATTTAATTTATTCTAGTAAAATATCATTTTTGTAATACCAACACTTATCATTTATAAATTATTTACAAACTATAAGAATAATTAACAAAATACCAAATAATAATAATTATTTTTTAAAATAACTTGACATTATGTTATCACATAATGTAATGTTATGGAGGTGATAAAGGATTGCATAGGTTGGAGAAATCTTAAAGATTTTAGGGTGGTGGTAGTTAAAATCCACAATTCCAGGTGAGATGGTGGTGAGGGGATATATAATGTAGTGACTGTATTAGAATTAAATTACTACCCATAAAAAATAGGGGTAATAAAGAAACCTTAATTTGAGTTAAAGTAAAATTTGGGAATTTATTAGTACATGGAAAAAGTTCACTATTTATGTTGGTTCACTAGTTCTCAACACTACATTACCTCACAATATATAATTTCATCCAAACTTGATGTTACGTTGATACTCGATGTAGTGTTAATTAGTGGGAAATGATACTCTTTTTCTTATAGCCCATGATCCGGGGTATGTTATCCTATTAATGTATGTTATACATCATTCTCTACATTAAATTAACACCATAATTAAAGTTCACATTCTAATTCATATTACATTATCTTAAAAATGCATCTTAGATCCTTATTTAGATAATTTTAATATACTAATGTAATTTTATTGTGGTGTTCTTGAAATTACATTATCATATAACATAATTTAATATAGGTTAGTCCAATATTCATTCTGTAAAACATATTTTTAATTAATATAGTGAACTAAACATGATCAATACTTAATGAATGATGATCTGATACCAATGATGGGTTTTAAGGGATTATATCAGGATCATTGGAAACAAAAAAAACCCATACGATGCCTCATATAACTTCAAGAAATAAACGTACATGGAAATGAAGAACAACATAGATGTACGAGTATATGAAATGCCAAGTTACCCATCCTTTACTATTCGTTGTACACTCAATTGAGATAACCTAATAACTATAAAAATTCTTCCCACCATCATGGTGGTACACTATATTTTGGATCCATGATCATATTGTGAGGGTTTTCATACAATGAAGGTGTTCTACCACCCTTACTATGTAATAAACATTTCAAGGGGAATAGAGAGATCAATAATTTTTTTTGGAACTAGGGTATAAAAACAGGAGGGATCCTATACCTATATATATTGATCTCAATGATATTCAGTTAATAAGTACATTCATATATAAGCCGTATCTTGTGACAATTCATCGAGCACATTACTTCCAATTGGAGTATTTTTCAATAAATATTTCTATGAAGGTTAAAATGTATTAAATACTCTATATCATGGATTAATAATCAATTTAGATCATGTGAGGTTGATGATTTAACATAATTCTCTTAGCATACTTTATATTTGGTGCAATGTAATATCATGTTTCATCATATGCACATAAGATTATGTTGGCCCCAACATATGATCAGGATTTAGCATAAGTATACATTGGGAAAAAACATACTTAAGTAATATGCATCATTTGTATATGTTTGCGTGTATATCCAATATTAATGGAATTAAACATTCCTAATAAAAAATTCAACAGTAATATTATGTAAGAAAATGTTGTAAGGGATGGATAAATAATATAAAGAATATATATCTTCTACTGAATTGATCTTTAACCTATTTGATTTATTATGATGACATAGAAATAACTAAGAATATCTTTACTCCAAAGAAAATCCACTAGATGTGAAATCTATAAACACATGGAAATGATATTTCTTTTCTCCCATGAAATGCTATTACCTTTATAGTTATGTGAAAATAATGAAAGAAGTTTGGTTTAAAAAATTGTAACCTCAATTTATTATATCTATTTTGTTTTAAATTAATCTTTGAATCCATTTTTTATAATACCCTTTCATTAATAAAGAAACCACAAAGAATTTGAATATTTCAAAAAGGGTTAACCAGAAATATAATATATTATTACGATATTCTTCATTAATCCAATGATATTAGAACAATTAAATGATTCAAAAATATTTCTTATAATTTAATGAACACATAATTTAATTATGTGTGAAGTAAATATATTGATAAATTATATGAAAACCAAAACAAAAAAGAAACATGAAATATCTATAAATTGAAACTCTTTCACTTAAAATGATACATATATTGAACGAAAATATATTCCATGTCCAAGGATTCGACATAGGATTTAGTTCTTGTTAATTATAAAACATTAACTTGAACTAAATCTATATACACTAAATACACACTATTATTACTTATGAAATATTATTCATACTATTTTGGACAAGATATCATAAACTACATTATTTATGATTAATTTTTATACCAAAATAAATAATCATTGCATATACTTTCTTAGGACCGTATGGAACTTTATATCATTAAAAAATATGATTAATTATAAATTTATAACAATATTTAAAGAGTTACTCTAGAAAATTTTCAATACTACTAAACGTATAAACTGATCTAACGTGATCTCTTTAAAATGTAGGTATTTTAATAAAAACATAGCCAATGGGTGCATCTAAACATATCTTATGTATATATATACAACCAAATCATCCAAGATATAAAGTGTTGATATGTGATATAGATGAGATGATATTCCCTAAATATTTTATCATATGATGTTATACGCTACATCGTATTCATTTATTATGAGGGTATCATATGAAAATATTCTTCCACAATATTTATATGCATATTTAATCAAATTTCTCAATTGATGATGGGTAGTGAAACTATAAAATGTGACTTCATTGTTGAAGTCATAATTCATACATATTTCCACGAAATCATTAGTTATAAAGGGGTTATATAATATGGAAACAACCTCCCATGAAGTCCACATAGTTATAAGATATTACTAACCATGAGTACTACATTTTATATGATATACCAGAGAAGTATTTGATGTTTTGGGGAGCCACCAAGATTACTTATCATTAAGAAACATCAAAAAATATACAATACAAGGAAAAAATATACATGTAATAACTACAAGAATTGATAGTGGAATTTTTGCATGATTTATAATAATGGAGTAAATGCTCGAGTATCGAAGGAGTGTCCTCAATGGTTCTTAATGGTCCTATTTCCAAGTGATGAGTAATGAAAAATTTATCAAACCAATTTCTAGAACTCTATGATTCATGAAATATTTGTTATTCTACCTTATTAATACTTGAGACATTAGTATTTCATAGTGGATAGAATGATCCCACATGTATGACATGTGATTCAACATAGTCTATTGATACACCACAAATTATGTGTGAATCCAATGTCTCTTAAGGTAGGAAATTCTATGAGAAATGTCAATTTTTTATTTTTGAATAAAATATTTCTTACAAAACCAATGTCTGGATCAAAATTTTTATGTTTACAACATCATGAGAAGACATTTTTATACTTGGATAGAGGCCCAGGTGGGGATTTAGGTGCATGAACATATGACTGAGTGAGGTTGGCTAGACCTATAACCGAATTATTCTATAGGTACTCCACTATGGAGTGGACCATGATGAGGTGGACCCCATAGTGGATGGTGAACCACTGATATTAGAGGGAATTATTCCTTCGTTTTATATGAGGAACCTAGACATTGTCTCTATTAGAAATAGGAAAAAAAATCAAATTATTAGGGGTTTGGATTAGTGGAAAATGGTGAGAGTTGTGAGCCCTTGCTATAGTGCCTGAGGAATTTTTGATCTTCTAGGAATGGAATATAGGAGGCCAACCTATGTGAAAAGGTGATCCAAAACTCAGTAGTTATGTGTTTTTGGTGGTAGTGTTTTTGTGTGTGTTGTTCATGGGAATTTTATCTGTGTTGATAACTTAAGGAACCTAAGATAATCATCTACAAAGCAAAGAAATGCATTATTGAAAAACCATGGTGGCTTTTGGGGTTCAAATAATGGTGAACACCACACTATGGTCCACTTATTATTCTTATCATGAATAAACCATGTTGATCACCAATCCATGGAGTGATTCTTGGTTCATTAGTAGATTCCCAGTTGAAAATGGGGATATATGAGGCACCTCTACAAAACATAGACACGTTAGGGGTTCTTGGGGGCTGCTTAAAGGTGCACAATGGAAGGTAGAAAGATATGGTTTAATTTTATTGCACACCTATATTTTAATTTTTTCTATAATTTCAACTTTATCCCTTTTAGTTTTTAAACACATCTCTCTCTTTTATTCCTCCCCCAAATGTTGTTTAGATATAGAACTCAAGTGAGCTCAAACTTTTCATCTTCCTTTGACCCCCATAGATATAAGGGGGTTTTAGGTGATATATTTAGTGATTCAAGGAGTGAGTATTCTATTATCATTTTCATTATTGTTGTCTTTTTTATACCTTAGAATTTTGGTGTCCCAAGTTAGGGTCTCTTGAAAGATTCTATCATATCATTGTGGAATTATCCCAATATTGTGGGGTTTATGCTCAGTGTTGCTAGGAAATTTCTCAAAAGGGAAATAACATGTCTTATCTCTCTTTTTTCAATTGAGTTACATCATCAATGGACATTATTTTAGGTTTTTTATTAAATTAAATTAAAATTTTTCAATGACCATGTTTTGATTGTTATAGATTTTACCTAGTAAGATTTCGAGTGGTCTGTACAGAAATTTTGGAAGTGTTTGGTCATAGTTTCGATGCAACAAGGTTTCTTAGTAAGATATTTGGTGATTACAAATAATATATTTAAATTGTGATTTTTTTAATTGAGTAATTAATTAATTTTAATGTTATAACATTAAATATGGCCTCTTGATGATAATAGATGGCAATTTGGACTTTCATGGTATTGGGGGAGAGTCATTAAGATTATTTAAAGGGGAAATACTCCAAAATTGAGTTGGTATACATTGATAATAACCCCTTTGGTAGATTCATTTATTTTTGCATCATATAATATGTAGTTTCATTGATCAATGTGATTTAAATTTTTAGTAACTTAATAATATTTTTATGTAAAAATTAATGCCCAGGAATGGAATGAACAAAGGGAAAAGGCCAATGGCGCACAATGTGTGCTAGATTACTTCCTTTTCTACTAATGGTTGAGGCCCTAATTATAAATTTGCACCATATGATATAAGGGCACCAATGGGAAACATTTAAGTGAATTTAACGAGTGTAGTAGATCAAGATTGGTATCCTTAGACCCAACTTGTAGAGGGAAGTGTTGTATTGGGAGTGATGGGTCCTATTGGTATATAATATTACCTTAGGATGCCTTAAGTCATTATTTTTATGAGATAAGGAGGAAAGTGATCCTCACCCTATGATATGGGATCATCTGGGACAGTATTCCATTGGTAGATTGATTTTATGTTGGGTGAGTGTACTGATATATGATGATCATGTTAAGCGATATGGGTGTTGTGTTGTCTCCCCAATGTACATCTAGTATGAAATTACATACAAGGCTAGTGATGTCATTACATAATTCGGATTATTTTTTAATAAAATATTCACACTGATTGTTGGGTGATTACCAGGGGGGTGATATTGAGATCGAGGACCCCAAGTAGTTCTATGTGCAATGAGGCGACCTCAGGGACTTTGGTGGGTGCCCCTATGATATATTAACCCAGGTGAGGGCAGATATGATAATTGATGTGGATGATTATGTGCATGACTTTAGATCCAAATTCAATAACGTGGGCTTGATATATATATAGTGATGATGATAGGCGTAACAGTTCATACCTACACACCTTATTCTTGTACTAATAACATATTATTCACATACTAAGATTGATACTGATTGCAGTGAACAAAATTTAACAATCCTTAAATACAATATTAATCACCATAATTAGTTCACTCACATACGCAAAACAATTTTTTTTATTTTTTATATAATTTATAATAACTATCTTCATAAAAAAACTTACAACATTCATAGTAAAAGGGGGGTTTTCCCACAAAACAAATGATTACTTTTTGTTAATTTTTTTTCAACATCTCCCATAAAAATTCTACAAACATGACACTATTATAAACATATATTATTCAATATGATTCATCATAACATAGGGAAATGAAATCACAAGTACAGTGAGCTCAAATTATTAGTAAGATTAAACATTGGTATTAAATATTAAAGATCAGAAGTGAGCATAAGTTGATCATATGGGTATGAGAACATAATAAATGTTCATGGACATAACATAAGATATTTATACCTATCAAAACACAGATCATAAACAATGATTCAATTAAATAATTATTTTCTATAATATAATACATGAGTAATGAGAGTTTTGAAACATATATTAATAATCATGATCCATGATAACATAACATTATAAACATAGATACCTGCAATTATGTCCATGAATTATCTTAATAACATATATAATAACAATAATTTCCATGAATTATATTTTGAACATAACTAATCCCAATAATTTACATATATCATATTGTGAGTATAACTAATTAAAATCATGTATAGTGTAACGTCTTGGTCTAGGTACATCCAAATTTTTGGTTAAATAGGTCATCATTTAGGATTAGCGGGTCTTGCGGTGACTTTGTGGAGTTTCAATGTTCCGTAGACTTAAATTGTTGTCTTAGAAGGCCATCAACTAGACAGTGGAATGCTGTCATATTTGAGTTACAATAGGAACTCCACTAGCCCAATGGTGGGTAGATATTAGCTATAATAATTTTTTTTAAAGATACCGACAAGCTATTATGCCTCCACTAACCCTATGGTAGGGTGAACAATGGTCACTTAACTTATATAGTAGCCATTAGCCATATTGTGTCCACCATAGGGTAGCTGCTGATAAAATAATGGGAAATTTAAACAATAGTGTAAACATTATTCATTATGAAGAAACTCGTAATTAAACCATTGATCCTTGTTTTTATAACATACTTTAACTAGGGTTCTTAGAGAGTTTTTCCTTTAGCGTTCTTGGATCATTTGAGCATCTTCTATTAGAATTTTTATCCTAGATTGATCAATTATAAAGATTTTGGAAAGATTGATAGAATTCATCTTTTCATCTATTTTGAATGTAATTGTAAATAGTGTTAGGTTTTTTGGATAGAATCTATTGATACTGTTTTTATCGCTCTTGATTATTTATAGATTCATCATGAATTTATTTACTAGAGGTCAAATATTTTTTTATTTGTTTGTTACACATGTGACCTTTGATCTATGTGTTGATATATTATATTTATTGTCCTTATTCTTATGGAAGATTCATTATAAGATGTAAGAATAATTTTTCAAGGCCTCCAATCAATTTCTATAGTGTTCCCTTTCCTCCAGATATGTGGATCCCATTGTGGTTAGTGTGAGACCTAAGTGTGAGGTAGTTGGTTCTGTCTCCATCCTATGTTTGGGTAACTATATATGCTCTTGATTTTCTAAATAATTTTCTGAATGGTGTTTTTATTTATCATTTATACTCATGATATGAATGTGTAAATGGAATTTGATAAACGATGTGTTTTCCATTGTCATGGTAAATGAAGGATAATTTTCAAAGAACTATGAAATAGTTAATATAATTGGTCTTCAAAGCATGTTTTTATGCAAAAAAGGTTTTTGGATATTATTTACAAAATTTGGTAATCCATTAAAAAAAACTAATTTGACATATGCATCACATAGTACCATTGAAAACCTAATAGGGGGCTTCACATTGGGTCTCTTCATTGATTCCTTAGGGGTTTCACTCATAGGATGGGCCTCTATTTCCAAGTCCATATGTCATAGGGAAATGATTTTAAAAAATTTTAGGGGGTTGACACATGGGTGTTCCTCAATTTCGAAGGCCCAAATTATTAGGAACTTCTTCAGGGAACAATAGTCTTGATTTATTATTTATGGATGAGTGGTCGTGCAAGACCAATCTTATTTTATCCTTGGTGAGATCTTTGTTATTCTTTGTCTTTTCATTGTTTAGGATTTTATATGATATATGCTGCAAGATTTGAAAAATGTTTAATTGTGTATTAAAAATTTTATTTGAATGTCTATTATATATATTTTTGATATGTACTTTGAAAAGGCTAATTATTTTACCACTCTTTTGATATAAATGTGAAATCTTCTTTATCACCCAATGTATTTATTATATTAAGAATATTGGGTTTATTTGAATGATACTTGTTATGGAAAACTTGCATGAAAAAATAATGAGACTATTTATCTCACACCCTTCACAATCCCTCAGGTTTGTATAGATATTGTTTTTTCTGATGCATGAATGGGAATTTGGAATGAACATCAAGTATTATTACGGTATGGTTTGGAGTGTCGATTGATGTGTTGTTTGGGCTAGGCTATAACAATTTTTAATCAAATCATAGTTGAGTCAATATTAGGAATCTGGAATATGTGAGATATGATTATAGGGTATTAATGGGTATACAGAGAGTGTTTTCTTAGATAAATTTCATTGTAATGATCCTTAATTTTCCATGAGATTTTGGTATGTGCATTAATTATGTTGGGGTTTGAACTAGATATCAGTTTCTACTTATGTTCTTTTGATTTCAAACTAACATTGTTTCATTGTATAATCATTCCCTCTAGTCATTGTAGATTCATGGGTTCAATTCACCTATTCATGGGGATCAAGAACTCCCAAAATAATTATAATGGTTTTGTTATGATCTATATTGGATGGGTTGTCCAAGATAGTTTATGAAAATTTGGTATCATAGCCATGTTTAAATCTAGATTCCTACTCATACAATAACCTCTAGGATATTCTAATCAAGAAGACGCTTCTTATTAAGAAACATACCACCCACAAAATCCTTATTAATACCTATAAGTTGTATTATAGGAATGATTATACATACTAAAAATATAAGTTACTGATCATATCTTTGATTTCTTAGAGTTGCATGAATCATTCAAGGTGAAGTACCTGAGATTTATGTTTGTGGATCTTTGAATTAGGGGGTGGGAATTTATTTTCCAAGAGATTCTGCTTGATTTCATAGGGGGAAAACTTCCAAGACCTTTTTATTCCCCATTTCTTACTAGAATACCAGATTATGGTAAAGCCTATAGAGTTCCTTTATTATCATAAGGGTGATCATTCGGTGCTAGACTACAAAAACCATTTTTTATGTTGGTTCCTTTTTCCATTGAGGTAGTGATGAATGATAAGTTTAAGGCTCATAAATAATGACATGGATAATGACCTAACATTTGATCATTAGTGTATATGCTGAAGCTCACGAACAACACTGAATTAGTCAATAGGGATATGATTATAGAGATTGATATGGGGGGAAATATAGGTTTTTTGGATCTTCCCTTCCACCCTGTAGTGGTTCTAGTGGAAACAATAGGAGGAAGGGTAAGTGGTATGATCATAAAAAGGGTGGTGGAGGTAGTTATCATTGGATATGCATTTTTTACTCCATAAGTTATTGCTAACAGTGTACCCTTGAATTGATACTAGTATTTCATGGTAGGGAACACCTGATGGACTTTCCGATACTTCTGAAGAAATATAATGCATGTGGTAACTATGATTATCCATAAATATTATGCTAGTATCTATATATTAATTATTATGATCATAGGTCATCATCTCTAAAGGTCTCTACAATACCTTCAGAAGATTCAATGTTAATAGGGCTCTAGATATAGACCATTGGTGTTAAATACTGTCACACATGGGATGATATTTTTAATGAAGTTGTTGTGGGTCTAATAATAGTGAGATGTACCATTTTTTGTTTCAACTTTTATATAAACATTATTGTCTGATATAGGCACCTTATACTCTTTTATATCTTCCCACTTTGAATATGACAATCCTTTTTTTATTACACATTAATTCATTATTTAATACGAAATATTGTACATAATACACTCCCAAAAGATTATGAAGTCTAGTGTATTTTTGAATTCGGTACATTACATAAGAACATAAAAAATAGGGAACATACCCATTATTTAAAACCTCCTTATCATTCTAATGATATTCTATCATAATAAAAGCTGCATGGGATATCCTGGGGACATAAATAAGAAAAGAGAAAGATATAAATCCTATTAAGGGAAAAATTATGGAATAACATTAATAAATTATTATAAGATATAAAATATTAATTTCAATGGAATATAAAATGTCTGAGAAAAATGAACATGAACAATTAGGCATGATAAATCATGATAACCTAAATGAAACAAGGAAATGTGGAAACAACATTAAACATGGAATCATAAAAAAAGGTAAAGAAAAACAAATATGAAATTATGGTGGAAAAAGTACCATGATAGATTAGGCACTCTCCCTAAAACCTTTCATGATGTCTCATGAGACTAATACATTACCAAATATATTATAGTGATATATATTTCTAGGCACGCCCATCGCTTGTATGTTATTCATAGGTATAAGTGTTCTGAATAGATCATAAATAACGATTTCAATTTCCAAAATATTTTTTTCAACAATAAAGTAGTGTTGAACTAAAATAGGAAATTACTCAATAGAATATGTATAGGTATGTCTAGGTGAATACCCTTGACTGTAAATATCAATCATTTTCACAATACAAAAGTTTGGGATAGAAAAATTATAATCAAATTTGGAGAATATAACAGGGGAACAGAAATGTTCATGGGGTGTCTTTATGAGAGTGAAAGGGATCAGTCATAAATTTTAAATCATCATGTATGTGAGGGAGATATGAAATAATATTTAATAACATTATTAATGTGAGATAAAAGGCACAAAATAATGATGATTCTCGAATAAATAAGAGAAGGAGTGGATCCCTTACTAAATCTCAACATATTAATGACTTTGGAAAATGAAATTATGAAAAAATATAAATGATATATAATTATAGGAAATCAATTTGAAATTAATGGTATATTTATAATTTCATGTTAATGCAACAGATGCATATTTTAAGTCATAATTATAATGATGGTTCTTCAATTTAAATGAAGAGGGAGAGGTCCATCACTAAATTTCATCTTGGTTACGGGTGTACATAAAATTTCATGGGAGGGATTAATGATAGTGAATAGGGTCTCTAATGTCATAAAAAAATAATTATGATGGATTTATTAAAACATATCCCAAATAAAAAAAAAATATAAATGAAGAGGCCTAACATAAAATAGGTTCTTGAATAAAAATATGAGTAGGAGATCCTTTACCATGAGAGGGTGATTCCAAAATATTTGGTGTTGATTCTGGAGCACCTGGGGAAACCTTGGTATGACTCTAGAGATGGTAGGGAAGATTAAGTACATTGTTAATGTATTTTAGGTGAATATAATTGTGATATTGGGTGCCGTTATATAGTAAAAAATAGAGTGGATTTTATATTATTTTCCAAATTTAAGTTTTAGACTCTATAAAATAAAATAATCAAAACCAAAAAACATCCAAATGATTTTGTCATTAATTTCCTTAGAAGAGAGGTGGTTTTAACTTTTTTAAATTTGAAAGGTTCAAAATTATTAAAATATTACCCTTGATTATGTGCATGTGAGTAATGTTTATAAAGAAATGATTTTAAAACCTTAAAATATAATATAGGCTTTGGAGGATTTATAAAATATTATTATAATTAATGAAATAAACTTATAATCACATTATTATAAATGGGAAACATATATTTGGTCATTTATACCCTTAATATAATTTATTGCATATCTTTTGGGTCATTTTGATATCATAATACGCGCCCTATATTCATACCATATTTAAATTTTACCCAAAAATTTTATTTTCCCATAAAATAATGAAAAATCAACTGTTGGATAACTTTGATGAATTGATTACAAAAATTATATTTATTTTTATAAATATAATTTTATACACATTTTAATTTTCAATTATAAAAAAAATCCACATTCATTGAAAAATACTAGGTTGTTTTATAATAATTTTTTTGAATATTATAAATATTACATTTACACTGTAAAATAATATTATCAATTATTTAATATATAAGATTTAATAATAATATTATATAATTTATATAAAAAATTATTTGATTAATAAAAAAATTTCTTCTTCACTAATACTATATTTTACCCCAAATACAATTTTTGTTTTAACATATCACCAATTTAATTTTTATCAAAATGATTATTTCAACATTTATAAAGTAAAAAAATAAACTCATTTTTATATTAAGAAATAAATAAATATATACATATATATAATCACACTATTAGGGTGTCTTTTTTTTCTAAACCATGTTAAATCAAATTTACCCTTAATTAAACTATTTTCCTTTTTTCTGTGATAATAAATATTTACTACAGTTACTATTCCAAATGTTAAAAAAATACGTTAAACATATTACCTAATATTAATTATGATGATTTCAAATATGGAATCCATTTCAAAAAAACCAATTCAACGATATTGAATAAATTATTTTAAAATAAAACCTCCAAGATCAATGGTAGAATGATTTCCAAAAAATGTATTTTTTTCAAGGAGAGGATTATTTTAATTTTTCTCTAAAACAAGTAATCTGCATTCTATTAAATTTAAAATCATAAATATAGTCATATAATCTAAATTTTAAACATAAATAATTTATAAATTGGGGTTATTTTAATTAATTATAATTGAGAATCATTATTCATTTTATTATAGTTCTCAGAAAAAAAATATATTTTCAATCATAAAAATAAACTTATAATAAAATATGATATAAAGATAATTTAATTGAAATTAATTGAATTCTATATAAATAAATAATAATTATGTTTTCTTGAAATAAAATGAAAAAATATTGTAACTTTTATATTACTTAATTTATCATATGAAATGAGAATTATATATAAAACTATGTCTTGTACTATTCTTCAAAAATCTATTTTTTAAATACCAAAATTTCAACCTAATTTAATTTTGATATGATGATATCAAAAAATATATCTCATTTTATAAAGTAAATATTTGAAATGTTCTATAAAATAATAATTATATTTTATTTCAGAAAGAGAAGTAAAAATCATTTAGGAAGAAAACGTATTATCATGACATGACCAAAAACTTAGTTATTATTAACTAAGAATTTATCTATATATTTGTATTAAGTAGTGTGTATATATATATATCATAAATTATAAAATATTACTAAAAATGATAATCTATTGGGAAGTTTGAAACGATCATATTTAAATGACCATTGATTGTTCAGGTTCAGTGTTGTGTGTCACATATTCTATTGAGCATAGTTTTATCTTTTTAAAACATGGGGAGTAACATATTTACCCTTTAATAAATTTATTCCTCACAATTTAAATTTTAACTCAATAAGAGATTTATTTATTCTTGAAAATATATTTTTTGTAAACCCACATCGTAAAAAGTGGTTAAAACCATCTACTTGAGAAGAGATAAAGGGAAGTACAATGGTCATCACATGAATATGTTTACCGGTTGGAGAAAATTAGTATGATGTGAAAACATATTCACATAAGATAAGAAGAAAAATAAATAATAGTGTATGATAGTGAAATTAGTCATGTGAATTTCAATGACCACAGAACCAAAAATCTGTGATGTGTAAAAGACCATCAATTTATTAACAATTATTATAATATGATAAAATTTTGTTTTTAAGATTATTTTCCTATAGATTAGGAATTAATTTTCTATATATATATGTTAGGAACATAAATAAATACACTTTCTTGACTAATATAATTTCAACCATTACTTAATTTATACTACAATTTATTCTTTTTCTCTTAATTAGGAGTAGATAAGATGAACTTTTTTATGCTTGAATCATAAGAATAAGTTTCAAACAGATCACATAATCCATCAAAGAATAAAAAATATTCCTTAATTATTTACTAAATCCAAAATGGTTATCATAAATTGATATAATATTGACAATTAACAAACCTTTAATAAAATAAAAAATTCAAGAAAAAAATACCAAGGGTTTAATATATATTTTCCCTTAAAAAACACCCATATATCCCTAATAAGACCAATAAAATCAATTTTAAAGAAGGATTTAACCTCAAAGTATATCTCATACCTATCATATTACACATCCAAAAGCATAATATCTTTCTTCTCAAATAATACTTTATATTAAAACTAAGAGGAATATACCCTACAACCAATATAAATAATCTCCCAAAATATAATTAATCACCTCAAAATAAAAAATCATTTATCCTATAAATGGTTTACCATAATATCATTAATCATACTAAAATTCACTCAAATAAATATTAAAAAGTATTATCCATGATTTTAAACATAATATTATCCTTATACATTTGATCCCAAACTATTAAGAATTGGACCTATACCAATGATTTTTCTAAACTATTTGTATAGGTACCATAAAATGATTCTATTCTAACGGTTTGAAAAATAATCGGTGTAGATTACAAATATACCAACATTTTTCAAAAAATAGTCGGTATAGAATCATACGAAATAAACTATACTAACAGTTTTTCCAAAAACATTAGAATAGGTATGCCTTTATACTAAGAGTTTTGAAAAACTTTTGTTATTGGTCCCAAAAATCTGGGTACCCATACCAATTGTTCCAAAATCTGTTGGTATAGGTCTATACTAATGGTTTTGAGAACCATTGGAAAGGGTACCCATATTTGTTAATAATTATTATTTAAAATATCATAAAATAAGTCAATATTTAAATAATTTATAATTATATTTATATTTATCTAATTTTTTTCCGAAAAAAATTGTTGATTAGTGGATAAGTCTTTGATATATAAGTGGGAAATCATGGGATCAAATCTCAACTGCATATTTTATTTTTCATTACTTACCCCAACGATTTTCAAAAAATACGTATAGGTTTATTCAAAATATTTCAAAACCATTGGTATAAACCAATTTCAACAGTTTTAAAAACTGTTAGTATAGACTTATACCAATAGTTTTCCCAAAACAGTTGGTTAAGTATATTCCAACAACCCTCCAAACTGTTGGTATTGTATATTCCTATGGTTTGGGGCCCTATACCAATGGCTCCAAACCATTGGAATATTATTTTATCCAATAGTTAAAATATTTTGTAGGTTTATCCCCTCATCAAACACATAATAAGGGTTATCAATAAAATTTTCACCAAATCAATTTTATAGGTTATGGGTAACATTTAACATATATTTCAAATCATTAATGAAAAAATACCATGAAAAAAATCCTATGATGTTTCATGATTCATAAATACATAATTTCCTTGATATAATTATTTTACCACATAGTTATATTATACTAATACATAAACACTTTAATCCTTACACTTCAATTATTTAAATTGTATATGTCCATATATAGTGTAAGATTTAACCATTCTTTTAGTCCATTGACTCAGATAATGAACATATTTTACACATATAATACTTTAAACAAATGTTATCAAAGTATGTAATTTATTTAATTATATAATACTATATTTTTATGGATTCTAGATACTTTATGGCCCATTTTACTACACTTAAAACACATTCGAATTTTTTTGTGGCATCTTCCTTGGTTCTTATTTTGACATTTTTCACATGTAGGAAAATTAAATTTCGTTACTTTTTTACCATTATCAAATGAAATTACCTAATATTTCATCATATTATTCTTTTATAACTTTTTTATATTCTATCATGTTTAAGTTGTTAATTTAAATTTTTGATAGATTGTTTGGAATAATCCAGATATGTAGTGTTTTTGGGTTATACCCCTAGGTACATATTTTCCATAGACAAATCCACTTATAGTGTCGACATGGATTTATTTTCATATAGACAACATACTCTATAATTTACTAAAATTTTTGGTTGTCTTATTATTATTACTCTTATGTAGACTCTTTTCAGTACAGTTTCCTAATCCTAATACCAAAAATTATAAAACTAGACTTTGATACCAACCACAAAAACCCTTGTTTTTATTACACATTAATACATGATTTAATATATAAGATTAAAAATAATAAAACATAGAATTTTGAGAATTATAGACTCATTTAGAATAAGTTACACTGAATAACAACTTAAAATTGAGGTTACATCACAATTATTGAAAACATACATAGCATGATCATATTATTCCATCATACATAAAACTGCTTGGGAAAACCTAGGGAAATATATAACAAAGGGGTGAGATATAAATCTGAGTAAAGGAATAAACATGGAATAACATGAAGAATATATTACATGTTAGAGAATAGGTTTTTCAATGGAACCTAAAATGGGTGAGAAATATGAACATGAACAATGTGGTATAATGAATCATGATCATATAAAAGTTACATAGATATGTGGAAACAACTTTAAAAATGGTATTATAAACATAAGATATGGATAATAGTGAATATTTAATGATGTAAAAATCCCAATGATGGATTATGTTAACTCTATAATCCCTTTAATTAAACCTCATGAGAATAAAACATTACCCAATGAATCAAAGTACTGTATAATTTTGAGAACACCTATCACTTTCATATCATTGGCATCCATAAGTGTTCTATATAGATCAAATATCATGGAATCATTTTAAACACATTTTATTCCATAATAAATTATTTTGGAATAAATAAATTAATGTAACCAATTAAATAAGTATAGTTATGTCTTGGTGAATACCCTTTAATTGAAATAATAGTGGTATTCATGATACAAAAGTTTGGAATGGAAAAATCATAGTGAAATATATACAACATAACTAGTAAATAGAAATGTTCATGAGAGGGAATAGTGGAAGTAAAGAGGGATTATAATCATTTATAAATAATAATGTAACTATGTAGGATATGAATGAATATATCACAATATTAGTATTTGTATATTAAATGCAAATGATAATGAAGATGCTTGAATAAAGATGAGAAGGAGAGGATCCATTACTAAATTTTAGTATATTAATTACTTAGGTATATGCTATAATGATAGTAGATAAATGATATATAATCATTAGAAAACCAATTTTATAGTATAAGGATTTTTAAAAGATCATAAAAATAATAAATTGGGATTCAAAAGGCTAATTATAATAAAGGTGCTTGAATTGAAATGAAGAGGGAATGATCCTTTACTAATTTTCGACTTGGTAATGAGTGTATAGAAAGGTTCATGGGAGGGTTCAAGGGGAGTTAATGGGGTACCTAATCACAGGGAAAGAAAAAGTTAAGTATGAGGTATGTTTGAAAGAACACCGCATAAAAGAAAAATGGAAATTAAGAGGCATAATATAAAATAGGCAATAGAATTAAAAAGAGTGGGAGTTCCCTTACCTTGAAATGGTGATTCCAAAATCATGGGAGGAGATTATTGAGAGTTCAAGGAAACCATGTAATAAATCTACATTATTTATGATATAGTAATTATACAATAAATATTTTTTTGATTGATGAAAATGGGGGTGTTGGGTGTGTTTATATAGGAAAATATAGGAGAGATCTTTATTATTGTCCAAACATAGGTTTTGGACTCTATACGACAAAATAATAAAAACACCAATCCATATCTCGGGTTTTTAACATAATGTTTTTTCCAAATAAATGTTAATTTCATTATTTTATATGGAAAATGACCTAAATTATTAAAATATTACCCTTTATTATGTAGAAGTGAGGCATGTTTATAAATAAATAATTTTAAAACCTTAAATTATAATACAATATTTGGAAGATACCTAAAGGATTTATAAAACTAATCAATAAATATAATATAATTTTATTTTAATGGGGAAAGATATATATAGTCTTAGATATCATTAATATAATTTATTACATTAGTTTTTTTGTCATTATGATTCCCTAATAAAAACTATATATTTATACTGTATTTAATTTTTACCTGAAAATTTGACTATCTGAGAAAATTATGAAAAATTACCTGTTGGATAATTTCAACATTCCAATTCAGAGAATAATATCAATTTTATCCAAATAATTTTATAAATATGTGAATATTCACTTTTAAAATTGAATCGACATTAATTGAGAAATACATGATATCTTAAGAAAAATAATTTTCAAATACTTATAAAAATTTCATTTAGAGTTCATAAAATTATAATATATTTTTTTATTTAATATACAGAACTAAATAATTATATTTTATCATTTATTTTAAAAAAATTAATTAATAAATAAACAATTTCTTCATTAGAACTATATTTTAATCAAAATAAAATTTATATTTTAATGTATTAAAAACTCATTTTTATCAAAATAAATTTATATTCATTTATAAAGTTTAAAAAATATTCATTATTATAATATATATATATATATATATACTATTATTGTTACTTTATTTCTATTCCTAGATAAAAATTTTACCGTAAATTAACCTAATTTTCTTTTACCGTGGTAATAAATATTTATTATGGTTATTATTCCAATTATTCTAAATTTTTGTTAAAAAATTTCCTAATAATAATTATGGTGATTCCAAATATGAAATCCTTTTTAATAAAATCAATTCATATAGGTGGAATAATTTAATCTAAAATAAAACCCGTAGGCATGAAAAAAGTAGTTTTTGAAAAAAGGCATTTTTCAACGAAAATATGATTTTACATTTAATCTATAACCAATAATATTCATTATATGAATTTAAATTAATTAACATTTACATATAATCCATAAATTTTATTTAAATAATTTCTCATTAGGTTTTATATTAATTCATTATAATAGAGAAACATTTTTCATTAAAAATTATTTTACAAAAAAATGCATTTTTATTCATTAAAATAAACTTATAAGAAAATAAATTATAAAAATAATTTAAATGTAATTAATTGAATAGAATATAAATATATAAGATTTTTTTCCTTGAAATAATATTAAATGAATGTGGGGACTTTTATATTACTTAACTTATCAAAATAAATCCCAAATTTTCTTAAAATGATATCTTTCAATATAAACTGAAAATATATATTTTATGAAAAATAAAAAAATATCAAAATAATTTATTTTTGATATGATGATTTAATAAATGGTGCTCATTTTACCAAATTCATTTTCTAAATTATTTAAAAATAGTTATATTTATTTTCTTGACAAAAATAAATAAAAATAATTTTTGAAGAAAACATATTCTGAAGACATATCCAAAATGTAAGTTATTATTTACTAAGAATTTGTCAATTAATTTATGTTGAGTAGGATATATATATATATACACCATAATTTAGTTATTCCTACTGATATCATAAAATTTAAAGGAATAGTCAAAATAGTCATGTTTAAATAATCATTATTTGTTTGGGTTTGGGGTTGTGTGTCACATATGCTATTGAAGAAAGTTTTGTCTATTAAAAACTAAGAGTGTTACATTGTTGATGTGTTGAATATTATGATAGAGTTTATGTGTTATGTTATAGATCTTGGAATTCATCTTGGCGAGAGGAAAGAGTGAGGGTTTTGTTTTCCGTTGTGGTATCTTTCTACAGACAATGCATAGTTAGGTTGAGACATTCTGATTCTTGATATATATTTTTATGATGATTTAATCACGATGGATATGATGATTTCTCATCAAGAAGTGATTTATTTTTATCATCTGTGTGATTCATTCTTTTTGGTCAATGTGATCTCATGATTGTTCTAGGGGGTGTGAAATCTGAGGTCCAGTCATACAAGACCTTCTCACCTAGATTTTTTGAGTCTACTGTCAGATATTGTGTTTGAGCCTGATTATTTATCTTCTCATGTGGATGTTAACTTGGTTATTTTTGATTTCCCAAAGGTTCTTCTAGAAATTTTTTTTGTGATTCCTTCATAAAGGTAGTAAGAGTTCTCCATTGATCTAGTACCTCATACATAACTTATTTTTAAACCCTATTATCCTATGACACTAGCTAAGTAAAAATAGTTTAATAGCCTATTGAAAAACTTGTTAGAGATAAGATTTATTTGAACTAGTGATTCTCTATCAATGGACCCTATGATTTTTCTAGTCATTCTGAATATTATCTTCATTCAAAAAATACTATAAGAAGATAAACTACGTAACTGTTAAGAATAACAATACTTTTCCCCATGTAGATGACTTATTTGATCAGTTAATTGAGGAGAATTGGTACTCAAAAATTGATCTCGAGTAAAATGATCATTATATTAGGGTTATGGAATCATATATCTAAAATAATGATTTTATAGGCATGTATAATGACTAAAAATATTTCATGATGGAATTAAACCTAACTAAGGATCCTGTAGTGTTTATGCATTTGATGAACCCAGTATTCCACCAGTATCTTGATACCTTTGTTCTAGTTTTTGTGGATGGTATCTCTTTTTTTCATGAATTGATCATGAGAATAAATACCTTCTCGATATAGCTTTAAAAATTATGAGGATTCACTACCGTCCATCCATGTTATCAAAATTTGATTTCTGGATCTAGAAGCGGAAGTTCATGGGGAACGTGATTTTAGAACATGGCCTCTCTATCAATCCTAGAAAGGTGAAGGATATATTTTCCAAGAAATAAACACAAAATGAATTTGAGACATGAATCATATTAGGACTAGTTGGTTATTATTGGTGGTTCTTAAAATATTTCACAAATATAGAATCACTATTGACAACACTAACCATGAATGGGGTGAAATTACCCCTAGAGGCTAGCTTTCATGCCTCTTATAATGAGTTGAAATAGTATAAGACATCAATACATATTTGTATATTATATGAACCTTTTAAGGGTTAGGTGGTTTATTATAATACCTTTGTTGTTTGTCTTGGATGCATGCTTATGTAGGATGATCATATTAAGTTATATAGCATTTATTATCTTTATCCATAGGAAAAGAATTATCCAACTCATGACATGGATCTCACTACTATTATACATGCTCATAAGTATTGGTAACGATATACTTTTTGAAATAGGTTCATAGTCTATAATGATCACAAGTGTTTATGTTACATAACTTCTTAGAAGGACCTGATCTTTAGGAAAAGTTTATTGATGGACCATTCCCAGACATTTAAATTTGAAATCTCCTATTACCATGGTTAGTGAAATTTATCAATGATGCTCATAGTAAGAAATTTCATTATCTATCCCTACTATAGATGAATACAGTGTGGAATGTTTTGGAGTGTTTTTATTAATTTTATCATATGTGTAGGGGTTGAATTCGTAATGGTTATGAATAGTGTGTATTTTTAATCGTCACTCCCCCAGTATGTTTTATAAGACCCATAATAGGATGAAAAATTAAAATGAATGATGGTATTTTTTTACAATAGAGATATCATTCCCGGTTGGTCTCTCTCTTATTATGGAATTCATTACTTCATGAATTGGTTATTTATACCTTAACATATATAAAATTCAGTACTACATGATTTTCATAGTTATTTATTAACCATCCATCCTAGAACTGTGAAAATGAATTATGATATGAGATCACAATTATTTTTATTGGGTAAAAATCATGAAATTTTTAATTAGGTGTCTCCCAACTTCATATATCAACAAAAGAAAATTAAGCACCTAATGACTTTTGGTTTTATTTAGTCTCATCTAGTGATAGTATGGAAAATAGACAAGGTATTCATGTACATAGTAAATAGAATATTATTGAATCCTTGATGAAAGAATTATATCTGTGTGGTGATTAATTAATTGATAGAATCAGCCCATTTTATTCTAATTAGGAACACCTTTATGGTTGATGATCTGGGATGGGTGAATATATAGGAAACTATGAGGTTTTATGGGGTTAATATTTCTAATGTCACTAATAGTGATTTGAGGATTACATACCAGTTTTTTTATAAGTACACAAGAGATGATGGGAAGTTATGTTAGATAGAGTAAAACTTATCATCCATAGAGATATATCCTGATATAGTGTTCTATTCATATTTTAGAGGATTTTATCTATCCATATTTCTTTAATTTCAATTGATATTTGGATAACCATATATGATTGGTATATTTTGATTATAATAATAGTAACCAGCCATCGATCAGAATGAATCCCTTTAGGGGTCTGCATGGTTTACCGTGTAGGTCACCTATTTTTTTGTCAAAGGCAGGATATATCTCAATCATATGACCAAGTATCATTCACGAAATGTTAGTGAGGATTCATGATATACATTGATTCATGTTTGATTAAAGTTATCATAAATTTTATAAATATCATCAATGATATCCTTTGGAGTTTCCTATTGGGAAACAGTTTTTTTTAGAGGTTTCACCTCAGTTATGTCACCATTAGCCTATAAAATAGAGGATGTTAGATATGAGATATGTTATAATATTTCAAAACAGTGAGTGTGTAAGATAGGATAATTATTATTTTTTAATTACAAAACCATTTATTAGGTATTCATTATCTTTTCCACATATATCATATCATAAAGTATCACCCCAATCCTTCCCATGTTCAATATTTGAAGGATATTACATTTGAGCCAGATTTTATAGTGATTTAGTAACCAATAGAGATTGTTGAATCTGTAGACGAGAGTTCTAAATCAAAAGTCCATTCCATTGGTCAAAGAGTTATAGAGTCACATATAATATTTAAATGTGATATGTGATTATGAAATTTTACGAGAGAGATTTAGACTCTTAGGATTGAAATTTTATGGAAAAAGTCATATAGATGGAAAAATTTTAACATCATGGTGTAGGGATATTGCAATTTTATACTAAAGAGGTCATATTTTGTGTTTGGGGGATATCATAGGTGAAATGGTGGAGTTTGGAAGATCCTTATACTTAATTAGTGGATGAATAAGGTGATAAGAAATAAAGTGGCATACCAAAATATTAGAGTTCTAACAAGAACTCCACCAATAAGGGAGTGGAGATCCCTAATCTACATGAATTAGTCCATCAGCCACCATCTAGGGGGTATGTGAGATAGTGATCACTAAAATTCAATAGAGGCCACCAGAAAGCGGGTGGTTGTGGTCTGAGCTAGTTATGTAAGGGTGTAAACTTCCATTTTTGCCAAAATCCTTTAATTCACCCCTTAATAACTATTTTCCTAACATAATTTAACTAGGTATCTTGGAGAGTATTTCCATTGGTGTTATTGGATACTTTGAACTTCTCCACATGGAATGTTGATCTAGGAACAATTTTTTATTAATTATTTGGAATGTTTTATCAAATCCATCATGTTTTCTATGTTTCTATTATAATTGGTAATGGTTCTAGGTTTCATTGTCGTAATATATTAATTGTGTTTTTACCTCTCTAAATCACTTACAGATTCAACATTTTCTTCTTTCTCATATGATGAATCTATAATTAATTGGGGAGTGTCTTGTCTAACCTTTTGGAATTAATGTTTATGATATCCTATTTATTTCTGTAGTGTTCTTTTTCTTATTAGTGTGTGGATCCAATTGTGGTTGGCATGCCTCCCATGTGTGAGGTAGGTAGTTCTATGTCTATCCTATGTTTGGTGAATCATATATACTATTAGATTTATAAATTATTTTCTAAACAATGTATGGAATGATTGTTGATATTATTAATATGTTTTATTAAATTTATTTCGATAAATGATTTATTTCCATTATTTTGGTAATGTTATGATGGCTTTCCAAGTACTATGAAATGGTTTCTGAAATTGGTTTCCATGGCATGTTTTTTCAAGTGAAAAATGGGTTGGAATGTGTTTAAGACAAGTAATAATGTATTGTAAATAAAAAATATTTTGATATATGTTTTAATTGGGATTTTTAGGTATCTAATAGGGGGTATCATAATTGCGTCTTTTTGTTGCTTCAATGAAGAGTTTCCTCAGGGGTTTTCCTACGTTTCATAGGTTTTTTTCATAGAGACATGATTATCTGACATTATAGGGGGATCATTCATGTGGTGGTCCTCTTTTTCCAAATCCCTTTGTCCTAGGAACTTATTAGAGCACAATTTCCCTTTTATATTATTGAGGTTTGAATGACCATGCTAGCACATACCTATATTATCCCCGAGGAGATATCCATTTTCCTTATATTTTCATTATTTTGGATTTAATTTTATATAAAATTCATTTATTGATAAATGTAAAATGTTTTTTTTGAAAAGTTATTTAAAAATAAATTATCTGGATTCTGTATAAAAACAATGAATAAGAGAACTATTTTACCATTATTTTTATATAAATGGGAAAAATTACTTATTATTACACTTTTTACATATATGGTGTATATTAGGTTGATTTGATAGAGTAATGTTATGGAAAACTTGAGTGGGTTCCAACAATTCCTATTAAGGTGACACACTGCACACTCCCATATGGGTATGTGGACCTTGTTTGGTATGATAATGGATAGAGAATGGTTCTATGGTTAGGTGAATAGGTTTATGTTAGCTGAGCATGGGTAACTGGTGGTGATATTTTGGAATGTTGCCCACAAATCACAAAATGTATCTACTGATAGTTTAAGTTATCCTATTTGGTTTACTTTTAGACATATATCTTGTTTTTTACTTTCTACCACAAATTTATTGCTATTGATGTTTTTTTACTATGAAATATTTCTTGTTCTTGTTTGTGTTTATCTATTTGTCTTCCTTGTATATTTTTCATTATGGGATAATCATTCCCTATTGTCATTGTGGAAGCCTCGGTGATAGTCACTAGCCTGTGGGGATTGGGAATAGCCTGAGTCTTGTTATAGTCCAATTTAGACCCTATTTGGATGGGTTTCCTAGGCTGGTTTGTGACATCCACATCACATATTATGAGTATAGATAATCATAATCATGTCTACACATCTTCTTGAGAACATAGCTAATTGTAATCATGTCTACACATTATCATGTGCACATAGATAATCAGAGTCATGTCCATGAATCACCTCAAGAGATTCAAAGCGTTACCCAATTATTGGAGGGCTATAATAGTTCCACCTATTACATAATAATGAAATATAAATATTTATTCTACAATACCATTATATAATAAATCATTCATTCATAGCATAATTATCCCATTGGAAAGAAACATGTTTCCTTAAAATTTACATAAAACATCATTATGAGCTATCCAATGAAATATAGTTGATGGTATCACTAGATCATATCCCTAATAGAGAATATAATTCATTAAATGATATAATAATACATATAAAATACTTTTATAAATTAATTACATATATTCATTAAAAAAGAAGAAGAAATATCCCCTTATTTTGATAATTATTAAAATCTACAAACTCATAGAATAAGGTGAATTGATTTTCCTTTGAAAAAACATGGAAAAATGAAATGAAATACTGATAATGAATTTTTTTTGTGATGGTGTGAAACTTTATCTACAAGGTAAACATTGAAAAAATTTATTTTAACACAATTGTAATGAAATTATAAATGACTCGTAGAAAAAAATTAAAAATATTACCTTTAAAACGTTTTTAAAGAAAGTAAAGAAAAATGGAGAATAAAACAAATAAATAATTTAAGTGTAAAAAATTTAAATTCTTGAGATTATATAATGAATATTTATATTTAAGTGAAAGAGTTCGATAAAATAATTCAAATTTTCTAAAATAATGTTGTAAAATAAAACCAATTATGACTTTTAAAATTGAAATACCTTGAAATAAAGACATTGGGAATGAACTAAAATACCATTTTCAGAAATATAGTAATGATATAATATGTTAAAGTGTAAATATATAAACAATATAAATGAATAAATTTTTATAACATAGAATATGTTTCAAAGAAATAAATTTGAGATAGTAAACATTTACAACTATTATAAAATTTAAATCAAAACCATTTGAAAGAGAAAATATGAGATAAATTTTAAAAAATTTTAATTAAATATAAATTTTTAATAAATAAATCCATAATAATTATATACATTATTTTAAATAAATTAAGTTGAAAATACGAATTGTATCTCAATAGAAAAAAAGTGAGATGAAAAACACATATAAGATTGTACCATCTGATGTAAGAATCAATCAATTAAGTGATTTTGTGAAACAATTGAAAATACATATAAAATATTTTATATAAGAAACATCCAAATTATAGGTCATAAACCACATAATATTTTTATATCTTATTTAATAGAGAATTTATATATCAAAATGAAAGGAAATTGAATTAAAAATCCTCTTTCACTGGAATTCCGCTTGGTCAGCATGCTCTAACTACCTATATAATAAATTTAGATTTATATTGAATCTATATAATAATAATATTTATATTTATTTCACTATATAAAAATAAAATATAGTTTCTTATTACCCAATTAGTGATAATAATTATTTAAAATTCAACAATATTTTTGTAACAATTTAGTTTTCCATCGATGCTCTAATTATTTGGTTCAAATATTTGTAATTTGGTAATGGTTTCATATTCTAAATTTTTTTAATAAATATTTATATTATGTTTTTAATATTTTTTTATAGAGTAACATGGTTGTTTTATAGAACTAATTTTTATTATTTTCATGGAAAACTTATACATTCCATTTTTTTGAATTTTGATTCTGTAGAAAGAATAGATTTAATTAACAAATATATATATATATATATATATATTACAGTTAAATATTTTTGACAAAATAATAACTTATAATTATTAAATAATATTTCAAATAAAAATAATTCCTTAATCATTCATGAACTAAAAAGTATGAAAATATTCATGTAGGTGGTAATATCGACCAAAATAAAAACACGTAATATGGGTTGAATGAGAATAAACATGTTAGTCTATAATGATAATATAGGTTTTTAAAATCATAATAATGGTATAAATATAATATTTATTCATTAAATCTATTTTTATAACCATCCATGTGAGGAAGTGATGAAAAACTGAAATACATCATCTTTGGAAGTGATAGTCTGCAACTATACACATGTGTCATTTTCATTTTTTAATGAATGAGTGAGAAACAAAGTAGATGATAATTTATATTTATTAAATGATACTTATTTCATATATATCAATTTTATTCATTATATCTATCTATATAACCATCCATGTGATGTAGTGACAAAGAATCAAATATTTCGTCCATAGAGGTGGTAGTCTACACATACACATGAGTGACTTTATCATTTTTTGTTAATTGGAAAGAAAGTAGATAACAGTTTTTCTTTAAACATAGTAAAATAAAATTATTTTAATTATTGTAAACTATTTATATTGTTATGCTCATTAATCATTTGTTTTAGGTGGAAGAAAAAATAAATTTTAATAATCTTGTTTAAGATGACTACCTATTTCCTGGGAAACCTCTATTAGATATATTCCTAAGCCCTTTTAGGTTAATTTTTTTTGATAAAATGACATATAGGTAATGGATAAGGGTTTAGATAATTTATTTTATTTGATATTTGTTAATATAAATTTATCAATTTGTTCGGATGAGTGAGGGGGTGGGGGAACCTTTTATAGGCGACATGAGTGACACCTATGTAAATACACTATATTTTAAAATATTATAAATATCTTTCACCAAGTTAAAGTAAAAAATTCATACCAAAATTAGAATATATCATATATTAGTTCTTAATTAACTCATATAATAAAATCATAAATATATATTTTTGATATATGTGAACATATCAAATAGTTTTAACCCTTTTTAACCCACTTTACTCCAACCGTGGTCATCAAATTTCACTATGGAAACATAATTTCTAGAAAAAAATGAAGTGAAACTTACTGAATAATTAAAATATTCTAATTAATAATATTTAAATAATTTTATAACATTCAATTTCAAATGGTTTAATAAATTAATTATAATATTTGTATGAGAAACAATGAAAACAATTTTTTAAGAAAAATGTCATTTTAAGCATACAAATTATTGTTATCCAATATCATGCATGATGTTGATTATAATAAAATGTATTATTTTAAGAATAATATAATTAGGTATATAATAAATTAAAATTTAACAAAAATCGTATGCATCCTTGTCCACACTTAACTAAAAAAGAACCAAAAGTATTTTGTATTAGAAAAAACACTTCTTCTATTCCGAAATGATAGAAATTGATTTAATGATCCAATATAGTACTTTATTTCACTATTTTAATACATATTAATTTCTAATAACAGATCTCTCAAAAAAATTTAATTCATCTTTATTTGATGATGATGTCTCAAAATTTATAGTATTAATAAAAATGCATTTTCACTATTCACAGAAAAATTATCTTTTTTAGAAAAATGAAAAAAATAAACCTATTAAATTTTTTATATTTCGAATAAACAGATGAATTAAATTTTATAAAAATAGAATTCTAATGTTAAAGAAAAACAGATTTTAATTAAACCATATAATACATAGATAAATATTTTATTTACAATAAAAATTATTTGTTTTCAAATAAAAAATCATTTAATTATTTTACATTTTGATAAAATTGTTTTTCATAACAGATAAGAATATTTATTAGGATTAATATAATATTATACCATATTTTATAATTAAAATATTATTTTAATAGATTAAAAATAGGAATTTTTTATGAAAATATATGCATGATTTAAATAAAAATCCTTTAATATTACAATGTAAATACTATAATTTTAATTATATAGTAAAAAACTAATTTTTTAAATAATATCATTTGAGAAATTATATAAACATATATAAATGATCAAATAAAATATATAAATTTTCATTCTAGATTATTAATAAACCCTAAAAGAAATATTTAATTAAAAATATATTGGTCATCACAATTGGCCATGCACATGAGAGGCCAACTTTGATTTAGAAAGTCATGTTTAAATGTATAGGAAAACACAATGAGTTATGTTTTAGAAGATATTATGGTAGGAATTAACTACACCTAAAAATTTATAATTAAAGACCGATTTTACATGAAATTACTAGGTGTTTACCCATGATTCAACAGCTATGCCTGATGTGATGGAATTCCTACATGTATATATAAATGAATTGGAAAATACCCATGGATTAATATATGATTCCTTTCTATTTAGAATTCCATGAGAAATCTTGTCCTTTTTCTAACTATAACTCTATATGGAATTCAAAAGGTGTAGGGACTCAGATCTTTAGTCTATATGATTACCATAGACTCTCTCCTTAAAATAAAAATTATGCTTGACATTGGATTGTTTACGATTACCTCCCATGAATTAGTTGCATCATTGAGACCACAATATATCCTAGGGTCACCCTAGTAATAATTCCTTGAACTTTCTACTATATGATCAATGGTCATGGTATTAGTTGGGAATGTTTTGTGATGTATTGATAGAAACTTTTTCACTGGTTGAAGAATATACAGTTGATCTCGGTTATCACATTAAAACCCAAAGATTAATTAAGGTTATTTCATTTATACTTCCTCGCAATAATTATTTTATTATTTTATTTATATGGGAAAGTAACATAAAAATACACTGAATTTTCTAATTACATATGGGACTACATTGGTGGTTCACTACTATGTTATACTCACACAATACGTGGTTGGCCATGGCACTCAGGTACCAGAGAAAACTTTATTAATCACCAGCCCAGGTTGGGTAGATGCTCAATGTTGCATGATTTAGTAGGACAACTTGGATTTAGTCTGGTGAATACATGAGTTAAGACATTGGTATGGAATTATATCGTTGTACATTTATATATTTTATTTATTTATTTGTGATCAACCTAGTGGTTGACCAGTTGTAGTGTACTATCATGACCATGAGTTTGCGTGATTTCCTATTTCTATATTAATTCATTATTAATGGATACATTTTATTATTCCTATGTACTCTATCATATTATTATATACATTTATTTGGTAATTTTCTATTGTTGTGCTATATAATATGGGGGTATATTATCCTAATGTAACCCCATAGACCCCCACTCTTAGTCGAAAACATCTTGCATACAGAGAAGCTTTCCAAATGTCCCAATAGCTCTTTTCCCATGAGACATCTCATTGGTCTAGGGATGAGTCATTACAAAAATGTTACCAGATCACTTATGTGAATAATATTATAGAGTGTATTGAAGAATTCATTTTTTTCTTACTATTGGGGGAGATGGTAAACATGGGATATAGTTTTGTGATCTATCTATTGATGGACCTTAGACATCTGCATGGCAGTCATTTTTTTTGATATAAGTCCTTGTTTCCAAGGAAATAAATTTTTTCCATATATTTCAGTATTAATATTATTTAATTTCACTAAGTGTGATGTAATTGGTTTTTTAAATTTATAATTCATAGTTTATTATTTTTTTGATATTAGACCGATTACAAGAGGTCAGTATTTATGCATAATGTTTGGAACATAAGGTTTACATGAAATATTTATACTTGTGTGTTATTGGTAACACGAATGATGCAGCTTCAACTATTTAATGTTATAATAATGACATATATTGATTTTTTCATATAACTTGTTGGTGGGATTATGCTCCTATAAAACATGATGTATTGTCTTCTGATCACAAGTGACTTGGATTTTACTATGGTATTACCCCTGAGGATGAATATATAGTCCCTTGGATTAAGGAATGTATAGTGTCTATAGTAGGTTGGAGAAATAATTTTATTGCTGAGTAATAAACCCCTTGTGAGTTGTTATGATACTAGTTCTGAAAATAAAATGGTTTCGATTTTCTAAATTTTTAGTAATAACGAATACAATGTTTTCCTATATTTCTTATTCATGAAATTCTTATTAACAAAACCAAATGGCTATTATTTTACACTACATAGATCATCTAGGAAGATTCCAATATATGGATAAACTCATCGTTATTGAAGGGTTAGTAACATATGTAGATGATTGTCAAGGATTAATTACCATGAGTAAACTAATATATTAGCATGTGATTCCCAGTATGTATACATATATTTGAAAACCCTATATAGGGTAATTTTATTGCAGGAGTTTTCTTAAGTATATTTTTATGGGAACATATAGGTGTCTATCATGAGCCATAAACTTTGGGATATAATATTTATAGTCTAGGTGGGATAACCTAGTTTCATAGTGGTTTGAATCAAGATGCTGGAGAGCTAGGTATTATGGTTAAGATGTGATGTATGAGGGTAACCCATGAGAGGGGTTATCCTGAGCTTATAAGTACCTTATATACACAAATAATGTATATATTCATTGTGTTTTTATATTGGAACTTGAGATGTTTTACAAGTCGTCGGATATAGGAATTTTTTGGACTTATATGTTCTGATCATGAAGACATATGAGGTTTTATCAACTATATGATATAGGGTCATGGAATGCCCTGATCATTGTTATAAAAATCACTTGATGTTATTTGGTAGCAAGGATGGGGTTTTTAGGGTTGGATAGGTTGAATAACTGACCTTAGTTATTTTAGATATGGTCTCTGATGTGATAGCTGATCAAGATCCTAAATGGATGGATCTTGGATAGATAGAGAGTAGTTATATGATTATGTTTTAGTGATGGTGTCATTTTTGGTATGGTTATGCGGTAGACCCTGACTTAGGTTAAATGATAAATTTTGAAAAGGAAAATTGAGGGTGCTTTTAGATAGATGCGATTGACATGTAGGTAATATGGTCAACTAAGTAAATAGGAATACATTCCTAAGACTAATTAGATGGGAAAATACGTGCATGTAAAAAGGATTTATAAGTGAATTTCTCTTTAAATGGCGCATGGATTTGATTCTTTTGGGATGGTCCCATGAAAACATGATTACCTATGTTTTTTACAAGGGTGAGAGGTGTCACTCTATTATGATATGAATTACTTGAGATGGATTGGGTGTGATGATAATCTGAAGTTGAGTTTATACCATGAAATAAATTTTGAAAATGTGTATTTTGTAAAATTTTGAGGTGGTGATGATGGAGAAGTGTATAAGGGAATACTAATGATAAGGAGAACACCATATGATATTAGAGGGTGTGACCCTAATTATATATGAGATTTATAAGTATGTCAAGGATACCATTCCAAGAGAGTTGGTAATTATTAGAGTTTTGAAATTTTTGTTAGATTTAGGATATGAGGGGCATGGAAATATGCATTTATCATGTGTAGTGGTGGATATAGAATATACTATGGAGGAATTTACATCATTATGATAGTGTAATGGGTTCAATGAGACACATTTTTGGATGATCGAGGTATTTTTATAATGTTAGAGTGTGATAAGTTCTATAGATATATGTGTTTTTAGGAAAAACAAAATTAAAAATGTATATGTGGTGTTACATGGATTCCTATAATTAACATTGGTATCATGATTTTTTTATGTGATATGAGGGTGAGTCTAATTGGTGGATCATTGATTCTCAGGGTGAGAGCATAATGGATATCTTGGTTGGTTGAGGATCGAAATATTGAATCACATTTTAAGTGAGGTATGGACTTTAGTGGGGGTAGTTTTGAAATATAGGATTCCTTAAAGAGTAAAGGCATTAGGTTTGGATGGTGTTTTAGTGTGTTAGTTGGTGAGACTGAGCATTTTTTGAGAATTTAAGCTAGGGAAGGGTAGATCATTTTTTTGATTTATAATTACATGTGGTGATATGAAAAAAAAACTGATCATGTCATTGGCTCATTGATAATTCATCACAATTAGAGATTTAAATGGTTGAGTGAACCATGGATCTAAATTAGACTTTATTTGAAGGAAATTATGGTGGGAGTTCCATAAGGCTATGGATGAACAAGCTGGTGACATTGTGGTGTATCAAGATAAATGGGTGTGGTTCTGAATCATCTCGATGTTCTGATAGTCGTGACGATTAGTGAATTTGGCTGTTAACAAATAATGTGCCTTATGTTTGGAGTTTCAAAAAATAATCTCAATTGTTGTTTCAGATTAGAACTTGATGATTTGGTTATGAATTATTAATAAGGATAGGTATTGGTAATGGTTGAATAACTAAATGGGAATTTCAGGGATGAGATGTTCTATAATGGGGAGGTTATAAAACCCAATATTTTTTGGTTATAAATTCTTAGAGATCCTTAATTTATTGTTTACAATGTAGAGGTCATTTTGAGAAAAAGTGTTTGAATCAGGACTGTAGGGTTAGGAATATATCCCGATTTTTTTAAAGTGGATCATGTCTTAAGAGGGGTTTTGTGTGCTTGAGCAGACAATGGAGATAAGTCAGGAATACTCTTAGATGATTTTTAATATTGGTGTTCCACTGTAGGTAAGGTTGTTTCATGGCGGAACACATGGTGGTGGTAGAAATTCCAAGATTAGAAATCATTGTGTCTAGGTTGTAGTCATGATTCCTATTTCATTTCCATAAAATAACCCAAAAACACATTTTTGGGTATGTAATGGTTGTAAATTGACATTTTTTTGAGGCCTCGATGTGGTGGTAAAGATTTTTTTACTCAAATGAGCGTGTAACATGGGTGGAACACTTATGATAATTAAGGATGAAAAACTCCCAAGATTGATATTTTGGGTGGCTATAGTGTATAGTGCATGGGGTGTTGCCATTTTTGTGGTACCCATCACTTGAGATACCTAGGGTGGTTGATTAAGAAGGCTATAAATGCCTAGGTGGCTAGCCGTGATGTGTTTTTGTTAGATATGAATGGTGAACACCACACTATCATCCACATCTTATGCTATCTTTTAGGGAACCTTGAAGAGATTCATGTCTTAGGGTGAGGTATGGTTCATTAGTTATCACCATATGGGAAATGGAGAGTGATGAGGTGCTTCACCATATCCCAAGGCATATTGGGGGGTTTTAGGCACTTCATGATGGCACACCACAGTGTGTAGAAATCCATTGTACACCTCTATTTTCTAAAAATGGGTGGAATACCCACTTTTCCTCTCTAATTATTTAACCACCTCTCACTTCTTTCTTTCTCCATTGAGTGTGTCCAGATAAGGGGAGCTTGAGTGAGTCCTCTCCTCCCTCTCTTACTTTAACTACCCTAGAAATGTGATGGTTTCGTGGTGATTTCTTTTGTGATTCATAGTGTTAAACTTTAATTTTTTTCTCCACACATTCTCTTGTTTATCCCCTGAATTTTGAGAGACATGTCTTAGGGTTTATTGATGATTCCATTAGTGCTATGTGTAATTGTATTAATCTAATAGGGCCTATACTTTTCATATCTAGATGATATTCTAGAAGATTATTCACATGTTTTTTATTGACGGTAGGGAAGTGATATGTCACCATATTATATTAGTTGGGTTTTAAAGTTAAATTAAGTTAAATATGTTATTTTATGTGTTCTTAATGATACATATTTTAATCGAGATGGTGTCGATATGAAGTTGTGGACCTTATACAATTGGTTGGTCAACATTTTGATGTCATGAGGTCACTCAAGGTGTTCATTAATGATTATACATAATATCTTTTAAAATTATTGGAAATTTATTATTTTATTTTAATTTTATTACAATTAATAAATTTGTATATTTTTTAATTATAGAGTTCATTGTGATGAAGGGAAATGACTGATAATATTTTAATCAGATTGAGAGAGAGTTTTCTTAATTATTTTATAGGAAAACCTCCAAAATTTAGGTATGTAGTCCCCGTGAGAATACCCCCTTTGGTAAAATATTTTATTCACGTAGTATTTGATATGTGTAATTCTATCTTGTGAAATTATCCCTTTTATATAATTTTATAATTTTTTGTGTTAAAAAATAATTCCAACTAATTGAATGAAGAATGGTCAATGGCCCATAAGGGACCTTGTCCTTTGGATTAATACCCATGACAATCTTTTTTTAGGAACTAATTAGAAATTTATACCATATGGTGTGAAGAAGTTAAGGAGAGACACATAAATGAATTTAATGAGCATATTGGGCTTGGATAGGAACCCATAGACCCTATTTGTAGAGTGGAGTGTTAGATTGGGAGATATGGGCCATATTAGGCCATGATATGACATTAATTATCCTTTGTGACTCCTAGATATATGAAATTAATAAGGGTGAGTGATCATCCCCTTGACATGGGATCACATGGGAGGCTCTTTCCTAGGTATATTAACGTTATTTTGGGTGATTGGATAGACCAATGATGATCATGGAATGATAAATAGTAATTGTATCATCTCTATGGAGTAGTGATAGTATGACTGTTCCTAGGAAGAAAGTGAGTCGATGACATGAAGATGATTATTCCAAGGGACATGATGCCCCTTACATGTTGAGTGATGATGTAAGAGGTGATATTGGGATTAATGAACCCATTTATGTTGTTTGTGCTTCAAGGTGACCACAGGGACCCCTATGGGGTCCCCCATGATATATTGACATTAGAGACTATAAAATCTATAATAGTTATGGATTATTATAGGTGTTACATTAGAACATAATTCAAGTGTATGAGCTTGATATGGATACATTGATGATGATAGTTTATGCTCTTGAGAGTTCAAACTTTATTTTAGGAGAATGGTTTTGAGGGATAGATGACCCCAATGAGTTTTGTTTTATGATATATTATGGGAGGGACAAAAATCCATCATAATTTTATAAATTAAAATTTTTACTATTTGGAATGTATGGGTGGTTACCTTGTATTTGATTATTATTCATTATGTGATGGAATTCCGAGGTGTCTACCTAGGATTTGGTCTATGGGTCTATATCAATGCCTAGGAAAATCCCCATGGGTCCTTATTTGATAGATATATATTTATAATTCCATGGGAAGCCCATTTGGATTCAGAATTGGTTTCTGTATAGAATGCCCATGATTTTTGGATATGGCCTCCAGGACTATATGATGGATTTGGAAAATATCAATAAGATTAGTTGTATTTATGACATTATATTTCCTTGGATTAGATCCTAGGAATCCACTGTATTCTTTATACTAATGGATTTCCTAGGGTTATCCCCTTTGGTATCAGTGCTTGAACCTAATACTATATGGTTTTGGGCCTGATCTTTGGTTTTCACAATTATGTGGAGTGCTCGGAGACACTCCGAAACTGGACTAAGAAGTCATTGTCAATCCTTGGCGTCACAACAAAACTCGAGGATCAACAAAGGTTATTTTACTTATTTTTCCACAATGATGTTATTTAATTTAATTATTCTTGTGAGAATTTAACATGCACAAACAAATTATATACTTGTTATGCATGGGGATATATTAGTGGTTCTCCCAATGAGTTGCACTCACACCCTCATCAGGTTACCATTGAACTTGGGTAAGTGATTATACTTTATTGATCACTTTTGTATGATTTGAAGATGTCCAGTGTTACATGATTGAGTAGGATAACTCATATTGAGTTAGGAGACCATATGAGGTACAACATAGGGTTATTTTTGTTGATATATTTTTGGTTATTTTTTTATTTCATACTTTGACATGGGAGTATAATATCTTCATAGTAACATCATAGACCCCCTCTACTATAGGAAAACTCTATTACATGGAGAGGCAAGCCTGAGGTCCAAATACATCTCATGCCAAGACATAAATATGTGGTTTGGGGTAGGGTTATTAAACAAAAAATGATTTCTATCAATTTTTATCTACATCAAATGCATGAGAGAATATGGTAATCATAGGAGCTCTTCAGTGTAAGGTACACCATCATTCATCATATTAGTTTAAATATATTTCAATACTCTATACCTAGTGATGTTATTGCTTGGATTTTTATCACTTTTTCTTATTATAATAAGTGTTTTTAGACCATTGAGTATCCAAATTGTGATATTATAACTTCTCATGATTTTAGACTTATTATATCATCTCCAAAATGAAGAATTTCACAATAAAATTTCCTATAAATTTCCAATTTTAAAATATGATAGGAATATTTTTTTTTCATAACTGTATATGATACAAGATATAATATGAAATGAAATAGTTTTAATTCATATTTTTCATCAATTAATATCTTATGATACCGATATATCCTAGAATACGACTCCCTAATCTGTGTTTTGAAAGTTATAGTATTGAATCACTAAATTGATACTTATTTCTATCGTAAAATATGATATAACATATAAAAAGTGATCGAATAAGTTATCAAACATAAAATATGATTTTCCTCAAATTCGATAATTTTGGTAACAGTAATAAAGTATAACTGATGGATGATAGAGTGTTGGCATATGAATCATAGTTGATGCTTCTATATGGATCATTGAATATGATCTATACTAGATCTTATAACCCATGTTGTGTCATAATATATTATTGGAGAAGAAAAATTCAATTTTTAATAATCAATTATGAATCAAACTCATTATTTATAAATTTTATATAAAAATTTATACGTGGTATTTTTGGGATATTTATTTATTTATAAATAGTTGGTATGTTAATTAATTATATGGAGATTATAATTAAGTAATAAATGTTTATAAAATATTTATTAAAAAGTCGTCATTAATTTGTCACAACCCCCTCCCACCAAAGATTCAATAATAAAGAGAGATAGATAAAGACCCCAGAATCCTACCACCCACAGGCCCTATATTGATGACTGACACTGAGGGTATAAATATCTCATAAATGGAAGGAATTATTGTTTATAATAATATAGGATTATGAGTTATAATAATCAACTACAACAAATACCATGGCCTAATATATATATATATATATATGTATATAATAAATCAAAAACCATCTCACATTCCATTTATTAATAAAATAGGAACAAATAATTTTTTTGAAAGTAAATACCCAAAAGTAAGGCTAATGTAGTGACACAACAACAACCCAAATATCCATGTGAGTAATTTCCCACGAAATCCACATAATAATCCTAAAAACCTAAAAATAGTTTATATTTATAGGATGAACATACATGTTTACTCAATAGGAAAAAAGTCTATCATGATCTTGTGAAAAACCATACTAATGCGCTTATTAACAAACTTACGAACCATGTAGCACCTAAAAAGGTCAACTGACCAATCCAATCCTTACTAGGGATCAAAAAACTAATAAATTAACCATGTATAATACCATAATATGAATCATATAAACAAAGGGTACACAACACTACATTACCACTAATTCTCTATCCTCACACCCCTACATGATACATCCTGGCACACCCATCCATTTCGTATAAAATATCTCATTTTCCCATAGTACCCATATCACATCACATCTCACCAGGAGACACCAGGACCATAACATTAAAAACATAAAAAATAATAGGGTACTATGAAAATGAATGAAATCGACCTCATTCCTTCCACATACCATGCATGAACCCCACAATAAACCATATCATCACATCTCACCACACCACAACAGGACCTTCACATTGCATCTCACCCAAAGACACCTGGTCCATCACACCATAATTGTATATTATCATTCCACATTTGATTTATGGACCTCATATCCCATGCATTTCAACATCGCCTGGAAGAGAGAGAGAGGGAACGAATTGGTTTCTATCTATGCATCCCCATCATAGGAATATTAGTAAAAACAACCCCTATATATATGGGTGGTGTCATATGGTGCCCGATAGAGGTGGGGTGAATATAGAAAATCCCAAGGAACATATAATGTATATATAATTTCCACCCAAAATATCATCCTATGAGTTCACCACAAAACACTGAACAACTCACAACACCACTAATTATGATGACACCACCAAATTCACAACACCACACAAGACACAAGACACACTTCCAATTTACCAACCAAAACCATTATCCCGGACATTCATTTCACTATAATCCACTCTCCAATTGACGCACACTTCCCATTTTACTTAAACATTTGCTAAAAATTTCAATCAATTCCATTTCAATCATTAATAACAAATTCCATTACAACCAAATCAATTAGCACATCATATCTCAATATGATGATAGAAAACAAATCACACTTTGGTTCAAGTTAACTATCCCCACATCACCACCAATTTATCTTCCATATTGAACCACATCATGAACAAAAATCACCACCCCACGACACAATCACATATCACCATGCCATTTCAAGGTCATATCTCAACAAACACCAACCCTACACCACAACAGAATACATTCACACAATAATCACACCGCAGCCCCAAAACACACCATGGACCGATCACATAATAATCACACACATAAAAGTTTTAGAATTAAAAATGGTATTTTAATCAAATTTCAAATATTTATTTAGGTATTTATCTCAAAATCCATAATCTAAATGAAACAATTTTATTATCCAAATATAAGTGGGAAAAAATTTCCATTTTATAGTGATTCTGAATAATCTAAACAAGAATGTGATCCATAACTCATCAAATAAAATGAAATTAAATCCTCTAACAACCTCCATTTTCAATGGGGAATTTTACTCATATAATCACAACATCAACAATAATATTAAATCCATAATAAAAATGCAATTCACACACCATTCCCCATTAATATGAATTAATATAGTTATTTATCATTATTAGACCAATGAAAACAATATTCTCAAAGATAAATAAGAGGAAAAAACTATTGTATTTTGTAAAATAAAGATAAATGAGTGATTTCCTACAACATAAATAAGATTTTCCAACTCACTTCACATCACATGGTGAAGAAGAAATTCCCCCAACCATAATTGAACATGGGAAACCATTGATCAAACTACACCACACCAAATGATCATTATAGAATATCCTAACTCATATATAAAATGAAACCACAAATACACAATGAATTCACCAAGAAGCGTAATGTTAAAAAAATCCATGAGGAAGAAAGGAGAACATAACTTGACCACCAAAACTCAATGACCAAAACCTATAGATCAATATAGGATAAGAGGGGAAAGAATATCTTATAATGGCACCAAGGGTTCCTCCAATAATGAGAGAAGGGTGGGTGGACAACTGAAGGAAGGGTCGACCAAAAAATTTATATAAAAATAAGGATTACAATCATATCACATAATGAATTGAATGCATTATGTGAACTCCATAGGGTCCCATGGATTATAAGAAGTAAATATAGTACAAGTCAATAAACCCCTATATTTCTAATGTTTTCCAAGATTCATGTCACCTCGAATTCATTTGATTGCACATCATGATTTATATTTTCATGATTTGAATCAATTTCACAAACTCTCATTTAGATTTCCCACAAGACTTGTGTTTTATGGATATACATGTAGAGAATCACGAACTCAAGAAGTGAACCTAGTTCACATTTTGAACCACCTGATGTAGTACCCATGCTGCTCTAGACCCAGCAAATCCTTCATGGTTTCCTCTATGAACACTCGTGGAACAAAAAATAGAAATTTAATGAGGTGAGGAGTCATATATTATTAAATAAAATAGTTATTGAATTATTTTTTGCTTGATAATAATATTCAAACTGAAAATCGACAGGGGTCCAAGAAACAACCCCATGGGATACCTCTCAAGGATATCTTCATCACTAAAATCCTACTACCAGCCAAGTATTCCAAAAAAAATCACAAAAAAAATCCCAAACTTCCACATCACCACTTATCACTGAGAAAAAAACCACTTCATCTGGTACTTTCCACAAACCTCTACACAATGACTTCAAACTATACCTAAGGAAAACAAAAAAAATGACACAAAAAACATGAAAAATGAACTACCTAAGAACATAAACTACAGAACGACATATTTTATGTTAAGATACTATACTCTTTGGGAGGAACTAAATCATCCATATAGATTCAATCATGTCAAAGTATAATTTGATTGGATTAGAATATAGGTACTACCTATTTCATATGTCAGATGTTTTATCTCATCTCACAAATCACAAAATAACATCTCATAAAACAATAAGGTCCAAACATTATATCATTAAAAAAAACAAAAACTCAAAAAAGCTCTAGTTACTAGTAACACATCCACATTATTTCACTAAAGTACTCTCCTCTATTCAACCATGCCTCCACAACACACAAACCAAAAGGAATAGTCCATCAACATATCACCCTTTCTTGATGATAGTGGATATCTATTGGTATCTCCATGAATGTCACATTACCATTTATATCCAAATATCCCCAATCAATGACATGGGGGTCATCATGAAGATATAGATTAATACGATACATATGGAAGATGTTAAGGATCCTCTTTAATTGTAGTGAAAATTCCAACTGAAAAGACACCTCTCCAACTTGCACCCATACTTCAAAGTGATAAAAAGTAGGGGAGAATTCTTACTCCCCTACCAAACACGCACTACTAACATTGAGGGGAGTCTCTCATGAACAAATTGGTTCCAAAATAAAATTACAAGTGTCTCCTCCATCCATAGATATAATAATTCTACTTGTTATAAAATTATTTTATCCACACGTTGAAAATTTAAAACATTTCATTCATGCTCTAAACAAAATCAGGACCATGAACTTTTAACACACCAACCATCATCTCTCACAATGGAGAATGAAATAACCACCCATTCAATGGATTAAATTGAGACATACCAATGGATAGGCTATGCATTTGTTTATATAAAAACTCAACCAAGGTTAAGTGAGTTACCCCAGATCCTCCGATGTCCAAGAAACATACCCACACTAGAAGCTTCATCTTTTGGATAAGTTGCTCCGTCCTCTCATCCACGTGAGGGTGGAATCAAATGATAAGACGTAACATTGTTCCAAAATAATTCTTCAACCCCATCTATAATGATTAAGTAAAACATGTGTCCTAATCCAATATAATGAACATATAGACTCAGTGAAAGCAGACCAACTAACCCACTTACCTCCACACCAAAACATTCTTGGTGCCTCACTCCTTGGTTGCACGGAAGTGGTCTAATTTGGTCAAAAAAATAAATAATATACCTAGATATCATCACAAAATTCCTAAGTTTAGGTAAACCCTATGATGAAATACATTAAGTTATGATCTCATTTACACTTTGTAAAATCCAAAGGTTGCAGCAAACCCCATGAAACATGGAGATCTATCTTTACCTACTGGAAAACAAGACATCAAGCCTCAAACTACACCACCTTCTATTTCAACATGGGCCTCCAAAACATCATTATAAATACGAAATATATCATGGGTAATATAGGGTGTACTACCAAATGTGAGATGAAACACATGAAGGAATCCATTGTCCATCCCTATCGAAAAAACATCCTCCCTAGAAATAACACCGAGTTCTAACAATCCTCTGTCTATCCCTCCAGATCATCACCATGGACAACACAATTTCACATCATATATTCCTCTAAGTCTCCCACTAAAAATAATCCACTTTCCACATAAAATATGAATCTATTGTCATATTTTAAAGGCAACCTAATCTAATACCCTTTCCCATGTTATGATTCATTGCTACGAGCTCCTCCATCACTTTGTAAATATCCAAAAACTATTTAGCCACATATCCCTGAGATTTATGACTATGTAAACCATCGACCACATTACCCTTTCCTGGGGTGAAATAGACATAAAAATCAAAATCTTAAGGAATGTTCATCTAAAGATAATAGTTTATATTCACATTTCACTGAAAAAATACATATTTCAAATTTTTGTGTTCCATGAAAAACATAAAGTTATCACCAATGATGTAATGGTGCCAAAAAACTGCATAAACACCACTGCTACCTAGATCATACCATGGGTGACATAGTTACGCTCATGGGGACATAAATTCCTAAAACCATAAGAGATCACTCCTCTCCCATGAATGAACATGAATCCCAATCATAGATGACATGTCTCGTAGAAAACCATAAACTAGACACTATCATATAGTAGTTGAATAATTATATCACTAAATAACTTCTATATCATAAAAAAAATTATTCCTAGAATTTATCAATCTCTACTAAATCCTAGAAATTCCTGGTAAATGATGTAAGTGGGGTTGAAATGTGAGATAAATAAGATAAAAACAAATGATAATAGCTTGAATGAATAAGGAAACTACCAGTACCTGCCACATTCTTGGTTTCTACCCAAGAAGCCACTACCTCGACCTATGAAGGGTCTACTACCATAAACTACTGAGAAACTACATTCCCAAGGAAATTTAATATCATGTCAACCACTTACACATGGACCGAGTTTTATAGAGTGGGTGGAGTTTATGAACTTTTAAGACAACTATGATATGATTGACATGATCTTACTTTGTTTTCGATTTGATCAATTTTTCATCAATGAACCTGACTATGAACATTTTTAGTAATTCATGGAACATGGGGATAAGGGTCCCCATGAACATAACTAGTTCATTCATGACACGTAATGTCAAGAGAAAATTCTCAAAGTTCACAGAACTATATCTGAAGGAATTCATTGGGATATCTCCCTCCTTTACACTCAAATGGTGATACATAGATCATAGATTGATCGTGGAAAACCAACTCCCTCCCCTAAAATGGTTAGAAAGATAACTTATACTCCAAAGGGGTAATGATTCTTGATAGTATCTTGATTCAACCTTAGATAGTTGATAGATAACCCCATACTAGAAAGAATATTATTTTTGAATAACATAGGAGAACCCCATGACAATACATAGGACTGGATGAAACCCTTATACATCAAATCATATATCTAAATCCACTTCTCGTACAGCTCATAAGGTTACATCTAATAAGGAGAAATCTAAATATGATAGTCATAGGTCTATATGTTTATCTCGAACTCTAAATCATGTTGATGGGATAGATTAATAAAATACACGGAAAAACATCCCAAAACACCCTATCTCCTTGGGAACCTCTACCAACACATTATATACTAATTCTATGGACAACATAATCATCAAGGAAATATGAGGCTCAACAATCCTACTACAAAAATGGAAAATATTATTTCCCAAGAAAACCACACAATGTCTATCCATATATGAGAACTGGACACTCCCATGAAATTATAGCATACAACACACAGTGGAAAAAAAAACCGTTCAATTACAAGGTTAATATCCTATGTCTATATCTACTATAATAAAAGTTCACTACAAGACTGATGTGCCCCGATAATCGGTTTACCCCCTAACACACACCAATAATGTTTTTATGGCCTCTAATTGGCATATTCAACACTGGGGGTGTGGTAATCCTCTTTATGTTTTGTCCCAGATCCCAAAATAGATTGTGGGAAACAAAAGAGTGTGAATATAATTAATCAAACAAATAATAAAAAAGTGTTTAATCCTAGTGTGCCGTACCTTTAATGATCTTTATCCCCTATGGTGCTACTATGGAGACTAACTATACCAAAAAACACTACCTCCCTATTAAGGACACCTCCACGAACAAACTTAGGTTTTAGTCCCTAAACTCAAGGAAAATACTGAGGTTGACTCCAACTAGCTCCATCCTATCTCAATAGAGAAAAAAATAACTTCAACTTCTAGTAAAATGGAATCACTGGAAACTTATTATGTGGTTGATGCTGAACCTAATAACCACCACAGAAATAATAATTGATGATCAAAGAGAACTGATTCATGTGATTAAAATTATCCATAAATAAAAAAGAACTATCCAAAATCCCATAGAAAATTCATAAAATCTAGTAGCCCAAGAAACCTAAAAAGGAAGATGCTAAGGTCAAATATAAACTTGTTGAAAGCTCAAAGTCTCTGGAACCAAAGAAATCCCACTAATAATCATACTCCATGAAGAAATCTACTCGTTCTACTCTCATGAAAAACCTCATCATGAGTGAATTATCTATATCAAATACACCTTATTTAGAACCTCTATAAATATTGGAAAAATAAAATGATTAACTGCCTACTATTTGGAAAATGGAGTGCCTCGCCAAAATGCCTAGCACGAGACTCCTCATCTAAAAATTGGTCTGGGGAAAATGAAACAGATTCTTAAACTTGATCACAATCTCCTCCACTATCATACTCCCTTACCAAAGGGATAGAATATCCTACCATTTCACTTCCTTCATAGTAAATAAAGGGAACTCTTCTGGGATAACATTTTAGAATACACCCCAGGTAGCATCGACCTATTTTGACATAGGAAGGTAAAACATCAACCACAAACACATAGATCCTTGTAGTTCACTAACTGAATGTGGGACCCGATACTCCACCAGAGCCCAGATCAAACTAAAAGTGGTCTATAACTCCTAAAACTATTTCTATGTCTCCACAATGGGAAAACTACCCCTATACTTCCACAAATTATGAAACTAAAATGAGTGAAACATCCTTTTCCCTTAATTATTCTCCATAACCAAATCAACCCTTCGAAAATCAATTGGGTCGTCCTACTAAACCTACACTTCCAAAACCATGCACTGATGATGACCAAGATCCATATGTGAAAGAGAAAATAATATTTCCCAAGCTCGGTAGTATGGAATTTTATTAAGACTAATTTAAATTATTTTAATCTTTTTAACCTCAAAAAAACATCCAAATTCAAATACAAAAATAATTCATCCTAATGTATATACCTATCAAATGTCTCTAACATGAAAACCAATACACATCACCTGGTCATTCAATAATCTTAGAGTATGTGCACTGGATCATGGGGGGCCTAAAATCCCATATCGTAGCCGGTTTACCTAGTCTATGACACACACCAAGATCAAATGGAACTATTTCAAAACCAACCATGAACTCCTCACTATGATTAACTATAAAATCCATCATATACCTCATCCATAACATTTTATACCACCTTATTATGACCCCCTGACACAAAAAACATCATAATTATGGGAGATAAATAATGATCCCTCAGTCCAACATCCAGTAGGCCTTAGGATAGTGACTTGCACTAAGGGTATACAAATTACATAAACGAGAGGAATTTCCCTATATATTAATATTTAATCAATAGTTATGATAATCAATTATAATAAAATCTATGACATAATATATAAAAAATGATTTACAAATCAATCCCAAAATGTGTGTATAAATAAAACCGGCATAGATAAAAGTCTCCATATTAAATAACCAAAAGTAATGATAAAATAGTGAAAAAAACAACACAGAGGTTAGATCTTGTAATGTACAAAATGGTCCATATAAAAGTCATAGAATCCGAAAAAGGTATATATACATAGTATGATCATACAAGTGTACAAATTAAGAAAACCAATGTCACTCATGCACATGTGAAAAGATCATACTAATGGACCCATGAAAAAATAGTAGAACCAAACAATACCTAAATAATTCAACTAAAAAATTCCACTATCACAAGGTATCACACACCAAATAACCCAAGAAACGTATAACAACATAATATGAATTATATTAATAAAAGGTTAACTGGAATGCTGTCCCTTTGATTCTCCATGCTCACACCCTAATGTTGTATAACATGGCCCTCTCATTTCTTTTCTATAACATATCTCTCTACCCAAAAACAAAACCATCACATCACATATTGACTGTTGAAACCTTGTACATCACATCACAACAATAATAAGAAGAGAAGGGTATTGTGAATATGAAGCAAATCAACCCAGTTCCCTCCTTCTATCATGAATGACCCCACCATAAGCCATCTCATCAGATATCATCACCCGACATCCGGACCATTAAACCAAATCTCACCCATAAACACTTGGGATATAACCCCACAACCATATATCAATAGTTAACTTTTGACTTCTAGACATCATAGATCATTCATGACAACATCACCTGGAAGAGAGTATAGGAATGAATGGGTATCTGGCCATCCATCATCATCACTATGATGTTTGAAAAAACACATCTATATAAATATGTTGGTGTCAGATCATAGTGCTCGTTGATGATGGGGTGTGTATTGAGAATCACAAGGAACATACAATTTATATATAATATCTGAATACAAACCCACCCCATGGGTTAAAAAACACTAAACAACTCAAAACACCCCCAAATTCACTAACACCACTAAATGAATGACACCACACAATCCAAGAGACAAATTTCACAATTACTAACCAAACCATTTATCCAATCCATCAATTTAATTATAATCCATTTTCTCATTTAGCTAGAAATCCCATTTTAGTTCAACATTCTCTAACCAGTTAAATCCCTTCCACTTAAATCATTATTAAAAAATACCATAAATACTAGATAAACTAGAATAACACAACACAACTAACAAAAGAAAACAACTTATCCTCCTCATCAAGACAACATGAATTACATTACCACCACTTTCTCAGACATATCAAACCACATAAAAAACAAAAATCATCACCCCTATCATAGTCACATCCCACTACCCCATAAAAAAAGTCAGATCTAAATGCACATAAACCCTATATTTATCCATAATTTGATCATAAAACAAGAACACATCATCCCCACACCACCCCCAATAAAATCACACAACAAGAACACACATAAAAGTTTCAAATTTAATAATGGGGTTTGTATCACATTCCACTTCTTTATAAAGGGAATTCTAACAAAATTTATAATCCAGGGTTAAAAATTTAATTGGCCAAATATAAGTGGTTACCAAATTTCAATTTTCGGGTGATTTCAACCAGTATTAACAAGAAATGTTTCAACAACACATCAAATACAACACAAACCCTCCCCCCCAATGACAACTATTATCATTGGGGACTTTATCCCATTCAATCACAATATCAATAAAAATATTAAAACCTTAAAAAACATGTAATTTAAACACCTTTCTCTATCAAATTCATATAACATGATTATTTATATTTGTAAATATGGTGAAGAGTATACTCCCAAATATTAACAAGAGAAAACCCAACCCATATATTACACAATAAAGAGAAATGAGGGATTCCATACCTCAAAGAATATTTTATAGATCACTGTGCACTACAGGTTGAATATGAAATTCCCATAATCACAACCACACATTAAAGAACATGGAAAATCCTACACCACAATAAAGGAAAATCAAAATATGGCCAAAAGGACCACCAAACTAAAACTACAATGGAATAGTGTATTCTACCAGAAGAATAATGGAATGAAAACCATGTGGGAGAGAAGAGAACCTATTTAGATAACCAAAAATCAACTACTAGAACCTATTGATTGAAGCATAGGAGGATGTTCTAGAAGATATCCTAATGGAGCCTTGGGTTCCAGCAAAAACTATAGAATGAGGAACAAACAAATGATTGATGGTTCAACTAAAAAATATATATTAAAACCTAGATTCCATTATTTTTACATTATGGATTCAATTCATGATGTGAATTACATGGGGTCCCGATGATTAGAATCCATGAATTCAATATACGTCATAAAACCCCGATGTTTCCAAAATTCCACCAAGATTCACATCACATAACCAAATTTAAATTATAAAAAATGAATTTAATTTTATGATGTGATTAAATTTCATAGACCCCATAGACCATATAAAATCCTTGAGTTCATTATCAAAATATTCCACAAATCATCAACTCACGACGTGATCCTAGTTCACATCATGAACCACCTACTATATTACTCTTATTGATCAACATAACCAAGTCCTCTGGGGATTCCTCTAGAAAATATCAAACCAATAAAACTAGAAATGTAATGGGATGAGATGTAAAAAATGGTTACATATTAAATGTTAATACTAAAAATAAACTCTATCAAATTATTTAGTATACCCTATGAATATGAAATAATTTGATTATTTATTAATCATAAGGTAAAATTTTTAAAGTGTTTATAGATTTTAAAATAGGTATAATATAAAGTGTTTACATTTTAAATATGAATTATTCACAATTATTTAATAAATTAAATTGTTCAAATTAAACCTATTTTTTTTGGAAATTATGTAAACCTAATTAAAAATATTTTTGATGATTTATTTGATCAAAGGTTTAAGAAATGTTATGTATGTTAAATTACTATTTTTTAAATAGTTTAAATTATATAAATTCTGTTATAAATATTTATAATTCATATAAATATGATGTAGTTAATGGAAATTACATATAATAAAATTTATGAAAAATAGATATAATGAAGTAAATATGATGTATTTATTTTCAAAACTATATACCTCTATAATAATATAAAAATTTATAAGTTGTTAATAATTATCATTTATTTGTTTTGGATTTTTCAAAAATGAATATTATAACATCCTTACTTAGATAAAACTAACAGGTTACCCAATCCAATTATCTACAAGTCCTTAAGAACGCCCCTCCATACACCATAAGATTTCGAATAGAAGGGAGTGATTAATTAATTTCTATGGAGGGATTATTACATCATATCAGAGTAAAAGAAAATGGAAATAACCAGATATCATCCATAATAGTTTATAAATATAGTGCAAAAGAAGTAAATAAACTAAAAAAGAAACATTTTATAATAATTATTTAAATTCTATAGAATCTTAAATAGTCATGTCATATATACAACAGTAGTCCCCCACTGGGCCGACTGTACATACAAGAGTACATAAAAGAAATAGAAATAAATGTGCAAGGCTACACTACTAACTCTAAGCCTAACCACATTCATGGTCTATAAGAAATTGCTGAGATGATCTATCCATGTCACAATAATCCACATGAGACGGTCCCCTTGATCATTAAACCCTAGGATATAGACATATCCATTATATATATATTCTTAACTTAAAGAGTAGACATATGGTGTGCAAGCACACTGACGTGCTTATACATGGGGTGAGAAATAAATCTCTATAGGGAACACTATTTGGTAATCTTATAAACTACTTCCATAAGTGTATAAAAATTTAAAATTATTAGTATATCTATGACACAAAAGGTATAATAAATATAGAAACAAAAAACATATAAGAATTCTGTTTAATAAAGGGTCTTTGGTTCGGTGAACCCAATCATATGGACGAAGTGACATCAAATATATGTACCCATATATATATATATATATATATATATATAATTAAGGTGATAAATAACATTCTAAAAAATTATCCACAAATGATCCTTGTGCCTGTAATCCCGATTATCGGGACATCCTATGAATCAATCATTAATTTGGATATCGTACCACTCAAACTATGTATAATTATTTCAATCCTTTTTTTCTGTAATATTGATTTAAAATACCTAATTTCAATAGTTCTAAAAATTTCCCCATGAAGGCTACATCACCATAATTGGATACATGTCATAGCCCTAATATCACCCATTCTCACCTCCAACGACTTTAACGAAGGATTCCATGTAATAATTGGACATCCAATAAATATGGAATTGAGATGGATGTCATGCCACTCAAAAAATGTGAATCTAGTCTAAAATATAAATCCTAGGTATTGTTCTATAAGAAATCAAGACATTGCAACTTAGATAATCCCTAAAGGGGTTGAAACATAGGAGATCTATAATGAATGGTATCTAGATCCAAGTGCATTCTTGGAATCCATTTAATAAATGGATCAATATAAAAGTCCTAGAAATGTATATATAGTATAATAATGGGTCTTCCACCTGATCCTAGGGAGAATCCTTGGCATCAATTAAGGAGAGTTTAATCATCCTTGGGTATGTATCAAGAAGTGTGTGGATTGTCATGTCCAACATCTAGTCACAACTATGGAATTCCATGTGAACTATTGAGGAACACCATGTAATTCAATATTAAAATATATATTTGTAATTAAATGACCAATATCCAATCATATCTATGGAATTAAATGTCCACTAATGAGGAATTCCACGTGAAATTACATTCAAATAAAGATAAGTAATGCCTCGTCTAATATCCTATCATGTACATCTTAATATATGAATCCTAGGAAGTACTAATAGAAATCCCCAATAAAAAAGATCCTCACATCCATATCATCCCATATAGACTGGAATCACTACTATAAATCATATATTTATTAGTAGAAAACTAGTGAACTCTTAAATAAAATAGAGGGTGTGGATAAATTCCCAAACTCACTTTTACTGCCACAACTTATTAGGATTAGAAGTTTGGTATGGTTAGTAAGGTGACACACAAATCCATTTCTATAGAAACTCAAAATATTATCCCAGGTTTAGTCAAAAAGTAGGGCAGTCATTAGGTACCTTAGGTTGAAACACTAGAGAGGCATCCTACTCAAGATTCTATAAGTTAGAATATAAGGAAATGAATCCCTCTTAGGTTCCTCAAAAGTAGTATGTGAGTGGGGTAATGCTACTCGGGATCATTAAAGAAAAGTTACTACGATAATGTATTCAACATAAGATCCTCCTGGTTGAAATGTTAGTGAATCTATCCTATATGGGATACTTAAATAAGTAATTTCACATCCCCCAATGCCCTAAAGGAACATATCACAAGGGATAGGTCCTTGAGGGAAATGATACATATGAATTCTTAATGGGAGATGGATCATGTACAACATATGGTCATGGTATTACTCTAGTTTCATCTAATCACACTACACTATATCTCACTCTTATGAGATAAAAAACTATTCGCTATAGGAAGCACCACTCCATTATAGTTTTCTCATCGGAAAATTGGAATGTAGATGTAACAACCCGGTATTTTATGAGAATTATTCTTTTTAATTTCTTTGATGTCTTTTGTTGTACGCTAAACCAAGATTATCTTGCGCTATACGCAACACTGTATTAGCTTTCAATATACACAACACTATTCTTGGCTCATGTTACACACAATTTCAAGATCATTTTGTAGAAATTATTTTACGCAACATTAAGTGTATATATATATATATTAAATTTATAAATGAAATATGGTTGTATTCTATTATACACAACAACAAAAGTGTCTTGCACTACACACAACCCTAACTTGGTTTACATTACACGCAATCACGACCTTCCTCGATAGCGTGTGCAGTACGCAATACTGGGTTTCACTAAACAACGATATATTGTTATAAAATTATTATGGACTAGCTGTTATGAATAGTATTAACTACTTTTTTATTTTTATAACATTATTATTCATCTTAAATATTTTCTAGAACATTGTATGAGAACAAAATAAATTTTTCGGGTAAAATAAGTATTTTTAAAAAAAATGCAGTTTTGCTGCCTTTTGATGGAACACACACTTTAAATCTAGTTTTGACATGTTAATAAGTTTAATTTGACAAAATAAAATTCTTCGTTGGAATCAAGATATAAAAATTTAATTTGGATAAAATTTTCATATTATTCTGATAACTTTCATATTTTGATGAATAGTAAAAACACGCTATATTTTAATTAAAAAAACTTTTTTCTTCGCAATAATTTATATGGATAAATTATCTTTTTAATTGGTTTTATATTGTAATTAGAATATATTTTTACCATTTTAATCCAATGTTGGTCATTGGAATTAATTTCACTTTGAAATTAGACATAAACAAGTGATGATCTTTTGATAGTTATTGTTTCTTAAAAACATGCTATTTGTTTTGATAACGGGAATCACTTTTAAAATTAATTAATGGCACTTCTATGTTTTGAATTTGGAAAAATAGACATCATTTTTGAATTCAGAATATCAAATATAGCTTAAGCTGAATTTTTGGTATTTTTCTGAAAAACTTCAATTTTTGATGAATAGTGAAAACACTGAGTTTTTGGTTAAAATCGACTTTTTATTTAAATAATCATTTATTTGATATAAATTTATTTTAGATCAAAATTTATACATAATAATTATGTAAGTTCAATTAAATTAATTGGAATCATTTTATAATAATTTTAGATTTATAAAAAATTCTATTGAACTTTTCACCGTCTTTTACCCACCTCCTAGGAGATTTTGTAATTGTTCATAAAACTTAATTTTACCGCTTCTGTGAGTTGAATTTCGAAAATCCGAGAGACATGGTCAATATCAAGGAGAAAAATTTGGTTCAATTAGATAAAAATAATTTTTTGTGAATAGTCTCTTTTTACTTTTATTTAGCACGATTAAAAGTAAATAGGGTAATTCAAGGTTAAAAGAATATTATAATAATTCAAAATTACCTTAACACTTGTAGAAACTATATTGGATGAGTAATGGCCGACCATGGCCATCCTTGCTTCAATTTTGGGACCACATGGAGCCACTTATGAAAGACAATGACACATTAGATTAATTAATTTAATGTAAAGACAAAATTGGAATTAACAAAAATCCTTTAGTAATTAATTTTTAAAAGGGGATATATAAATTATCTCCTCGACTTTAAATATTCATTATAAAGATAAAAATATTTCCTACATTTTTTTATTTTTTTTTCTAATTTTTAGAAATCAAATAAATTAAATTATTTATGACACAATAAATATGTAGTATTTACCTCATTAATAAATGGTTTAAATAAATAAGAATATAATGATTAAAATATCATCCAAAACCAGTCAAAATAATATTGGATGATTTTATTTCGAATATGAGTCATCTTATCTTTGACATTAATGTGTTTTGAAACTCTTGAAACCGATGATAAGTTTATAATAAAATAATTTTTTCACACTATCCTAAAGAGCCCCTCCACTCCCTTATAAAAGGAGACCGCTTATATGCAATTCCTCACACATCTCAATCCTTTTGGCTCATCCAACCTCTACCAAATTAAGCTCTCCAAATCCCTCTCCACCCCCTAGAAGCCTTACATTAGGCAGAAATCACTTTAATAAGTCCTTTTGGTTCAAGCCAAAGGAAGTTACCAAAATTAAAGGAAGTTCAGATACGTACGAAGCATATCGGATCTAAGGTAATGGATAACCTTTCCAATCTTGTTCTTATCCGAGATTGTTTATTCGTAAGTATTTGTGGGGGTTATTATTATCATCCAATTCCATGCTTTCTAAAAGTTTTTTTATGTATGTTTAATGTCCTTTTTACCCATTTTTTCTTTTACTACATGGTATGTAAGGAATCTTTCTTTTGTTTACGTTACGAGGTACCTTTTCACTTTTCCAACAAAAGTACGAGGATAATGTTTTTAACTTATACGGAATGAAAGGATTTTTACAGTTTTATAATTCCTTATTTATATGAATCTTCCTCCATAATATTTCATAACTATTTTCAAAAAAATCTCTTTCATTTAAAATTGCATGACTTTTTTTGAAAAAAAATTGATTTTGAAGAAGAAAGGATATTTTCCTCAAGAATTCATTTTAAGTGTTTTATCAAAAAAAAATTTCCATCTAAGATGACATTATTTCATATGGTTCTGTTTCAAGTATAATGTCCTTATGATTTACAAGGTTTCACTTTTCTTATGATGAAATGATATCCATTTGTTTTATATGTATTATGTTATAATTGGATGATGTTTATGAGACCCATTTTTATTTGTTTGGTTATGATGAATGGTTTTTGTTTATGTTGTAGAAAAAGTAATAATTATTTAATTATGAGATGGGTGGGACCTATATCTCCCTCCAATGCATTGGGTAATAATTTATATCTCATGAGATAGACATGGACGGAACAGTTAGTTAATCCGGTTCAGTAATACATGACTGGAATGAGGAGTGAACTCGATTCAGAAAGGGAATTTGTCTAAAAATATTGTCTTGGCAGCATTTCCTTGGATTTTATGGAAATCATATCATGTTCTTAATGTTTTTCCACAATTACAAGTTTTATTCCCATGCTATTTTATCGTGATTGATGTTTCATTATGATCTATGCCTTATGTACTTCCATGTTTTATCTCATTGCTCAATATTTTCATGTTTAAACATTATGGTCATGCTTTTAAGTTCAAATGTATACGGTTTGTTTTATTTTATCCATGCTTACACTTACTGAGAATTTGAGCTCACCCTTTACATGTTTTCTTTTCCCCCGGATATAAAGAAAGGTTTTAGGTAAGAAAACAAAATTGGAATATCTTTATGTGAGATGTTGAAGATCTTTCACCATGATTAGAAGATTATGTTCCATGATTTCAAAGACACTAAACTATTACGGTCCTTGATTGTTGGTTTTTGTTATGTATTAAGTATTCCAAAAAAGTAATGTAATGTCCATGTACATAAATCTTCGGGCCTCTATTGTAGAGTCCCAAAATCACCCAGATGTTTCAATATGAATATTTTCATTAAAAATAACTCAAAATGCACTACTCATGTGTCCAATTACAAAATTGGACCATAAATACATGAAAACCCCTAAAAGGGTTGCAATAGAGTAGTATATAGTGTGTATACATGAGTACATAATGTGTACTAAAAAAATCCCCACCTCAGCATGTACTATAGCCACAATTTTCATGAAAAACCCAAGTATGTGGGATGAAAATATTCATATAGTATATAAACAATATGGGGTACTTTCACATGTAACTTACATGGAATTTCTATGTATTTTATTGTGAATGTGTACTTATATTTTTTGTGTAACCCACTCTATTTTTGGTTGTGTTCTACACATGACCGAGTTCTCATATACGGGTTTCTTGATTAGTTCCTAGCCATGCCACCAAGCACTAGTAAATGGTATATAAATCTAAAAATCCACCTTCCACAAATAAGAAGAACACACAATGTATAAGATCAGGATTTCGAAATAGGAAACCCTTGTGAACCGCCTGAAACCCCATTTTATAAACCCAAGCTATATATCAACCAGCATGGGTCCTTATAAGTGAAAATATGATATAAAAATAGAAACTGGTAAATATATGGGGATTTATAAAATAATCCTATAATGGCCTATCTTTAGTCAGAAACCACTAAATATTAACACGTTTATGTGATCCAATGCTACTGTATGATGATTATTCTCCTTCCAAGCTATGTGGAAGCACCTATCTTCCTCTCTCTATACTTCTATTTCTCTACCTTAAGCACTACTCTCTCATTTGTGGTGAATGAGTCATATAGGTGAAATTATGATAACCATGGGGAGAAAATAGGGAAATGAGAAAATAAAAGAAAAAAAGGATAAAAAATAAAAGAAAATCAAAAAGGGGTTCAGGCTAGGTCCTAGTGTTTGACATGAGTTTATCCATCACATAGGTAAAATCCTTGTCTCGGACTCAATAGAAATGAAAAAATATCAATCTGAAGCCATGTTAAACATATATCTCCATATGAACACACAAACATGAATAATTCCATATTTAAATAATTAAATATTAAATATTAAATAATTTTAGAAAACCTCAATGGGTCAAAATTCCACAAAAATAATATCCTTTGATTGAAACCGTATTCGAAAACCAACAGAGTTGTCAGAAAAACTATCTTTGGTAATCCACTTGGGGGAAAAGAACATATAAACCCCCCACCAGGCAACAAAAAGAAGAAAATTAAATTTATCATAAACTTCATTGGCCAGAAAAACATGGGTCCTTAAAATCTCAAATCCATAAAAGTTCCCATCCTTAAGAATCCTTGGTTGTCAAACACATCCATTCGCCCATTCTGAGGAATATTCAGAACAATGCTATCTTGACCCTCCAATGAACATTCTCACAATGTTAACAATTATTACATTAAGGAAGACATTTAACCATGTCTGAAATGGTACTCCCACCATAGAAGTACCCTTATCGTAGACTCATGACTATTACCAATATCAACATCCCATGATCCATCCATCCTAAATGAACCGACTAGAATGGCCAAAATCTCATACCATTGAGTCAACGTGGATGAATTAAAATATCACCTGCTCTTTCTTCCGAATAATGTTCTTCAAGAAAAAGACAATATTTCAATTTAAAATGATGGTCAACACACTCAAACAGAAAATGTTGCACTTACCACCATATAGATTACCTTATACCACTCAACGATCCCATAATCAATAGGTTCCTCTATTAGACTAGGAAATATATTTAAAAAGATCAGCGTAAAACCGATGCTCTCCCAGTACACTCTGGATGATTTCATGATATAGAGAATGATCATATTTAAACTAGAAGTATGTTAATATTCCATAAATTTTCATATGTCACGCTTTTGATCCACCATCACATAAAACTAGGATATACATGCCTTTAATCGATTCCTATTACTGCATATCCCAATAATGGTTGTCTTGTCCCAACCATTTGTCAATATCCTCACAAAACACAATAAATTTCTAATTTCTCCTCCACCACATATGGAAATTTATCATTTCATAATAAGACTTAGAAAACCCATTCCCCAAACATTTGTTTGAAACCATTATTACTTGGCTCACACACAACCACTCACTAATTTATGATTTAAATGGTATTACACAAAATAAATCTGTACCTTTTCAATATCACACAACACATAGGGTGTACTAAACCATAACACATGGTTATTAACAGAATTAAACTCCCACGATTTATCTATTACAATTATTAATAACCCAAATATATTAAAAATTATCCTAAATAAGAAAAATCTCTCTTGAAAGCCCTCTTCAAAATTGAGAACCTTTTATATTCTGTGATCTTTTCTATAATCAACCATCACATGATGTCATTGCCATCATGATTGTATTTTCATGCTTGGACTATATTATAAAAAAACATTTTTTATCTAATCCATGTACCATGAGTCTTCTATAATAATTCCACATGACCATGTTACCCAACACAACAGTCTGAACAAGAAAAATTATTTTTGGAACTCCTCTTTAAAATCGGCCACCTTTCCCATTCCATGATATTTTCCATGACTAACCATCCCATGATTTTATTACCATAATGATTATCTACACATGATTTGAATAAATTAAAAATAGAAAAAATACTATTTAACTAGGATAGGAACCTAGAAATTCCTTTCCCATCTAAGCTAGTTTGATACCCAAACACTCCAGAAGATTTCTTAGAAAATAAAGGAATCATCATACCTATATCAGAAAATCCAATAACCTTACATGCATGTGTCCCAACAATATCATAATACCATTCTCATTTCCTAGAAGGAATCCAAAATTCCATGCCATACACTCTTGTAGGATTCTCCTAATCAAATGGAATATTTCCCAATAAGGGTCTAAGTTACACCTAAAGGTCTCTAGGTCCTCCAACTAGCCCTATCATTACAGTCTCAGACCTGTACCATTATTTCCTACTACCCAACCCAGATGTAAAACATATGACCCAGGTCACATCTCATGGGTGACATCCACACTCCCATCAAAACATAAGAAATGTAATGTGCTTGTCAAACCCTATATAAGGAAGGTAAATAGAATGTAAACTTGTAAGTATAAAAAATTTTAAAAATTGAATCTACAAAAAAGAGTCATCGTATCAGCACATGATCCCTCTCCAAGAATACTCATAAGGGATAGAACATAGAGTATCATGATATTAGAAAATATAATGAATTGATTATCATCAAGAATACATATATGGTAATAACTGTAATAAACCAAAATTTTTAGGAAAAAATGTTCCTTTAATATTTCACATTTTAAACTACACCATGTTATGAATGAATTTCACACAACACTAACATAGCTTGTGTTGTACACAATACTGAGTTTTTATGAAGGAACACTTTATTATTATTATTTAAACAAGACAATTATAAACTAGATGTTAAATTGGCGGGAATGAATAATATTAATCTCACAATGAAATTTATTTATATTTATTCAATAAAATTATTTGACATTCATCCATTATATTTGATTTATATAATATAAGAAAGAATATAATTTTAGTCATAAAATGCTATATTTCTAAACAGATTTTTTTTTATTTTATAGAAGAAGTATTTAAAACTATAATTTGAAAATTAAATAAATTATATTTTAAAAAATAAACTCCATTTTTGAAATCTTAATTTCAAAATTAGTTCAATATTTGTTTTTGGTATTTGTTTTGAAAAGAATTATCTTTTGAGGAATACAGAAAATTAAATTTTTTATTTAAAACATTATTTTCTTTACATGGTGAAATTATGTTTTGGATTAGGTTTAGTTATTAAATGATAATTTAAAATAATCGAATTATTTTTTATATGATTTTATATTTTACGTTATTAAAAAACATTATAAGATTAAAAAGGGAAATTTTCAGAAATAGTGTTTTTATGGTGTTTTATCGATTTTATTTTAAATTTTATACTAAAAATTTTGTGTTTTGTATTTTAAAAAATTGATGGAAAATTTGGATTCATAAGGTCAAAATTTGTAAAATATATCCATTTTATTTTGGGCCAACATGAATAGTGGCCATGGTAAATTTTATTACAATGGTAAAAGGGTAAATTTATTAATTTAGGTTAAAAATAAAATTATAAATATAATAAAATTACATTATGAAATGAAAAAATTTTACTGGATGAAGAATATTATACCATTAAAAAATTATTCTCGAAATTATGTTTTTAATGGACAATTTTCCAGGAGAGTGACTTATATAATATTTAAATAAAAGAAATTCACAAAAACTAATTTATTTTCCTATATTATTCCTTCTGTCTGTACATGGGGAATATTTATATTATTAATTAATATAATTGTAAATTTTTATCTTAATAAATATAGTTTCATGGTATAAATTTATTGTTTACTTTTTAGGTCACTTAAATGAAATTATTGTATTTGTAATATTTTATTTAAAATAAATTTAAAGACATCATATTAATGTTTTAAATACTATATCATTTTTTATAATGGGTTACCAAAAATAAATATAATAATACAAATATTATTATAAAATATATATGTTTTATCTTCATCATGGTATTTTATCTATAATTGTTTGTGAACAAATAATTATATTAAATAAGTACACAACACTAATGTTGTAATTATTATATTAATGGGTATATTTAGTAAATGTTTCTTAAAATTTTAAAATAAATATAATTTAAGATAATTAAAATGATAAAATATATTTTTATATTAACTTTACCTCATAGGGGTATAATTATTATTTTTCTAATTAATATGTTATCTTGATATTTTTAAAAGTCCATGTAATGAATCAAATCAAATTAGGCACTAATGATATTTTATCAAAATAAAAATTTCTAGAATTATTTAAAATTAATAAAACGTGTTTAAAAGTACAAAATTATTACTATATGGTAGAAAATTTTATATTTTGTTCCTTTTGGATTTAATTTACATCACATAAGTAAAATTTACAACCTTCTAACATGGAAATTTTTTTAACTTAGTTAAAATTAAAATAGGTTAAATAAGGGTTAAAAAATGATAAGGTCTAAAATAATACCAAAACATCTAAAAGATATATTATTTTTTGATTTTACAACCTTATATCACATTATCTTTGAATAAATTTATTTTGGAGGTATTTTGATTTAAATTTAATTTATTTTAAATTAATATTGTTTGAAATTCCAAAAGACCCCCTCACCTAAATTATAAATGGGAACCTCTTCTCTCACTTATACACATCACATTGAGATTTTAATGTTTCAATAAACTCTACAAAACAATCCTATAGACTTACCTAGGCACATTCTATAGGTTTTTTTCTTCCCAAATTATTAATTATAGAGTCTATTATAGACGATCTAATGTAGCCATTTGGAAGAAGAGGTAATCTCTCTAACCGATCATTCTCTTTTTCTACTCTTATATAACTGCTAAAAATAAATGAAATATAACATAAAATAATAAATTTATAATAAAAACTATGCTTAAATTTTATTATTATTATTAATTCACCACTATACAACCCTTTTACCATTTAACATGAAATTAATGTATCGCTCGAGCATACGTAAGACTTGCCCTTTCCACGTAGCGATACAATTAATTTTCTATAACCATATTTTATGTGGAAGAATTATGATGAGTTTATGTTTGTATATTTTAGTTAGTAAATATTTATAATTCTAGATTAAAATATCATATCTATAGTTTCACCACCTAATATTTTGTGAAATGATAACGTCGCTTGTGTGTACATATGGATTACCATCTCTATGATACATTGTGATTTTTTTCATCTATAGTTTACATGGATGGAAATAAGGATGAATTTTAAGAATATATATGATATATATAACATATAAATTATTCGTTAATGATAAAATATCATATAAATTTCTTTATTTTAATATGAAATGAAAAATGAAAACAACATTCATGCGTAGGTACGACCTACCGTCTCCATGAAAAGTGTATTTTATTTTCTATCTCCAACATTTATGAAGGAAAATGAATAAATATATATTGAATAAATATATATGATATTCAAATAATAAATAAAATAAATATAATTCTGAATATAATTAAATCATGATCAATTTAAGATAATCGGGGCGAAAAAGTCTAAACATGAACAAAAAAGAAAGCGATTATTAACTGAATTATAATTTGGAAATTAAATTATTAAAAACTGTGTAATATAATGTAATATGTAAATAATATATGGTTATATATATATATGAATATGGCTTTTTTTTAGATTTATAATAAATATAATTTTTTTATAAAGGTGTTTTTAACATATAGGGAGGATATTAATACGTAATGTAAGAGAATTTTGTCTCACATTTATTTTTATAGGACACATGCCTTATAGAATAATTATTTCTTATACATGATGTATATACTACCCATGTATGACTTTAATGAGTATTATATATAATATTATGGAATTTTAATGTCCACATAATTTTATTTATTTAATGGGTCATACAATTATACTTATTATAAAGTTGTAATGGTTAAATTCAAAATCACATTTTATTGGGGATTGTTTATATTTTATTATATACTTGGGAAGGTTTCTCTTCGATGTCTATTTTTTTAAAAAATTACTTCCAAAATATTTTTACTAGTTTTATAAATGTTTGAAACCCATTTTTACCATGTGTTAATTTTTTAAAAAATATTTTTAGAGGAATCTTTTATTGTTTTTCTAATGAGAGACTATTAATTTCATGAAAAAGTATGTGAGTAATTTTTTTGTAACTTATTAAAAAAAATATATTATTTAACTATCATGGAACCTTAATTCAGTTAAAGTTATCTTACAATATTATTAAGTTATTTTCAAATAATATGTGTTTTTTTAAATTATGTGGAATTTTAAGAAAGGAAAATGTTTTTAAAGAAGAAAGGATATTTTTCTATCAATAGTTATTTTCAAGTGATCTCTCAAAATCATTTTCAATTTACAAAAAATATTTTTTGATGTTACTTATTATTTACTGGGGAAAGTTTTAAAGGATGATATCCCAAATATTTATATGGTTGGTTTATTTTTATGATGGAATGATATTTATGAAATCAATTTATTTTACATGGAATATGATATGTTTGAATTATGTTTATGAAACCCATTTCTTTTTATGGTTCTTGATATAATGAATTAATTATGTTCTATTGGAACACATGTGTATGGTTTTAATTAACATATACGAGGGAATGATATGTTCCTCCAATGAATTAGGTAATGATTTATATCTCATGAGATTGACAGGACTGGAATGGGATGTGAACTCAGTTCAGTAATATGAGTTTAGAACAATAGAAAACTCGGTTCAGTAGAACATGGCTGGAATAGGGAGTGAACCCTATTTAGTAACCAAAATTTTCCACTATGATGGTATTGTAAATGATTCTTATCTAATATGGAATTGATTTTCTATACCTATGTGTATTCCACCATTTAATGTCTTATGTTATGATCTCATGGAATATGTTATCTGTTTTCTTTTATATAATTATTTTATTTATTCTAAGAAATTTTATCAGAATCTCTAATATATAGGATATAATTTTAATATTTTTTGTTTGCGTAGTTATGATTTATGATTATTTTATCCCTTAATGAGAATATGAAATAACACTTATCATGTGATTCTTTTCCCAATGTTTTTAAGGGTAGTTTTTGGTAGGAATACTAAATGTGAAGATCATAATGGGAGATGTCAAAGATCATTAACCAAATTAGAATATTGTGTTAAAAATTTCCAATTGAACTAAAATATTATGATTCTCAAGATTTTTTGTGTAATATAATGAATATTCATCTAAAAATATATAATATCCTTGTACAAAAATCATTGTTCATTATACTTGGTAGTAAAGGAAATTTTTAGTCATCCTTTGGAAACAAGGATAAGAATGATTTTCTAAGATCTCTAGAGATATATAAATGGATATGTATTGGTATGTATCTAAGGATAAGTCTATATATAGGTTAATTTCTTATAGATTTCATAATAATCATGAATAACCAAGGATTAAGCCTAAGGTGTTATATATTGAAATATTTGTTGTACCTCTCGAACCCCTCGTGGTTTAATTTTCATGATCACAATCACCCTTTTATTTATCTAATATTGTTTTAAGTGTTTTTTGGTTGATAGGTATAAATTCAGGGTACCAAGGAATTGGGCCAAGAAGGCCAAGAAGGCAAAAAGCCAAAATGGACTGAAATTCAGTCCACCGGCCAATCGGTGGCTTCACCACCGGCCAGCCGATGGACCCTGGACAGAAGGCTGAGCCACTGCCTCAGCACCGGCCAACCGGTGGCCTCAGCACCGGCCAGCCGGTGGCACCCATCCAGAACAATATTTTCTACTGCCTGAGCACCGGCCAACCGGTGGCCACCTCACCGTCCAGCCGGTGGAGCCTAAGCCCGAAGGCCTCTCCATTTTGCACACACCGGCCAACCGGTGGCTCTGTACTGGTCAGCCGGTGGACCCAGTCAAACTAGCCATTGGGCTTTTGACCAACCTGTCCACTTGGCCTCCAACGGCTCCGAAAGCCTCTCCAACGGCTCCAAAGGCCTCTAACGGCCATATGAGGGTTCCCCCTCTATAAATAAAGGACTCGGAACCCCCAGAAGCCTAAGGAACAACGTCGGAACCATAACCAAGCCAAGGAAGCTCATGAGACATATTTTTGATCATTTGGCGAACCTCCGGCGGATTGCTCCAAGGGAACCCCACTTGCTCCAACACACTTCCACATCCAAGGAGCACCACCAAAGAAGATTGGGAGCGCCCTTCATCAGCTCCATCAATCCATTGGCACCCAAGGCTTCTCCCATTACGGTTTTTCTTGCTTTATTTATTTTGAGCATCAAATTGAGTTTGTCCCTACAAACTCCCATTTCTCTCATCCTCCATTCTTTTGGGTTCTCACACCACCTTTAAGGTGTGAAGAGGTTAGTCAAGCCTTTCCTTTTAAAAGGCTTGAGTCAAAGGTGAGCTAGCCTTCACCCGTAAAAAGGCTAGTGGGTTTCTTGCTCAAACCATTAAAAAGCAAGCTGTAATAGGTGAGCTAGCCTTCACCCGTAAAAAGGCTAGTGGGTTTCTTGCTACAGCCATTGAAAAGCAAGCGGTAGTAAATCTCTCAACGGTTGAGTTGGGAGCGGAGACGTAGGCCGGGTTTTAGGCCGAACTCCGTTATCAATTCTTGTGTCTTGCCTCTTTATTTCCGCTGCACTTTCACTTTTGATTTTTAATTTGTTAATCTTTTTTTAAAAGGCAATTCACCCCCCCTCTTGCCATCTCTTCCTTTCTTTATCCGACCAACAATTGGTATCAGAGGAAAACTTTGAGTAATACCCTAACCGGTTTCAAATTCAAGATCTTTTTTTGATGGCTTCAACCTCTTTAGCCCCCGAAGGATATTCTTTGGGTCGTTCTCCATTTTTTGATTGAACCGACTATAACTATTGGAAAACCCGCATGGCTACTTTTCTTAGAAGCATAGGTTATCCTATTTATAAAATTTTCATGCATGGTTACACTCTCTCTTCTCCCGATGAATCCAAATGGACCCAAGCTGATATTAAAAATTTCGAGCTTGATGGAAAAGCCATGAACTCTCTACATTGCGGCCTTGATCGTAATGAGTTCAATCGAGTTTCCACATGCACCTCCTCACACGAAATCTGGAAACTTTTGGAAGTTACCCATGAGGGGACCAACAAAGTGAAGGATACTCGATTGGACATGTATCGTCAAGATTTTGAGTCATTTTCCATGCATCCATCTGAAAATATTACTGATATGTTTACTCGTTTTACTGATATTTGCAATGGTAGAAAATCTCTTGGAGATAATATTTCTGCAGAAACGATGGTCAAGAAGATCCTATGGATCCTTCCAAGCACATGGGCACCGAAAGTCACGGAAATCCAAGAAGCAAAGGACATCAAGAACATGCCGGTCGAAGAGCTCATCGGATCCCTCATGACTTATGAGATCACCATGAGGAGGCAAGCTGAAAAGGAAGGCAAACCGATCAAAACTCCAAAGGACATCGCCTTCAAGGTACAAAAAGAAGAAAGCTCCTCCTCCTCATCGTCATCCTCTTCAAGCGGCGATTCCGAAATGGAGAATCTTGCCCGCAAAATGCACAAGTTCATGAAGAAGCACAAGAAGAAGAAATCCCACAAGGCTCAAAAGGAAAAACACGACGAAAAATCTGAGCCCAAGGTAACATGCTATGGGTGTGGCAAGAAAGGCCATTACAAGCCCGATTGCCCACTCAACAAGAAAAAGGCCAAGAAAAAGGAAAAGAAGAAGGCATTCAAGGCCACATGGAGTGACAGCTCCTCATCCTCCTCCTCCTCCTCGAGCGACAATGGTAATAAATGCCTAATGGCATATAATGAGGTATCATCTTCCGACTCCTCTTCCTCTAGTTCGTCAAATTCTTTTAATCATATGTCTTATGAGGATCTCCAACATGCGCGAGACCAATTGGAGGAAGGTTTTCACGAACTTTCTTCCAAATTTGTTGCATTAAAAAAGAATTTCAAAAAACTCTCTTCCGAAAAAGAACAACTTCTCAAAGAGAAGGAAGAGTTGTCCCTCAAAATCCAAAATCTTCCTGATGTTGATTCCATGGAATCAACTATCAAAGATCTAAGGGAGACCCTAGCCAAATTCACCCAAGGGGAACAAAATCTGACCAAACTACTAGGTTCCCAACGTGTAACTAGAACCACCCAAGGGCATGGATATTCCAAGCAAGCTTCCTCTTCCCACGCACCTACTATTTTTGTAAGGGGGCGCTCTCAATTTAAATTTTGCAATTATTGTAAAAAACCCGGGCACTTAATTTATGAGTTCAATTGCAAAAATGCCCGGTATGGTAGGCCCAAAACCATTTTCTGTAACGATGAATTTTATAGGAGAAGACCCGTCACTAGACAAGTGTGGATTGAAAAATCCCTCTTAGCGAGTCTCACCGGACCAAAATTTTTCTCTGTTTCAAAAACCTCTCCCCGGTGATTTGTTGTTTTTTTAGGGGGAGTTAGGATCGTTTAAACCCTTTTGATTTTAATTTCAAAATTTTCGATTCAAACTTTCAATTTCAACACTTGGTATCAAAATTTTCAATTCAAAATTTTCAATTCAAATTTTTTAATTCTAATTTTTTATTCAATTTTTCACTCAAAACTTTCAATTCAAACTGTTATTCAGTTTTTCATTCAAAACTTTCAATTCAAATTTCAAAAATTTCAATTGGTTTAAATTTTTTTCCCTCAATCAAGTTTTATGCCCCGTGCTATTTTGATAATCACAAAGGGGGAGAAATTCTTGGTTGATTGGGGGAAAAATATTTTAAAGCATGCCTCTCATTTCAATATTTTACATTGTTTGTTTTGGTGATTGTGATCATAAAAATAAGGGGAGATTGTTGTACCTCTCGAACCCCTCGTGGTTTAATTTTCATGATCACAATCACCCTCTTATTTATCTAATATTGTTTTAAGTGTTTTTTGGTTGATAGGCATCAATTCAGGGTACCAAGGAATTGGGCCAAGAAGGCCAAGAAGGCAAAAAGCCAAAATGGACTGAAATTCAGTCCACCGGCCAACCTGTGGCTTCACCACCGGCCAGCCGATGGACCCTGGACAGAAGGCTGAGCCACTACCTCAGCACCGGCCAACCGGTGGCCTCAGCACCGGCCAGCCGGTGGCACCCAGCCAGAACAGTATTTGCTACTGCCTGAGCACCGGCCAACCGGTGGCCACCTCACCGGCCAGCCGGTGGAGCCTGAGCCCGAAGGCCTCTCCATTTTGCACACACCGGCCAACCGGTGGCTCTGTACTGGTCAGCCGGTGGACCCAGTCAAACTAGCTGTTGGGCTTTTGACCAGCCTGTCCACTTGGCCTCCAACGGCTCCGAAAGCCTCTCCAACGGCTCCAAAGGCCTCTAACGGCCATATGAGGGTTCCCCCTCTATAAAAAAAAGGACTAGGAACCCCCGGAAGCCTTAGGAACAACGTCGGAACCATAACCAAGCCAAGGAAGCTCACGAGACATATTTTTGATCATTTGGAAAACCTCTGGCGGATTGCTCCAAGGGAACCCCACTTGCTCCAACACACTTCCACATCCAAGGAGCACCACCAAAGAAGATTGAGAGCGCCCTTCATCAGCTCCATCAATCCATTGGCGCCCAAGGCTTGTCCCATTACGGTTTTTCTTGCTTTATTTATTTTGAGCATCAAATTGAGTTTGTGCCTACAAACTCCCATTTCTCTCATCCTCCATTCTTTTGGGTTCTCACACCACCTTTAAGGTGTGAATAGGTTAGTCAAGCCTTTCCTTTTAAAAGGCTTGAGTCAAAGGTGAGCTAGCCTTCACCCGTAAAAAGGCTAGTGGGTTTCTTGCTCAAACCATTAAAAAGCAAGCTGTAATAGGTGAGCTAGCCTTCACCTATAAAAAGGCTAGTGGGTTTCTTGCTACAACCATTGAAAAGCAAGCGGTAGTAAATCTCTCAACGGTTGAGTTGGGAGCGGAGACATAGGTCGGGTTTTAGGCCGAACTCCGTTATCAATTCTTGTGTCTTGCCTCTTTATTTCCGCTGCACTTTCACTTTGATTTTTAATTTGATAATTTTTTTTAAAAGGCAATTCACCCCCCTCTTGCCATCTCTTCCTTTCTTTCTTCGACCAACAATATTATGATCATTTTCTCTTGATGATGCGGTTCTATCACTTTGATTAGTGTTTCTCACAATATGATTTCTGATTTTAGTCCATGGATAAATCCTAAAGAACCATTTTGATAATGAATGCAATGGGAAATGAAAAACAATTACATCCCAAATAACTGAATGGTAAGGGATATGGAATGAAAAATATTATCTCTATCCTTATAGAACCTATGAATCATTATGGACACTCAAATGTGTAGATATGGGAACAACTCTATGTTGAGTGCTTTGTGAGGAAATTTTTACCTTAGTTCAGTGGGAATTTTGATCCAACTATTTTTGAATAATGGATCATTACTATGAAAGTGATATTTTACTTTCTTTACTATTTAGAAGATGAAAAATTTATTTTTGATGTCTATTATTTAGAAGGCGAAGGCGACCAGTGGTGGAATATAATAAATAATTTGAGGGAGAAATATTAAATTGAATCCATGGAATCGAATAACTTCAAGAACATATTTTTCATTAAGCTCAAAAATCATATTATTCAAACAATGTTGTAAAAGGGGTTCCTTGAGATTAAAAAAAAGGATTACAAACCCGTTGGTACCTATGAGTAATATTTTACAGGAAATTCAAGTTACACTTCTAGTATTACCATCTATCATGATTATAAGGATTATAGATTCATTAGTGGATTAAAACCCAGTATTCGATGAGACTTATCCATAAGAGACTTCGTCAACTATGAAGAGATTGTGCGTTATTCAATCTAGGTGGAAATGGAAGTTGGAGTTATATATCAATCACATGGTTTTTCCAAGAAAGACAAGATAGATATTAAATGAAAATAAAAAAACTTAGTGAAAAGAAGGTAAACTATCCTTTATGCTAAAAGTACACAAAGAAACATTTAGGATATTATATTAAGAGGACTGGTAAATTTTTTATTTGTTTTAAAGAAGGCCATGAAGAAATTGACTTCTTATGTGATGGGAAAAAGATATCTAATGATGTAAATAAGGAAAATTAAAAATATAATGAACCTCCCACAATTCAGTGTTACATGTTTATGAAAAAATTCTATTATTCTAACTAATTCCCTAATTAAAGGGTTGTCGATGATGACTGATGTCAGAAATATCTTATGGCCAAAGGCAGAGGAAAATTGAATGAAATCACTATTGTTGATGTGGAGTACGAAAAAAAGTGGTGGAATAAATGATTTTTATGTAATGAAATTCATGAATTATGTTACAAAAGAACTTTTATGGTATTATGAAATAATGAAATATCTTTGTATTGATCCAATTTAGTTTTTCCTTTGGTATTTAAATGTATTTTTTGAATGGTAATAGTAAACATGAAAATTAATTGTGGTGGTATGGTGATATTTTTATAGAACACAAGATTACGGCAAGGATAACCCTAAATATGTGCTTGGTTTTGGGATAATGAAATTAAGAGGTATTTGATTGTGATAAAATAAATGGGATATAATTAATGATCTAGGTAATGATATGATATGATAGTGTTTTATGATATCAGGGAATGAGTTTAAAATTATTGGATTTATTTAATAATTTTTTAAAGCATGAATATTTTAATATGGTTTTATGGTAATTTAGGGTATTACCATGTTTTAAGAGAATAAATTATTTAGTCTTTACATGTTGGTTTTGTGACAATTTAGATCTATGTCAAGTTTTTTTTCAAGATTAATGATATGTTGATTTTAGCAATTTAATGACATTATTTCTAATGTTTTGGATTTTATTATTTTGGATGGATCAAAAAGATAATCATTTATAAAATTATTTATGTTGAAAACTAGATGATATTTTAGATATTAAAGTACGTTCTCTCCATATAATTATTTATGCACATTGGATGACTTGTGTCAAACTTTTTGTTGAGATATAAACTAAAGACAGAAGGAATAACCTATCATTCAATATAAGGATCTCATGATCTGTTAATACTTTAGGAATTAAAAATGAAAGGATGAGATTATTCTTATGAAATTTAATGAAATCAAGACATATTTCTTCTAATGAAAAATTATTCAAATCTAGGGAAAAGATCTTGAAACCAAAACTGTCATCATAGTACCTTATTTTTTATGAAGTAATTATTCTATTAAATACTAACATATTTATGTCATTGTTATTATTAACTATCTCTAGACCATGTTCTCTATCACTCTCGATCAGAAATTGATAGTTTGATTTCTCTTCTATGTCCATGTTTTCACTTTCCAGCTATGTTCTCATTTGTGGAAACCTAATTATGAGTTTCTTTTGGAAAACATTATTTTTACATATTACCATTTGTAAAGGTAATATTAATATTCATTTTTATGATGTGGGTTTCTATGAATTATACCTTCATGTATTAAACTCTTGATGACCCAGATCAATTTTGACGGTGAAATTCATTTGGGGGGGGGGGGTAGAATGTAAGACACCAAATTTTTTATGAAATATATTTCATTAATATCTTACATTTCATGGTACTTATGGTCTATCCTTTATTATATGCAACACCAAATTATATTGCGTTGTATAAAACAATGATTTCATACGAAACAATATGTTGTTTTAACTATTTAAGCAAGAAAAATATAAAAAAGTTGTTAAATTGATGGGAATGAATTTTACTAACATCCACATTAAAATACGGAAAGAGTTCAATTTTAGGCATTTATACCCTAATTTCCATGAAAGGTCCACTTATCACCTTTTGACAGAGAACCATCATTAAATATAATTTTGATCGATTGTATAAATTCTATTAGACCAAATATAACTCTTCTTTAGAATCGGGACATCAAAATTTACTTTGTGTAAATTTTTGGTACCTTTCTGATAAAGTTCATTTTTTTAATGAATAGTGTAAAATGTTGTATTTTAATTCAAAACCTCTTTTTAATCTAATTTATTTATATGATTAGATTATATTTTGAATTGGGTTTAAAGTGAAATTAGAAAATATTTTTACCATTAAATCCAATAGTGGTCGTTGGAATTAATTTCACTTTGAAATCGGACTTAAACTAGTGTCAATCTTTTGATACTTATTGTTTCATAAAAACACGCTATTTGTCATGACAGCGGGAATTAATTATTAAGTTAATTAATGTGACTTATATGTTTTGAATTTTTTAAAACGTACATCATTTTTGAATTTAGAATATCAATTATTTCTTAGGGTGAATTTTTGGGATTTTTCTGAAAAACTTCAATTTTTGATGAATAGTGAAACCACTAAGTGGTACTTATAAAAACTGATTTTCCCTTTAAATGATATTTCTCCATCATTGTGTTTTTATTTTCAAAAATCCGACATACATGGTTATCATTAAGAAGTAAAATGTGGTTCAATGAGATTAAAATAATTTTTTGGTGAATAGTAACTTATTAAGTTTTTAATCGCGATTAGTGGTAATTAGTGTAGTTTAAGGTATAAATAATGCTTTAATAATATAAAATGACCTAGAAACATGTCCCAACCTTATTGGTTGTGTCATGGCCGACCAAGACAAGCCATGGGTCAACTTGGGGACCCCATGGAGACACTTTGGTTGGGAAATTACATAAATAACTTTTTATTTAATGTAAAAGTAAAAATGACACAAACATAATATGTTTTACGTAAACAATTTTTATATGGGGTTATAAAGACCAGATTTTTGATTATAAATAGTCATTGGAAAGCTAAAAGGATTTCCTACATAAATGTAGTTTTTTATACTTTTTAGACATTAAATAAATTAAATTATTTATGACATAATAATGATGCAGCGATGACATCATTATTTGACGATTTAAATAAAATGGAAAGATAATGTAAATTCTATGAACTACACATGTCAAAAACCAATTGGATGAGTGTATTTAGAACCCTTATCACCTTATCCAAGAATTATATCAATGTGGGACCTTTTAAAACTGAAACACATTTTCAAATAAAGTAATATTTCTTTACTTTCCAAAAGTGCCCCTCCTCTCCTCTTATAAAAGGCCCCCACCTCTACCTCATTTCACACACTCCTCAAGCCTTTGGCTCGGCCAACCCCTGCCCATTTACTCTCTAAACATCCCTCTACTCATCCTAGAGGATTCCTTTTGGGCAGAATCCTTTCAAAGGAAGCCTTTAGGCTCAAATGAAAAGGAGTTACACTTTTAAAGGTAATTCATTCTCTCTTGTTCATTTGTTTTATTTTGCTTCTCCAACCCTCTAAACTCTTTTTATTTACTTCTTTTGTAACAAAACCAGTATCTTAAATATACTAGGATGTTGTTATAATATTTATTCGAGCTACACTCTCACACAACTACATCAAATGGTTAAAGAACATACGGTTTCTGTGGATGGCGAAATTCTGTCTCCCGAAACGATGATTGTTCAATACTCATTTAACACCTTCAAGGGTTGCCATTATGATGTCACTATTTTTATATATGATATATAATAAGTTTATTTTTTATTTAAGATTCATTATTTTTCATTTTGGGCATACCTTTATGGTTTCCACTATGGGTAAACACGATATCTTCATTTAAGGAAGTGCGGACTACCACCCCCTCAAAGTGATGTGATTCGTTAATGCCATATGTGGGATGTGTAAAGGATGGATTTAAAGTTATTATATATGATATTATACTGGAATTATAATATACCTCTATATAATTATTATTTCTTTCCATTAAAGTATGAGATAGAAATGAAAGTAGCGTTCATGCGTACGTACGGCTTACCGTCTCCATGAACGGTGCATTTCATTTCTTATCCCCAAATGTAATGTACTATTAAAAGTATATGTATATAATGGATATATATAAGGAATGATGCATATAAATGATGAATATAATTCTGGAATTAAAATATACATACCTCTCATTTAATTTTTAATTCCATTAATATGAGAAAGAAATGAAAGTAGCGTTCATGCGTACGTACGGCTTATCGTCTCCATGAACGGTGCATTTCATTTCTTACCTCTAAATGATTATGTAATATTATAAATACATGTATATGATGGATATATATTATATATATGATATCCAAATCAGGAATGTCATTCTGGATATAAAGAACCTTTGACCACACGAACAACATGTAATTGTAAGAAGTCCACTTTCGACTTAAGAACCAAATATCGAAAAAACAAAAATTATTAACTTAACTGGTTACATAATGTTTATAACATGGAAATAAGTGATATAAAAGGAATAATGAACTCTAAAAAGGTTCTTAATCAAGTAGAAATTAACTGAAGTTTATTATTCAGGACGTTAAAGAACGATCGAGTCAAGTCGGACCCGAGGTAAGGGACTTCGTCTCAATCTCCTTTCATTGAGGAATATTTCGTTTTATACACAAATTTCTTTTATACGGTGTATAAACCCCTTTGAATTTACTTTTCTACAAATGGAATATTTTTCTATGAAGCGTTTTACCAAACGACAAAAAGGAATGTTTCTTTTAACATACGCGGTGAAAATGACCTTTTCCTCCACCGCGAGTATTATTTGGTCTTTGGCTTCCTCAACAAGCCGTAATGTTTTTAGAATAAAATAAATACCATATACTCTTTTATGTATTTTGGTATTGAAAATGGTTTTGATAAATGATTCTATTATGTCAATATATTTATGATATATTGTGATTGAAATGTGGAAATGTTATCATTCTTTTATATTGGTTTTATGTTTTATGATTTTATATTGGTACTTGGACATTTTAACGGGTGGTTACATTATAAACCATATGACGGGTGGTGCCGTGAATACCAGGACGGGTGGTTACGTTATAACCTCCAATGCATTGGGTATGGAAGTCGACCGTGTGGCTATTCCATTAAGTATGTATGGAAATTGGACGTATGGCTATTCTATTAAGTGATATGTGTGGGAGTCGACCGTATGGTTATTCAACTTAAGTATGTTTATGTCCCAAGTTACCTTTATATATGTTATGTGTTCTTTATATGGGTTTTATGGCAATACTTTGATTACAAAAAGGTAAGTAACGATATATAATTCATGAATATTTTTTACTACTTCATAAAGGTGAAAAGTATTACATTGATAAAGTATTCATGGTTTACTATTTGTTTTGATAAACTAACAGTTTTTATTCTTTGTGTATCCCTTACTGAGTTTTTATGCTCATCCCAAGTTTTTGAAATGTTTTTCATAGGACATAGCATGGAATAGGGTCAAGGATAGGATCAAGGGAAAGTCATGCTACCTAAAACATGAAACTAGACATGTTTCTTTTTAAGAATTTTTATTTTATGGAAATTTAGTAGAAGAGACTACCTTGTAATCTTTTGAGATGTAATAGTTATGTCCTAATTCTCTAAAACTCTAAACCTGAAAAGATCCTCAATGCAAATTATTCATTTAATTCAATTTTAAGTAAGGTTTAAGGCTGGGGCCTTATAAGTCAGGTGTCTAATTTGGACTCTATGGTGTAAGGACCAGAGAAACCTTGAAAATGGTAGTAAGGGAGTAGTACACCTATCTTACATGGCATGTTACCATCATGTACATGACATATAGAACATATACATGGTGCGTACCCTACACGGGTTTCTTCTCATATTTGTTTCATGTACTGGACAAGTGTTTTATCTTAGTTGTGTACTTCTACATGTTGTGAACCCCACATAGGGTCTGAGCATGTACTCTACCAGGCCAAGGGCCCCTGCACGGGCTGCCTATCTGGGAGCTCAGATACATGGAAAAGTATCAACAAATTTTTTTTACTCCGAGTACATGTTGATATCCTCACCGAATGGGAATAACACACAATGTATGCTCCAAATCTACATGCTGTGTGATCAAGATTTCCAAAAATGAAACCATTACGAATGGCCAAAAACCCATTTTCTCCACAAAATATTCAGATCAACCCACCGGGGGTCCTTATCTGTGGAAAAGGACTTGAAACAATACATTTTTAAATCTACATGTATTTATGTAATAAAATTACAAATGATTTACCTTTGTGTACGATCCATGAAAGATTTTCCTATTTCTGCGATTGAGAGCTACCAGACGTTGATCCAAATCCACCTAAGCTCGACAATAGAACCTTTCATCCTCTCTCAGACTCCCTATCCTCTATTTTTCATGGTGATGATTTCATACATGGGTGTTATTGATAATAAACGGGGCAATATCAAGCAAATCAAAAGATAAATAAAAGGATTAAAAAGAAAAGAAAAAGAAAAATGGGGTGCAAGCTCGACCCCGATACTCGACTTGAGTTTATGTCTCACATAGGAAAAAAACCCTGTTGGGGACTCAACATAAGAGAAATAATCTCAATGTGATTCTCCATTCAAAATATATCACTGAATGAACATGCATGAATATTTCAATGTTTAATTAATTAAATATTAAATATTAATTATTCCACAAAATTTCGAACAACTTTGAAGTCCACCAATCTTTGTTCCTAGGATAAACACCATATTCTAGGACCAATAGAGTGGTAAAAAATATTATTTTAGGTAATATTATTGGGGGAAAAGTACTTTTTTCCCCATGTGAGTATCCAAAATAATAAATTAACTTTTTTCTTAATTTCAGCGTCTCAAAATACAAAGGTCCTTACAACTATATGATGAATAAGGTTATGAAATGTTAATCTATTTAAATGGTATTACCTTATTAATTACTCATGTATATAAATTTTTTATTTATTATGAATATTTTAGGATTTAATTTAATTTTTAAAATGCTTCTAGATATTATATTACATACAAATATGGAGTTAAATTCTAGGAATGATAATAGATATATTTATCAACTAACTTGAACAAGGGTTTTTATTAAAGTTAATAGCTTGAATTTTGTCACTGAATATAGTTTTTACATATTTGGTGTTAAATTTATGATCAATTGGATTATATATTGAGTACATTATGTTCGAGTAATGGAAATTTGGGTAAGACTTCCAAATAGCATGGAGGTTCATGATTTATAATATGAAGGTGAGGGTTAGTTATCAGTACCTTTAGAATTACTCATGTGGAGCTCATAAATTTTAATAAATAAAAATTCCTTAAGTGAAACATTCATGCACCTCATGCTTGAGATAAATTTGGATATATATAAATATGTTTGTACTCTACTTTTTAGGTGAGTAACACTATCTATGGGATGTGTAAGGAGTTTCCCATTAAGATGTTTTGAACACACTGATTTTGTGGAGAGAATAAGATTCCTTACTATGTCATTAAAATAATATAAATATAAATATAGTAACATGAAATAAGATTATAAGATTAAATCCCCATAAAAATATTAAATATTGGATTCCTTCTAACAGGTCCCATGGAAAGACATTGATTATCCAACTAGGCTGGTCATGTTATAACTTTGTACCAATGGATTATCTTGTGTACGGAAATAAAGTAATTGGTAACCAAAGATTATTCAATAGGATAGGTCATGACCATGATAGTTACCCCTATATTATGTAATGAATTCCTATTCTTGGCATTTTATTTGGGTTACACATATCTGGGAGACATTTAAAAGATTATATTACTAGAGGAATGGAGTTGGGTTTATCCATATTCTTGATTAGACAAAGAGATATCAACATTAATATCCAAGATTCCTATATTATATAATTGGGATGATTTCCTTTGAAAATTATAAGTTTAAATATTAATATTTTGTTACCACAATAAAAGTGAGTTTAAGTTTATCCTAAAATATTTTTGGATGTTCTAGTAAGTAATAATGAAAGTAGACGCAATAATATCTCAAAGAAAAAGGTTGATTGAATGAGTTTAGAGAATGATGATGATGATATACATAAAAATGTCATATGTATAGAATAAAAGTAATTAATATTGTAACAATGGATGTTGTATAGTTAGGGAATTTTTATATGATCATGGAGTTAAATAATAGGAATTTGGTTTCTAAATCTCACTATTATTGATATTATTTTCTTCATAGATGTTACTCACTAATGATTTTAGTCGTAAACCTTTATCCGATGGTCATTTAGAAATGAGACATGAATTATATATAAATGTAATTAGTAAAAAATCCTTGAATGTGTCGTAAACATAATTAATATATGAATTCTATCACATATGATACGATATATAGGTTCTTAGGTCTAGTTATATAATTTATTTATAATTTATTCATAGAAGAAGTTTTAATAATATAAAATTGAACATATGTATGACAATCTATATTTTATCATTCTTTAAAATTGGATTCATAAATGTATATAATAATATACATTTCATGAAATAAAATGAAACTTGACCTTTAAAAGTATTACATTGGAGTTATCCCTATTAATTTTTCTGTAATGGAATATTATTTATTGTGAAGAAATATTTAGGTTAAAATGATTGGGAAACCTGTATAATATAATAAAAATGATTATGGGGATCAAAAATTGTTTCCATGTACTTGATAATACCCTTGTATACAAAATGGGGTGTTATAAAATATTTATTTGTTATAAGAGTGCTGAATTGATCTTATAGGAGGCCCCATTACCTGTAGTTCGTGAAATACTTAGCATTATAATGATTGAACATCGATACATTTCTTATGTAATCCGTCATATCTTAGCTAATCAGGTAATGGATGGGTATGTTGATGATCATGTTTTCAGTTGGAGATCAACCTAGATGGGGTTCTTCCTCTCATATGACGAGTATGATATCTTTTCTCTTGATTGAGATATATTTTATAGTGTGATAATACACTTAGATAGTATATATGATGTGATTTAGTATTTAGATAAGTTTCATGTGATGTTCTCATTCATAATGGTTAATAACATGTGATATATTCCTATAATTTGTCAGTAAATACTCAGAGAGTCAATAAAATGATTTGGCTATATGAGATTGACATACTCTATGCCCCATGTTCACTTTATGTCTTAGAAAATGGGAAGATATGAGAATTTATACTTGAATGTGATATTTTAGTAGACACATATGTAGATTTCAATATGTTTAATAGATATCATTATAGATCCCTTTGTTTCTTGAGTAAAGCCATCGGTTTATAGAGGCCTCTTTTTTTCATTTATGGATTCAAAGATTTATATTTGTCATCAATTCTATAAAGTACCATGGGGTCATATTTTTTGGCTGATTGAATGGGGATTTATTTTGACATAGAGAGTCAATCTAAAAGAGTTTTAGAGTTAATCCAAAATAGTATTGGAAAAGTGTTCACATGGTATTGTATATGATGTGATACATGTTGAAGTCAATAATTGCATTCCCAAAGTATTTTGGAAGATATAAAATATAAATTTGTACATTATTTCATAAGTTATTATATATGATATGATTAAAGGTTGAATGAAACCATGTATTTATGATTTAGTTTAAATGAGATATTAAAGGATTTTATATTATAAAGAGTGATTATGCCTCTACCTTCATATAATAGTTTAATCATATTATATAATTTAAGATGCGTCATTAATCATGAAATTTGATTTTATTTATGAAATGAGATTTTATACATATTGTCATGAAATCATTATTTATGATTATCCCAGATCATATGTATACAATTTCCAATGAAATCCAGATAGTTGTAGGATATGAATAAACATATTTTAAGGAATTGTATATGATATAATACTATTAGATTTTATTTTTCAGGTAACGTCCATGATTAGTTATAATTAATATTCATTACATAATATGTAATGAAAGGGGTGAAAATCGATGCTATAATTGAATGAAACTATAGTGGAATTTACTCTTATGTTATAATGTATGGGTAAATGACAGATTACTTGAATATGATCCTCAAGAGGTATTTAGGGTCCCACATCCATGTGATGAGTAATGTATGATTTCTTGAATCCATGGCTTAAACACCATTATTCCTAAAATATCTATTCATATTCCTTATTTACACATAAGGAACTAGTATACCATGGATGATGGAAGGATCCTACATATACGATGTGTAATTCATTCTAGCTGGTGGATACACCATGTAGGATGGATTAAGTTTCCACTATAGTGATGCACTTCAAACACACAGATGAAGATGGTCCTCACATTGGATATTTGTTTTAATATGTACCACTATTATTTATTTTAGTTTCTGAAATTTTTATTTTTCTATGCATGGTGATATTAGGGTTTGTATTTTGAACACATTTTCTTCTAATAAGTATTATTAAACCCCTATGTATCCAAAAAAATCAATAAAACATCTCAATCATTTGTCTGAAAACTCATATATTTTCAGTTATCTAGAGTATATTGATCACTCTATATGAATACATCACATGTCATTCATCAAACTAGATATATAAATCACATGTTACTAATATTAGAATGACTATTATATACTTTAGATTTATTCAATTGAGGGATGAAATTAAAAACATGTAACATGGGGGTACAAATAATCTATTAGTTATGAGAAACTCAATATATGATAAACAATATATCAAACCACCCTTTAATAGCTCAACGTCAATATATACATAAGAAGTGGGTGAATGTATATCGGTTCCTAATTAGAGTACCTTATTTACATAAATTAGGGAATATTAATATAAATAATTCAATTAATGCCCCTAAGTATATAGAAGTCACTTTGTTACATATTAAATTTAGTATAATATAAAAGATTTTGCTAAAAATAAAATCACACTTATGTCTTATCAATGAATTATATATCTCTATAGGAGATATTGCTCACAATAAAAATAAAATCTTGTTACCACCTATCACATTTACAAGGTAAAATTTGATGTGGGATAACTCATTCAAATTCCATGAGGGACTAATCATTTTTATGCATTCATATAACAATTTGAACACATATGTATAAATTATAAAGAAGAAACTACCTTTAATAGTTACATCATGATGAATTATAAAATCCCAAATTTTACATCACCTAAATTATGTTTGAGATTTAGATAAAAATAAATATTTTTGTCAATATGAAATATATCAAATACCTAAGGACCTTATATGTAAATATTTATTTTATTATGCTAATGTATTTTTCAATGGATCCAATACATTATCCATTGTATCCATTAAACTAATAATTAAAACTCATGTATTAATATCTTCAATAATGAGATGATATTTTTTGGAAATGTGTCGAGTTTATCTTTGAAATCATGGTTACATAGTTTGAATAACATTTAGTTTTTATCATAATAAGTATTTATTAGTTATGAAATATTATAAAACTATTCCTAGTGTAGTGATTCAAATATTATCCAAAATAACTTCTTTATAACATTTAATAAAATGAAGCACCAAGATTTATTTAAAAATAATCCTTTATTTGTTGCTTAAAACTATTCAAGCTAATGGATGCACCATTAAGATAAAAAAAGGATATAGATTAAAAAATAGAATAATAATTTCTTGTTTAGAAGCTAGCATGAGTATAATAATTAAAAACGAGATCATCTATTCATCCAATAAACAATAATACATTCTTAAACTTCTCAACTATGTATATATATTCTTTATAGAGATCCAGTTGCATTCACATGGATGTTATTGGTATTAATGAGGTATTATTAATGCTTGGGAGAAATATAGTAGTGTAGAAAACACGATATACATAACTTATCTCTTTTATAAATCGTAAATAATACCATCACTGTCATTCCTTTCCATCTCTTTAAGATTACACCAACAACATGTAAGAGAGACACCATTTTAAATTGGAGTAAATCCATATTTGGAATTTTATATGTTAAAAATATTTATCAATTCAAAAATATGTTAATGTTGTATTAGATCAAAATAATGATTAGTTTAATTAAATCATTTCTTAGTATTGAATAATAATTATTTTAATGGTTGATGAAAATAATAAACCTCATTCCATGATCTCCATGCTCTAAACTGAAACCATGTATAATGTAAAATTAATATCATGTGTTCTCCTTACCCCATATTGAGAGAATAATATTTCTTAAAACACAATTTTGATGAATATTACTAATAATAAGATAAAGGGTTTATTCCACCTAATTATATCAATGGGTTGTAGAATCACTCATTGGTTGTATAATACCATAATATTTTACATGTTATTATAGGACCTCTGAATGAAAATAATGAAGGGTAAGAGAGATTATATAGAGAGATTATATAGGAAGAATATATAGAAGGCTTGGATCCCTATATCAATGGGTTCAAATACATTATATAGTACGTATGGATTCTCCTTGTTCCTTCTATGTATTTACTCATATAGTAATAATGTATAATTTAATGTAATATTGTTATAGTGTTTGGAACTCTAAACCATAAATTTACAACTTAAACTCAATCTAGATTCTCTAATATGATTCATCTTTAGAACTATTTACAGTCAATAATAATATTATTTATAAGGGTAACAAAACATTAACACCTAACCTGATTATAATATAAAAAATTATAAACTATCATGTCAATCATATAATATGATTCATGATATCATAAAACTTATGATATAGTATTATGATATAACCATATCATACAATATGATATAATATAAGAAAATTGTACGATATATCTTATATTGGCATAAAAAAATTCTTATCTAATGAATATAATTTTTATTTCATTCATAGATTCAATACCATATAAAAAGGACATATTGTAAAATGTAGTATAACCAGAATCATAACATGAATTATATTTTCTTTAGTGAATATATCCATTAATCTCCCACTTGAATTAAAAACAAATGGACTTTGATCAATTTTAACTTATATCGAATATTATAAAATACGTAACACCCTTACTCTAGTAAACTGATTCAATTGTAATTTATCAATATCAGAATAATAAATAACGGATAGAAACCCACAGGATTAAATGGATTTTTAGCCTTGGGATACTATATACATATATGGTTATAACATTACATTTTAAAACATGAAATAAAACATTAAAATTATATTGAGATAATCCTTAGTTTTAATATTATATCCCTAAAATCATTTATAGATCCATTCTTGGTATCTTTGGGGAAGGAAAAAATAATGAAGGTTGAGTTCATATACTCCATAAGAAAAATATTAAAATAGATTCTATCAATGAATAAATAAATCGTGAATATATCCAAGATAAATAGTAATAAAATATCACCTATTACTAAAATCCTGAAATTGGAATACATATATAGATAACATAAATAATTTCATAGATAGTCAAGGCCTTGTCCCCTAACATCATAAATTTACTCCCAATTACTTAGGCTAATATATTATACATAAATAGGTAAGGTTTATGCTAAATACTGAGGATAATTTGTATCACGTTACCAACTAATACCTCAAGGGCCTATAATGGGCCCTTCTTATTACTTACTATTTTCAATAGATTTATCATATGAATTAAATGAATAATAATTTAAAAAATAATCAACATAAATGTTTATATTAAAAAACTAAGATATGAAATATTAATATATTCCCCAGTATATAAATAAAGCAACATTCTCATAATCTATTTAGATTAATATTGTATTTGATATAATAATATTATATCCTTATTAAATCATTGTATTCATAAGTGGATGTTGAAAATGATGGATACACTTTAAAAATATCAATATAATATCTTTTGATGGAAATACCATTTTAATTTTGAAATCCCCTATACTAAAATCTAAAAAATTACAAAATAATTGAGAAAATTTTTTATTTGAAAATATCCATGGAAACTTATAAAGGATGCTTCAATTAAAATTATAGACATTAAAGAGGGAAAGTTTTTTCATTTAGAAAGTGTTAGGAAAATATTTTGTGAAAACCATTGACAAAAAGTGCCTCATTTGGAAAAGGAGGAGAATATTACATTTAATTATCTTTATAGAAAGTAAAAAATGAGTAAAAATGACCCTAATAAATGATTATATAATAATAAAAACGTTCTGGAAAATATTTTAAAAATATATATGTAAGGAAGAAAAAATATTCCAAAAAAGAATAGAATACTAAGTTAGCCTTCTTTAAAACATTATTTTGCAATTTTGAGTACACATAGAGAGAAAAAATAATGAAAAATTTTAAGTTATAGAAATTAACACAGGAGAATCAAATAGATAATATTTAATTTATATATATCATATTATTCCACTTAGAGAATCTTAAACATAAATAATATCGAATAAGGATGATATTGTGAAAATGACCCTTACCACATTGCTAACATTTAGATCACAAACCCCTGAAATAAATAAATTTAATAAAAATTTAAATACCATGAATATATAGCGATTCATTATATTAAATATAAAATGGTAATTATTATCAACAAAAAATGTTAATATAGAATATGTATCACCATAAAATGTGAGACCGGAAGCCTTTATAATGATTGTTACTTTAAATTGAGAATTAATCAATGAAGTGATTATGTCTAAAAAATGTAAATATGAAAAAAATGAAATAGAAAATAAAATAATCAGAGGACATTACACATATTATCTTTGCATAAAATAGATAGGGAATAAGTAAAATAATTCAATGGAAAGAATTTGAGTTGAGAAACCCCTTACCCCAAGCATGACTCCCCACAGACATACATTATATCATGTATAATATAATTAAATTAATTATATAATAAATTATGATCCATTTTCATATTTATTCCATCATTATTATCAATTTTATTTATTTTATCATAATGACTTACAAGGTTATTAATGTTTTGAAGTTCATGTTTAATATTTTGAGGACATTCAGTTCATAATCAGAAATAAAATTCAGTAGAATTCTCATGATCAAATAGGTCATAGTTCCATCATATCTTGAACATTATTCGTTATATAATAATAATTTTTATAAATTAAATTGAAATTTAAGAATCATACATGAATGGTTGATAGGAAAAATGAACCAGGTCAATACATTGAGGTGGTAGTCCACACATACACATAAGCAACATTATCATTTTTAATGGGTGGAAGGTTAAGTAATAATGTAATATATTGTATTTAATGAATAATAATTATGTTTTGTATATGTTATATATTCATAAAATCTATCATAATAAATATCCTTGTGAGGTGGTGTTGAAAAAAGAAACACATCACTTCAAGCAGGTAGTAGTCAACACATACACGGGAATAATATTTTCATTTATTGTATGATAGAAAATGAGATGAAATAGTGTTTTTAGATAATAATAGTAATAAATAATTATATTATAAATAATTACGTTTTTATTTCATCATGGTTTAATAATATTCCATGGAGGTTTAATAATAAATAATTTGAAAATGCGCAGTTAAGAGTTATAAATCTTCTTCAGAAAAGCACATTTAACTTAAACCCTAATCCTTTTAGGATGGTATCTTAATGAAACCAGAGAAATGATTTCATGGATATAATTTATAGAATAAGATATATTTCTCAAAATAGGTGATTATTAGGGGATATAAGGCCCTATTTTATATGTGAGGAAAAGATACACATGGAATCACTTAGAATATTTAAATTTAATTAATGTCATTCTCATGTAAAATGATTCAAAATATCAATTTATTCCAAGAAAAGAGGATATGGTTGAAATATAATCATCAAAAAAAATTATATAGGTTATGGTTTCATTTGAAGCCTTTTATTTTGGGTTAACATCTTCATTAACCCGTTTTAACTTCAATCATAGTAACACATTTTGGGGGCTCTTGACTTTGGCCGCGAGATCCCAGGTTCTCTAGGGTTTTCTCCTGGCTGGCGGTTGGGTTTGCAGCTCGATGATGCGGGGTGGTGGCCCTCGGCGATTAGTGCATGAAGTGTGGGATAAGCCATGAGGCATTTTAAATCTAGTCCTTCGTTTGGGGTTAGAGATCTGGTATACGGCATGCGACTTCAGTGCTTCTATTGCAGTGCGAAATGGGCGACATGGATTCATCGCATGTGATAAGTGATGGGTGAATCACGGGTGACAAGTAGCTCCGTTCGTGTATCAGGCGGCAAGGGTTGATGGTCGTCTCTTTTGGGCATCATATATTGTCCTTTGTCTCTGATCTGGTCCAGATCAGGTCTGAAACCAGATCTGGTCATATTTTCATGTGCAGCGCGGCTACTTCTTGTTGCAGATGGCTCTGTGGCTTTGACATGGTCAGTGTTAGTAGGTGGCGACGATGCTTCGAGTGGGGTGGGGTCTCTTTGGATCGGTGGTCCAAGGAAGCTTCGGCAGGAGTGACAGGGTGACCAGCGCGAGGTGACCTACAGATGGCATGCGACACATGCGTATGATGTGGGGATTTGTGGGCTCTTGTGGTCTTTCTAGGGTTTGGGAGGGCCATGATTTTCGGGACCTTGATAGGCATACTTTTGATGCATTGAAGGATGACCGGAGACCTTTTTTCTTTCCCACTCAGGCGATGGGGGTGCTTCGGACGATGTATGTGGATCAACCGGTCAGGATTGGCGACGACAATGATTCTATCGGATGGCGGTAGATTGCTTTGCAGCAATTCTAATGATGTTGATGGTTTCTCTGATCTCTGGTGTTGGACCTGGTCTGTTGGGCTTTCAGGTTGTGTTTCCTTGTTTCTAGTGATGTTTTTCATTGGTAATTGGTTTTCCTATTGGGATCTTCTATCATCTGATTCTTTCGATGCATGTCCATGAATGGGATTTGTCCCACTAGGCCTACGGGCTTGTAATGGGTTTTACCTTACCCAACCCAAAAGGGATTACTGTCATTTTTCTTTTTCTTTAACAAAGGGTCTTGACCCCAAGCCTTTCTAGTAGAAACACATTTTTTATCCATTAAGGGTGAGAAATTTAATTTTAAGAGGAAAAGCGTCTCTAAAATGGTCCATGGATCTCATTTTATTCAATTTTACATTACAAATATCATATGTAAATATATCTTTTTATTTTTAAATCTTTTAATAATATATGATTTAATATAAAATATCATTAAAGTAATTTTTTTAATATTTATTATTCTTGACATTAAAGTCATAAATATTAAATGGAATTAAAATATAAACTACTTTACCCTAAATTATAAATTAATAATAACCAATAAATTAGTGGAACACCATAATTAATCTGAAATGTATTTCATTTAATGCTCTAAAATCATATTGATAGATTTTCACATAGTCCGCTCAAACATTGAGTAAACATTACATAAGAATTTAATGTAATTATAACATCAAAAAGAGTTATAATTATATTAAAATAATAATTTTTTTTATTTATGTTCAAAATATACTTTTATATTAATTCATAACTTCATTTTATCACTATAAAATCATATAATAGAAATTAAAATCAAGAGAGTGACATTTTATAATTATTCCTTACATAATTTAATATAAACATCATTATCAAAGGGAAATGGAATCAAAATGAAATATATTATAGTTTAGGATTTATATAGTCTAATTAATCTCATAAATGAAACAAATAAACGTTTTCTATTGATTTTGAGGCCTTATCCCATAGTTTTATCCATGATTTACAAATTTTCCCTTACCAAGGTGAAAAATATTTTCTTCAATTTCTATACACAATGACAAAATATAAAAGGGTCCTATTTACCAAATTTTAACCTAATAATTCAAAGTATGGAATAAATTTTTTAATATTAAATTTATATATGTAGAAGCAATCAATATTAATTTAAATGAAAAAAACATAATGAAAAATAGATTTTACATGATTATGTTATTAAGAATAAAAATGAACATATACCAAAAATAAAATATAAAGTGTTTTACTATGAAATTATTTATGCAATTTTAAGTTATTTTAATATTAGTTTACATTAAAATTTAATCTAAAATTGAATGTTAATGTTGTATTATGTTACTGAAAGGAAATTATACCAGTTTTACAAAAAGCAGTATTTATCACTATTCACTGAAAAATCAATCTTTTCAAAAAAATAAAAAATAGTCATATTATAGAAACATAATAATTTTAATAATTATATCCTTTTTTTAAATAAAATTCCTAAAATAGAGAAGAAATGATTATAATATCAGTGTATAAAATTTGATAAAACCCATGTTCGAAGAAAAAATATTTTAAATTATTAAATGAATTTAAGGAAACTTTGGTACTTATATTGTCATGAATCAATAAATTTCAATTATTTGAAACATTTATAAATATTTTTCATATTTTAGTTATTTCTATTCATTCAACATAATATTCTAGGTTATAATTTTTACATTTAAATAATAGTATTTTTATAGTATGTCACAGTTTTCTTAATGCTCAGTGGTGCATGTTTAGATAACTAACAAGTTTATAATTATTTTAAATTATATTCCCATGGTGTTACACTATAATCTACTCACAAAAATATTATTCACATTATTTTATGTCCATTCTAATAAAACGTGTTTAAAATAATTTATTAAAATCAATTCTATCAACTGGAAGATGAAACAAATGGTAATGAAATAATTTTTCATATATTTAAAAATACATTTATTGAAAACCCACATCATAAAAATTCATAAAAAAAATATAATTTTTTGAAGAGGATAAGGTAAATATAAAGGTAACCCAACAAACATAATGGTGTTTACATACTAGGAATACATTTGTGGGATGTGAACATTTGGAAATGTGGATGAAAAATTACATCATCGGAATAATAGAGTGAGATAGAGAGAATGATCATGAGAATATTAATGAACACAAAAATGAATTATCACTGGATAAATAATACTGTTAATTCTTCAGAAATTAAGGTAAAAGTATAATTATTTTCATTTTAATATCATTTTAATAAAGAGCATGTATTCTATTACTACCAATATATCGAGCATGAGAAAATATAATTAATTTATTTATATTCATTTCATAAGAGATATTTTATGATTTAGTTACTCATAAATCATTTTTCACTTCTATCTAATATACTACTCCAATAAATGAATATGCAATATTTTTTTTAATGTTTTAAAAACTGAAATTTACTTTTAATGTATCAAAATATCTCTAAAATATTGAAAAATTATTCCTCATTTTTATATCTATTATCCAAAATAAAAATGGTCAGCAAAAGATGATATATTATCCAATATGAGTAAACATTCATTTGAAGAAATACTAAATTTATCTAAATATCATAAATAAAAACCAATAAAGATCAAAATAAATCATTCCATAATCATTTAACCCGAAAACTCCTAAAAATTTACCAAGACAAATTTAAAACCAAATATTATAATGATTTGATCAGATATTATTCCAAGATAAACATTGAAATTATCTCTAAACAACATTAATCACTGATTATGTTAGATACCAATAATGTAAATACCCCAATCATATAATCTCAAAAATTAGTTAATATTTTCCATAAATTATCGAATCACCATAAATTCATAATAAAATCATATATGTTTAGATAAATTATCTCAATATTTATTCCTTAAATTATGTTTATGATAATAATATATTGTTATAAATATATTATACTTCTTTAAAAATAACATTATTCACTTAGTGAACAAATCACTTATTAATTCCATTTGTTATTTATTTGATAAAACATATGTTCCCATAATGTAATCATACTTATATCCCAATTAACCATATTAACTTCAAAGATCATATTAATCCTAATGGTTTTCAATAATGTCCATCGTATGTCCGTAAAATATAAAATCATTCATAAAAAAACATTAATTAAAAAACATACTAAACCAAAGGATTTTATTCTATTAAATGTCTCCAAAAACACCCTTTACAATATTAATGTATAATCCCAGAATAACTAAAAAAAGTGTCTTTGTATTTAAACTTATGATCAAACATAAAATTATCAACCCATGAAACTTCAAATTTATCTAAAATAAATCTGAAATATCACAGGGTATCAATGATTTTACCCTCTCATCCATAATAATGGTTCATAGTTAAAATGTGAAACAAACCAACATATCTACCCAGAGTCTCTAGAATGGTTTGGAATCATAGTCCCATTCATAATGCATCTGTATTGATTAAATTATTACACAAATTTCCCAATCTAATATAGTTACCAGTAAGAGCATATGTGCCACAGATGATCCACCTGCAAGTATCTAGACAGAGTTGTATTTTCTTGGAAAACCAAAATATCTATAATTTACCAAATCTTCATGATATTTCAATATAAATCTAGTTATCCCTAGAATATAACATATGATTATGTTATATAATATATGTTTTTCTAAATCTTGTTCTAAGGGTTACTGGTAATCTTCATTTGATACTAATGATAACACCCAGAATCCAGAAACCCTGATTCGGTTTTTATTTAACTATATTGATTCAAGATTCAAGGGATCATATCCCAATGGATCAAATAGTTAAAATTTATTAAGAGGTTATATATATACATCATGATCAAATTACATATGGAAAAAATGAAATATAACATTGAAATTATTGTAAGAGCATTATTATTTCTACAAGTATATCCTTGAAATCATTGATAGATCCCTTGTTGGTGTATAGCGTAAATGAAAACATAACAATGGGTAAATCAGATAATCAATAATGGTAATCATAAAATAAAATTTATATTAAAATAATTAAAGCATGAATAATATGGAAGATAGAAACAATAATCAATTATTCCATATAGCTAATATCAAAAAATGGGAATGTATCCTGGGATAACAGAAATAATTATATGCATAATAAAAAATAGTTTCATAATAATGGAATGAATAATGATAAATATCATAATTTTATAATCAGTACCTTGATCCAAGTCATCTTAATCATGTCATCAAGGATAAATTCTAAAACCACATACATAAATAGGTAATGAATATTCCAAATACCCATTCTAGTTTGTCTCACGAGGCTTACCAATTTATATATAGGCTATAATGGGCCCCAATCAATGATTAATTATTCCAATTCATTCTTTATATGAAATAAATGAGTAATAATTCATCAGATAATAAACATAGAATTCGTAAAGAAAAACTAGCATATAAAATGTAAATGTTTTACCATGTCAATAAATAAAAAAAATATGATCATAAGATATTCAGAGCAATATGGTGGATGGTATAATCATATTATGTCCATAGTAAACAATATGATTCATCAAATTATAGTCACTTAAATGAATATACATTAAAAGGTCCACTACATATTCTTAGTGGTGGGAATCTCCATTAATGAATAAATTGTTAAAACAAAAACTCAATAAACACCATTGGTAAAAAGTTCCTTGTTTGGAAAATGATTAAAATATTACTTTTTAAAATTTTTATCAATATTAAAACATTGGTATAAATAACATTAATTAAATATTTTAGAATATTTTAAAAAAATTTGAATGAATTTTAATGAAAATATGGATTTGAAGAGAAATATTTTGATTGAATATAAAATCAAATTCGAGTTTCATTAAAAACATTATGTGAGAATTTGGAGAACATGGATTGAAAAAAGAGGGAGAAAATTTTAATTTCCATAAACAACTGTAGGAGAATAAAATAGATGGGGTTTATGATATGAACCTCATATATTTACTCCAATAGAATCTTAATCATAAACAGTCTTTAATAAGAATGAGATTGTGAAATAAACCCTCTCAAATTTGGAAAAATTGGAATCATCACCAAATTGAAATAAATAGCATCAAATTAATCTTTTAATACGATGAATAAAATGTAAATCATGATATAAAATATCATAGGTGTAGTATAAACACCACAAAAAAGAAACAAGTGGTGAGTATGGAATATGTCTCTTAGAAACAAAAGTGAGATGAGAAATGTAAACCAAGATAATAATATTTAAGTGGGGATTAATTAATGAATTGATTATGTGTAATAAATTTAAATCTACATAAAAAAGTTTAAATAAAAATAAAACTATCATAAGCCATTAAAAAAATAATCCTGTCATAACATAGATAATTTAGATGTAATATAACCTAATGAAAAGAAATGAAGTTGAGAAACCCCTTACCTGAAGTCCATATCACCACATACATCTCATTTATATTAAATGTGAATTAATTTTATAATTTTATAAGAAACTTTTTTCATGTGTATTCCTTTATTAATATTTAATTTATTACATTTAATATAATTCTTTACATAGTAATTAAATCTGTTATGTTCATGTTGGGTTTTTTTAGGATGTTCCATTCATAATAATAAAACAACTACACTAGGTTGAAAATGGTAAAAGGTTGCATGGGTCTATCATATAAATAATATTGGTAAGGGAATAATTATGATTTTAACACATTAAATAAAATTTTGCATGCATCCAAGAAACAACAGAATCATAAATGAATCACATCACTTCATAGAGGTGGTTGTCTACATGTAGACATGAGTGACGTAATCATTTTTTAACAATTTGAAGTGTACTAAGGAAAGTAATATGTCATATTTTTAAAATATTAAATATATAGTGAAAATGATATATATTAATAGAATATTTCATAATAACCAACCTTGTGATATTGTGATGAAAATGAAACACATTTATTCATAAAGTTAGAAGTCCACACATATGCATAAACAATGTTTCCATTCACTATATGTTGGAAAAGGGATAAAAATGGTTTAAATATAAGAATAATAACATATTTATTGTATAAATACTTAATTTATTATATCATGATAGATTAAGATGATTTTATGGTTGTATAAGAAAAAATAAAAAGAAAATGACTATTTAAGAGTAATACTTATTTAAAAAACCACATTTAACTTACACCTTATGAATTACAGGGTGGTATTTTTATGAGAAAATATCCTACAAGTAAAGGGTAGGAAGTATGTAATTGGGAAGGTGTTGTTTGAGCAACTGTCCTTAAAATGTGTGATAAATATAGGACATAAGGTTCTATTTTAAAATTGAGAAAATGACACACTTGGAATTATTTAAAATATTTAAATATAAGTAATGTATGTATCAACTAAAATGATTCAAAATCGATATTTATTTTATTTAAAGGAGTATAAAATATAAATATAATAAAAAAAATAAATTTTTTATTGGTTTTTGTTTCATTTTGGACTTATTTTTTGTTTAAACCCTTCATTAACCCTTTTTATCTTTAATTGTGGTAAGGCAAATTAAATCTTTTAAGGGTGTTCATTTTACTTCAATGATGTCTAGTGGATCACCAATGGTACGTGAATGAAATTTTAGACCATTTATCACACTACCCATCCACATGAAATATTTTCTTGATTTATAAATCATTTAATAAAATAATATTTAATTGAAAAATTCATTAAATCCTTTTTTGAGACTATTCATCTAGTTTGAATTTAAATTGATTATGATTAAAATGGATTTTGAATATAGTATCTTTTACAATCAATAATACATTATTATTATTTATAAAATTCCAGAAACCCCATAATTCGTCCAAAATTGTTTTCTTTTAGTATTTTTAAAATCATTTACTAGATTTTTCCTTTGATCTGCACAAGCATTGAGGGAGAATTGTGAATGAATTTAAGGTAATTATACAAACACAAAAAACTATAAATAACTTAAAAACATATAAATAATTTATTTCTTTTCAAAATCAACTTTTATTTTATTTTCAAAATTTATATTTTCCCAATTCATGTATATCAAGTAAATTAAAATCAAGAGAGTGGACTTTTGTATTTATTCTTTAAGTAATGTAAAATAAATGTAATTATCAAAAGTAAATGGCTAAAAATTCCCATATATTAGATTCTAGGATGTATATCATCCAATTATTCTCATAAAAAGAAATAAAGGCAATTTTTTTCTTTATTTTGAGACATTAAAACATAATTTTAATCTTATTTGACTGGTTTTACCCTTATCAAAGTGAAAAATATTTACCATGAATACTATTCATAGCTAAAAAAGAGTTCTATTTATTAAATTTTAACTAATTGATTCAAATTTAGGAAAATATTTTTCAATATTTAATTTCTATAAGTTGTATATGTGAATTCTATTATTAAATAATAAAACTTAATAAAATAATATTTTTAGAAAATTTTTTATTAATCATAAAAAGTGAACTTATAGAAAAAATAAAATATAACGTTGATTTATCAGTAATTATTATAATTATATTAAATAAAATAAATATTATGTTACTATAAAACTAAATAAAAAATACAGTCAAACTTTTAAAGGACAAAATTTAATGAAAATAAACTTCAACTTAAAAAACGGTATATTTTTCAATATTCACTTCAAAATTAATCTTTTCAGAAAAATATCAGAAACTCATCCCAATACTATTATGACATGCTTATTTAAAAATTTATATCCATTTTGTCAGATATAATCCCTCTAAATTTCATAAATTAATTTTAATATCCATGCATTAATCGTAATAAATAACATTTATGTAAAAAATGTGTTTTGAGGCATAAAATGCATTTACTAAAAATTAGGTACTTATTTATTGTCATAAATAAATAAATTTTCATTATATTAAAAAATTAAAAATATTTTTAACAATTTCATTATTCATTTTCAAACCACTAATTTTGTAGATTGGTAACAATGATATCTTTAAATAATAATTTTTTGACAGTGTATCTCATTTTTCATAAAGCTTAGTGTTTCACTTTAAGAAAGCTATCAAGATTATTATTATTTTAAAATAGATTCTTGGCGTGTTATGTAATAAATTATGAAAATATATCCAATTTTAATTTCTTATACTACTAAAACACTTTTCAAAATCTATCATCAATTTCACTATGTGTCATATCATATGTTATACCTTGTGAATATCTATCAAAAACACATTTGGATGAAATTTTAAAAATATTTATAGAAATTTTTTAAATTTTTTAAAACATGATCCACAGTTAATAAACTATAAATTTTTGCCTCATAAGAATTTTTATCATTGAAAAGAAATAATAAATATTGAATTCATAAATGTATGTAAAGAGATGCCCTTAACAAAGCACAAGTGGTACACAAGAAATAAAAGGATATAATGCAATCTTCTTTTGACACATTTACGTTAGTACCCATGTCCTCATATAGTATCATAATCAAGTATACATAAAAATACGATCCCTTTATCCAAACAATCGAGTAACCATAGGTTAAATAAAATTTCAATCTTATATAGATACTTATATATTCTCAGTTATATGAATGTAAACAGACCAAATGGATGAACCCATCACATGTCACTCACCCCGATAGATGAGAACAACACATTACCCTTATCCAATAGAAAATAAAATCATATATCACTTATCTAGATATGACATTACAATCTTTTTTTGTGTCTCAATAATGGGATAACATGTTATACTCATAATATGAGATGACAACTCTCATCTTGATTATACTCATTTGAAACATGATTTGTAATATACCAAACCGCCCCTAGTAGCTCTTCCTCAAGGAAGGTGCAAGAAAAGTATTTAGGTACTTAGGATTTCATTATTGGTGTTTTGTCAAAACATATGTAATGGTGATGTAAAAATGTGAAACATACACCCTGACTATATCAATGAAATGGATTATGAAACTCTATATAGTACACATCAATGTTCATCTAGCACACAAGACTAATTTTGTGCATCATTAGTATATTACATATCTATATATGAAATCCTACAAACATTATCCTTAATAATTCATCATAACTTATAATAATCACTAAAAAACAATGATTAAGTATATTTCAAATACATACTTTTAGTGGTTAATTATAATTTTTATCCATATATACATGTGACTAACATGAATAAATTAAAAAGTGGATATTTTATTTATTTAAATACAAGTTTTTAATGACATTACAAAACCACTATACAAAAGGAAATCTATATTAAAACGCATATAAGATCATAAAATATTAATCAAAACCCAATAAAAAAAGTAAACTAAAATTATCGTTTAAATTGGTTTATTCGTATTTATATAAATTTTGAATTCATGTATTCAAGTAAACTTTGGTAACCAATGATAATATTAATGACCAATGACATTGTGTGATACTCTTCCTATCAAGGTGAATATCTTCACCCCAAAAAGAAAAGTTGTAAGTGATGATGTGAAATCACTATAGGACCTCTCTAATGAGGAAAACTAGGTAATTCTCTCAGATAGGGAATACAACAGGACACTAAATTCCACCTTTAATTTTATTTAAATATAAATGAAGACTACACCCCTCATCCTTTCTATTTATATAAATAAGAACATAAAATAAACACTGAGGAATCTAAGTAAAAATTTAACCCAATGAGGTAAAATAAATGTCCTACAATTATAATTTGGATCATAAAATAGCCAATTAAAATATATTATTTCCCAATAATGCTTGATAGGTTCATTAATTACCCTTAACATCAGGTGTTTTTCCTTCTCCAAAATCATTTTTCTCTTTCACCTTGTCGTTATTCATTTCCCTCAATATGTTAAAACAAAATTGATTAATGACAACTCTAAAATAGAGTTCTCTATTTAGTTCTTTGATCAGCGCATACCATGTGGCTAAAAATGGTGTCCCAGGAATGAGTGGATTTTGTTCCACTACCATATCAACCACTATGAAGTCTATATAAAAGATAAACAAGTAAAATTTTATTATAATGTCTTTGATCATGGTTCTTGGGGCATTCGTTATTGAGGATACTAATTAAAGGGGAACTATTTGGGATTCATTTATTGTAGTCCCAGACTCTAGAACGTCGTGTAATACATGATATTGAAACTTTCACCTAAGTCACAAAAATATTCTTAACCATTTTTATCTCTGATAAAGATGAGAGTTGAAATTCTATTTGGATCACTTTTCTTATTAGGTAGATGATTTGATATCACTGCCGAAGATTTATGTATGAGTGGAATGGTTCCGATCTATTTAGAATTCTTCTTGTTGGTTTACATCCCTTTTATGAATTTTGTATATGTTGTGATGTTCTCAAGAGCCTCTCCAAAAGGAATATTAATAGGAATTTATTTTAAGTGTTCCAAAAATTTACCTCTCTATGTGTTGTTCATTACATGTACTATTCATTATGGAAAAAGTATTCATGTTTTGTACTATGATGGTTCTTCTTCAGCTTAATTAGCTATATGTTCCGTACAATTTTCAACTTATTCTTCACTTGATTCCATTGTTCATTGTCCTGAAAATTATATAAAACTTACATGTGATTTCTTCCCATTAATATATAGTATATATTTTAAATATTTACGTGGGAATAATTTTGGGCATCCTGGATGTGCTCCTACGAGTCTCTCTCTCAGATGGTTAACAATTTTTCCAATATGACGGTCTAGATTCCACAATTTGACCTTTTTATTTTTTTATTCTTATTTAATTTCATTGACTAAATCCCCAATTGTAGTCATTAATATAGAGAGAATCTCTTCCAATATATAGAACTAGATCTTTAGTGTGGTCCCTTGAGGTGGTCCTTGTTAGTACCCTTATGTCTATTGTTAATATCCATGTACTTGTTGCTGGTGAGGCTTCGAACACAATTTTTTTTACCATGATTGTAATAATCATTATTCTCATATTCTATAAATGTACATTGGGGGTTTCTAATGATATCCCCTAATTTTCTTTATCTTTTTGTGAATGGATCAATCTATAAAACCAACCAATCATTGTTGTTTTTTATTATGTGAATGCCTTTACGTTGCATCCCATATCCTTTTTACTAGTGACTATTTCTCTCCATTTATCTAAAAAGTTGTATATCTCTCTAGAAGACATCCTCATCAATAACCCTCAATGTATTCCATCAATAATTCATTTTTTCTTATAATTAAACCTTATAAAACATTTTGATTAATAGACATATATCTATAGTATGATGGGGGAATTTATTAGTCTCATATTTATATCCTTACCTAAAAAATATATATATTAAGCTTCTAATTGACATAATTTTAGAATATTTTCCATTATGTCCATTTATTAAGAAGGTGGGAAGAATTGGGTGAGAAATTTCCATTTTAGTGCATCCCATGTTATGATTGAATGTAATGTCAAACTTTGAAAACTATCTTGATATCTCGCTTGGAATGTAAATCAAATGATACAAAACCTTAATATGTCAATTGAAACATTCTTTAGTGGAATGTTTTCATAGAGCTCAAGGAGGTTTCCTAGATGCATGTTCGAATATTCTTGTGGTAGTATGGTGAATGGAATGTTGTTTGAGATCAATGGGATGATTCACACTTAGTTCTAAAATTGGATTTCATCAATAGGTGTTTCTCTATGATTGGTTTCAATCCAGTGTTTGATGGACTCCCTTAGTCTACGAGAATCCATAAACCTACATATCTTTAGGGGACACCTCTAGTACCAAGATGTTTCTCTACACCAGTCAGGATTGCGTCATCGATGTTCTTCCTTATACATTTTTGCAGTTTGGGATTGATTTCAAAAAAAATATTTCTTTTTATTTCAATTGTTTTGTGGTCATGAATTTAAAAATTAGTATTCTAAAATCCATGGAATGAAAAAACACAATGTATATAGAGAAACTGAAATAATGAAAAAAAATTATAAATTAAAGAAAATTGAAACAACAATTTCTCCATCCTTAAAATGTTTCCAGCTTTTACCAACCTAAAAAGGTATCATTAATTCCCAATGGATATTATCAAAATAAAATCTAATAAATAATCAAACTATACTACTTAATTAATTAAAATGCAGTACTATGAAATGTTATGGTCAAACCCATGAAGATGGTGAATTGGTTTATTTTGGTTTTCAAAATATTTCATTTATATAAATTAAAGAAAGTATAATGGGAAGAATTAGAATGATTTGATTAAATTTTTAGAAATTAGAATTAAGAAGAAGTAAATTGATTATTTAGTTTGAAATTATATTTGAAAGATTGCTTGGGTTTGGTAGTTTCAGGTTTTTGGGGAAAAAGGATTTTATAAATAATATTTATAAAACATATTTGGTATTGGAGTCGAGGAAAGGGAGACAAAATGGTTATGGTGACCCCTTCTTGAAATAGAAATCCTCAATTTCCCATTATACATGTAATTTAGAGTTTTTATAAATAGTGTTTGTCTCAATAACATTTTTAAACCTAGTCACCCCAAATGAGACAATGGTCATGACTTGATTTAGGGTAACCAATTTTGTAATTTATAATGTATGTATTGGATTCAAATACCAATGTTCATGATAAAATTAAAGAAAATAGATTTGTAAATAGTTTCAATAAAATGAGGTTATACAAAATAAATGAATATAGGAAATGAAATAAATCCAATGAAACCATCCCCATTTGGCTACAAAACCCTAAAACATGGCACTTTTACCCCCTCATCCAAGTGATGATATAATAATTGGGAATGATTAACAATAAACTGAATCATAATAAAAATAAAGATGAAGTTGGTGAGGACCATACACAACACAACATCTCGCTACATGCTTTGGTCCCTAGGAATTCCAAATAGAAATAGCCTAACCCTCTATTTAAAGAACTCAATGGACTATGAGATGTATTCAATCAATTTTTAATGGTGTTAAAATGGCTATTTGGTGGATCTCAGGGTTATAATATTTTATATTTTCAATGAAAATCCCATCAAAAGCTTGTAACTCGATCTGTCTGACACATACACATCATGTAACTATTTCATAACATGTCATGATTGGGGATATTTTCAATATACTTTCCATTATATAAAATCATGTTTTTCGTTCCTTCTATGTACATTTATCACACCATATAGTCATTACATGGAATTAAAATGTCTTTTTTTTTCAGTTCTACATTATACTCTACCATTATTTAATGTCGAAAATTGGCTTAAAAAATTATGTGTCATGCCGTAGGGTACCTTACTCATGAAAATAATCTATTTTGATTCCTTTTTAAAATACCTATTGCATCCTACTATAAATCCAATATCATGTTAATCCATTCAAATATTTGAAATAATATGAATTAAATTAATGAAATTAATAAATTAAAAACACTAGAAAATGTTTGTATGAAATAATGAAATCAATAATCCACCCTTCTAATATTATCTATGATATTAAATTGTACCATGTTTCATGAAAATAACTCCTCATATTTCCTCGACTGAATATAAACCAATCAAGGTGATATTTTCTTGAAAACCAAGTCAGCAATAGATAATTATAGAGCATAATACTAATGACATACATAATATTTATGCCTAATCTAAGTAGTCACCTACTATAAATATATAACATAAACCTTCACCGACATCTCTTGAATAAGTCTTTGTCCAATAAGAGATGATTCACCAAACTCATATCAATGAATAGTTTATTTTCAAGGGTTATGATAAATATCCTCAAATGAAGACAATTTAATAGATTAATGATAGCTCTTATTAAATAAAAAATGAACTATTCCCAAGTGGAAATATCTAGAACCTCCAATTTTAAGGACAAAATAATAAATCATATCCTCAAAAATATAAATAGCACACTCTATCCATTTATTCTTATAAGGTCAGTAATCCTTAATTAATTTTAATTTGTAACCCATCACCCCTAGAGTCCATTATAAAACATATAGGTAGACATTGGGTCCTTATATGAGATGACAGAAGACGATACCCCATTTTACCTTTTGATCTCATCTGCATACATCTTTCCAAAATCCCAAGCCATGGCGGTTTCCAGAATTAGAATAAAATTGGAAGACATGGTGAATCTATTGTGAACCACACAAATGGAATTATTTCTTTAAGTAGCACATGTTGGTACAATAATTAAACCCATAGATACTTTATTATACCAACATACTTGTATAAAAATATGTTAATGAAAACCAAAAGGCTTTTGTTACTTAGCCTCAATTTACTAGAATGTATAGAAAAAAGACACAAAATAATCATTATCATGATTTATAATTAGAAAAAATGAAGTTTCATGTTATAATACATCTTAGTAGTGACTTGTTAAATGGAAAATTGATTACAAAAAAACTCATACATAACAACCTTTATCATAGATACAACGAAAACATACTAGCTCCAAAATAAAACCACACATTCTAAAGAGAGATACAATTTTCTGATGGTATCCACGCCATATAGGGAATCCCTGATAATATTAAAATCATATTCCCATGAATTATCTATAATAATCATGTTAATATGTTTCTAAGTCAACTTCACACAAGATATAAAAATACATGTATCTTTTTTATTATTTTAATGTGCTAGTCAAAAAAGGGTCCTATGAGTTCCCATTCATTTTTAACTCCATCAAAGCCTAAAAATACACTTTCAAGTTGATAGTGTCAACAACATAACAATTTCCCTTGTTGTAATAAATTTTTAAGATAATGGTCTAATGCTACTCCACCCATCACCTCTGTCCGAGGATGAAGTCCTTCTAAGAAGAGATATAAATAGAAGACTTATGATAAAAAACTATGAAATTTTCCAGAGAAGACTATTCAACAAATAACCAAGATCATTCATGGATACTATAAGTTCAAGGGTATAAGTTGGGATAATTCTTTTTATGTGGATGAGGATATCAATATCCATATGTCACCACATGATCTCTTTTCATCTATGCACATCCCAAGCTAGAACATGGGGTATGAAAATATGTTGATAGTGTTTATACCAATTTTTAAAAGTGGTATTGGAAATATTCTACTCCTTAAATATAAGCTAGTGATATCTCGACATAAGGTTTATTTTTTAATCCAATTTTATCCTTTCAATTAGTAAAAAAATTCAGTTATGTGGATCAAAGGGTACTTATTTATAATTTATACATAGTTAATCATTTGATTATATAAATAAAGTAGAAGAGTTCTATTAACCTTCTTATAAAAAAAATATTAGTTCTTCCAAAAGGGATTAAATAGACGGTATGAATCATTTTCCTCTCAAATAGTCTTGATGAATATTCTTATTTTTTAATTAATTTGGTTCTATGAGATAATAAAGAATATATATAGGTTGACATATATAAATTTAATAGATTAGGAAATCAACCTATCTTTTTGGGAGTACACTAAAGAATTCATTAGGAAACACCTTGGAAAATTCCATGAACATTAATAGAATTATACAAAGAGATGATTTATCTATATGTTTAATTGAGAAAGAAGATATAAATATTCCATGTTTGGGAAAAGGAGGTCCCACTCGACAATAACATAGATCCCAATATTCCTAAAAACCACCAGAGTTCCCATTGAAAAAATAAAGGAAACCCTCTTTTGATAACAATCAATTCATGCTTTAGGGGAGTTCAACCAATCCATCCCAATAATAAAGGGTTATATTTTGAGAATTAGGAAATCCCAAACTAGTTCAACATTCTATATTGAGAAAGAATATGATTTATATTGGAAAAAATTACCCCTATTATTCTGAATATGACTATAAATCTCTATTACATAAGTAATGAGTGTTGTTAGATATTTTATAAAATTAAAATAGTTGATTTATATGAAAGAGTGAGAGGTGAAAGAATCAAATAAATTAATCACTAAAGACAAAGTAATGATAAAGAAAACCTCTTACTATCAAAAGAGTTAAATCAAATTCCATTAGAGACTCTTGCACTACATATAATCACTTTATTCCATATGCCTATTTTTGGATGTTTTATGAATTTGATGTGGCCAATTAAAATATTGATCCTTTTTGAGAGGATGATCCTAATCTATAACAAGTAGTTTAAAGATCGTGATACAATCTCTATAAGTGACTGTAGTGTCCACATGAATTATACATTCTCACAATTGTGGAAAAATGATTTTCTTTTGTTATGTATTTCCACACTAGTATTAAGTTAGTTAAAAAATACTAACTACCAACAAATGTGTGAAGTAAGTCTTCTTCTGAGATACACTACCACCTTCCTTGTGAGATTAATTAAACATCCAATTCTTTTCATGAGAGTCGATGAAACTACCACTAGGTATAATAACACATACTTTACAAACATTGATATTACTCTAAATATGAAGACTATTCATTAAAAAATATAACAAAGTCATGATAGGACCGTATAGGTATAATGTCTCTAGAAACTAGGAAACAGAAACAACAGTTTCATAAAACAACTTCATTATCTCCCTCTTATTTCATTATAACTATACTCCTTTTGACATATCTTAAATAATACCCTTATTCATGAATTGGGGAAAATAAGTATATAAAACAGTGAGATTAGATTATCGGTGTGGGTAAACAAGGTATATATAAATCATATATTTATTAGAAGGCATAAGAACATAACATTTAAAAATCTTATATTTCAGATGAATGATCATGATATCATGCCATGGGATAAATCTTGAATGTTCATAAAAATAAATGAAATTAACTCAAAAAGTCATAAAATAATACATGATTTTTTTTGGAATAAACATAAGCATTGAAAATAATTTTATATTAGTCAAGAATCATTTCCAAGACCATGATAGCATATAAAGACCATTACTGAACTAAGTTCACTCCTTGTTTCAGATCGATATTACTGAACCGAGATCATTTCCCCTTCCCACCATGTATATCTCATGAGATATAAATACGTACACAATGAATATAGGTAGATATAAGTCTCACCCATCTCATAATGATGTCACTATAATTTTTTCCACAATAACATAAATCATTCATCATGTCCTGAGGAATAAAATTGGATTCTTTCAACATCGTTCTTCCTTAACATAATCAATGTATAAAAATAGATCTCAGAAATTAAATTCCATCACAAATACAATAAAATAACAGGAACAATAAGGATATTATACATGATAAATAACCCTATTTATGAAATATATCTTAAATGGTTAATAATTTGTTTTAGAAAACATGAAATTAACTCAACAGGAAACTATCATACGTTCTTCTAAAATTTTTTCTTTTATAAAAATTCCACACAATTTTAAAATAAAATAACTTATTTGAAAAAAAACCTGAAATTGTGTTGAGGAATATTCATGTAAATATGTTTCTATGACGATGTAAAAAACCATTCATGCCGTGTATGTTAAAAAAAAATTCTCCTCATACTTCTGCTGGAAAAGTCAAAATGTACCTTGCATCAAATAATGACAAAAGATTCCTTTCATACCATTTAATAAAAATTCACCAGTGGGTAAAATTAAATTTAAAATGTATTATAAGAATAAAAATAATATTTCATATTTATGAATCATGGACGTGGATGATAAATATATCCTAGTAAATACCTATGTATAAACAATCTTGGATAATAATGAGATTGCAATATTATCACTTAGCTAAGATCCAACAACCTTCGTATGTATCTGAGACTCTTGTATAATGATTTAAATAATTTCATTTTCTTATTACATAATAATATTCATTTTTATGATATCATATATGATCCTATTATCATCTCTTTGTCAGTAACATTTCATTGTTACTCGTTGATCAGATTTTAACAGCTTTATGTTCTTATGCATGTTTTGTCGAAAAAGTTCCAGTTACCCATTATTAGGTCATAGTTATATCATTAAAAATGAAACTAAAATAATATATACCATATTTATTCATCATTTATATTTATATTATCATGATTTAACTAAGATCATATAAAATGAATCACATCGCATCATGGAGACAGTAGGTCGTACGTAAGCACACATAAAAATATCATTCCCATAAATGTTGAATGGTATTGAATTTGATGGTGTGCAATGTTTAAGAATAAATATCATGATATAATAATAATATATAGTTATTATTTACATAATTATACCTATCCAAATAAGGTGGTGGTGAAAAAAATATTACACAACGACGTGGAGATGGTCAGTTGTACCTATGCCCATGTGGGGATTTTATTTTTCAGAGGATGGATAAAAGGTGGAATACATTATTTTAATAATTATAATGACATAAAATTAAATAAGTGGTAGTGTATTTATTACATTATAAAGAAAAAACTCTTGAATAATAAGTAAAGAGGAAAGAAGTTTGGAAGAATCAGTAGAGGAGATTACATCTTCATCGACATGTTTTTTTTAAATCTCTACTTAGAACACTACAGTTGGTCTTGGAAGAAGACCAAAGCCTATAGAATGAGACTATAAATGTTTATAATGGTGAATGGTAGTGTATGGATGATATTGAAACCTAAAAGTGAATTAAATAGTTGAGGGAGTAGGTTTCCTTTTAAAATTTGGGTTAGGGCTACTTTTGGAATCAACATAAATAATAATTTATAATAAAATTAAACCCTACCAAAAAACCTAAAATATATCTCAATTTATAAGATGATTTGAGATATGGCTGTAATATCATCAAAAAATAATTATTTCACATGTTTTATATCAATTTATGCCTTAATTGTTTAATTAACATTTAGTTATTCTAATTAATTTTAAACTAGGGTAACAAATATTTAAACATAAAATGGTATAATACTTAATTATTTTATGTCAATGAAACAATAAATAAATAACATAGAACATTTTTGAGATTATTATAATAATTACATATTTTGAGAAATGTTTTATTATTTTTATATGATTTAATGAAACATTATTTTCCTTAACAAACAATGGTGTCAATTTTTTACACTATTAAAATCATTGATTTTTAAAGATATTAACATAAATAGTTAACTTAAAAAACTATTTTATTATATTCCTAATTATTCATGTTCATCTAGTAAATTAATTATACATATTAAGTAACCAATTTTTTTTTATTTTAATATTGTTAATAACATTTATATGTTATCTCTATTAATAAAATAATTAAAACATAAATATTGTTTATTTATTTAATATACTTATTTTTTTAAAACAAATAAAAAATAAAAAATTATGATGAAGATAAATCTACAATAGTTCTAGATAATAATTGTAATCGAATTTATCCTCTGGAAAATCCAACTTTAAAATTTTTATAATTATGAAAAAATTAATGTGACAACATTAACATCACATTATATCAGATAATATAAGTGTCACAATCTCCTCTATAAGAATTCAAATGGTCAATTATTCGACCCATTGATGGTTATAATTGATAAAAAATAAAAAATAATATTTTTTCATGTGTTTGTGTATTCTTATGGATACAATTAGATTAATAATTTTTTTTATTGATTTATCATCATTTAATTAATTTTTACATCCTCAAAGTATAAGTCTTTAATTTAATTATTTGTTTCCTTGAAATTAAAAATAAATTAACAAGATAAAGAAAAAAAATCATCTTTTAAAATTTTATTTATAATCGAATTTATCATTTTTACATCCTTATATAAAAAAATATTGGGTTATTAAATTTTGAGCGAGACATACTTAACAGTCTTTAAATAAAATAAATTATGTAACCTAATATCATTCAAGTGTCATCCAAAAAAACATAATTTAGAACCAATGATGATTTATTTCGAGAAAAAATCATAGAATAAAATTAACACAAGTGTTTGGGTAATTATATTATATTATTATTACCCTTAATTTTTAGATTTACCCTTTTAGCATATTAATAAAAATTACTGAATTTACAATTAAAAATTCAAAAAAATAAAATAAATATATTTATATAATTTAGATCTAATGATTTTAAATATGTAATCCATTTAAAAATTTTGAAAAAAAATAATTTTTAGTAATAAACATGAAATTAATCATCTTTTCGGAAAGAGTGCATGAGTTTTAAAAGTTAAAACATTATAAAATATTGAAATGTTTTTACATCTGAATTCAACGTAAAATTAAACATGATAATATAGATTATATTAAATGATAAAAATATATTTTATTTATACTTTAAATCCAATAAATATTATAATTTTACCATATAAATTATTTCAATGAAAAAAGTTATTTTCAATTAAACTTTAGTGCCTTTTTATTATTCATCAATGTTTGAATGTTATTAGAAAAATATTATAAATTCATCCAAAGTAAATGTTTATGTATTTCTTCCCAAGAACATGTTTATGTTGTCATATAGAAATTATTTTTTTGTCACAATCGTAATTTAATTAGGTTTCTCCCTTAAAAGCCAGAAAATTACCCTTTTGAAAAAATATATGTTTTTATACATAAAATAGTGTTTACTCATACACTAATGAAAAATATCTATTGCATTCATATAAAGAATATTTTATTAAGTATATAACATATATATTTCATTAATTTAATTTACTAATAGTAATTCTCTCAATTTATTTTCAAAAAACCCAAAAATATAGTTGATTTATAATTTTTATAAATAATTGGTAGAAAAAGGCATCACTATAAATTTTCATAAGATTGTTATATTTATTCCCACTAACATAATATCTAGGTTAAAAAGGCCATTTTATACTGAGGTCATCTCACATTTTTTTGAACTTACTATTTCTTATCGTGTAAGCTACTGAATAATTAAAATTATTTAGAGAATATATTTCATAAAAACATGTTGGTGTTATATTCTACCCTTATTAAACTAAATTTTGCCCTCAAAATTCACCACATGGATAAATATAGGTTAGGATATCTCTCCCTCATCACATCCTTATATTCCCACATAGCTTCCTCAAATTGGTGGTTCCGCCACAAAAATTTATCCAGTGAATGGTCTTATTTTATAGAACCTTTTTTCTATGATCCAAAATATATATCAGTTGTTCTTCATAAGAAATATCATTCTCTAGTGGTATAACATCTGAGTTAATTACATGTGAAATATTAGGTATTTAATTTTTCAGGAGCGATACATGGAACACATTGTGAACTTAATAGAGATATGGTAGAAGTGTCAATCGGTAAGCAACCTTCCCAACACAATCCAAAATTTGAAAAGGACCGATATACCTAGTGCTCAACTTTTCCATTATTCCAAATCCCATTACTCTCTTATAGGGACTTATTCATTGAAACACCATGAATCATAATTCAAACTCTTCGTGTTTTCTATAGTTGTTATCTTAACATTTTTTCTGATTCAGAGCTTCTCTTATGTGTTGTTAAATAGATCTGAAATTTTCTGCTACTTCTCAATAAGATGAGGTCCTAATAGATTTATTTCCCTAACATCATCAAAGAATGTTGGATTTATGAACATATTTCCTTTGAGGGCTTCATAAGGATCCATCTTAATACTAGAGTGAAAGCTATTGTTGTTTGAAAATTCCACCAATGGTAGGTGTTTATCCCAACCACCTTTGAAATCCATATAGAAAGATAAAAACATGTCTTATAGAGTTTGAATATTCATCTTAGAGTGACTGTCTATTATAGGATTATAAGAAGTACTGAAACTTACCTCTATATCGAAATCATATGGAAGACTTAACCAGAACATCGATGTAAACATTAGATCCCAATCAGATACAATGGAAAGCGTTACTTCGTGCAGTCTTACCACTTCCTTTACATATATCATGGAAAGATGATCAAGAGATAAATCATATCCAATAGAAATGATTTTCGCCAAATATTTAAGGAGATAAACTATAACCCATATAGATTATGATGTTTAGATGTTTTGGGAAGTCCAATGACAAATTCCATACTGATGTTTTCCCGACTCCATCCTAGTATGGGTAATGGTTGTAACATAGACTTAGAATTTTTTCTCTCAACCTTATCTTTCTGAAAAACCAAGTACCATTTGATATACTCAGAAACATCTATATTCATCCCATACCACTAGAAATAATCTTTCATGTACCTTTACATCTTTTTTCTTCTAGGGTGAATTGTGAATGAAGAACTATGAGCCTCATCCAATAGATATTCTTTAATTCTAGAATTGGAGGAATACAAACTGATTACTAAAGCTTATTATTCCCTCAAAATAATGGCCTAATTCCGGAACATTTATAAAATTCTTTTGCATCTATTTATATTCCTTCTGAACCTCCTAAATATTCACTTGTATATATGGTTGAACAATCATTTGAGAAAGATAATATTTCTACCCTTTAAAATTTCAAGATCGGTCCTTGGAAAATCCATAAATATTGGATCTTTTGTGATCCCCATCATAGATAGTATTGCATGGTCCTTTCGACTCAATGAACATACCACCTTGTTTGCTTTCTTATGTAGGTAATGTATTTAGTGGTTGTAATCTTTAATCAACTCAAACAATATTCTTTGATGTAAATTCAGCACCCTTTTTGAGGAAATATACATTAAAATTTTGTGAACAGTATAAATATCACACCTTTTTCTATAAAGATAATGCCTCTATATATTTAGTGAAGATATTACTAAAGGGAACTCCAAATAAAGATTTGGGTAATTTTAATAATGGACTTTCAATTTTTTGAGTCATAATCTATTACCATATCATTTTACAAGATAAAAAAACTGATCCCCTTCTTGTATGTATCACTATAGATCACAAAACTTTCTCCACTACAAGGCGTTCTGAGAACTAGTGCATTGTCTAACATTATTTTTAGATATTTTCAATTCTATTCACACTCCTCCATCCACTATAAATTAACTCATTTACAAGTAAACTTAGTGAGTGGATTATATAATCATGGAAAAAATATCAAAAAACACAGATAATATCCAGAAAAACCATGAAAACTTCTAATCAAAGTTACCATTGTTGGTCTCAGTGTACATTCAATAAATTGTTTTTCTTGGATCTATAGATATCCCCACTATTCTAAGTATTTGAACCCAAAATAAAACTTTATGAAGCTAAAATTCAGACTTGGTAAAATATTTATAAAGCTTCTCCTTTACCAGGGTCATTAGTACCATTATCAAGTGATCTTCATGATCTTAATTTATTTTCGAATACACAATAATATCATCTAAAAATACTATGAAAAACTGATCAATATAATCGATAAAGACAATATAAATTAGATCAATGAAGATAGTAGGAGAATTAGTAAGACCAAAAGGCATCTCTATAAATTCATAATGTCTATACCTTTTATGGAATGCCCTTTTTGATATATATTCCTTCTTGAACATTAATTAATGACATCCTAAATGAAGATCAATAATTGAAAAGTATTGAAGTCTGTGTAGTTGGTCGAAAAATTCATCAATGTGGGGAGGCATAAATTTTTTATTGATAGTGATATTGTTATGTTCTCGATAATTAATTTAGAGTCTCATTGATCCATATTTATTCCTAACAAACAGAATAGTTGCACCCCAAGGTGACCCACTAGGACATATAAAACCATTTCAATGATTCTTTTAGAGTTTTTCATAAATTTTCTTTTCTCAATAGGGGACATTCTATAATTTTTCCTTGAAATAGTAATAACACATGTTATGAATTCTTTTGAAAACTCAACCCCACGATTCAGGGGAAGAACTAGAAATTATTCCAGAAAGACAACATAAAACCCCTATATGACTGGTGTATTATTAATTGTGAGTTTCCCTGTACCCATTTTAGATAGATGACCTACATTTATAAGAATCAAGACCCATAATATGGACGAAATTTTTATTTGAATTTCATACTCATCCTTGAATCGATAGATGATCATCGATTTTTCTAAAATATTAAATGTGGATTCCATTACTTAGAAATTGATATGATCTATATACAGAGAATTCCAATACATTCCAAGAATCACCTCAACATCCATTATAGTAAGGATCAAAGGATTTTTATGATGAAAATTCCCACAAACATTAACTGGAGAAGAGTTATAAACTTTTGATACGATTGTGGTGCCATTAGGAGTTGTCACATCTAACTCAACAACTAATTGTTGAGATAATATGGTGGTACCCTTGGAAAAGTTTTCATAAATAAAGTAGTGGATAGATCTAGAATAAAATAAAACATTTAAACTTTAGAGTTAATGGTATGTATAGCCATCTCCACTTTATTATTTTACTCCACATTACCGACAGTGATCACATGTGACTTGCCTTTATATTTTCCGTTGAGAGTTTTCTAATGTTAATAATAATCTATAACCCTTTATTAAGGAATTTATTATAATAACTCCCAATTTCCATGAACTTATATTATTAAAGTCATGGAGGATCATAATATGTATACTTTTATCTATTTACATCATTATAATAATTTTTCTCATCACTTTATCTTTCAACTACCCGATGACCTACTTTTCCACACTGAAAACATTTACCAGTCCCTTCAAGATAATTAAATCCTTGTTTTTTCCACACATTTATCATTAGGGAAAAATAATATCATTTTTACTGTGATCTATATATTTTCTATTGAATTCTAATTTTCTATTCCTATGAAACCCATAGGACTTATGGTTTACTCCAATCTCTATCTCATCCCTAGAAGCACATCAAATCATTTCTTCATAGCCATTGAAGTCCTTTATGGATAATTCATTTCAAATTCATGGTTTTAAGCCTCTAAATTATCAATAAATATTATTATAAGGATGGATAATAATTCTAGAAGAATACCATACAATACTTGTAAATTTTTCGTTGTATCTACCAATGGATTCATAACTTTTTTTCTCAAGTTCAAGGAACTTCGTCTTCATCTTTGTTCAATGAATATGAGGTCAGTACTTATTACAAAATTTGTTCTTGAACTCATCCCATTCCATGGACTCAATTTCATATCTCTACCTCATAATATTGATAAGGTTCCACCATGGATTAAATCCTCAATCCAAAAAATAGACTAATAAGATGAATTTTTCATGGTTTGAACATTAAAGAACTAAAAATATCTTTTTAGTGGTACTGATCCATTTTTTAGCCACTAATGGATCTGATAACCAAATAAATAATGGTGGATGATGCCTCATTAATGACTCAATAGAATGTTGTTACCCCTTTTCTCATTTGTATGTCCTACATGATTCTTAGCTTGGGATAGTTATGTGAGCATGGATACAAGATTTTTCATTCTAGTTCCCATAAAATTTGGTTTTTGAGGAGGGAAATAATTTCATTTCCCCATCACATTCAACATTAACAAAGTTTCATCAGGTCCCAACCATTGAATAAAACCAAAAATCACAGTGTAAGAAACACAAATCATAATGGGAAAACCACATAATCAGGAATAAAATTTCAATTTAGGAAACATTTGGTTTTATTCTAGGTTATTCATGATCACTTATGAAAAACTATGATTGTAACCAATACATAGACATATTGTTTGGGTTCTTACTAAGGTTTTCTCATCATAGTTTCTAATGTTTAATTATACATTTCCTCTAATACCAACTATAACGACCCATAAATTATATACATTGATATTACTTTAATGTGGGAGAATATTAACTAAAAAATATAACAAATCAATGAGATGACTTTATTGGTATTGTGTCATTAGAAACATGAAAACATAAACCACTTGTTCATAAAACATATTCATTGTCTCCCACATATTTTTTCATAACTAGACCTCTTTTTGACATATCTTACTTAATACCCTTCTTCATGTCCTCGGGAAAAGAAACACATGAAATGGTGAGCTCAAATTCTCATTAAGGGAAAACAAGGGTGATATCAGTCATATCAAAATCATAATACATAAGAACATAACATCTTAAAATCTTATCCTACATATGAAAGATCATAAAATAATTCCATGAGATAAATATTAAATATTAATTAAAATCAATGAAGATAATCTAAAAAGTCACAACATAATACATAATGTCTTGTTTCATTCAAATAATTATATATAATCATTTCATATTAGTCCAGGATTGTTTATATGACCATGATAGTGGATAAATTCCTTTACTGAACCATGTTCACTCCTCGTTCCAGCCCTGTATCACTGAACCGATTTCATTTCCCATTCCATCCATGTTTATCTCATGAGATATAAATATTTACCCAATGAATTTTACATAGATATAGTTCCCACCCATCTCAAAATTAAATCAATCTTACATGTTCCATAATAACATAAATCATTCATTATAACCCAAAGAATAAAATGGGTTTCTTTAAACATTATTCCTCATTATCATAATCCATGTAAAACAAATGGATTTCATAAATATAATTCTATCCTAAAAATGTGAAATGATAGTAAAACTAAGGATAGTACACTTGAAACACAACACTATTAGATAAATCCATCATATATGGAAATTTTTTTTATTGATCACTTGAAATTAATCCATGAGGATAATATTTATTATTCTTAAAAAATGGTTTCTTTTCTCAAAATACCACACAATTTGAAATAAAAAATAATTTATTTGAATATAAACTTGATATAATGCAAAGTAACCTTCATGTATGTAAGGATCTATGTGGATTTTAAAATATTTTCATGCCATATAAGTTAAAAGATCATTCTCTTATACTTTTGTTGGAAAAGTCAAAAAGTACCTCATATCAAATAACGATAAAAGATTCTTTTCATACCATTTATTGAAAATTAAACCTCAGGTAAAATTGATTGTAAAAAATTTTATAAGAATTAAAATAATATTATATATTTAGGAAACATGTACATGGATGAGAAATATACCCTGGTAAATACATATGTATAAATAATCTCTGATAATAATGAGATTGTGATATTATCCCTTTCCATAGATCCAATATCCTTGTTCTGTATCCAAACCATCTTTAGAATGATATAAATAATTTTATTTACTTATTTAATAATCATAATCATTTTTATGATATCATATATGATCAAATTAGAATCTATTTGTTACAAAAATTTCATTGTTACTCGTTATTCGGATTTTAAATGTTTTACGTTCTTATGAATGTTTTGTTGAAAAAGTTCTCGTTCTCCTTATTAGGTCACCGTTATATCCTAAAAAATGATATTAACATAATATATATCATATTTATTCTGTGTTTACATTTATATAATCATGCTTTAATGAATATCATGTAGAATTAATCACATCGCATCGTGGAGACGGTAGGCTATACGTACATACGAGCGATGATATAATTTCTATATTTATTGAATGGTATTTAATTGGATGGTGTACAATATTTAAAAATTAATATCATGTAACAATACTAAAATATAGATATTATTTCCATCATTATACCCCTCCATGTAATGTGGTTCTGAAAACTAGATTACACCACAGCGTGGAGACAACATGCCGTACATACGCACGTGTGGTGATTAATTTTTTTATAGGATAGATAGAAGGTGATATATGGCTGTTTTATAATTATAATAATAATAAATTATATAATTGATACTGTATTTATTACTTTATAATTGAAAAATCATAATGAGGTAGTAGATGCATAATGAAGTTTGAAAGAATCAGTAGAGAAGATTACCTCTTATTCAACATGGTTCCTCTAAATATCCCCTTAGAACACTAGAGTTGGTCTTAGAAGTGGAAAAAAATCTATAGAATGTTACTAGGAAAGTTGATAAGGAAAAATGGAAGGGGATGGATAAGAATGAAAGCTTAATATGATGTGAAGAGATGAGGGAGGAGGTGCAATTTTATTATTGAGGCGAGGAGAACTTTTTGGAAAATCCATAAATAATATATTATAATAAACTAAAAAACGACAAAAAAATCCAAAATGACTAAATATCAAATATGAGATGAGATAGGTCTGTAATCTCATCAACTAATAATTTTTTGAATTTTTTTTTCCAAATTTGATATTAATATTTTAATTAACATTTAGTTATTCAAATAAATGCTTAACTAGAATAACAAATATTGAAATATTAAATAGGGTTAATATTTACATATTTGATGTCAATGAGACCATAAATAAATATATTATAACATTTTTGATCATATAATAATTATTATATATTTTTTAAAAGAATTTAATTTTGTATAATTTAATGAAGTATTATTTTTCAAAACAAACAATAGTTTCGATTTTGACACTCTTAAGTTCATTGACAATATAAAATATTAAGATAATAAGTTAAATAAAAAAAAATTATTATTTTACTAAGAAGTCAATTTCTTCTAAAAATTTCATTATTAATTTTTAATTAGCTCAAAATATATTTATTTTAATATTGTTAATAATATTTATCTATTGTCTAGATTAATAAAATAATTACTACATCAATTTTGTGTAACTATTCAATATATTTATTTGTAGAAAAAAAATTAAAAATTAAATACTATTATAAGGCCCCAGCCTTAACCTTACTTAATCTTGAGTTATTACAAGATTACACATTGAGGATCTTTTCAGGTTTAGAGTTTTAGAGAATTAGATCATGAAACTTGCATTACATTCCACATTTAAACAAGGTGGTTACATAAAAGACAGTATTCAATCTTCCCATCTATGGAAACCTATTTAAAATAAAACACAGATTCTTTCTTGACACATCCTTGACACTATCGTCACATCATGTACCTTTCCCTTGACCTGTGAAAAGCATTTCAAAAACTTGGGATGAGCATAAAAAGCTCAGTAAGGGTTATAAAAATATGGAAAGGAAACATGAGTTCATATATACATAACAATGAAATCATACTTTACCCATAAAACATAGGCATATCAAATCATGAATAAATCATAGAAAACATAAGACATAAAGGTAACTTGAGGCATTCATAACATTCTTACGTAGGTAGTAACCCTCTTGGTTACATTTGGAATACCCATCACAGTATATTCCCTAAATCTCTTCGGAGAAACCTTAACGTTTCACTCCTTCGCGTTACCCAATGCATTGGAGAGCTATATCGGGCTCACCCGCCCTTAGTTTATCACAAAACCACCCGTTATTAATAACAATGCTCAATAACCATAACATAATCGTATCACATAAAACATGAATAAAGGAAACATAACATTTCCACATTTCAATCACAATATAACATTTTAGGATATTGAAATAATGAATCCATTCAAAAAGAAACCATTTCCAAAACCATTTAAAAAATTTAATAAAGATATTTTTGAATCAAAGTGTCCCATACCACCTTGAAGTTTTTAACATTTTAAACCATTAATATCCATATAAATAAATCCTTAAAACCATTTTGAAAACATGGATATTAATAATAACAAATAATCAAAACATTTAAAACGATATTTTGGTTAAAGGGGTTTTACAAAAATTAGAGACACTTGAATACAATAATCTAGGAATATCATTTAGTCAGAACTTTATAATATCATGAGAATAAAAGGATTCAGGATATAATACTCCAATGGACAGTATATACACCATATAAGAGTGAATTGGTGCATAAAAATAATGAACCCTCAATAGAAATGTCAAATGTGATGAAATCCCTTATAAAGAAGGTATCCTTAAATTAAGGACAGATCAATCTAAAAATATGTGTGAAAAATATATAATTGGATATTAAGTGTAAAACAATAAAAGGTCATTCACACGTATTCAATGGATGACATATTCAATGACTACATGTTGAACCCAAAGAAATCGAAATTGGGTTAAAAAGTTCCCTTGACAGCCTAACAGCATCACATAAAAATGAGTTGATGAGAGATAAAAAGTGTATCTCATCACTTGGACATAAAATTTACATCAATAAGGATATATGAGAACATATCCCAACATAACAATATGTAAATTAAAAGACCCAACAAATGAAGTCTTTAAAAAAAAGAGGAGGGTGAAAGGTTCCCTTACCGACTTGGGTATATTTCAAAACATACACCCCATGAAAGAAGGACAATAGATCATTGATGTAAATACTCATGAACGAAAGTATATTACACAAAGAGTAGAATAATGGGCATTACATACACCACTCAATGGAATTTGTGGCAAATGTAGCATAAATCTCACGGGAATAAAGGTGAGATGAAAAATCCCTTACGAAAACTCGGCAGCCTAACGACGCCACATAAAACTTCCGAATATGGATTGATGAGATCAAATAGGGTATCTCATCACATTACAATAAAATTTACAGCAAGAGGAATATATAATAACATCCCCCAACATTACAAAGAGGAGCCTAAAAGAAGTGACATAAAGGAGAGTACTTAAGAAAGAGAGAGGTTAGATCTCTTACGAAAGTTCGGCAGCCTAACAGCGCCACTCAAAACTTCTAAAATGGATTGATGAGAGATAATAGGGTCTCTCATCACATGAACATAAAAATTTCAGTAGGATTAATATAAAAGAACATCCCAATAACAATAAAGAAGAACTTTAAAATGAATGACATAAAAGTGTGTACTTGAAAAGAAAGAGAGGAGTAGGATCCCTTACCTCGGGTCCGACTTGACTCAATCGTTCTTTTATATCATGAATAATAAACTTGAGTTAATTTATAATTCCTTAATAACATTTTTCAAGTTCATTATTCCTTTTATATCACTTATTACCATGTCATAAACATTATGTAATCATTTAATTTAATAATATTTGTTTTGCCGATGTTTGGTTCCTAAGTCGAAAGTGGACTTCTTACAATTACATGTTGTTCGTGTGGCCAAATGTTTATAATATCCAGAATTGTATTCATTATTTAGATATCATATATTTCATATATATCCAGTACATTCATTCATTTATAACATTACATAATCATTTAGAGGTATGAAATGAAATGCACCGTTCATGGAGACGGTAAGCCGTACGTACGCATGAACGCTAACTTCATTTCTATTTCGTATTTTATAGAGTGGAATAATAATGATATAAATGTATATTATAATTACAGTATAATATCATATATAATATCATATTTCCATCCTTTATACATCCTACATATGGTATTTAACGAATCAAATCACTTTGAGGGGGCGATAGTCCGCACTTCCTTAAATGAAGATATCGCGTATACCCATAATGGAAGCCATAAAGGTAAGACAAAAATGAAAAATAAAGAAGCATAAATAAAACATAAACATATTATATATCATATATAAAAATAGTGACATCATAATGGCCACCTTTGAAGGTGTTAAATGAGTATTGAACAATCATCGTTTCGGGAGGTTGAATTTCACCATCCACGGAAACCGTATGTTCTTTAACCATTTGATGTAGTTTTGTAAGAGTGTAGCTCGACTAAATCTTATAACAACATCCTAGTATATTGAAGATACTGGTGTTGTTACAAAAGAAGTAAATAAAATGATTTTAGGGGGTTGGAGAAGCAAAATAAAACAAATGAACATGAGAGAAAGAATTACCTTTAAAAGTGTAACTCCTTTTGATTTGATCCTAAAGGCTTCCTTTGAAAAGATTATGCCCAAAGGGAATCCTCTAGGATGAGGATAGGGATGTGGAGAGAGTAAATGGGCAGGGGTTGTCCGAGCCAAAGGCTTGAGGAGTGTGTTAAATGAGGTAGAGGTGGGGGCCTTTTATAAAAGGAGAGGAGGGGCACTTTTGGAAAGTAAAGAAATATTACTTTATTTGAAAATGTGTTTCGGTTTCAAAAGGTCCCACATTGATATAATTATTGGATAAGGTGATAAGGATTCGAAATCCACTCATCCAATAAGTTTTGGACATGTGTAGTTCATAGATTTTACATTATCTTTCCATTTTATTTAAATCGTCAAATAATGATGTCATCGCTGCATCATTATTATTTCATAAATAATTTAAATTATAAAAAAATACTATGATGTAGGAAATCTTTTTATCTTTCCAATGAATATTTATAATCAAAAATATGACTTGTAGAACCCCACTTAAAAATTGTTTTAGTAAAACATATCATGTTTGTGTCAATTTTACTTTTACATTAAATAAAATGTTATTTATGTCATTTCCCAACCAAAGTGGATCCATGGGGTCCCCAAGTTGACCCATGGCTTGTCTTGGTCGGCCATGATACAACCAATGAGGGTAAGACATGTGTGAAGCTCATCTCATTTTATTAAAGCATTATTTTTACCTTAAACTACACTAATTACCACTAATCGCGATTAAAAACTTAATAAGTTACTATTCACCAAAAAATTATTTTAATCTCATTGAACCACATTTTACTTCTTAATAACATCCATGTATGTCGGATTTTTGAAATTCAAAACATATAAGTGGTAAAATTTCATTTAAACGAAAAATCAGCTTTTATAAGTACCACTTAGTGGTTTCACTATTCATCAAAAATTGATGTTTTTCAGAAAAATCCCAAAAATTCACCCTAAGATATATTTGATATTCCGAATTCAAAAATGAAGTCCGTTTTACAAAATTCAGAACATATTAGTCACATTAATTAGTTTATTAATTAATTCCCGCTGTCAGAGCAAATAGCGTGTTTTTATAAAACAATAAGTATCAAAAGACTGACACTAGTTTAAGTCTGATTTCAAAGTGAAATTGATTCCAACGACCACTATTGGATTTAATGGTAAAAATATTTTCTAATTTCACTTTAAAACCAATTCAAAATATAATCTAGTCATATAAATAAATTAGATTAAAAAGAGGTTTTGAATTAAAATACAACATTTTACACTATTCATTAAAAAATGAACTTTATCGGAAAAATACCAAAAAATTACACAAAGTAAAATTTGATGTCCCGATTCTTAATAAGAGTTTTATTTGGTCCAAAAGAATTTTTAAGAGTGAAAAAAACTATATTTAATGACAGTTCTCCATTAAAAGGCGATAAGTGAACCTTTAGTGAAAACTATGGCATATACGCCTAAAATTGAATTCTTTCCGTATTTTAAGACTTTAGCTTTTATTGTATAAATGTAAAAACATTTAAAAACATATATAATCATATTTTAGTTATTTATATCCATTCCCGCCAATACAACGACTACATGTTAACTATCATTTGAAATAATATTATTTTATTATTAGAGTGCAACGTAAGATTCCCAAGAAACTCGTTGTTGCGTACAGGGTACGCCATCGAGCATAGCATCCCCTTTAAAGTAATATTAATATTTTATTCACAAATTTGGATAAATAAGAAAATGTCATATTCTTTATTTACCTGGGGTGTTACATCCTTCCCCCCTTTTGGGAATTGCGTCCTCGCAATTTTAAAATTGTGCTTGGAAACATCCTTGAAAGTCCCATATCGGAACAAAAGTCGGTAAAACAAACACTTTAAAATAAAGAGAGATAAGTATAAAGGTCACCTGAGTTAACCCATACTAGGATTCCAAGTATGAAAATATGGACATGGAGGAAAAAACAAAGGGTCATGTTCTGATGGAGAGTGATAGAAAACATGTTTAGGAAAAAGTTAACCATGAGAAAATCACAAACTTGTGATGGGTTAAACGGTATTCGATTCCCCAGTAGGAAAAGTTAATAGACAAAATTTTTTGTTTTAAGTTACTTTTTATTGAGGAATTTATTCATAAGGAAACATAATCACTTATCATGTTGACTCTCAACTTTTACTAGATTCCTTAGTCAAACTCATATTTTTTTCCAAAAGACGAGTATTTAGGGAGACTTGTTCGCATTAAGAGTACTATAATCAACTTCTTGAGAATCACCTAATCCCCAAAAGAGAACTATATACATACCATGTATTTAGGCTTTAACCAAAACCAAAACCAAAAAGGTTAGTACAAGATCAGATAATCCAGAAAAGGATAACCCCTTATAAAAAAAAATCTATTCTTAATCTCCAAAATTTGTCCAACAAAAACCAAAGTTCAACGAGGACCATCCGATAAACAATTTGTCCATAAAATTCTTCAAAGTAAACCAATATAAGATTGAAACCCAAATATTTGAAGGATTTAGTCACATAGTCTTCCAAGTTAAATCGTAACATTTATCTCCAAACAACATCAGTTGCTCCTAAAGTCTCATATTGAAAAGTAATTAACCTAATCACATATCCTCCATGATAGGTTAATCATTTTCATAAATAACCCAAAATCAACTTACTCTTAATTTATAAAATCATATAACTAGAAAGAATCAGCCAAACTAACCAGGGACTTCACGTAGTCTAGTGGTAGGCGATAAATACCAGTCGCACTTTGGTTGTGGGTTCGATTCCCGCAGCTTTGTCCGACGCGACGGGTAGTCACACGGTCTGCGTGTTGTACTTTTTCCAAAACTATATAATTCTTAAAACATTCCCCAAAATGAGATAAAATCTTCAAGAATAATGATAACATATTTTAACCTCAAGTTTATCTCATTCCTTTCATTTTCCATCATATCATAGAGTAACCCACAATTACCTAAAAAGTATGTATCATATAAACCCTAATGGTTACCTTAATAATTATTACCTGAATTTCCACATCGAGTTGGCCATCTCGTACATGATGCATTAGAGAACTCACCAAGGTTGAAGTGGTTGATCATGGCTCCATGATATTTGGTTTAGAACAACCACGAGTTTCCTCATTGAATCCTCCATTTTATCTAGTATCTTAATCATAGAACCACCATAGTTTCCTTCAAACCTATTGTCTCTTTGGTGCCTGCTAGATCCATCCATTCACTAAAAATAGAAATGTCAGTGTGAGTATATCAAAAAAAACCATCATGTACTAATGAGGAAGGTAAACACTAAGATACACTTACTCATTCACGTTATCTAAAACTAGGACTCTTTCTGAAATCCTAACCATTATGGTAATGTCACTTATGCTTAAAGAATACCCTAACCTCTAAAGTTATCTAAACCGACCTTTGATACCAACTATAAGGCCCCAGCCTTAACCTTACTTAATCTTGAGTTATTACAAGATTACACATTGAAGATCTTTTCAGGTTTAGAGTTTTAGAGAATTAAATCATGAAACTTGCATTACATTCCACATTTAAACAAGGTGGTTACATAAAAGACAGTATTCAATCTTCCCATCTATGGAAACCTATTTAAAATAAAACACGGATTCTTTCTTGACACATCCTTGACACTATCGTCACATCATGTACCTTTCCCTTGACCTGTGAAAAGCATTTCAAAAACTTGGGATGAGCATAAAAAGCTCAGTAAGGGTTATAAAAATATGGAAAGGAAACATGAGTTCATATATACATAAGAATGAAATCATACTTTACCCATAAAACATAGGCATATCAATTCATGAATAAATCATAGAAAACATAAGACATAAAGGTAACTTGAGGCATTCATAACATTCTTATGTAGGGAGTAACCCTCTTGGTTACGTTTGGAATACCCATTACAGTATATTCCCTAAATCTCTTCGGAGAAACCTTAACGTTTCACTCCTTCGCGTTACCCAATGCATTGGAGAGCTATATCGAGCTCACCCGCCCTTAGTTTATCATGGAACCACCCGTTCTTCATAACAATGCCCAAGAACCATAACATAATCGTATCACATAAAACATGAATAAAGGAAACATAACATTTCCACATTTCAATCACAATATAACATTTTAGGATATTGAAATAATGAATCCATTCAAAAAGAAACCATTTCCAAAACCATTTAAAACATTTAATAAAGAGATTTTTGAATCAAAGTGTCCCATACCACCTTGAAGCTTTTAACATTTTAAACCATTAATATCCATATAAATAAATCCTTAAAACCATTGTGAAAACATGGATATTAATAATAAAAAATAATCAAAACATTTAAAACGATATTTTGGTTAAAGGGGTTTTACCAAAATTAGAGACACTTGAATACAATAATCGAGTAATAACATTTAGTCAGAACTTTATAATATCATGAGAATAAAAGGATTCATGATATAATACTCCAAAGTACAGTATATACACCATATAAGAGTGAATTGGTTCATAACAATAATGAACCCTGAATAGAAATGTCAAATGTGATGAAATCCCTTATAAAGAAGGTATCCTTAAATTAAGGACAGATCAATCTCAAAATATGTGTGAAAAATATATAAGTGGATATTAAGTGTAAAACAATAAAAGGTCATTCACACGTATTCAATGGATGACATATTCAATGACTACATGTTGAACCCAAAGAAATCGAAATTGGGTTAAAAAGTTCCCTTGACAGCCTAACAACATCACAACAAAATGAGTTGATGAGAGATAAAAAGTGTATCTCATCACTTGGACATAAAATTTACATCAATAAGGATATATGAGAACATATCCCAACATAACAATATGTAAATTAAAAGACCCAACAAAAGAAGTCTTTTAAAAAAAGAGGAGGGTGAATGGTTCCCTTACCGACATGGGTATCTTTCAAAACATACACCCCATGAAAGAAGGACAATATATCGTTGATGTAAATACTCATGAACGAAATTATATTACACAAAGAGTAGAATAATGGTCAGTACATACACCACTCAATGGAATTTGTGGCAAATGTAGCATAAATCTCACGGGAATAAAGGTGAGATGAAAAGTCCCTTACGAAAACTCGGCAGCCTAACGACGCCACATAAAACTTCCGAATATGGATTGATGATATCAAATAGGGTATCTCATCACATTACAATAAAATGTACAGCAAGAGGAATATAGAATAACATCCCCCAACATTACAAAGAGGAGCCTAAAAGAAGTGACATAAAGGAGAGTACTTAAGAAAGAGAGAGGTTAGATCTCTTATGAAAGTTCGGCAGCCTAACAGCGCCACTCAAAACTTCCAAAATGGATTGATGAGAGAGAATAGGGTCTCTCATCACATTGACATAAAAATTACAGTAGGAGTAATATAAAAGAACATCCCAATAACAATAAAGAAGAGCTTTAAAAGGAATGACATAAAAGTGTGTACTTGAAAAGAAAGAGAGGAGTAGGATCCCTTACCTCGGGTCCGACATGACTCGATCGTTCTTTAATATCCTCAATAATAAACTTGAGTTAATTTATACTTCCTTAAGAAAATTTTTCAAGTTCATTATTCCTTTTATATCACTTATTACCATGTCATAAACATTATGTAATCGTTTAAGTTAATAATATTTGTTTTGCCGATGTTTGGTTCCTAAGTCGAAAGTGGACTTCTTACAATTACATGTTGTTCGTGTGGCCAAATGTTTATTATATCCAGAATTGTATTCATTATTTAGATATCATATATGTCATATATATCCAGTACATTCATGCATTTATAACATTACATAATCATTTAGAGGTAAGAAATGAAATGCACCGTTCATGGAGACGGTAAGCCGTACGTACACATGAATGCTACCTTCATTTCTATTTCGTATTTTACAGAATGGAATAATGATGATATAAAGGTATATTATAATTCCAGTATAATATCATATATAATATCATATTTCCATCCTTTATACATCCTACATATGGTATTTAACGAATCAAATCACTTTGAGGGGGCGGTAGTCCGCACTTCCTTAAATGAAGATATCGCGTATACCCATAATGGAATCCATAAAGGTAAGACAAAAATGAAAAATACAGAAGCATAAATAAAACATAAACATATTATATATCATATATAAAAATAGTGACATCATAATGGCCACCTTTGAAGGTGTTAAATGAGTATTGAACAATCATCGTTTCGGGAGGCAGAATTTCACCATCCACGGAAACCGTATGTTCTTTAACCATTTGATGTAGTTGTGTGAGAGTGTAGCTCAAATAAATCTTATAACAACATCCTAGTATATTGAAGATACTGGTGTTTTTACAAATGAAGTAAATAAAAAGAGTATAGGGGGTTGGAGAAGCAAAATAAAACAAATGAACATGAGAGAAAGAATTACCTTTAAAAGTGTAACTCCTTTTGATTTGAGCCTAAAGGCTTCCTTTGAAAGGATTCTGCCCAAAGGGAATCCTCTAGGATGAGGATAGGGATGTGGAGAGAGTAAATGGGCAGGGTTTGGCTGAGCCAAAGGCTTGAGGAGTGTGTTAAATGAGGTAGAGGTGGGGGCCTTTTTTAAGAGGAGAGGAGGGGCACTTTTGGAAAGTAAAGAAATATTACTTTATTTGAAAATGTGTTTCGGTTTCAAAAGGTCCCAAATTGATATAATTAGTGGATAAGGTGATAATGATTCGAAATCCACTCATCCAATATGTTTTTTACATGTGTAGTTCATAGATTTTACATTATCTTTCCATTTTATTTAAATCGTCAAATAATGATGTCATCGCTGCATCATTATTATGTCATAAATAATTTAAATTATAAAAAAAAATACTATGATGTAGGAAATCTTTTTATCTTTACAATGAATATTTATAATCAAAAATATGACTTGTATAACCCCACTTAAAAATTGTTTTAGTAAAACATATCATGTTTGTGTCAATTTTACTTTTACATTAAATAAAATGTTATTTATGTCATTTCCCAACCAAAGTGGATCCATGGGGTCCCCAAGTTGACCCATGGATTGTATTGGTCGGCCATGATACAACCAATGAGGGTAAGACATGTGTCAAGCTCATCTCATTTTATTAAAGCTTTATTTTTACCTTAAACTACACTAATTACCACTAATCGCGATTAAAAACTTAATAAGTTACTATTCACCAAAAAATTATTTTAATCTCATTGAACCACATTTTACTTCTTAATGACAACCATGTATGTCGGATTTTTGAAATTCAAAACATATAAGTGGTAAAATATCATTTAAACGAAAAATCATCTTTTATAAGTACCACTTAGTGGTTTCACTATTCATCAAAAATTGAAGTTTTTCAGAAAAATCCCAAAAATTCACCCTAAGATATATTTGATATTCCGAATTCAAAAATGAAGTCCGTTTTACAAAATTCAGAACATATTAGTCACATTAATTAGTTTATTAATTAATTCCCGCTGTCAGAACAAATAGCGTGTTTTTATAAAACAATAAGAATCAAAAGATTGACACTAGTTTAAGTCTGATTTCAAAGTGAAATTGATTCCAACGACCACTATTGGATTTAATGGTAAAAATATTTTCTAATTTAACATTAAAAACAATTCAAAATATAATCTAATCATATAAAAAAATTATATTAAAAAGAGGTTTTGAATTAAAATATAACATTTTACACTATTCATTAAAAAATGAACATTATCGGAAAAATACCAAAAAATTACACAAAGTAAAATTTGATGTCCCGATTCTTAATAAGAGTATAATTTGGTCCAAAAGAATGTTTAAGAGTGAACAAAACTATATTTAATGACAGTTCTCCATTAAAAGGTGATAAGTGAACCTTTAGTGAAAACTATGGCATATACGCCTAAAATTGAATTCTTTCCGTATTTTAAGCCTTTAGCTTTTATTGTATAAATGTAAAAACATTTAAAAACATATATAATCATATTTTAGTTATTTCTATCCATTCCCGCCAATACAACTGATACATGTTAACTATCATTTGAAATAATATTATTTTATTATTAGAGTGCAACGTAAGATTCCCAAGAAACTCGTTGTTGCGTACAGGGTACGCCATCGAGCATAGCATCCCCTTTAAAGTAATATTAATATTTTATTCACAAATTTGGATAAATAAGAAAATTTCATATTCTTTATTTACCTGGGGTGTTACAACTATGATGAATAAAAATAAGATTGATTTATTAAGAATAATTGTACTCAAATTTATCTTCTGTAAAATCCTACTTTAAAGAAGTTATAATTTTGAAAACATGAATGTGAAAACTATAACATCACTTTAAATAAAATAATATAAGTGTCAGAATCTATTTCATAAGTCACCAAATTGACACTAAATCAACCCTTGGATGGTTATAATCATGATATACTTGACCAATAACAATTTTTTTCAATTTTTTGTGTCTTTGTATGGTTATTATTATTTTAATAAAATTGTTTTAATGATTTCTCATCATTTAATTAGTTTTTACATCATCAAAGTATGAGTACTTAATGTAATTATAAATATCCTAATAATTAAAAATATATTACCCTGATAAAGGAATAAAATTTATATTTCAAATTAGTATTTATAATTGAATTTATCTTCTATATAACCTTATATAAATAATATTTTGTTATTAAAATTCGAGTGAGACATATTTATCTTTTTTTTAAATAAAATTTATTAAATGTCATAATCTCATCCAAATGACTTCTAAAGGACACCATTTCAACACAAGGATGATTTAGATATAAAATCACTCATTCAATGATTTTAAGAAACATGTTAGGGTAATTTTATAATAGTATTCTTACCCTTGATTACAAGATTTACCCTTCTACCGTATTAATATAAATTGCCGAAGTTACTATTCATAATGCCCAAAAGTAAAATAAATCTATTTATATAATTTGGACCTAATGGTTCCAAATATTGAACCCATTTTTCCAAATTAAAAATATCAATGCTTCAGTAATGAATTTAAAATTAATCTCATTTTCGGAAAGATAGATTGAGTTTTAAAAGTTAAAATATTGCAAAAGATTGAATTTCTTTTTCATCTAAATTCAATGTAAAATTAGTTTTAATTACATAAATTATAATTAATGATAATTATATATTATATTTACACTTTAAAACCATTTAATATTGTCATTTAACCCTAAAAATTATTTCAATGAAAAAAGTGGTTTTCATTTAAAATTTAGTGCATTTATACTGTTCATCGAAATTTGAAAGTTATTAGAAAAATTTAAAAAATTCATCCAAATTAATTTTTGAATATAAAACTTCTGAAGAAAATATATATGGTTTCATATAATAATTATTAACATGAAAAAATATTAATTTAAAAGGGTTTCTCCTTTAAAAGGTGGAAAATTACCCTTTTGAAGAAATATAGGTTTTTTACATCCAATAGGTTTTATTCAAACCCTATAATAAAAATATTTACAGGATGAATATAAAAAATATTTTATTAAGTATATAACATATATATTTCTTAAATTTAATTTACTTATTGTAATTCAGTCAATTTATTAACAAAAAATAAAAAAACAATTTGATTTATATTTTTCAGAATTAATTTTTAGCAAAAGGCTTCGCCATAAATTTTTATAACGTCGTTATATTTATTCCCACTAATCTAAGGAATAGGTTAACATAGTCATTTATACTGTGGTAATCTCACATTTTATTTAATCTCATTATTGTGTGCAATCAAAACTATTGAGTAATTTAAATTATTGAGAGAAAATATTTCATTAAAACATAAGAGTTTTAGATTATGTGGATATGAAATTCCAACTAATAATAAATTTAAATCATGTTAAATATTTTCCTCCATTAATTTATCAACCACCTCATGATATAAGACAAGGTCCACTATGAATCCTGATATTTGACACCATCTCACAGGACCATCTAGAATGTCGAAGTCCTTAAATTATCATTTGATACAACTTCAGGAGAACCATATAATATCTTAGTAAAGTAGTTGGGGGTACTCAATCATAGTATAATCACCCAAATATAAGGTGAGGAACTCAATTTATTTGTCTATTTATAATGGTTTTGGAATTAACTATTTAAAAAATATGGTCTTGAAGTCTTTCTACTCCAAACCCTCAGGCTTATTTCCTTGAACCTCAGTGTCCATCCATCTACTTCTAGGGCCATCAAGCTTGAATATAGTACAAGTTATATTAATAGAATATATATATTCCACAATGTATAAAATTTACTTGATCATCGATAAATTTTCTTCTACATCATTATGATTTTTAATCTCTTTGAAGGATGATGGGTTTTGGTAGAAAAAACCTTAGTACTAATCTTTATCTCATGCAGTTTCAGATATTTCCTCTCTAATATGAGTTTGGTTAGGGGAAACATTTAGGTCCATATCATAGACTATATGTATAACTACATGAACATGATTCTGATTAATCTAAGGGTTCCCCCATGGAGCATCATCTGTAGAACCCTCTTGAGAAACTCGAAGAAGTATTTCAGGGGAACAATAATACATAAATGATAGGAAAGAGACCACATAAAAAGTGATATATTAAATTATTTCCAATTATCATAGTATAGGATCTAATGTAAAATCAAATACCAAAATGAGAGACACACATCCCAACATCCCTCAGTAACTTAAGGCTCTTTATGATGAGAGATCGATACAAAATCACTGGTAAACTGACCCTTAAGTTTCAAAAATACAATCATCAGTCTACCAAAATATTACAATATAAGAAGTTCATGAATACAAAAGAAAAGCACCTTTGATACCAATTTGTCACAAACTAATAAGGGATATCTCTGAACTATAGACTCAGTATAGCCCACATAAACTTCCAATGTTTATTCATGATCCCTACAGGCTGGGCATATGTTCCAGGGCATCCAAAACTACCTTTGGGAATTTTTTCTACGAAAAATATAAAACTAATGGATACAAACAATGGCTAATACATAAGTGATTGAATGTGAAAAATAGATCAAAAAAATATAATCATATAATGAAAAACATGTTCCATACCCAAAATATGAAAAAAATACTCAATAATAAAAAAAACCATATCATTGTGATATGTGGGTTAACATCCCATCATGTCACATCCAACTTCCCACACCCCACTAGCAGGGATACCTGTAACCTCCATGAGGCACATTGACATTACATATGTGAGATAAAATATAATATGGATACATTTAAAGGTCTATGAAGGGGTGATAAAATGAGTCCAAAATGAGATAACCATGTTTTACATAATTAATATTTTTAGTACGAACTAATTATTTCTATTTAAAAAATAATGTCTTGAAATGACTTATCATAATTTATATCAAAACATGGAAACTCACCCTTTTTAAATAGTTCACAAAGCATTTCCAAAAAAATATCCAATAAATATTTAAAGAAACCAATTTCTTTCAAATCATTAAAAGTAGTTAAAATGTCCAATGAATGAATAAAGATCCACTTAAAAAATGGTTTTAGTATGGAAACTAAATCTTATTGTAAAATATTTATTTATTATATAGGATCCTCACACCATCTATGTGGTGAAATTCCACTAGGTTCACACATTACCCTAGTACTAGAGGCCTTGAGTTAATAATCCACTCTTATAAGTGTATTCTTACATAAAAAATTGTTTAGTTAGAATTGTAAACAAATATTTGTGCTAGAAAACAAAAACCATTCCTAGTGTTCTTGTCCCAATTGCTTCCCCCACCAATGTCCTCCACGTTCCCCAATTCCACAACCCACACATCGGGTTTTCAATTTTACACTTCAAAAAACCCATGAATTACACTACCTACAATGATATTCATTCCAATTTCACAAATCAAACAAATTTCACAATTTTATATCATTCAAGTAAGAAACTAATGTTCCTTTGGAACCCTAAATTCATTTTAAAATTATTGGGATAAGATCCACTTTATCACAAGTTGTAAAAACCATGAAAATTAATTAATCATAAATCATACTATTGTAAGATCTACAAAACTAATTTAAATTAAGAAAACATGAATAGGTTATAAAAAAGACTATTTGAAACCACTAACGTTAAAATGTGGGATTTAGACACCCACATGAGTTGGATCTTGTAAAATTGAAAAACCCTTAAAATTGAATTTAATAATCAATAATATCTAACTCATAAATTTCTAGGTCAATTTATATGATAGTAATCAATTAAGAAAATGATTTATAAAGAGTTTATTGTGAGGAATGATTATCTAATTAAACAATATAAATTCTATGATAAAATTAATATAATATTAATTAAATCATGATAAAAATATTATATAAGTTATTAACATCGAAAATATAAAAATACATTCAATAAAAATTATGTTGATATTTGAGAATAGTGAATAATAATAAGGAACTAATCCATACAATGATTTTCATCGATTTTAAGAAAATTGAACCATTACAATCAATCTCATAAAGGGATGAGATCACTAAAATATATATGATAAATTCATAGGATTGGGATCTTGTGAGTTTGGAGGAATAAGGAAGAAAATGGAATGTGTTTTGGGTTTAAAAAATCTATTTTTTGGATTAATTAATCCACATTGCATGGACTAACCATATGATTTAAAAAATTTGGAACTAGCACGATGACTCTTTTTAGTTTACTGGAAGAGATACGTGGTTTTACTAACCACGCATCAACCATAATAAACCCATATATATGATGTCTAATCATTTTGGGAGAAGTAATAATGGTTTTTATTAACCATTCACTAATTATTCACCATTCTCTAGGACTCCAAAATTAGTTTCATATTTAACTCGGATCTTCGAATGGTTTTCCCTACACTTGTTTGAACAATTCATATTTCCAGTAAAATCTAATAACAATATGAAATCACCAAGAAAAACCCAATAGTAGTTACAAATAAAATATATTCAAAATTAAAGTATATAATCATTAGAAATTGACATCAAGTTGTGTATCATCAATCAAGGATGATCGTGTAATTCATATATTGTTGGTGTTTTTTTATAATATTATAAAACCCATATCATTTTATATGTATGAACCTATTTACATTACACCAAAACTCATTTATGTTTTCATTATTATAAATTCTCTATGTCTTAAAGGTATCTCAAGATCATTTTTTGGGATTTTGGATGTGTTTTAGAGTAGAAAGTTTTCAATAGGTAGTTCAGCACTATGTGATGACAAGGTACTATGGTGTAGCTTCTAGAACAAGGAATTTTTAGGGGAAATTTGGATGGCTCAATGAGGATTCTGTAGGGTGAATTCCTCCCAAAATAGACTTAATAAGAGAACTATAATTGTTATCTATTGGGGATTTATCCATATTCATTTTTGTTGAATTTTCATCATATTATAAAGATCAGGATGCAACATAACCCTTTTAGGAGGTTCTAGGACCTATACAATATTGGCCACACCATGTTGTATTAGCTGGGATATTTTAGTAAGGGGTAGATTAGTATCTCCACATTAGACCCCATTAAAAAATCACATGCTTCTCCTTCAACCACTGCAAAAATTTTATAAATGAAAGAGGCTTTCATTGAATGATTTGAGAACCTCTATCCTACCATCTCAATCATTTAAAGCATTGTTCATTGAAGATGATCCCTTTTGACGAGTATAAGATCATCTATTACCTTGATGAAAGATTATCCTTCATTATTATTTCATTCCATTCTAGGAGATTGACTTTAATGGTTTGGGGATAATTTGTATGGTTATAGACAATTTTTAGAGAATTAAAGAGAGTATATTGGTGAGATTGATTCCCTATGCTAGAGGTTTTTAGCATGTCACATAAAGTGTCACATATATTCCTAATTGAGTTGGATGTGTGATCATATTAACCAAACTGATCAAAAATGCTAATAAATTTATATATATTTTATTTCCATATGATAAATTCATTTTTTGGGCTATATGATGTCTGTAAATAAATGATTAACAAATAATTTTCACATCCAAAAGTGTTGTGTCCTAAATTAATAAAACATGAGTTTTAAGGGAAACTAAAGGGGCACCCTGATGGAATGGTGATTCACTATCATGATACATATGAGGTAAATTTTGATTGTTTTCATTATCATTAAAAAAATCCTAGAGAGTGTAGGCAAAGAAACATGATGGATGAGTAACATTATATAAGAGAAAAACCATAATGTTATGATGAGAACTGATATGACTCTACTTTTAAATGGAATATTGGAATGATGTTATTTTAAATGTCAAAACAATTGGAGTGGAATTCATGTATTGATTATGTTTCTTGGGTGGGGAGTTTGTTCCCTTAAGTTCTAGGTGATGTAGAATACTTTTCATATGAAAGGAACACGTATACCCATGGGTTCTAAAAGATATGACTTATATTTGTTTGGTATGGAGCATACGTGCCTCTAGGTTCTATACAGTGTGGCTTATTTTTCATGGGTAGGGATAGTGTGTCCTCCCATGTTCCTGATGAAACAACTTATTTCTTTAGGGTAGCGAGTGGGATTTACCTATCTTTTAAATGTGGAAATCTATGATTAAATAGCTCAGAGTGTGTACACAGGTTTCTCCTGGAAGATGGAATTCTATACAAATACATATTATACTAGATGAAGAAAGAATGGTCTATTTTAGGTGTCAACTTATAACCCATGGATCATCAATGATATATTTATTTTCTTTTATTTATTATATTATGGAACACCAATATGTACATATTTCAAATTGGATATATTTAGGGTTACTGTTAGTAATGAACTACTATATTAAACTCACACCCTATTTGGGCAATCATGGGTTCCTGATAAGAGTTCATGGTTATAAGAAATTATAAATGAACATCCTCATTGATCTACAGTTTCTTTGGATGGCTTGGATAGAGCATTGAGGATGGGATCATGTTAGGAATTGGGACATGATTTAGAGAGTACTGCCCTAGGGATGTTTTTGTCTATTTTTTTGATATTTTGATGCATATGATCCACCCATAATGGATCTTAATTACTTATATCACATGTATTCCATGAAAAATAGTTAATTTTGATATACCAATGGTTGTGTATAATATTTTTGGGAACTATCATGATGTCTATAAATTATTTTTTATTGGTATGTATGTTAACTAATTTTCTATTTTTATTAATCTCTATATAATGAGTGAATAATGTCTCCATGGTTTTACAACAGACTTTACTGTAATATAGAAGCCTCTAGAATGTGGAGAGGCAGGCCTAAGGACTTGTAGTAGTCTCACCAGGAATTTTTGAGTAGTCTTGGGATGGGATGTTACAAAATTGTATAAAAAATTATATTTTTTTATTAATATTTGAAAATTGTAGAAAAGACATTGGAAAATGTTGTAACTTGTTAATAATAGTTTTTTTGGTAGTATCAAACCAATGTAGAATGGAAATAAAAGTTACCATGGGTACTATTTTTGTTATTAGTTTCCACATTTATGATTTTATGACTTCTCCAAATCTGACACACACAATTTTGGATTTATGATTTAAGTGAGTTTTTAAACTTCTATAAGAATGAAAAAAGGATGTACGATGTTTTATTATATTAGAAACATAGGATTGATGACTAAATTTTCTACTTACATATGTTTTATTACCTTGATTATGATATCAAGGATAATTATTTTACGGGTTCCAAAAAACATATATGGTGTTTTCCATATAAATTCTTAGAGAAATCATATATATACAATTATATTAACTTATTATTATTGTTTCTATTTATTTAATCACCAATTTATATTTGATATTGGTAATATAAAATATCAATAGAGAAATATAATGTTTTTTAAATCACTAATATATAAAGTACATTTCATTTAACAGAACAAAAAAAGTGGTAACTACAATGAAGGATATAAAAAATATATATTAATGGATGATATATGGTTTAAGTATTATATGTGTACGTGATGATTTATATGGTTATTTGTTGACTGGGATTGATAAAGCATAATATTTTAATACTTTAACATAATGTTTTGTATTTTATAACCATATTTTTTGTATGTCATTGATTTATATAGTTTTCTGTTTTAAAAACTATTTTGAAAAGGTGTTAAGAAGGGTTTATTTGTAATTATAGAGATATATCTTCATAACGGACATCCAAAAATAGACATGAGTGATTTGGTGAAAAAACCCACCAACGGTTTTATCATAACTTTATATAGAATTAGGACCCACCATGGATGATGATATCTATGATAAATTATTGTGAGTGATAAAGTTTGTGGGGAGAGAGGAAACATAATCCACACCTAATATTCATAATCTTACAATAGAATTTGAGATACATCACCTACCTAAGTTCACTTGTAAGAAAGGCTCGTAGGTAGATATGTTCTGTGTAATATCTATTCAGATGATTTTTAATCATCTTGTGACACCCCATAAGGGGGGGGGGTGAATTCTAAATTTTTCATATTACAAGGACAAACAAAGTGTGGGTGGGATATCATGATCTAGGAAGAAAAAAGTGGGGATATCATAGAATTATTTTTAGGCATGTTTTATTGATCTAATATACCTAATGAATATGAAGACAAAGATAGACCAAAAATTCATACAACTGAAATATAGAGGGATGTCTGTCTTGGAATGTGCTATTCATTTTACTAATCAAGAGCATTTTCCCCCAATACTAGCAGGGGATGAGATATCTAGGGCCATATGTTTTATTTATGGTCTGAGTTATGAGATATGGGTCTTGGTATTTGATTTTTTATTTTATAATTTTTATATTTTTTGAATCAATTCGTGATTATAGAGAGAAACTAGCCCGAGGGTAGGGTATTAGAGTTGGTGGATACTAATAGAGGGACTTATAGTAGGTTCTCAATAAAAAAAGAATTATTTTGAAGGTTTATTTAAGTAAAATTGTTATATGGGTATATAGGTATGTTTATTATCATTTCATATTCATGGATACATCCTTGTAGGGTTTTACCAAAGTTTCAAGGCTTTCCATACTCATCCTCAGTTTGACCAACTATGAGTAGACTTCAGAGGATATAGAAAGATGTGGAATGTGTGACATTTTTAGAAGATCTAATTACCATCATATATTATTTGTAGATCTGGATTCGTATAGGGTATGTGAATAGGTTCTTTTAGACTATAATAGGTGGGTTTTTAGAGTTCCACAAGCCTTTTCGGTTTGGGTGGAGGATGTAGTGCCCTGAGAATGGGCTAAAAATGACCATAGGGGATCCCTTCTTGGATAAATATGTTAAATTATATGGTGGAGTTTCAAGTTATTTTCATTCCATCAAGCCTAATCATACATATTGAGAAACTAGACCATCTATAATCAATGATATGATTTTAGTGAATTGTAATATAACACTTTACTATTTTGATACGGGGGCATCACAGTTTTTCATGTCTGCACTTTTCACTGATGGATTAGGGATATCAATAAATTATTAATACGACATTATGACTATTCATAAACCCTTTGGGGAGGGGGTAATAAGTGGTTATTAATCAATGTAGGTATCAGGAGCTAGTGGACAGTGGATACATGTTTCTTTGGGGTTTCATTTTGAAATAGAATACAATCTTTGACAAGATCTTTCCAATTGATTGGATCATCGGTTATCAAACCTGTATTAAAAATTATTGCAGTTGAGAGTCATTCATATTTGCTGAGGGACCCAATTGGGTTTATATTGGAGAGCGTGATACAAGAAAGTCAAGTGTGAACTAACCTTCACCAGAAGGGTGGTATCATAGCCCATGTTAATTGTTTTATATTGAATTTTGGGGAGGCACAAAATGAGGTATTCCTTTCCATAGTGAATCAATTTTAAGATTATTTCCTAGAAGATTTCCCTGTATTACTACCTAAGAGAGATATTGAATTTATAATTGATCTCATTCCAGGTGTAGAGCCTATTTTTTCCCTCACTATATGAATTATCCTACATATATATGAGAGATGAAGTCTCCATTAGATGACTAGAAGGTAAAGGGGTTGATATGATAATGTACATCACATTAGGGAACTTTTTTCATATTCTCCAAATAATTATATGTATGTTTTAGATTTTTTGGGGAATATTTGAGTTAAAACCTGATGAATATAAATAACTAATATGCACTTAACCATATCAATAACTTATTTGGTCAACATAGGGGGACAATTTTTTTTAATAATATTGACTTCATATTAAGATATTATCTATTGAGGATGAGGCCTTGAAACATACCACACATGGCCTTTAAGAGTAGTTATGGTCTATATAAGTTATTAGTGATGTTGTTTGGTCTAACAAACATATCTACGATTATTATAACCCTGATCAATGGAGTCCTCTATCCATATCTAGATAAGTTTTTGTTCATATTCATCTATGATATCTTTGTGTACATCAAGTTAATATAGGAGAGAAAACGAAATATAGAGTTCATTTTGAGAACACGTCATTTGAATCAACTATATTTTAATCTATCTAGGTTCCCCTTTATGATAAACCATGTGATTGTTTAGGGGAATGTGATATAAGAGGTAAGAATACATTTAGAACTCAAGAAGGTTATGTTATTTTTTTATTTAAATAATACTACAGACATTTTTGAAATTCATTTAATTTTTTTTTGGAATTTTTGGGTTTTATAGGAGGTTATCTATGGAATTTTCCTACATACATGTGATAATATAAGGCCTAAAAAAGAAAATTTTGATGTTTTCTTATTTTAAAACTCATGATATAACATTTCAAGAGCTAAAAGGGAGATTTATTACAACACTAATTCTAAATATACATGATTTAGGTAATGATTATACATTATATTGTGGTGTAGTGTTTTTCCTAAGAGAGGTTCTGATACAAGATCTAAAAATAATCACTTATGGGTCTAAGAAGACAATGAAATATTAGAATAACCACCCAACACATTATATGGATCTATAAGAATTGGTTCATTCATTTAGGTGGTAGAAGTATTACCTTTTAAGAAACAAGATTGTGGTGTATATTGACCATAAGATCTTAAGGAATATTTTATCATTGTAGTGCCTAAACATTCATCTATGGAGGTTGGTTTAGTTTCCATAGTCCTTTTACTTTGAGATGAAATATAACCATTGAATGGGTAACATAATTATTTGTTTTTAATAGAAATAAATAGACTCATGTAGTAAAATAATAAATATTTCAATTGATGATGATGAAACATTTATATATAAATTATATTTGACATTCAGGAGTACCAGTTTCGAGCCAATATTTTTCTTTATAAGTTAATTAACTCCTTATAATGTTAAAGATATGTTATTCTTCCAATTCAAACTATATAGTCATTAGGGATAAGATATATGGTGGTAATAAATCACCATACTAGTCTACTAATGATTATGAGGATCTCCATGTCCACGGTTTTATTGTGGTCCCATTGAGTATTCACAAGGAGTTAATGAGGGACTCAAATTCATTTAAGTGGTATGTGCTTCTAGGATTGATTATGATGTAATGGGATAGAAATGGATAGTATTAGTGGCCATAAATGAATATTTTCAAAGTAGGTTTTTTCATGTGGTTATACACTTTCCCTTAAGTGACTAAAAAACAAGAATCTCACTGATATTAGTCAAGTACTTCACATTTGTGTGTGGAAATGTGATGATGTGATATTTCATTTTTTGATATGTTTTTTGAGGAAATCCCAATACAGTAATGAAATATGCATAATAGTATATTGGTTTACCTAGGTGGATCATTTCTTACCGATCCAGTAGACATTCTCTATTGATAAGATGGGAAGGCTCTATGTCTAATAAATGTCACACTTAAATTTGATACCTCAATGTATTATCTCAGATAGTGATGAACACCTTACATCAACATTTTTGGAAATTATTTCATAATTATATGTGAATGATGGTTTATCTATGAACTAAATATCACCAAAAAATTGACAAGAATTCTAAGTGTATTATTCACGTATTATAAGACATGATACAGTCATGAATATTGGATTTTGGGAGTTCATGGGAGAACCATTTATCATATAGAGAATGTTCCTACAAAAACATATATAATGAATTTACCAAGATGACTCATTTTGAGTCCATATATGGTAGTATAATCCACTCAATTTTTTTCTTGTGAAGAATCTTATGAGTTAGTGATTATTGGGACATGTATTATGAGGGAGACAGTAGACAACATTCAGATGACTAAGAAGTGTCTAGAGACAACATAGATAATCCATAGGTAATATGAAGAAAAGTTATGTCTTCGTCTAGAATGTTGAGGGGTGGGGGGTGGTGATCATGTGTTCTTGTTAGTTTCACTGATATTAGGACATCACTGTGTATAAAGGAAAGGGAATTTAGAACCTAGGTATGTGGGGCCTTTCTAAATTATGGGGAGAGTTAGTACAATAAAAATATGTATTGATGATACTTAGTATTTCAATGTTGTGCATGATTTACATCATGTGTCATAAACTTGGAAATATTATCCCGACCCATATAAAGTGATCAATAATAAGCTTATCATGATTATGGTTGATTCATCCTTCAAAGAGCCTCCATTTTATATAGAAGATCAGAATAAAGAAATTCTTCACAGAAATACGCTTCCTCTTGTGTGAGTACAGTGGATGCATGACCATATCATAGATGGTACATGGGAGTGGGAGTCAGATTTGTGAGTGTAATGGTCAAAGTTATTCACTGTTTAGGACCATTTATTTTAAGAGGTAAACTTGTGGATGATTAGTTATATGGTGGGATGTTTTTAAAACCCCATAAATTTTCAAGGTATAAACCTGTTTAAATTCTACCAAATAGAATTTAATTTTTTCATTATTATAAATGTTAAGTATGGGCTTAAACTAGAGTTCGTGAAGTCGAATTTGGGTTAGAGCTGTTACTATTTAGCAGGAAATTCATAATGGTATGGAAAATTTGTGTTGTGGCAGGGAAGCTAAATCATGGTAGGCTTACATAACAACATCATGGGTTTCATTGTAACAAACGTGAATCAACTAACCTAGGTCCCATGATTGCTTTATTACATTTGTAAAATATATAAGGTATCACATCACTAAGGATAGATCATATTACTAAAACTAGAAAACTAGATGATTACATTATTTCTATATTACATTGAAAAAATAAAACCTGGCATGGGAAGACATTTTATAACCTTGAAAGTCATTGAAATAATCCATCTACATATCCTAGGAAAAGGGAAAAAATAATTTGGGGGAATTTTATAGTCAGTAAGAGTTTGGTATAATGGAATATATTATGATTATATAAGACGTAAATAATATGGAAGATTTGATAATCAATATAAATTCTATTTAATCATTATGTTGAGAATCAAATTATATCTATGAGAAACATTAACATAAAAATTACACTGATAATAATAACATAAATTTTAAGGAAGGAAATGCATAATGATGGATATCATGATATTGAAATTAATTCTACATTCCGAGACATCACAAACTTTACTGATAAGGACCTAGGTTAAGATATTTCAATCAATGGGTATGTATAAACCAAATTCCCATCTTATTTTGACAACTCTATCTCCTAAGACCTATTGATGCATTATGGGGCTATCTAAAACATGAACCCAACCATTAATAACATATATTTAATTTATCACCCATATATTGAATCAATAATACATAAATAAAATTAATTATCAAACAATAAATATCTTATTGAATCAGAAATACATAAAATCAATATTTCCATAGTAAAAGAAATAATTTTGTCAATAATATTTCTCCACATAACAAAATATGTATTATTGTAATATTTTAATAAAAATATTGAGAAGATAAATATATTAATGATAAAAATGAATATGTCTATAATAGTAAAAAATAATATCCAACATGTAATATAGAGTTATATATAAAATGATCAGAAGGATATGAAGGATCTTAAAATGTGGTATAATCCTTAAATTATTAATTCTTGATAAAATACAATCATTACTAAAAAATGGAGGTTTTAAATAAAGTAATTTCTTTTATATTATATAGGAAAAATAAATAGAAAATATATAATAACATTACTTAAACATTTATAATTTTTTTTAAATATAAAGTTATAACATTTACAAAAAAATTTCATCCTTTTCAAAAATTATGCATTTCATAAAATATAAAAATTCAAAAGAATAATTAAAAATTATTTTATTTTAAAAACCATAGAAACTTATACATGAATATAAATATAAAATAAAATATATATAGGTCAGAATATCTATTCACGCCGTATATGTACAAAAGGGAACTCCTTTCATACTTTTTTAAATAATATAAAAATTAATTGTTTGAAAAACAAGAAAAAGGTTCCTTTCAAACCATTATAAATTATGCAAAAATAGTTTATAATGAATTTAAAAAATTCATTACATTATTGAAAATATTATTCTTAAATCATTTCTTTAAATTGAGAAAAGGAATAAAAATGTTTCAAACCCAGAAGATGAAATATATGTTGATTTTACTTACAAAACATTCTTTTGGTTTTTCAGTACCAAAGAGTGTAAAATACTGATGAAAAATGAGAACCATATAAATAAACATAGAGGAATAAAAAATGGGGCTTAAGAAGTATAGATCATAAAATTATGTAAAATATAAATTCAAGAATAAATAATCATGAATAATCATTATATTTTAAAATTAACCCTTATAGTTCTAATAGTTTTTGGATCAAAGTCCCTTCAAATAGGACAATAGAATAAAATATTAAAATATAATTAATAAAGTGTAATTAATGATATAATATTTATTAGGGGTAGTAAATAAACCATATAAAATAAATTAGGTGCATAATATGAAATATTTCCCAATAAAGTGAACTTGAGAAGAAAAAACTCTTCCTTTAGATTTACGCTTGGTTGGACATGTTATATCATCTAGAGTAATCACCTTGTATTTAATAAATAATTTATTAATATTATTTTTCATATATATATTCCATATGTTAATCTCTTTTTATAATCATTTTACTTCATTTAATTTATAGTGTTTTCTTATGTCTACCACTTAAGGTTGTTCGATAAATGCCTTGGAAAACACCTTTGGTATATGGATCATGTTCAAAGGTTTTATAATGAAATTATATAATATATTAAATAATAATAATTCCATGAATATAATTTTTAATCATTTAATAAGAATTTAAAACCATACATTCAATGTGGTAATATAAAAAATGAAATATATTATTATTAGCGGCATTAGTAGGCATTTACTAATAAAAATTAAATCATTTTCATAATGGTTTAAAATGAATTAAATTATGTAATGATTAATATTTATAGAAAAATATTTATGTCAAAAATATCATATATAGTCATTAAATATATCTTTATGACCAGGCATGTAATTTTGGAATGAAAATTATAACATATCAATTCAGATAGGTGGTAATACACATATATGCATGAGAATCGTTATCATTTTATAGTAGATGACATGGTATGAATGTATAAAATATTTTATAAGTATATTTTAATATTATTTTTATAAATATCATAAATATACATTAAATACAACCTTATTTCCATTCATTTTAGGTGGTGCTGAAAAATAATACCCATTACTTCCTGGAGGCGGTAGTCCGCAAGTATGAACAGGAAATGTTTCTATTGTCCATCAGATCGTGAAGAGGTAGAAAATAAATCTCCCACAAAAAATAATAAAATTTAAGTATATATAGGATAATAATATCATTATATTATTATAAATATAACAAATATAAAGGATGAAGAAGAAGAAGTGAGGTAAATAGAGTTTGTTAAGATGATTACAACTTCTTTACGAAACCCCTTTTGTATAAAACATTAAGGATTATTGATGTTTTCTATTGGAAGGAAAAAAATATTAATGATTTGGAAATGGATGTTGGAAATAAAATTGGTCAGGTATTTGTCTTGTTATGTGGATCATATAATGTATATTAATGAGGGGATGCAGTTCCCATTTATAAGTGAGGAGGGTGGAAAGAATTTAAATACAAGAAAAATTATTAGAAAATATATGTATTAATCAAGTACATTTGAAAAAATTGTTATATTTTTCAATATAATAAGTTTAATGAATAAATAAAACCATCCAATTTTCTCTAAGAAAGTGTTTTTTGTTATCTTGAAGGCTTATCCATTTATTTTGACCCATTAAACAAAATTTACCCTTAACTGTGTTGATACATTTTTTTGTGGTTACTATTAATTATAAAAAAACATTTACAATAGAACTAAATTTTGGTTGTTTGAAGAAAATTTTTAAATAAATTTTCTAGTACTCAGCTTGTAAAAGTTGTAAAAACTACTTTAAATAATTGTTAGAAAAACGGAATAAAAAACAGTTTTTATAAATATATTATTCTAAGATCTTTTTTTTCCAAATTCATATAAAATGTTTCTTCCCATGAAAATAATTATATTATGTTCCAAAAAATGAGAACTTCTTTACTTTCAAACCAAAATAAATCAAATAAAAACCATGTGAATACTTTATCAATATGGAAGATCCAAATATAAAATTTATTTATATAAAAACAATAGTTTGATATTCAAAATTTCAAATATTGATCTATATGTTAAATATTATATTTTTTAAAAAAATGGAAAACTTCTTAAATTTATAATTATTATATAAAAAGTTTTATAAACCATAAATTCCATCTAATATTAGAATAATGTTATAAAAGAGACATTATTGATAAAATATAAATTATCATTATTTAACAAAAAATTAAATATTTATAAAAGATCACAAAAATATGACCCATGTTAATATAGAAATTATTTATTCCAAAATTAAATTCATTTTATCAAATTAAAATTATGAAGTTAGTGAATTTATGTTTTAAACACATTTTTGAATACAACTATGTGCATTATCGGATATTTTTTTTAGAATGAAACTATTACAGAATATAATTGAAACTGAGGCGTTACATTCATCCCCTATTTAAATATTTCATCCTCATATATTCTAAAATTTAAAATTTTAAAAATATAAGTTAATTTAATCATCCGAACTTTCTTTGGTTCAGACATTTCCTATTTTATCATATTATTTTTCTAAAGTACCATTAACATCTGAGTCATGTGATTAAAAAACATATTTTCTAGTGGAAAAAATATGGATATGATCTTTAAAAAATATAAAATATAATAAAATTATATTTAAATATAGTTGATTAAATCAAGATGGATCTATAATTTAATTCAATAATAATGATATGTGAAATATATCTTGTACTTCAAATAGGGTAGGAGAAATTCCCAAATGGTTATCCGCAACTCCAATTTTTTTCAAAGTCTCAAAAGTTCCAATACATCTAAAACATAGTTTACCTTTATTTCCAAACCATATAGTACTCTTACCTTTATATAACTTCAAGAATTAATTATCCCTAACATTAAATTCCATATCCTTACATTGGTTATTGACATAATACATGTTCATACTTTGAGATTTTCAAATATAACTCTGAACAATTCACAATGTTTCCATTCTATCATCAATATGTTTTGGGCCAAAAGGTTTCATTTCACCAAAATCATCCCAAAAACATAGTTCATGAAATATTTTCCCATAAAATTATTCATATAGTTCCATTTGAATTCTAAAAAGGGATGTTAATATTATATTAAAAATCCTCAAATTATAAATAATAATCTGACATACCTTGAATATTAAGTAATAATAACAAAAACATGCATTCCAATGTTTAAATAGTTTTTTTAAAATATATAATCATATGAGGATAATAATAAGTACACTATTTTATATCAGTTCTAAGAGACATATGAAGAATTTTCTAGTGTTTTGATGTAAATAATGGCCCCTTAATAGATATAATTGATGTAGGTTCACTATAAAGTCTCCTAAATTCATTTATATGGAGACTTATGAGCTGATTAAAAGGTATATCCTCTCTTACAGTGATGTAATGTGTTCAATTGATAAGGTGATCAATAATAAGTCATATGAAATCATCAAATTAAAAATCTTTAGTGATTCAGTGAAAAATTCAAAAATAATATCATCCCACCCCCACATAAGAATAAAGAGTTTTTTCCTGGAACATATAGAATATTTTCTATCATCCATTACCTGTTGAAAGACATAAAATATTTAAGATATTCTATAATTTACCACTTCATATTATCCAAGTAAAATTTTATATTAAATCCATGTTCATCTTGGTATTACCAATGTGTATAAAGAAATTTTATCTCTGGGATTTATCAAGTAAATCCATCCTTAGACTATGTATTGATGTAAGATATAGAATTTTTCTGAATTTCATAAAACTATATACATAAGAAATTTCGATCAGATTCCCATCAGTCACACCATTATGTTTCTTTTATAAAATCTTTTAATAGATTTGGGGAAATTTTATCTACTCCAATAAATATATTTTTCCAATCATTTGGAAAGGGATTGTAGTTAAAAATTTACTAATGATTTCCATATACAAATTTACCAAATCTATGAAAATAGGATCTTTATCGATCTTCATATTAGTTAAAACACTACAATCCTTCCTACTCAAAACATCACCCACATTATTTTCCTTCCCAATATTTTAGTGTAATATCCAATAAAAATCCTTGAGTATCACTAGGAATCCCCTTTATCTCATTTAGGGATTTTTTTTGAAATTACTTATTTCAAACATTCATGATCTAAAATATCTCACATATTTCTCTATATAGATAATTCATCTAAATAATCTACAAAAAGTTACATACACCAACTCAAGATAATGGTTTGGGTAATTATATTGATGGATCCTAACAATATTGATAAACGAACAACCAATCTTCCATTTTTTAGAAATAAAAAATCCATTTCCTTTCTTTGGTGAATTACTTTATATAAAAAAATCATACCTTCCTAATGGTATTGTTAATTTTGATGAAATCAACAATATCCTATTTAATTATTTGATCATTTATATATTTTATTCCAACCATTTTAACTCAACCCCTTTAGATGTCATCTAGGTAAATGGGTTAACTAAATTATTTTTGAACAAAGTTCTAAAATTGCGTTCCTAATCGAATAGTACTTCATAATGGAATTATGTTCATCATTGTTATCTACTCTTTAACTACCTTTTTTTATTGAAGGATAAATAGATTTAAAATCCTTGGTGATGATTTGACCATGAAAATAAACCTTATAAACCCAAATTATCACTTACTAAATATCCAATATAACTCATTTCTTATCATATATTAGAGAATTATTCTTGAATAGATCTTATACTCCTCATATATATTAGAATATACCATGAAATCATCAATAAATACAAAAAAAATTAATGGTAAAATATTTGAATAATATCTTAAGTAGATTTATAAAAAATTAGGTTTAATTATTCAATCCATATGGAATTACTATAAACTCATAATTTTCATACCATATATGAAATTTAATCTTTGTAATACCTTCCTTCCTTACTAAAAATTTATGATTCCTATAAAAGTGATAGATCTTTGACGAATTTTGATCTCCTTGAGGATGATCAAATAATTCATCAATGAAGTGTAGAGGATACTTATTATTTATACTGATCCAATAAATATAAATTTAATTGATGAGAAACATCATATACTCATCCTTATTCATTAAAAAAGAACCAAGGACCCCCAAGGTGACACACTATGGTGAATGAATACCTTAATACACAACTCTTAAAGTAGTTCCTTATTCTCTAATAATTTCATTAATGGGAGCTACTACAAGAGGAAAATGACATCATTCAGATGTTTTAGTCTCCCAGGTTAGGGATAGGTATTCGAAATATCCTTCCATGGGAAATAATGTTTTATATTAGACATTGAAATTCAATCCATAAAATGGTTAAATCAAATACAAACATTGTTATCACAACCACGATTGTATGTAGTGGGTGTCTACACATCATGATGAGTATTGAAGGACATATTCTTATGGTCATAATATTTTCAGTTGGTATATTGATTGAAAACTCCCTTGGTTCTAGGGAATGATTTAATGTTACTAGAAAACATGGTAGATATAAATTAGTGAGAATATCTAGAATTAAATAATGAATTATCTATCATATAGTTTACAATCAAAATACCTACCATTAGATCATTAAGGAATTTAACATCAGCTATATTAATCACTTAACCATGGACATCCCCCTAGGGGACTTATAAGATAGGCTCCCTTATTTATTGGGAAACTAATTTAAAAAATTCCTTATCTTCTCAAAGTTAAAGCAATTGATTAGAATGGTTTCATTGATTCCCTTAAATTCATGATCTAGATGTACCTAATATCATAATTTTAATCAAAATTACATTCCCCTTAAACATTTACAATGATGTTTCTATACACATTTATCACAATATGGAAATCCTATTATTCTTTTCTTCATATTTAGGAATTTTTCCATGTCAGTCATCTAAACTCTTATTTTCTTTATTTCCCTTAATGATAAAAACCTAGAAAATTCCTTCTACGTATTATGGAATATAATACGATATTATCAGATATTTAATAGTTTTGGGAGACTAGTTCCCATAAGATTTTCGGATTGTGATCATCAAATAAATGATCAATCAGTATTTTGGGAATACATAAGTAGTTTATTGCATGACATATTAAACATGTGAATCTAGAATCATATTGAGAAATATTTTCATATTCCTTCTGCTTTAGGTTAACAAATATTCTCTGAATTTCATCTCATTCATGTTAAAGAAAACCTGTATTAAAGAATATAATATTTAAATTTATCCATTCCACACTTTCTTTTGATAATATTCATCATAGTTATAGATCTATAACTATTATTTACCCCCTTTAAACTGTATAACTATATAATATCCTTTTCCATTAAATTAAATATTAAATCTAATAATATCTATATGAGGGACTTGATCTATTTCTCAGCTACCAAAAGATTAACAGTCCCATTAAATTATGAAGGATTACATCTTATTAATATATCTGACATAGGTATATTAAAATGTGGAACAACATGTTTATCCATTTTGGAAATGATATTTCTCATAACCTAGTTCAATTCCAACAATATAACATTAATCTGTTAGGATCCATCACCAACTCCATTTATTAGATTATAAGGGAAATACCAACATTGAATAATGGTGTTGTTATGATTTTTCTATCTCATTATAGAAGCCATCTATAAAGTATTTCACAACAAAAAATGTCTCATAACATAATGTATATTGATACATGGAATAAAAATCCTCATCTCAAAAGAAGTTCTCCAATATTATAATTGATTCATTATAATTCTTTTTCAAGCTATATTATTTTAAAATATAGTTCCTAAGGGTCGTACTAAACATTCATTGATACCATCTTGAAAAAATACAAATATATTAATATAGAGGTAGTGTTTAATTTATTATTTTAGTACAAGATTTAAGGGACCACATCACTTAGGATCAATCGGTTTAGTGGTCCTAAAAATTCAAATAATACATGATTTCTATATTTCATTAGAAAATTATAAATCCAATCCTGTTATAAATTTATTTCACCATCATAAATCATTACGAATTTCCCTCTTCATGTAATAGGGAAAATAAATAAAAATAAAATGGGTGCTATTATATGATTATAAAGTGTTACAAACATTGGAAACTATCATGATTATATATGGAATAAATTATATGGGACATGGGATAGTCAATACAAGTCATATTAAATCAACAACATGAGATTTAAAATATATAACGTGAAAATATCAATATAAATATCCCATAGAAAATAATAATTGAAAATTTATTGAGGAAAAATATTAATTATAGACATAATTTTGTAACCATTCGAGACTTTTTCTAAGATACTAGGAACCTTACCACTGGGGTTCTATTCCCATTAATGTAAATTAATGGTCTGGTATACACGTAATTCCCTAAAAGATGGGCCACCTACTTATATCATGAGTCATATTGACGCATTTACATGATATATATATATATATATATATTAGAACCTATAATTACATATATATTTACAATTCCTTACTTATATTTTTAATCAAAAATATAAAATCAAAATTCATTATAAATCAATAAATAAATGTTTTGAATCAGAGTATATAACATAAATATTTCCCCCTAAATAAAATAACATTCATAATAATATTTATTCAACTAAATCTATATGTCTAAATGATATATAGTTATAAAAATATTTAAATGATACATATATCCATGATACAATAGAATTTGGATATAAGGGTGAAATATAAGGTCTATTGAATATGGGATAGTGAATGTTATCATGATCACAAGAATGTGATTAATCTCAAAATAATTTATAATAAATTAATCAGTAAAATATGATATAAGAATATAAATTAAACCATAATTATGTGTTGAAATAAAGGGAATTATTTTTAGAGTTAGATATAAAAAATAATGTGGAACTCTAAAATAACTTTCCTTAAATTTGTTATTTTTTATAACGACAAAGAGATAAATCATTTCAAAAATTCTTTTCAACCATATAGAAAATAATTAATTTTACAAGAGATAAAAATTTATAGAAAATTTTATTTTTATAAAAACCTATAGATTATTGTAGAGAATATTATACTGATAATAACATACAAGTAGGTAGAAAAATTCGTACATTCTATATATGTTAAAAATTACATTACTTTTAATTTTCTTATTAAATTCATACATGACTTGTTCTAAAAACATGTAAAAATATTCATTTTAAATAGTACAAATATTGTAAAATATGATTGAAATGTACATTAAAAATAATTTTAGAATATATTATAAAATTTATGGATGATCATTGAAAATCTAGACATTGAAGAGAAATATTTCTTACCGAAAATAATAAACAAGGTATGTTTTTCATAAAAACAATTAATTCAATATTTGAGTAGAAAATATACTAAATGGTAGAAAGAAAAATATTAAATCATAGAATTAACCAAGGAATAAAAATAGATAGATCTTGATAAGGATAAATTATATAATTAATTCAACATAAATATAATCACAAATAATTAAAATAAAATTTATATTGTAAATACTCATACAGTTTTAAAAAACATTGAATAAAAAACACTTAAAATAGAAAACATGAATTAATGATTTAAATACAATTAATATAGAGTAATTAATGAAATAATATTTCAATGTGGTATCTTATTAAGAATATAAAATAAATTAGGTGCATATTATAAAATATGTCTCAATAGAGTGGAATTGAGATGAAATAACTCTTAGCATGTATTCTTTCATTGTCGAGCATGTTATATCCACATTAATAATAATTTTTAATATATTAAATATTTTTAATGAATATTTTAATATAAATTCTCTTTTTATGTCTTTTTATAATCATTTTACATCAATTCATTATAATGTTCTTACTTAAACAGTTCTCTTAATGTTTTTTGTTCAATTTCTCTAGAACTACTTCGGTGTATTGATTATTATGAGAGGTATTAAGAAATGATTTTATAATATCAAAAGGTTAATATTTTCATGAATTTTATTTTTTTCACTTAATTAAAATTTATAACCATCCATGCAATGAGGAAAAGAAAAATGAAATACGTTATTCATGGAGGCCTTAGTCTGCCGATATGCATGTTGACATTTTAATTTTTCTAATGGTTAGAAATGAATGAAATTATTTAATTATTAATATTTATAGAATAACTTTTATATATTAAATGTTATATATATTCATTAAATCCTTCCCTATGATATCTTATGTAAAGATGAAATGAAAAATTATTTACAATGCTTTTGAGATGTGTAGTCCACGTGCATGCAATGGAAATTTAATCATATTCCACTGGATGGGAGGGTAAGATGGTAGATAATATTTTATCTCAAATGATCCATAATTATTTCTCAAATTTAATATATATATATACATATATATATATCATTTAAATCCATCATGATAACCATCCATGTGATAATGTGATGAAAAATGACACACATCGCTCCGTGGAGGTAGTAGTCTACATGTTCTCATTAGTGAAGTTTTCATTTTCCATCAAATAGAGAAGAGGTTGAAAAAAATTATTCCATAAGAATAATAATAATTTTATATTTATATTAGAAATTTTGTTATATCATGTTTTACATAAAAAATTTAATAGAGGTAGAAGAAGCAATAAACTGAATACAGTTTGTTATGATGACTATCTCTTCTTTAGGAAACCTAATTTGGATTACACATTAAGACATATGGAAGTGGTATTTCTATATGTCCAGAATATCTAATATGTTCATGAATATTTTGGTTTTATATTTGGTTATTTCTTGTTTGAGTTAAGTGGATCATGAATTTTATATATTATAGGCCAGGAGGTTAACTTTTATAAGTAAGGTGGGTGAAAAAATTTTAAATACCTGAATCATTATTATATAATATATGTCTAACTGAATTAAAGATATTTAGAATTTTTATAGTTTTTAATATACTAATGTTAATATAGAGATAATAAGAAATGATTTGTAATAATGTTTTTTCTGTTATGTTAAAGCTATACCCTTTTATTGTAACCCAACTTAACAATTTGACTCCAACCAATGGGGATAAATTTTTATCATGTTTAATCATAATTTAACATAAATTGATATTTACCTTTTAATTTTTTGTGGAATAATGATTCAAAATTTGGAATCCATTTTCTATGATCAAATTTATATAATTTCTAAAAAATAATTTTAATAATTGTTCACAAAAATCAATGAAAAAACATTTTCATAAAAATTCAAAATTTAAGAATAATATGATTTTATACAAAAATAATGTATATTATTGATTAAAAATAAATTAATTAGATTATACTCAAAGTGGATAATTATTTTACTTTAAAACCATACCAATTTTTTTTAATATTGTTAATACTTTATCAAATTAGAAGAACAAAATATATTTTTCATTTGAAAGAAATACTTTGATTTTAATAATGTCCAACAATGATTTATGTGTTTAAAATTAAACTTTTAAATGAATTATACAACTTTTTAAGGATTATATGGTCAATTTCTTTTAATAACGGTTGAAATCATTATTATACCATGTTAATGTCATAAAAGTGACATGATTTGCAAAATCATTATCTTTTACTGTTCACTAAAAAACTATTAGTAAAAAATCCCAAAATACCCCTAAGTTAATTTTAACATGATGAATTAAAAAATGAAACTCATTTAATTGAATTTATATTATATTATTTGGGAGTTTTTCAATAAATCACATTTTTCAGTAAAGTTATGTGCATCACATGTATCATTCCTATGAATGAAATGATTAATTTTTTTAAATGGAGATCAAGTTTTACAAGAACCATGTGGACTATATGAGCTATATACCTCATGGTAAGGCCTAATAAGCAACATTTTTAAGATATTTTTAGGGGTTTTACCCCAATTATATTTGGTATAGGTTATACTATTGTTTAAAGACCAAGTCTATCACAAAACAGACCGATCAACCCTAAACAAGTCACCTAGGATGGAGAAAAACAAGGCTTGAGAGGTGTTGTCTATCCACCAAAGTAGTAAAATTGTACCAAGAATAAAAAGTACCCTAATTTGAAATTATTTTCCCGAGAAAATAGAAAATAAAAAATAAACATAAAACTTATAAATAAAATAAACAGTAATAGTGAAAAGAAATAAAAATTAAACATTCATGTATGTGACCACTATTTCACAACCATCTACAAGACTGACCCACCCCTTGAACTAACCTAGATGAGAAGGTAAAACTAAAAATACTCTTCTTTATACCAACATAGAGTCTTACATGTAGAGTGTGAGAATTAAAAAACCAGTACAAATGTGCCATAGAATTCATGCATGTTCTTTCTTGTGATTGTCCATAAATACTATTTTGAAAATATAAATCAAGAATATGTTTTTGGAATTATGAAGCCAATCATATATTTTACAAAAAAACATTCGTAAAAAAAATTTACTTTTGAAAAATTATTTACATTTAAAAATGTGTATTGAGAAACCATAATATGAAGGAATAAAAAACAAAACACTAATAGAAGTATATATCAAATGATTCCAAAATCTAATGAAGCAATATAAATATAGGTGGGGAAATATCACTAGAAAAAGGTAAAAAATATCCAAAAAATAATACAAGAACATAAATATATATTCTCATGGTAAAATAAAAAACATATCTAAAAGTGGCCCTATATGTACTTTTTTTGGACCCATATTATGGAATATGCTAAAATCCACACTCAATAACCAAATAGGTTTCTCAACCATGCCTCGCTAGTGGTACACCCCACATGGAAACTCTATAGAGATCCGGTACATTTAATTATTACTAGAAAACTACCATCACTGACCCTCTAATTGAAATAGAGGAATCCCATGATAAAATTATAAATGTAAAGTGATGAGGTCTTAAAAATATTAACATTAAATATAACCCACAAATACAACCATTCATTCCTTTCCCACTCTTAGACATCATCTATGTGAAGAATATCTCTAAAGAGTAAGACCATTGGGGTTACCATCATATAGAAAACATTTCCCAATTTCCAACTAGGCCTAAACATCATGATGGTTCAAACGATTTTCCAAGATATATCTTTATGTACCGAATGATACCTAACATTAAAAAAATTGTTTACAAAACCAAGGTTCCAAACAGGGCTACAAGCAAGTTGATTTTAAAATCAGGCCACTAAGGTTCCAACCAAGACACAGTTTAGAAAAAAAACATAAAATACATAGTAGAATTCATTTGGAATTCAAGAATACATTTGAGAAACATTATTATGTTTTAGAAAACCATTAGTAAGAAAAGGTAAAAATTTAGATGTTGGGGGGAGAGTGTTTTTGAATACCAAGGTTACCAAGGTATAAATTTTCATAGAAATTCCATTTATATGAATGTGCCTATAAATATGTTCACCCCCGGAACATATATATCTTTCTATATACACCAGAATATATATGGATAACCATAAATATGTTTGAGGATCCAATTAAAAAATCACAATTAATGTCACAAAAAAGAACCAAGGCTCACACATAGGCCCCAAACCCACCCAAAGAAGAAGTTCACATGTAATGAAAGTATTCCAAAACACTAAAAAGTATAAGAATAAATTTAAAGCACAAAACCAATTAATATTTCTACATGGTATCTGATTAGAGTCCAATTTTATTTACATATTAGGTACATATGCACATATTCTTAGAAACCCATTTTAAAACCCATTTTCAAAAAAACCACCAAAAATAAAGTAATAACTACTCATTATAGAACACCAAAAACATAAATAACATAAAAATCATTTTCTGAAATAACATGTGTAATATGGAATTTTTTAGAAATTAAATTAATGGAAACACCTACCTCAATGATGTGTGAATGCGAAAATAATCCATGCATGGCATGAGGAGAACATAATGACCAAGATGAAAACCCTTAACATATATACACCATTTTATATATTAATGTACCCTTTTTAAGATTTATATATTCCCCAAACAATGAGAGAGAATTTAAAATGTGGGTATACATACATACATACATACATACATATACATACATACATACATACATGTGTATGTATATGTGTTTAGGTCACAACCAAGAAGACACAAGCTACTTGATTTGATGAATGATGTAAGAAAACATCTCAATCAAAGCCCAAAAACCCTAACAAATAAAAACTAAACAAGAATCCCTAAATTAGGTTAGGTTGTTCCATAGGTAATGCTCACCACATGGGAGAAATTAAATAATGAAATATATGAATAATATGGAGGTGAATAAGTGGAGGAACTCAATTAAGATGATCAAAATGGAAATTGAAAATGGAAACAACAAAAAATAAATGCTAGAAGGGTGTTCTTAGTGCAAGATATGGAGAGGAGAAAGAGGTGAGTTCCGATTTGGAGACCCTCCTATGAATTTCATAGGAAATTGGGTAGATGGTATTGTATAATACCACTTTTAGTGGTTTTAATAATAATAATAACAATAATGATAAAAGTATAAGTAATATTAATAAAAATAATAACAATATTAACAACAAAAATAACAACAAAAATAACAACAAAAACAACAAAAACGACAAAAACAAGAACAACAAAAAACAATAGCAATAATAAAAATAACAACAACAACAACAACAATAAAACATGTTATTTAATCTAGGAAGGCCGCACGGTTTAGTTGGAAGATCTAATGGGCCATCCACCAACCATGCGACCACGTCTCTCTAGGGACGTATGTGCTACTGAGGCTATCACAAGGATATATACTTGACATTGTGTCCTATAAAAACCACATTATAGGGGACAAAAGTTTCCATAACTGTGAACCTACCACATGCCACCCTCATACCTTCTAAAAATTCCCTAAAACTCTATATTTTACCTAGAACTTGTCCCAGATTTTGAAAAGATGATCAAGAAACAATAAATATTTACAATTAAAAATAAAAACTGTGGTTGGGATGTGATAAAGTTTCACCATGTCCTGGTGATGAGTCACTATGAAGTATCCATTGTTTGTCCAAACATGACCAATTCACTAGGAAATTTTTAAGGGAAATATTGGTAACTTCATCTTGGACCTCATTAAGTCTTACTCTACCTTCTCCCTCAACACCTATGTGATTTGAAAAATTTAATGGGGCTTCATCATGATTATTTGAGCCCATTAATCTTCTCTTATTGATCATTTAAAGAATCATTAATTTTATTATCTGTCTATTGATGTGACTAGAACGATAATTATTTTATTTCTAATCTTGAATCCCAAAATAATAATTTTGGGGATTATTTTTAGGGTTCTATAACAATGTTTTTTAATCAAGGAGATCACCTTTGAGAGTTTATTTTTTTAATGCATGAGGTATGTGTTCGTTAAAATCTACCTAAAATTATCACATAATTTTTCTTCTGTGTGTGTTTTGTATTCATAATTAGATATGGAAAATTTCGTGAAAAAAAACTATTTCTTTTTATATTTTCATTCCTTCTTATAAATTCATTACTTAGAAAATGAGTAGTCATCTGATAAGTGAAAATATAAGACATATGGAAACTAAATGTGGGTATTGTATACTAATAGAATGGGGGTTTAATGTGAAACTTGAGGGGTTCCCAAATATAATAGAGATTCTCTTGGATGATACCAATGATATAAAGTTTGATTTTTTTGGATTGGTTATGTACCCATAGGGATTATGGGTTGAGATATAGGATTGGTAAGAAAAAATTTAGAAATGATATCCCAAAAGGTTGACCTAGGATTTTATATGACATCCTTTAAGTATATAATATTAAAATATAGAATTTAAGTTTTTTTTTAAAATTGTGTTTAAATTTCTATATCGATTATATTTATTTGAGAGAAACATGTTCCCTTGGGTACTAGACTATATGGATTATATCTCCTGGGAGGAGGGCATGTATGCCCCCATGTTACAGATAACATGATTTATATTTATTTTGTAGGGAGAATGTGTGACATCATGAATTAAAATGTGTTAATTAGGTTTAATGGGATGGGGGTGTTTGTTCCCACTAAGTTATAAATGATTCGATTTATGTTTTCTATCCAGAGACATTTTATATCTTGAGTTCCATATGATGCGACTTATGTTTTCTAGGTGTTGTGCGAGTGTGTATCAGGGTCTAGACAAGTTGACTTATCATTCCTTGGTGGGGAGTGTGTATTAAAATAGGTTCCTAATGATGGTACTATTTATAGATATCTGACACTTGTCAAAGTAGGTTTGATCAATTCTAGGTGTCACTGTAGAACCCAATGATCAAAAATGACATATTTATTTTATTTTTTTATTTTATTATGGTACGTCAACATGATCCTATTTAAAAATTAATATATTTTGGGACACCCTTAGTGATTTCCTACCCAGTTTTACTCACACAATAATCAAGACACTTTTGGTACCCAAGTTCACTTAATGGTTGTAAGATATGATAAGGACACATGCCCTTTGATCTATGGTTAAATTTTAATGTTATGTTGAATATTGGGGGATGCGACTAAATTTGGGCTCAATAAATTTTTTTTGGATTCATTATATAATTATTATATGGTTATTTTTTGTATTTTTATGTTTATGAACATCCCATGATGGATCTTACATGTATGCCTGACTTGTATTCAATTTATAACTTTGGCCACTATCATGATGTTTGAAAACTTTTTTTATCATAATATATGATACTAGTATCATTTACCCTATAATCTATATGTTTTATGTAAGGGTATTTCATCACTATGGTACTATCGTAGGCCCTTGCTACTAGTTAATATCATTAATAATACGGGGATTCAATTTTTATGTCTTATATGCCTTCATCAGGGCATTGGAGACTAGTCTCGAGTCCGGGTGTTACGCATATCATCTCCCATGTTTTATGTGGTTCAAAAAAATAAATGATAACATATTTTCATTAATAAACATTATATGATTTTTCAAAAATCTAATTAAATAACACTTATCAAACATTAGTTAAGAAACACTAATAATTTCATGATACACATCATATTCTTAAAACCTTATAAGAATACATTTTAAAACCACACATAAGTGCTTACCTCATATCTATTATTAAATAATTTCAGAATGCCTTATGTTTGTTTTATTTTAAAATTTTATTAAACTCATTTTATCTTGATGTAATTACTACCACTTATATATTTTATATTTTGAAAAAACTACATTGTATTTTTTTTAATAAATCGAATATATAAAGTAATCTCATTATAATGATGGTGAAATTTGGAATCACATTCAAAATGCCCATTCCATGAAAAATTATTCAATTTTATTTACAAAAAACACTACTTTTAGTGACTAAATATAAATATTAATGTTAATATTTCTTTACTAACTTACCCTAAACTCTCTTAGGATAATATTTGACTATAGATTGGTATAATATTATATTTTCAACATTGAGACTTATCTTAATCCAAAAATACATTCACTAGTATTTTAGAAAATTTATTCACTTTAGAATATCATGTGAAGATATGAAAACTCATTTATTAGGAATGAACAATTATTTTATTTGGTGATAATATTTAACATATAAAATATTAACAAAATGATCTTATATAGTATTATTTGAGTTTGGTGAAATATTCTAAAAATAATTTTTTTTGAAAAATATGCCACTATGGGGTTTTGATATCTTTTTTCCTTATCTTCTAAAAAAGTACTTAGATTAAACACATTTATCATGGATAAAAATCGGTTTATCCTTGTCCCCTTTTCCAACCATGTTATATAGCTAGATCGAAACCCAACCGACTATATTAAATAAATTATTTTATATTATCCATTAAACAAAATTTGTTTACTAATATATATTATTTTATATGTGGAAAAATGAATATAAGTTTGATATTGATAAATAAAACCATTAAGATAATCCTTTACAGCAAACTCCATAACGTAGAAACACTTTATGTATCACTAGAATGAAAAATTTAATTTTAATCAATAATTTTTTTATCAATTTTAAATCTTATACATATAAAAAATAATTTTTTAATGTATATTTAGCATAATAAACCCTTTAAATTATATGAATTTATTTTTATAAAAATAATACATGATGTAAATACTACAGTAGATTTATTTTGACCATTTAAGTATTTCAAAATATTTCTCCTATAGGGACCAATATTGAAATAATGAAATAAAAGACCCCCTTCATAACCATTTTATGTTTCAAATACATTAACTCTATACTAGAGGAAAAATTATTACACATTCCAATTTCCTTTTCTTCAATCAATTTTAAATTTTACCATCTAAAAATCATTAATACCACATGGGATCCTAAAATAATTTTTAGAAATAATTTTATAATTACTCCATCACCAAAAACCAACTCACATTGAAAATAAATCAAAAAAATAGACCCAGTATTGGTTGAAAACAATAAATCACTGACCATCAATTTGATTATATGAATATTCCCCTTTATATTTGTTTAAAAATAATACCAAGAATATTAAACTCCTTCACATAATAATAATGATTCCAACTCCCTTTATTCCTACTCTACTTTTGAGGGAATAAAATATTCATAGATTAAATATGATTATTACCTACCATTTTTTGTAAAATACTAATAAATGACCACCTATAAAATCAAAAAATATATTATTCCTTACAAAGGTAAATATTTTAAGGCTTAATGTGTAAGCCAAAGGTTGTATCTCAAAGAAGAAGTATAAATCTAAACTAAGATATTTTAATTTCATTTATTATTCTAATTCCTATAACCATGTTATTTAAATAAAAACATGATTAATATAGTTCCATAAAGATACTTATATCTTATTATTATTATGTGATAACCATTTACCACCTCCCATTAATTAGACAAGAGATTAAATGATTGCTCGTGTGTATATTTGGAGTACTACCTCCACATATCGATACAATCAATTTTACACCACAACAATTAATGGTTGGTTATTATGATAGAATTTATATTTTATATTATATTTATGTCATATTAGTGTTGTATAAAAGATATTTAATATTTACCCTTATTTTGTTCCATCCATTGAAAATAGAATAGTCACTCGTGCATATGTATAAACTACCCCTCCACAAATAGATGAAATTAATTTTTTTTATCATTTCATAATATAAATATGTGTTATGTTGTTATATGTATAAATATGGTTTTTATACATATTCATAATATATTTAAATATATTATACTTTATGTTATATCACTTACAATGAAAGAAGAAATTGAGGTAAGGGTATATCTGTCACAAATATGAATCCCTTGTGACATGTTTACAATATACACCATGTTTCCTGATCAATGTTTTAAAAACATTAATATTTTTATTTTTTACCATGATACTATTATATTTCATGATATTAAATGTTTTATTTATAGTTGTAACTCTGATGTGATTTTGATTCACAAGTTACAAAGTTAGTAAGAGATTTTTGTTACATTATAATTTAATCGGGATTATTTGTGCATAAAAATTGGATAATAAAATTATATTATTTATCACCAAAATATAATTTTAAATTTATTCTCAAAATGGTATTTTTTAGATTAAATGTTTTCATTTCTTTTTCCTCCCTTTAATTACCCAAGATACTCAAAGTGTGTTTTTAATGAAAATTGACATAATGTCTCTCTTCCGGACAAAATCTTTTTTATAAAATGTATATTTTTTGTAAAATGATTTAAATAATTTTATCCCATATTATGAAAATATTTACTAATGTAATTTTTAAATATGTTTAAATTTATAATTTTTGGACTATTTTCATTTTCTGAATGAGTTACTTCTAAATTTCTAGCGAAAATGTTAATCAAATTTTTGTTTAATGTATACCCCATTTAAAAATTTCCCTACTATCACATATAATATTTTATTTTATTCTTTCTTTATAATTTTTATAATTTATTTTCAAATAAAATGAAATTATAAATATTTTGAGAATCATTATATTTTAAATTAGTGATTTCAAAATCAAAATTTCATTTTTCTCAAGAGATGTTATAATGATATTTATAATAATTTTTTAATCCATAACAACATCCTTTGATATTTATTATGATTTAATTGGGATATGATAAAAATTTATCTTATTTATTTTTTCTCTTAATGCATTATGAATATGATGATGAAATATTTATGGAACCCTGATCATTTCCACAAGTCATGATATGATGATGTGATGAATATTTTATAATCTCTTGGAACATGTATTTATGGTATTATATATGTGATGGGTGGGATATATATTATATAGACCTATAATGTATTAGGTAATGATATAAATATGATGAGGTAATAGGTACTTTAATGTGGAGCGAACATAGTTCAGTAATGTAATTTCTATAATAAGGTAGTCTTTATAACGGACCGTGACTAAGGAAATAAAGGAGTAGTGTATGAACCAAATCCACTATGATAGTCTTGGCTGTGATCCTTGAATAAGGAAATTATTTTCTATTCATATGTGTTTTCTATAAACTTATTCATTATTATGAAGTAATGATCTCATGATACCTGACTAGTTATTCATGATTCATAACTTCCGTGACTTATGTATTTTTTTATGATGAATCTTTATGCTATGGTTCATAATAAAAGATCATTGATTTTTTTGGGTATGAATTTTTTATTTTATGAATATGTTATCTTTCACATATTCTTATTTAATTATCATTTATGGTCATTGATAGATATCTTTTATGTCTACCCTTACTGAGCCTCTGAGATCACCCTTTATTATGTTTACATTCATGAGGTTATGAAGATTGGTTTAAAATTTTATATGTATATGAAGCATTATTCTTTAAAGAACATAATGAGAAATAATAGATATATTTTATTTAATAGTTTTTTATGAATCCCTATTTTTGAATCCACTTAACCTTTACTATTCATAAATGTATCTTTTCGATGTGTAATGAATATTACACTAATAAGTAATAGTATTTATATATATAAAATATATGGGTTCTATTAAAAAAGATAAAATTTAGTGATTTATAATTCTATTATCTAATTATATTAGTGTTTTAGTTATTATATACGTTGTTGAATTCAATTTCAACTTTGTAAATTTTTGCGATCAAAGATGATATAACAATATTATGTAAAATAATCAATATAACAATTCTAGATCTATAATATAATCTTTTTGTAAAAATTTATATCATAATATTCAAGTAATTAATTTTTCATTGAAATTAATGATATGAATTTATAACATCTTTCATGTAGGTGGTTAAACCGACCCAAAACATGAAAATACCATGATTAAGGGATGATTATGAGTCTGTTTATTTGCAGGATCATTATATTTGAATAATAACCATATTATTTTGTTTATATTTTTATTTTTATATAATAGTATAATTGAATTATAATATAAATTAATTTTTATTAAAATATTATATAATATGAAACAATGCCATTCCTCTAAGTATACTTTTTAAAACAATTGAATTACTAATGATTGTTTATTGATCATATAATTAATTTATTATCCAATAATTCATAAAAAAATATAATAAACATAATATTTACCAATTAATCCAATTATCATGATTATCAGTGTAAGGATGTGATTAAAAAATAGAAATTAATTGTCCAATAGATGCGGTAGTCTACTTATATGCATGTATAATGATTTCTATTTCCAAATAACATGGAAAAAGAGTAATATGGTTTATTATTTTTTAATCTAAAATACGTCTTCAATATCATACACTTATATTGAATTAAATATTAGTTACATCCATTGATGTTGGTTAAGGAAACTAAAACATGTCACTTTGCAAAAAAGGTAGCCCGCACACACGCACAAATGCCATTTTTTCTATTCTTAAGGAGAAAAGGGAATGTTGTTCATTTTTTATTACCAAAATATGAAAAAAAAAATTTATATAATTAATAATTAATTCATCATATAACATTGAAAAAAAATAAATTGAAGTTTAAATGGAAATAATGTCATCCAAAAAGATGAACTTACGTTGAGAAATTTGGGATTCGTTTAGAGGATTCCATAGAAAATAAGGGATTAGGAACATATCTTAAGACCATACATTCATGTGATTTAAATAATATTATAGGGTAATTAATTAGGGTTTTTTTTAGGGTGAAACATAATTTTTAGATATATATTGATGGTGAGGGGAGTGGACCCTTTTATAGGTGGAGATAATAAGATTTCTATAAATATTTAAACATAAAATAAGGGAATCACATGTTAAACATTGAAACTGGAAAAAATAAACCATAGATCATTTTAGGTTGATATAATATCTATAATATATTAACCACTAAACATGTTTCAATCCCAATACACTTTGAATTATCTCTTTTCTCCTTTGAATTTTATACTGTGGTTACTAGTTTTTACCAAAGGTAACTTATTCGTAATTCCTAATAAAAGAGGTTATTATTAGATAATTTGATCTTACTGATTATAAATTTAAAATATATTTTTTCTTCATCAATTTTTATACATTTTAAAAATTAATTTTAAAACGAACATTATATTATATATTAAACAATCTTTGGACAAAAATTTTACATGAGTTTGATAATATCAATCATAAGATTATAAATAATAATTTTTATTATTAAATGTATAATTTCAGTTATAAAATAAATATATTTTCAAGATAATTTTAATATTTTTATAATTCATACTTATATAATAATGGAATAAAATCCACAAAATAGTAAATGGTGTATATTTTATTATTTACCAAAAAATTATTTTATAATAAAATCCAAAAAATTAATCTTTCTATAATATCTTCATGATGAATAATAGATGAATTTTATTTTATTTAAATAAAAATATAGTATTCAAAAATTAAAATTTCAGATTTTACAATGAAAAAGTAACTTTATAGTGCACATCACGAGATAGTTCTAGATTTAGTGTTTACCTTATATAGTATGGTCTCAAGGATTTTATAACTCTGTCACCTTAGAAACATAGTGAATTTTCATTATTTTATTAAATTTTCATGTTTATAAGGAAAAAATCTAGTAGGACCAATGAGTTTTGATGTTTTGGAATGCCAGATTATATACACGATACCCATAATACATTAGGATATAAGAAATACCAATATTATACATGAAATGAAAATAAAAGGCATCCTTGAAATCTTATTCCTATATTAATTCTTCATAACATGCGGAAATGAAACATAACAAGTGTGATCCCAAATTCACAACAAGGGTATTATAAAAGGAATAAATAATGAATAAGTTCTAATTAATGAACATGGAAGGGTGATTAACTAAAAACACATTTTATTTAATAACTAGATAAATAAAAATAAATATGACAAGGTATGAAACTGAAACACATTCCATCTAGCCAATAAAGTGAGACTGAACTTTATTCATAGAAATATCAAAATAAAATATGATGGATAAATAATAATTGATAAATATATGTTGGAAATGCTAAATTATTTGGATTTCATGTCTACTTCACGTGAAAAACTATACTATCCAAACCTTCCACAAATTTGTTAAAATTGTATTTAACATCCCATTAAATTAGGCCAACTTATTTGTCTCATGAGAAAATGTTGATGTATCGAGGCTCTATATAGAGTCTGAGAACCTCCTATTATTTCCATTCAAAATAATTCCTCATTACAAATAGTTGAAATAAATAATATTTATCTTTAAATATCTATACTGAATAATGAATTCATATTTATAAATATTTCCGCAAAATAATAAAATAATTACCGAAGTAGACACCATATGTTATATTGTTTAGGAAATACTAATATAAATTGTATAAAAATATGGATTTTAAAGTAAATTTATAATTAATAAAGATGACCATAATGTTATTTTTTCAATATAATGTTAATAATTACAATATTATGTGATATTTCAATGATAATCATTAAGAACATTATTCTAGAGAATAATATTTAAACCTTCCAATGTGTCCCATAACACTTTAAAAAGTTTAAATAATAATCCCCATGATAGTATGACATGAAATGAAACTTATAATATCATGAGAATAAATAAATTAAAGATACTATGTGTCAAATAAAAGTAAATACACCATATAAAATAAGCTAGGTTCATAATTACAAAAAAGCCTTATTGGAATGTAATTTGAGATAAAATACCTTACTTAACATTCCTTTTATTACATGTTATTTATACTCCTTTAAATTAGAATAAGACAACTTAATAACTTATAATAGAACCATATTCATATTTATAAAAACATACATTGTCTTCTTATAATATTATATTACCTGTTTCTTAACACTCGTTCATTATTTTAACTATTTTGTGTGTTAATTGGCTAGTTTTCCCACATAAGTTTTTACATATTATTTAATAATTATATTACGTATATCAAGAATTAATTATCTAAAAATTGAAAACCATGATTTAATTATCATATATATTTAGTACATATGTGTTTTTAATAATCTATGATGTTTGGAGATAAGAAATGAAATGCACCATTCATTAAGACAGTAGGATGTACGTACACATAAAATATATTTTCATTTTATTGTTGTATTAAAATAATGAAAAATTATTGATAAATATATATATAATGATTACAGTATAATATATATGTCATATACATAACATTTTATTTTTAAACCCATACTTTACATGTTCCACATATGGAATGAACGAGTCACATCGCTTTGAGGAGGTGGTAGTCCACAATTCCAAAACGATGTTATCTTTTTTACAGAAAACAAAATGCATAGAGGTGTGTTCTATAAAATATTTATAGAAGTATATATACATTATAAATATAATATATATCTCTTATTAATAGATTTTCCTTCAAAATTACCCCCATGATAGGTGGTAATTAAAAAATGAACAATCATCATGTCTGGAGGTGGTAGTTCGATGTTCAAAAAAACAACATGTTCGTTACCCATTAGATGAGTGTCTGTGTAAGTGTAGGTAGGCCAATAAAAATAAAAAATATAATGTATATTTTTAAAACTTTTTTTACATAAATTTCAAATATGGATAAATTAGGGAGTGGAAATCGAAATAATTGTACAAGACATAAGGAACGATGTTACCACTTAATCAGGTAACTCTTTTTTTTTGAAGCAAAGGGTTTCAAGGGATTTATTTCTTACCAAGGAGAGGCTTATAGGAAAAGGGGATGAATTTTTAAGATATATTTGGTATAATATTTGTTTATCCAAAGTGGATTGAGTTTTGAGAGGTAGTGGAAGGATAAGAGGCCCTTTTTTAGTGGAAGAGGAGTGGCACCCATTTAATAGTTTGAATTAGGAATTTCCATAAACGTTTTTTACATAAAAGTTAATCCCATAATGGTAAAAATTATATCTATGTAGGTATAGGGTCTAATTGTTTCCATACAATGGCTCTCGGAAAAGTTTTAGATCATTTTGGTCCTTATGATTAAGGTTTAGTCCCCTATTAAGCTTAATTTTACCAAAATCGTTTTGATTAATTATAATTTATTTCCATAATATTTTTGGAATAATATAACTTTCACATATTATAAATTCTAAATTGTGATGATTCCAAATATGGAATATATTTTTCCAAATTACAATCATATATGTTGACAAAATTTATTTTAATGTATTCCCATAGACATGTCGAGAATGCATGTTTTTAAAGTAAAAGCATTCGAAAGTTTTCTAAATTTTATAGTGAATTTAATATTTAAAATGATTAAAATTAACTAAATTGGATTAATATAAAATACATATGACCTAACTAAACTTCAAATATATGATAAATATAACTTATCCTTATAAACAAATTATATTAAAAAGCAGTTTTGAGTTAAAATTCAGTAATTTTCACTATTTATTAATATTATGAAACGTCAAAGAAATATAAAAAGCATACCATAAACTAATTTTTTTTGTTTCTAGTTCAAATATTAGTTTTATTTTAATACATATAGTCCATAAAGGTTCTAAAAATATATTTTAAATAGTTCCTCCATTACAAGGTTGTAAAAATGCTTTTATAAAAATATTTTATTTTATGCAAAAAATTGGTTTATTTTTATCTTAATCCAATACAATATATTTGATGAATATAAAAAATATTTTATTGAAAATAATATATATATATATATATATATATCAAATTAATCACAGTTATTTAGGGTAATTAATTTAATTTATTAGTATAAAAATACTCTGTGAGAAAACAAATAATAATATTATTTTTTATATTCAATCAGTTTCCATATTAACTTTTAATTAATTTGTAACCAATTAATCCATTTATTATTTTTTTAGGACATATATTCTCAAAAATTAGTTAGCACATTTCAAAACTACTACTAATATTTTAATAATATATTGTTATTTGGAAAAACTCAGTCTTGTATGTTATGTATGTTTCTGAAGAAAGTTTCTCTTGCATGTAACTCAAGCTAACACGGTGTTCTGTGTATCACCAAATATAGAATATATAAAATATATTTAAAATAGTAAATTTATTTTATATAATAAGGGTATTATATTCCATTACATTCTTGGTGTCACTTCTCATCAAATCTATCTAATATAAGGTTCCTATTTTAGAATTTTGGTATGTTACATTCTCTCCACCTTAATTAAATTATGTCCTAACAACATAAAATTTATCTAGATAATCAAGGGATTGATATTTGAAAATAAATATTTTTGAAAAACCAATATATTAAATAGTGTGGATTACATATTTTATTAATAATAGATAAAATAATGTTCAATGGTCACGTAACTAGGATCCCCAATATGAGAAAATAGGTGGGAAATAGAAAAATGGATATAGAGGAAAAATATAAAAAACAATTTATGATGGAGAGTGATAGAGAACATGGTTATGATAAAGTTAACAATCAAAATTCCCTAAATCCATGATGATTTAAGGGGCTACTTGATTCACTAGAAATAATGTCAGTAGGATTTTTTTTTGGTTTCATGATAATTTTTCATAGAATTGAGTAATTCCGTCACTCTCTAAAAATATAAGTAAACTTACATACTTGGTATATTTTTATAAGAAAAATGTTATCCTTTGGACATGAATTAAAATAATTATACTTTATCTCTTAGAATAAGATTCATTAAATAGTAATGTAATATTTCAATATCTAAAAATGGTTCTAGAGTTCGACTAAAACCATTTCATAATTTTTTAACCCATCTAAAAGATTATGGTCCAACTCTTTAAAAAGAGGGATAATGAATTTACAATATTAACTTATCATAATCCATTAATCAATAGGACACAACTCTAAATTTTAGTATTTAAAAAATTTGAATAACTTAACCATGCATCCTCTTTAAATATGTTAATAACTCAAAGTACCATAAAACTTTATGGGAAATATGAATTCATCCTTATTAATTATTTAAAACACATGTTATTGGATATATTCCATTAATACAAAAGGGTTGTAAAATCCATCAGTGATAGTATAAACCACTTATTGACAAGTCATTAATTAGTTCCAAGGTACTCATAACTTTTCCAAATCAATCATTTCTTCATAATTATCTTAACATTAAAAACATATTAAGGGTTGTGTTTCCCAAAATCATGTATTTTTGAAAATTTGAACTTTCTACTGGATAATTTTTTTGATCCATTCAACATATAAACTCAAATATCTCTTGAAAAAGTATTAAATTATAATCCATATATATTGAATTATTGAAATGATGAGAACAACATCAATGGAATTCTTTTATGACATATTTCATTGATCTAAATATAGACGTAAATTAATCATTCCATTTTATTTGTGTCAATAACACATACTTGAACTTGATACACTGCCTTATTTTGATTTATATTCCCTTGAGGGTTGGGGAATTCATTAGCACAGTGAACCATATTTTTATAATTGTGCCACTAAATAGAAGTATTTCACTTATCTCCTTTTCATTGTTTTTCCTGGTGACCCTTTTCTCCACAATTATAACAAACTCCTATTCCTATAAAAAATTTACCAGGCTGATTATTTCTATAGTTATCACAAATTAGAAAACCCTTATTTCCATTTATCTTCTTAGACTCATTTACCTTTCATTGTGCTCATATTTCCTCTTCTTGTATTGGTTTCCCTTGAATATATATGATCTTGAGAATATCTTCTTAGTTTTGATGGAATATAAAAATATCTCTTCATTGGAAGAGATATTTTCGGAATCCAGCTCCCTATAGATATTTGGATTTAAGGACATTAAATGTGTTGTCGATATAACACTCCATGTTGCATACATAATCTATAGAATACCTATTCAATCTTGTAAAGGTAGATTCATAATCCACTACACTCTCTTAATACAATTTCATTAAACTAAGTAACTTTTTCTTCATCTCAGTTTTTTGATCATGAGGGATATATGTATCGAAGAATGTCTCCTTAAAAGTTATATATTCCATTATTTTTATTTCTTCTTCCTCCCTAGTAATATGAATCTTGGATGACCACTAATCTGCATCGTAATAGAGAAAGTAGAGGGCATGTGTAAACTTTTCCTTTTCACAACATTCTAAGTCCATAAATATATTCTCTAGATACTTAATCCATTACTCAATTATAATTCGATTAGAAGTCCCTATAGGCAATGGGGTTTTATTATATTAAGAGATATGACATAGTAAACTCTCTTAATGGAATAGTTCTCTCTATTTGAGCAAGGTTATTTGTTATTACCTGAATACTCTTCCCTAATATATCCATGACATTCACAGTTCTCATAAAAGCTACATTGACTTTCTCAGCAGGGAATCCTCTATAGTGGCCATGAGTATTGATATCATTCGTCTTTCCATAATCAAATTATAAAAAATGGAATATATTTTATTATCCTATAAAATTGTGAAAATTGTATAACTATTAATATTACATATTAAATAAAAAAATTTATTCATCAGGAATCCTAGAATCAAAAACTTTGGTTACTTAATAAAAATTCATACTTTTAAATCTATAACAATGGGAGGTATAGAAGATGTGAGGTATCTTGTTAGTATCCCAAAAGAGTGTCAAACCAGTTGAGTAGTGAGGCCCATTTTTTAATCTATGTTACAATGAGTCAGCCCCTACACAACTTATTAGAGTTTTTAATCCTAGGTACATCTATTTTAGAACCAAACCCACTTGTAGTATCAACACAAGGATGAATTTCTAGGAATAAACACATAATTTATACCTCACCAAGATTATATTATTTTGTTTTATATTTTTCCTAAAATTCCATATTATGGTTTTTTCTCATAAATCTATGTTTTATAAATCTAGTTTTTATGGTTGTTTCTAAACATCCTTTGAAAGAAACTATAATTCCATTACCCTAAAAGCATGGTACTGGTGTATTATTTTATTACATTTTTATTTTCACAGGGAAACTAATCTTGAAGGACCAAACAGTTTAGTAGTATTGGGTTTCCATATTACATACATGATACCCATGATACATTAGTAAATAAAAAATACAACTATGATACATAAAAAGAAAGTAAATCCTGTCCTTAAAGGATTATTAAAATATTTATTCTTCCTAACCTGGGGAAAGGAATCATAAAAAGGGTGAGACCAAATGATCATTATGGGTATATAAAGACTAGGAAATAATGAATCCTAGAGAATAAATAAACATGGAATGTTGAATAACTGAAAAAAATTCGCATTAAATAACTAGATAAGGAAAAATCAATATTCCATAAAAAACTATGAATATACTATATCCATAGAAATATTGATTCAAAATATCATGGACAAATAAAAAATGAATACATATGATTGGAATTATTAATTAATGGATGTGATTTATAAGGAACATTAAAACCTATAACATCAAGGCCATTCAAATGATGGTTAAAACTACATATAAAACCACATTTAATTTGGCCAATGTATTTTTCTCATGAGAACCTATCAATGCATCAAGGTGCAATAGAAAGTCCTAGATCCTCCCATTATTTCACATCCAATTAATTCCTCATATATAATGGCCAAAATAAATAATATTACTTACTAAATAACTTTATTTAATCAATAATACATAATTATCAATATTTCCCCTAAATAATAATATAACGGTCACAGTAGAAACTGTATGTAATGTGGTATACAGTTTAAGAAATAATATTATCCATTGTATGAGATTATATATATTCAATAAAATTTCCAATAGAAAATTATTACAATAAAGTTATTGTTTCTAGATAAAGATAACTCTTCCGAATATAAATTACATTTCTATGATAATCATTAATAACATTCTTGAGAATAATAATCATTAAACATTCCATAGTGTCTCTTACTAATTTAAAACCAATAATTCATTATCACTAGCTAGGTATGGAATTAAATTAAACTTATAATATCATTATAATAGAGCTATTCTCGATAATTTGTGCCAAACGTAATTATATACACCAAATAAAAGAAACATGGTCATAACTACATATATGTCTCAATGGAATACAATTTTAGATAAATCCCTTAACTTAACATTCTTTTTGTGTGTGGTATTTATCCTCAAATATATTGGTTTCAAATTTGTTTCCAACTTATTCAAAAACAATAATCATGTTCATAATATCATTTATTAACTTCTTATAATATTTTATTACCCGTTTGTTAAAACTAATTATTTGTTTTAACTATTTTGAGTGTTAATTATCTAGTTTTTTCAGGAATGTTTTCACTTGTTATATGTTAATAATATTACATAGATCATGATTTAATTATCTAAATATTGTAAAAAATGATTTAGTTATCATATATATTCATTAAATATGTGTTTATAATAATCTGTTATGTTTTATGATTAGAAATAAAATGCAACATTCATGGAGACGATAGGTTGTATATACACATAAACTCTACATTCATATCATTGTCATATTAAAAGAATGAAAATTAATTAATAAATGTGTATATTATAATTAAATTATAATAAGTATGTCATATATGTTATATATATTTATTTGAACAATCATTTATACATTCCTTGTATGGCGGGAATGAGCAACATCACATTGAAGAGGTGATAGTTCACACTTCCACAACGATGTTATCGTATTTGCACAAAATTTAATGTATAGAGGTTTGTGCTATAAAATAATTATAAAATCATAAAGACATTATAAATTTCGTATATATCACAATAAAATATATTTTTCATCATAATTACCACCATTAGAGGTGCTGATGGAAAAAAATATCAATCATCATTTCGTGAGGCAGTAGTTCACTATTTAGATAAACAATTTGTTCATTACCCATTAGATGGGTGTGTGTGTGTGTGTGAATTGAGGTATAAATATTAACTTAAAATCATAATATTGTATTTATGACTCTTGTTTTGTTACATAAACATGGAATAATGAGAATTTAGAGAGTCTGGAATGGGAAAAAAAACAAAAAAATGAAGGAAAGATGTTACCTCTCAATTGGGTAACTCCATTTAGTATGAACCAAAGGGATTCCATTGTTTTATTTATGCACAAGGAGATGATTATAGTATTATGGAAGGGATTTTTAGGATCTATTTTTGGTAGATCTTGGTTGGGAAACATTTTCATATGGGGTGTGAGGAAGTGGGAGGATATGAGACCCTTTTATAGTGGAGGAGTGGAACTCTTGTAATATTTTGACAAAATAATACTATAAACAATTTTTCACAGTGCATGTGGATCGCATAATGGTCCAATTTTGATCCATGTATGAATATATTTTAAATTTTTCCATCCAATGACTCTTTAAAAATTTTCTAGTTTATTTGGGTCCTTAAGAATAAGGGTTAGTCTATTAATGAGATAAATTTTACCTAAATCATTGTGATTGATTACAATTAATTTCACTATTTTTTGGGAAAAAAATACGTTTACCACATTTGAAATTATAAGTTATTATTATTCAAAAAAACTAAACCATTTTACAAATTCCTACAACAAAAGTGGCATAAATTTATTTAAATTTATTCCCATTGATGGGGAGACAATGTGAGTTCTTAAAGTAGAAATGTTTTCTATGTTTTTATGGTAATTTTCAAAGTATTTGTTTTCAAATGATATAAATTGAATTAAATGATAAAATTATTACCTAATTAAACTTTAAAACATATTAAAAATATAATCTACCATTATAAATAAATTAGATAGAAAAGATGTTTTGAGTTAAAATTCAATATTTCTCACCATTCATTAAAAAATGAATCATTATAGAAAAATACCAAACATTTACTATACCATATTTTATATGTCTCACATTCAATATTGAAGTTTATTTTGACATATATAATCCATAAATGTTCCAAAAAATTATATTTAAAATAGGTTTTCCATTAAAAGGTTGTAAGGATTCCGTAATAAAAATATATTATTTTATACATAAAATTCTGTTTTTTATCTTAAACCTATCAAATCTATTATATAAATATAAAAATATTGGATTAAATAATATATATATATATATATATATAATGTTAACATCACACACTAATTGTAATTAATTTAATTTATTAGTGTAAAATGATTTGTGAGTATACAAATTATAATATTTCTATTATATTAAATTGGGTTTCATATTGATTTATAATTAATTTGAATCCCATGAGTTAATTTTATATTTTTATAAACAATATATTTTTCTAAATTAGATAACGCTTTTAAAAATTAGTATTAATATTTTAATAATATATCATTATTTGGTAAAACAAAGTATTGCATCTAATGTAAGGTTTTGATAAAAATTTCTCTTGCATGTAACACAAGTTATCAAAGTGTTGTGTGCATTACCAAATATAAATTACATAAAATCTACATAAAATAGTAAATATATTTGAATTTATTATGTTACTATATCCCCTTACACACTTGGTGTCATGTTTCATTCACTCTATCAAATATAGGGTTATTACATTAGAATGTTAGGGTGTTACCGATTACAGTATCACCCCCAAATGATTTATTCCTTAAAAATAATGTATATATCATCTATTAAATAATGAGTATATTCATTAATAATTGATTATTTAGGTCTAATTTAACCTCTTCTAACTTTATATATATCCAAAGGACTTTCACCAATCATGTTGTTCAATTCTATAACAATTTCTCTTCAGTGTCAAAAATATTGACATACTCTTCATTATAACAGAAGTCAGGCTCTAACTTAATACCCTAAAATGTGAGAACATGCATTAAAACCATCCTATATTTCACCATTAAATAAATATATATGGAATCATGTAGTTTATGAAGGTTTTATGGAATTAATTTTGGTTAAGATATAGATTTAATTCTTTATAACACTTCAAAAGGACTTATGATCATAGTTGTTATCATCCCTTTTTATATAAATATTTCAACTCACTTCCATGGGAAAAAATTCAAGAATTCATTATCCCCACTTAATATTCAAATTATTTCTAATGATTATAATTATAGATATTTTATTTTCTCTAATATTCATTGATATGGTCCTGAATATTGTATACAATAATAGTAGTCTCCTTCATATATTCTAGCTCAACTAGCATTTTTCTCCAAGTTATTCAAGAAATGATGGGGTTTGAACCCTATTCTTGTACAATTATTCATATGGTCCCACATTTGCCCTCTAATGGAATCTATTATTGTGCTCAAATTCCACCCAATATAAAAACTGACCCCACAAGCCTTAATTTTCTTGAAAAATTGATCTCAATATGTCTTCTAATGTGTGTATAGTCCTTCCAGAAATCCTATTTATTTTGGGATTATAGGTGGTGCATAAATTTATCTCAATGTTGAGATACAATTAAATACACGTCCATAATATTTATTTAAACCAAGGGGTACAATAATATTTGATTGATAGAGTTTCCCCATGAAGCTTTATTCTTCCATTTATAGTGATCGAGGAAGGGAACACAAGGGGAATATCATCTCTCATCAGTTTGAAATGAGAAGACTTAGTAAGATGATCAATGATAACCTATAAAAAATAATTATTCCCTTATGTATTTGGGATTCAAGTGAAAATGTCCATTGTAAAACTATCCCAATTCAATAAAGGTTTGGACCAAATTTTCATGACTCATGTAAGATGTGTTCTTTCATAAATTATAATCTTTTATATTAAGAATCAAGATAAATAGTATTCAATTACCCACTATATAGCTTCCCACCAGATATAATATCTTAAATGCCTATATATATTTGTCTTTCCATGATTTATTGATAAATTTGAGCTATTTTATTTATCTAGAAGTTCCCACATTTACTCTAATATGTAATAAATAGATAAACACTTTCAAGACATCAACACTTCATATCTATAGATGATTATTATCAATTATTAAAAATTTATTTATTTAATATTCTTTTTTAATTCCTCAAATTCCTATTCTTACTTATATATTTTTCCATTAAGGCTGTTTTATTTATTTTATGGAATATTAAGGACGGATACCCTGACCTAAAAATAAAAAGATCCATATTTTCTAGTTCTATATATATATGAATCTTGTTAATACTTGTCATGGTTATTACTCCATGGTCCCTCGCACTCAATGCATCAACCACATTGTTTTCCTTCCCTGAGTGGTAGTGCATCGAGACCTCATAGTCATTGATTTGTTATAACTATCTTCTTTGCCTATTTTCAGCTCCATCTAATTGAAGGTATACTTCATAATATTGTGGTCAGTACATATAACACATATTTCACAATAAAGTAAGTGTATCCTCATTTTGAAAGTAAATATTTTGGAATATAACTCAATGTGATGAGTTGGATAATTATTTTGTTGGATTTTATATTTCCTTGATACATAGAGAATCACTCAATCTTTCTTCATAAGGACAAAACCATATTCATTATTTATTTCCTCACTATATATTAAAGCTATTTACTAACCTAATGGTAATTTTAATACATGTAAATTAACTAATATTGTATTCATATATTCAAAACATTCCTCACACTCCCTTGACCATGTAAATGTAACCCCTTTATGTGTTAACATGGTTAATGGGTTAGAGAAAAGGGTGAAATATTGAACAAACTACATCTACTAACATTATAAACTAATCAAACATAAGATCATTATTAGTTTTTCAAATTTAAGAAAATCTTGACCACCTTTTTCTTTTGAGGTTCAACAGATATTCCATAATTAGATTCAATATATCTAATAAAAGACACGTTATTGATCCAAAACTCACCATTAATATATTTCCAATATAATTCATTTTTATGAGTGTCTCTAATATTATTTAAAAATGAATTTAATGTGCTATATAGATCATAGGATATATCATGATATCAACAATGATACCACCATAATGTTAGGAATATAATAATTGAATAATCTATCCATCATATAAAAAAATTTAATCTTCATTAGTCAATCCAAATGCAATTAACGTTAACTCACAATGTTCATACCATTTTCAAAATTATGTCTTCCTAATATCGCCCTTCATTTCTATTAGATGATGACAACAAGAGTGGAGATAAATATTTGAAAGGTATTAGGATCCTTGAAGTTGAAAAAATATTTTATCCATGTGTGTTAAAGTATATATATTAATTATATTAGTGGAAATTATTTCCCTATAATCAATTCACAATATCATAGAACCATTCTTCATTTTCATGAAAAAAATAAGGGATTATCATGTTGAAATATTAGAGAGTATAAATTCATTTTGACAAAAATACTTCACCCATTTCATCAAGTCCAGAAATCCACTGGTGCCATTCCATTGGGATATTTTGATATAGGTATTTTTCTCATGAACGAGTTCAATGGAGAATTCATCTTCGTGCACTGGTGGATGGCTAGGTAATTCTTATAAAAAATAAAAATTATTTTTTTACCATTTATATAACCTATATTAGTAAGATATCATTATCAAATAAAGATTTTAATAGTTATTCCTCTTCAATTATTTTATTAAATAACCTCTAATGTAACCTAATCATTTTAAATACATCTCAATATGAGAAATATATTCTATTAGGACTTGATATATTGTTCAGCTAAAAATGGATGAATATTTCTATTAAATTATCTTGGTTTTAGTCAAGTTAAGTAGACCAACATACTTATACCCTGTTGTGGTTCTTTTGGAAACTCAATAGGGGAACACTTAATTTTTATAACATAGGTTATCCACACTAATATGGTTTTGATTTGGTTATCATCATCTATATCTTCATTGAATTTATCAAAGAAAAAATACAGAAATTTAATATTTATGTTGATATAGTTCCCATTCACCCTTTCAATCACCATATTTATCTATTCAAATAGATTATAAAATTGAATTTTGTAATTAAATTTCAATTAGGTTTTCTAGATTTTATTGTATAAATATTAAGGGTTTTTCATAGTACTTGTGCTATCTAATTATGTTCCTCTAAATATTGAACCTAATTTTACTACTAGACATTCTATAATACCTACTATTCCTCCACCTAGGGTTTCCTCACACTGGCGACGGTGCAGATCCTTCCAATATGTTTCTTTATTCTCTGTTTCCATGGATTCTTCTTCCTTTATGTTTATTTTCTTGGTTTCTACTTGGGGAATCCATTTTGGATGGAACTCTCTCTTTCGGCATCCTAGTGCGCACATCTTCGACGGTGAGTGGTCCTTACCCAGGCTCTTGCTCTCTCTTCCATCGGTTCTCCTCTCGAGGTATCTCCTTGATGTCTTCTTGGGGATTATGCATCTTATTTTTGATCCTTTTATTGAAAACTTTAGCTGCTCTATGCCCAGATCCACCATTCCAGGCTCCATTTTCAGTCCTATTCGGCGTTATTTTCTTGGTGGTTTGGGATGTGTTGGTTCATAGTCATGGTTCGCTTCCTAGGTCTGTGTTCGGCTCTTCCTCTTTTTATTCAATATCTTAGGGTTTTGGTTTGGTGGTATGGTGATTTCCATCCTCGATGTCGACGTCTTGATGGTGCTTTTAATCATTGGATCTATTGTTTGGTTTTCATCAGTTCTGTTCATTTTGGATGATCTTGAATTTTGTACGGACATCCTGCAAAGCACGGATCGAGGTTGTGTCTTTGTCTGCAAGACTCTTCCCTGGTTTCAAGGATCATCGCCCCCATCCGAGTTGGTCTGGTGTGATAGTTCCTAAAGAGGCTTTGGGAGGTACTATTTGAGCGACCAACGACATTCCAGGAGGCGTTGTGGCATGGATTTTGTTTCCTTCAGCTCTCTGTGTTATGATCCCTTTGATAATGGTCTTCATTGTGACATTGAATGACAAATGGACTTCGGTGGATTTCCTCAATGGCGAATGGTGAGATGACAGTGGACTATGATGGGTGTGTGAATGGTTCATCCTTCACGACAGGCGATGGCGATGGCGATGTTATGGCGGAAATGTGACGTTTACAATGGTGATTTATTGATGGCGGTGACGCCGATGATACATTGATTTCGGTATTTGTGGGATGTGTACCCCAAGACGTTTTAATCATCTTTTCATTTTGAAATTTGAATTTCATGACCGCCGAATCGAGTGATGTTTGGACAATGTGTGGGTTCCCACTTTTCTCGGAAAGTGGTTTTATGAAAAGAAAGAAAAATGATTTGGCTAGAGTTGATAGTCACAATACATTATTTTTATATAATACAATAGTTCAAAGAGGAAACAATAGCTTAGTAGTCTTAGAATACATGACACATATATACATAAAATTTGAAAAAAAATAATATACAACATTAACACATTCCAAGAGCATTATTAACACTTCTATCATATCCCAAAAACATAAACATAGTAATCCACTAGGTTTATTTGGGAATGAAAAAAATAATGGTAGCATAAATGCTCAGTAAAGAGTATCGTAATGTAGAATATTTCCTAAAATAAACATGAAACACCTAACATGGAAGGAATAAATTAACAATATTAAGTAATGAAAATTAAAATTACAAGGAATTTCATATCCATGAAAATAAACAAAAACATGGATAATAATAATTATTTATCTCACACTAATTGGATGTATAATTTTTGAAATTAAAACATGGAATCATGTATTTTAAAAAATACACAATTGTAATATGTGGATTGGTATTAACAAAAACCCAAAAAAATTCTCGTGAGATCTCTAAATGTATCTAGGGGATATATAATATTGCGCCCCACCATTCATCTAATTAGGTCCAATAAATTCACCATAAGAGTAAACAAGACATTTCATACCATACCTGAGGGTATCAATATTTGAATAAAAAACATGGATGTCCCTATAATGAATAAATAATTGAAAATACATATTGTACCATTAATTGGAATAATGTTGATTCCTAGTAGAATAACCCTTAAACAATATAGAAGATGTCGGGGGTACCTCCGAAGTATAATGAAGAACCCTTATCAACGAAATATCTAGAAGTGGGAACTTTAAATTTGTTATTTTATCCATATAATATAGTAAATGGGTTAAATAGATTGAAATGGAAGGAGAAAAAGGAAATGGTAGAAAAAATCCTTCATCAATGTTCATAATCAGAGTGTGAATATTCCAAATCATATCACACGAGAGTGTCTATCTAAGTGTCAAGTCTCTGGCCCACTCATCAAAATAAGTGTGATGACCAAGTCAATGAGAAACTAACCCATTTTAGGGTTATCACCCTCAAGTGAATATATGATACAACAACATCCACATTCCGGTATCCTTATAGGGATAAATTTTCTCGGAAACTACACACAGTTTACATTAACAAAATTTATAATGTTTTTTCCACAATGGAAATGTTTGAGTTTTATAATGATATTGGTAACTCTTTGATCAAAATAATATGGGTTTGATAAAAATATAGGTTTTTAAATACACTTAAATATATTAGGAATATGATACAAAATATTCTATAGTAAAGTACACACCACATAAAAGGGAATAGTTAGTGAATATATCATTTTTCTTAAAGACTGGAAATTGAGATTAAAAAACCTACCTATTTCACCATACTGGACTCCAAAAACCCAAACCTGGTAGTTATATCACATTATTGTTTCTATGTACACATGTTCATAATGAATAAAATAGTTTAGTATAATTTTATGATTAGATACATCCATAAATTATAAATTAAAATATTATGAAGAACATGAATTCTTTCTATGATCATTTTTATCCCTTCCATCATATCCCACAAAATTACACATTTTTCACCTTTGGGATTCTGGGGGAAAGGATAAAAAATAAGGGCGATTTCATATAATCACTAAGGATTAGTATAAAATAAATTCCTATATAACAAATATAACAACCCTACTCTTTATTACATATTTAAACATGATTTATTATATAAACTTTCACTTAAGAGAACATTGAAGGTTGATATGTCCAGTGACATGGAAAATTAGGTACATTAAATGATAACTTAAGATATAAAATACACCAACCTTATTGAAAACATCTTTTACATGACCACAACATTTCCTCATACTTAGCATTTAATGGGATAACTTGAGGACATACATAAGAATTGGGTGAGCTATAAAGCCCAGTTAGGGAGTAAACAAGGAATAAAATGAATAATTCATAACATGTTAAGAAATAGATGTATCAATGGAGCACATAAAGATACATGAAAATAAAGTCATGATATATCAGGGTTATCGTAACATGGAAATGTGGAAAAGGATTACAACATGATATTAGCATGAGACAAGGCTCATTGCACATGGATTAACATGAGTAGAAAATTATTGAACATGGATTATTATGAGTAAACCCTCATTACACAAGAATTAGAATTAGTAAAAACTCAATGAACATGGTGTATTATGATACTAAATATTACACAATGCATTGGATCACTATTAAGGCCTAACCATTGTAAACATTTCATTTCATGCATAAGTGTGCCTCATGGATCATACAACAAGGAATCAATCAATATCATAAGTTATTCTATGATTAAGTAATGTTGAATACATAAATTTAAGTACCATTAAATGTGTATATGCACATAAATGTGAATAAACATAATAGAGAAATGGGTATGATATTCACTACATGATGAATTTGTCTTGGAAAAATATGGTGCAATTTCAATAGCCTAATAACGTCATATGGAAATTCATAATTAGGGTTTATGAGTGATAAAGGGGACTATGATCCTTTATATATTAAATATATAGTATGGGGATCATGTAACATAATACCCAAAAATATGAAATCAAATTTAGATGTATAATATGTGAGAAATACTTGAATTGAAATAAAAAGAGAGAAATCCCCTAAAGAATTTCAGTATGATAATGGGTGTACATGGAAGGAATAAATGTTAGGTAAATTGGTATATCATCATTAAAAAATAAGGAAGAAAGTATGGGAGAGGTGAGAAATCATACCCCTACATTTTTAATTTAATTTAAAGTGGTATTACAACATAAATAATATTGGATTAAAAAATGATAAAGGAAGGAATCCCTTCTGGAAATTCGGCATGGTAACGAGTGTACATAAGGGTTCATAAGAGGGATAAATCAAAGTTAAAGGGGATATCATAAATTATAAAATAATGAATGAGTTTAGTGGTATATTTAATAACATATCAAAACATAGTAACAATAGAAATTAAAATACATAACATGAAATGAAATCTTGATAAAAAAGGAGGGTGGATGATTCGTTTTGAAAGTTCTTCACAGTAATTATTAGGCAAGGGTAAAAATGAGAGAAGATGAATAATACCTCATTAAAATTATGCAAAATGGACAGTAATAGAATGATTATAAATTAATGAAATTATAACCCTTAAAAATTATAAGATATACTTTCAAATAAAATGATTGAATTTGAATGGAGTAGAAGAAAGTGGGGATCCCTTACATGGATGTGTGATCTTAAAGGCTTGGGAGAGGCTTCAGGGGAGCTTGGGGGGCACCTTGGGAGGACACTAGGGAGTATGGGGAAGAGTTTGGTCAAGCTAAAAATGGTTTTAGTTAGGAGTAACGACACAATGGGTGGGTTTATATAGAAAAAGAGAGGGAATACATTATTATTTATGTTTAGGACACTACACATTAATATAATAAAAACCCCAAACCATACCCTGATTTTTTCCCGTTGTTTCAACCAATGGGGAGTGGTATAAACTATTTTATATGGAAAATTGGAAAAAAATTAAAATAGTAGGCTTTATTATGTAGAGATGAGTCAGACTCTCAAGGAATTCATTTTAAAATGATAAAATATATTATAAGTCTTGGAGGGTCCACTAAGGCATTATAAAATTAATCAAAAAAATCTAAAATAAAATTATTTTAATGTTAAAACATATGTTTTCCGAATATCTTTTTTTATTTTATTAAATCACTATTGGGTCATTATGATTTCATAAAACACATTATATATTTATTCGGTATTTAATTTTTACCCAGAAATCCAACTGTCTCAAAAAATTATGAAAAAAATCACCATTGGATAATTTCGATATCCTTATTCCCAAAATAATATTCATTTTTTGTTAATAATTTTTTAAATATGTGAACTTTAACTTTTAAAATGAAAATCGACATTTATTCAAAATTCATGGGTTTTGGAAAAAATAGTTTTCAAACTTTAATAAAAAATTCATTTGACCTCCCAAAAATTACATACAACATTATTAGTGATAAAATTATTTTAATAATATTATATTATTAAAATATTAATAATTTAAAAAATTCATTAATTTGTTAAAAGAAATTCATTAAAAATACACTTCTTAATTTTTTATATCAAACTGATTTGCTAGTCATTTACAAATTAAAAACTAATATAATCATCATTTAAAAGATTTTTTTGATAATGAAAACCTTATTTTAATATACTAATTTATATATTTCTCAAAATTACCATTTTTAACAGAAGAGTTAATTTATCTAAATCATTATATTTTTATAAAAAACTTTTCTCATTAAGGATTTTGTTGAATATAACTTTTATTTATAAAAACACATTATATATTAAGTAACTAATATATTGTTACATAACCCCTTATAACACCCGCATAAGACCAAAGGGCTAGGTGTGCATTGGTGAAAAACTCTTGGGGTGGCTCAAATCACATCACTCGTGTGATAGTCTCTATTAACTTGAACTTCTTTCGTAGGCTATTATGTTCAAGATTAACTTTTTAAAGATTTACTTGGGTTTGGCCAAGACTGAAGCCCAATGATGCTACAACATTTCTAAACTATGAAAAATGATCTTTTTATAGTTTGAGTCTACTATATGTGGACATAATATCTATTGTCTATGTTAAAAGGATTCATTTTTAAAATCTATAAATTTATATCTACCGTTTGATCACTGTTCAATGGATATATTATTAAATGTAATGAAAATTAATGGTTATTAAGACCTAATAATAAAAAAAGAGTGCTTGGGTTTTCTATAAGAAAATAAAAGAAATGGAATATTATTCATAAATAATTAGGTCACTTCAATATTCCCCCATAATAAATTTCACCCTCAATATTTCCTTTTCCCACATTAAAAAATATGAGTTTAACATTGCCTCATCAAATCCTCCTATTCCCACATTTTGATTATTCAAACTTGTGGTTTCTCAACAACAGTTTGATGAGAGGAGTTGTATTATATCGTATATCATTTTCTATTAATGTATAATATATTCACCAGCTTTTATTCATAGGAGAGATAATTCTTCAATCGTACCACCTCTAGATTCAGTACATGCTATGGGTCAGGTATGTATTTTTCTCAAGAGTGATACATGGAATATATAATGTACTTGAGACATGTTTGATAGGATTTTTAGTTGATAGGACACCACTCTATTGCGACCAATGCCCTCAAAATGGATGATGTACCTTGTACTAATCATTAACTTCTTCGAAAATCTCATAAATATCTAACATATTGAATGTAGTGGAATATCATGTCTCCAAAATCAATGTCTAGGTCTCATCAATGATTATGAAAATAGATCTTTGGTCGACTCTGAGTTTCATTAACGTGATGCTGGATAGTCTTAACATTTTCCACAATTTATTTGACCATTTTGGGACCTATATGTTTTTTCTCCTCAACTTCATCCCAATATTCTAGTGTCCTGCACCTCTTCCCATAAAGGGATTCATAACGATCCATTTTGATGATTTAGTGGAAACTGTTTGTTTTAAGAGAACTCAGCTAGAGGAAGATGTTGATCCCATTCCCCATTTATGTCTATTGATAATTACCTCAACATGTGCTAAAGTGTCTAAATATTTTGTTCATATTGGTCATCACTTTGAGGATGATAAGTCATACTGAAGTTCAGCTCAGTATTCATAGAATGTTGGAGAATCCTCCATAACATAGATGTGGATCTTAGATCTCAATCGGATATAATTGATTATGGTAAACCATGTAGCATTACTAATTCTATGATTTATATCTGAGCTAGTTTATCAAATCGTAAATCATCTCGAATTACAATGAAGTGTGCAGTCTTTGGAGGAAGATCCACAAGAACCCAGATTGCATTATTATTTTTGGATGTCTTCGAAAGTCTGGTGACAAAGTGTCTGGTGATGTTTTACCCTTTCCATGTTGGTATGAGTAATGGTTTCATTATCCCCATATACTTCTATCTCTCAGCCTCCACTTACTAACATAACAAGCACTTTTATGTATACTCAATGATCTACTTCTTCATGTTATCACACCAATAATGCTCTTAGATATCCTGATACATCTTTGGGTTTCCTAGGTGAATGGAGAAATTTGAACTATTTGAATCATCCAAAAGCTCTTTTTCTAACTCTTTATATGATGGAAAATATATTCTTGACCCAAATAACTCAATTACTTCTTCATTAACATTGTACTATGATGATTTCCTTTGTTTGATGGCTTCCACTTTCATCTGAATTCTCACAATATCCTTTTGATCATACTATTACCTTTCCAAAAGAGATGGATGAATAATCATTTGTGGTAGGATTGATGATGTTCCCTTATTTATGATTCCCATGTCTATCTATATCAAATCTAATAAGATTGGATCCTTTTCAATTCTCATCGATGATAGAATAGCTTGGTCCTTTCCACTTAAAGCATTCACCAACTAGTTTGCTTTCCCAGGATGGTAGTGAATTATGTAGTCATGGTCATTGACCAGATCTAACCATATTCATTGGTCCATATTCATCTATATCTATGTGAATATATCATTAAGGATTTTTTTATCGATATATATTTCATAAATATCATCAAATAGATAATTTCACCTGATTTTTAACATAAAAATCACTATATCCATCTTTAGATCATGCGTGGGATAGTTTTTCTCATGAATTTTAAACATCCTTGAGGTATTGGAAATGAATTTGTCTTTTTTCCTAAAAATAAAACATTTAGAGAGTTATAATATTTTAGAGAATAACAATAACAAAAACTTCAACATGTGATATATCAATTATAGAAGTGTCCCTTAATGATTAAATGTCATTTCTGGTGGGGATTGAATGTTATTAGAAAACATAAAATTATACTAATAGAATTTAATTTAAATAAATTATGAAATACAGTACCAGGAAATAGTGATTACATTTAATTCATCCATAGTTATCCATATTATTATTGGTCTTCATGTTCTCTCTTGATCGTGGAGATTGTGGATTCTCATCATGATTCTCATCCATTGCAATAAAGCATTATCTTGGTTAAGTCTTGACTTATCCACATTTATAGATTAAAAATGCGTAAAATTACATATATGTAACTTTTTTTACACTCATCACATTATCCATTAACTCATGGAAATTGGCTACTTTGTTCCCTTCCATTCCACACATAAAACACATCCTAGTCCCTTTGTGACATTTTCCTTAGTGTCTCTTTCCAAACATGGTGCACAGAGGAAATTGGGACTTAATTCCCTTAACACCTTTATTAAATGAAACATATTTAGATTTCATCTTCTTATTCCTTGACTTCCTTAGGAATTAAACAATGTTCAAATTGTTAATCATGGTTTTTGATAGCTGCTTTGGCATAATAACAATTTGTCCTAGTCAAGCTCTCATTTTATTAGGAATCTCTTTGGGAAATTTAGCACATTTTTCTGTGCATATTTTATTTTCCATATTCATTATATTACTCGACATTGGATAGAATAAAAGGAAAATTAGGGATGAGTATCTTAAAAATTTTAACTCAAAAAATAGAATCCAATGAAATAAAATGGATAACTTATAGATTAAATTTATTTCCTTAACATATGAATTTATATGCTTAAATATATGTTACCAATGATCTATCACCTAACATATAATATTATTGAAATTTTTTCCCTTAATAATTGTTCATACTATGCTTATTAATTTACTGAAGCATATCCCGCAGGAGTTTCGAACCAAGAGTGCAGAAATGACCATTTTCGGGAATCAGTTCCCATTTGAGTCTAGCTCAAAGCTGTGGTTTTGGTTTTTTCCATTAGATATATCTACACCAAAGCCACATCAAATTGTTCTTATCCAAACATTGTTTTATTTTCTTGAAAAAACACTTACTTGATAATAACCAATATTTAGGTATTTTTTCTTATACATAGTCTTATCCTTAAGAATTTCACGAGGGTTTTCGAATCCTAATCCCACACATTACTAAACCTATAAAGACCCGTAAAATTAAAGGGAAATTTTTTCTTAATTTTCTTTGTAATTTTACAAGATCATGGTTTTAGACGGCACTTGATTCCAAGTCTCGGAGTGCCCGGAATTTCTATCCGATGTTTAGCTCGGGTACATTCAGTGAACGAATGAGCGGGAATTCCTATCTTTTGAAACGGTGATCAGAATTGAAATATGATGTCACTGATGAACTTGCAATGCCAGTAATTTCTTAAGAATTCATATTCCGGAGTTGCGTTATCATGAGTCTGGATGATAAAAATTGTGGAAGTTATTTTATAATTATTCTACAAATTTTTATCTTTTTCTAAGTGTTTAGTTTTTTATGGAAGTTGGGTAACCACCCAACCTCCCTTGGGAGGTTATGAGGTTGGTGGGGCCCACACGAACCCCACCCCTCCATATCCTCTACCCCCTCTCAACTCCCATTAAATGTTGATAACTTATGTTTACTTAACTTATGAAATTAATATGGTGAGTTACATATAAGTTTTTATAATTCAAACAATTGAATTTCAAAAGCCTTGTTGTGTTAATAAAACAAGTTGAGAACATATCTTATTTGGGGTTGGGTTGGGATGTTTGAGAGATTTTTGGAGAAAAAGCTAAGGAACATCTTGTTCTTCGATGAAGAATGCAAAGAACGAACGATCTACGACGTGGAGCACTGAGCCCTCGGAGACCCTCTTCTGCGACACCGACCCGCGTCGCGATGTTCTTCTTCCACGTCGTCTCTTCCCCGACAGTTTTCCGTGATGAAATATCCTTCAACGTCTTTGAATCCTCACTTCACGACGTCGACGTTTGCTTTCCACGACGCCCAACCTCCGCGACGCTCGTCTTCCGCGGCTCGTTGACGTACACCGTTCTTGAAACTGAGGTAGGGGTTTTATTTATTTATTTTGTTCGTGAATACCAACTTGACGATCATTGTGGATTAAAACCAATTGTTATCGTATAACGTGAGGGGGACGGACCGCACAAACACGACCGACCCTCGTCCTTATTTCATGTTGGTTCCTTTGTGGTTTGGTACAGAAAGGCGTGGTGCCGGCGCACCACGCAGAATCATGCGAAAAGAAATGCGCAGCCCCGTCGCGTCGCGCCGTGGAAAGAAGATCAAGGACTCGACGTCATCGCACCACGTCGGAGACAGCCGAAAATACTGTGGCCGGTACCGGGTCCGCGTCAGAGGGGCGCGGTGCCGTTGCACCGCACCGGACGACAAGGGTTGTGGCCGGTTCCGGGCCGCGGCAGAGCAAGGTGACCGGCGGCCGGACCGGGCCGCCGGCGTCGGAGCTGGAAGGGGACCGGCCATCGCTGGTCCCGTTAAGCCGGAACTGGCCATCCAGGTTGGGCCGGCTAGACAGGGAGGAGCCGGGGAATTAATTCCCCCGGCCGGGCTTCAAACGGCCCCCATAAATGGGGGGCCGCTATTACACAAGGGGGGCAGGTGACCCCCATTGCCAACGGCTCGGCCTTCGGCCGAGCGGGCAGCGCGCTCGGCACGCTGGGCCCAGCCGGGCCGGGCCGGACCGGGGTGGGTCGACCCGGTTCGGGCAGACCGGGGGGTCTCGGGCCGGGTCTGTCCGGGCCCGAAACCCCCATTTTCGGACCGTTTTGGTTCAATTTCCCATAACTTGGGCTACAGACCTACGATCGACACGCCGTCAGCGGCGACATGATCCTTAGAATTAGACGGCCGTTTCGGTATTTCACACTCAAAGTTTCGGAATACTTTGAGTTCGGCCGAGTTTGTTCGTACACAAAACCAATCGGGCCCTCGGAGCGGAAACACTCATATCATAATCTCCGGACGTCCGAATGACGTGCCGTCGACATTTTTGGTTTAATTTAGTGAGATGGATCTTTTGGATTACTCTGCCCGAGGTTTGGATGCAGGTGGAGTACGGTTGGGTTGGTTTTTCTTTAAAAACCAATCGGGCTCCTGGGATGAAAAAGCCAATAACTCTCAGACCGAGCGTCTGATTGACGCGCCGTCTGCGACGTTGAGTTCCTATTGGTGATATAGAACTTTTGGATACATCAACTCTGGACTATGTGTCAGTTGATGTATCATCCTCTCATCTCATGGAGCGGACCCTCCCGAACGAGCTTGCTGTGTGCGGGAACACTAGTGCTGGCTGCGACTACTAATGTGACTGTGGCGATGACTGTACAGAGATACTCAGTGAATTTGATGACAACGACTATAGAACTCAGCGATCCTATTTGGATTAGTGATACCGATCCTATGTTGGTCCGATCCTGTGTGGGTCAGCGCTCAGCGGTTCTGTGTGAGCCAGCGGTTACAGATCCTGTGTGGGTCCGATCCTGTGTGGGTCTTTGCGGGGGTTAGTTTCCTACCGATACTGTGTGGGTCATTGTGGGGGTCAGTAACTATCGATCCTCTGTGGGTCTGATGACTTAGATGGATCAGTGATCATCTCTATCATCTTTCGAAGATGTATACCCGTGTGAGCTGAATCCTGTTTGCTTTCCTGTGTGGATTGTGTTGTGCTATCCTATGTGGATTACGTTTTACTTTCCTGTGTGGACTGGGTTGTACTTGAGATCGGAGGTAGGATCGTATTGGAATTGATGACTTAGGTAAATGTATGGGCATATACCTAAGCATTTTCGGTTGTTACTTCGTGATTGTATCTTTTCTTTTGTGGTTTATCCGTTGTGGATTTCGGGAGACCTTCAGGGGTCTCGGGGTCCCGACTGAGTAGATTATACTCACCCCTTAACGGGATATTCCCACACTACGTTGTCTTGGTTGCAGAGGACGGACATCGTTGATCATGGTTGAGGTTTGCAGAGCAGGACGGTACCTGGAGGTGGACCACTGGGCGGGACATACACGGAGCGGACTGCGGGACCCGAGGTGCAGTGGAGCTATCTGTACCCACCCTTCAGGTGGGATTTCCAGTGGATAGCTCAACGTAGTGGCTTTTACTTTTCTGTTGTTGTTTTCCCTTTCGATTTGTACTTTACTTTCAGTTTGGGTTTGTATACTGGCCCACTTACTTTCCGCTCTTACAGTTGTACTCTATTTTTACATGGTGTTTACTTTTTCCGCTTTCTTACTCTGTGCTGCTTGTTTACTTTACAAAGGAAATGTCTTACCTTTTTACTGGGATTTATGCCTTGGTGCTAGTCGACAGACCCTAGCCTATGGAAGGAGGGCTTGGGGTAGTCACAGAACGGGCCGCGAGGACTGGTCGTGACAAATTGGTATCAAAGGAGTTCGGTTCTACCGCAGACTCTGATCTTTCTTCTATGTGAAGCAATAGTGTTAAGTGTATTGGGTGTGGTTATCAATCCAGGGAATCCAGTGTTGGTGCGGTGGCCGACGTATCAGTACACCAGGACTCTGACTTCTGATTTCCAACTTAATGCACGAAAACATTGATTGCATGTGTGTTTCATGTTTTCTTTGTGATTACTTGTGTCAGCTCACTAGGTATACTGTTCTGACCATGGAACACCTGTTTCCTTTCCAGGATGGCCCCATGACGGCAGCCAACCAGGGTTCCGAGAGTCGAGCATGACGACAGCCCACCGAGCGACAAGGCCTCGGTGCAGGGCCCTTTGTCAGCAGTGGCACCGGCTGTATCTCTACCCGCCGAGCCACCGATGCTTCCAGCACCAGCCACTGAAGATGAAGCTCTCCTCAGTGCACTGCATGAGTTCCAGCACCAGCGACCACCCAGGTTCTTTGGGGAGACAGACCCCTAGGTAGCCGAGGACTGGCTAGAGGCAGTCGTACGAGTTTTCAGGCTAGTGAGGACACCATCAGATCTCATGGTGATCCTCGCTGCGAGCCTACTGCACGCAGCAGTGGAACGATGGTGGAGCTTGATGCTCCAGGTGCACGATGAGACATCTATACTTTGAAAGGACTTTGAGAGCCTCTTCCTCTCGGTGTTCGTCCCAGCCACCCTCCGTTCGGTGCACATTCAGTAGCTCCTTCAACTTCGGCAGAGTATTATGACGGTCTCCCAGTAGTCGGCGAGATTTTCCGATCTCTCGCGCTACTCGACCGACATGGTATGAGACCCATTCTTCCGGGCCCGGTCCATTGAGAAGGGATTGAGACACGAGATCAGGGCATCACTGATCTCCCTCAGCATTCCGACTCAGACAGGAGTACTAGAGCATGCCCTTTTGATTGAGAGCTTTCTTGCCGAGTCTACACCAGCGCTGAGACCCACTGCAGGACGGAACGTAGCAGAGTCTTCTGCAGCAGGCAGTGGACGGATGAATCTTGGGTCCAGGAAGACCAGACCCTCAGGCAGACGACCTCATGACACTGTCTTAGCAGTATGGGGCACACAGCGTGGAGCCAGTCTTTCGAGAGGTAGAAAGTGCTACTCATGCGGCAGGCGGGGCCACATGGCTCGTGATTGCCCGACCCGCCGTGCCGAGGAGCAGCAGACGGTTGAGAGACCACTGAGGTAGAGGCAGAGGGTCGACCATGGCGGTCAGCAGGGAGGAGGCAGACGAGCAGAGGAGCTGGCTGAGCAGCAGGTGGTGGGCGACGCTTTGAGGCTCTACCACCACCACTACCAGGCGGTCCACCCCGACCATAGGGAGCTGGCGGGCAGAGACAGACACAGCTCCAGGCAGCGGAAGCCTACGACCACAGTGCACCCGAGATGATTCGAGGTACTATCTGTGTCTATTCCACCTTTGATGCAGTTCTTATAGACACAAGAGCGAGTTACTCTTTCATAGACACTGCCCATGTTTGGAGTTCGAAGATTCCGAGAGAGCTTTTGGCTCGATCATTACGGCTAGAGACTCCTACGGGAGCAGACTCGATGATTACACAATGGTGCCGACAATGTGAGCTTACTCTAGGAGGCGAGAGCTTCGGCTGGGATCTTCTTGTAGCGGCGTCGAGGCGCTATGACATCATCTTGGGCTTGGATTAGTTGTCTACGGTCCATGCATAGATTGACTGTTTTAGGCCCAAGGTGCGATATGTATGCACCGACGGGAGAAGGTTCACCTTCACTGGCGAGAAGGGAGACTTTGAAGCACAGGATGGACTCTCGCAGAGGAGAGGACAACCCATCACTCATCAGTTGGCTAGCCTCATCCTATGAGCTGTTGACATGCAGAGTCCTAGTTTTCCTGTAGTGGTGGATCAGTTTGCGGACGTTTTTCCCAACGACGTTCCAAGGCTACCACCTCACAGAGAGGTAGACTTTTATATTGACCTGTACCCCGGGACAGCCCCGATATCGACTCCAGCGTATCGGATGGTCCCCGTTGAGCTTCGAGAGCTACGGGTATAGTTGGAGGACTTGCAGGAAAAGGGGTTTATCCGACCCAGTGTTTGACCATGGGCTTCCCCGATATTGTTCTCCAAGAAGGCGGACGGGTGATTGCGACTTTATGTTGACTATCATCGCCTGAACCAGGTGACAGTGAGGAAGAAGTATCCACTACCTAGGATTGATGACCTCTTTGATCAGCTCAAGGGAGCACGGTGGTTCTCGAAGATAGACCTCAGGTCAGGATATCACCAACTCAGAGTTCGAGACGAGGACGTGCAGAAGACGACCTTCAGATGTCGGTATGGCCACTATAAGTTCTTGGTTATGCCCTTCGGTGTAACCAATGCTTCAGCAGTGTTCATGGCCCTCATGAACATGATATTTCAGTCATACCTTGATCGATTTGTCGTGGTCTTCATCGAAGACATTTTGATTTACTCGACGACTGAGGAGGAGCACGCCTACCACTTACGGGTTGTACTTGACACAATCCGAGAGCACCAGATTTATAGAAAGCTCTCGAAGTGTCAGTTCTAGATATGTGAGGTCCACTTCATGGGGCACGTCATCTCTGAGGTGGGAGTTGCAGTGGATCCTACAAAGATCGAGGCAGTGCTTGCTTGGGAGCCACCCAGGAGCGTGACGGAGGGGAGGAGTTTCTTGGGACTAGATGGATACTACCAGAGATTTGTGACAGACTTATCCAGAGTTGTGGAACCACTCTCATCTTTGAAGAAGAAGGGGAAACCCTTCGTGTAGTCAGACAGATGTCAGCAGAGCTTCCAGGAGCTGAGAAAGATATTGACCAGCGCACCTATCTTGAGGTTTCCTGAGGAGGGAGTAGGGTACATAGTGTACTGCGATGCATCAGGGACCAGACTCAGATGTGTCCTGATGCAGGAGCGGGCAGTGATCGCCTATGGATCACATCAGTTGAGGCCGCATGATCAGAACTACGCTACCCATGACCTGGAGTTAGCAGCAGTGGTCTTTTCCCTAAAGACATGGTGACACTATCTGATGGGCGAGCGCTTTACAATATTTTCTGACCATCAGAGTCTCAGATACATCTTCTCTCAGAAGGATCTGAATCTGAGACAGCGGCGATGGATCGAGTTTCTCCAGGACTATGACTTTGAGATAGTCTATACTCCTGGAAAGGGGAACGTGGTAGCCGATGCCCTCAGTAGGAGGACGGGCATTCAGCTACTTGAGGAGGGGACAGAGCAGCTAGCCTCTTTGCAGATATCCTTTGTGGATAGAGATGGAGCATCCTTCCATCTGTATCTCACAGTCACTCCTCCACTACTACAGCAGGTCAGAGAGGCACAACGTGGGGACACTGACTGTGAGATGCGGCGTGCACAGATATCCTCAGGACAGGCACCTGATGGTTTCTCCTTTGGAACAGAGCACGAAATCCTTTTTAGAGGACGTACCTTGGTACCAGTTGCTTTACGAGAGGAGGTGCTGAGAGAGTTTCACACTTCTCCCTTAGCGGTACATCCCGGAGTGGTGAAGATGTACCAGGATCTCAGACGACAGCACTGGTGGCCAGACATGAAGAAGGTTGTGGCAGAGTTCGTTTCTCGATGTCTCACCTTCCAGCAGGTGAAGGATGAGCACCAGGTACCAGCAGGCTTGGTACAGCCCTTGGAGGTTCTAAAGTGGAAGTGGGACGGGATATCTATGGACTTCGTGACTGGACTTCCACACACTTTCAGAGGTCACGACTTCATCTGGGTGATTGTCGACCGACTCACCAAGTCGGCTCACTTCTTAACCATCAGAGAGCAGGGCTTAGTGGAGAGCTTGAGAAGTCTTTACGTTCAAGAGATAGTTCGTCTTCACGGTGTGCCATCATCTATCGTCTCCGATCGAGATACTCGTTTTAATTCCCGGCTATAGAAGGTATTGTAGGAGGCGTTCGGGACGCAGCTACATCTGAGCATAGCCTTTCACCCTCAGACGGATGGTCAGATGGAGAGTACCATTCTGACTCTCGAGGACATGCACCATGCATGCGTCCTCGACTTTGGTCGCTGCTGGTAGGACCACCTACCCTTGGTGGAGTTCGCGTACAACAACAGCTACCACTCCACCATCGGGATGGCACCATACGAGGCATTGTACGGCCGACCTTGTAGATCTCCTTTGTGCTGGACAGACCCTGGGGAGTCAGCTCTTGTGGAACCAGAGATGGTCCAAGTGACGACAGAGAAGGTCCAGGTCATCCAGGAGTGGATGAGGACAGCTCAGAGCCGGCAGAAGTCTTATACTGACAGGAGGCGAAGGCTACTAGAGTTTGAGGATGGAGACCACGTTTTCTTGCGGGTCTCACCTCGAAGTGGTATACGGAGATTTGGCCGAGGCGGAAAGTTAACCTCGCGCTTCATCGGACCCTTCCAGGTCCTCAGCAGGATTGGCGAGGTGGCTTATCGCCTGGCTCTACCACCTCAATTGCACTGGGTGCACGATGTCTTCCACGTATCTCAGCCGAGGAGATACGTGCACAACCCGACACACATCATTGACCATGTGGAGCTAGACGTTGATGATGGGGAAACTTTTGAGGAGGTCCCGATGGAGATCGAGGATCAAAAGGAGTGGGTCCTACGTGGATGGTCTATTCCTCTAGTACGCATCAGATGGAATCACGAGAACCTCCAGGAGAGAACTTGGGAGCGGGAGGCTCAGATGCATGCTCAGTACCCTCATTTGTTTCCCTAGTTTTGATGTATCATTACAGGGACGTAAATCCCTGAGGTGAGAGTAATGTAAAGACCCGTAAAATTCAATGGAAATTTTTTCTTAATTTTCTTTAGAATTTTACAAGATCACGGTTTCAGACGGCACTTGATTCCGAGGCCCGGAGTGCCTGTAATTTCTATCCGAAATTTAGCTCTGGTACGTTCAGTGAACGAAAGAGCGGGAATTCCAATCTTTTGAACCGTTTCTCGGAATTGTAATATGATGGCACCGATGAACTCGCAACGCCGGTAATTGCATAGGAACTCCTGTTCTGGAGTTGCGTTATCACGAGTGTGGATGATAAAAATTGTGGAAGTTATTTTATAATTATTCAACAAATTTTTATCTTTTTCTAAGTGTTTAGTTCTTGATGGAAGTTGGGTAACCACCCAACCACCCTTGGGAGGTTATGAGGGTGGTGGGGCCCACACGAACCCCACCCCTTAATATCCTCTAACCCCTCTCAACTCCCATTAAATGTTGACAACTTAAGTTTACTTAACTTATGAAATTAATATGGTGGCTTACATGTATGTTTTTGAAATTCAAACAATTCAATTTCAAAAGCCTTGTTGTGTTAATAAAATAAGTTGAGAACTTATCTTATTTGGGGTTGTGTGGGGTTGTTTGAGAGATTTTTTGGAGAAAAAGCTAAGGAATATCTTGTTCATCGACGAAGAACGCAAAGAACGAACGATCTCCGACGTGGAGCGTCGAGCCCTCGGAGATCGTCTTCCGCGACACCGACCCCGTGAAGCGACGTTATTCTTCCGCGTCGTCTTTTCTACGACGGTTTTTCGTGACAAAATCTCCATAAACGTCTTCGAATCCTCACTTCACGATGTCGACGTTCGTTTTCTGTGACGCCCGACTTCCGCGACGCTCGTCTTCCGCGTCTCGTTGGCGTACACCGTTCTTGAAACCGAGGTAGGGGTTTTATTTATTTATTTTGTTCGTGAATACCAACTTGACGATCTTCATGGATTAAAACCAATTTTTATCGAATAACACGAGGGGGCCGGACCGCAAAAACACGGCCGACCCTCTTCCTTATTTCATGTTGGTTCCTTTGTGGTTTGGTACAGAAAGGAGTGGTGTCGGCGCCCCACGCGGAATCATGCGAAAGGAAATGCGCGGCGTCGTCACACCGCGCCGTGGAAAAGAGATCAAGGACGCGACGCCGTCGCGCCGCGTCGGAGACACCCGAAAATACCACGGCCGGTACCGGGGCCACGGCGGAGGGGTGCGGTGCCGTCACACCGTGCCGGACGACAAGGGCCGCGGCAGGTTCCGGGCCGCGACGGAGCAAGGTGACCGGAGGCCGGACCGGGCTGCCGGCGTCAGAGCTAGAAGGGGACCGGCCATCGCCGGTCCCATTGAGCAGGAACCGGCCAGGCAGGTCGGGCTGTCCGGACAGGGAGGAGCCGGGGGAATTAATTCCCCCGACCGGGCTTCAAACGGCCCCCAGAAAAGGGGGGCCGTGGTTACACAAGGGGGAAGGCACCCCCCCCCCCCTTTTCCAATGGCCTTCGCCCGATCGGGTAGCGCGCTACGCGCGCTGTGTCCAGCCAGGACGGGCCGACCCGGAACGGGGAGGGTCAACCCAGTTCGGGCCGTCCGGGGGGGTCTCGGGCCGGGTCGGTCCGGGCCCGGAACCCCCATTTTCGGACCTTTTAGGTTCAATTGCCCATAACATGGTCTACAGACCTCTGATCAATGCGCCGTCAGTGGCGACACGATCCTTAGAATGAGACGGTTGTTTCGTTATTTTGCACTCAACGTTTCGGAATACTTTGAGTTTGTCCGGGTTGGTTCGTACACGAAACCAACCGGGCCCTCGGAGCGGAAACACTCATATCTTAATCTCCAGACGTCTGAATGATGTGCCATAGACTTTGTTGGTTTTCTCTTAGTGAGACGGATCTTTTGGCTTACTCCGCCGGAGATTTGGACGCAGGTGGAGTACGGTCAGGTTGGTTTTGCCTTAAAAACCAACCGGGCCCCTGGGACGAAAAAGCCAATAACTCTCAGACTGGGCGTCCGATTGATGCGCCGTCTGCGACGTTGAGTTCCTGTTGGAGATACGGAACTTTTGGATACATAAACTCTGGACTATGTGTCAGTTGATGTATCAGTTTCTCGACTCGTGGAGCGAACCCTCCCGAACGAGCTTGCTGTGTGCGGGAACCCTAGTGCTGGCTGCGACTGCTACTATGAATGCGACGACGACTGTACAGAGATCCTCAGTAGATTCGATGGCGACGACTACAACACTCAGCGATCCAATGTGGGTCAGTGCTACCGATCGTGTGTGGGTCCGATCCTATGTGGGTCAGCGCTCAGCGATTCTGTGTGAGCCATCGCCTACAGATCCTGTCTGGGTCCGATCCTGTGTGGGTCTTTGCGGGGGTTAGTTTTTACTGATACTGTGTGGGTCATTGCGGGGGTTAGTACCTATCGATCCTTTGTGGGTCTGATGACTTATATGGATCAGTGATCATCTCTATCGTCTTTCGAAGATGTATACCTGTGTGATCTGATTCCTGTTTTCTTTCATGTGTGGATTGTGTTGTGCTATCCTGTGTGGATTACGTTTTACTTTCCTGTGTGGACTGTGTTGTACTTGGGCTCGGAGGTTGGAGCGTACTAGAATTTATGACTTAGGTATATGTATGGGCATATACCTAAGCAGTGTCGGTTGTTACTTCGTGATTGTATCTTTCCTTTGTGGTTTATCCTTTGTGGATATTGGGAGACCTTCGGGGGTCTCGGGGTCCCTACTGAGTATCTTATACTCACCCATGCACGGGCTATGCCCGCAATACATTTTTTTGGATACAGAGGATGGAAAACGTTGATCATGGTTTAGGCTTGCAGAGCAGGATGGTACCTGGAGGTGGACCACTGGGTGGGACATACTCGGAGCGGACGGAGGGACCCGAGGTGCTGTGGAGCTATCTATACCCACCCTTCAGGTGGGATTTCTAGTGGATAGCTCGGTGTAGCAGCTTTTACGTTTCAGTTTCTGTTTTCCTTTTCGAGTTGTACTTTACATTCAGTTTGGGTTTGTATACTGGCCCACTTACTTTCCGCACTTACAGTTGTACTCTGTTTTTACTTGGTGTTTACATTTTCTGCTTTCTTACTCTGTGGTTCTTTTTTACTTTAAAATGGAAATTCCTTCCCTTTTTACCGGGATTAACGCCTTGGTGCTAGTTGCCAGCCCCTGGCCTATGGAAGGAGTGCTTGGGGTAGTCACGGTACGGGCCCCGAGGACGGGTCGTGACAAAACCTATCTTCTGATACCAACAATAACAACCCTGATCATTATTACATATTTTTACATGATTTATTACATAAACATGAAATTAAGAAAACTATCGGGATTGAGAGGTCTAGTGTCATGGGAAATAAGGAATATTACATGAAAAATGAAGAAAAAATTAAAACATCTTTATTGAAAACTTCTTTTACCTGACAACAACATTCGTTCGTATATAGCATTGCATTGGATAAACTGAGGACATGAACAAGAAAAAGGTGAGCTATATAGTCTAGTAAGGGAGTAAACAAGGCCTAACGTAGAGAATACAAAACATGTTAGGAAATAGGAATATCAAGGGAGAACAAGAGAAACCTAAATATAAAGGCATGATATAGAATGATTGTCATGACACGAAATTGTGGCAATGACATACAACATGACATGAGTATGAGCCAAGGCTCATTGCACATGGATTATCATGAGTAAACCATTATTAAAAACTAATTATAATTATTAAACCCTCATTTCACATGGAATATCATGATACTAAACATTACCCATGGAATTGGATCACTATCAAGGCTCCCCCTTTATAGACATTTCATTTCACGCGTAAGTGTGCCACATGGATCATATAACTTGGAATCATTCAATATAATAATTTTTTCAATGATTAATAAATTTCTATTAAATACATTTATGTACCATTAAATATGAATATGTGAAAAAACGTGAATAACCTTGATAGAGAATTCGGTATGGTATTCCCAATATGATGATTTTGTCTTGGACAAACACAGTGCAATTTCCGCAGCATAATGTCATCATATGGAAATTCATAAGTTGTATTGATTAGGGAGAAAGGTATATCACATCATTTAAACCTGAAATAGACAGTAAGGGGATCATGGAACATAACACCCCAATATATGTAATGGAATTTAGATTCATAATATGGGAGAAATAATTGAATGGAAAAAATAAGGGGGACATCCCTTACATAATTTCGGCATGGTAATGAGTGTACACGTAAGACATTAATGAGAGAGAAAGTTGTATCTCATCATTAAAAAATATGGAGGAAAATATGGGGGAGGTGTGAAATCATACCCAAACATTTTTAATTGAATTTAAAAAGGTATTTCATCATAAATAATCTTGGATAAAAAAAATAAAGGAAAGAATCATTTACTGAAATTCAGACTGGTAACGAGTGTACATAAGGGTTCATAAGATTTATTAATGGGGGTGAAAGGGGATCTCACCATTTATGAAAATAATAGGTAGTAATGAAGATATTTAATAACATAACCAATTTAGGAAAAAAATAAATTAAAAGACATAACATGAAAGGAATTCTTGATAAAATAAGATGGTGAAAGATCCCTTACGAAATTTCCACATAATAACAGCTTAGGTAAAGGAAAATTATGGGAGGATAAAGAAATACTCATTAAAATAACTTCAATTTAATATAAATAGAATTATTATAAAATAATGAAATTATTTGCATTCAAAATTACAAGAAATACCCTCAAATAAGATGCTTGAATTTGAAAGGAGGAGAGTAAAGTGGGGATCCCTTACATGGATGTGGGATACCATAGGCTTTGGAGAGGCCTCTTGGGAGCATGGGGGTGCCTTGGTAGGACTCTAGGGAGTATAGGGAAGAGTTTTTTCAGTCTCTAAATGGATTGAGTGATGATTAATGGGAGATTGGTTGGGTTTATATAGGAAAAGAGAGGAAATTAATTATTATTTAGGTTTTGGACACTACAAATTAAACTAATCAAAACCACAAACCATATCATAGGATTTTCCCATGGTCTATACAAAAGGGGAGTGGTTTAAAATATTTTATATGGACATGGTCTGAAAAAATTAAATTATTAGGATTACTTATGTAGAGGTGAGTCACACTCTCATGGAATTGATCTTAAAATTTTAAAATATTTGATAAGTCTTGGAGGGTCTACAAGGAATTATAAAACTAATAAAAAAATATAAAATCATAAAATTTTTAAGGAGAAACATATATTTGGATAATAGCCCTTTAACAGTACTTTATTACATCACTATTGGTTCATTAAGATGTTATAAAACACATATATTTATTTAGTATTTATTTATTACCCAAAAATTCTGCTCTTAGAAAAATTATGAAAATTTCACCATTGGATAATCTCGATGTCCTGATTCAATTTTTTTTTAATTTTTTCTAAAACATTTTCTAAATATGGGAATTTTAACATTTAAAATGAAAACTGACATTTATTGAAAATTCATGGGTTTTTGAAAAAAAAAATTCAACCCATAAAACAATTACATTTTAATTCCATAAAATTAAATGATCCTTTATTATTAATATAAATAATTTTATAATAATATTTTATTAAAATAATAATTATTTTTAAAAATCATTAATACTTTAAAATATGTCATTTAAAAATACACTTCATTTTTTATCGTATCAAAAGGATTAGCTAATCATTTATAGATAATGATCTCATATAAACAACATTTATATGAAAAATTTTCTATAATAAAAACTGTAGTTTAATATAATAATGTATATATTTCTCAAAATTACCCTTTTTACCCAAAGACTCAATTTATCAAATTCAATATATTTTTAATAAAAACTATTCTCATAAAAGAATTGATGGAAGATGAATTTTATTTATAAAAAGTTATTATACAATAAGTAACTAAAACCTTATTACATAACCCCTTATAAAAACCACATAAGACCTATGGGTAAGCTGTGTGATGGTGACCAACTCTTGGTGTGGCTCAGATAACATCTCCCGGGAGGTAATCTCAATTAACTTGAACTTCTCCCATAGGCGATACCATTCAAGCTTAAACTATGGAAGCTCATATTGGGCTTGGTCAAGAGAGAATCCCAATGACAATACCTATTTTTGAGGTCTGATAAATGAGCTTTATATGGCCTGAGTCTACTGTATGAAGCCATTATCTCATTTTTCTGCGTGGAAAGGATTCTTTTTAAAGAACCATAAATTTATATTAGTTGTGTGATCACTTTTAAATGGTTATATTATCTACCATAGTGATAATTAATGATCAATTAAGCCCAATAATAATAAAATAGTGCATTTTTTCAATAATTAATTAAATAAAGGGGAATTTAATTCAAAAATGATCAGGCGGTTATAAAAAACATGGAATAAGTGGTATGGAAATAATTAAGGAAAAACAAGAATCCATATTCAATTGAAAATAATGTCAAGGTATATCCATGACAATAAAAGAAAAAGTGGATAAAAATTATCATTGATCTTATAATAAAGGAATTAATAATGATGGGAATTAAAAACTTCTTGTCCAAGTCATATTCCAAGACACATTCATTTTATGGGAGTAAATTACACTAAAATACAACCTGTTTTTTCTAAAGAGACTCGATAAATAATTGAGGGGTTATATAATATTGAGCCCCACCAATTCCATTTTTATGTCTAATTTATTTTCCATATGAGTAATCAAGACATTTAATACTATTCCATATGTAATTTCTTACTATATAAAAATTGTAAATATATATAATGTGAAAAACAAACATCATATATTTCCATATATAATAGAATAATGTGGATGTCTAAGAGGACATCACAAATCAAATTGGATGAAATGATGTATCATCAAAGTAATATTAATTACACTTTTCAAGGAAATATATTGGGTATGATATTTAAAATATTATAGGTTATTAGTGGATGATAATAGTAAGATTAAATGGATTTCATTCATAGGATACCAAGGTTGTGGTAGAAAAAATCCATTATCACAGCTCATTAAAATCATGTGAATATTTCAAATAAAATCTACATGAGTGTCTCGCAGGGTGTATAGTTTTTGGCACACTCATAAAGCATTAGGGTGATGATTTTTTCAACAATAAACTGACCCTATTTGGGTGATTAATACTAGGTGAATCTATCCCATATCAAAATCTAATTTCCATTATCCATAATGGGGTGTGTTTACAATAAAATTGCACACACATTTACTTTACAAAAACATGTGATGTTTTGTACACTATGAAAATGGAAACTATTGAAAAAAATATGATACATGGATTTAAAAAATATACTTTTATATACATTAAATTTTCTGAACAAAATTTAAAAATTATTCTATGTAAACATATTCACTATAAGAAAGGAAATAGCTGGTGATTAAAAAAAGAGACCCAAAGAATGAATACTATGAAATAAAAACTAACTTATAGATAGTGAATCAATTTAATCATAATATATTTAATGATTAGGCACAAATTTGATCTTAAAATTACATCAATTAAATATTTTCATGATATAATATTTGAAATTATATATATATACACAATATAAATGAAATTCGGTGTACATTATAGAACATATATCAAGGAGAGGAGTCTGTAATGGAAAACCCAATCCTCATATCAAGTTTTCCAAGAATGAAAATTATACTCATATTTCACAAAAATATATAGGTTATTAACAATATTCATCAATTTAACCACATCAATTTTCATTCATACTCTTCATAAATAGTCATTCTAGACCTGAATTATTTTGATTTTCTACATCAGGTATTTTTTATCTTGAATATTTATACTAGTTTCATTGAATAATTGTTAAAATTCGTTTCTCTTAAAAATTTCATTAATAATATGTCATTAAATTTAAAATATTGAATTATTTCTAATAATTAAGGATGTTTCAAATTAATTATATTAGCATTTTATACCTTATCCTTGATGATGAAGTCAATAATAAAAATGTTTTGGTTATTTTTGTTGTCCGTGTCCTGTATCATTAAATTATGAATTTGATATAGATATTATATCTCTACAAATAAAAGAATAATTATTTAAAATTTTATCATAATATTTTAGTAATGTTGTTCCCATAGAATTTAATGGTATAAATTCAATGTATTGTTCAATTAGGTGGTCAAACCTACCCGAATAAGAACATACCCTGATTTAATAAATGATTAATTAGTGGTTTTATTATAATATGATTATACCAAAAGAATAAAATTATTATTTTCTATTAATTAGTGAGATTTATCAGATTCAGAATTATATAAAAAAATAATTAATGGATCATAAAACATTACACAATTTGAATAAATGATTAACCTCTTTGTACCCTTATTTTATATGATTAAATAGAAGTTGTTTATTTGTTAAGTATACGATTAATTCAGTTTGAAATTTTTCATACCAAAACCTAAATGATATCATAAATATCATATGAATCCTTTAATGCTATACTTATATCTGGCCTTGTGATTTGGTGGTGGAAAATGAAACACATTACACCATGGAGGGGGTAGTCTTCACTACACATGGACAAATTTTTTTATAGTTTGGGTATATTAACAGATAATGATAATACAATTAATATAGTAACATTATATAATATAAATAATGATAATATAATTATATTAGAATGGATAGAATAAATTTTAATGATGATTATTAAGAAGAAAACAATGTAGTTGACAATACTCACATTAGGGACTGGTTTTTCCTTTGATGTCTCCTTGAATGAGAGAGAATTAGGCTAACTATGGTTGACCAGGAAATTATTCTGTTAAGATAAGGTTATATGTTGATCATAATGGAAGAGTTTAAAGGGAAAATTTTAAAGTGATGCATCTGTTGAAGTGCTGATATTTTTCCCTTTTTATAATTGATGGGAATGGTATTATTGGGAACACCATTAGATTTTCAATAATTCCATGGAACTATTCAATGGTAAATGGATAAAAAATGTAAAAAGTGATGGTAAAATATTTATTGTTCAACCAAAATCTCAAACATTTAATTCTTGCAATATTTTTTTAATTATTTTAGGTCTTTAATAATAGGTTAGATTCAATTAACACCATTTAATTTTTACATGGAAATTATTTTTTAATATAAGTAATTAATTTTGATGAAAAGTATTATGATGGAACATTTTACCAAATTTTATACATATAATATAATATTTTAAAATAATCTTATCAAACAAAATTAATAAAAGTTATAAAATTAAATTAAAAATAAATATTACTAATCACATATAATTGTTTTAGTAAAGTTAAATTTTTATGAATTATATTTATTATAAATTAAATAAATGTTATGTGGCTTTAATGGAATGCCAAAAAAATATACTATAAAGATAATCGATTCAAGGAAAAAAATGAAAATTGTATTTGTATTAAAGTAACATTATAATTCATTTTAATGATGTTTTCCATATGTTTTATAATATTAATGAAGATAGTATATTGTATAATGTAATTCCTATAAATAATATTTTATTACAAAAATAGGTTTATAAACTTATAGGTAATTCATCTGTAATTTTAAAGGAATAAAAATTATAAATTTGGTAAAACCCATAATTTTATATAAAAAATATCCCTTTTTAGATAATGATAAAAAATTCATACTAAGCTAATTTTTAAATTATTAATTCAAATATTGAATTGTTTTAGTGATTTTAAAAATCTCAAAATTAACTTTTAAATAATTATTAGAATAAAGGATCTTTAAAGGTAACATTTATGAAATAATTCATGATATGGTATTTACCTAACACAATTAAGTATTAGGTTCTACACACTCCCTCAATTAAATAATTTTATATTAGAAATTAGTTTATATAAAAGCTATTATTAGATGTGTATACTCTTTCCTTAAATATTCTTCATCTTCCTAGGATTCCTCTTGTAGTTTTTTATTTCTCTAATGGCCTTTCAAAAAAAGGTGTTTTCCAATTCCACAATACAATATCTCTATTTCAAAAATCTAGATAGGTTCCCAATTATAAGATATGTTAGGCTCTAACCATATTCCCTAATATATGATTACATGTGTGGTGTCCATAATTTATTTCATTAATAATGAAACATATAAGAAATGATGAAAATTAGAATTTTTTTGGTTATATAGCTAATTGGTAATATAAAACCTCAATTGTTTATAAGAATTTAGTATTTATAATGTACCTAGGTATTAACTATATCTTTCGACAAAATCCTATAATTCCCTTATTGGGTGAAATACTTAAGAAAACATTATCCAAACTTGAAATTCATTATCTTTTTTCAATTATCCATGTATCTGTCTTTTCTTCTTTAAGATATTTATTATTATCTTTAATACCTAACAAATAAAAAGTTTTATCATCAGTAATATTTGAGATAAGTTCATTTGTCTCTCCATTTTCTTTCCAATATGTTAGTGTATAAAATTACTTCCTATAAAATGCTTTATATAATGCCATATAGATGCTCAAAGGAAAACTATTATTATAATAATGTTCCACCAATGGTAGATGTTGATCCCCCATACACTGGTAGTCAAGAGAACACAATATCAACCTCTCTTATAAAGTTTTGATAGTCCTTTCAAACCAACACATATTTTGGGGATGAAAATAAATGATTAAATGTTTCTTAGAACTGAGAGAGCATTAAAGAGTCTTCTTGATTTTTTTTGGTAAACCAAGGTTCATGATTTGATATAATAGATAGGGAATCCCCATGAAGCCTTATGATTTATTTTATATAGATTAATGAAAGGGTATCAAGCATTAGATCTTATAATATCTCTATAAATTGAGAAAATATTGTAGGAGTATTGATAATGAACCACTATACATCATTTTTATTAGATTGTTTGGGAGCACAATGATAAATTTCATTCGTAACACTATCCCACTTCTTTATAGGTATAGGAAAAATTTCAATGAATCCCTTACGATGTTGTATTATAGTATTTACCTTCCAACATACTAAGAATCTAGAGACATATTCTAAAATATTACACTTTATACCAACCCACCATAAATAATCTATTAAATCTATATACATTTTTATTCTATAAGGGTTTATAGCGAAATTTATGCTATATTTTTCATCTAGTAGTGTCAACATCAACTCTTGTATGGATGGAACATATAACCTATTATCAAACATAGACACTACATATGTATATATGGTTATTACAAATTTCCCATCATTAAATGAATTAATATTCCTTTTTTTGTTCTAATAATCATTATAGGACTTCTCTAGACTTTATATTAAGAATAGTTTAGAATTGTATTTGAAACGGAATGATGGTTACCCTTTCCTACAAATAACCATATATATCTTTACTATTCATTGTACATGGGATATTTTTTAATTTTCATTATGGTCAGAAATATGGGGTCCCTCTTACTCAATGCATCAAACACTGTTTTTGAACCTATAATGGAAGTGTATTGAGAAATCATTTTACCTCAGTTGTTAAAAAAATATTATTTTCCTATTTTTGATATCCTTTTGAGTTAACAAATATTTAAAACTTATATGGTCTATATATATCCCACATATTTCACCATAGAGGATATTTATGAATATTATTTGAGAAAATATTATAGATTCCTATTCCAGTTCGTGATTTTTATAATTAATTTATTTGATTTTCAATTTCCCTGATGCATAGTTAATAAATATATTGTTCTATATAAGATCACAGTTGTGTACTTTCTTTAATGTGTCACTATAAATTGTAAATCCTTCCTTACTTGAAGGTAGATTTAATACTGTTCTTTTAATCTGCCTCCTCTTAAGATTAATAATACATTCTTTACATTCCTTTAAGCATGTATATTTAACCCCTTTATGTATAAAATTATTTAATGGGTTCAAGAACTAGGAAAATATTTATCAAACCACCTCTAATAAAATTTCAAGACTATGAAACATTATATCTTAGTTATTTTAATCATTTTATGAATTTATTTGACTACATTTCCTCTTTAGGGGTCAAACAATAACCTGATCTTGGAGACAATGTGAAAAAGAATAGAAAAATCATTTATCCTAAATTCACACTAACAATACTTCCCATATAATAACATTTTTCTATGGGTCTCTATAATTATTTTCACATAACATTCAAGCACTTGATTGATCATAAGGAATATTAAGATATCATTAATTAATACCAACATCAAATTATAAAGATACTTATTTAATACTATATTAATCAAATATATAATCATAAAAAGTCCATTAGTCAATCCTAAATGTATTACCATAAACTCATAATGTCTATAAATTTCAAGAAATTCATTCTCTAATATATTACCCTCTATTACCATTAACATATGATAAATATAGTGGAAATAGATCAATGAAAATTATTACGCTCCCAAAAGATAATCAAATATGTCTTCACTACATGGAAAATTTATTTATTCATTATAGTGATGGAATTGATCTATCTACAATCAATGTACAATATGATGGACTCATCCATCCATTTCATAGATAAAACAGGGGAACCCAATGATGAAACACTAGGGAATATAAATAACTTTTCACTCAGATATAATGGATGTTTATTTAACCCCACCAAGTGCATGAGTTCCATTCTATAATGATCGTTAAATATGACACTTGAATTTGGAATGAGTTCAATGGAGAAATAAACATCAATCAATTGTGAATAACAATTAAATTTTTCTAGAAAAAATCTATTCAATGTTGTACTATGGGTATATATTCCACACATAGGATTCCTTCTTCATTCATACATCAGTCATTATATTTTTCAATACCTATAATTTTATTATAAAGAGCTACCGGGGGTGGGATTATACAATATTTAAATGATTAATTTTCCCCTCTAATGAATAGTTATTCAACATCAGCTTCATGAATCGTAATATATTACACTTGGAAATAAATTGTTTCATTATAAATTAAAATCCAATCCATACCAAGGATCATGTCAAAGTAAACCGTCATTATAATTACCATTTTTCCAAATACGGTGTTCCAATTCTTCATAAATGCACTTTCCTGAAATATTTTTGTTTCTATAAGGCTCCAGCTTATTATCAAAATTTATAACTCCCTTAATAGGTTTCTATAGAAATATATAATGTTTTTTGTAAACATGGATGATATAAAAGAGGGAAAACATATATAATCAAATAAAAAATTTTCTATCTTTAAGAAAATAATCAATGTACCTTCCACCATTTCATTAGAAACTTCAACTGTGGTAACCCTATAAGCCTAGCCTTTCTACCATGGCATTTTATGAGGATAATTCCCTTTTCATATGGGAAATTGGTTCATATAAAGTCTCATATAACTATAGTTAAGTCTTTGAACGTCAAAAGCTTTTAAGATTCCCTTCCATTGGTGAGATTGAAGGCCTTTTTCTCTAAAATTGTAACAAAATCCTATTCCTTTTATGTAAACCCCTTGTTATTTCATCCCATAGTAATCAATCATTGAAAACCCCCTTATCGCCTTCTTCCTTATAGCCTCATTGTTTTCCAATGATACTCGACAAGATTTTATTCTCAAAATTTTCATTGAATATATATGTAATATATAGCACTTTGTTTCTAAAAGGCACTTGAGACAACATCCTTATATGAATAAAATGAATGATAGAACAACTACATTCAATGGTGTGAATTTAAAACATCAAATAAATGATCAAACTTAATTTTCAGTAAACAATAATTGTCTATAATATGATTTGATAACCTTATAAAGGTATTTTCATACTCAAAAATACATTCCTCCTCCTTTTATTTAAGATTAAGGAATTGCCTTATGATTTTCCCATTTATCATGATGAAATTACTTTACATTGAATAACTCTTTAAAATTTCTATATTTTGTGCACATGATTCCAACATCCTTGTAAGTTTTTATAATTAGTTACCATAATTGTTTCATATCTCCCTTTAGATAATAGACCACCATGATGACTTTTTACATTTCACTACTTTCTAGAGTGAGAATGTTCTTCTATGGGGACTTGATGCACTGATCAACAAACAATGGATTAGTAGTTCCACTAAATACTGGAGGCCATTTTCACATGAATGGATCTATTATATCTTCACCATGTTGTGGATCATAAGGTAACTATATGTGATTAAGGGTATTTTTAATAACCAAGGTCTACATCCCCAACATGGTTAGGAACTCATTAAATTCGACTAGATTTATTTTCTTGTTTTGGGGGAATATCCCTGAAATTATATTGGGTGTTGATGTAGTTCTAATTCCTCCTTTTTTTCACCATATTTCTTCTATTTCATATAAATAATTACATTATCATGTTGAATTTTAAAATACATATCCTATTAGGTTTTTTATAGTGCTTTCCAGAAATCATGAGGGATTCTTATATTACTTGGGATTTATTACAGGGATTATCTAAATCTAACCCCATGTATTTTACCAACTATGATATGATACCAATTCTAACATCCCAAACTATAGAAACACAGAGCTAGTAGTTATATTACATTTCTTGTGAAAATTACAAGAGTTCTTAATGGTTTTAATAGTTTAGTAGTCTTGTTAGAAAATATATATTCCGAAATTAAACATAAAAAAATGAGATACAACCTGAAAACATTTTTAGAACTATATTACCCCCTCCATCATATCTTTATAATTTATTTATAGTTATCCTCTAGGTTTCATAGGGAATGACAAAAATATGGCTGAGCTCATATCCTTAGTAAGAAGTAACATATATTGGAATCTTATATAACATAAATATAGTATTAGTAATATGTAAATAATATATAAATATTTGAAATCCATATTCCATTGAAAATGAGGTAATTTTATATCAATATATTTTAAATAAAACATAGATTAAAATTATACTTTATCTTATACTTATGGAATTCATAATTTTTGAAATAAAATACTTATTGTCATTACCTAATGATAATAAACATTCCTATAATGGGAGGCTCAGTTAAATAAATCCCAACATTTTTCTATCATATGAGATATTCTAAAGAATTGAGGGGATACATAATGTTGGGACCCACCAATAATTTTTTATGTCCACTACATTCACTATAAGATTAATCAAGAATTTTCATACGATTCCTTGTCAAACTTATTGCTAAATAAAATGTGGCTGTTAAAATACTAAGAAATTTAGACATAAAATACTTCCTCGTTAAATATAATAATAATGATTTCTGATAGAATATCCCTTAATTAACTTGGATATTTCATAATATTATCAGATTAATATAATGTAAATTTATCAAATACCTGTAGTTATTGGGTTAAATAAAATGTTCTAGGTTATCAATGGAAGATAGTAATTGTATTCTATAGATTTCATTTTTAAGAGGACAAAGAAATGTTAGGATAAATTATTAATCATGGATCCTTATTATCATGTGAATATTCCATATAATATTACAAGTGAATTTCTCTCCAGGTGTTTAGTATTAGGCCCAATCAATCTACATTTTATATATGACTGATTCAATTCCAAGACAACCCTTTAGAAGGAGAATACCCCTAGGTGAACCTTTCTTATAAATTCATCCACATTATAGTATCTATACATAGGTAACTTATTTTTGATGTTACATAATCATTTTCTTTACCAGAAAATAAGATTGTTTTACCACATAGGGAAATGTATCTCTTGAAAAAAAATAATACGAGAGAGGGATACAAATATAGAAATTTAAATCCATTGATTGGAATGAGTAACATGAAGAAATATTATATGGAAATGTATTTACATAGAAAATAAAATTCATGGTGATTAAAACATGAGTCTTAAAGAATTAAAATTGAGATGGAGAAAACCACTTATCTATTTTTTCGAAATTTAATCATAACCTCATGAAGAATATGGATTATTATTGATATTATAATACCATGAATAAATTAATTTTATGATATAAAATATCAAATGGGAATAATATGTACTATATAATGGAATTGGTTATACATTACAAAAAATGTATCAAAGGGTAAAATTTCGGACAAAAACCATCAACATTTGTCCCAAATGTCCCTAACATACTTTGAGCATATGTATAAAAATAATGAATATATTAATAAAATAATTCAGAACCATAAACATATACATATTTATTTATACTCTTTATAAATATCCATTCTCTACATGAATTATTTTGATTTTCCACATCAGGTGTTTATAATTTTAATCAATTTTACTAGTTTCAAAATACCATTGTTCGAATTTCTTCTTATTGTAAGGATAATTTTTTACTAAAAAATTAAATGTAATTTTCATAAATTTTTACAAAAATTAACGAGGATTTAAATTCCATTCATGAATTCTATAGGCATTATCCTTGAAGATGATGTTAATAAAAACCATGTTTAGGTAATTTTTGATGAACATCATGTGTTTCCTAAAGTAATAAAATAGATATTGATATAATATCTTCAGAAAAAATAATTATTTAAAAATTTTATCATATTATACCAATAATTATGTTCCCATATCCATTCATGGAATAAATTCAATGAATTTTTTAGGTAGGTGGTTAAAATGACCAGATATTAACATCTCTTATTTCATGAACGATTAAGAGGAGGTTTTTTGGTATTATCATTACAACAAAATCAAAATGATATTATATATTGTATATTATTTATATATATCATGAATTTATGGATCAGAAATTATAATATATGGATAATAAAAACATACACAGTATGAATAGAACTTTATCATCTCTACCCATTTATTTTAAATGAATAAATATATGAAGAACTTATGTTAATCATATGACTAATAGTTACTCAATTCTTTTATTAAAGAACATTAATATAATCATAAAATTAATATTTATCCATTCCCAACATCATTATATCAAACCTTGTAATGTGGTTAAGAATAGGGAAACCCATTGTGTTGTGGAGGTGGTAGTCCGCACAACACACATATAATGAATTTTTTTAACAGATAGTGTATATGAAATAATAATGGTAAAAACATAATTTAATAACATTAAAGTATATAAAATATAATAATATTACAATATAAGTGTCTTGAATAAAATTTATAAAAGGTAATTATGAAGAAAAATAAGTATTTGATAATACTAACATTAGAGAGTTGATTTTTTCATGGAAGTCTATTAGAATTAGAATGGTGTAGCCTAATTATGATTTATAGGGGGTTATATTATTTCAAGGGTGAACTTGGGATATTAAAATTTTAGATTTTCATAGACAAAATCATATGTGAGATGTTATTTATGTGGTGAATATGTTCCCCTTTTATAAGTGAATGGAAGGGTTGTTTTGAGGAAAATATTCACTAAAGGAATCATTACCTATACCCATAGTTCAAAACCATGGGTATAGCCTTGAAAAATATTGGTATAGTCTATAACCATGGTTATATTAACTGTGGATTCTTATCCTATTTGGATATACATTTAATAATGGTTTGACCAATTCATGGGTAAAGACCACCTATTCCCATGGTTCTTAAACCATTGGTGTAGGAAATATCAATGGAAATACCTATACCCATGGGTTGGTCAAACCATGCATATAGGTCCTTATTAAGAAAACCCTCCATTAGGATTTGGGTCAAACAACTTCCACTTACTCTCTGAAAACATTACCACTATCATATAACACCACTTATATTATTATAATCATATATATATATATACATACATACATTTATATATAAAAGTATTTATAATTATTTTTATTATCTAGAAAAAACAAAGTTGAGCGTATACCTAGAGATAAGTTAATCCATGGGTATAGGTTCCTTTTTACAATAAAATTCCATCGATGGGAATTGATCTAAGAACCTTCCACTTATAGTAAGGAGACATTACCACTACCGTACAATAATTTTTTTAATCTTATTTTAAAAAATAAATATGTATATATAAATTAATTACTTACATTAAAATATTTATTATTATTATTATAATGGAAAAATAATGGGTGAACCTATACAAATAGTTTAACAGAATTATTGGTATAGGTACCCTAAAAAATATCATATACCCTAGGTTTGGTCATACCATGGGTATAAGATTTACCATGACCTTCCCAATTTTTCTTCTCGAGCAACCTATTTCCATAGTTTATAATGACCCTAGGTATAGGGGTGACCTATACCCATAGTTTTTGAGGAACTGTGGGTATAGTTTCTTCATTTTAAAAATTTCTTTTTGTAACATCCCCATATAGTAAAGGGTTAAATGACTAAATGATATGACTCATGTCAACAAGGTGCACATTCCTTTTTGGGAGCCTGTTTGATTAGAATTCCACAGTTAAGCGTGCTTGGCCTGGAGTACTGATCATGATGGGTGACCTCCTGGGAAGTTTCTCAGGTGTGTGTGAGTGAGGACAAAGCACACTGGAAATGTCAAGTGTTGGCCTGTGGGGACTATCATTAGTCATATGACCCATTCGGGCACGTGGGTGGATTGGGGTGGGCCCCACTTGTCTGCGGGGCAACTGGGGGTACCTGGTTGGCAAGGACCTGACGGCCTTGTTAAGGCGGGGTGGTTGTGCTGTCACCGGGGCCCGGTTGTCACATTTGGTATCAGAGGTGGTACCCAGCCTTAAGTGCGGTGCATTGCCTGGGTTGAGATGTAGGGCCCACAATGAGGGCATTGTGCTCTAAAGGGGGGGGGGGGGGGGGTGAATGTAACATCAACAAATGATAAATGGTTAAATGAATAAATGATATGACTCATGTCAACAAGGTGAACCTTCCTTTTCGGGAGCCTGTCTGATTAGAACTCCACAGTTAAGCGTGCTTGGACTGGAGTAGTGATCAGGATGAGTGACCTCCTGGGATGTTTCTCAGGGTGTGTGTGAGTGAGGACAAAACACACTGGAAAGGACATGTGTTGGCCTGTGGGGACTATCATTAGTTAGATAACCCGTTCAGGCACGTGGGTGGACCCTGGGGTGGGCCCCACATGTCTGCGGGGCAACTGGTGGTACCTAGTGAGCCAGGACCCGACGACGATGTTAAGGGTGGGGTGGCTGTGCTGTCACCAGGACTCGGTTGTCACATTTATTGTAACACCCCTGAAAAAGTGAGACTTAAAAAGGCTAAATGTTACTACCCATGTCAACAAGGTTCACCTTCCTTTTCAGGAGCCTGTCTGATTAGAACTCCACAGTTAAGCGTGCTTGGCCTGGAGTAGTGATAATGATGGGTGACCTTCTGGGAAGTTTCCAGGATGTGTGTGAGTAAGGACAAAACACACTATAAAGGACATGTGTTGGCATGTGGGGACAGTCATTAGTCTGATAAGCGACCATAGTGAGTAATAGCCTATGGCGTGCTAAGAAGGCAACCAAGGTATTACAAGAGACCCACGGGGTCAGATGATAAGGTTCATGGCCCAGGAGGCGGGTCATGACAAATGGTATCAGAACCAATACCCAACCGGAAGTGCTTAGGCACTGCCTGGGTTTGAGGCTTGGGGTCCACAACGAGGGCGTTTTGCTTTAAAGGGGTGGATATTGTAACACCCTTGAAAAAGTGAGACTTAAAAAGGCTAAATGTTACTACCCATGTCAACATGGTGCACCTTCCTTTTCAGGAGCCTGTCTGATTAGAACTCCACAGTTAAGCGTGTTTGGCCTGGAGTAGTGATCAGGATGGGTGACCTTCTGGGAAGTTTCCAGGATGTGTGTGAGTGAGGACAAAACACACTAGAAAGGACATGTGTTGGCCTGTGGGGACAGTCATTAGTCTGATAAGCGACCCTAGTGAGTAATTGCCTATGGTGTGCTAATAAGGCAACCAAGGTATTACAAGAGACCCATGGGGTCAGATGATAAGGTTCATGGGCCAGGAGGTGAGTCATGACACTTTTCCCAAAGAAACATATTCCTAGGGTTTACTATAACCATGGATATTGGTGTGACCAATACCTATTTTATTTTGAAAACAAGGGATACATTCCTTTCCTACTAATTTTCCCCCAGTAAACTCATTCAAATGTGGTAGGAAAACCCTGGGTATAGGGCTGACCTATACCCAATTGTTTTAGAACCACTGTTATAACCTTTTTTTCCATTGGGATACCCACAGATAATGTTAATGAATATTGTACAATGATCCATGTGTCTTTAAGATGTAAAATTACTACTTGAAGAAGAAGCTAATTCTATGGAAGATGCATTGGGTAAAAAGGTTGGTATATCCAACACTTTAACAAAACCTGTAAAACAAATGAAGAATCAATTTATTAATTAATGGAAGGATATAATGAAACTAATGAATAATTGAAATAAATATTTTGTGAGAAATAATTATTTTATATTTTCTTTGTTCAATATCTCTATGCACCTGAAGAAATATAAAATGCCACGTTGGTTTCCAAAGTCATTCAACTAGAAAAAAAAAGATAACATATTAAACATGCTTCATATTCATTTTCACATATAATGAAATATAATTGAAGAACATGTGATGATATTGAAAGTGGAATGGTAATCCAATATGTGATTAGTTTAGGATGACAAAAACTCCGTCAACATGAAGCGTTTGGTACAGGAAGTGAAATTGAAGATTCAATAATCATTTCAAGAAGGTAATTACCAAACAACTTTATGAAAAGACACATACAATAAATGTTTCATTTAAGATCATATTTCCCAAAGTATTAAAAGATCATTATATATTCTAATGACAACATCCTCCATGAATAAGTTATCCCACAACCTATAATCTATCATTTGTGTTAATTCCATTTCAGGTACTAGTTCACATGTTATACCTAATTCTGGGAATATATTGGAAGTGAAAATTATTTATGATCGCTCCATGTCAATTGTGGATGATAATATATGTGTGAGGATTCTTTCCCAAGATTTTTCAAAATGAGTAGTGGCTCCCTCAAAGAAGCATGGTTCATAATCTATGAAATCTAAACAATCTACACATAAATTTAAATGAATATGGAAAATATGCTATTATGGTAGTTTTTGGATGTTTGGGTGAAAGGAACTATAATTTTGGAATGAAATTTAAATACATGTAAATAGAAGAAGGCCAAAATTGATGTGGATAAGAGAGGAAGAAAATAGGAGGACTCCATTATAGAAGAACAACATAAGAAAATGAATATGTCAACTCATAACAGTTTTGAATGATTCGATGATTTCTGTTAGTACTGTAACATAAGATGTAAATACTATGATTCGTGATGGAATAAAACTATAATGGAAAACTCATATTACAATTTGAATATAAGTCTATTAAAAAGGAAATGAATGTAATAAAATAATGGGAAAATCTATCTTGAGATATGAACAAAATAAGAATATAATAAAACCAACACTTACCATGTTGAATAATGAGAGTTCTAATATTATATTAAAGGGAGAAATATATGTAAATAATTTTAAAAACTCCAAAAAATAATTGAAATTTCTCAAAAACAATCTTGTGATTTTTGTAGCTAATATGGAGAAACAAAATAAGATAAAAGAATCCCCAGGAAAATATAGGGCTAAAGGAAAAAATATTCCACATAATGATGAAGAATTTCAGAAGAGGATATCAATAGATTACAACTCATGTGTCGAATAAGTTCACAATGAACGTTGAAATAAAGATGAAAATAGTGAAATATGATGTTTAACACCATTTCCATTAAATGAAAAAGAATTTATGATAATTAATCCTTCATTAAGGGATGCAAATTAATTCATGGATAAATAATTAATAACCATACCACACAATGAAGTGGTAGGAGTGAGAAGATACATGTTACCGAGGGAAAAAATTAGATTTGAAACTCAATTTTTGAATCTCGGAGATGACTTATATTGGATCAATATGGTTGATAAATACATCTCAACCTTTCTATTCACATTGATTAAAAATTAAGGACCCTCATTATTCTTATATATATTAATTAATTTGAACAAATATATAGGGAATGGAAGGAGATAATTTCATTCAATTACTAGAATCATTTTTTTGATAAAGATGAGGAATCATTAAAACATAGTGAATAATATACTTCAAGAATCTATAAAAAATTAGGAGAGTGGATATTACTATCACAATTTAATCTGTCATTCTTAATTTATTAATCATTTCAATTAAATTGGAGTGTTTAGTTGATTAAAAAATGACACAAATTGATTTATTTTACTCTTTCACCTGAACTTTATGATGTGTCTATTGAAGCATGTGAATTATCACCCATTTATATGATATATCTAATTATTTATATTCCCTTGGATGATAATTGAGAGGTTATGAGCATGATTTCATAGGCAAGATTGTTTTTGGATAACATTGAAAACCATGTTCATATCTCTCTTTTTCACTACACTGGTTTCTACCAAGTTGGATTAAAGATGATTCACTAAATGTTATTTAATTAGAAAAACAATATGACATCATCCTTCTCTCAAAAGTATTCTTGAAATACGCATCAAAGGGTAGAGATAATTTTTTGAAGAAATCCCCACATTTCCATTTTATTGGATTTTTAATATGGGTGAGAAATGTTTTGGGGACAAATATTGACTTTGGAAAAGTGTTCTAAGTTGGTATTGAACACAAAATTAAAATTGGGACATTGTTGGGCCAAGTGTTTCATTATTTTAAATGATGCGTCAATATGGATTTGGTGATATGTGGATGAAGTGGTGATGCCTAAATAAATATTATAGATTAATATAATGGAAATAGATATCATGTTGGACAATTCTCCTTTGTCAAATGTGTTTTTTTATTTCTCATAAATGTTAGAAACATGTGTTAATGAGGATACATTTAATGGTAATTCAATTCACCCCCATTTTGAGTTACTCACTCTGACCATGTCTTTTTTTGTTTAAAACAAGTTTTGTAAGGATCCTACTTGAAGAGATACAATGAAGACATATGGTACCTAGACATTTGTAATTTTAGACACATGACTAGATTTTATTCATGCTTCAAGAATTTGATAATATTCGAGGGTTGAAATTTTATATTCGGTGAAAATTATAAGGGTAAAATAATTCCCCATATACAGATGATAATTATACTCAAATTTAACATATAAAGTATTATTTATAGATGGTTTAATGTAAAATATTATTAGAACCTCATAGTTATGTGATTATAGTTTTCATGTGGCCATAAAAATAATGATTTTAATGATTTTTATTTTTTAAATTCTTTAGTCTTTCCTATCATTTGATATTATAATTTTCCGGCTATTAGTTTAGACTATTAATTTCTAAAAACATTTATTTTATAACTTCGATTAATAATCAATATTTGAATTGGAATAGGAGAATAGGACATTGAATTATTAGCTTACATAGAAATCTTACCTAGAAATGGTAACTAAATTATATACATAAACACGAATTAACAAATGATAAAGTCTCTAACACCTATCAAAAAGGGAAATATAACAATATATCATCTAATCGGTGATAAATGTTTCATCTTCTCAACCCCTTGAGTTGGTTCACCTGGATTTTTTTGGACCATCTAGAGTGTTTAGTTTAAATGTGATACACTATATATATATATATATATATTCTTTAATATGGATTTTCTAGGTATATATGGGAATTATTTTTATCTAAAGAAAGTGAAATCTACTCTTACATTACCATGTATTCTAAATATACACCAATTATTACTAGACATAAGATTTATTCCTTATGATGTGATCATGTTGGTGCGTTTAAAAATGATGTCTCTGAATATTTTTTCTTAAAATGTTTCTATATTGACATCTTTTGTTCTCCAAGTACCCCATAGATGAATTCTATTGTAGAAAGAAAAAATAGGACACTTGAATTGAATTTTCGGATTATGCTTAATTATTATGACCTTATTATTTACTTCTCAGTAAAGGTTGTGAAAAAATCCTTCTATATATTATTAATTTTAAATATCTAAAAGATAAATCTGTATGAATTGTTGAACAATTGAAATCCTGATTTTAATTTCAATTGGTTTTTTAAATGGAAAGTATATATTATTAATTAAATGATAATCATGAAAAAAAATTCTAAGAGGGATGAAAGAATTTTTCTTTGATTATTAAACATTTTTTAAATCACATACAATGTTTAAGAAAAAAACCATGATTGTGGAAGTTTTTTTTATATCAATATTTTTGAAATTGATCCACATGATCAAGAACTATTTTTATTAACCCTTAAGTTTTATTTTTTAACTATAAATATTAATACCAAATCATCGATTTTTTTTTGTGAAATTAGAATAAAAATGATCTTGTTTTGAGGAACATTCTCTACATGAACCTAAATCTGTGGAAGACCCTAAAATGAACCGAACATATTTTTAACCGTCAATATGTACTCTTAAATAAAACGCTCTATATTTGTTAGTTTCATACATATATATATATAGGTACCCATATAACAACTTATCTTAGGAATAAATTGACCACTAAGTATTTGTATCAGTGCTTGAACCTATGAACATATATGAATCAATTAATGAGGAATTGTTGGTGATTTCCATGAAAGAGAAACTTAAATAGTTTGAAATAGAAAACAATTGTTGACTTATAGTTAAACCTAAAAAATTCTCAATTTTGGCACTATATAGTTCTTTTGAATTAAGGATTATAAATCTGGCACTATAGAACAAAATAAATCTAGGTTGGATGCACAATACTATAGTCATAAGTGGTTATAGACTATGTGGAAACATTCTCACAAGTGGCTAGACTTGAATCTATAAGAATACTTTTCTCCAATGAGGAACATTTGGATTTCAAACTATATTAAAGGGATGTAAAAGGTGCTTTCATTAATGGTTGTATAGTTTTAGATGTTTTTGTTGAAAAAACCCATGGATTTAAAAATCATAATTGTCTAAATTATGATTTTAAATTAAAAAAAGTAAAATATAATATAAAATAGGATCATAGATCTTCGTATTATAGGCTCATCCGTTTTCTAATTTCTAAAGGAATTTCAAAAAGGAATGGCTGATCATACTCTATTTATAAGAATAAATTTTAATGGTGTTTTAGTTATTCAAATCTATATTGATGATATTATTTTTAGATCTTCCAATAATTCATTATGTAATAATTATTCAAATATGAGGGAAAATTAATTTCATATAAGTTTATTAATAGAACATGAAATATTTCTCTGTTTTAAAATCTCTAAAAATAAATATGTTGTTATTTTAAATAAATTTATGTACACTAAATATTTTTTAAAACATTTTAGATTTGATATCTCTAAAACTATGTACACTCCATTGAGTTCCACCTATATGTTGGATGTTGAGTTGGATGAAATGTCAACTAAACAAATTAGTTACAGAGGTATGACTGGATGTTTTCTCTACATAACTACTAGACAACATCATATTATGTGTAGTGTGTTTATGTGTTATAATTTTCCCAAAAAACCTCGATGAGTCACATTTTTATGTTTTTAAAAGTTTTTTTAAAATACGTATAATATAAAAAAACTTATAATTGTTCTGTCCAAAAGGGAAAATAATTTAATTAGTGAGTTATTCAGATTATAAATTTGGTTGTAGTTTGTAAGATATACAAAGAACCTTTAGAACATGTCATCTTTTGTGAACGTCTCTAGTATCTTTGTGTATTAAGAAAAAAAAATAAATTTCACAATCTACTATTGAAGTGGAATACATAGTTATAGGTAGTTCCTATGCTCAAATTTTATAGATGAAACACACTCTGATAGATTATGGATATCAATTTTTACATGTCCATATAAATTTCAACAACACAAGTGAAATAAAAAATTATAATAATAATTTTTATAATTCAAGGAAAAAACCTCAAGTTTTGAGGGATAATTTTCCAAAGGAGGACATATATCTTTAATTCATTAGAAACTAACATCAGCTTGCTAATATTTTCATAATCCCATTGAATTCATAGATATTGAACTAAATAAAACATGAATTATGTATGATAAATTTCAATTATAGTATATGTTTTTTAAATTCGTCATTGTATGAGACATTATTGGAGAGTCCCCATTGGAATGTAACCATTTTCAAGTCACTATTGGTGAGTCACCATTGGTGAGTCCCCATTGACGAGTCACTATTAGTGTGTTAGTGTTTGTGAGTCACCGCTGGCGAGTCACCATTTCAAAGTCACCATATGATCAGTCACATATATCTATTTCAATGCATTAATACAATTTCTGATTTTATATTAAAGTTTTTAAATAATTTTTTCTTTTATTTTTATTAAGTTATTTCCAATCAGTAAATTATTTATCATGCTTCATTTATTAATCTGAGTCACCCTCTCTCAAACTTGTTCTCAAACCTATTCACCTTCCTCCTCTACTAACCGTCTGCATTCTTGCTCCCATGCTTCACTTTTTCTCCATGAAAATGGTTTTAGTCATACATATTGCTATTTCATCTCAAAAAGATTCACGACATACTAATAGATTGAATGGAGAACCAAGTAGAGCTTTTGTATAACCATGGAGCCCACATCTTGTGAATCAAATAGTAGTTGTCGAATAATAAGTGGATGCGATGTGTCTTCATTCCAATAAATCATTTAAGATAATTTTGATATAAGACCAAGGATGAATAGATTAGTTCTCTCAAAATGACCAACCCCTATATTCATAGATTGTTCACTAGTTTTACCAATATACCATGTTCATCTTTGGGAAGAATAAAGATATAATTTGATGTATTATCAATGGTTAAAAAATAATATAATAGAATGGGATATTTTTTTAAGGTTCCTCATAAATTAGACATTGAATATTATCATGGTATGATGCACAATGATAGTGAATCATTCAGGTATGAGGATTATTCACAAGATTTTACTTGAGATAGAACTCTATAGAGACCTAGTTAAACTAATTTGGTTGGAGATTGATAGATTATAATTACTTTTATTTAGTACTTATTATGTATGTGGAAATTTGACATTTATACATTCAGAAATTAATATGTGTAACTCCCATTCCCAAGGATGAAAGGGGTCTATGTAACACCACAGGATTCCACAATACATTTCTCTTTGAATAATACAATATCTTGTGCTATATGCAGCTTCTAGTTCTAACACACTACAAAAAATCAAAATATCCATTTTGAATATTAAAACCCACATTTTGAAATATTATAAAACATATTTTAAAAAATGGACTTAATTTTTGGATTCCGAATATCAAAATTAGCATAGGGTGGGTTTTTTCCTAAAAACATTCAATTTTTGATGAATACTAAAAAACAATTCATTATTATTTAAAACCAAATTTTTATTTAAATATTATTTATTTTATTTGATATATTATTTCCATATTATGTGGATGTTTATGTTTAGAAGTATTTAATTTTAGTCTTATACATTTGCTTAATTTTTTATGGTTATTTATGATAGTTTCTGCTATATTTTTTTCCTTATTGAGCATCTGAACTCACCCCTCTCTATGTTTTATTTTTTTTGGATGAGAAGAAGTATATTATGATAAACCTATAGGAATAGGATAAGGGATATTGGCATGTTCAAAGGGAACAAAATTTTATTGTTTTTCCATTTAATGATGTAATGCAAAACTTATGTATGTATTTAGTACTTCCAAGGATACTAAACTAATCGGAATTTTGAGACTTGATCTCTTGTGATCATACAAATGTTAATCAATAATGCACCGAATCTGGGTAACTAGGGCCTGGGCATTATAGTTGGTATCATAGGAAGATTAGTATAAACTGTGGAAGCCAACTTTTAAAAAACCCAGATTAGAGAACATTACCCTAAGATAGAATTTGAGGATTAGTATAGAAGAACTTCCTAGAATTTTTGTAGTGTAGAGATATTTTTTATTTTCCATGAACTGCATCCATGTCTGGATACGAGTAGGTAGATATAGATCTAGCATAGATGTACCTAGAAGTGGAAAATGTGACAAGAATTTTCTAGCTTGACCTGGGGTATCCTGATACATGACAATGTTCCTTTATTCACTCTTGGTTATAACACTCTAGGGGGATATTCTTAGGATAATTCAAATTTCATTACAAACCATTATGAAGGATTTACAAGTAAATACTTTATCAAAGAAAACAATTTTTGTTAATATGGATTATATGCATAAACTGTTCAATTTATGTTATGAATTTTACGAATTTGTAATTATGTAATGCGATTAATAAACTAATCTTGTGCATGAAATTTTTTAGAAATGGATCTTAGTGGAAGGAATGGAAACCCTATAAACACACACAATCTATGTAGGGATTTCAATCCTACTCAAGATAATTATTGTAGAGATGGTGGTGCAACTGGTGCTGAAAAACTTATAACTATACTGGGACAACTCACTCCTCTTAGGAATAATAACCTTACCTGTATGGAGCACTCAGATCCACAATTCCGAACATCAATGTAAGATCACTTCATAAAGAAACAACCACCTATATTAAATGGGACTATAAATCCATTTGTAGCTGAGCAATGGATATGTTTCTTAGAGATAATATTTTCTGCTTTGGGGAGTAGTGAAAGGGAAAAAGTTTTCATGAATGTTTATCACCTCATGGGAGATAAATATCAATAGTTATCATTAATTCAAAACACAAAGGAGGATGAATAAGTATGAAATATGGAATATAGTGAGTTTAATGAGATTTTATTAGAAAAATATTTTCCTCATTACCATCGAGTAGATATAGGAATACAATTTCTAAGTTTGAGGAAAAAAGAGGAAGAGAATGTCACACAGTATGAGGCTAACATTACAATGTTTGCAAGGTATGGAAAAGATTATATACACAACCCATGGAGTAAGATTGATCGATTATTTGATGGGTTAGAAAAATTCTCCACCGAGCATTAGTCTCAAAATCTTTCTCATCATACAGAGATATTGTTTCTTGTCCTATCAAGATCTGAAAAGAATTTTCTCAGTCTTACAACTCTTAATATAAAATAAGAGAAGAAGAGATCGGTTGAACACTCTTGTAAGGGAAATAAGGTGAAGAAGGGAAAATTTTAATTAAAATCTTATAATATATGTAGGAAGAAACTTCTAAGTACATTCCTCAAGGTAATGGGAGTCTATTACAAGTGTGGTGAAAAAGGCCACCAAGATCGTTATTTCAAGGGAATGAAATAAGATTTTAATTTTTAATGAAAAAATTGTAGAGAAATGGGGCATTATGAAAAATAATGTCTTAAGATTAAGGGAAAAATACTTTAGAAAAAGAAAAGGGTGCACGACTATGATTATGTGATCACTTATGCTGAGGTTGAAGCTCTGAATTATGTTGTTGCAAGTAATTTAATGGTTTCCTCAAATTTAGCCAATGCATTATTTGATTTTTGGATCATCGCATTGTTTCATATCTTCCCATTTTGCTATGAAAATTATTTATTTCGAATTTTATATAACAAAGGAGTTGTTAGTAAAGAAATTTATGGGAAGCATCATTGTAATATAGTTTTGTGAATCAGTTCCCATTAGGGCATATAAATGTGCTTTATCTGATGATATCATCATCATACCCATGATTGAATTTGATATAATCCTTAGTATGGAATGGATTTTGGGCCATGATGCGTATGTTTATTCTATGTTTAAGGAGGTTACATTTTTCAAGGATGATAAGGAGTACCTTATCATTAGAGCAGAAACATCACCATTTGATTATTATCTAGATCCACCTGTAGTAGCTCTAGTAAATTCAATTACAGGGAATGAATAGAGTGAAATAACTATTGGTGAGGAAAGGAATGTTCAAATATTGTAAATACCTATTATGGAGGAATATGTTGATGTGTTTCTAGAATATTTACCTGGACATCCTCCAGAACAAGAAATTGAGTTTTCCATTAATTTAATTCCGGGTTCAAGGCCCATATTAAAGACCCCTTATAGAATGACCACTATGGGATTAGTGGAACTAGATAAACAACTAGAGGAATTGAGTAATGAAGGATTTATTTTCTATAGTGTTTCTCCATGGGAAGCCACTATTCTTTTTTTTTATGAAGAAAGATGGATCTATAATGTTTTTTATTGACTAAAGGGAGATCAATGCTATACTAATAAAGAACAAGTATCCACTTGCTTGCATTGATGATTTATTCAATCAAATTCACGGTGCTCAATATTTTTCAAAGATTGAATTTCGATCTAGATATCATCATTTGTATGAAAAGAAGGAAGACATTCCAAAAACAACATTTCAAACCAGGTACGGGCATTATGAGATTATAGTAATTCCTTTTGGACTGACTAATGCCCCACATGTCTTAAAGGATATAATGAATATAGTTTTCAAGGAATATCTTGTTGATTTTTTTGTGTTTTTTTGGATGATATCTTGGTATACTAAAAAATCTACGAAAATAATAAAAATCAATTGTGCACTATTATAAAGGCTCTTTGATGAAATGAAATATATGGGATGTTTAGAAAGTGTGAATTCTGGCGTTAAGAGATTTCTATTCTGGGCCATATTGCCTTTTTAGAAATAATTTCTGCTGATCCATCTAGGAAAAGTTCAATACAAGAATTTACATCACCAATGAGTAGTACTGAGGTTCATAATCTTATTGGTTTAGTAGGTTATTGTCGGCGTTTTGTCCAAAATTTTGCCTAATTGGATAGCCCATTAACCAAGATCACGCGTAGAGGGGTTAAATTTGTTTGGAAAAAAGTGTGTGAAAAATAATTTTAATAATTGAAGAGAATATGAATCAATGAAACCATCTTGACTCTACCACCGAGGAATGATGTGTTTTTTATTTATAATGATGCTTCAAAGAAAGGACTTGGTTGTGTCCTTATACAGAATGATATAGTTATTTCTTATGAATCAAGAAAGCCAAATATTTACAAACAGAATTATCCCACTAATGATATTGAGTTAGCAGCTGTAATATTTTTTTTGAAGATATGGAGACACAACATCTATGGTGAAAATGTGTGATATATAATGATCCTAAGTGTTTGATGTAAATTTTCTCACAGAAAGAACTCAACATGAGAGAAAGGAGATGGCTTGAACTACCAAAGGATTATGATTTCACTATACACTACCACACGAGGAAGGCAAATAGGGTGGTAATTCTTTGAGTGGAAAGGATCATGGAGTTTTGAACAAGATGAGAGTTAAAAGGGGTCATATGTTCATGGATCTAGTATATATGGATATGGGAATAATCATGGAAGGTGAAATATCAATATTTTTTCAAATGGTTTCAAAACCATATTTACTAGAAAGGATAAAAAGTTCATAGACTGATAATGAGGAGTTTCAAAAGATATTTAATGTTGGGAATGATGAGTGATTGATTGAATTCGTATATGAAGATGAAAATTTTAAATTTTGGAAGACGCTTTGTGTTCCTAACGTACCTGATCTAAAAATGGAATTGTTGGATTATGCTCATAGATTCATTGCCCTTATACACCCTGGTAGCACAAATATGTATTGAGATTTGATGAAACATTCTTTTTTTGGGACAACATGAAGAGGGAGATTGTTGATTATGTGTCAAGATTTATGGTTGGTCAATAAGTGAAGGTTGGAAGACAAAATTCTAGAGGAATCATGCAACCTATTCCCATACCTAAGTGGAAATGGGATGATGGTGCGAAGGATTTTTTCATGGGGCTACCAAAGACTCCAAGAAGGAATGATGCAATATGGGTAATTATTGATTTTCTAACCAAGTCAACAGAGTTTCTTTTTATAAGAGAAGATTTACCAGTAAAACATTTAGCAGGTCTATATATTAATGAAGTTGTAAGACATCATTGTGTACCCGAATCGATTGTTTCTAATAGTGATCCTCATTTTACATCAAGATTCTGGAAAAGTATTTAGAAGGCCCCGGATACAGAACATTGTTTGAGCATGGCCTACCACCCTCAATCTGATGAACAATTATAACGGACTATTCAAACCATAGAAGACATTTTGAGAACTTTTTCACTTGACTTTCAAGGTACATAGGATCAATATTTACCTCTGGTTGTATTTTGTTATAACAATAACATCCTTTCAAGTATTCAGATGCCACCATATGAAGCGTTATATGGAAAGATATTTCACACACCAACTTGTTGGGATGATGTTGGTGAATTAAAACTATTACACCTAGAACTTGTTGAGGAAGAAATTTAAAAGGTGATGATTATCCCAAACCACATCAAATTAGATCAATGTTGGAAAAAGAGCTATGCCGATAACCAAAGGAATGATTTTGAATTTCAAGTAGGATATTATGTTTTCATTAAGGTATCGCCATATAAGGGTTTTATACAATTCATTAAGAAGGTTAAATTGAGTCACAGTTACATCGGGCATTTCGAAATTCTAGAATGAATTGGAGTTTTATCTTACTATTTGGAAATGCCTCCAAGCCGATCCAAAGATTAGGATGTGTTCCACGTATCACTATTGAGAAAAGACATGCTTGACTGAGTGCATTTACTCACCTATGAATAAAGAGAACTAGAACCTCATCTGTCTTACATTGAAGAGCCTATCGGGATTCTTAATTCCACATAACAAGTTGTGAGAAACCGGGAAACTCGCCTAGTGAATGTTCTAGGGAGACACCTTAAAATGGAAGAGGCAACATGGGATCCTTAGGAACTTATGATGAAGAACCACCCAAATCATTTTATGTAGTAATATTCCATAAACTTTTGAAGATGAAATTATTTTACGTAGAGAAGAATGTAACAACTCAAGCATCCACGATACGTTTCCCTTTAAATAATAAAATAGCTTGCGTTGTACACAACATTGAGTTCTAGCACACTATGACCAATAAAACTAGCAATTATAAATAGAAATACTGGAAATTTTATAAATTTAGTTTTTCAAAATGGACTTCATTTTTGGATTCAGAATATCTAAATTAGCTTAGGGTGAATTTATGGTATTTTTCTGAAAACTTTCAATTTTTGATGAATACTGAAAACACCATGTTATTGTTTAAAACTGAATTTTTATTAAAATAATTAATTATTTTATTTTAAGTCAATATAGATACATAATATATATATTATTTCAATGTAATTCCTTGTATTCATTTTATAATAAGATTAGATGTATACAATTTTATTGAACCTTTTAAAGTCTTTAACCCACCTTCTAGGCTTATTTTCAATTTTTCATAAAACATAATTTTACTTCTTATGTGAATTGAATTTCAAAAATTTGAGATACATGGTTGAAATCATTAAATAAGATCTGTTTCAATAGGATGAAAATAATTTTTGGTGAATAGTAATTTTTGAATTTTATTTACAACGGTTAAAAGTAAATAGTGTAATTAAAGGTAGAAATGAAATTATAATTACCCTAAGACATGTCCTAATTCAATTAGATAACTTTATTTCAACCAAAATCAACCATATTAATAAAATATTATCTTCATTCATCCACTTGGATTAGATTAGGACATTTATTATTCTTTTATTTAAAGAATAATAGAAAGTGTTAAATTAAAATTTTAATAACTACAAAATTTTTAATATAAGGTTATAGAGAAGGTAAATTTGACTATAAATATTCATTAGAAAGTTAATAATATTTCCTACATAATAGTATTTTATTTATTATTTTCAGACATTACATAATCAAATTTATTTATAACACAGTGATGATGCAGTAATTACCTTATTAATGAATGATTAAAATAATTGATATTAAAAATATCGAAATAAATGTAAATTGAGACTTTTAATGTCGTCCACTAATTTTATAAGTTAATATGATAGGATAGTGTTGATTCAATGTAATTTTTTTTAATGTAATCATGTTGTGATGACTTTCATACAAAAACCAAATACTAAATAGTGTCAAAATTGACAAAAATGAGTTTTTAAAACAGATAATTTTTTATTAAAAAAATTAATATTCCTAAAAATATAAGGTTAGGAAAAAGGACTTATATAATGATAGATATTTCATTAATGAACCACTTAGGGATCTCTTGAAAATTTATTGTATTTTTATTAACCATTTATTATAATAATAGAAGAAGACATTGTAAAAGTTAAACTATTTAACTAAGAGTTAAGACAAATCTTTTTTAAATTTTCATAAAGCACTTTTAGGATGATAGTGGGAATCTGCACATCATCCAATCATACATAATTCAGCGGGTGAATTAAAAATTAAAAATCAATAGAAATTACAAATCCAAGTCACTGGAATATCACATCAACTGAGATTTAAATCTAAAAGATGAGGTTAATATGGTGACCTAAACATGTCCAAAACCCATTGGATGAGAGGTTATCGACCCATCCACACATTATCCTTGAAATATATTCTTTTAAATCCATTATAAACCGAAAATTATTTTATAATAAAATAATATTTCATTCTTTTCCTAAAGTGACCCTCACCTCTCTTATAAAAGGGTACTTACCATTCTCTCCAAATAACACATTCAAATCTATTTTGATCGGTGAAAACTTGCTCAAATATCTTCCCAAGTATACTCATCTAATCCTAGTGGCCTTACTTTGATTAGAAATATGACCTATAGAGCCCTTTTGATCAAATCAAAAGGAATCACCTGAATAAATGGTAAAAATTTCACCACCTCTTTCAATGTTATTTTCATCTTCCAATTCCTATTTATTTTTTGATTACATAACAAAATAATAACTCCATTACGTTCTACATTCTGTGATGTTATTATAAATATGGTAAAACCATATTCATTATTCCATCCATCGTATGAATTACAATGTCACCATACGTGCGTATGTATGGCTTACCGTCTCCACGTCATGATGCAGTTTTTTATTCAATACATCATTATTTGGATCGGTATAATAATGAGTATAATTGATTTAAATAATAAATATAACATTTTTATTATTCTGTACATATTATATAACATCCAATTATATAATATTTTACAATCATTTGAATGATACTGTTGCTCATGCATACGTACGGATTACAGTCTCCATGAATGCGATGAGACTCAGTCACATCATAACCATTCAAGAATAATTTAAATTTTATGATTTAATATAATTTTAAAAAACATAATATCATTCTAGATATGAATAAAATACATTATATCCATAATAAAAATTACTTACATACCAAAACATATAAACGAAAATGAATCAGGTAACACCTGAAACAATGATATTACTGAAATATTATTAACAAATAAATGTTGGAAGATCATATACGATATCATATTTATGTATGTAGTTCTTTTATAATTTAATAGAAATAATTTAACTATTATACAGTAAGTTAACATACCATTTTCCAAGGAAAATTACATGGTAAAGGTTAATTTTACAATCACTTTGTAATCCGAAGTTTTTTATACGTGAGTATCTATTGGGACCTCTTTATCATCCACATCTGTGTTTCTTAAAAATGAATTTCAATTTTTTTACTATCTCCTAAAATAATGGTTAAGGTCATTTATACCCTTTTTGACTTTATATAAATTATTTTTAAAGGAATCATTCTGTCGTTTTCCAAACAAGGTACTTTATGACATATGGGAAAAATTAAGGTAAGAATGTTTTATTAACGTATATGGTGGGTGCTTATATTTTCTGCCATTATAACTTCTTCGAAGCTTCCCTTTCAAGCTTATATTATTTTTTAAAAAATTAATGTTTTACTTTATAATTATGTCACTTCTAAATGATTTCAAAATAGAAAGAGATGTTTCTCTCAAATAGTTTTTATTTCATTTATGTCAGCATCCGTTGATGGATTTTACACTTGTTTGAAGTTGATTTATTATGATAGAATCTATTATATTGTATTGATGGTTTTGTGTTATGTTTGACTGTGGATGTGTTATTTTTATACCATTAATGGTTAATAGTTAAATTATTAAAATTTCATATACTAGTTTTAATATGAATGTTTATGTTATTTTTTAACCTTTTCTTATGAGGAATATATTGGACATAGTAAGTGATGGGGGGGAGCCCACTATAGCTCCTTGATGCATCGATAAGTCACATGAGACAAACTAGTGCATTGGCACACGTCCTTGAAAAAATCTTATTTTTAGACTTGGCCTGAGGCCATGACTACATGGTTATGATGTCTGACATTATGCATTCCATCATTATGAAATTATCTATTGATATTACATGTGATTATTCAACTAGTATTATATCCATTTGAATAAGTAAACAATATTATTTGATTTATTTTTCCATATTATATGGATGTTTATGTTTAAAATTCTGGGGTTTTAGTCGAATATATTTCCTTAAATGTTTATGGTTATTTATGATAGTTTCCACTATATTTTTATCCTTACTAATCATCTGATCTCACCCCTTTCTATGTTTTATTTTTGCTAGGATGCAAAGAAGTATATTACGATTGACCTACAGGAATAGGTTATGAGATATTAGCATGTTAAAATGGGACACAATGTTGTAGTTTTTCCATTTTCTGATTTAATGTAAAACTTTTCTATGTATCTTGTATATCCAAGGCTAATAAACTAATTAGTATTTCGAGTCTATATCTCGTGTGATCATGCGAATTTTATGTAATAATGAATCAACTTTGGGTAACTAGGGTGGGGGTGATACATACAAGATAAAACTTTTCATATTCCATACTATACACATGTTTGAGATTGGTAAGTCATCCTCCTAATACAATTATTTAAATTATACTAATTTAATTTTTTATATTTCAGAAAGTACATGTGTGATTGATGAATAAGAATATGATAAGGGTAAATTTGATCATTTTTTTCATGACTAAGGTCATTTGTTAAAGGTTAAGGGTGATATGGATCCCTTAGATGATGAAAAATATTAAATATAATGAAAATATCTATGAGGATTTTAATCCCATATATCATTTTGTTAGACCCAAGGATTTAGTGGATCCAATATTGGATTCCAGATGAGATAGTTGAGTATTATGAATAATTAATAAGATAATTTTTTTGGTTAATGAGGAGGTGGATACATAAGTAGAGGTGGGTAGTGAGCCATACCTTCCAAAGATCCATACTATAAATTAAGGTCATGTGAGTCCACCCACCTTTCTCCCCACCCTAGAAAGATATTTATGATAATGGGATAGTGGTGATGAAGAGATAGAGGTTTTAGGGGATTATAATATTAAGATATCCTCTTCTAAATCTTTTGATGATGCTGTAGATGTTTCTGTTGAGTAAAATTGTGATGATGATGATGACGAAACTATTGGTGAGGGAGCTGATCATGATGCTAAATTTGTCTGGATCCAGATGCCTCAACCTTATGTTACTAGTTTTTTTACAATCACATGTTATATTGTGAGGTTGGGGTAACCCAATCCTACACATGTTGATATACCTTGTTCAACTAGATCACATGGAGAGATATATTTCATATAAAAATGTTGTAGATACTGTTTCATCCACAAAAGAGACCCGAGTATCTTCTCTCTGGGAGGAGTCCCCTAGTTCTATTAGAGTAGCTACAATTTATATTGAAGGACAGAAATTCCCAGGTTATATTCATCTTGGTTTTTATTATTCTGAGTACAAATATTTTTATGAGAAAGTTGATGAAGAGAAGTGGGATGGTTAGAAAGAGGGTGAGTTATCATCTAAGTGGATCCCTCCCCTAGTTCCAAGCCTCTTGGACTAGTATTTGTATAATCTGATGATGATGTAGATATTCTACCAATGGATGATGGAAAAGATGTATCTATAGGATATGGGACTGATCATAAATGATATTTTAGTGATATTCATGTTTTTGTTTAATACGAACCTATTAGTAAATAATAGCTTATAGATGTTTTTCTTTTTACTATTTAGTTCCCTGCAACCGTAAATCATGTTCGTTGTGTATCCAAGAAATATATAGTGACTTTTTGTAGGATACATCATAAATAAGTTTTTATAATTTTGATTTCTATTGAACCTCCAGTAACTCAGCTAGGTTAAGAAGATGTGACACCCTTGTTTTATCTTGTTCAATGTCATAATCAACTATTGATGAATCATCATATTCATAAGGTTGAAATTGAAAACCATAGGATGGAAACTAAGATGGAGACTTTGATATTATTGATGATTGAGGAATAATTTTAATGAGATATGCTATAATGATAGAGATTATTAAGATAATCCATTCAGTGTCTTCAACATTTTATATTCAGCCTCCCTCAGTTTCGTTCAATGCAAAGTTTGATTGGTCTATTGTATGAATATATCTACAGGGTACTTTTGGAGATGTTCATGCTATTCATGATGAGGATCTATGAATGATTCGTTAGGTTTGTGAATATATATAAAAACTAGAAAGTGATTGTTTAAATGAGGTTTGAAATGACAGGGAAACCATAACAAAGTCTAATAAATATTATCATTGCCAAGTGTATACCAAACATGTACTAAAAACAATTTCATGTTTTTAACTATGGATATCAGGATGCCACTTATCTATATGGAATTAAAGGATAAGTTCAACCCGTAAATAGTTTTGGATCCTCATCATTATATTTTTTATAGAGGAAATGGAAGAATTTTTAGTGATATAGAGAGACAGTGCAACATTACCATGGATTTTTTCTATCTTATGAAGTTGTTTTAGTATATATATAGAACTGTTGTTATTAATCTAGAGGCCATACCCATGGTATCCTTCACAACTTTTCCTTCTTCATAACATTTTCCATCATAGTACTAGTTGATCAAAGTGATCAATGGGGAAGCAATATAGCAGTTTATTCCAGTAATTATAACAAAGATCTTTAATCCTTCTGTACCTTCAGATTGTCCAGCTGTTACCACCTCAACCTCATCCTCTACAACTGTTCCTCCAACCACTAATTTATCCTCAGATACTGTATTGTTCTCTTGTTTTACATTGTTTCTTATCCAAAAATGGAGATAAAGTTGGATGATGAATTTTTTTACTGTTTAAAAATTTATCCTTGATAAGATACCATTGATACATATTTTATTTATATTTTTTTATGTTTCTATTGATACAATTTTTATCTTTGGAGCCTTATAAGTTTTTATTTCCTTAATCTAACTATTTACTTGATATCATATTTATTTGGATTCATCCTTTTATACCATCCTTATATGTTTATTGATACCATTATTTCGATGTGAATTGAAATACCTTTGATAATATTAATTAGATTAATAATTTATATTTTAATTTCCTTTTGATATATGATTCTTTTGGATGTTATGGTCTAAATATAAAATTTTTATATGGCATTTATCCTTTAATATCACTTTTCTTTGATATCATATCATTGAAAAAACATTTTTCTATATCTCACAATTGAAATATGAAAAGATAAGTTGACTATTATCCTTTATTTTCATTAATGTATATAGTTTTTATCATATATATAGTTTACTAATATTCTATGATTTATGTTCATAAAAATGGCAGGAACTATTTTCAGCAAATTATTTTTAAAAAAAATAATGTTTATTATATTTTGAATAAAATTACAGTTTTGTGATACCATTTTACAATATAAGAAAATGTGATGAAAATTTGGATAAGTTTTGTGATAACTCACCATTAGTTGAAAATTAATCATTGCAAGACATGAATTTCTATAAGACTATCTTTCCTTTATTTCAAATGAATCACAACTACCTTGAGTAACTAACTTATTTTCTCTCACATAGTATAATTGGCTCACCACCATCTTGATTTACTATCAAATTGAGAGACCGTTTGTTCAAACGATTCACCACCAGACAGACCCACTACTATATTTGTCTCACTCTCATGATGTCTTCACACTAAAGGTATCTTATCACCAATATTTCTTTCTTGAAAACATTTATTGCTGGTCAAGTTTTCCTGCTACTGGAATGTCTTACCTCTAGAGACCTCTCACCACCTAAAGGGCCACCATTATTTTTATACAACTTTTTAATTAAAGTATTATATTGATAAATTAAGGAAACTAATGAAAATATTTATTTTATGATTTTATTATTAATTATCATATGGGTATATTAAAGGCAATGTCAAATATGAGTATGAGAATTCAAAATTTTCAGATGATTATTATACAAAGGAACAATCCTTCTTGCGATATTTTTTTATACATAGATGACTCCCTAGTGTGTAGATGATGCATGAATAAAGAGAGAACTTACTAAATGCTATAATGATCATCAGTCAAGGTCTTATAAGCTGCACACTTACTTGTATTATACTATGAAATAGTGGAGTAAACTGAACATATACATCCTTTCCTACCGATAGAATGAAGCAAAATTTGTGGCACTCAGTTTTCCTGCTACATTTAGAGTAATTGATCAAGATACTCCCCAATCCATAGTTTAGGATTCATAAGCATCCAAAGTACTTTATACCATGTAGAAAATCCATATCTATATATTATTACGTTATCTTTTTTGTTGTATGTTTTCACATTTAAGCTATGAATTTTTTTCAGTATATCCACACACACAATTTCCTGTACTAAAACTGGAGCATAAATAATATTCTCTCTCTCCCTCTCTATCTATCTATTTATTTTATTTTTCATCATGTTTTTGGAAGAGGTCCTTCTATGTCCTGAATTGTTTTCTACCCACGTATAACTGTGGAAGAGTAATTTGAGCCTGGAAAGGATATATTCTTTTGCTTGTATACCCAATCTAGGATTTGGATCTAATTTTAGTTTTATATTCTTCTTCATAGTTGGTGATTTACAATAATATAATATTACAACAATTTGATCTATAAACGGGATTGAGTATATAAACAAAAACGTACAATTTTTCTAGGATCATAGGCCTCATCCACATCAATATATTGGTTGAAAATATTTCAGGACACCCAAGGACCTCTTCTATAAACACAATGGGAAAGAAGATAAAAAAGAAAGAAAGAGATATAAAGAGAATAGAAGTTATTATCTAGTTCTAGCACTTGAGATGGTGTGTGTTAATAAAAAGACAAAAAATACACTTCTTTAATTTAAAAAAATATATAAATATAATATATAATTTTTAATGCTTATTGTTCCAAATATCATCAAATAAATGAGTATTTTAGGATTTTTTTGGAGGGGATATTGAGATGTACTTTTGAAAGTAGCAATAAAAAAATAATCACAATGCTCTATTCATTATGACTTTTGGAAAGGATTTGGATGTTCAATGTATTCCACTATCCCCCAGTTGAATTCCTGTGAGTATTAAATATGTAATATCTAAATGGATGATCCTCGTAGTATTCAGGAAGTCCTCTTCTTTATCAAAAATCATTTACATATGAGTTGTTATTCTAAAAATGTAAACCACTACATGAAATATATTCCATTTTTAGAATAACCATCTATATATTCTTTATCCTCGTACCGAGCTATACCATTTCTTTTAATATGTCCCTATAATAGTTATGAATATAATCATAAAATAAATATTTGTAATAATTGTATTAATATACATGTTAATAAAATTAATTCAATATATGATTAAAATAAATGTTGGATCATCTAGTGGAAATACATATTTTGAGGTAACACATTATTATGACAAGACATATCTAGAGGAAATACATCTATATAAGCCATACATTTCTAACAGAAAGAAATTATACTGGTAAGACATATCTGGTGGATAGAAATTCTGGCAGTGAGACATCCCTATTAGTTTATCATTTTAACTAACGGTCTCTATTTTTGGTGGTCGCTCAAGCGGGTGGTGAGTCATTTTAACTCATAATGAGATGGTTTGGGAATGACTAAAGATGGTGGTGAGTCATTTGGAAAAATAGTTTGACAATCCGATGATAATATATTATGGTTGAAAATCATGTCTAGCGGAGATTCATTTTGAACTAATGGTGACGCATCCCAACACATAATCAAATTTTCATCATATTTTTTTTAATTATAAAATTCTATCACAAAATAGTGAAGTTATTTGAAAAACAATAAACATTATTAGTCAGTATTAAAATACGGTGGTTTCAACAACATGGTTTATAAAAATGATTAGAAGAAAATGGATTCTATGCTAAATGAAATTATTAATAGATGTAGAAGAAGAAGGATATGGTTGAAATGTTAGGTGGCCTTTTTGGGCTTGAGTATTCTACAAATGGAATATTTATTATTAGATTCTACTAAAAATTATGCGCCAACCCCATAAGTCCCATGGGGTTAGCTCTTTACCACTCATAGGGGGACCCAAGGGGTCAAACCTTTCAGGAGAGACTACCCAATGAGGTAGATCATGCAAGGATAGGGTCTTAATCCTTCAGGATCATATTTCCCACTACATTCATGGGGGATCGTGTATAAGTACAATGTCACATGAGCCTAGAGGCATGAAAAATTTGCATCGGTCACCCGATGGGTTGAAGTCCATGGTGGGTGTGTGCGTGTGGGATGTGTGCCAAACCTATAGCCAACTCGAGGAAACAAACATCATCAATTTTCTTATAAAGTTGAGAGGATCCTCTTTAAATGATTGATGTGGGATGGTTGATGTGTGGGTAATATTCTCGGGTTATTAAAATGGAGGAAACAACATGATTCGCAGGATTGGATTTATCTGTGATGTCCAATCTCCTATGCATCACTTATTTGATTGGATCATTACCTTTCATGTCTCGAAGAGTTTATCATTGATTGAATGGAGATAGTCAACCACTGTAATATCATGATAAAAAAGCTTCTCCACATAATGTTTCAATTGATCGAGGCATGTAAGAATGAACTCATGGAACCATCAATCTTCTTCATGAATGTGAATGATTATCATAAATCCATCACATGAATCCCATCATTTGAACCAATTTATATTTCAAGAATGAGGAGTAGTGAATGAAGCCAGTCTCTGATTATATTTTTATCATGGGATCGAGTGAGGACCACTAATAAATAAATCACATGAAGATTTATTACTTCTTGAAGATTATAACTTTTACATGATTTATTGTTTGGATTATTTTTATTTTTTGAGATGATGATGACTAAGGTTCCACATGACCCACAAAGTGATCTTTTGAAGAATAAGTAGTCATCATTCCAATCACAAGATTATTCTAGAGGAAATAAAATATGTCAAGAGTTTAATCATTAATCTGATCATGAATCATTGAGTGTTTGAAGAATCCCACATTACAACTTAAATATATAATATACACCCCTATATAAATAGAGGAAGAGTGGATAGTTTTGTTCTTGAAATATTGAGATTATTATTGATAGATATCTCATTAAAAAATAGAGCATCCACATGATTCATTAATTCAGAGGGGAATATTTCTCAGCGATCCTTACTATTGAAGGAGTATCTCATAAACAACATTGGTTGTGTGAATGATATAGGGAGAAACCCAAAAAAAATAAAACCCTATCATGTGAATGAACTCAGGAAAATGATATATCTTACATTAACAAATTTAGGTAGTAAGTCGTGGACATCGCATATATCCTATGAACTAAGGTAAAAACCGCATGACACTAGGTCTTGAAAAGAGGTTGAAGATAAATTACTGGCACACCCTTTGTCATTTTAAGGTTAAACTTAATACATTTTTTGATCCTATGAAGTCACATGAGATAATGTTGTGTACAATCTGTGCCTCACATATGTGATCTTGTGAGGCACCCTTGTGCCTATGTGAAGACATTTTTTCGTCCAAAACTAGGTCTTGAAAGTTTATTAATAATATCACAGATGAAATATAATGCGCATTCAATGACCTTATACATATAATGAGATTCACATTATTCAATAAAAAATAGATGAATGCAAAGGTTTCAGGACACCCATGAATCCCATGAAAGCACAATTGGGAAACCTGAAATAAGACATCGAATAAAGCATATGGTAAATGAATATATAAACTACTTTGTTAATGTTTCTGATTCTATGAAACCCATGCATGATGTGTATGTGATTTAATTGTGTTGATAAATCAAAAATAAGAAGTTTGATATTGTGGATGTTATGTCTTGAATGAAATGTTGAAGAACATTGTGTAAACTTCTTGAACACATTTTATTGATGCATGGTTTGAGAATGATGGAGGTATAAAATATGATTTTTTTTTCACTGAGGAAACTAGTCATTACAAGTTATTAAAATTAATTGATTAGGTGAAAAGACATATTTAGTGGCTATTGAAGATATGTGATGTTTAAATAGGAAACTAAGATCCTTCAACCTCATGGATAATAATTAAATATTATCATATAGTTGAACAAACCATCATTAAAGGTCATGTCTTCTAGTAGGTACCATGAGTTCTTGAAGTCCTTTGGTTGAAGTTTGGATTCGATGAAGTATATTTATTATATTTGGAGTAAAAGTATTTATGACGAAGCTATAATCAAAATGAATCTCTCAGGTACATCTATAGCACTATAATAACCAATTAAGTAGGGAAGAATCCATTTTGGTGATCAATATAGAAAGGATTTGGTCATTCTACTAAACCTTGTAAATAATTGTGGTTTACGTCTCTATTACCACTATAGCACATAAAGCAAGATTAAGAAATAATATAGAGTGGATTGGGAACCTTAAAAAGTTCAAGAAGTTCATCTTTAAGGAAATGAATTTCGTTAAAATAAACCACTGATTCACCACACCCCAATTAATTCCCAATCCATCCTTATGTTCTATAGGATAGATACCATAAGACACATTCTCTCTATGACAACTATGATCTTTATTACATATTAATTCATGATTTGGTACATTAAATTACACATAATAACCCAAAGGATTGATAAGTATAGAATCTTTGTTAATTATGTAAATTACAAAAAAAATTAAAATAGGATGAAAAAACTTATTTATTTAAAACTGCTTTATCATACAAGAACATAAAATTTCATGGGATAACCTTAGGACAAACATAAGAAAGCGGTGATCTATAAATCCCAATAAGGGAATAAACATGTAACAACATGAATATAATTTTTTTTAAGAAAAAATGCATATAAATGGGATATTAATGGGGCCGGTATCATAAAAAAGAGCAACATGGCATGATATATCATGATAACATAAAAGAAACATGGTGAATCTGGAAACAACTTAAAACACTATATCATAAATATAGGGAATGGATAACAACCAAGACATCATGAAGGAAATATCCCCATAATGGAATCATGTTCACTCCCGACCCAAAACAATGTCTCATTAGACTAAACATTACCTAATTAATTGGAGTAATATGTAATTCATTGAAAACCTTTCACATTTATTTGATTCTCATTTTTAATTGCACCATATAGATCATAAAATATGGATTCATTAAACATAAAATAATATTCAATGATTATGGAGTGTGGAATAAAAACATATAAGTCCCATTTAAATGAAGTATAAGTTTATGAAGGAAAAAAAACTTCATAGGAAGTTGGTATAATATTCACTATACAATAGTTTTGGCATAAAAAATCATGGTGAAATTTTGGCCCCATAATGACATTACATAAAAATTTATAAAATTGGTTGATGAGAGCGAGATGGGTATATCATTATTTGGAATGAAATGGGTATTAAAAGTGATATGTAATGATATTTCCCAATATTATTAATTATACATATATCATATAAGATAATAAAAATCATTAATAATGGATAAAATTGAAGGATCCCATACTAAATTTTGACATGGTAATGGGTGTACATAAAGGTTCATTGTAGGGTTCAATGTGAGTGAAATGGGTATATAATCATTTAAAAATAAAAGGAAAAGTATGGGTTTTATATTAAAACTATCAGAAATGATATAAAATTGATGCTAATAATCAATACATAAAATAGGGGCTCTAATAGAAATGTGAAGAGAGATATCCATTACAAAATTCCGACAGAGTATCATCTTAGGTAAGTGTCAAAAAGAGATATAATAAAGGAGACCTAATTAAAATAACTTAAATTTTAATGTAAGGTAATGCTTATAAATTGGTTACAATATAACTAATTGAAATTAAGAAGACTAATTTCAATGATCATTCATGAATTGAAAGGAGGGGAGGAAGGCCCCTTACCATGAGGGTGTGACTAAAAATTATTAGTAGGGGCGTCATGAAGGTTTGAGGAAACCTAGGAATGACTTTAGAGAGGGGAGAGTAGAGTAAGGAAATGAGAAAATGTTTTTGAGTGATGATAATTGAGATATTGTGTGGGATTATATAGGAAATGGGTGGAGAATTATATATTATTTCTCAAACAAAGGTTCTGGAACGTATATAATAAATTAACCAAAACCACAAAACATTCCATGGTTTTCGGCAAAGAGTTTAAAAAAATGGCAGTGTTTTTAATTATTTTATAATGACATGGGATGAGCATAAGAAAATAATACCCTTGCTGACGTGGATGTGAGTAATACTCTTAAAAATGGATTTTTATACCCTACAATATATCATACCTTTTTGAGGATTCATGATGGATTTATTAAATTAATCAGATAAACATAAATTAACATTATTTTAAATTTAAAATAGTTATTTGGTCATGGATACCCTATATAGTATTTATAAAATCACTTTTGGAATATTATGATGTCATAATACATACCATATATTTATTCCATGTTAAATTTTCACCTAAAACATCAACATTCTAAAAAACATAAAAAAATCACTAGTAGATAATTTTGATGTTATTATTCCTAAAATATTTTTGATGTCATAAAAAAAATTTTCCAAATATTTTATTTTTCACTTTTAAAAAGAAACAAAATATATTTAGAAATGATGGGTTTTTTGAATGTAACTGTTCTTGAACCCTTATAAAAGTAAATTTTGACATCATCAAAATTATATGATCACTAAAATTTTAATAAAATATTTGATAAAAATATTTAATTAAATTTAATTTCATTTATTGAATAAATAAAGTCATAAAAAGTATGTTTTAATTAAAACTACATATTATTTAAAAATAAATTTTCTTTATCGTATCTATTTAAAAGTTTTCTCAAACTAACTAACTAATAATTTTAAAAGTAATAATGATAAGCAATAAATATATGTATCAATTAAATTAAAATGAAATATAAATATTCATTCTTGTAGTGTTACTTTGTTCTAGTATTTTTTAAATTATTTTTAACCCTAATTAAGATATTTTCATTTTACCTTCATAATGCATAATTACTAAGGTTACTATTCATATTGGTCAAAAGAAAATACGATGTTATTAACTAATATTATTAAAATATTTACTAATATGGAATCCATTTTATCAAAGTAAATTAATATATGTGGAATAAATTAATTTAATATAAATCCCACAAAAACGATGGCAATTCGTTTTCAGAAAAATGCATTTTTCATAGAAAATATGATTTCCCAATATATCTGTAACCAATAATATTCATTATATGAATTTAAATTAATAAATGTAGATATATAATCTAAAACTACAATTTAATTAATTTCTAATTAGTTTATTTTTTTAGTTTATTATAATTAAGGCACATTATGCCTTTTAAAATTGTTTATTGAAAAAATTCATTTTAAATCCTAAAATTAAACTTCTATTAAAATATGGTATAAAGTCTGATTAAATGTAATGAATTGAATAAATATAAATAAATATTAATTATTTTACCTTGAAATAAAATTAAATACATATTTGTAATTTAATTTTATTTATTTAATTAAAATAAACAACGATTTATCTTAAAAATGATATTTTTTCTTATTCATTGGAAAATATATATTTTAAAAAAATACCTGAATTTCACCTTATTTTAATATTGGTATGATAATATAATAAAATTGATCTCATTATTTCTAATAAATTTTCTATATTTTCATGGAAATAATTCAAATATTTTTATAAATATATTGAAACTCCTTTCCGTCACAGAGTCTAACAACTGAAAAAAAGGAAATACCTTAGTCCAAATTAATTCATCCTTTGAGGAAACATCAAAAATTGACTAGGGCATGAACACAGATTTGATTACACTTAGGTCACATAGGTTTCATCATGGTCGCACAAGTATACTTGTGCGCCTCATATTGGTCGTGTAGGTGACTTGGGCACCCCATGTTATTTTTTCCCAATGCCTTCAAAGGCATATAAATACCCCTTGGGGCCCCCCATTTCGGGGGCAAAAAATCCAGATACTCAGATTTCAGCTCTCAACACCCTAGTCTCTTCTTAAAGTATTCCGAACACTTCTAGGGTAATTTCATACCAATAATGGAAGATCTAAAGAGGGGGAACAAGGAATAAGTGTTGAAATTTATCAACACCTGCTCGCCTATGTGTCTAACCCTTAAGGGAAATTAAGTCACTTGTGTGCCGCCTTATTCCTTTAACAAAACCTGCGCGCCACTCTTTTGGAAGCCTCTAGAGATAATATTAAGGGCTTGAGCCAAGCCTCGCCCAAATGTTACCCTATTGGTTGACCATCGCGGAGGTACCTATGTGTCATGAATGTATACCTGTGTGACCAGAACCTGCATTCCCAAGAAGGACATGCACACCTACCTTATTTTGGGTGCACTTCCTTTCCAATCATCTCTTTTCTTCAAATCCACATCTCCTCTTCAAGATTTAGCCTTCAGAATCCTCATCAAAGCCATTTATGGCATGATTCATTGGTTAGCTTCCTTATCTGAAAAGAATTCTATGGAAGATCTCTCAAAACCAAGTGATATACATATCTTCATGTCACTAAGGTGAGATATTTCATTCATTCAACCTCATCCTTTAAGATGAGAAGATCTTTAACCTTGGATTTCTTTTCAAGTGTAAGCCCCAGTCAATAGTCCCCTAACCTGGGCCTCCTTTTCAGGAGTAATCCCTAGTTCAATTTCCCAAATATGGGAATCCCCCTTAAGAGTAAGCCCTAGTCATAATTCCCTTAAAATGGGTCTCCTTCTCAGGAGTAAGCCCCATGTCCCCTTCTAATTTGGGAATATTTCTTAGGAGTAAGCCCCAAGTTAGAGTATCCAAATATCCATAAAAGCACATATACCTTTATGGACCCTGTTTCCGGACTTCTTCTCTAAAATAAGTCTCGATATTTATCTATTAGGACAATCATACATACGTAATCCCCATATCATTCTTTATGACTGCTTCTTTCATGGCACAAATTGTCAGGTTTACTAATACCTCTTGTTTCTTACACCGATCATGGCTCACACGAGCTTAGAGTGTAAAAGTAACCACGACACATCTATTTGGGCCGTTAATCATACAAAAACACTCACAATTATTAATCTAACTACGTGGAATTTAATCTCTTCCTTAAAAGTAGAGTATGTACGACGCCTCTCTAAAGGTTCAAGCCTCTCACTCATTAATTCTCATTTGTCCCATATGATGTTAAGGTGTATCTTAATTCCCGAACTCCGTGGGTTCTGATTTCTTTTCTAAACAAGGATACGTAGGTAGCCCATCCACGGGTATGATCCCAACTCGGAATTAATCCATGTACTTTTGAACAATAATAAAATTTGAGTGCCCCGCTGAGTGGCTTTAAAACCAGTATGGTTATCATAATAACAAAGATATCTCTATACAATGTATTGAAGGATACCAGTGGCTAAGAATCTCTAAAAAATACAGATTATTATCTATTGATGACAAACCTCAAATAAATATAAATGAATCTCTAAATCTTATAAATATTAATCATTGATTGTCATATCTAAAGGAAATGTCATATTCATACTTGGTAATGTAATAAGGATTCACGAACATAACTGAAATCTATAAAGAGAGTCCCTGAGTAGACAATAATTCCCCCAAAAAAGGTGTGATGAGTCCGACCTCTCATCCTCTCGACCAATGAAAATTATTAATCCGTATCTATCGATAACTAATGAGCACCTACCTTTGGAAATTAGGTCCAAATGTATATAGAATCATTGGATGTTTCCGGTTATATGAATAAACCCGTTAGAAACCGATTGGAATGTTTGAACCTTAAACTAACGAGGTCAACCCCATTTCCAAAGGAATCAAAAATTGGTGACCCCAACATGAATCCTTATCCATGTTAAGATGATTTTTAACATAATTGTTAGTAACCTATTTAAACTCAATGAGAGGGATAACAAAACAATCAATAACATATGTGCTCATCCAAAAGATGTAGTGGCCAATCTTATATTGAGTATGTTTGTTGTTTCAAACATGCATCCTTTTACAAGATCTTCGGCATTATAGAAATGGCTTCTCTATAGTTCACACAAGTGAATGCCTCTACTGTGAATACCTCTGCTACTACTCCTGCTGGATTGTCATCCGCTCTGAGGAAGACATCACCTACTCAGCATCTTCAACGTTGGGTATCAAATGAACTGGTTGTGGAATACCATCGACATGGAACCATTATGACTCTAGAGGCTGGTCAACAATCCCTCCAAGTCAATAATTCATCTTGGTCGTTCGGACAGCGACGACCAATGATCAAGATGAAGGTGGTGCCAACCACCTTTTCCAACCGTTTCGGGTCATTATCCTCAGAACGCAATCACTATTCCCTCCCATATTATGGGGAGGTAAATGAGAAGGTCACTCAAGGCCTTAATTTAAGCAGACATGAGTCATTCCAGAGGGCTCCCATCAACAATCGCCACCAGACTCGTGCGAAAGTGCACCCTCAACATGATGAGGGTATCATCTCCAAGCATTCGGCTCAGGTTTCTCGATCCTGAGTAGGCAAGATGAACCACTAGAGGTCAAGACCGGTCAACAATGATAAGGTTCTTATCTATGCCATTTCCGTAGAATCCCACCCACTTAAGTTGGTGGAAAGCAATGAGCGGGCACACACACCCATCCGTTTTAATTCCACTTTCCGGGAGACTCGTCTGGCAGCAACACACCATTCCTGCCAGGCAATGATGGAAGAGTACTATAGACATGAACATACACCTGTTTATAAATCATCATCTAGTTAGCAGCCGTGTCTGACTACATACGATGAAGCCCTCCAACCCAATGTGTTGACAACTGCAAATAGGCACATACACCTTCTTACACTCATCAATAATACCAGCAACCCCATCTTCCGATATTTAAGGAAGTTTATCAACCACGTTCAGTGGAGTGCAATCAGCATGCACATACGCTTACTAATATTAATCAAGCCTACCAATAGTCTCGTTTGGTAGAATTCGGAGAAGTCAGTCAGAATGCTCCAAGGAAAAATTTGGAGCAGACTCAACTCTGTGCCCCCACACATGAGTACTGTTAGAATTAATTAGATGGAAAAGGAGTAAAGGAACAAGAACACACACCTACTCCAAGAATGGAATGGGTGTATATTTCTGTTATGGTAGCCGAAGTCACCAAACACATTCTAACAAAGGTAAAGGAGTAGAAGAAAATCCCTACTCATAATCTGGATGCCTTCCAGGATATTATAACAGCTTCAGCAACATCACAGGGAATAAAATGAAAATATATCCCTACCAGTGGAGTGACACATCGACAGTTCACTTCGCAACAAACACACACCTCTGTTCCAGTCTAAGATGGTTGTGGGGCATACTCCCCCATGTCATACGGACAAAAAGTAAGGAACATACACATTATTTGAGAGGTGATAATCAGACTAACCAGAATATTTCTCCTATGAATTCATATACACCTTCCCATAATAACCAATTTCATCAACAAGTGGTTCCTAAAGTGAGTAATAAGGCATCTAAGAAAAATATCCATGCAGCACAATCAAGAAATCAAGAGCCAATCTATAACAAGGCCTTGCTCGATGCTGGAGTTTTTGATGCACTCAGAAAATTATCTGTTGCAACTCAAGATTCTACTCTCTCAGTTCCCAATAGTGGGAATATTAATTCCGATGGTCTAAATCAGACACTTCCTCCTGAAGTATTTCTTCATGATAGTTTGGTCGATCTCGAACTATCATCTTTATATGAGAGCCATGATAACCATCTGTGTGACCAGAAGACTAAGGAGAAAGAAGTTTCATATTTTTTTGTAACTCACCATGGTGGTCCTCCCCATGATGGTGAATTTAGCTGTAAAAGTTCTCTCTGCAGTAGTAATTCAAATTGCCTAAAAAATGATGTAATGGGAAATGTAATAACGAGAAAGACCTCTTATCTTGAGGCACTTGCAATTATGATTTCAGTAATGTCTAATGCTTCCCAGCAAGAAGTTGAAATACTTTCTCAATTAGATGATTGCCCGGGGTGTAGGTCATTCTCCGAACCACCCCTGGGTCATTCACCTTCTAGTTTGATAAGTGAATTCTCTACCAATCTTGTTGAATCTGATATAGCAACAAGGAAGCACTAGCTCTGGTCTAATCAAGTAGAAAAATATTCATTGAATGATAAAGAGGAAGTGCTGAATATGAGATAACAATTGGTGAAAGGTGAACTTCCATTCATGTTTTAGCCTTTGGCTTACACTTAGTATGACATTCCAATGATGTTGACAGAAGATTGTATTCAAGATATTCGTCTAAACATGTGAAAAATTCTTTTTCAAATGAAAAAGAAAATATTATCTTATGATGAATATGAAAATCATGTCCATATAATATAAGGGTTACAATGCCAAATTGACTTGGAATCTCTCTCAGTTTCTTGATATCCGACGGATGAAAAGTAGCAGAGATCCCTTCAGCGTTCATGACATGGTGCACTAAGAAGATAGTGCCAGTTAATTTCCATTTCCCCATCTGGTATTCATATCAGAGGTTGGGGTGTTCATGGAGACTACAGTTTACTGTACTCTCTAGCCAACAAATCCCACTGAAAATGGTCTCATGCAAAATTATTCCCCATGGCCGGCCACAACCAATTGGCTTTGTTTGTAATCAACGGCTCACTAGTGGAAATTCCTCTACTAGTTATTCTCAAAATCAGGCATATAGAGAACATGTTGTTGAATTAATCTTGAATCAGGAAAATGAGAATATCTAACTGGCTTCTCGTTTAGAGAGTGCACACCATCAAGTGATAGAAGCTTCAGAAATCATCCAACGTTCATTTTAACCAGGCGATTTGAGTGGATGTAATTTAATGAATCCAGCCAATTTTCGGACTAATTTCTGCAAGATTAGAAGTGATATTAAGAAAGTCTCAGATATAGCAACTCAAGAGCCTCCCCAGCTTGCTAGACTGGGGACACTTTTAACCCAACCCTCAGAATCAACAAATAGGATTTGAGGAGTTGAGAATGAACAGCCCCAGTCCACAGGACTGGGGACTTTTTCAAATCCTCAATATCTTCCTCAGATAATGTCAGTATTCTCTTGATTAGGGAAGAATACCCAAGAGGAAGAAAGAGCCGAATTATTAGGAGGTTCCCTCCAAATTAAGGTTCTTCGAGAAGTTCCCGAGGGATCAAATCAACAAAAGGCAATGTCTCATCAAGGAAATGGAAGAAGATAATATCACTGAGATGCCGATAGAGGGGATGCAATACGTTATGCATCAATTAATGTCATCAATGCCATTGTTGCTGATCCACCAGATGAGGCTCACTCAGAGGGATCATATGAAGAGGTTTCTACTCAAGAATTTGTACACACAGACACAAATGAAGAAGGTGTGCGTACACGAAATCAAAGGATTAATCAGTATCTAGGTATTCCATCAAATAACCAACTTCCCCCTCTCCGAAAGGCGTTCATCAAGGGGAAAGTAATGAATCAGGATACGTTTCATCCTTCCTCGGGAGAAGTCCAATCACTCTCACTAAAGAAAATATTTTCACAACAGGAGGAAAAAATGAAGGAATTAAGGAAGTGGAATGCAGAACTACTTCAAGGTAGTCTTTCTCTTAAGCATGCTAGAGTCGGTCATCCAAGGTAAATTGTTGTAGCTACTGAGACGGATCAAGATTATCCTTCTTTACCAGTACACCCTCACCGGTCTATTCCAATGGTTCATGTGAAACAAAAATCGATGGTGCTACCATCAGTTGTAGTACCATCCACCACACCTGTCTAGGCTCTTGTTATTGCACCTACTCAGGTCCAAGCTCAACCGGGCATTTCTAAAAAGTTAATAACTACTATTGAGTCATTAACAGATCATTTGGATGCTATAGAGGGAAAATTCTCTATAATTAAAATAGGAAAGAGATCTTACCCTGAATGGGTTGATGCAATTCCACCCCCATAAAATTTTTCAAGTACCAAATTCCCAATATTTAATGGTTTGGGAGACCCAGGGTAACACATAATGTATTTTGTTTCTCGTTGCGATCCTATGATGTGAACCCCTCACCAAAAAGAATAATTTAAGCTCTGGTGTTTTGTACAGTCATTACCAAGGCCTTCTATTGTTTGGTATACAAGCTTGCAATACTGGTCAACTACCAGAAGGGAGGATCTCCGCCAAAGATTCCTTCTTCAATTCAGCTCATAATTGCGGAAAAAATGTTTTTGATCATACAAATTGTGTGAAAAGGGATAATGAATGGGTTTCAAATTTCATTGCTCACTAAAAGGGATTAACATATTCCCTGATCATAGAAATCACTAAAGAAGAGTTGTTTCCAATCTGTGTGGCCAATATTCATGATGAATTATGCACACCATTGATCCTTGTGAAATACACAGGAGGGTTTTGAGACCTTACTTTGACCGCTCAATAGATTGAAGACTATCATACGAAGACTAAGGATAAATCTCATTTAATTCCATCAACTCCAAGAATGAGAATGGGTAAAGCTGAGACTGCTACAGTTACGCTTAAACAAGCACATGTACCTGCTTCTACTTAAAAAACATCATCTTATTGAAGGGATCCACCTCCTGAGCATCAACAATAGAGGCTGTTTCATCAAGATGATCAAAGAGATCAAAGATGGAAACAAATTGAGGATCTAAAGAGTAATGGTTACACTTTTTGAAATGAACAAGTTCCTGGTTACTTTATTTTGGCTCTAGAAAATAATTTGGTTCAATTACCAAGGCTCAAAAGGCCAAATAAGGAAGGAGATGAAGACGGTCCCAATTATTTCCCATTTCATCCAATGTCGGGGCATCCCATTCAGGAGTGTTTTGTCTACAAAGACCTCCTGCAAAATATGGTGGACTCGGGATAAGTAAAATTGAATGGTTGATCAGCTCTGGTAGCATGTGTTACTGCTACAAATCCAAAGGAAGATGGAGAATGGAATGAATTCAAAAAAATGTGCAGAAATATGACGATTGGATAGTCAGAAAAACAATCAACCGAACTCAAGCCATATTGCGAAAGAAATTGAAGAAAACAATTGTGTCTTCTGCTATGAAGGCCACAACAAAACCCTATTCATCATAGGGAAAAAACTCAACGAAATAACATAATTCAAAGAAAGAGGAACAATTATAAGAAGATGAGATTGTGACAAAGCTCAAGTACTCTTTGACTCTGGTATATTTTATGACATCTAATTCAAACCCACATGCACCACCCCACCAAACGACGCAACGGGAACCGTTCCACCAAACGGCACAACCTAAATTGGGTAATTAGGAAGAGTCTTCTTTAGAAGAAGAATTGATCATTGGTTCTGTTAACATGATTCACTTAATAGATCCATATGCCATTTTTAGTTTCAATTTTGATGATCTCATGTTCACTATATAAAAAAGAGGAATTAGAGGGAGTTCCAGAGGTCTGGGATATAGAAGAAGACGTGGATATCCCAGAAACCACTATTCAAATTCTACCCCCGCTAGAACTGTATATGTAGTAGAATCTCGTGGTAGATCCCTTCAACAGGATCAACAGGAACAAGAAAATTCTTCCACCAATAACATATTCAGTCCTGGAACTTTTATTTTGGAGGATCGGTTAGAGGTTCCACCTTCTTCCTCTCAGCATGTAAATAGACCCAATCAGTCTAATATTCCAAAGCCCGGATTATTTCGAACTCCTACCTCGAAACAAGATGAATCTACTTCCAAAGCCTCAACTTCTAAGGCACCTGTGAAACCACATGTTCCTGTTGGGAAACACAGACCTTTGGATCAAAAACATGACGTCTTGAAACATTTTTTCTAAGTAACGCCAAGTTTTCAATTCCTGATGCCTTGAATCTATCAAAGGATCTTTGGGAGGCTCTCATCGAGGCCTTGTCAAGTCCCCAGGAATTTGAAACTGAAATTGATGCGGCTAAAGTATACCATGTTGAGATTAATCCTGCAGAATTCCATTTAGTGATATCTTTCACAGATGAAGATGAGGATGATGTTGTGAATGGACATATTAGACCTTTGTATTTATCTCGAAAGGTCAATGGTGTGGACATCTTAAGATCTTTCATTGATAAAGGTTTAGGAGTCAACCTCACCCCCATTCATACACTTCATTGATTGGGCCTAACAGAATATTATTTGTCTCCTTCCACTCTAATGTTGCAAGGATATGATAAAAATGAACAAGAATCACTGGGTGAGATTACACTCAGAACTATGTTTGGAGATCTTGTATCCAATTCATATTTCATGGTTGTTGATCACGATACAGCCTTCAATGTTTTTCTTGGAAGACCTTGGCTACATCAACATACAACTATCCCTTCATCGGACCATCAATGTCTGAAATATTGTTTCAATGGTCAAATTGGGACATTGTATGGTTATAAGGCCCAATTAAAAACATGTGAATATCAATACATTGAGGTGGAATTCTAGCACATGAATGGTAAGGAGAAAACCACAACAAGGGAAATTACCAAAGAAAATGATCCATTTGGTTTGGAAAAGATTCCAATAAACCCATTCACACAAGTGAGTACAGATTATGTGTTGCCTATCCGTCAAATTGACAGGATTGAACCAAATCCAAGTAATCTTATGGAAACGTCCATATTGTCAATTATAGAAAACAAGCAAGACAACATGGGAGAAAGCGGCGATTCACCAAGCAATGATGAAAGCTCAAATGGAGATGTCTTCATTTCATCCACTAAAACCCAAAAAGTTTATACTTCTCCAACCAGGCAAGAAGAAGTTATAGCAATGTTAGAGGTGAATGATGATGTCGATTCTCAATCCATCATCTCCTCGTTATTACCCAAGGAAGACCCTTCATCATAAATAGGGTTAGAAATGGAAGCATATTCTTCAAGATGTTCAAATTTTAACATCTCTTTTGATCATGTAAATTCTGCTTCATCATCTACTATGCAAGTAGAAACAGAAGAAGTAACCCATGTTGAAGAAGAAGAGGAAGATCTCAGGGATGCTCCTCCAGCATTCGAAGAGGGTATCTCTACAATGTGGATGAACTCGGAGAAATAAATCTGGGTACAAAAGAAGATCCACGCCCCACTTTAATTAGTGCATCTATGACTCTTGAAGAGAAAGAAATGTATATTTCATTTTTAAAGGAAAATCAACATATATTTTTTTTGGAACTATACAGATATTCCAGGGATTGATCCTGATGTTGCTACTTATCATTTGGGTTTTCCACAAGAATATCGAGGATTCAAACAAGCTACAAGAGGAACACACCCAACTTATGCTTCTAAAATTGAAGCTGAAGTGGATAAGCATATCAAAGCTAACTTCATTAGAGATGTTCAATATCCCAAGTGGTTGGCTAATATTGTCCTTGTGAAAAAGAAGAATGGAAAAATTAGATTTTTGATTTATTTCAGGGATCTTAATCGGCATTGTCCTAAGGATGATTTTCCAGTTCCTATTACAGAACTCTGAATTGATGCAAAAGCTGGATATGAAGAACTTTCCTTCATGGATGGATATTCTGGATATAATAAAATCCGAATGGCTCTATAGGATGAAGAATATACAGCTTTCAGAGCCCCTCAGGGTGTGTTCTGCTATCGGGTAATGCCCTTGGCCTAAAGAATACAGGCGCAACATATCAGCGTGCCATGCATCCTAGCTTCAAACCCATTTTAGGGAAGTTTGTTGAATGTCATGTGGATGATTTTGAGGTTAAATCCAAACAAATTTTTAATAACTTGGCTGATTTTGAAGTCATATTCCAGAAACATCAGCAACATAATTTGAAGATGAACCCCTTAAAATGTGATTTTGAGGTAACCTCAGGAACATTTATCACCTTTTTTGTACACCATCGTGGTATCAAATTAGATCTTGAGAAGACCAAGTCAATCCTTGGTGTGTCACCTCCTCTAAATTTGAAATAATTTGGGGGAATTCAAGGACACGTGGCATATATTTGGAGTTTCATTTCCAATTTGGTAGGCAGAAGTTTACCTTCACCAAATTGATGAAGAAGGGAGTCACGTACTAGTGGACTGAATAATTTGAAGACGCATTAAATATTCTAAAGAAATACCTCTTGATTCCACCGCTATTAATGAAACCTATTGATGGAAGTCCACTTATTCTTTATGTGACATCCTTAGAGAGATCATTGGGATCCTTCCATTCTCAAAAGAATGTTGCTGGGAATGAAAACATCATTTACTATCTCAGTTGGACTATGATTGAAGCAGAAACCCGATATTTAGGTATTGAAAAGTGCTTCCTAGAACTAATCATTGCAGTTCAGAAGTTGAGATACTACCTACAACATCATGAGGTCCATTTAGTATCTCGCAATAACCCGCTCAAATTTATCCTTAGTCGTCCAATGCTTACAATATTCCTGGCAAGGTGGGCAGTTATTTTTCAGCTATTTGATATCCAATATGTGTATCAAAAGTCAATAAAGGGTCAAGCTCTAGATGATTTCCTTGATTAACACCCTTCAGTAGAAGATACTTCTTCAGATATTGAACTTCCTAATGATGAAGCCTTATTTATTCCAGATGGTCTTCAAACATGGGAAATGTACATTGATGGTGCTTCCAAAATTCCAACAGGGAGGAAAATGGAAGATCCTACATTCAACAAAGTTTGGTTAGGAATTTTTCTCATATCTCCAGAAAAGGTAGTTATATTCTCTTCCTTCTCATTGTTGGGAGGTGGGAAAAATAATTAAGAAGAATACCAAGCTCTCATCATAGGATTGGAATTAGCACTTTAGGCAGAAGTGAATAACTTAAAGGTGAAAGGTGATTTAATCCTAGTAATCAAACAAGTCAATGGGGATTATGAAATCAGAAAATAAGAACTAATCCCTTTGTATTATTATTTCATAGAGTTAATGGCAGAATTTCCTTCAGAATTGACATTTTTTATGTCCCGAGATCACAATATTCCCAAGCTGATGCATAGGCTAATATAGCCACAGCTCTGACAGATCCAAATCGGGATGAAACAATCATCATTATTCCCCACCATTGTTCGATTTCACATTATGTTCATGCCTGGATAGAAAATATCAATGAAATTAGTCCCATTTTAGAACCGTATGGTCTTACTACAGGATGGATGACACCTATCAGGGAATACCTTCAAAATGAAACACTTCCATCTGATAGAGCTGGGAAAGAACAAATATGGTGATGTGTGATCAATTTTATTCTTTATGATAGCCCAGATAACCTAGAGAAAATTTCTTACAAAAGAGGTTTTGATGGAATTCTCTTCAGATGCATTGACAGTGAAGAGACAATGGCTATCCTGGAAGAAGTGCATGCAAGAGTCTGTGGTGCCCATCAGTCTGGACATAGACTATCTGATCAAATTTGAAGGCTTGGATTCTTTTGGCCATCAATGATACAAGATGTTGTCGATTTCACTAAGAAGTGTCATTCTTTCCATGTACATGCCAATTTCATTCATCAACCCCCAGAGTTGATTCATACAGCTAAATACTCATAGCCATTTTACACTTGGGGAATGGATATAGTAGGACCTTATCCTTCAGCTACATCCAAGAAGTTTAAGTACATTCATACTGCTACTAACATCTTTTCTAAATGGACAGAGGCAATACCTCTTAATGAAGTCATTTCTAAAATCATTGTTAGCTAAATCAAGTCTAACATCATTACCAGATTTGGTGTCCCTCATACCATATTGACCGACAATGGCACCAACATCTTTTCATCCGAGCTAAGGAAGTTATATCCAGAATAATACATCAAATCCAACCATTCCTCCCAGTATCATGTAGCAGACAATGGCCGGATAGAAGCCTTCAACAAGACTCTTTCAAACATACTGTAAAATATGGTAGATAAAGATAAGAAATCATGGCCTGATAAACTCTTTCTTGCTTTATGGGATTATCTGACTACTACCCGCACTGCAATGCGGTCAACTCCATATTCATTATTATATGGAACAGAAGCAGTCTTGCCCATTGAGGTTCATTTACATGCACTCAGGTTAGCCATTTGTGACCAGTCATCTACAGATGAACAATCTCAAAAGTGATTGGATGAATTGGAATGATTAGATGAGAAAATATTGTTCACCTTGCACCACTTGGATGTTTATCAAAATCGAATAGCACAAGATTTCAACAAAAAAGTTCATATTCGTTCATTCATTCATGGAGAATTGGTATTGGTTCTCAGAACTCCAATGATACTAGGAAAGAAACCTCCCAAGATGGAACCAAAATGGGAAGGACCTTATTCAATACAAAAGTTCTACTCCAATGGTGGTTATTCTATAATCTCAATGGATAGAGAACTCATCACTACTCAACCTAATGATAGATTTATGAAGAAGTATTTTGTGTAACACAAATATTTTTACATAAAACATGACGTTAAACTGAATAATCACGGGTCCATGCATATGACCTCAAACTACTCGTAACATCATCCAACAGGATGTTAAACTATTCCATCATCCAACATGACGTTAAACTGTGAAAAAGTCCCTAATACGTCCAACATGGCGTTAAACTGTGTCCAATTTTGTCTTTATTGTATGACATTTAACTGATCAGTCCCAGTTACTTCCAACATGACGTTGAAATGTATTGTCCCCATTGTCTTAGCTACATGATGCTAAATTGTACATCACCCTTATTGTCCAACATGACGCAAAACTGTTTTCATGTCCAACATGAAGATAAAATGTGACCCTATATTTGTCCTATATGATGTTAAAATGTACTGTTCATTTGTCCTACATGATGTAAAACTAAATAAAGTCCCTTAATATGTTCTACATGATGTCAAACTGAATTTTGTCCCTGCTACATGACACTAAACTATATAGCACCAATTGTGTTAACTATACAACTTTAAACTACATATTACCTTCATAGTTCCTTCATGACATTAAACCATGCATCGTTAAGGTTGTTTCTACCTCTTGTTTCACACATCAAGTATGACTCGCGTATTCTTAGAGTAAACTTCAACCATAACACCCTCTCTGAGATGCTAACCATGCGTAAGTCCCAACACCATTTTTTGGGTCGTTGTCCTCAAGAACAACTTGATCACCAATTCATTATTCAATAGAACTACGCAGACTTTGATCCTTGCCTTCTAGGATGGGTACGTAGGAAACCTCTTGAGGTTCAATCCCAAAATAAATTTCTTCACATAGGTTCACCTATATCTCATATGATGTTGATTCGTGAAACTGCCCCCTTAACCAATATTTTTTTACATTGGTTCACCATTGTCCTTTCTATATGACGTTAAACTATTCGTACTTTTGTCATGTACGACAATAAAATACAACATTCTTGGACACCCTCACCTTATAGGGAATCATTATTTACATTTATTTCCAATCATGTTATATTCTAAAGACTATGTGCATACATGGAAATGACCTAACCTTTTATCTTGGGTCAAACCATCATTGAACTAAAGTCCCCTTTCACCCTTCACTTGTACGGACTAAATCTATACAAAAAGTATTTCATGAACTACGTGCAGTTGATTCCCATCCTTATGGGATACGTAGGAACATTTGAGAATCCCTTGAATCCAGCCCCGTGTCTTTGGGCCTAACCCCAAATTCCACTTTCAGTCCTTTGGCTGAAAAGAATCCTTATGAAAACATGAATGTGTTATGGAAACCCTGGTCTTGGTTCACATCAGGTTTATAAAACACACACAGTGTATTCATTATTATGGAAAGAGATCTATGACCCTAAACTAAGATCTCCCATACTCTCGTCCCACATGACGTTAAAATGTATTTCAAGAACTACATTTGGCTTGATTCTCATTCTAATGAGATATTTAGTGAAGTCTAACCTCTCAATTCGGGACCCAGCCACAACATGATTATGGTTAGCATTGGTCTGTGTATCTCTACATGCATTGAACAATGCCCATTTGGATGTGTTATACTCCTAACCATAAATACTTTTGGATCTCCATAAACCTTTTTTGACTTCTGGTCACAAAATGACTGATACCTGAGAGTTCTTTTTCCTGTGTATGCAGTACGTGCCCTTAGGCGGCCTTGCATAAACAGTCTAAATAATAGACTTGTCATCCAAAAGATAATATTATTTGACTATTCATCCAATTTCCTTAAGTGTCCTTGCATAATTCAACCCCCTAACGGGTTTGTTAAATAATGGTAACTTCATTTTTGGGAAGAAAATATCTTTTTCCCTCAGTTGTCTTAACGAAAATATGTAGGGATCCACAAAAAAATATCCATCCTTAACATATTTTTCCCATGTTCTTTTCCATGATCTAAAAGTATTCAAGTCTATGGTTTATATTTCCATTCCCTATGTTTGGGTCAGACCTTCGTACGAGTGACATTCATGCAGTTCTTAGACAAACTTGATTTAAAATATCATCTCCATAATCAAGTTCTTCTCTCCATATAGAAGACTCTATCCTCTGGAAAATTTGAATCTTTATAAACTTTCACTGGCTTTTTAGCAATAGAAAAGTAAAATTTCTGAGAGTTCATTTTCCTGACTAGGCATCACGTGCCCTTAGGCAGCCTTGCTTAAATAGTCTACATAACAGACTTATCAGCCAAAAGATGCTATTATTTGACAATGCAGCCAATGCCCTTAGGTGGCCTTTCACAATTCACCCCCCTAATAGAATTGTTAAATAGTGGTAACTTCATTCTTGGGAAATACTTCTTTTAATGCCTTTTAGCCCTTTTTCATATCATTCCTCAGATTCAAAATTTCATAAGTCATAGTTTACAGGTCTTCCTGCATACTTGAATATGGTAATATGTTTTTAGATAAATTATCAAGGAATTGAGTCGATTTTAATCTATTCGGAAAAGCTATTTTGACCTTAAAAATTAGCCTTTTTATGTCCTATGTGCATTAATTTAAAATTCCCACAAAAGAAAAGGGAACTCTGAATATAATTCAAGTCCCAACTCACTAAATATACATTTTGTATGATTTAGGTAATATTGAACAATAAAAATATTCAAAGTTTGTGGGGGTTTTTTATAATAATCCTAGTAAAAATCAAACAATGCTTACTAGGCCCATTGGCTTAGGTAAAATTTTAAAGCAAGTAGCAAATAAAGGTATGAAAAAATGATTGAAGATGAAAGTGTTTTTCATTGATGCACAAAAGATTGAAGGACATCTACATACTAGAGTCTCTTATATTTTTCAAGAATTACAAAAGGTTGTCAACATAAATCTTCATTTGATTTATAGCATCCGAAGCTTCATCAACAACCACTTGAAGCTCATGCACTCGACCAGCTTCACACTTTTCAGCTTGAGGGACTGCTTTCTTAGAATCTATAATGGCTTTCATACCATTCGTTTAAACTCCTTCTAATGAATTGATAAGCTGGTCAAGCTCCCCAGTGAAATCATCTAACTTTTGCTAAAGATGCATCTGCTAGACAAGTTTCTCCTTGATCTTATGCTTCAGCTCCTTCAACATGGAAGCATGATCAGCCTCAGCTTGGGACACCACAGCCTCAAATTCGGTAATATTGACTGACAGCCTGACTCTAGTCAAGTGTTGATGTACTTCTGCTCCGAATACCTTCTTAGGATGACTTGTTTCACCATGACATGGATCTCTTGATATCCAAAACCACCAAGTCCCAACATGAAAAATAGGGATGATAGTCAACGGATCTTCGATGACAGCTCTTCAAGAGGCAATTCAAATATGATCTTCCACGTGTTCTATCATGCCGTGCGTCATGAAAATTGGAGCACCTACTGTACTTCTGGCTATAACTCAGCATCACTGTCACAAGGGGGAATATAATCTAGGATTAATGCACTTAGAGAAGTGACATGTTCTTCTTCTTCCCCCCCCAACCCTTGTTATTCCACTTTCTATTCCCATTGGGACAGAGGCTGAGGCTTTACCTCTAGTTCTAGCCACAATAATTGACTGCCCTGCATAATCAATTGAAAGCTTTGGCTTCATTCAAAGGATAACAAAAGATGATTGTTTGTATTGAAAATTAAGTACAGTCGCAAATATTTTTATCCCTTACCCAATGACAAATTAGTATCATGAGAAGGCTCCTCCCTGTCCTTCCTAGCTTCAACAGGATTTTTAGGACGAGTTTGAGGAAGCTATAATGGGCTCAGCTCCACTTGAGCCAGTTTATCTACAATATTAGGGTTCTTTGTACCACCTTTAGGAATTGGTAGTTCGACAGCTTGTTCAGATGGAACTGCACATTTTAACCAATCATGTTCAGAGATGTAATAAGAAGTTATTTTAACAGGATGAAGGATAACACTCTCATCCAAAATCTTCTAAATTACATGGTAATTTAATATGATCTAAATAATCTTCAAAATATGTTCCATGTTCCATAATTTCATCCAATGATATCTATGATTCATGGTTAGTCTCACCAGTGGGAACATTTGATACGTCTTCTGGGCGACCATCATGTGGCAGCCTCTGACCCTCGACTGCGTCTTCAGATAAAACTTTGGCACTTGTTGTAGTGGATGCTAAATGTTCTGATGCTGGGGTTGAACCTAAAGTATCATAGAATGGATTCCAGTTGATGTTTTCATTCAACATCTTATAAATCATTGTTATTTTACCAGAATCATTCTCTTCTCTCCTTGCAACAACAACAGGAGGGATACTGGAAACAGGCATTGGCTATTCTCCAGGAGCAACCATGTCAGCCGAAACATGTGATTGTTCACCAGCACTCTCCTTCATCCTCAAAGGAGGGTCAGTCCTCTCCCTCAAAGGAAAAACTGAAGAATCCCCTACAATCCCATGATGTATGAGTAACCTTTTCATGGTTTAAGACTCATGACAATCCGAAGGACTTAACACTACTAATGAAAAGTTTAGTTGTGGACTTCCTCCTCATATGCATTTTCTTCTTGGGATTTTTTGGAGTGTCAACATTCTCCTCTCCAAATATAGGTATTAGAGAGTGAAAATAAATTTCTAATTCCTCATCCATGTCTTTCCATCATGGATATTCCTCTCTTGGCTTTCGAGGAGATTCATTAGCCCTGATGGAAGTACCACCAGGGCCATACTGTGGTGAAGGAACCGTAGCAGTTCCCTTCTTTACAAGATGTAGGATGAAGAAAGTAATTTCCTTGAGTAACAAGGCTTTAATTGGAATCATGTTGCAAAGAAAATATGGAAATAAACTTACATCTTCAGGAGCCACGTAAATATGCCACTCCTCATCTCCGGAACCACCAGTCCCCTCAGTGGTTCCATGATCTATCATTTCATTCACCCTCTTGGTGATAAGAATGGAATATTCGATGGAATATATGAGAATCTTTATCTCTTTGATGTAAGCTCGCACTTCATAGGGATTATCCTCGAAACAGATATTAGTAGAATCCCAAAGATTACCTTTTCCAGGGATGTGTAGCCCTTTTAAAAAATCCAGCCAGGCGGTTTTAGTATTGTAATATACACTCCATCATGTCTGGAGAGCCTCTAGTCATAAATATTTAGCATGTGTACCAGAAGGCTGTGAGGAGGGTCCTACAATCTTAGACTTCAGCTTCTTCCCAGCTCCTGCAACAACATATAAAAGATAATAAAATAAGACCTGTTTCTTTATAAGGTAATGATGATTAAATTTCCACAATGAGGTAACTCACTAGGAGTTGATGGAGTTGGTCTCTTGATTATGGCAGCGGGGATTATATCCAGCACAAGGCCGCTTTTCCGCATGTTGTGCCTCATCATCCCCATCTTGGGAATCCGGTGAGTCGGCCCTATGTGAGGAACCTTGTAAATTAGCTCAAGTGAGGGGGGGTGGGGAAGCGTCACCTTCCCATTGAAGGGTTTCATTATCTACAGTTCTTCTCTATTTCCCCACCTGATAAACCAGATGATTCAACACCACTTCATGGTATGATGCTATCCAGTTCTTGGCATACCATGTAGTCATGTTATTCGTAGTTTTGTCAACTGGTAGATCAAACACTACCCTAGTATTCTCCAAATATGCTAGCAACCATAGTTGTCGGGAAACCATTAGAAGCTGATCTGACCTATCATGCATAGGAGGGGATATAATAGTCTGCTGTAGACACTTGAATTGGCGTGCAAATCTATATGGAGCAAAGGCCTCGCATATAATCTCACTATCAATCCTGGTGGCCTGTACACTATCTCTGCAAGCCATCATGTACGATCTCAATTCCAGATCGACAGTTCTTTCATCAACAAACCACCCAGTTGGCGGGTTTCCATAAGGAATGATATTGTATTCCTTGTATATTCTCATCCTCACATTCATATCATATATATTGAGAGCTAGTGGAACAATTCCAGAGAATGCCTCCATTTATGGTTTTAAGGAACTTCCAGGAATAGGAACTCCATTCTGTACATTATATATCCTGACATGAGTGGCGATCCATCCCCAAAAACATGGAATAGTCCCAATATTCTCAAAGGAGACATACCCATAAAGACATGGAGTAAGCTCCTGTGAATATTTTCCAAAATGGGGGTGGCCAACCCAACCATTTTCTTTTCATCCAATTTGGATGCCACAACAAAGGTCCCTGGCCTGAAACCTCTCTTAAAATCCCTAACTGGCAGAAGATAAACACTGAGCCACAAGGCTAAGAAGCCCGCCAAACGAGTCTTTTTTTGGATTCTCTGATTTACTTTATATCCCCACTGCTCAAATTATCCTACTTCCAGGGTCGGCCAGAATGTCCCAAGAGCACCCCTCTTCTCTGTTCTGTGGTAGGCAGTGGGATGAGTATAGGTGGGCCCCTTCACCTTCAAATCCTTATCCTCCTTCCGGGTAAGAAACATATTCATCCACTACTCTGGAAGAATATTCTATCTAGAATGTGTTAGGGAGGTCTTTGAACTCTTGAGCTTGTGGAAAATTTCAAATAATTCCTGAGCCAAAGCAGGAGTCTTCTCCGAATCATTCCAAGTCACCGTTGGGGGGGGGATGAATTTATCATACATGTCACCCAGAATAAGAGCCCTTGAGATCTTGTAGAAATCCCATAGATTGATGCTTACTTTTCCATGATTCGGAAAGAATGAATTTGTTTTTGGGCCCCAATGGCTGATTAGATCCAACACAAACTCATCATTTCTATAGACATATCTCTACCCCGCCCAGACAACTTCATATAACGCAGCTCTTATCAAATCATTGACAAAATATGCACAGGTGTGTCTCACCTAGTATTCCCACATCGAAGTTGGATTCACACCTCCTCCATGACGGAAGTCCAAACTCTTGTTCCATCATTTGGATTGAACCATCTGATAATTTCATAAGATTGAAGGATAACAATGTGTATGCAGCTCGAGCTTGTGAGGTTTCAGATCTGGCACACAAGGGCTATGTTGCATCATAAAGGCTTTCTCCACTGTTCTAGTATTTGCAAATGGTCCTCAACATGAGATACTTGCTGAAGAAATTTTGGTGTAATTATAAAACAAAGAATGTGGGAGATAGTTCTTTGCCTCTGGAATGTTGACAACTTGCAGATGACCATACCCATACAGAGGCAAGTAGATGCACTATGGAAATTATGATGATACTACTTCAAGTACATAGTCAAATCTTGAAGAGTGATGTCGCAGATATCATAGTAATTATTTCCTACAATGTTCATCATAACATCAATTCCCTTGCCAGCTAGTTCATAAGCAGTTCCGATTATTCTAGGAGCCACTGAATATACACAGAGGTCAAATAATTAACTCTTAATTGAGTTTATTTTTCATAAAATTTGTGAACAACAAGTGAAAAGATGACTAAGGAGTTAAGGCGCGCAAGTCCAATTTTGGCGTGCAACTATAGTCGTGTCGCGCATGTTTTTACTACACATGTATCACTACTCAGGTTTAAATACCTTTACAGAAGCGCGAGAGAATGAACCAGTAGAAAACAAGTAACTTGCGTGACGAAAGAAACTTGCATGGTGAGAGTGGTAATCTTTGAGAACTTGTTGCTTTGCGTGAGGAATGGACGCATATTTATAGGCAAGTCCGCACCCCTGCACGCTGAAGCCTGCGCAGCTCGCACCTGCACGACGCCATCTGCGTGCTCAACACTTGCGCACCATAGTTCCTTGGTTTTCTCCTTTTTCCTCAGAGTCACATTCTCCTTCTTTCTGATCCAACTCTGAGGGGGAATTTTGTTGACACTCCTTTCCGTCACATAGTCTAATGACTGAAAAAAAGGAAATACCTTAGTCCAAAGTGATTCATCCATTGAAGAAACATAAAAAATTTACAAAGGCATAAACAAGGATTTGTTTAGACTTAGGTTGCATTGGTTTCATCATGGTCGTGCATGTATACTTGCATGAATCATATTGGTCATGCAGGTGACTTGCGCGCCCTATGTTATTTCACCCAAGGTCTTTAGAGGCTAATAAATACCAATTGTGGGCCCCCCATTTCGAAGACAAAAAAATCCTGAAACACAGATTTTAGCTCTCGATGCCCTGGTCTATTCTTGATGGCTTCCGAACACTTATAAGGTAATTTATTACCTAGAATGGATGATCTAAAGAGGGTGAACAAGGCCTATGTGTTGAAATTCATCAACACCTGCATGCCTAAGTGTCTACCCTTAAGAGAAATGAATAAAATTGCGTGCCACATTATTCCTTCAACAAAACCTGCACGCCACTCTTTTGGAAGCCTCTAGAGATAATGCTAAGGGCTTGAGAGAAGCCTCGCCGAAGTGCTACCCTATGGGTTGACTGTCGCACAGGCACCTATGTGTCGTGCCTACATGCCCAAGCAGGACCTATGTCCATACCTTCTTTTGGGTTCCCCTCCTGTCCATTCATATCTTTTCTTCAAATCCACCTCTCATCTTCAAGATTTAGCCTTCGGAATCCTCTTCAAAGCCAATTATGGCATGATTCCTTTGTTGGATTCATTATTTGAAAGGAATTCCATGGAACAACTCTCAAAACCTAGTTATTTACATATCTTCATTTCACTAAGGTGAGAGATTTCATTCATTTAACCTCATCCTTTAAGATGAGATGATCTTTAACCTGGGTCTTCTTTTCAGGAGTAATTCCTAGTCAATAGTCCCCTAACCTAGGCCTCCTTTTTAGGAGTATTCCCTAGTTCAAGTTCCCAAATATGGGCATCCTCCTTAGGAGTAAGCCCCAGTCATAATTCCTTTAACCTGGTCCTCCTTCTCAGGAGTAAGCCTCAAGTCCCATCCTAATTTGGGTACCTTTTTTAGGAGTATGCCCTAAGTTAGATTATCCAAATCTCCATAAAAGCACATATAAATTTATGGACCCTGTTTCTAGACTTATTATCTGAAATTAGTCCTGATATTTATCTATTTGGGAAATCATACATACGTAAGCCCCCTATCATTCCTTATGACCACATCTTTCGTGGCACAAATTTTCAGGTTTACTGATACCTCTTGTTTCTCACTCCAAGCATGACTCACGTGATCTTAGAGTGTAAAAGTAACCACGACACATATCTTTGGGCCATTAATCATACATAAACCTTAAAAATTCTTAATCTAACTACGTGGACTTTGATCTCTACCTTAAAAGTAGAGTACGTAGGAAGCCTTTCTAATGGTTCAAGCCAATCACCCATTAATTTTCATCTGTTCCATATGACGTTAAACTATATCTTAATTCCCGAAATACGTGGGGTCTGATTCCTTTTCTAAACAAGGATATGTAGGTATCCCATCCACGGGTACGATTCTAACTCTGAAATAATCCATGTCCTTCTGAGTGAAAATAATCTTCATGTTCCCCGCTGAGTGGCTTTAAAACTAGTATGGTTATCATAATAACCCAGAGATATTTATACAATGCATTGAAGGAGACCATTGACTAAGAATATATAACAAATGAAGATGATTCTCTATCGATGAATAACCTCAAATACAAATAAAAGATTCTCTAAATATTATAAATATTAATCATTGATTGCCAGATCTAATGGAATGCTCATTTTTTTACTTGGTAATGTAATAAGGAATCACCAACATACATTAAATCTATAAAGTGAGTCCCAGAGTATATAATAATTCCACCCAAAAAGGTGTGATGAGTCTGACCTCCCATACTCTCGACCATTGAAAATTCTTAAGCCTCATCGGTCCACAACTAATGAGCACCTACCTTTGGAAAGTAGGTCCAAATGGATATAGAAACATTGGATGTTTCTTCTTCTATGAATAAACCCATGAGAAACTGATTGGAATGTTTGAACCTTAAACTAACGAGGTCATCCTCATTTCTAGAGGAAACAAAATATAAATCAAAATAATTTTTGAAGAAAACTTATTTTAACGAAATTAAAGACCTTACCAAAAACATGATTGAATATTTACTAAGAATTTATCATTATATTTAGGACATTTATATATATATATATATAAATATATAATATTAAACATATTCTTAAATTTTATGGAATGGTTCACATAGTAATATTTAAAGAATCATTAAATGTTTATGTTAGGTGTGGCATATCGCATATGTTATCGAACATTATTTTCTAATTTAAATATATGTGGTGTTAAATTCTTCCACCATTTCAAAAATTAAATCCTCGTAATTTAAAATTTGAACCTAGTAAGAAATGTTTTGACACATGGAAATATTAATATTGAAAAACCACATCATAAAAAAGTGTTAATAAGAATCTTATTGGAATGAAAGAAAGTAATGTATGAAGGCCATTGCATAAAAATATTTCTATATAGAAGAACACTTGTGGGAAGTGAGAACATATATATGGAGTAGAAAATTTTTATAATGAAGTAATATAGTGTGATTGATGACCAGAAAAACCATAAATTGGAGATGGGTAAAAAGTACAACAATTCAATGAAAATTATCATAAGTGTATAAAGGTGAACACCCTTGATATGTAATCGGTATGGTGTTCACTACATAGTTTCTTTGGCATGAAAATAGTGGTGGAATTTCCGTACCCTAACGACGTCACCTAAAAAAAATCATAAAATGTGTTTTTTTGGGATGAAGGGATCTCTCATATTTTCTGAAAAATGTAATGTTTTAGGGATATGTGAATAAATAGCCCAAAATTGGGAATTATTAATAGATGGAATAAGATAATAATGAAACTTTAATATAAAGGTGAATGGGAGAATCCCTTACAATGTTTCCACATGTTAATGGGTGTACATAAATGTTCATGAGACAGATTAATAAGAGTTAAAGGGGTATATAATCATTTAGAAATATATTTTATAGTCTGGGGTTGTATTAAAACATAACCAAACAGACAACAATTGAAACTAAGAATCATAATAGAAAACAGGTTCCTGAATCGAAATGAGAATATATAATCTCTTACTAAATTTTGACAATTTAATGGCTTAGGTAAGGGTTAAAATGAGAGAGTTTAGATGGTAAATCTTTAAAATTACATCACATGGATAATAAGGTAATTTTATGAAATTAATTAAAATATAACTAATTGGAATTAAAAATCCTAATTTCAGAGAAGGTCCCTGAATTGAAAGAGGAGTGGAATGTCCCATTCATCTAGAATGTGAAACCAAATTCTTTACATGGTCTTCTTGAGAGATATGGGATCTAGTGGAGTACTATAGAGATGATAGGTAATATTAAGGATATGATACAATTATTTTTAGGGAATATTAATGTGTGTTTTGGTGGGATTATATATGAAATGATAGGTGAATTATTTATTATTTATGCAACATAGTTTTTGGACTCTATTTAATATAATAACCCAAAATTCAAACCATTCCATGGTTTTTTCAAATGATTTTTGTAAAATGGAACTGTTTTTTATTATAATACATGGTCAAAGGGCTATCATCATAAAATAATACCCTTGTTTATGTGGAAGTGAGAATTACTCTTAAGGAAATTATTTTAAAACCTTAAAATATATTATATGATTTGGAGGATTCAAAATAGATTTATATAATTAATAAAATAAACATATAATGAAATTATTTTAAAGTTAAGACATATATATGGTCATGGATAACCTATATTCTATTTTTTACATCACTTTTTTGTTATTAATATTTCATAATACACACCGTAAATTTATACAGTATTTATTTTTTACCCGAAAATTTAACTATGTATGAATATTATGGAAAATTCACCATTGTATGTTTTTAATGTTATTAGTAAAAATATTATTAATTATGTCTAAATAATTCTTGAAATATTTAAAGGTTCAATTTTAAAAATGAATTGAGCAGAATTGGGAAATTTTTGTTGTTTTGATAGAAACAATTTTTAGGCCCTTATAAAACATACATTAGACTCCAAAAAAAATATATGATCACTTATATTTAATAAATAATATTTAACAAAAATATTTATATAAAATAACTTTTATTTTAAAAATACATTAATTCATAAAATTGGATGCCTTAATTTAAATTTTATATTATTTAAAAATACAATTTGTGTTTTATCATAACAAAATATAATTTTTATCAAACTGATTACCTAATAATTTATAAAGTAAAAAACATAATCAATTAATATAATCCTAAATTAAATTGAAATAAAATATATAATTTTATACAAATATTTTTACATTGTTTTATAGTCTTTGTTAAATTATTTTCTCTTCTAATTAATATATTTTCCTTTTATCGTGATAATGCATATTTACTATATTTACAATTCATATATTTTAAAAATCAACTAGATTTTATTAAATAATATTAATTAATATTATTACAAAAATGGAAACCATTTTATTTAAATCAATTCATTTAGAATGAATAATTGAATTTAATATTAAACTTGGATGCATGATGGGAAGTAATTTTCTAAAAAATGCATTTTTTTAGAAAATGAGGATTATACATTAACTCTATCACTAGTATTATTGATTATTTAATTTTGATTTATAATGATTGATATATAATATAAAAATTTAATTTATATCATTTCTCATTAGTGGTTATTTTAAATAATAATAATTGAAAAAAGTTACGCATTTGAAAAATGTTTTCAGAAAATTGACTTTTATATTATGAAACTAAACTTATATTAACATATAGAATAAAGTTGGTTTAAATATAAATAAATAAATAAATTATAACTAAATAATTATTAATTTATCTTTAAATAAATTTAAAAGGATTAATGACATTCTAAATTTTTTAATTTATCAAAGTAAATGATGATTTTATTTGAAAATGGTATTTTTCCCTATAAAGAGGAAAATATAGATTTTTCAAAATTACAAAATTTCATGCTATTTTAATATTTATCTTCTAATATAAAAACTGAATATAATTTTATAAAATAAAATTTATAAATATTCTATTAAATAATTATAATAATTTTTTATAAAATGAAAAAATATCAATTTTCTAGAAAACAAATTTTAAACAACAAACGACATTTCAAAAAATTATATAATAATTTAGTAAGAATATAAAAATATTTTTAGAACACACACAGAAATATATATATATATATATATTTCATAAAATGGTTAATCTTACTCATATTCTCAAATTTAATTTAAAATTCAAAATTGTACTATTTAAATAATCATTATTTGGTTGGATTATGTGTTGTGTATAACATATGCAAGAGAACATAGTTTTGTCATTTAATAAATTAAGGCATTAAACATTCAATATCTTCACAATGTTGATATAATACTATTAATATAAATGAAATGATGATATTTTACGAATTTTATGCTCTAAGAGGAGGTGTACATTCAATTACCCAAATATTTATTTTTATCGAGTAAATGATATAGGTATTAATATTTTAAGAATCATTTGAATGGGTTAAAATATTATTTGATATAATTGAATTTGAAGCATGAATAGATATTAATGTTAGATATTTAAAAAATTAAATAGATAATAGAATCTGATATATAAAATTATTAGGTATGGTATATCTCATAATTGTTTAATATTTTGATGATTTTATTTTTTGAACAAATTATGAAGATATTTTTGAGGAAATTTTCACTCAAATAAAGAATTAGTTTTATGTATTGATTTTAGGGGAGATAATGTACTTCTTAAAACAAAAAAATTTCAAGTTAATCATTTAATTTTCCTTCCTCAATAGAATTATGACTGAGAGTTTATAATGAATTTTTGTGTAGATGATACCAAATTATTTTCTCCCATAATTTCAATGGGACAATGAGTTTAATTGAAATTTTTGGAAATGAGGTTAATCATAAAGAGGCCAAGAATCACATTGAGGTATTACACAATTTGAAATCTCTGATACAATAAGAATTCAATTCTATTATATTATATAAATCATATCCAATTGAATATAATAAATATAATTTCATATATGCAATATAGATTTAATGTAATATGCAGTGAACTAAAGAGAATGTATTAGAATAAAATTGGTATAAAACTATTGATCTTTATTTATTTCTAGATGTTGATATGGAAAAAATTGACTATGATTATAAGTTCATAGACATTGGATTATTTTCATATAGATAAATATGGGTTACATGAAACAAAATAATCAACACATTATTAATATAAGAAAATTAGTAGAAGAATATTTAGTTTACATCCATGATTTTACTGGACACATAAAGAAAAATCCAAAATTTGATTATTGGAGTGTGGAAATAATTTTTTTCTTACTGGTGGAATTTTATATAAAAATTTGATTATATATTTTTAGAAATATTTTTCAACATTATGAATAAAATATCATTGATATAAAATACCATTTTATGAAGGTGAACATTGAATAATGATTCCATAGAATATAGAATTTTTCTATATGGGGTCATGTGGTTAATGTGTTTATCAATCCACCTTCTATAGTTCAATTTCAACATCAATTTTCGAAGGAGGGAGTTTAACCTTAATATTCTTATGTCTATGGTATGTGGCTTTTCCCCTCACTCACATGTTTATTAGATTTTTTAATTAGGGGGTTATAAAAACATAAATTTAGATGTATAACATTTCCGATTTGGGGGTAATATATAGTTATATGGTAGTACATATTTACATTTATTTAAATGGAATTTTTTTGAGTTTAATGTTCACATATGGTAGTTTCTGTGTGAATCATTAAAAAATTAAATACGTGTGTTTCAATTAATTTGTTAACTATGTCTATGTTTTTTGGATTTTGTGTGATGCAATTTTATTTCACACATGTAGTTGTGTGGTTTTATTTAAATTATATTCGAAGAGAATTTTAAGTGGTTATTTGAAATTGGATATAGCATTCAGTTATGAATAACTATGAAATTATTTATTATTATCATTATTTCCTAAAATAAATTTTCTTATAAAACCGTGATATTATTTAACTATGATTTATTGTTATGTTTATGTGTGATTCTTGTTTAATTGTTAAAAAATAATTATAAGGTAATTTATTACTATCTCCCATATCATTTTTCATAACTGTGTTTCTTAAATATATTTTTGATTGAGTGATGGAGATTATATATAAGATGAATTAGATATAATTTATTGGACAATGATGTTTATATGTTTTCAAAACATGAGATAACACTGATGCATACACAAATCACATTTAAATTATATTTATTTATTTATTTTAGATGATTTTATTATTATTTTGTATTATAGATCTTTTTTTATGTAGGATTGGATTTGGAGAGGTATGTTTAGAGGTTTTTTGAGAGAAGTAAGGGAAAATAAAACATAAATGGTATTACTCAAAAAAAATAAGTTTATTTATAGTTTGTACAATTGGGTGAGGGAGTATATATTATAAAATAGAGTATTATTCTATGCTTATTTACTTAATATAATTTTAAATAAGAGTATACATTCATGAAAAGTGTATCAAAATGTGGTGGTATGATGAGATTTTATTTGTTTAGGTTTTTTGGTGTAAGAAATATGTTTTCATTCGAACAAATGAATTAAATTACAGGAATTTAAATATTAGTACATGATTATAGTGTAAATCAATAAATTTTTATTCTTATATATTATTTTATGGTAATGGTGTTTAATTAGGCCGTACGATGTCTACCTTGTGACATAATTTTTGTTTTTTCCTGGAAACAATTTAATAAACACATGTGTGTCACTGTGATACATCTTCTAAATGAATAATTCTATCCACAGCCAACATTTTTGATGCTTTAGAATGTTATAAAATCATGTTACATTTTTTCTTCCACCCATCATCAAATATTTTTAACATGATGTGGTTGGAGTTTGTGATTTGTTTATCTAGTGAAATTTGAAATAATTTAGTGGTTTTTTGGGTTGTGTATAGTTGGCTCACAGTTTTCCCAAACCACACACCCCCATTTAATACTATGAAACCCTAGATACTAAGGGCTTGATAGGTAGGTACACAATTTGAAAAATTGTGTAGCCACATTAGAGAAACCAAGAACACCAGAATCACGGTTCACGTTTGGGATGAAGAGTTTTTCAAACAATGTAGGCCCCTCCATGACACCATGCACAAAATGTTATTTTTTTCTAAATTTTTATTTTAAAATAATGAACACCCCATGTTTAAACATAGGTTGAAACCCACTCAACCCTAAACAATTTTCCGGGAATATAAGGATCTCAAGAAGTTTTTTTGGATTCTTAAACTCCTTATCCTCGAGGATAAAAGTGTGGTTGATCAAACATGGTATCATCCAATAAGTGGATTACCTCTCTAATGGATTCATTTGATCTCTAATTCTTTCCTTTTATGAGTTTGTTGAACCATCTTGTATGGGATGGACGTAAATTTCATTTAATTGGATCTTGATTCCATGTTCAATTTTATTATCTTTGATGCCATTATTCTTCGTTGGAGGATCTTGTTATGGTTTCTGTTTCCTATTACTTGAATAATATTTTGATATCCTATAATCCATTCCACTATAAATGAAACTTGGGATTACAAGTTTAAATTTTAATTTATTTTTAACTAATTTATAGAGATTATATTTTTTATAATTTGACAATTTATTTCAAATGGGTGGGGAAATTGATAATATTCCCAAGTTCAATTTAATTTAAATTGTCATTTTGATTTTTTTAATATGGATTCTTGATTTACATATTGTTTAAATGATTCTTTTGAGAAAAAATTGCATAAATTGTATTGGGTTTTTAAATAGAATTGAATAATGAAAATCAATGAATTGTTTTTGGAAAGATAAATTCATGTTTGAAATTGAAATCAGGAAGTTATATTTTAAATTATTTTATATGATTGATTTCCAGTTTTATTGATTTTACAATAACATGTTATCTTGGGTAGTAAGTGTTGTATTAGAAAAGTACACTAGGAACATTCCTCCATAGAAGGGGATTGATGATGAAAACAATTACTAAGAAAACCTCAAGATGAATTCCAGTATTGGGTTCCCTTATTTTGGTATAGGCTACCTCTTATGTGTTCCCCCATTGAGGTTTATTTTTGTGTGCACAACTTTCAAGATCTATGACCATAATCGGACGAGTGAGGATCCTATTACCTATCAAATTGACATACTATGTAGCTTTTTTACATGAATTTTTCTTTTCTTCTAGTCACTATACTTGATTATACATTCAATTTATTTTTTTATCTAATTTATTCAGGTATAATTATTTAAATTAACTATTTCATATAAAATGTTCATTTATTAGAATTTTTTTATATATCTGCCATCTATTTTGAAATGAAATCATGTTTTGGTTTAAAAAATGTCATTGAAATTATATTCCATATGTTGTTATATTGGATTGAATTAATGGTAAATTGTTTTATTTTTATTATTATGGAACACTAGGTGAGTCTCTACATGGATTTATAGATCACATGCTACCTCTGACTTTGTGAGTTTATTGTTTTTTATGACTGGTATGAGCCAATGGAATGTACCACTTAGATATGGTGGATGTTCTTGTTCCTTTTTATTACTTTTTGTTGGTATGATCATGGTATTTTTTTAATTATTCTTATTATATTGATGTTTTTCTTATTTGGGTATTTTTTACATGTTTGGTTTCTTGAGTGCTCCCCCTTTAGAGTGTTGAGAATACTAACTTGTATCATTTTTCATTCAATGTATTTTTTGAAAATTCATTTATTCATTTATCATCTACGATACTGGGTTCTAGTCTCCAACCCATATGGATCATAAAATCCCTTTAGGATACGTCCTTCTCAAATTAGGTATCATGGTACAAGGTATAAGATAATTATTGTGACAAATTGGTATAAGAGGTTCATGTTAAGAATCTTTCTGTGATGTAGGTATGTAAATTGGGATATCTTGTCAGCACGTAGGATGTAGTTACGAGTGAGTAACTTGCCCACTGACATCATTACAAGCCTTAAGTCGCCATGTGTAGTTTGGGGAATGAATCATGATGAATAATTTTTTATTCTATAGTTTTCCCCTATTTTTTATTTGGAATGGAAGAAATAAAAATCTTGATAACTAACATGATAGGATTAATTTTACAAACGATATTCCTTGAGTTGTGGATTAGACTTATATTTTAAGGAATTCAATATGCTTTTATGATGTTTTTTAGAATCATGGTGTATAAAAGATGTGTAAATAGACCTCATGAGTAATATTCTAGTGAACCATAGTGTGAATATCCAACCACGGTCTAGAATCATGTACAAATTATATTGCATGTTGTCCAAAATCTTGGGAAGACACCTCTACCAGTTCCCATTTGGGCTATATTAGTGGAACCTTAGCGACATGAATCATGGAATTGAGATCAATAACACCCTTCAAAAAATCCACCCGCATTCCAAGGGTCAAATTTTATTCAAGATGATAAGGATTAGTTTAAAATGAAATAGATTTTAATTTATATGGTTGAAACACCTGATTCAGTTATGTTAACATTCCACACCATCATGCTAGAGGAACCTAGTAAGAGATTTTTGGATTCAATGTATATGGTGAAGAATCATGAGAGCTTAGAGTAGAAGGAAACAGGGTTATTTGAAGTGACCGATCCTATCTGGTGTTGATAGTGCTAGATAAGGGTACAAATTATTTCAAACTAGAATAGGCTGGTAGGACTTTGGCCAACTATGAAAACCACTTTGCTAAGATTGTGTAGTTTTCGCCATATATTGTAACAAATAAGAAGAAAAGGAATCAATTGTTTCATATGGGTATTTGTCCTGATGTTTATTCTAACATTTTTATACCGAATCTCACATCTTATAATAATGTATTTATTTATGGCGTCAATTGTTAATAATTACCGGGAAGGTAATTAAGGGTTGTTAGGAGATGTTTTTTCTCCAGTGGTATTTTAATGAGTTTCTTTAAAGGAAAGAGGAATAATGATCAGTCTCATAGTTGTTCTTGATTGAATGAACCCTTGTAGACTCATTTTTACATGATTCTAGTGTGGTAAATTTTGGTATTTGAGACATGCTTGTAGTAAGGTACCAATGATCATTACTTCTTGTGGTCACTTAGGACACATAAATATTTTTTTATTTATTTTCTACTCCATAGAGAGAAATGGGATCATTAGCACCTAAAATTAAAATGGTGAAATTATATTCTTCATGATCAAAGGTATTCTTACCAAATTCATCATAAATAAAACATATTCATGCAGTGGAAGAGACTCCTGAGGAAGATAATAATGGCCTAGATAATGTGAGTGGCACCATCACTATAACACCATTTTTTGTGACTGATTTATTTGATTCTGGTGGATTTAATTCATTTATACAAACTCATAACGTGGACATGTAAATTCTTCCTATGGAGGTTTAGTCATAGGTGATTGATATTACTATTCCACATAGAATGAATTGAGTGCATGGTCTCTATTGTACATATTATATTTTCCCTTTATCATAGATCATGCACACAAGGGATTTTATAGTTCTCAACATGAAACCACTTGATTTCCTTTTCATTATGGATTTTATCATTGATTATAAGTATCGCGTTAACTCCAATGATTGAAAAATATCCATTACCATGCCCTATGGTGTGTGCAATTTCTTTTAGGGAGAATGTGACCAAGGATCATATGGGGATAAAAATTATTACATAGAGTTGGGAGTGTCAAATTATTAAATTCTTTTGATCTAGAGTGAGAGTTTTTGAGTGATGGTCTCTCTCTTATTGCCATCAATTTTTTTGACGTAATTCCTTATGATGTCAATAGTTTCCAGCTGTAAGAGGGGTTGTGTTTTCTATTGCTTTATTCATGGTTTGTAGCGGGATTCTATTTAGTTTGACCATATCTCCCTCACTAAAATAAAATATATTCGTACTCATTTGGATATTATTTTAGATAATGTATTTATAAACCCATGTGTGTCACCTTGGGTGGCTCATCTTCACTTTTCTATAAAGGAAAATAGAACACATTCCCTATGTGTTGATTATTGGAAACTCAACCAATTTTTGGTAAATAAAAATAATCAATTTACATATATTGATAATCTGTTTCACTAATTGAAAAAGGAATATACATTATCCAAAATAAATCATCATTATAGATATCATTATTTGAGAATTAAATTATCATACATTCTTGAAATAGACATTCGTATATCTTATGTCAATTATTAGTATCATGTCCTACTATTTTTTTTAAAAAAATTCTTTCAGAATTTATGGATTTTATGAAAATGATCTTCCATGAGTATTATCATTTTTTATCATGGTCTTCCATGATGAAATCATGGTTTACTCTTAGTCAAAGGATGATGATGAGAATAATCAGGGGAATGATATGTAAATATTGATAAATCAATGACATTATTTAATGTTATCAAAATTCCATTTATAGATTTTGGAAGTGATATTTCTAGGACACACGGGGATGAAAAATAGTATATAATTTTATTTTGCGATGTTGAAAACTATTAATACATATGATAAACAGTGTTATGTTATGATGATTAAGATCTTATAGGGTCTAGTGGGGTATTATCTCTAGTTCAAAACTGATATATCAATGTTTTCTTATTTGATGACTACTCTCACTTGGATGAAAGTAGAGATAATCTGTGACAATAAATTTTAGAAATATTTTTTTGACATGAATCATATAATTAATTCTACAATGGTCTCGACACTTCTAGAGGTCTGTCCGGGCTATGTGACATTTTATGATTCTTCAGGTTCATGTTTTGGTAGTTTTCTTATGTAGGGTGACTACATGGTAAACTATGGTTACTGAGAGCAAAATACACAAGGGAAAAATTGTATAACCCATAAGTCTTAGTTGTGAGGTGGGAACTTATGATTTGGGGAAATTACCATTTTGAAGAATGGTTTATAGTGTATTATGAGAATCATAGCCTACATTATATATTGTTCCAAGATTATTTTAATCTCTATCATAGGCATTGCGTGGAGTAATTTAAATAATTTTATTTGAACATTAACTATATCCCAGAGAAAGGAAATTTCATTTTTGATTTTTAGTAGGAAACTTCTACCACAATCATTGAATGAATCATCCGAATTGTAGAACATGATGGCTAATTATCCTTAGTTTGATTTTCGATTTTGAGAGTAGGAGGCTAGAGTTATCTTGGAATGTATTCACCTAATATCTTCTCACCGTGTATGATTATTTTAGAGGAGAAAATTGATGAATAATTTTATAGAAGTAGGAACTATCTTCCTGATATTGATCATGATTTATCTGTGACTATGCACCTATTCAAGATAGTTGATTATATGACAATGGTACTTGATGGGAGGATAATTCCTTTGGTCTGTGTACTATGGTTTCATGGTTCTAATTTTATTTACTTAGGGGAGAATGAGGCACTAATGATAGATTTGTGGCCTCAACTCTTTGATTTGGAATCTTCTTTAATAGATATATAGTGATTTAGTTTATTATAGTGGGTATGTTGTAACATAACATTAAATGTATTATGGTATATGTCAACCCTTATTATGAGTTTTCCATTCTTGGCATTTGTCTCGGGTTGTCTTGTGTGAAAAATGCAAGGAATTTGAGGCTTTTGGGAAGGGCATGGTTGACACTTGGTTTTCCAAAACCACGCCCCAGTGAAAACTGTGCAACCCTTAATTGTGATGATTTTTATGATTAGAACATGGTTTGAAAAACCATGTTCCCACCAAGGAGATACTATACACCAAAAAATAATTTGAGCATGATTTGGGTGCATGGTTTGTCTAACTATGTGGCCCCCACTGGGAAACCAAGTACATACAATTATTTTATTACAATTTTATAATTTAAAAACTAATCCCCCCATTTTAACCATAGGTGTACCAAAACTAGACAAAAATCAATTAACTTATATTATGATTCACTCATGAAGTGGGTTTGGTAACTCAACCGCTTCTCTCGGTGGATCCAATCATGGTTGAACACAAATAATATTTTCTTGTAATTGGATATCATCCTTAATGGTTTCTTCTTATCTCACCTCCCTCCCTCTAAAGAGTTTATTAGACAAACACTTATTGGATATAACTAAATTCTATATAATAGGATTGTTATTTTAGGTTTGATTTCATGTTATTTGATGCAAATGTTCTTGAATAGCTGATCCCATCAAAGGTGTTTTTTATTGATTATTGGTTAAATGTGGTGGTTGTTTAATCAATTTCACTATAATTGAAGGCATTAATTTCTATATAAATTGAAATGTGTTTTTAAATTATTTTGAAAAAATGAATTTTGATGATTTCATTCTTAATTATGAAAGGTGTTGGAATTGATAAAAACCCTAATTTTAATGGAATTGAGATTTTGTGGTGGATTTTTGAGGATTTATATCTTGATTTATAAATTTTTTTTGTTAAATTATTTGGAATTGATTTTGATAAAATGGGACTAAATTGAATAGTGATTTAAAATGTCATGAGATGAATAAAACCCATAATATGTTTTTGAAAAGAGAAAGGCATATTAGAAATGGAAATAGGGAAAATATATATTAAATTATTTGAAATTATAGATTGAAAATTTGATTGATTACTGAAGAACATGTTATCCTAGGTAGTTAGTGGTAACTGGGACAAGAACACTAGGGCCTTGACTCTATTAAAGTGGATTGATAATGGAAACTATTACTAATATAACAATGAAATGACTTACCATTATGGGTTACCCTATTAGGGTGTAGATTTCTAGTTATGGTTTCCCCTATTATGAGGTATTTGTGTGTGAATAACTAAATAGATTTATGATCAATATGAGATGTGTGAGGATCCTATAACCTAATAAACTGACAAGGGATATGTTTTTTGTTTATGGTTGTTGTTTTTCTGTGAGTTTTTCACATTATTATACATTTAATTTAATTTCTGGTTTTTTTTCATACCCAATGATATATATAAACTATATTATATAAAATTTTCATTTAATACTATTTGAATTATTTTTTATATATCATCCATATATTTTAGATTAATGCATGTATTGAATTAAAATATTATAATAAAAACCCATTCCATAATTTATTTAAATTTGTATCATTTATGGTAAATTGTGATGGTATTAATTATGGAACACTTGGTGAAGACATAATGGGATTTATTGTTCACCACCATCCATTGCCTTTAGGTGTTTGTAGATTTTCTTATTACTGGCCCGAGAAATGAGAAAGAAACACACAGAGGTAGTGGATATTATTTATTATTTGGAATATATATATTTGTACAATAATCATTGTAATTTTTTCATTCTACTTAGTTCATTGATGATGCATTGCTTTTGGTTTTTTATACCTTTTTTGGTTTCTGTTTCACTCTCCCTTTGGGGTGCTAAGGAATCTATCCTATATCTTTTCTCTTCCTCCTTTTGTGTAAAATTAAATTCCAAAGTTATCATATTTTATTCTAGGAAATATTCATGACCTAGTAGTTATTAGGAACACCCTTTTGGCATTGATAGTGCCAGCTCAGTCATCAAGGTATCCGGGTATCCGAGATGGTTCGTGATAGATGTGGATTTTAGGATTAAATATATGAAAAGAAAACTCAATACCTCATAAAATTGAATGTTTTTATTCCAAAAAACTAATATCGATTGATACATTGGATCTAATTAATGAATTTTAATTTAATATTAGAATCAATCATTGGATTATGAATCAAAATATTCAACTATAATGACAAGAGTGGTTGTTTTTCCACGATGCATGACACAGTTGCTAAATTCCATAGAGATGAAGAAGGAAGATTAAAGAAAAATGATACATTAGTAATAAGGTTAGTAGATGATTATATTATTATCTTGAATATTTTTTTCATGTATTAAATATTAATGATTTAATGTAAGTGATGATAAATTGCTTCATGTATATGGTTAATTTCTATATTCATTATTACTTTTATGATTGTCATGTATTTTATTTACAAAACTATATATGTCCTAATGAATATGAAATAACTTTGGTTTTCTGAAAAAATATTTTTATTTAAAAATTTTAGAGTTATATTGATTAATGTAATTATGGTAAAGAAGAAATATAATAATATTTGACATAGAGACTTATAAAGATTTAAGTATATCCTTTAAGTTTTTTCATGAATGATTTAACTTAATGTATATAGGATCACATCATATTTATATCAACATAATATTTAATGTTATATTTGTATTTAAATAAATATAATATCTTTGATATTTTTGGTAATATAGAACATTGATACTAAACAAACCACGATATTCTATTAAAATAATGTGTCCTTCATAGACTATATGTTAAATTTCATGGAATAAATCAGAATAATCAAATTATTAATAACATTAATAAAATTTTGTATATACATCACATAAATATATTAATGTGTAATTTCTCAATTTTTTAGTATTGTTATTTTATGTATCAAAAACAAAATTTCATAAAAATGGTATTTATTAGATTTTATGCACCAATATTATAATTAACATATAACAATATTAAAAAATAAATTTTAAAAAGTGGATATAATTTTTATATTCATCATATTAAAAATAACATAGGATGGAATATTTGTTACTATTCTGAAAAGTTTATCTATTTAGTGAATATTAGTAAATAAGGATTTTTATTGAAAGTTGTATTTTAATTTCATGAATTTAATGTATTCCATTTTGTTTAAAAATTGATTAAAATTAAAATTAGTTCATTTATATTCTTTAAAATTCTACAAAGATAATTACAGTCAATTTTATTCTGGTTTTTTGGTTAAAAATGTTTCACACATACAAAGACATTTTTCCTAGAGAAATGCGTTCCATAATGTTTTGTGGGTTTAATTTTAAATAAAACCCACCAACATCATTTAATTGAATTCAAAAAATTGTTTCAGATTTTTGGAAAAATAATAAATACTATAATATAATATTTCCAAATTAAATTTTTGTCATTATTAGTAGTAACCATTGTAATGATTTTTCACCACTGTAAAAGTGGGAGAACTATGTTGAAACTATGGGGTAAAACATTTAAATATTATTAATACATCACTTTATCATATTTGATAAATTATAAACAATTATATACATATTTATTCAGAAAAATAATCCATTTTAAGACATTATATCAAATTTTGGAACCACACACGGCTTTTGTAAATGACAAGATATATTTTACTTGAATTTAATGCGGTTTATACTTCATTAAAATTAATGGAATTATAAGAAGATGAATTTATATTTTGTGTTGCTAAAAAATTATAAAACCCTTCACTTTTAATTTTCTTAATAAATATAATTCATGTATTCCATATTAATAATTTATTTAAATTAAAAATATTTATACTTAAATTACGTATTTTCTAATCACTTTCATCCATACCATTTACGTTCTTTATTTTGTGTAATTTATTCCAACCATAGAATTTCAATATGAAAAAATGAGTTCAAAATTTGGAATTCTAATGGTTTATTTAATTACCACACTCCTTTTTGTCCATATAATTATGTTATCATGGTAAAAATTTATATTATCAGGATTAATGTTAAAAATTCACTTAATGTAGTTTAACTAAGGGTAATGGCATATACTTGAACCAAAATTTTACAATTGTGATTTTTTGTGTTTATTTCGATACTATAACATTTTATATACCAATTTGGGGTTCCATAGATTCACCAGATAATAGTATACTATTTTAATTAATTATTTAAGAAATATAATATGTGTCCTTTCTGTATATTATAAACTAATACCCCCTCTCATATATTCTCCACAAATAATGAGAATTCTATACCGACCATGACCTAACATAATACCTTACTATATTTGTCCTGAAGAGATGTTATATTCTATTCTTTTAAAAATAATATCATTTCGTGGATTAATATATACCCCAATTGTTCATTCTCCTAAAAATGGTTTACCTCTTAATAAATTGCATTCAATTTTATATCCCATTACTTTTTGAAAATATTTTGTATCCATTAAAAAATATTGAATTTGATATAAAAAATAAACCAAGATGTTATTATAATTTTGGGAAAATAATTTCCCCCTTTTCTATCATTAGAAGAGAAAAAAATTCCATAATGTATAAAAAAGGGTTACTGGATCAACGTAGTTGTGTAATATGTTTTCATCACCATTTCAATTGTATGGTGATAATGATGGTTATAATAAGAATATATGATAAATATGAAATAATTAAATTCTTTTAAATGTTATATATTAATCACATTTCATATTTTCAACTTTGAAAAAATGATAAAATTTCTCATGCATATATTTCAAATCTTATTAATTGTTTTTGTGAATAACATTCTTTTGAAACATCTATTTTCTTGTGGAAAATTTTCACGGGAAATTACATTTCTCTTATATATATAAATTTTCTATCAATGATATTATTATTTTCTATATCATATACCATTTATACATGATATTTTTTAATAAAAAAATTATTTTATTGACTGTGGAAATATTGATAGTTTATAGTTTATATTCGATAATGGTTTTTTGGGAGGAATATTGTCTGGGAAGTAAGTTTACCGTTAAATATAAAAGGATTAAATTATTCATGATGTGTCGAGATGACCCTATTTATATATAGGCCCTGAATTCATAAACATGTATCTTGATATATATTGGTTAGCCAAACCAATTGAATTGGTTTTTGGTGTATTCCTAAAAGTCAATAAAATAAATATTATATAATGTGTTAATAGTAAATATATCTTGATGTCTCACATCATGAACTCTAATAATAATAATTTCTTTCATCGGTAATTGAATTAATATTATCTCATATTTTAAATGCATTTTTATATTCAATAGATTCATTTTTTATCAAATTATTCATTATTTGGAATGCGTTTTCAATTATTTTCATTTCTATATTGATAATTCCCTATTTACTAATAATTTCTTAACCTAAAAATACCTCTTAGAGAGAATATATGCTCACCCATTATTTCTTTTTCATTCCCCAGTATATGATCTAGGATAATATTATCAATACTAAGGATGCAAGAATGTTTCTTATGCAATGTGTTTATTTTTACAATGTAATAATTATATCTTGTATATATATATATATTAACAAGAATTCTTAAACGATTCATAATACTTTGTGACATCACTTTTCTCTTATACCTATGTGATATAGTATAAAATGCCATTGTATTTCTATATTTGTTTTTTCTATATTTTGTATCAGATGAATACTTGTAGAATCCATAGGAACTAGATTTTAAAGAATCCCATATAACATGAGAATTTTGAAAATACAATATATTTTTTGAAAACATATACCATTATAAGGATAATATTTTATAGATCATCATTCATGATGATTATGAGCTATCCCAGGATGTTCCTGTATTAGGTTTTGTAAGCAAATGGAATGAATAAAATATATAAGATTAGTCAAAATATGGATTTACTTGCTAAAAAACTAATACCAGTAGAGTCGATACAAAGAAGAACAAAACCATAATAGGGAAGATGTATATTGTTACAATGAATAACATATACTATAAAGAGAAACAGATTGTTCCGTAGAATGATTTACCTTTGTTGGATTTCTTCATGTGATTGAATCCTGCATCTTTTAATGTAAAAAACTAATCCATTTTATATGAACAATGGATTAAGTATATCAAAATGATATTACACTATTTTTGAGGTAATTAAATTGAAATGGTTCTTCTAGAAGTTTATTATTTGCGAGGAGATTCATTCAGTGGTGGTAATTAATCTATAAAATTTAGGAGGACAATGAAATAGGAATCACGGCCTAGAAAAATATTTATGTGATATTCTAAAACAAATATAAACCTCAATAACAATGACATGCAATAGAGAGGATGTTACTCAAATTAAAGAAAATTCATGAATATGGTATGGTAGTGTGGGAGAATGACATTACAATATATTAAATTAATGTTCTAGACTATATATGTTTTATGGAAATAAAGATTGACTTCTTCCATAATGATAGTGAAGAAATTTTATAAATAGAACTTGTTTCCAAAATGTTATCATCATGTGATGATATAATATAATGATTCAATAAATAAAAGAAAGAATATCTCACACCATATATATTTAAGTTAAATTTGCAGTGGAAGTGGTTGAATTTGAAAAACAAAAAAGGGATAACATAAATGAATAATAATTTAATGAAGAGATTTTCATCATTGGATATTTTTGGAAAGACGTTTCCTGGAAAATGCATAAAGGGAATTGGATTTTGTTACAATTATAGATTTAAGGGTCATCTAGCTAATGAAAAAAATAAAATAAAGAAAATCTTGTTTTCTTATTATTCAATTACAAATATATGGGGAATTATGAAAACCAATATGAAAATAATCAATGAGATGTACCATAGAAGAATCGAATGAGATATTGTAAAGAATATACAATATTTAGTACGGAATATTAATTTACAAGTGATGTGGTGAAATGAATACTTTTCATCCAATATATAAATTAAAATATTTTTTTTATTCTAGTTTTACTGAAACTGATATCTAAATAAAATTACTAGGATATCATATCACCACCTCATGATTATATTTTTAGTTGGATTCAAATAATCATAATGGTTTTGTAATCACATATTAGGTTTTATCTTTTCTCTAATAGACATTTTCCGGAATTTGATTCCATAAAATCATGTCATCATTTAACATGTCTACAATATTTTGATATAGATCATGGATCATATATCCCAGTACAACACACATATAAATTTTATGTAAGGGAAGTAAAATTTTATATTAAAAGGATACATATGATAGTCTAGATGTTTGAGGAAGAAACTGAACTCGAAATAAAAATTATATCTATCACAAGGGAGTTACATCATAGTAACGAGGGATTTTTATCTCATATGTTTTGGGAGAAACTCAACATTGATGATATACCTATTGGGTATGTTTTTATTTTCATTCTAAAATAGTAGCATAGTATTTCCCGTAATCATGTAGTCTTGTTATCTATAGGATTCATAAAAGGGGAAACAACTATTTTAAAGACCCACCGTACAATAACCACAATTGATTTGAATGAATTGAAGAGGAATCATTAGGATAATATATATATATATATATATATATATGAATCATTCAGGATAGTGCTTCACCAGAGCGTACACCGATTATTTTTCTAAAGAAGAATGATTGGTCAATTCAATATCTTATTGATTATGATCGACTCTAAAATATCAATATTAATAAAAGCTATCATCTAACATGTATCGATGATCTGTTTGATCAATTACAAGGAGCTCAATATTTCTAAATGATTTCTACTCAATCAGGATATCATCATCTTTTTATCAAGAAGGAGGATACATGAATGACATCCTTCCATGTAATATATGGCAATTATTAAATTATAGCAATTCCATGTTAACGTTCTAATTCTCAAATTATATTTATCTATTTATCTAATATATTATTTAGAGAGTACCTAGATTAGTTTTTGGGAGTTATTATAGAGGTTGTTTCTATATATTCTAGTATAATTTATGAGTTTGAAAAATATTAGTGGAATATTCTGATAACTCTAATGAAGGTTAAAATATATTAAATATATAAAAAATATAAATATTAGATTGAAAAAATCCCAATAATATGAAATCTAATATCATGTGATAGTATATCAGTGGACCCTTTAGATTTAGTAACTGTTGAGAAATATCCTAGACCCAACATAGTAATAGATACCATATGTTTTCTATGGGTTGAGGGATACTAGTAATGCATTGTGAGTGTTTTCATAAGAATATCTTATATAATAACGACGTTCAGGTAATAGCGGGTTATGTTATTATGGATTGATGAATATAATGATAATTTGAATGAACTATAGATTTGGTTGTTTATTATTCATTTTCTGTCAATACCATATAGGGGAGAAAGGAATTCGATATAGAGTAATGAAATAAAGAAGGTAATGGGATATATCCAAATGTGTAATGATATTTTTATATCATAATCCTCTCTATATTTAAATATTATTCAATAGAAGTACCTTAATCATGATTTAGAGACCGTAGTGGTAATTTTTTTATTCATTGTTTGGTTTGATTTTAAGAATGATGAAAGTATTGATAATAAAAAATGGTCATAACAGTGTAAAGTAAATATTTTTAGAGATGGAGTTTGTTGTGAACCCAAGAAGATACTTGGAGTAATAAAATGATTATGATTTCCAAATTCATTACCTACATGGGTTGGTAAATACGGTGGGTGATTATCTAAGTCAAAAAGATCATGATAGGTTTTTAATTATAAGGAATAAAAGAGATTAAAAATTTATATATTTTAAAAAATATGTTTCTTTAAATAATGATGAAATGTGATAGATCATATATGTATTAAATGAGTTTTTATAAATTAGTCTCTGATAATATTTAGAAGGAACGAAAGGAAGATATAGAGTTCCAATATATGATAAAGAATGATCCTAAGTTTAACCGTTAATGTGAAAGAATGATATCATTTATAAATTTAAAATTTATTACATAAATACAAATCAGGATGAATTAGTTTTTGGTTGATACTAATTGGTCATCATTCTTTATTCACCCTAGAAGTACGAAGAAGTATATAATTCAAAAAGTTTAGTTATCATTGGATAACATGTGAAATTATATTAAAAAATATATAGCATAATACCTAGTGTTTTAGTAATATAAATTTATAAAAATAAAATTCATACTGTGTGTTAAAACTATTTTTCATTCCAGAATGGAATTGAGAAAACCTAATAATGGATTTCATCGCCGAACTCCCCAAAATAACTAAAAGACATAATGTTATTTGGGTTGTAGTGGATTAACATAAAAATTAAGAAAAATAATTTCTATTAGATAATAATTGACCCTTTATTAGAATAAGCATTAATATATTATGGATTTTGTGATAATTCAAGGAGTTCCCCTCTCAATAATATTTGATCTGGATTTGATGTTTACCTTACTATTCTAGAGAATTATTCAGCATAATCAAGATACAGAGTTGAATTTTTCTATTTCCTATTATCCTCAGATAGGTGGTATTATTGGGAGGAATATTATAACTATTTATTATTTATTGGGAAATTTTTACATTGATTTAAAATGATTTTTAGATCAACTCCTTCCTTTGAAATAATTTTCTATTAAAAATAGATTCCAATTGATAATTCAGATAGATCACTTCGAGAAAAAATTTAGTCAGAACTATATAAAACCAACATGATGAGATGATGTTAAATAATGAATGTTATTGTGTATTTATCTAGCCGATGAAATGGTGGATAATAGAATATCCATTTATCATAACACATGGTAATCCGAGAGTGGAAAAAATTTATACAAAACAAAATTATCATGATCTTGAGTTCAAAGATGGTGAAAAGAATTCTTATGAATATCTCATTGGAGGAAGGTTATGATATTTTAAAAAATGGAATGATGAGGCTAATATATATCAGTCCCTTTAAAAATATTGATTATCTTAAGAAGTTATCTTATCACTTAGAGCATCCCCAAAATCTATCTCATGTTTAACATTATTAAATGTATTTCGTCTAAAGATGTACAATCATTATCCTTCACATCTACAAAAAATAGTTTTAAAAGCACATTAATATGATTTAACATGAGTGGATAAATTATTATAGGTTTTTTAATATAGAAAGAAGGTGATATATCACAAATATAGTGTCTTAGTAATTTTTTTGTGGTGAACACATATTTTATAAGAAGCCACATGGGATTGTGAGAATGTGCCAAGACAATGAATCCACAGTTTCTTTATTCAAAGTTATAGAATTTCAAGGGAAATTATAATGAGGTGTGTATAATGTAACACCCAAAATTTTTAATTTATATTTATCTTCAAATATATTTAATTAATAGCATACCTTTTTTAAAGTCACAAAAAAGATTAAATGAACCAAACTATTGTATTAAAATGTTATTTTTGTAACATTACCATTATAACTAATTCGTTAAAATTCATAGTATTAATAAAAATAAACAAATTATAAAAAATATTTCTAAATTATTTATATAATGCATATAAATTTTTTATTTTATAAGTACTCAATTTTATAGTAATAGAATTTTTTGTTTGAAAAATATTTTTTCATAAAAAATGGGTTTTATAGAAATATCTGAGAATATTATAATTAATTTTAGAAAAACATTTAGATTTTCATTGCATGATATATGTAATTTTGGAATCATTATATTAACAATATTATAAGATCAAATTTGGGGACTTTTCTGATAAATTTTTTGTTCAATTGAATAGTTTAAAACACGAATCTTTATCGAAAATTTCCAAACATTTCAAGAATTTAAAATCACCTGTTTTTTCAAAATAATTTACAAGTAAAACAATTAAATTTATATTACTAAAGATTCCATTAATAACATTTTAATAAATTTCTTTCTTTATTTTGGTTTTAAAACATTTTAATCCCATTAATATGGTTTTTTAAAAACTTACTTTTCATTTCATTTTATGAGATTAATTTCAAATTAAATTTGTCCACTTAAGTAAATTAAATATGATAAAATTAATCAAATATTTTTAATAAGAATAATAATTATAATAAATAATCTTTAACCAAATTATCTTTCATTAGGAATAGAGATCATGTTAAATAGTTCTCACCACAACTATAGAAAACAATTTGGCCATGACAATTGAAAAAATATTAAAAACTATCATTAACACCAACCTTTATCAAATAGTATAGGTGATGTGCAACCAAATATTGTTTAAATTAGTTAAATAATATATTTCAAAATAATATATTGAATTTAATAAAAAATGATTGGATTTTGTGATATATAAATTAACATTTATTCAAATTAATAAAATTTTCCTGTCATTGTAAAAAATATAATAGTTGGAAGATACCATTTTCATTTTTATTAATCTAAATATATCACTAATACATCACTGATTATTATTTAGAAAAATTAGACCATTGTATTTTATTATTATTTTATTATAAGGTAAAATGACTATTATTCTTGAATGAAGTATTTCCTGAAAACTACTTTTGATATATTTTACATTTTTATAATAATTTTAAATTCCATCCAATTAAATTAAATATGACTAAATGAATTAAAAAATTTATATCATAATTTAAAAATTTGGTTATATATCCACTTTAATTTTTTTTCATATAATTAATTTTTCATTGTAAAATGTTATGTTATCACAGTTAATAGTAAAATGGGAATAAAGTTGTTCAATTAGGATATAAGAAATAAAATGTAATAAAAACATTCCATATTTTAATGGGTGATCATATTTAGACCCTATCACATATTATATTATATTTTTTGTGCCTCACTTCTACTTGAAATGATTAAGATGTTTATTTAGTTAATATTTTATGAAACTCCAACTATGTTACATCCCTACATTATTAAAGCACACCACTTCTCATCACTTAACCACACTTCATGAGACCTCTAGAATAGTCTATACCTATCATAATACCATATTAAATTTCTTCACTATTTCATAGAGAATTTGGCATTTCATGAAGACCATACCTTCATGTGTTAATTTATAATACTAAGGTGGTTTCTCAATGAAGAGGTATAAATCATTATTAAGTAATTTTGATTTTATTTCTTCTTCATCAACATATAAATATATTTTATTAATTATAAAATATTTAATACAATAGAATTAATATATAAATTTGTAAATTATTAATGGAAAGGAATTTTTTATATATTTTCCATCCTTCGATAAGAAAAAACATCACCCGAGCATATATACAACATAGAGTATCCATATTCTGGGGTAATTAATTTTTTCCACCATTATATATAGATTTCTACCAAGATGAAGCAAGTTAAAACAAATGATATTCATTAAAAATTAAAGTAATATAAAATTTCATCTATTATTTAACTTTTCTCCCACACTCATTAAAAAATGACAATGCTTCTAATGTGTATTTGGGGACTACTAACTACATAGAGCAATGTGATCCAGTATTAAAATTTTAAATTTCATTGATTGTTGTAAATATGAATATAATGAATATATTTGATATTTAAATCATGAATAAAATCATATGAAATGGTTAAAAATTAGAAATAAAAAATTAAAGGAATCACTGAACTAAAACCTACAAAAAAATAAAATAGTTATTACTCGAAAATGATGGTTTTAATTAAACATTATTAATAATCATGTATAGGAATGATATACATGGATCATATATTTTTTTATAATTTTTTATATTTTTTGGTTATTAAAATATAATCTATGTAAAATTAGTAAATAATAGTTAAAAAAACATACATTGAAAGTCAAACTTTAGGTAAGTTTTCTATTATCTCCATTTCCATTAATTATGTTATACGTCTACTTCATTGAATTTTTATTCCAATTAATGTGTGAAATGAACTGAAATTTAATTATGATTAATTTTCACATATATTAAGTATTATTACATTTTTTCACACAATTAATTCATTTAATAATCATCACTATAGTAATATGATCCATGTAAGTGATTTCATATCAAATTCAACTCTATTGAGATATCTTTGGTCTTATACATCGATTTTCCAATATGTGGTGTATATACCATACCTTTGATGAATTTGATATGAATCTATATTTTTTTAATTATTATTAATTTTTCCATTCATGTTTAATCATTCAGGGGGTTAAAATTAAGATGTTATCAATTGAATTAAATTATTTTACAATATCATTTTTGGATTATTATATTATATAGTTAATGAAAAAATTATATATCATTTATAAACTCAATAAATTTTCTTAATATATGGATATTTAAGAGGTTTTTTTCATTTAATTTATCCACTTATTTTATATTGAATCAAGCAAATTATATTTCAAAATAATTGATTACTTTATTTTTCTTTTGATCAAATAATTTTCACACATAAGTATTTTTTATATTTTTTTACAAAATACATTATTAATTACTCAATGGAATTATTATAGAATGGTTATTTTATAAATAAAAATTTAGTATTTTTAATATAAATATTTCTCATGTTCCCCAAGTGGGTCATTTTTTACAATAATTTAAAACTTTCTAAAGTGGTGATTATTTTTATTATATTTGACATTAAGTGATTTTCCCGTCCCATTATAATTTTAAAATATTTTATATATTCCACATGTTTATAATGGTATTAGAAAAAAATAATGAAACATCACAATATTTTTAATCTTATATCTTATTTAATTTATAAAAGGGAATGAGTTTACTATGAAACCTTTTTTTAATTTTTTGTCATCTTATATCAAATATTATTTTTGGGCCCATTAAATATATTTTGAAACATTCATTTTTTAATCCATTTTACTGGATGATAAATTTTTCTTAAATATCTCTATTCCTTTTCTTATATATATTATTATTTAATAAACAATATTCCATTTCTAGATATGATGTTTTACTATGAATTTTATTTTATTTACAATGAAAATATTGATATTCATTACTTTTAGTTAATAAATATACATTCAGTTAATGTATATTATTTATAAACTACAGTGATCATTGAATATTTGAGGAATTAGTTGAACATGATGTGATGGGTGGGACCTAGTTATACATATTTTCACAATTCATCGATTAGAATAATGTGGTTAATTTTTTTCCAATTTTACTAAATGTTTATTTGTTTTATATATACCCACCAATTTTAATATCTTTTGATAATGCATTTATTGTAGTGATATCAAGATAAATTAATTCATGATATCAACCATTATTAGTTTCCATTAGTGATAATTTACATATTATAATCCATGTTATTATTACATTGATATTATCTGTGGATTCATTTCATGACCATGTTATAGATTAAATGAAATCTATTTTTCAGTTATTTGATTATCTCAATTAATGGGAATTTATTTACTCATCAAATCTTCTATTATGTATAGCATATACTAAGAACATGATCTTAACATTTTTTTTCATTTACCATGGATATGAATATATAAATTTTTATTAATATCATGGGTAAAAGAAAATTTCTATTGTTATGTTTTTATTTTTAGAATATAATTACAGAAACATGAGTTTATCATGTTTTCCAAGATGGATCGACTGATCAATTCAACATAGTGAGATCCATTTAATCATGTACCTATGTAAAAATAAAATAAAATTTCAATAGGTTCTTAGAGTGGGGTATTATACTATTCATATTTGGAAAAAATTTATAAAGTCATGAGTTTTGATGTTTAACCCACCCACATGAAATATATTTAGTGAATGTAGTCAATACTCTGAACATGGATGACACGACATCATTCCAATGATGTATATGTTCATTTTTAATGATTATTATTTTCAATAATTGTGATATTTTTTGGTTATGAGTATGTTTAGATAGGATCATTAAACTTATTTACTAGCATAAAAATGGATTCATTTTTTTGATGAACTATTGGTCCCATTTTTCATGTTATCAACCTAATGAGTTTTGTGGTTTGATATGTAATGAACCAAAAGTGGTTATAATTTAATTATTCACCCACCATTTAGTGAATATAACCATTCAAAACATTTTAAACTGCATAAAGGTTCTGTAATAATGAATTCATTTGATTTAAAAAATCCAAAATATGGTATAAAACCGAATATGAATTATAGATATATTGGTTTTATGCAAGAAATTGAAGGAATGAATAAATGAACATATGAATAGGTGGTCTAAACTATGACATACTATATGTGATACTATATATAAATATATAAATATTCAAAAATAATAACAATAAATATAGGTGATATTTGAGAATCTATGACGTATGAATTTGTGAGTGAGTAATATTAAAATTGGATTCCATAAATATATCTTTATGGGGGGGGGGGGGGTTCTTATTATATTCATAATATTTCCAAAATATAATTTTTTTCATCGGATTATTTTTAATGATTTTTTTATTAAAAACAATAAATTGAGGGATCATCTTTGATGTTGATATTGGGTGTCTTGAAAAAGATTACTAGCCACCTTGTAGGGGTTCAAATAACCTTTATCAATAAGTTGGATACCACTAGATACTTGATTTGACAAAACCAAATACAAAGATCCCATGCACCACCCAATACCTCTTCTTCACCATATAAGTTATACCAAATCCTCATCTAAATATATTTTAACTTATACTTAAATTTTTTATAAATTAAATTATATATTTTTTAAATAATTTAAAATGTAAAATGAAGAAAATAATGACATGATTAAACTATTTTATGGAATTTTCAGAAAATGTTAACAGTTTATACATTCAAGATATGTATGATATGATCTTTAACATTCTATATAATCATATAATAAATTAAATAAATCACTAATTAATAATATTATTATTTTTATCTAGAAATGATTAATGAATTTAATAACAATTTAGATAGAAAATATTTAAAATATTTGGTTTTAGATTTTTTTCAAAATGTAAACCATATTTATTTGGAATCACAATGGAAGCACAATTTAGTGAAATAGTGTAGAGGTATAGAGGAATAATAATCCAAAATTATAGTGGTATATATGGATTAATGGGAATGTAATAATGAGTTTGGTATATTTAATTCATATTCACTACTCATTATTTTTCAGTGTAACAACCCACAGTTTTAATAAATACATTTCCTTAAATCATGATGAATAGTTTATCTAATATGTAAATACAAACTATAAAATATGATACATTAAAACTAAAAAAAATATTAAATATTACTATCATAATATATCCATAAAATATTTGGGTATCAATAAGAAGTATCCATTTTAAAAATAAGATGTAAATATTGTATAATAAGATAATGATCATATTATGCTTAAAAATACAGTTATATTAGAAAATTAATTATTATGAATTGAGAGAAGTAGTTTGAAAAATTAATTTCTGGTATCCATAGAAATATTATTTGGTGAAATTGATTTTATATTTGGAATTATTTTTTAAAATAATGAATATTTTCATTTTCATATTTTGGCATAAAAATAATATAACTTTGATTATCTGTAACTATCATGAAAAGTGTAGAACTATTATTTTCTATGAATTATCTTGTTAACATTGCTGAATTATTATATTAGAAAATAATTTTTTCTATTATCCTAAATTAATCTAATATAATATATTATACTATATATTAATATATTAAGCCACCATAAAATTATTAATCAATACAAAACAATATTAAAAATATGTTACTGGGAAAACAACACATGTTAAAAAAATAATGTTTATTTATAATTTGATATTTTGACTTTAAAAAATTTTTTATTTTAAATTTCACTTGGATTATATGAATCCTAAATTTTGGAATAAAGAATCAATATTAAATATTATCTTTTTAAATATATTTTTAATTAAATATAAATTATTTTGGAAAAACCTAGCCCATATTTTAAAAAGCATGATGTTTAAATTTATAAATATTGTTATAAATGAATAAAAATTTGTTTAAATCATGTCTAAAAGTAAATATTTTTGGCTTTATCTTAATTATCCCACCATATAAATCATTATTTACAATTTTTTGATCCATTTACTCTTGATCATCATCACTCTATCATTGGAAAAATAATGGGAATTTATAAAATCAACTTTTCATCACATATAATGGCGGATATATTCCACCACATTTCAACTCAATTTAGGAAGCTTTAGATATACCTAAATTATTCTATAGTCTCCCATAAAAATCTCCGTACATCTATTAATAATTTTGATCTCTAAAATTTAATTCATTATTGCCATATGGTATTATTCAAGTTAATACATACAATTGGATTTGTAATTCTTCTATTCAAGCTCTCTAATATATTTTATCCTAAAACCACCTCATAAATTAATATTTGATAATATAATTTTTTATAATATTATAAATTGTAATTATACTAATTAAATATACATTTTTCAAATTCCTCCCAACCATTTTGGGAATGAAAACATCACTTGCATTGTGTATAGACTACTGCCTTCATAAGCAATGTGGCATGTTATTCATAACTGGATTACATTAATGGTTCAAACAATGAATAGAAAGAATTGATAATATATTTCATTTATTATTATTATTTTATAAATCTAAACCATTCCCTATAGTCCTTGCAGTCTATATATATGAATGCGCCACATATGCATACACGTGGTCTACAACATTCCTAATAGTAAGATATTTTTTCACCAAGTATTTATTTATTTAAAAAATACAAATTTAATATAATTAAAAACCTTTAAAATATCTAAATAATAATATTATGATTATTTAATAATGATATGATTCTGTTGTAATCTTTATATTATCCAAACTCCACCATAAATAATAGCTTGTATTGTTTTGGTCAGTTAGACTAACAACTTGACCAATGCTATAATTTTATATCATGGAAAATTTGGGAAGAAATATTAATGATATTATAAATTATTTAGAATTTAGTTATTGTTTTATGTATTCATAATCACTCCATTATTAATAAAATTATTAATAATTTACATAATATTTCTTCAATAAAATTACTAAAACAAGATCATCGATGAGTTTTTCATTAATATTAAAAAAACGTATAAAAAAAATAAAACAATATATATTTTAATTAAAAAATAATTATAGTACAAATAATGATCTTAAAATAATGATTATTTAATATATATGCTGTAATATTCAATAAAGATATAAAACTAGTACTTACTAAAAATCATATCTAATAACATATGTTGATGGGAATAAAATACAATAAACTGATGTATTTGTAGAAAATTATTATAAGTGACATTTATTAACAGTTATAAATTTGAATAATATTCTAAAATAGGGTATTAATATAATTATTTTTATTATTAATATGGTCTTTGAATGTTCTATAATAATTACAAAAGGTAGTGGTTATCTTGAACCAAGTTCTCTTTATGAGTCATAGTGATTGCTTTTTATGCTCGGGATGTTAGAAAATGACCATTATTTATACTTGTGTATCCTCTTTTTTTATCAATAAATTTTTTATACCTTCTTAAAAAAAGTTAAAAAATATATTTATAATCTATTTTCTTATCACTTTAATTAATTTAAAATTTTTAATTATTATTTTTATCATGGTGAATTTTATTTTCATGAAAATATTTTTTTGAGAATAATTAGCATCTACTTTGACGATATTTTCCCCCCACTGTCCATACATCAATTTCCCATCAATTTTCTATATTTTATGTAGAACACGAATAATTTTTATCTTAAAATACCATTAAATTCACCCTATATTCTTCAAAAAATAATTTTCCTTGCACATATTATGATGCCAGTTTTCTATAAAGGAATTCCAGAAGGATAAAAAGGTTTTCCATCTATTCATAATGAAATATATAGCTTCCAATGAGTATATACCATTTGTAATTCTGACATGTATTTGAGGATCTATTTTTGAAGATTATTTTTAAAATTAATTTTTTATAAATATTTTTAATTTATGTATTTGAAAGTATTTTTTAATGGGATATGAAAATTTTTTATTCATGAAACTGTTAAAAATGATTTCTTGAAACTCTTTTCTGGACACGATATATAATTTTTTTATTAAAATGAATTATTTCCTTGTATTTTTTTAATGAATCACCATATAAATTTAATTATAAAATAACATTTTATAGTCATAGCATTTTGGGTATCAATAATTTGTTTTATTATGGTTGGTTTTTTTAAATCCATAAAAACATATTGTGAAACCCATTATCCATATCCATGTGTTTTTGAATGACATGATGAATGAAACATAATTTATTCCCATGGGTTTTCATGAAATGTTGATTTACTGATATATGATGGCATATATATGTAGGGAAAAAGATAGGCAGGGTCTTATATTTCTCTATAATGCATTGGTTAATGTTTTATATCTCATTATATGATGTACTTAGAGCATATATATATATATGATCACAAATTAAATTATAATCCCCATTCAATATTATTGAAAACTAATGAATAAAACATTCATGAAATTCTTACAAAATGAGGATACAACTATGTATATGTTAATGAAAAATAATATTTATAATTTATTTATCAATTTTATATTACATTTCTATGACATATTCTTATGATTAATCACCCCCTATTAGGGTTATTACATCATAACTTCATAATAATTTTCTATTGTATCTATCATTTCTACGATAATATTCTATTAAGAATTATGGAATACTCTTATCGATTATAGTTATTTTAATATGATATTTCCATCATACTCATATTTAATCTTCTACATATGATATATCTCTTGATGATAAGAATATAGGTTTTCCCATAATGGGTTTTGGGCTCTCTCATTTCTAATGCTTCCTTTCCCCAAATTTGGAAAATGATTAAACTTATGGGAAGTTTATATGGGATTCTAGTGTAAATAAATTATAGAGTATATTAATTACTTTTTTATAATATTATTCATATGTTTTAAGTCAGTAAATTCAGTTAACCTTCTGTTCATGGTATTGTGTGTTGATTTTTTATGTTTTTGGCGAGTTCTTATAGTTTGTTTTTACAAAAGATTAATTATTCTTTTTTTCAGTTATTTGGGGAATTATGATGATATAACATTATGGAATACCCATGGGATACATATAAGGGATAATTCTATGCATATGTTATCATCCTAAACCATTATTAATGTATATATTGTTGAATTTATATGAAATTATATCCATTTCCTGATAGTGGAATATCGATGTGGTTGTGAAACAGACGGTCCTAGAGGTAATCACTCTAAAAATGGACAGTTTATTGTGATCCCAATATTCACTCTTGTGAACAATGAGTGGGCCTATGAATGAACTCTTATCTAGAAACTCTTTTGGGAAATTAATTTTTAATTAATTTAATCTTTCTGATCCATTATAGGGGTTTTTAATAAATCAGTATAGTATGGTTAGAGTGAACAATAGAAGAAAAAAAACAATTATACAAGATTGAAACTTATATATTTATGTCATTTTATTTTTAGTAATTTTATATTATACCTTTTAAAATTAAATTATTTTTTTTATATTTTCACCGTTTATAACATATGTGACAAATAATAAACTAAGATAACAATAATGGTTATGGGAAAACTGATTTTTGTACCAATCAAAATCCAAAATAGATGGTAGAGAGAGTATAAAATATTTTTTAGATTATGAATCAACACTACCAACTGATGAATAATAATGAAACCCATGTTGAGCTCCCAAAAACACCTTTAAAGGATCACCTTTCAATCAAGTCTTATAGGTGATAAAATAAACCCACCTTTGGTGTCTCTTCCTATCCAAATATTGTGAAAAAATCAATCAATGTGGTGTATAGTAAATTTTTCATAATATAATTCTTTAGACATGAGTAGTTTTGTGTGGCCGATTATCATTGGGATAGGGATGTTATTCAATAGTTGAATATCATTATGAATAAAATATAAATTGTGATATAGAATCTACATAATTAGAGTTGTTGATGAATTTTTTCATCGTCATGTATTTTACTCAAACTTTTTGTAAAAAGAATGAGAGAGAATTCTGTGATCTGATAAAGCGGGATTGATCCATTATTACATCTGAATAAAACATCAAGTGGCTATCAATTTTTGACTCTAGTTTTATATCTATCAATGAGAGTAATAAAATATTTTAATATGCGCATTATAGATAATTATTGGAAAGGAATTATCCAAATGTGATTTGGGAAGAAATAATGAAATTATTTAATGTTCTCTAAAAGTGAAGATGGAAGCTGGAGACACTCATTATCCTAACAGAGAAAATGGAATGTGGATTATCAGGAAATATCCAATAATATGTCTTATTTTATAATTAATGTTTAACAAATGACACTTAAAAAATACTGGAGGAACCACTAGAGTAATATCTCTGAAATAAATAGAACATGTTTGTTGTATGGGAATACTATAAATAAAGCTAATGATTATTATAAATAGATGAATATGATATTCTATGACTCAGAGGAAAATAATTTCCTAACTAATGTGGTTGAAAAACATCAATTCCTCAAATGAATAGAGTTTAGGTATTATGAAAATATATTCCCTATCCCCTGAGCTAATGAGGAGGGCAAGACTCAACTACCATGTAATCCAAAGGGAAAAAGATAGAGTGTTTTTTATCACTACCGTAGATTTGGATCAAAATAATTATAAAGTGAAATGTACACTATATCAAAAATATGGAGTAGTGAGTTCCTTATTTTATTTTTTTTAATTACATTACCTCGTTTCATGTATGTTTTCTAGGAATATTGATTTACCACCTAATGTGTTTGATAATTAACTATCTGTGAAAACACTATAATAAAAAATCATCTCATCTATGAAATATTAATATTCTATAATAGATATTTTTTGAATATTCATCATGTGAATCTAGTTCATATTTCCATGGTTGAATTTTACATTATATTTCGTCTAGATTGGATTTCACAATATAAATCTCATTTAAATTATCAAGATAATGAAATATCATTTCATGTCCTAAATCAAATTTTCATCAAATCCATTGTAAGGAAAATCCAAAAATCCCTTCAAAAAAATTCTGTTATATCATTCGTTATCCCTAGAAATGATAGTCTCGTAGCTCATATGATTAGGGTAGAAGTTATCATTGATGAAAATTCAATTATACGAGAATATATTGGATTATTTATGAATGAACTACAAGGTATTCCCTACGAGTGTGAAGTTGATTTATCAACTAAACACATACATAGATATGTAGCTATCCTAATGAGTACTTATTTAATATACCCTATTTAGTGGGTATAATTTAGGAATAATATATGAGGAAATCAAAATAAGTATTTGATATGTTCTAGTGCATCACCATAGGGTGTTCCAGTATTCTTTATTCAAAAGAAGGATCGATCATTGTGACTTTTAATTGATCATCAAAATCTCAGTAAAACCAATAGTTGGAATATGTATCATCTACCACATCTGTATTTTATATTTGATCAAATAAGAAAATCTGAGTACTTCTATATTTTTAACCTCTAATATGGATATCATTCTTTACTGGTTAATATAGTGGGTACTTCAAAGATATCTTTGTGTATAAGGCATGAATATAGAAATTTTTATTTATTACATTAGGAAATAATAATGCTCTAACCATCTTTATCCATATAATTAATAATCTCATTAGAGAAAACCGTAATGCATTTTTTTGTTGTCTTTATAGATGATATTATTATATAATCAAAGGTAAAGGAAGAGAATGAAGATCATTTGTAGATTGTGCTAATATCAATATGAAATGAGAAACTATATTCCATTTTTAGTAAGTTTGTATTCAAACCTAAGAATATATCATTATTGGGTATTGTAATCACATGTGAGGGAATATTAGTATATCCATTAATGATGAAAGTTATCATGAAATTTCCTAGACATACCATATTAACCAAGATTCATAGTTTTCGTGGGTTGTATTACAACCATCAATTTTTTATGCGATTTATTTCACATATATCAAATATTTTAACCATATTAACCAGAATTTATTGATTTTCCATTGGATATAGGATTATATTGGAATATTTATGGAACTAATGATGTGGTTGTTCATTCCACCTATACCAACATTTCATTGAAATTTGGAAGGGTTTTTAATATAGTGTGATACTTCATGAAAGTTATTGGGATGTGTCATAATATAGAATGGTAAAGTACCTTATTTGTCCTCACAACCTCTAAATACTAGTGAGAAAAATTTCTCAATGCATATTTGGAGTTTTAGTAGTTTTCATTGAATTAACAATCTTGTAGAATTATATTTATGATGAATAGTGAAAAGTATATTCCAGCCAGAGGATCTTGAAATATATATTAAAATATATTGATTTAATTGTTAAATAATGAATATTTTTTTAATTGATAAAATGTCGTTACTAATCAATATATTAGTACCCAAGGAAGGAAAATAAAAAAGATTATGATACGAGAATAACAGATCAAGCTTCCCTAAAAATGATTTGGATTGAAAAATACCCAATAATCAAGGATATTTAATTGTTTAGTCTTATATTTATATTGGTGGTGAGAAATAATATCTTACAAAAATGAATTCTCAACCATCCCTTCATCTAGATTTTAAAAAATCCCATAAGGATGATGTTGATCTAAGGGAAAAGGTAGTAAATAATTTAGAAATCATCATTGATAATAAAAAAGTAATATCGATTGAAACCTGAATATTTTTCTCATAAATACTGGAACTAATGAGGTAATTTTTGGATGATTCACATATATCATCATTATTTATTCATTTAGATAGAATGAAGATGCATATAGATAAATGAAAAAACATTTGGTTGGATAACATGAAGATGTAAATTGTGGAATATGTACCTTCATTCATGGTATGATAGTATGGTTATTTTGAATGAAAATATTGTGAGGGGAGGATACAACTGTTACCCATACAAGAATTGATGTGAGAGAACATCACCATTGATTTTTTCATCGGACTCCCCAACACCACTCATGTCTATAAATCCATTTTGTTTTTAGGCTCCTTAAAATTTCATCACATTTCATATCCTTCTAAAATGGTTTCATGCTTGATCAACTCAAAAAGATATACATAGGGGAGGTGGAATGGCCAAATGTATTATTAGTCTTTGTTGGGTCTATTTGAGATATAATATTTTCCTTGAGAACCCAGAAATGTATTCAAAAATATTTGGGGAAATATATGAGTTTAGTTATTGCTTATAACTCACTATTAGATGGTTAGACTCAGAGAACAATTCATACACATGATGATATGTTGAGAAGTTTTTCAATGGATTTCCATGTATGCTAGGATCCACAACATCCCATAGTATATATCTAAAATAATAATGGATTCTTTTATAACATTTAGATGGACCAATATAGGTACATTATTTTAAGAGGTATATGAATCAAACATGTTGGGATGAAGTCATATAGAGGAATGAAATATGGACATAAATTTTCTAATAAATTAAAATGATGTTTCAAATCATTCAACATCATATTAATGAATTTAAACATCAAAACAAATGCTAAATATATAATCTGTGATGACATCTAAAATATGATTTTAGTGTCATGGTGGCCCTCAAGATATCTCCTGGGATGAAGGTTATGATATTTTGGAATAATCAGAAGGTTATATTTATTTATATCAATACCTTTGGGATATTAAATGGTGTTGGGGTTTTAGATTATCCCTTATGACTCCCTATAGTCCTATCATAAGGGCATGATGTTTTTCATGTATTGATTATGAAGTACACACCATACCCATCACATGTACTAATCAAAGATTATATGAAGCTGGAATATTATATACTATATGAAGAACATCCAAGGAAGAAATTCATGGTCCATGCTAAGAATTACTATGAAACATGACCACTCATATTCTATGTTATATGGATAAATAACTTGTTCAATGAATATATGTGGGAACAATTGGGTGTGTGAAGAGAAAATTAACATTAAATTATTTTTACCTTGAAATAATATTTCAAATATGTAATTCATATGAATGGTGGTATAAAGAAATGACCGAAGATTTTAGTAAATAAATTTGAAAAAATCATTTTGAAAATCATTCCATATATGCAATAATAAACTAAAATGAAGACCCTGATTATTTAATGAAATTAAATTAATAAATATACTAGTTATATTATAACGATAAATTTTTATGGTGTTAATAATAAATAAAAAACTCATAAGAATGATGTAAAAAAATATAATAAAAAAATTCCATTTAATTCTTGAAAATAAAATTTTCCAAAAAATTTGTACATATGAATTATGTCAAAAAATATTGTAATTAATATTTTTATCACCAATAAAAACATTAAATAGAAAATTGGATTTTATATTTAGAATCAATAGGTTCAAATTATAAAAAATTACCCATATTAATTACAGTTGTCAAAATATTATTAAAAGGATTATAGTAAATTCTTGGGATAATAATAAATTTACTATTTTTAGAGAATTTTTTTATTAACATTGTGTTAGGTTTTCTAATATTTAAAAATTTTATATTATCAAAAATTACTAAAAAATAATTTTTAATCTTATATTTAAATATATTAATATTAATTTAATTATAAATAAATACTAAAGAAAATTATGAATAATTAATGGTGAAGACATCATTTTTTAAAAGAACATGTTTTCTATATAGTAAATGTTTTCATTTAAATGATACAAATTTCATATTTATAAATATAATTGGATGATATGAAACATAAATTAAGGTTAAAAAAACCAAAATAGTGTGTTACCTTTTTACATATTTCTTTATTAACATTTAAACTACTTTTCCTAAAAATTTGTTACCATGGTGAATACTATATTTGTCAAATATAAAAGTATAGTGGTAAATGAATTGAAACATGATTAAGACATGTTTAGAAATTAGTTTTGGTATATTTATAAAACATACATCACTCCAAAAATTATAATTTCCCAATTTAAAATTTATTTACCAATTAATAGTTTTATTCCATCATTGAAAAAGTAATTGATATTTCAAAAAAAATCAGTTTCCTTAGTTATAAAAGAGGATCCTTTAGAAAACATGTCACCACCCATTCCAAGGGATCATGAAAATAAAAAATAATTAATATTATCTCGTAGAATATATAAAACTTCATAGAATCATTGTTATTTCCCAAATTTCATGTTGTTGATCCGTAATGTGTTAGTCGAGGGATAATATCCAAAGGGGGAGATAATTCTATTAAACCTGATATCTCATATATTTTCTTCATATACATACTCAAGAATATTTTATCCAAGAATGTATTATAACATAATTATTTATCTAATTCATAAATATTTCTATACTAGTGGAAAATATGACACACTATTTTCATAGGTCAGGGAAAATGAAAATTATTATATGTTTCCCAGTGTAGTGAGGTGACTAACTATTGTTGCATAACTTCTGTAGCTTCAATTATTGTTTAATTACATTATCTAATTCAACTAGAGTACTTGTTTTGGATTTTTAATATATTATAAAAATAATTTAAATGAAATATCTATTTTCAAAACTATACTAACACACAATGGATGTTTGTGATTTCCAAATGAAGAAAATTTCTTTCATTGATTGGTTTATGGGTTCTATCATTATTCTCATTTTTTCTTAAATTTATTTTGGTAATAAAAGTATGAAATATCAGGATAGAATTTCTATCTATTTATTTATAGTGTGTTTAATTAGGAATAAATAAACTAAAAAAATTCAACCTCCTCCTGTAATCAAGGATTATGGAACACCTCAATCCATAATGTGACACCTTATATGAATGGGAGACATCGTATGTTGTTTCATAAAATGAAGGATAATCTCCATTTTATGATTTTATTATGTTAATTAAAATTTAGGGAAAATATTCAAATAAAAACATAAGATTGAATTCGAGTTCAGTGTCATAGTGGTAAATCTCCACACCAATGCATTTTACACACTCTCACAGAAATCATAAATTAATCACAAATAATTTAATATAATATTTTGAATAGTACACATATAACCCCTAGGCCAAGACTTGAGATTGACCCTCACTATCAATGGTAAGAGGTAAAAGTTGATACAGTTAATAAAGGATAATAAAAAGTAAAAATAAATAACATGAAATTAATAATTATGATATAATGGACGAGATATATAAAGATAAAATAAAATAAAAATAAAGAGAAGAAAAACTAAATTAATGATAAAGAAGAATAAAATAAGAATATGATGTCAAAATGGAAGAGGAGGACAAATGTGGTTGTATTATTGAAAAAATAATAATAAAAAATTAGTTATCTTTTTAATTAATGAAACTAAATTAAATGGAAAATAAAAACTAAAACTATAAAATTTAAAACATGATGTAGTAGTTTGGCTTATCTTATATAGTGACCCTAAAAATCATTCCTTCATCAAAATATCCTCTAATTATAGAGGGAGTGTTTCCTTTTTGATTACTTAGTCAAGTGGGATCATCCGAAATTTTCATGTGTATTCTTTTTAAAATACCCCTTTAACTAACATGTTGAATGTTTTGAAAAGTCCTAAATTTTCTGAGTGTTTCTATTTTTTTAATAAATTTATATTCATGTTGTGACATGGACTCTAACATGCATGGGACTTGGTGCATTATGTTACTTTGAAAATGGTACAACAACGAAGTTATAGCCAATATAGAATGTTATTTATTTAACCCCTCCGACATTAACAGTGTCTGAAGGGAACTATCATTGATATGAATGGATTTGTCTCCTTCAAAAGAGATAAATCTACGTCATATGATGTCCTGTAGAGTTCTGAACTAGCATGTGACATTGATTGGGAAATCATAGATCAAGAAATATATTTCTAGTTAATGCAATGTGTTTTCTAGTGTGTTTTAGTGCTAGATAATGCTGAGTTAGGTGGAAGGGATGTTGCTCCCTAATGATCACCTGTGGTCACAAAGGGGATATATAGATAACTTAGGCCATGGTAGTGTGAAATAACTCAAGATAGATCATCCTCTGTCATGTAAATTGTTTTTTATTATGTAGAAGTGATTTTCCAGTTACGTAGAGTGGTGGATCATTGAAGGTATAACCAAAACACCCCATTGTATCAATGATAGATCTCACATATTGTTGATGCAATAATATATCTCATATACCATTGAGGGAACATAATATCAACTCTAATATTATATCAATAGTAGATCACATCTACAATTGTTGTAATAGTGATGCCTCTTCACAATAATGGTTGAATGGTAGAATCAACCTGATTCAACAATGCTAGTAGTGAGAGATTCCACCTATTACGTATTCATATTGTGCATGGGTGTTAAGGCATAGTAGAAATCATTCTCCAATACTCTACATTCACCATTGAATAAGGAGCTTCAAAATGTGGTTCATCAGGTTCTTCTAGGTTGAATAAGATGATATCTAGTGATATGGGGTGGAACTAGTGGAGGTTGATCTCAACATTGGGCTCTCCTAGTTATCCCATAGTGGTTCTTTGTTGACAGAATCCATAATAGTCAAGGTGGAAGGTGGTGATCATGGTAGAGGATAGGGACATAAAATGTCCCAGAACATGTGTGTGATATTGAAGTGAAGTGGTTCCATTTATTTATGTATGAACTCGACCTATTCATTATGTTATCCCACATAAGAAGTTTGTGTCACTAGGAACTTATATGTATATCTTGTTAGAACATGATAGTGGTTTTAATGTTGGATGGGGGTTGAAGAACCCATGTCTTCCACCTTAGACTACCCTGTCCCATAGAGGATTTCATCTCATAGTCGTATGGGACTGACCATCATAATCCTACACACCTGAGCTTAATCTTAACCATACACTTCATGTGCTCTTACACACGAGACTCTACGTGGTCCTGATCCTCCTGTGTTACCCTAAAACTTATTTTACCTCTCCATTGTGATTTTACAGTTGGGTGGACACTTTTGTATATGCATATGGGGAATTTCTTCTTGCAACGTGAGGTTGTTTCATCTCGGATGATATTTTTGATAAACACCTAGAAATAATTTAACATTATATTTCAATTTCCAAAAACATAACAAAAATAAAAGCTAAATTTTCAAAAAAATATTTGTAATTGAATTATTCAATAAAAAATATATGCACATTAATTTGAAGATGATACTGAAAATTTACTATATTTTATTAGATAATTGTAATACATAGATTTATGCATTGTAAATATTTGAAAAAATAATATATTTAAAAAAATTGAAAAAATATCAGTGTATCAAATACCCCTACTCAAGAACTATACAGGGGATTAAGCATTAAATATGAACATTAAATTCAAAAGGTCTCTAATTCTACTAATAATAAAATTTTGATGTAATAAAATAAAAACATTATCAATAACAAATCATGATTTCTCATGTACTTTAGGAATAATTTATTTAGTATTACACTTTTTAAATAAATGATCAATTTTAGTATTTTAAATTATCCAATTTAAAATCATCATTTCCCACACATTTGAATCATTTCTATCATCACTCATGATGAAAATTTATTTAGAGTTCTGATCATTTAATTGGAACATATTCTTTATTCATAGGATTATAAATTAACTAATTTATCTACATTGTAAAGACAAAAGGGAATATAAAATCATGTAGACATTTCAATCAATGTAATTGTGACTTTGATCCTTAACTTTGGTATGAATTGATGTTATGAAATATAATCTTAAAGAGGAGGTTAAATTGTAAAGTTTTAAACATGGTATCAAAAGAAAAAGTTTAATTAAATTATCGCCTTCAAAAAAATTTCCCACATTCTATATTCAAGTCAACTTCATTAACACTGATTGAATAATGAATGATGATCACATTCTTAAATTCATCCCTATATATATTTTTTTTTCAAAATATTTTTCCCTTTTTTATAAATTATTATGTTATGATTATAGTGAATGTCAAACCCATGACCTAAATACATATTATAATAACCTATGTTTAGTAACGATGGTTTTTGATTCTTTGAAGACACAACCCTTTCTAATTTTTTCATTTTGATTCATGAAATGAAATACAATAAAGTGTAAAATTTATTGATCAAAGAATATTTATCAACACCAATAATAGAGCACCTATTCCCTTTTTTCCTTAAACTATATAGCATCCCTTCCACAATGTCTCCCTTCACACCCACACTTGAATACTATAATATCAGGAAAATACATATAGTAAGGTATTGATAGATGAAAATGACATGAAATATTTTTCATTCCTTAAAAGGTCATTTTCGTTCTCTAGGGGATAAATAAAGATTAATATAAATTTGTTGTTAAGGATATGGTATTTTCAAAACATTCTTCAATAATTTTTAATGTATTTTGTCACAATCTTAGAATTAACAAGTTTCAATAAATGTTACGTTGGGTTGAATGTACCAAGATCACTCAAGAAATATGGCATAGATAAAATAAGAAATATTTTAAATTGAAATAATATTAGGAATGAAACATCTTATTTGGGAAAATTAATTATAAAATGAAAAATATTAACAAATTAATTCATAAAATTTTATAAATTCAAAGATCAATAATTGATTGGGAAATTTCATTTACATGAATCAACTAATCCCCTCAAAACACGAGCCGTAATTTTAATATCCATGCTTCACTATAATATTTTAATTTTCCAAATTAATCATTTAGTCTCTAAAAAATGGTATAAAAAGGACATAAACAAATCATATATCCAATATATTTCATTAAAATCATAAATTCAAGTACATACATTCAGTTTTGAATTTAATAATGAACATAGGTATTTTAGACAAAATATGTATGTAGTATAATAGATAAAAATCAAAGTGAACTCTAATTTCAGTTGAATCTTTTATGTCTTATTCATCTACTATTTATGGACTACCTTGTGCTATTATGGTACTATAAAATAGAACTAATAAATTAAGAACAAGTGTCATACTTTTTATTATAAAAAAGAATAGAAATTGCGGGGGTTCATGTTACACTAATTCTATGAAAGAAATATTAATTTATAGAAACAATATAAATTTGAAAAATTTTATGATTCCCCATTCGAGACCAATATTTAGTTCTACCTTCTTAGGTAGAACCATTTTTTATTCATTATCTGATAGTGTGTGGATATACTTGGACTTGTACCACCACATGTGGATTTTCCAAAATTCCACTTACTCCATTTTGGTGAGGAACGATTCATGTAAAGGGTAAAATAGATTATCTACATTCAAAATTAGGTATATCATTCATGTAATGGTTAGGATGATTTATGGGTCATCCTCTTTCTTGGATGAAACCTTTAAAACCTTATCCTACTTGTATACTTCTTCCTCATATTTGAGCAGTAGGGATTGAATGGTTAAAGGGAATGTAAGAAGGTAATTTCACTTGATCAAAATTTAATATTATATTTATATACTCAATTTAAAATGGGGAATAACGTGTCTTGTTTTCCCCAAGATAAGACCAATAGAAATACTCATGGTCTTCCACTATTGCATGTTTCTCAAAACCAAGAAGTTCCATGTTTTCCTCAACATGTGAATGGGTTGTTGATTCATCTTCTTATAAGGAAATAATATTTTCTAAATTTTAAAATTAATAAATTAAGTAATCTATAAATAATTGATATTGAATAAATTCAAAAAATATTGAGTCCAAATAAAGAGAAATGAATTGTCTTGTTTAGGTTGGAATATACATACCAGTGGAAGGTACCTCATAAACATGGATATCAGTGGATGGAGGTAGAAAGTTCGTATCCTATAACTTGTCTTCAAATTATACAACATGGGTGGCTTCCTCCCCTTCCCTGAATATATTAATGTATAGTGGTTCAATATCTTCTACATTTTATGAAATAGAGAGACCTTGTTGTACCTCATAACTAGCCTATTATTCATCTAAAACATGTTGATATCCCACTTTTATGTCAATAGGTTAGTAGTACACATCATGAAACCACTCTAGCTCATCTTGGTAAGATTAGGTTTGAATTTTCAAATGGTTTGGTATGTTTATATTCCTCTATTTTGGACCTAACTTGTTATTCGTAATCAGAAAAAGCGAGGAGCACCAGTACAACTTCATTTGGGTCCATTAATATTTGGAAATTAGTTTGATCTTCATTTTCCATTTCCATAAATTCATTAGGCAAAAATACATTCTCTTTTAGAAATTTTACCTTATAGATTAAGTAAGTTGGATTTCCATATCTTGGGGGGGCATCTACGCATCATGGAACCCTAATTCTTGGTCTACACCCATGAAGAATTATTCCATTAATAATGATATATTATTTTTTGATTCATCATTAGAATATTATTTTTTATGGTGTTTTCGTTTAATGAAATTAAAACAAACTAATGTGTTTGAGAAGAAAAAATATGAAATGTAGTGGTCAAATCCTCAACAACAATGACAATTCTATTGCATGATTATCGCAAGGTGTGGGAAAATGATTCTAAATGATTCCTAGTGTGGATCTATGGTTTACCAGGGTCTTCTCACTTTTGGAGCATCACAGTTTGTTCACATTAATAATCTAATTAACCTACAGTATATGTATTTGTTATTTTTTATAATATTAAAATAATTAAATTTCAAATTAAATTTTGAAAAAATTAATCCCACCTGAAATGAAAAAGTTTTATTAGAAAATAAGGAACATGGCCTTTATGTTTTTGTTTATGGGTTACATCATTATTCTTCATGCTGTTTTAATTTAGTTTGAAAATAAAATAATGAATTCACTTGAATTAATTACTATACATTTTTTAATTTGTGTGAAATTATATATTAGTAAAAAACCAAATTCCACCAACTTTGGTAATAAAGGTTGATGTAACATCACAATTTATAATATTACACCTTTAGGGACCTATCTCTATCTTATTTAATTTCATCCACTGAAGGAATAACCTAAATAAGATGAATAGATTATTTCTATTATATGGGAGATAAAATAATTAAATAAAAAATAGTAATGATTTTGAGTTTATTTTCCCAGTGAACAATTTCCAAAGCCATGAATTTTAGACATGATCACCACAAAAAAAACCAAACACAAAAAATTGATGTTCATATTTCTAAAAACACCACATTCCACCCCTAATACATACCATGGGTTAGTCACCCATTATAGAGGGTACCAGGTATTAATAGAAAAAATTAATTATGGGTATGAAGAAGTGAAAATAAGTAATATTAAAAGAATAAAGATCAAATAATTGAAGACATATTAAAAATAAAATAAAATGTGGATAAGAAGAGAAGTAATAAAAAATGAAGTAGATGATGATGAAATGTATAATAATATGAAAATGAAAATGAATATGTGGATAAACATGGGAGGATATCTAAAATAATTATAATTATTCATAATTTATATTTATTTCTAAATAAATTACATAAACAAGAAAATATAAACTAAAGGTAAAAAATTCAACAAAAATCTAGCTTTTCTTTCATAGTGGTTCCCGATCTCCTTAAATTTGTAGAAAATATCTTTACTTATAGATAAAAGTTTTCACTAGTTATTTCATGGAAAATTATGATTTTCAAAAATAGTAATGCATCTATTTCTTATAATCCCTCCAAGATCTTCCCGTTAAATGTTTTGAAGTCACTTGATGTTATCGCGAGTTGGTATATTTTTATATCAATTTTGTATCATGAAGTGGCATGCAATAGACGGTGAATTAGCCTAGGTGAAATGTTCTTATTTTAAAGTGGTCTATAAGTTAAGGTGTAGGTAGTGTATTAAAACACTTCCTCAACCCCTCCAAGAAATCACAATGGATTGAGGGGACATTATTCTACATGCTTGGTGTCAGCATCATTGATATGATATTAACATGGGTTATCCAAATACTAATAGAGATAAAATGTGGCATAGGTTGTTGATGGTGTGTGATAATTCATGGATTCGTCTTTCTAGTGGTGGAAATGGAGTTTCTAGTGTGTTTTGTGGTGAAAATGATGAATAGTGTAGGAAGAGGTAGAAATCTACGGTGATCGCCCATAGTCCTAGAGTAGATCCATTGAGATAATACACATTAGAAATGTTCATTGGATTGAGCTCATGCTTTTGGTGTCATCAAAAGGGGGTTTTCTGGCTAGTAGCAGTGATGAACCAATGATTTAAATTGGTGGACTAGTGAAGGTATCACCCAAATCCAAAATTTTGTCAATAGTACATCACACATCCCATTGTATCAATGGTAGATCACATATAGAATCATAACAATTTAAAATATTCTTCAATTTTGAGATCTAATCGTAGAATCTACATGCTTCAACAATGTTAACATTGAGAGAATACTTTTCATCTAAATGCTTGGCATTCATGGGATTTGATGTTCCCATCTCTATTCATCTAATACTTCATACGTCACAGTGGTAAGAGAGAGATTCAAAATTTTAATCATTGGGTTTTAATGGGGTGAAAAAGACGATATATAATAATCACGGTTGGACGTAGTGGAGTTGAACATCCTCACCAATCTCTTCTAGCACTCCCATTTTGGATCTCTAGTGATAGTGGCACCCACCATGGAGGGAGAAGATGGATAGTGTAGAACATGATTATGGTGTTAATTGTATAAGCTTGAGTATATGGTATTTAAGGGAGTAATATCTTTTTCTTTAAGTATAAAAATTAATCATGCATAAGGCCATACTACTTTAGATGGTCTAATCATTGGGGGATAATATTTTTAACATGTAGATTCTTCATAACAAAAATGAAGATGGGTGGTGGTTAGTGGACCCCCACCCACCGCTGTGAGCTTCCTCATCTGAGTAAGGAATTAATCATATATCCATGGGGTCTTGTCCACTATGTTTCTAAAAACCCATGTTTCATACCACCTATAGGCAACATAGAATTATCCCTATAGTCCTCATCCCACTATGTGTCCCTGTATCTTATGACGGCCCTCCCTCGAGCTTTCATGGCTAGGTGACCCCATGAGGGAATTATCTGTGGAATACATTCCCTTGGGTTTAAGTCTAGACATGTTGTCCTATTTTTTGTTTATTACATCAAAATGATTGAACAACTTAGCTAAATATCAAAAAATCTTAAAAACATGTATAGAAAACATTATAAATATTTCATTAATAAAACAAATCATTAAAAACCAATATCCAGATTCATTTTAAATATTATCAAGAAACATCCTATATTTTATTTCAACATTGAAGTACATTTTTTTATTTAATGAAAATTATTAATAAATAATATAATTTTTTGAAAATTTCCTTAAAATATCTATTTCTAAATATCCATTTAATATTTTCCTTCCATATTTTCAAGAAATGAACACTTTACAACTATTTTGTGTAAATTTCTTCCTCTATAAGTGACATGTTCTGTTTCTTGTTACCGGATTTCATAGAGTTTTTAAAAGATAAATATATTGATTTAATAATATATTTATATTATTATAGATGTTATTGAAATAAATAAAACGATACCAACTTTATATAATATATAAATGAACATGACACTCGTTCGTACATGTTAATAATAATCTCTATAAATGTTACAAATCTTTTTTTAACCTATATTTTTATTATTTATCAAAATCTATCGAAATATGATTCAGTATAATTAAAATAACTAAATAATATCATTAGAATTTTTTAGAAATGATAATTTTCAAAAAAATATTCTATTTTATAACCATACTCACCAATATATCATAACATATATTTGATTTGGTCTATTTAACCATAAACCTGGATGACACAATAATTTTATATGAAAAATATAATTAGAAATAAAACTAATCATTTTATTTGAAAATAATGAGAAAATAGTTTTGGTATTTTCTTTTTAAAGGGTTACACTATTATTAATGTCATTATTTTTTATTAACCTATTTTTTTATTAAAATTTCAAAAAGAGGCTCATCAATACCATTATCATAACTAGTGATGACCAAATAACATAGGAATTGAAATTATAAAATAAAAAAAATTATATATTATTTATTAAAGCGAATAAAAATATTTCAGAATGATTATATTTGATTATATATAATGAGCGAACAATATCATTGTTATGATACAGGTAATAAGCACTCAATTGAATACTATAACATTTTATGAATGAAATAAAATAAAATTAATAGTAATATAATCTTATTCTATTATTTAATCATAATGATTCATTTTATAATAAAGTAATTACATTAAGGTTTCCATTTAATCAATGATAATAATATAATTCCTTCTCTATCATGGGAAGTTGTCATTTTTAACTAAAATATTTATCTTATGGAATTTTAATTACAATAGGATATCATTATTATGAGAAATTTTTACAGAAATTAATGTTGTTTCCCCCATACTTTCATATACATCCCATTCTCACAAATTTTCTACTTTTTATGTGGTAACCCAATTATGTGTCATGTCATGTGACATTAATACTTCAGTTTCCCTTGAATATTATTTAACTCTTTTTATGATATTTATTATAAAAAAATGTATTATAAAATTTAAAAAAGGTATTATATCCTTTAATAGTTAAATGTTTTATCTTCATCCCCATATATAATTTTGGTAATAAATTTATCTTATTATGGATATATTTTTTATGTTAATTGTTTAAATTTAAATGTTTTTCAATGTTTTCACTAAGAATTTTTAAAATGAATTTTAAATTTAATCTATAGCTTCTTGTTTTATAGTAAAGTAAATTTTGTTTAAAAAATCATTAATTGTTTTCACTACAACATTTCTTTAGTGTCAAAAATGAATTCATTTCCATGGAAATTATTTTTCCTAAATTACCCACTAAAATTTATTATGAAATTCATAGTGGGGTGATTGATTTTTTTTTCAACAATTTAATATCATTATTTATTTTTTCATGATACAATATAGAAATATTATGAAACACATTTTTAATTACATTGGTTCTTTATTATCTAAATATATAATCCTATTTTATTCTAATGTTGATTCAAGATATGATGAGTTATTGATATCTTATGGGATAAAAATGAATGAATGAGGATGCCTAGGTTTCTCTCTCACACTATAATACACTGGTTATTGTTTTATTTCATAAGAGATAATATAACAGGAGTTATCTTAAAAATTACAAGAAACTAATGAGTGGTATATCTTGGATATGCTCCAAAACTAAATGCTAGATATTATTGTATATGTTCAAAATATGGTGATACCCTAAAATTATATTTGTGAAAAATATAATTATTATATTAAAATTAAAGGAAATATTACATTTACATGCCATATTATTATGATTATCCTCAATATGTTATGTTTATTATTTCATGATTCTATACACTTTTTCCATGGTACCTGTTTTTTCTTAGAGGTTCTTCTACAATTAATCATTGAAAAATCATATGTTTACTTTTTATTCTAATGATATATTTTTCCCATGTCATGTTTTATCATTTTCATATGAATTAACCCATTATGATGTGATAATAAGTATTCATATACTATGTATTTCAGACCACCCTTTAATAATTTTTTGATTCCCCTTCCTATAGTGATTATTATAACTTAAGATAACTCTAGAAGGTGGTATACCATGTCTTAATTATATAAGAAATTTCATTGGTATTGTACACTATTTTTTTCATTTATATAGTACTTAAAGGAACTAAATAATCCATTTATATATTTTTTAGTTGATTTATGGTTTTTAATGTTTATCCTTTTTAAGTGATGTTAAATTAATATATTATTAATTTAGGATTTTAGATTTATGTCTGGATATAAATTCTAAATGATACACATGTTATAACTCACTTAAATATTGTAAGAGGTAGAAAATGATATATATAATAAACTATGAAAAAGTATAAACATTCTCTAATCAAAATGGTGTGGGGAATAGTTGATCCTAAAATTTATTTTTCAACAATGAAAATATTGGTTTATTTAATGGTTCATTATTCCTAGATTACCTTTGTGTGATGATGTATTTAGTTGGATATTTCATAATTTTTTTATATTGTTCAATCGATGACGATTTAGTGTGTCCTTCTAAGATCACATTGAAGATATTATATGAATGAAATATCATTAATTATAAAATCCATTCTATCTAAGGAGGTCATAATGACACCATATGAGACATATAATGGGATTTATATAATTATTTCATTAAAAATGACTTTGGGTTGTAATTTTTATAAATAATTTTTATCATTTTATAACCATCTATAAAAATTAACAGAATTATTATTTATATCTTATCCCAAATAAATGGGGGCTTATTATTTTTTTAATACATAAGATAAAAAATAATTCATGTCTAGATATGGTGATTACATTTGAAATAATAATATGAATAATAGAGTCTAAGGTAATTATACTAAACATGGTAAAGTATAATATTTATATAATGTAATGGTTAATAAGGAATAAAGAAAGGTTTTTAAATAAGTTAATCAAGAAATATAACCAAATGAAATCATTTATAAACCATTAATATTTTGTAATATCTATTATGATCCTAAGAGATATGGATTTCTTGTGGAAAACAATGATATAAATTATACTTAATGGATATGTCTAATACAAATTATGATAATAATAATGATTTTGATTATGAAAAAAAGGTAGGAGTCCATGATATCTAAAATGGAATCTATGAACACTCAACATGTTTATAATATTGTATATACACCTGAAGTGGGAATAATTATTGGGTCCAGTGCTATATTTATTTTCAATTATTCTCTAATATGTTTTTGGTGAGAAGTGGTGATACTTAGAGAATTTTTATACATTCAAAAAAATATATTGTATTTGAGGGTTGGGGAATTATCTTTATAAATGTGACAATTGTTGGAATGATCTGAATGAAAATTTTTTTAAGGAGGCATCATTGTGTTAAAAAAATGTTATGATAATTAAATAAGGTCATGGAATATGGATATTATTTCCTCATAATTTAAACGATCTCCATGTAAAATGTAATTACATTTTACATTGGTAATATTATTTGAGGAAGAGGACATGTTATTCTTGATTTTAAATGTTTTCATAAACACGTTTATGAGGGCTGTAATATTTTTGTGTCTTTGTAGACATGGAAACACAGAAAATTTGTTTATAGTTAAACAAATTCACTTATCCCTAGTATAATTATAATTATCCACCATCTTAGATATATCATATATGATACATTTGATCATAACTTGGTAAAAGGAAACATAATAAAGGGTGAGATCAGATGATCGTTATGGGTAAAAAAGGGAGATATGCATGTATAATATGAACATAAGGGTATAAGAACATGGGAATAACATTTTAAAACTATACACTACATATCATAAATCATAATCCTCAACCATTGAATAAATATTTTCAGCTCATAAGACATGCATCATAATGTAATCAAAGATCAAGATCCATGGGAGGGTAACTATGGATCAAGACAATGATTTGTGGCATGCACATAAGTATATAAATTTATTTACATATTAGTTAAGGATCACTGACAACTATACAATAGTGGAATTTATTCTCTCTCCAAAACATTATAGTATTCATGTATTACTCCTAAAACCATCACTACAAAAAAAATTCTATTAATAAACTGGGTTCAATCCCTGTTCAATTCCAATAACACTTAGGATATATAAATCATTACTCATTGAATAAGAGAGAGAAATAGGTCCTATAATCTCATAAATAAATTCATATTGATGTTTTTCACAATATAATAAAATTCTTATCATATCATAAAGCATGCAATAAATTTGTTTTCAAACAAATTTCATCATATAATAACCTATAGAAAAGTTATATGCTTCATAATAAATTAATAATTTCATGATATCGTCACCCATAAAAAATTAGGAATGTTTCAAAATAATTTTAACATTATATAACCCATGGAAAAGAAACAGATGTCAAAAACATGTGTAACATTGAATCTAATACCCAATAAGAGAATAAATTAAAATTAAATCTAAAATATAATGAAGATATATAAATATAAGATATTACATTTCATAGAGGACATATGTACACTTCTTAATGGAATATAGTTTCATAACATAACATACATCTCAAAAAAAGAAAATTGAGAAAACTATCACACACCTTAAATATTGACTTTTTCCTTACACATTAACACATTATATATAATAAATATAACATTATTATTGATCTAAATATAAAATATTCATATATTTTATATGATATATGATTTTAATATGTTTTTTATTACTAGTTTATTAGTAATTCAATGTTAATGATACATTTCTGGTAATCACCTCTTAGTTTTTTGCGTATGTTGTGTATTTTTATTTTTAAACCTCTTACATTGATTGTGGTACCAACATCTCTAAAATATTACTCAAGATATAATTATAATAAATATTATTTATATATGAATTTAGTGTAATCCATAAAATTTAGTGATATAGATTAAAATACAACATAAATGGAGACATTAGGTTATAAATATGCATGAGCATTGTTTCCTTTTTACATTCAGAAATAAATAATGAATGGTTATTTATATATTATCATTAAAAACGTGTGTGTCATATATGTCCCATATTTTCAATAAACCCATAATTATATCATTCCATGTAAAGTTTCAAAGATTCATAATGCTTCAAATGGTGGTAGTATGTCGTTCACACGAGTGCCTATATCAAATTGTCACAAAATGGAAATAATGAAGGTGTTTAAGATATAAAAACTCTATAAGCATAATATTATATTAAAAATAATTTATATGCATTAAATTCACTATTATAACTGGAATTAAGATGTGGTAATGGAAAAAAATTACATGGTTCTACAATGTGGTTGTCCTCCACACACCTGAATAATGATTTTGTAAACCATTTGATTGAAGTAGAGATAGTTTTAGGCCATGTACTTAACATAAAAACATATAATTATGTTGAATACACTGAGTTTATTATATCACCAAGGTATAATAATAATTTATGTAGGATTCAAAATAAATAAAAGAATGCTCATTGATGAATGTTACCTCTTATTCATGTACCGTCCATAGGTTTGTATAAAAATATTTTCTATGATAGATTTCATTATAAAATAAGGACTCTAGGATGATATGAGAGAAGTTTTGAAGAGATTTTGGGAGGTATTGGTTAAACCAAAAGGGTTTAATGAAGTGAATAAGGGTAGAGAGGAATTTCTCTTTTATAAGTGTGTTGAGTGGAAAACATGTAATATTTGGAATAGAAATGGTGTACCCTTATTTTTCACTTTAAAAAATGGTAAAAATTGATCAAATCCAAACCATAGTCACAACATGAGAACATGGGATTGTAAATAGAAAATGCTCAAATGATATATATGTTTAAAATTTAAATTTAATATGAAATCGATTCTAATGAACTAAATTGGGTTAATACACATTTAGTTTAGATAATATTACCTTAAACCATATTTTAAATATTATTTAACAATATAAGAATATAAAATGAATCCTATTTTTTCAATTTTAACTCATTTTTATTCACTAATAAAAAATTTTAATCTTTTTATACATTTCCCAAAAAATCACCCGAAGCTAATTTGGACATAATGATTTCCAAAATAAGAAAATATTTTATCCAATTAATTTACTGAAATTGTGAAATATTAATTTTATTAATTCACATAAAACTAAAAAAATAGTTGTTTTAGAAAATAATATTTTTGAAATGTTAATGAATATTCATAAAATTAAGTACTTTATTATCAATATGAATCCTTTATATAAAACTTTTATAATTAATATTTAATAATTTTTATTAATATTCATAATAGTATTTTTAATTTCATGGTTATAATAGTGGAATTTAAATAGCTATATTAACAATATATCATGATTTTGTTAAAACATAGTGTTTTTTGTGACTCAAGCTATGCTAGTGTTCATTGTAGGGAAAGGTTAACATGGTATTGTGTGTAATTCATTGTTAGCATGGTGTTGCATGTAATTCTATATATGAATTATATTTATTTGGATTGAATTTTTTTTTAAAAAATTGTGTTGTTATATTATACCCCCCTAAATTTTGTTTCACCCCCGAATTTCATCACACTAATAAAAAAATGTTACTAATGCCTCTTCATATCTTCATACTCCCATATAGAATCTCGAAACTAGTTGTTTCTCCCAAAACATTTATCAGTTTTGTGGCCTTGTTATTTATATAATTCTCTCTACGACCCAAAATATCCATTGATTTTTACTCATAAGAATGATCTTTCTCCAGTGGCATGAAATTTTAGTTTAGTACGTTTGAAGTGTCTCATATGTACTTTTTTAATAGACAGAGGTGGAACACACCTGGGACATGAGAGATGTTTGGTGGAGGTTTATCATATATGATACAATCCTAATATGAAATATAATTTAAAAGTGAAAAATATTCATAGGTAATGGTTTCCCATTTATCTATAATATCATAACCCTTTCCCATGGTGGAATTATTAGAACAACCTAGTCACGTACTTCAATTTCTAGATTATACAGGTGATTACCGTTAAAACATTTCTTCCTAATTTGAGTTACATTTTTTTTGGAATGGATTTAACCTAATCTTTAATTTCTTCATATTTCCCAAGTCCCTATATATTTTTCTCCATATTTATTCCAATATATTTTATCTATATATTTTAATACATAGATGGATTCATAATGATCCATTTTAATTTTTGAGGGAATACTTTTATTGTATAAAAACTAAACCAAATGGTGGTTCTCCCCCCAAACTCCATTAAAATCCAAATAATTGTATCTAAACATATAATATATGGTTTTAATTGTTCAATTAGACTGAATATCTATCTAAGGGTGATACATAGTGATGAAACTCCACTATATATCAAGAACATACAGTTGACTTCACCAGGACATTAATGTAAACATTAAATACCAATAAGACAAAATGTAATGATGTAATAAATTAAACCTAAAAAATTAATTAATGAAAATAATTGAAAGATGATATTGAAAAAATTATTGTATGATATTAATTATGTGTGTTGTCTTATAATGGCGATCAATTACACCCCATAATTCATTATTCCATTTAGATGTTTTGGGGAATCCAATGAAAAACAACTTAGTTATGTTTTTTGATTTACATTCTGGTATTAGAAATGGATGTAACATCCCCTTAGAATTTTTTTTCTACCTTAACTTGCATACATACCATGATTTGAGATAATAATACTATTATATCAATGTTAATGACATGTGATGGGAAAAATGCTTTGAAATCTCTATTCATGACATACAACAAATAGAGAATGAAGAATAATTATGTTCCTTTAATGACACCTTTTTATAATCTAGTATATAAGGATCAAATATATTGTTACTGGACCATTTAATTCATTCATGAGTATCTTTAATCCCATGAACATATATGTCATTCTATTGAAACTCTAAAACCACCATTTTTGCCTATTAAATCATTACTTGGATAGATGGTTGATCATTAAATTATGCAATATAATATTTCCCCTTTCCATTAAGATTTCTTGATCCATACTATAAAAATCAAGAAACATTGTATCATTTTTAATACATATAATGGATTTTCTATGATGTTCATTTCAACTCAATGGATTAGCTGACTAGTTTTCTTTCCCAGGGTGTTGATGTTTTGAGTAGTCATAATCATTAACCATCTCTAACAGTCTTTTTTGATGCAGAATAAAATTCTTTTTTATGAATATATAATTTAATGTTTTTATTATTTATATATATATAATACTCTTTAGAATAAAGATAAAAACACCATATATATAATGGAACAATTACCATATCTAACTCTAAATCACGAGAAGTGTAATTTCTTACTGGAATCTTGAATTTTCAAGAGGAATGATCTATAACCATGTAATTATTCATAATAAAACATCCTAATACATTCATTTATATATAATTATATCTTAAAAAACTATCTCCACTTTAGGTTAATGTATGAATAGGTGCACTAACTAATATTCACATTCATTCCTTTAAATGTTTCTCACATTCATCTTTGGAGAGGAACTTGGATCCCATCTCAAAAAACATTTTACAATGATTTGATAGTCATCATAAATTTTCACATAAAATCAAAAATATACTCCTCAAACATGAAAACCATGATTCATAGTTACCTTGGTTTGGATAGTTCAATGTTCAATATCCTCTATATCTTATGGATCTACTGATATACCATCTCTTTAGATTATATGACCTAAAAATGAAACAATTTACTGCCAAAATTGAAAACTTGTTAATTTTTCAATCTTTTGTCACCTTCCTTATGATATTTATTAAAATTATAATGTGATATTAATTATCTTAAATTATATTTTGGGATATAATAATATCGTTTATAAAGACTATGAAAAACTAATCTACACAATATCTCAACACTTTATTCGTTAAATCCCTGAAGATATAGGGAGATTAGTATGAACGAATGGAATCATTATATGTACAAATAGTTAATATATCTTACCGAATATTTCCTTAGGTATATAATTCCTTATAACCGTGCATTGATAATATACATAATTAATGACAACCTTGTAAAACTGTTGAACTCAATGTAGTTGATCAAACTATTCATTGATTCAGGGAAGAAGATACATATTCTTTACTGTGATCTTCATATTCTCATAATTATCAATATAGATTCTAATTTATCAATATTCAATTTTAATGAAAACAATCTAGGGAACCCACCAAGTGACACAGATGGCTGAATTAATTCATTTTCAGTTTTTTCTTATAGATTTATCTTCAATTCCTGTAACTCAATTACGGACAGCCTATAGAGATTCTTTAAAATTTGTATGGTATTTGGTATTAGATATATTGAGAACTAAACTTCATGTATGGATGGAAGTTTAGGAAACACATATGGGTAGACATTAAAAAAATTTAGGACAATTGGAATATAATTTTTTTTGAGTTTCTTCCATACCATCAGAGATAAACACACTATTGAAAGAGGAATTCATACCCCTACAATGGTTGGGATCTCCGTTGGATGTTTGTAATTGTCATCACATTGGTAGGAGATCATAGGTTTGTTTGTAATATTAATCTATAAATCCCTTCCTTAATAATTGATGTGGGATTTATATAGAGAAATACAAACCATTAGCATGATAACATCAACTTCCAAGAGAGGAAGAATTAAAATATTTTCAATAAGTATATTCACATCATTATCAACTTGAGTGGAATCATATAATATGGTTACAAATATCATACCACTTAGTATTTCATTACCAATTCTACATCTAATTGTTTGGTTCCCATATTTATACCCATCTAAAATTTAATATATATGAAATAAAAGATAGATAATGATTTAAATAAGACAATAGTAGTTATAGAGAAAATCATAACTGTATTTTTCACTATATCAATATCTCACCCATTTTAAAAAATATGGATCGCTTGATATTTACCTTTACCACTTGTTATAAATAATTGTTTATGACCATAATAATCATTAACCATAAAATTTTTTAATTGGTAATAATAATTCCCATACACCTTCAATTAGAAAACTAGAGTACGGGTGATACATTCTAGGAATCTTTCCCTCAATTATTATAATTAAATAACTTCTTCACATCACATCAGCAACAAATTTATTTATGACCACCCCTTATACACTTAAAACACTTACTTGTACAGTTAAGATAATTTAATTCAAGATTATTCTTGCCCATTGAAAATAAATGGATGATCCACTGATTCTCACTATCATTCTAATATTTTCTTCTTAATTCACTTTTTATGATTTTTTCAAATCCAAAAGATTGAACCATAATATAAAAACCATTTCCTCATTTATAGTACATTTAAAAATCACTTCATAGTTATGGAAGTCTATAATTGTTAACAACCTTATGATACTTGGTATTGATCCACTAAAGCATAGATAAACCATATATTGTGGTCGGATGATAATATATGAATCATAACTCCCATTTACTGCAAAAGATTCTTCATTGGTATAAATTAATTCATCATACATTTTCATTAGACTATGAAACTAAATCTATAATTTCATATAAATATTGTTATGAAAGTACTTACTAAAAAATATATCTTGAACTTACCCAAATCTATAGATTCAGTTTCATTATGTTGCATCTTATTTGTGATAATATTCCACTATTGATACATCTAACCTTCTGAATGATATAAAAACAAAATGATTTTTCATGTTTTTGATACTAAAGAATGAAAAATATATTTTAAGTTGAGTGGATCCATTATTCGGAAACTAATGGATCATAGTACCCATTAAAAGAATCTGGTCATTCTTTATGAATCACTAAATAGAAATTTTTTAACCCCTTCATTCATTTAGTAGTCTGGCATGATTCATATATTGAGAATGTTATGGGATAATATGAATGTTAATTCTTATTCCTTACCTATAATTATTGGATTCTAATGATTAAAATCATTTCAAGGTCTGTCACAATCTACATTACCATGGTTATTTTGGTTTCATACCACCAAATAAACCCAAAATTCATTGTGCCTAAAACTATAATAATGATGGGGAACCACATAATCATGAAAAATCACTTATAGGAGGTCTAAATCATAACACCATCTTAAATTTATGGAATCATATGTTTATAAAATCCCATTCATGGTCTTAATCTTCTTAAATCAATAATTATTATTCATAAATATTTTGTGAGATTCCAAAGCTTATACCTTAATAGTTTTAAAACAGTTCTGTAGGAAGGCCCATTATCAATAACTAGGTGATGATCTTGTATTAATAAATGTTTCCTTATTAGTGTTTATAACACTAAGTATCTCTCTTCATGGGATAAATCAACTTTTATAATATTTTTAAAAAATGTTGTTTCTCGTAAACCAATCACTCTATCTTCTACCAAATTTCTTTTAGTTTTGTTATTATACATTTAATCATACTTAAACATATCCTTAAGAATGTCTAGTGTCATATCACTATGTATTTCTCAACAAAGTTCCCAAATTATAACTAAACCTATGACTTGATAATGAAAATATTGACCCAGGATTAACATATATAGATATTAAATCATTTTTATGAAAATTGAAATCACTATATAAAATCACACATAAAGAGTTAAATATTTTAGCATATTTGGAAACATGGAAATAATAATAACCAATACATAGGTAAACTATAACATCTCCCAAAATGATCATCAAAACTAACACCCTTATTAGACATACCATACGTAACATATTTATTCATTGCCTTGCGAAAGGAATCATAATAATGTTTGAGCTCATATGTTCAGTAAGGTAAAATAAGGGAGAAATGTAAGCATAACATGAACATAAAGGTTTAAGAACTATATAATAAATTTTAATACTCATTACATTCATATAAATGATCATAATCACTATTAATTTAATAATTATTGATAGTTAATAAGGTATAAACCATAATGTAATCAATGATCTTGATCCATGGGACAATAACATCGGAATACAACGTAGATTTTTTTACCATTAGAATATTAAATAAAAATCATAATTGTAAAGGATCATTTCCTAGGCTGTCATAGTGGAATGAGTTCACTCTATAAACCATATAGTAGTCAAGGTTCACTCCCATGACCATAATAGTGGAAAATTATGTCACTGAACTATGCCCACTATCTATTCCAATAATGAATATAACATAATATATAAATCCTAACCATGTTCATTAGAGGGAGATATTTGTCCCACCCATATCTTAATGGAAATCAGAAATTTGTGTGTTATAAGATCATAAGACATCCATCATATAATAACCCATGAAATTGAATGTGTTTTGGAATAATCTCATATTATCATAACCAGTAGAAAATAGACATGTTTCATAATCATTTTTTCATTTCCTCGTCTGAAAACCAATTAAAAAAATATATTTCATAAGAATTTTATTATAAAATAACTAGTGAATATAAAATAGGTTTCATTAACATCATTAAATTATAAATATAATCCATTTTAAAGAATGAATAAGAATGGTATCCTTGGATCACATCCCACATAAGAATTAGGTAACATCGATATATGACTTCATATATGGAAAATGAATTTGATCGACCATTTAGAAAATATATTGTGGAAAATATAATTTCCTTATTCAAAAACACTTTTGAAAATTATAAACAATTTGAAATTAATTTCAATTAAAAAATAAAATTAAAAAATTTAAATGACGATTCAATTAAAATAATGTTCATAGTGACCAAAATTTTCTTTTACGTTGTACACATAAAAATAAATATTCCTATCACAATTTATATATCCATATGAACATTTTTTTTGGAAAATTTCCGAATGATTCCATTGAATAATTTTATTAAAAAAAATAAGCATTGGGAAAAATGTCTTTTAAAATCAAAGATACAAATAATACATTTGTGAAAGCATTTTTTTAAAACATGGTTTTAACAGAAAAATGATTTCTTACTGATGAGAGAAATATAGAAGGACTTGAACAATGGGTTTGTATATACAGCTTGTGAAACAATATACGTTTACAACATAACATATGTCCAAAGAAGTAAAATTGAGAAAATAATACCATACCTTAAGTATTTCCATTCCTAGTACATGTTTGAAACATCCTATAGAAAAAATATAATTTTATTTTAAATCCAATATATAAATATATATATATATATATAATTCCATATAATATTTTCTTTTTATATTTTATGACATGTTTGTTTACTATTAAATGTTAGAGTAACGTTTTAGCTAATAAATAATTTTTTTTATATGTTATATTTTTTTTATCATTTTTCATAATAATTTGATAATTTTTCCATAAGATAAAAAATTAAAACAAATATATAAATATAATATATAATAAATATATATGTATTTACTATAGTGCATAATATTTGGTTTTAGAGAATGAAATATATCATTTATTTTGATGGTGGGCTATTTGTATGCATGATCAATATTTACATTTTCATTAGAGACTAAAATATTGAATTTTAAATAACATATTATAATTTCAAAAAATATTTCAATTTATATAGGTCACATATGTTCATTAATATCTTCTTTATTACCATCCATGTAATGCGTGAATGAATCACATGCCTTCTTGAGGCGGTGGTCCACTGTACATGTGGGCGATTTTATCATATACCCATAAAATGGAAAGCATGAAGGTACGTGTGATATAAAAATTGAAAAAATCAAAATATTATAATAAATATAAAATATATATAGAAAATTAATCCATCACTATATCTATCCTTGAGGGGAGGAAATGGAAGAATGAATGACATCTGTTCGTGAGGCCGTAGTCAGCCATACACACAAATGGTGATATCATAACCCATTTGTTTGATGTGGATATAGTTGTAGGTCATTATATTCCCAGGAAATTTGTTTATATTAATTATATTCATTTTATTATATCATCATAGTATAATGACAATTAATGGATCTGAAGTAATAAATAAATGAAAAATTCTCTTTTATAAACCTTACATCTTCTTCAGGTATCCTTTTTAGGTTTATAACAGTAGCATTCCAAGGAAGGATTTATATCCAAAATAAGGCTTATAAGATGAGTAGATGGTATTTGGGAACTTAATTTGATAGAGAGTGTCTGATCTAATAGTGTATCATGATGTGAATAGTGGAGAACAGTGGGTGGCGTTTTATAAGTGAGATGAGTGGTACACTTGTAATTTATTTAAAATAAAAAGTGTTCAGGGATTTTTCACATACCAAAAGGGTCAAAATGGGTCATATTATAAAATTATGAAATTTAAGGTAGAAAAAAATCGATCCAATATATTTTATAAATGTTTATAGGTCAGTATAAACATTTTCATTTTAGTTTAACCCTTGACAAAACCATATTTATAGTAATCACAGTAAATATTTTTTTTTATATTTTTTACAATACATATTGGTTAAAAAATATGTTGAAATTATTTGATAATTTATATTATTAAAATTATTAAATATTAATCCCATTTTAAAAGTTCTATTGACATATGGGTAGAAATTTAATTTAAAATTAGGCAAACAGACATGATGAGAAAGAATGATTTTAAATAGAAAATGATTGAAAGGTTAAAATATTTTTATATAGAAATAAAATATGAAATTCTTTAAAAAGAACTAAATTGGATTAATGAAAGTATAATTGAACTAATTTATCATTAAAAATAATTTAAAATATAATATAACTTTTTAAATAAATTAAAACAAATGATGTTTAAAATTGATATTTTTTAACTAATTATAAAAAATGATATTTTTTTGAAAAATACCAAAAATCAACCCATAGATAATTCTGAATTTTTTTCCCAAAAATATTTATAATTTATTCATATTTATTTTATGACATTTTTTAAAAATAAATTTTTTATCATTCACAAAAGGAAATAAAAAAATATTTTTAGATAAAATAAATTTTTTAAAACACGAGGAGACTTTACTGAAATTTATGTACATTTTTATCAGAATTATTTCATTATATGAAAAAAATTATACATAATATATTATAATTATTTATAAATATTAATATCACTATGTTTAATAGATAGTTTATAAAGTCAATGTTTAAATAACTATATTTAAAGTATTTCTTAACTTTGCTAAAACTCAGTGTTTTGTGTAACACATACTATTCCTATTTTGAATGTTTTGAAATAATAATATGGTGTTTCATGTAATATAATATTATTATACTATTTTAGTTTATGGAATGTATAAAATACATATAATTTATGTTTACAACTTATTTTAGAAAATCATGGTGTGTTACAATGTAGGAAATCTTCATGATGTATGCATTCTAATAATTCGTTGAAAATGAAACAGATGAATCAAAATGTAGTTTTAGTAGGACATGTTGTAATGAAATATATTTGGGGGTTAAAATTAGTAGAAGAAGATAATATTTATATCATAAATGTGAGATTAGTGCATTGTGAACCCATGTAATATTCGGTGACATTAAATTCATTGTAAGATATTTGAGGATCAAGGAATGATGTTGGTGTTTCAATATGAATGAAACATAATATATTTATATTTACTCAAAATGAAATTAATTTCATATTAATGAGGTGGATCAAGAAATTTATACCTTACTATAAAAGGGGTAGCTCCTCGGCTATTAGTCAAATTTTTGAATAATGAGAGATCTAGTTTTTCTAGTGAAAAAATTAGTATATATTGACATTATCATCCTCCAGATAATGGTTCTATGAAGATTTAATTTTTAATGTAGATTAATTGATTAAATTTACCTCTTTAAATGTGAATGTCACACCCAATTATCTCATAATTAAGTAGACAACCATAAGAATCTTCTAGTTTCATCGTTACCCTTACATGAAGGCTTGATGGTTTTCACAAACTAATTTTGGGAAAACCTGAGACACTGTATATCAATACTATGATTCATGAAGTTGAATTATTGAGATATCACTTTTAAATTATTTAGGTAATTACATGACAACATAATTATTGGTTCACACTAGTAAAAATTCAATACATTCAATCTTTGATATTTTTACATTGCATGGATGTGAACCCACCCCCATTTGTGTCTTTGAAATCCTGATAGAGGGTTGTATATGAAATTAATTTCATGCTTACATTAATATGTGTAATCCGTTAGAACATTGAGATACCCAAATATTTTATAGATGAATATAATATAACATAAAATAAATAATGAAAAATATATATGTGGTATGTGGATTTAGAATTTGAGAAGCTCATTCTATATCATTTCATGAAGTGTAGTTGTTAAAAACTGATTAAGAAATCCAGAATATGTTAATTATGCTATAAAAGTATAATTATTTATAAAATAGTGTTAAATTATTTTTTTATTATATTACACACATATAAGTAGGGATATGACTTTAGCTAAATGACTTATAGATGAAGGATTATTATACATTGGTTACTGACCAATTAAATGTGATCAAAATAATTGAGCAAGGAAAATAGGCCCAATATGTAGTTGTTTAAGGTATAATAATTATAAAATTTAATTTAGGATCCTATAAACTCATAGTGAAATGTAAAAGATCATCAACCATTGGATAAATAATTAAATAAAATTTAAGTTTTATAGTTTTTTCTAGGTGTTGTTTATGTCTTTTTTATAGATATAGGATTAAAATGTGTATCTTGGTAATAGATTGATAATTTTATGTTTGTAGTCATATTTGGATGATGTGGATGCCTTTTGGATGGATCTAGGAAAAAACTGAATCTAAAAAGGAGTTCTAGGCTGGACTCGAGGTAATCTGATACCTGACAATAGGATTTATGACGCACCTTGTTTGACATTCCTAGGGGATATTCTTAGGATAATAAAAATTTTCATTATAAACCATTACATATAATTTCAATGGATAATAAAAATGAATGATAATGGTTAATATGAAGGTAATTGAGATTTAAATATAAGGTGTTATAATTTACATATCATATAAATGATTATATTCTATTATTACTATTACTATTATTTCTCACAATATCATTTCTTATTTTGGTGAATGGAAGAGACCTAAAGGATTCAATTTAACATATAACATTACAGATAGAGTAGTGAATACGAGCTACAAAATGAGGTGTTGAAAGGAGTGAAGTATGTCTTGTTTATGCCAAATCGGTTTTCCTGAAATATGTTTAACAATATATACCTTTATCGATTCATGAAACCACAAAATAAGTGAAGGACATAGGATTCTAAGAGATCGAGTGGTAGATAAATTAATGAAAAGAAGGATTTATTATTGACATGTGAGAGGTGTGGATGGATGCACCCATGGATGTGTCTCAAGGGAACACAGAAATTCTTTATGTGTGAGAAAGAAGGAAATAAAGGAAATGATTTCTGAGGAAAAATGAAGAGTACGAAGGATGGAAATAAAACTAATCCTAAGAATCCATTTGTGGTTTTTTTATTAAATGTAGGGAGCCTAGGGATTACACATGTAAATACCCACTCTTAAAAGATAACCACTAAATCATTGAATGATGTTTTTATGAAATGAATGGATTAGCTAGTTATTTTTTATGAATGTGTTGAAAACCATATTTAAGATTCTATTTAATGATCAAATTTCAAGGGTTCCATTAGATATATTTTTGAAGTTATATTAATATGGTTTTATAAAATTAAAACCTATATGTTAGGTGAAAAACTATCAATTCTTGAATTCCCATGAGACTTGAACCCAAGATCAGAGGACGATAAGGGTTTTGTGCCTACCACTGGCCTAATTTATGTCTAGGTTAATGTGTAATTATTTAAAAAAATTGACGAATAAATATTAATGACGAACTATTAGTATTTTTATAGAGATTAATATATCAACCATAATGACATTGGAAAATATTTATAGGAAAATATTTAAGCTTGTCACTCTTTTATGGGCCTTATGATCCATTAAATGTTTGTGGACTTTAGAGATAAAATATAATTTTTGGATACCCATTTCATGATGTATTGGATGATTTATAATTTGATCAAATCACAACCAAAAAATTAAATAGTTCAAATTAAAATGAAATATATCAAGAAATTATTTTTCCTTTTAATCTTAAGAAGTAAAATAACTATTCAATGCTATGAATATAATAAAAACCGGTTGTCCGTATTCCTTAATTTTTGTTGAACTAATGGTATACTAAATAATTTTAGATTTATATATTTCAAGACCTAAAATATCCATATATCAATCAGTTTTCTATGATTTATAACCTCAATCACACTCTATAAATATTTATGTTTTTCTCCATGTACATATATCTATTTTCCAGTAATGTTCTCCTACTTAAAAAACTAAATACTTTTTAGTCCATGTGCCCCATGAACTTCCCACTCTCTCTTTTATAGAGGATTCCTTATGAGATCTTCTCGTGATGTGGGATTTATAAAAAGGAAATATCGAACAATGTTTATTTGTGATTTATATTAAATACCGAGGAAAAAATTTAATTAAGGTTGGGATTATGTAACGCACTGAAAATCTAATGTATGAATATTGTATTCAATAGAATATATGCCGAATGACACCAAGCATGTAATTTAATATGATATCCCAAGAATTTATAATACATTTAATATTTTAAATAAAATTATTCTATGATATATATTGCAATGAGTGTGATACATAGTTAACATTTGTTGCACATAATAGTGAGTTTCTTCAATGGCATACGTTACAAACAAGACTGAGTCATACTGAACCATAATATATTACTAAAATATTATAATACCATATCCATTAAATTATAGGTTATTAATAGTGGTAATTATCTTAATAAATTATATGGTTTTCATAAATATGAAATGAATTAATAGGTTTCTAAATAGTTATAAATGAAAATACAATCAAATTGAATATAAAAGAAATATTATTATTTTAAGATCATAAATGATTTTTTTAATAAATTAAATAAATTAAATTTAGTAAATGAAATTAATTCAATATATATATATATATCATATATTCAATAAAATATTTTGTATAATCATCTAATAGATTCGATAGACATAAGATAATAAAAAACACAATATTACACATTAAACCTATATTTTTATTAAGGCACTTTTACTACCTTTTAAGGGAGAACTCATTTTAAATCCAACTTTCTCCCTTCCATAAATCATATATGTTAAAATAAACATTTTTTTTTGAAATAATAACCTACAAATTATGTTATGGTGAATTTTTGGTTTTTTTCTATGAAGTTTTATTTTTTAATGAATTGTTATAAGTAATGAAATTTAATTCAAATCAAAATTTTCATCTAATTTATTTATAATAATAAAATATAAATTTAATTTTTTAATGTTTAATTATATAATATTTTTCACATTAATCCAATTTATGTAATTGAATCCATTTTACAATGATATTAGCTATTAAAATGTTGAATGCTTTAGGCTATATTTACTTTAAAAACTCACAATGCCGTCTCATCCGAGAGATTAGTTTTAATTTAATTTTGTACACATTAAAGATTTTATTTTAGAAAAATGGGTTCAATATTTTCATAAAACAAAATTTATAATTTATAATAATTTCATCATAGTTTTTGAAAAAAATAGTAATGAAAGAAACAAAAATTAATTTCAACTATTAAGGATAAATTAAGTTTAATAAGGAAATTAAGAATAACCTTAAGGCCCAAAATTACCTAAAAACGTGTACAAATTCCATTTTATGGAAATATTTGGACCATATCACCCATTTTCTCTAATTTTGACTATTTGTTATCCAATTTCAATAAAAACATATTCGTGGGGTTCCTTTATTTTAAAATATTACTAGATTGACTCTTCTCCTCCATTATAAAATGCTTATTATTCTCCCAGATTCTTTCACCTATTAGGACCTTTATATTCATACATGCTCTAACCAATTAACTCAAAAACATCCATCCCTTCCTCCCTGAACCATCCCTTTGAGAAAAAATCTATCCATGGATGTGTTTTGGTGAAAAACAAAAGGAGTTACCTGATTAATAGGTAACTCCTTTCTTAATGGTCTTTTAATGTATTTCTATTCTCCACTCCCTCAACTCATCTTATTCAATGATTTTGTAGAAAATAATGTAAAGTCCACCGACTATGATATTTTCAGGATATGGATTTATCCTACACATTCACATCCCTCTATTTAATGGGTAACAAAAATACTATTCATGTGTACATCGAATTACTACGTCACAAAAAAAGGATCGTACATTTTTTCTTTACCACATATCATTGCATAAATTATGGAAGATAATATATTTATATATATATTTATATATATCATATTTAATAGGTATTTAATATTATGTGATTATTAAACAAAAAATTTCTTTACACTTTTTATATTGCATACAAACAATGACATCTTTTGTGGAAGTGTGGACTATAACCCCCTTAATGCGATGTGATTCGTTCACACTATACATGGAACATTTAAATGATGGTTTTAATTAAAAATATGATACATAAAAAACATCAATATGATATTAAATACATAATTAAATATATAGTAGTAATTTATATATATATATATGTATATTTATTACCCTTTCATAAATACTTAAAAGGAGATAACGTCATTTGTAGACATGCGGACCACTGGCTCCATGACATGATGTGATTCCTTTTACATGAAAAGAATTATACATATAGGTAAATATGATTAAATAATATAGTATTATAATATAATTATCATTATGTAATAATTTATGTTATATACCTTCTTTCCTAAATGATCATTGAAAAATGGTAACATCACTCATGAGTACATATGAACCACCATCGTCCTGATTGTAACATTCTTTCATTTTTCATAAATATATTTAATGATTGATTTTAAAAATAATAATTAATGTATTAAAATTATTATTATATCATGTTTATTATTTTATAGGTTCTATATAATTAACCCTTTGACAATAGTTGACGTACCAATGTTTTTTCCCACATGAATCAAATTTGGGCATACACCCAATGTAACCTTAATTGTTTATCTCATTTTACCCAACATGCTAATAAGTGAAATAAATGTAATCATAAAAATGAAAATGGTTCATAAGAAAGCTGAAAATTATGATAGGTTTATTATATATGATGAAAAATTACATTCACCCAAATGGAAACTCAATTTAAGGGATTCTTATCGAATATTCATTATGTGAGGAATACATAATTGTTGTGAAACTAATTTCAAATATATGGTGTACATACTACCACATTAATATGTAATATAATTGAAAAATCATTATTTATGGTATTTTTTTGTTTTATATTGATGTATTTATTTTAAGTGTATTTTAATTAAAATCTATAAAGTTAAATAGAATTTCATAACTCAATTAATTTTCATTGATTTATTCGATTTACTCAATTTTTTGTTTTTATTCTATGACTATGTGATTAATATTCATTTTAATATTTATTGTATTATTTGGAGTAGTTTTATGTTGGATTACATCTAACACACATAATCTATTAGCTCATTTATTTTCACATCAACATTATGGTCTTTTCTAAGGTTTGCGTCACAATCTCATTTTGATTGGGACTGTTTACATGTGAATTCAAATCAATGGAAAATAATTAATAAATTTATAATAAAAATATTCATTTTATTCTAATTTGGATATTCATGACCTTTTTTATGTACTAGAACCATTTTCCCACTCATTGGTACTCAAAGTGTTTTATAAAATGTTTTAAATAAAAACCTCATTTATTTTTCTTTTAATTAGAGCATATTTTTTTTCTAAAATATAATATTTTTTAAAAATGTTTTCAAAAATGATTTGGTAAATAAATTTTTAAAATTTACTTTCTGTTACCAATTTTTTAAAAAGAATATTATTTTCAATTTCATAACAAGTATTTTTCTATCCTTTTTACCATTTAAAAAGGAATATTCTTTTAACCATGTACAAAATGTACCTATTTACCCGTCATTATTTCATTGAAGCTTCAATTTCATGTTTAGGAGGATAATTTTTAAATGTTTCATTTGATGATTATTATTTTTGGGTTTTTAAATTTTGATGTTAGGTAATTTAATCTCATCTTACATTCCATTGAGAGGTATTTTTTATTATACACCAATTCACTTTTAGTTGGATTATATACTACCTGTTGATATGTTATATCATGAATATACTTACTATCAAGATATTCTAATATTAATTTAATAATATTCCATCATAGGGATTATGATTTAAATGTTTCAAAGTTGTATAATAAACATTGGAATGATTAAATATTATTCTTCTCATGTTTTTTCAAAACTATTATCTTCGTAACAACACATCCTTTTGTGATTGTAACTTTCTCTTGAAATAATAACATTATTTTAATAATATTTCATTGGAAATTTACTATAATATAGATATTTTCATGAAATGCATATTTGTATTTTCTAAACTATATACCATTTAACATATGGTGTTTTCATTGAAAGTTATTTGAGTAAACATGGAATTATTGAAAAATATATATTTCCCAATAAATACAGTTATTTGATAAGGAATATAATTTATTAAGATTATTCAATGTGATTAATTCTTTTTATTGGATTTGATGGGTGGATCACAGAATTTATATATCTCATTGATGCATTGACAGCTTCTCATGTGACAAACAAGTTTCTCAATTTAAACAGGTTTATATCCTTAGTTTTAAATCCTCATAGGAATGGTCTGGATGGTATATGTTTTCATGTGACTCATACATGATGTACATTGAGAAATAATTTTAATCATTTATATTTAGTTATTTTTATCCTTGATATTTTTCATCGATATATTTTTGGATATATTTAATTTCAATTCATTTATTAAATGGCATGTGTTTCAGTTTCAAACATTTCTATTGTGGTTTTTCCATAATGAGTTCTTTTAATGGAATGTATTTCTAGTTATTAACGTTCCATATTTTCTATTCAGTTCCTTTAATGTTTTTAGATTAAATGGATTGTGTGTTTAGTAAATTACCCTACAATAATTATTCCACTAATTGATTCATTATTCCTTCCACTATATATTCCCATACAAAGCATTTAAGCTCGCAATTGTTATGTTCCTTTCCCCAAGAATCCAAGAACAGTACCATGAAAGATATTAATGGATTTACAAGATGAACTATAGTTACCCTTAATTTTATTAAATTATAATTAAAAATAGAAATTAATTTGTAATTACGGTATTCATTTGTAAGAAAAGACTCATTTGTGTATCTAGTTTACCAAGACTACTAAACTCTTTGGTCCTTAATTATGTGATTGATTGTAATCATGCTAATATAATTGATAGTAGAGACCATATCCAAGATATCCGAAATTTGGTTTTTACAATGGATATTTTGAGATTAATATTCTGAGATTGATATTCAGATATAATGAGGCTATAAACCTCCATGGATGCAATATCTTTATTAAAAAAATGAGGATAACATGAAAAATTCATCATGTCTGGATGACTTTTTTAAAAGGCCATCAGATATTTAATTTCATAGAGGTTTCAAATGAGGAGACGAAAATGATCAGTATTCAATTAAGTTGATAAGAGTGCATCATTAATTCATATAATATTATCCAATATAAAATTCAACATAGATATTTGAGGATCACAAAAATCATTAGGTGTTTTAGTATGAATGAAATGAAATATCTTTCTTTCGTGTCAATTCATTATGAAATGAAAATAGATGAGGTAGTGAAATGAATTGATCATTTCTTATAAATAGAGAATTACTTCAATAGTGGGTATGATGTTGATACCTTTAGAGAAATATTTTTTTTAGAGAAAAATAGAGTGTTTGTGAACACTATTTTCTTAAGTGAAAGGGTTCCATGAATATTTGAGAGTGGTGAAGGAGAAGAGATTCCAGGGGACACTTGACAGGCTAATCAATCAAACAAGGCTCTATTATATAAGTAGATAACCATAATACCCATTGGGTTTGAATGATTACCCAACATAATGGCTCCATAGATCACACCAAATGATTTTGAGACATCATGAGGCACTGTATATATACACGTTTTTTTTACAAGGTGAATGGTTGAGATATACGATGAGCTTAATTTATGCGATAAATAATATACATGAATCTTGCTTCATGTATGTTAATATAAAATGTGTGGGATTAGTGATACTTTCACAAAGAATAATAGGTAATTCATATCTATTAGGGTGTGTGAAAAAAAAGTTAGTGGGTTTTACAAGGATGTATTTTCATGCATACATAAATAATTGAAATCTGGGAGAATATTTTTATACCTAAACTATTCATAATAGAGTAAAAATGAACATAAAATAATCAAAGGGAAATTTATATAAGTTTTAGGGTCTATTATTTTGAGAATCTCATGCAATATCAATGTAAGAAGTGAATTCGTTCAAATAAAATGATGATTTAAAACTATTTAAATTGATTGGTGAATATATTATTTTAGCACTAAAAATAGTAAATAACTCATGTGCATCTCTTACACACATCTATCTGAAGTTGGGTCTTCAGTAGATTGAAGTACTATTGGAATAGTGTTACACTGAGGTAACTGGTCAATTATAAGTGATCAAAATAATTGTAAAAGTATAGAATCTGTATTATTGGTTATGGAAGGTACTCAAATTTCATATAATAAAGATATATACTTTATTCTCAGGGATGAATAAAAAGGGATCAAACTGTATTTGGCCAATATTTTAGAAAATTTGATGTACTCCCATTATTTTCATGACTATATGATATATTATATTTAGATATAGGAGAAGAAGAAGTATCTCTATTAGACACAGAGCAGTAGAAGTCGTCCCATTAAAGATGAATTTATTGGAAGTTATTTTGTTAGATGTTGATGAAATCATAGTTTCTATATTGGATACGAAGCATAATAAGTCTCTCAGCCATAGATAATATCATTTTAATAATTTTTTTGATAGTGATTAATCGGTAGCTATGGGGAATAACAAGTTTCATTATAGAGTAGGCTTTCTTTTAAACCTTTTAAATGCATTCAGTTTCTCTCCATATTATTAAAACTACATAGGAGGTGAAATTGTGAGTAAATATTGAGTGGATCCTAAATCTTAAAATGTTTAAGAGCTCAAATTTTAACGAAAATGACTTCATAAAAATAAGTCCACTAATTAAACTATTCCCTCTCAGGTGTACATCATTCATGTGGAACGTCAATAAGCATGATACATGAGTTGGTTTTAAATTATAAATCTAAAATATATTCTACAATTCCATCGTTTATTTATTTTATTTTGGTTAATTGGTTTAAAAAAGCTAATGGTGTAGACAGTAAATAGTCTGTTTAACCAATAATGATAATAATACCCATTCAAATATTCATTAATGTAGCATATTTTTATGATTATGATACATATAAAATGGTTTCTAAAAAATCCAAAATATAAATTTTGTTAAGGATTTTTATATAATACATGATAAAGGTTTTAAGGTACTAAATGTTGTATCTATGGTATATAAGATTTAACCATCAATTTCATGAATGTATAAATCCTCTAAAATTTATAACATATTGTTTGATCCTGTGATTTATATATTTTTTATTATCATGAAAAATGTTTTTATTATATATAGAAGTTTCTAATTGAGTGCGTTTTAGAATTTATATTATTTTTCATAGAAAAAATAACACCCATGCAAAATAAAAACCCATCATTTTATTCATTAAATGTATAGTTGTGATTATTCTCCTAAAATAAAGATATGGGTGAATAATCCTATATAATGGGAATATGGTTCTATAAAAATAAGTCTAAAATCATATATATGATGAGTTTGAATAGTTTTATTTATAATTATCACATGTTATTTGAAATGAAAAAAACAACAATTGGTTATTTCTTGTTTTTGTTGTAATAAATATTCCATGAAATATTTCTATTTAAATACACCTAATGTGGAAACATTGAGTATATAAATTATATATACATTATATAATCTATCATATATGTTACTATTTATATTTATTTGGATGTATCCTATTAATTTAACATATCTGGTTGAAGGATATCAAATCATAATGGGAGTTACTTTGTAGTTTTGAATAAAAACATAAATACATATGAAGTGATAATGAATTTTCATTGTTGTTAAAGGTAATAATGTTCCCATTGTATGGGGCCCCACATATGTTTTCATAAATAACATCACATTTGATATGGGATCTTAGTCTCATTAATATTTGTTTTCTCATTACTCGAGTCATCAAATAGGACTATTTTTAAAAAAATCATCATGGGTAGTCAATAATAGATATAATGTCAATCACTACATTAGTAAATATGAATAAATCTAAAACACAAACCTCATAACATAATATGTTTAATTTGAAAAAATGGAAGATTAATTTAGATTTATTATGATAAAAACATGATTTTTTTCTTAAGACACATTACCTCAGTTTCTCTAGAGGACTAAACACATTATTTTAAAATATAATATTATTTGAGAATTCATTGATATGGTTTAGGTAAGTATTTTTTTAATTAGAAGTATTTAATAATTTATTATATATATTGAAAAATACAATAAGATAGTGAGATCATGAGGATCATATAATGTGGTATGATATTATATACCTGAAATAATAGATATAATAACTTTTTTCCATGAAAAATAATCGATGTGTACTAATAAAGAAAATAATTATATATCATTCTTTCATGTATGTGAAAAATTTTAGAGGAATAGTAGAATGATAAAACCCACATAATATTTGTGTTTTTGTTATCTCTTTTCAATGAACTTAATAGAAAATTATAGATTTATATGATTTGTTATTATTATCATGCTTAAAGTCTCATATAATATATAATGTGGGCTCTTGAGATAAGCAGTGTGAATTGTTATCTAGATTAGCCTATTAAAGCACATCACATTGAATATTGTGAAGAAACTGATATATATATATATATATATATATATATATAACTGTATATTTATTTTAATTCTATTTAACTATGGATTAAAAGATTCGTACCATGTGATCCTTTATTATTTATACATTTCTCATACTAAAATATATGTTTAGATAAGTAGGTGGTGGTTTGGTATGTTTTTCATCATGTAATAATTTTTTAATTTTTTTTTGAATTTACACTATTATATGAACAATAATAAAAATATCCCTTAAATAAATTTAGAATGTGAAAATTTAGGGTCCGGAAAATTTTTGGTTTTATATTGTTATTAGATACATGGATTAATGAAATGTGATGTATTCATTTGACTTGGTGTATCCATTTTGGATAATAGATAATGTTTTTTGTTTTCTATATAATATATACATGTTTCATGTCAAACCATTAAATTGAATATTTAGATAAGTGGATTTTGTTAATAAACATATAAAATATAGAGACACATATTTTTGTGTCTATAGTTTCACCACAATATGAATGTGTTTGATCAAGATCATTGTACGACCCTTTATAACCCGATAAGAAATGAAATATTTCATGACGTCTGTGTTTTCTTATAATCGTGGATTAGGGAATTCATGATTGTTTAAAATATATAAAAATTATTTACAATAACAAATTTGATAATGGTATATTTGATTAAATATATCAGAAAGTTATTCGTATAAATTTTAGGGAGTTTATATTATAATCTTGTTAAAAGAAGTTGGTATAAATTTATAAATAATTTTGATGCTTATATTAATGTTTCATGGGATTTATTTTATATGGTAACTATTTGATATATATATATATATATTAACTTATAAACCAAAACATTAAGAATGTAATAATATTATAGTTTTCTTATTTTATAGTTTATGATACAACGTCATGGTGTTATAAATGAATGATAAAAGACACCATTCTAAAAACAATTACTATGTGGTCATGAATATATCGATACGTTATTATTAAAGGAGTTTAATAGTCACTTATATAACTTATAATCTAATGTAATCATTATAAAGTGAAGAAAATTATTTTTAAATTAATAATATATGAAATGGATTTATATAAACACTCTATGTTATTAAATAAAGTATTTTTAATTAAAGGATACCCAATAAATAATCATCATGAACTGGATGTTACTCTGAAATATCTCAAAGATCACTTAAAATATTTCCTTTATTTATATATATTTAAGATTTTCATTTAAATTACTGGATGATATCTAATCTAATAGAATCATTTTGTGATTCCATTTTACCTGGGGAATCACATTAGATATAAGAGTATTTCAGTTTTTCAATGGGAGATCAATCAAACTCAATGTAGTAAATGATTTTGAAACTATAATTATAATTAATTTAATTCATTCTAAAATTAAAATATAACATTTTCTCTCCTTTTTATCATGAATATTGGATTTTATTATTCCTTATTCTATATTTGTCGAATGTTATTCCTAATAAGTTTTTAAGATAATACTAAAATAAAATGTACTAGCTTGGTAACTTGAAAATTTTTAATTATAGGTAATTATTTACTTATTTTTGTCGGGGTACCAATTATAATACTGCACTTTTAGATGAATTATAATTGAGATATATAATTACCAAATATATAATAATAATTTAATAATAATTTGTTGTTGTTGAAATATTTTCTTTTAGAAATTAAAATTTCAATCACTTTTATAATCTTTGTCATACAAAATATTCCCATATTATGTTATAGAACAATTTATATTAGGTGTATAATATTTTTTAATATATAATAAAATGATATATTTTATTATCACATATGAAAATAAAATATATACCTAATTTTAAATAATCCAATATCTTATTTAAATATAGATTTTATTTATGTTTTCACATTATTTTAAAAATTTAACAAAAATATATTAGTAAACATTTAATTATATCCAATAATTAAATATATTCTAAGATACAAATTATTATGAATCACAATTCAATGTTATTATATATACTACAATAAAAAAGTGTATCCGAATTTTGGAAATGCTTTTGGCTACTCAGTATTCATTAAAAAATGGTCATACTAGAGACAACTAATTGTGAATAAATAAAAATGATTTATTTTCAATTATATATGTCCCTGAAAACCCTAAAACTTAAAAAAATTAATTCCACATATTCATCCTCCCATACCCAAACACTTTGATACCCCAAAAATGATGACATCCTACCCCTTGAAACCCTAAAAAATTATCCTCCCATATTTTATTATGCAGATGTTGATCCCCATGACAATATAATTCCTCATCCCCATGCCCTTGAACATTCCCTTATGTAATCATCCTAATTTAGTGTTCCTTATATCTATACGATTTCTTCTATCCCTCATTCTCACTACACTAGTAATAGTTTTTTGAAAAAAAAAATCTCCACAACCACCAAGACTCCATTTCCCGCTCGATTAATCTTATTCCACTGTATGATTTTAGTTGTATTATTATGAGTTATATTTTATCAATAAAATATTTAAAATTATTTAATATTTTTTTTACATTAATAATATATTTAAATTAATTATTAAAATATTTTTTATAAATTTTGTCTAATTATTTATTAATAACATCAATTATACTACAATATGATCATTTATGAACATTTCTAATTTTTTAGATGTTTACATCCATTGATGTTAACATTTATCGTCCATTTATTATTCATAATATTAATATTATAATATATTCAGGAATTGTAATTTTTTATTTTAGTATATTTTTCATATTAAAATAAAAATTATTGAACTGTTATTTTTAGTTTGTTTTATTTTTTCATTGAATTTTATTTCATGTTTAATTGATTATATTTTTTTCTATAAATTTTAATTATTAATCAAGAATAATATATTTTTATAATGTCTAATTGACAACAAGATATTTTCTTGAATATTTTATTTAAATTCACATTTTTTCCTAATTATGTTTTAAATAAGATGAGTCAAATTTATTTTTGATTAAAACCCTTTATTATTTAAATCTTTTTCATTTTATGAATTATCGATGAATATATGCCAAACGTTTACTTCAATAGAATATTGTATATAAATTTTACAAAACTATATAAATAAGTGTGAAAATATGTAAATAGTATGTTTTTATTAAATAATAATGTATTTGTTTCACAAATATAACAATTTTATTAATTTTGATTCACTCGAACAAGAATCAATCATTCCGAAAAAATAATGATAATATTTATATATAGTCCCTGAATTATGGTATTCTAGTAGTGTATAATAGATTATCTCCAAATTATTAGACATTTTTAAACAAAATTATTTCATAAAATTGAAAATAAATAAAATACACACTTCTAAAAAAATCATCAATTTAAAATTCATTATTAATATAGAATAATAAACTATAATTGAACACCAAAACAATTTTCCATTTTAAGGGAGTCAATTGAATGAGACAATTTTTATTTTATGTAAATATTTCATCTAAAATGTGATAATTATTGAGAAAAATAGTTTTTTCTAACTCTTTTGTCCCCCTCTTCCATTTCAATCCAATACATGGGTAAAAGATTTTGGGATATACATTTTAATCATGAGAGGAATGGAGGATGAATCATCCAATGAAACTCATATTTTCTATTTTTGGGTCTATAATAGATATAAGTAATATTTGTGAAATCTATTATAATCTTATCCATGGAGAAATTGGTTAGATACATTAGTTATTTAACTAGTTGGGAGAGTAATATTTTTGAGTGTCACTAGATTATACTCATTATTCATGGGAACCTATATACAATTATACATCCCAATACTATGATGAATAATTAATATGATTATTTTTACATAATTTGGGTAGAATATAATATATTATAGTGATATAAAAAATGAATTCTTGATTGAAATTTCATCCATGAATGAAAAAGTTTTAAAAATATTTTTAAGAAAAATAAGGAGGCATGAAGAAGTACTTTATATTTTAGTACTAAATGGGAAGTTACAAATGTTATGTTATAGTTTAATGTTGAAGTGGGTGGCATACACAAAACAAAATTTAATTGCATAAAATAAAAAATGATAGTTACAATAGATCTTTATACCATCTATTAATGTGATTGTTAATTCAAGAGGTTTATGTCTTCCAATAAGATAGATATTTTATGAATGCATTTTGTTCCATCAAAGATTGGACTAGTGTTTCAAAAGAGTTTTAGTCTTACGTAAATTTTAAAATTAAAATTTTATTGAGATTAATTCAATACATGATGGTGAGATGGTTTAAAGTATATATTATATCAATAAAATAAGGTTCCATGTTTATGGTTATTTGTAGTTCCCTTTTATATTGTTATAGAGTTAGTATTATATGATTTCATTAAGAAAATTAGGTTATAATGATATTTGTATTTTTCTTTTAAGAGACATCCAGTTTATCTTGATTATGGGAATCACAAACCCAATAGGAATTGAGGGTACTATATGGTTTTAATCGACATGATACGCATAAATAATCTTCTTGGATGAATGAGAAATCCATTTTGAAGTAGCAATCAAAGGAAGACCATGTAATTTTACATCATATGGAATGGAAGACATTAAAATTGTATAGTTTAAATCCATATATAATGACAATAATAATAATACATTTGATATTAGAGTTATAGTTTAAATCCATGTATAAATATGGATGATTCATTATTATATCATTCAGGAATAGTTGAAGGCTATACAATTTATGATCTTGTCATAACGACATATACTATGTAATTTTATTTCATACATTAAAGTTATCTCCATTAAATTTATGGATGCGTGAGATGGAACTATTATAAGATATATACAATTAGGGTAGAGATTACACTTGAATCCATAAATTGTGGTTACAATAAGGAAGATAATTATATGTACTATGACTGCATGTTACAAAAATGTGTCATAGATGGCATTAAAATCAACATAATATACTACATATGGATACATACCAATAGAAGAAAAAAATGATATTATTGGGTAATATAAAAAATGTATCCTTGATCTTGGGGAATATAAATGAACTTAATGATATTAGATTTATGTAATACCATTCAGAGGGGTATATAAAGGTTGACATACATGTTGAATGTGTAATATCATTGAAATGTGAGGCCCATGAACAACATAACATGAATGAACATGTAATATTATGGATTAGAGGATTTTTCCTTGAATACGGTTGTGTATTATATAGGTGATATGAATTTTGAAGTCAAAGACCATTAAAAACCTATACTGTTATAGTCAAAACATTAATAATAAGGAATGTTAGGTTTGGTAAATCCTATAATGTGATATATGTTTTTTTCTCAATTAAAAGTGAGATTAGTGAACTATTGATGCTAGGAATACTTGATAGGGTCCAAGTTGATCAAAATAACGTGGGATGGTATTAAAGAACATATACATTTCTCTATTCATAATTTAATAATGGTTAAAAAGTGAAACATTGAACAATATTTTATGTTTTTTCCCTTGGATAAATGTTTTATCACAATGGTGTTGTTGATAAAACATTAAGATTACTTTTGTAAGCCTACAAGAAGAATGGAATATGGCTAGAGAGGGAAATATCACGTCATTCATGTTCATCCAGGTGCATACAAAGGATCTTATGACAGAACATTAGTTGCCTATTAGAGGCGTTAAGAACTCCTATCCACTATGCAAGGATGTTTTTACTGTTCGAATGGGCCCACACCCCATCACCTTGGGTAAAGGTATTTGTAGGTATTTGCTGATAAGGGTACTATAGTAAAACATTGGTGGTTCTTACATGGGCGGGGAGATGAGGGGTGGTAATCTTGTTTGAGACTATACCTGTCTGGCAGTTTTTGGATTTATTGTCTTCCATGGTCCAGGGGTTCCATGGGTGTGTAGATTAGATCCTTCCACTCAAGAGTTACACTATGTAAAATAATAAACAATTTGGTAAATGATATTGGACCTGACTCAGAAACATTTGTATAGAATCTCCCATGAAGAGTGGACCCTTCTTGGGAACTGGGTAATTTTTTTTCAGGAATTGATGATTGAAGGTCAACTAGAACACCAATATAAGATATATATTGCAAGAATGGAACATTGCAATGGATGGGTTTTCTTGATAAATAAAGTATGATGAGGTACATCAAGTCTATGATATATTGGGTCCCTTAGAAATGGAATGAAAACTTATTATCCAAGGAGAAGCTCGTAGTTTATACCATTTCAGGCCACCATTATTTTTTTTCATGTATCTCCATTTATTTAAGCCACTCCATTATTCAAAGGAAAAAATAATTTTTCGTGTACTTGAATTATTCGATATTATCATCATTCCAAGTGATTGGAAACCATGACATTTCATAAGTATAGGTTTCCCACTTCCTTGAATTCAAAATAGATAATATTTCACCATGTAAATAATAATTCAAATGATATTTTTTATTAAGTGGTTGGTATTTACACAAAATACAGTTTGGAATTCCCAAATCATATTTCAAAAAGTTGGCCAACGACATGGACTATGGTTGGCTAGTTTTGATAAGGACTTGTCCTGTATTTCTCTATAAACCTAAAAGTATCTTATCGTTTTGCTTAGTAACCAAGTTCATCTATTGAAAAAAATTAAAATAAAATATCAACCCTCTATCATGTAATGTTAAATTTTTTGTATCAAAATGTATTACATTTCATTTAAAAATGGATTTGGTTTATTTTATAATAATTTTTACAATGGTGGTTGTTGAATGGTCACATTTTTATCAGTATAGTAAACAAAAAATATAATTGGATATCACCATAAACATTGACAGTATTATTTGTTAGGCTATTTATATTCACCAATTTCTAACCATTGTGCATTATATAGTTTCATAAGCACCCTACAGAGTAGGTAAATACACTATTTTACTATGGTCTTCTGAAATACAGAGTTTAATAATGGGTTTAGTGAATGTGAATTTTACCTATTGATTTTTTTTTATTTCGTTCCATCTATTATAATTTCTGTATTCTAAATTATTTTTTGTAATTTATATATATATGAACTATATTTACGATATATATTCTCATATTTCACATCAAGATATTACTAATCAGGACACCTATTAGTGGGAATTATTGATTGATAATTTTGATCACAAAAATGATATAAAACCACTAGTTATAGTGACATAACCATTTCTTACAATATTTTTACTCTATTTAATGTTTGGGTTACATTTGATGATGTTATGAGTAGTTTTTCAATGTTTTATAGGATTTTATAGAGTGATTTTTTTGCATGGTTAGTAGAAACCATTAAACACGTCTAGGAATCCATGAATGGGAGGACTATGGGAATTGGGATAGAACATGTTTTATGCATGGTTTGTCCAAGCCACATTAATTCTTCAGGGAACTCATGAATCCTGAAATCGACTGAAAATCATGGTCGACACAGGGTTTGTATGATAATGTTTGAAAACTATGTTATGTGTTTCCTTGAGATAATGGTGCTATATATTTTACACAGAGTTTTTTGTACTGTGTAGTATAAAAATATGGAGTACAGGTATCCCTCAATAAATTTATACTAAATTTCAAATTATCCCCAATAAGAAATCATTTTCTCGAAAAATCATATGGTCCCAAATTCATTTGGCTTCATCAGTGGGAATGGTTTTACTATTTGATCCATAAGATAACCTTATGAAAATAAATGCATTTTAGAGGACAAGATTCCTCAGTAAGTACACATCATTCATTTTTCATCCTAATTCCATTTATTTTATCTCTAATAAAACTGTACATCCTTTTTGTTCTGGAATGATATATGTGTTGTGATTATTAATGTTGAAATATTATTGTATCTAGTGAAGGGAATATGGATTCTGATCGAATCAAGATGTTTGGTTGCATTTTCATTCTTTTTAACCATTTTTTATGATGTAGGTATCTTCTCTTTCATCCTGAAAGAACTAATAACATTAGGGAATAGTTTTAATAAAATTATATTCTTTAAGTTATTATGAAATCTTGTGTGATTATTGAAGGAATTTTCATTTTGTTGTTTAATTGGAATTTGTTGAATGTTGATTTTTTTAAGAGTCCCCAATATTTGTAATTTTAAAAAGTGTATTTTCAAATTATGGTATGATTTAATACAATTATGGTGGTTTATAAAATTCATTAAATTATAGATATTATTTTATGTGAAATTATCTGTTATGTAAATTTGTTTTTGTATAATTTATTGGAAGGAATTTTGGAATAACATGTTGGGATTGTGTTTTTTGGGATGGATTGTGGCCATGAATTACTTCTAAAAAAGCTGGAGAATGAATGGATGTGTAGTTTATCAAACAATGGTAACACTAATTATGAGTTTATTGGATGGTTGTGTGGGTGGATATGGAATTTTTATTCTGAATAAATTGAGAAATAGATTCAAGTGTTTTTAATTACATTACATGGAATTTTTTTAATGATTTGATGAAAAATTATTTTACTTCATAAAAATGCTTTATAAAAATTATGATAAAATTTTTATCCAAATGCTGTGACTTGGGAAGTCATTTCAGAAATCCTATTAATATTACCCTCTCCCCTTTACTGGTCATTTTTGTGTGTTTTCATATGTCATCTATCATGACAAAGGTAATGTCTAGGTATCTCAGTTCATTAGTGATTGTTTTTTATAATATGGGATTAAAAATTAGAGTTGGTTCTTTGAGAATTCTCGGTATTCACAATTGACCTCTCTTGGCAGTTTGAGTTTGTGTTCTTTTATTTTTCTTTAAGTGTGTCTTTTGGTGTCTTCTTGAACTACGATATGATCTCATGGATTGCTAATGTTTTTAGTTGTATTTTGTACTCATTAATCAACTCATTTTTTAAAGTTTGTTCTTTATGAAGCATTGATGTATTATCTTTCAATGGTAATATAGTTCCAAAATTTTATAGAGTCCCCTATATGTAATTTACAACATTTTTTTCTTTGGGATATCTCCAAAATACGAGTAGCTCATATATCACTCCTCATAATAATGCCGAGGGAAAAAAATTTATACGTTATCTAAATGAGACCATAATCTGAGGATCCTATATCACTTCCATAATATAATTTTAATGAAATCTATTTTTAGATCACCTACGATATTATTTTTTTTGGAAATGTGGATCGATATACTGATCCCATTATAAAACCATAACATTTCTATATAATGGATCACTCATATTATTTGTCCAGATTTTTATGATATACAATTTTCAAAAATATTTAAAATAATAGATGAAATATGGTTTCCACATTTCCTATGTAATTCAATTATAAAAATGAAAAACTTCTTAGTTGAAAAAATACTGTGGCTTAAAGATACTCAACCATAAACATTATGTTACTTTATAACAAATGAAAATGTTAGAGTGCAGTTGGTACATTCCACATTGGGTATAATTGGATAATGAATAATTGTAGTCCAATGATGATAAAATGATTTTCGTAGTGTTTGAATCACATTAAAATAAACTATGAAAGTACAAGGTTGATAGGATCCCTCATATTGACATATTAAATAAAGATATTGGTAGATATATATTCTAAAAATAGGGATCCCACAAAAAAAGAACCAAACTTCTATATAATGAACATGACATAACCATATAAGATATATATAAAACATTTATATGAATTAAATTATTTATTATTAACCTTGGAAGTCGTAGTGTGGAAACATCCATTAGTGATGAAACTACTACAGATGTATGTATTTTTATTTTAAGTGATCAAAAAATTGAAATAAAATCCCATTTCACACATAGATGTTTATATTCTTGATTTTTCAATAGTGTAAAATGTATATGATGTAGATTATATAATTTCAAGAACATCATTTTAGAGGAATTTTAGTACGTTACTCACCCTATTTATATAATGAATAGTAAAAGGAGGATGGATAATGTGTTGATCACAATGTAGACAATAAACATTAACATGATGGATTCATATCATTGTTGTTGAGTTTTTAGTGGTGTTCTATATGTTAATCGTATAGTGACTTATAGTCTAATTTGTCAATTGTTGTGGTTCATCAGGTGAATGAAATTTTAATCAACCTAGAAGACCAAATATTAGAGAAGATATATGAATTAATTTTTTATTTTCAAAAGGAATAAACTCTTATTTTTATATCATTGTTATTTTTTATCCATTGAGTATGGATAACTTCATTATTTTAAATTCTCAGATTCATAAAAAGTGGGTCATTCCATGATCCAAATTTTATCCCTTAATTTAGAGTGATAAACGAATTTGGTTGATTTGGATAAACAAATATTATATTTACAAATATATAAATATTTTTTCAATGTATAACCTCATATATTAAACTATGGTTAATGCTAAATTATTCATACAAAATGCATATAAAATGTATTATTACTACTTCTATAATATGACACATAGAGTTAAGGTGATGTTAAAATGGTTGTATTTATATATATCATATTAATCTTGTCCTTAATATCACTTCACATTATATTTTTAGTGATTTCAAATGTTAGGCCCCTATCCTATTATAGAAGGTAGTGTTACAATTTAATTGTAATACTGTTGTTGTGGTAGATGATGACCCAAAATGAAATATATGATGAATTTTTTTTATGGATACTACAATTGGATAACACCAATAATATATTGGTTATTATATCTATATATTATATATTATGATGTTAAAGAATAAGATATTCTTTATCAAAGTCATACCCCATCTATAAATTTTATACACAAAAATTCAAAAAGGTTGTAGGATTAATCTAGGATAGATGAGGATCCTCACCATTGATAGAGGAGTGAAGAGTTTATTCCATAAATTGTTATCAATGATCTAGTATTAGATAATGTTGGGGTGGGAATAGTTAATAGAGGTTGGAAATAATATATAGAAAGAAAAATTGATTCCTTATACATAAGAAATGAATCATACATATAAAAAGTAAAAAAATAAATATTAAATTAGTTCAAACAATTCCGGTAAGATTATTTTTTTGTGATGAAACGAAAAGATATATCAGGAAAATTTGTTAATGTATCTTTGTCATTTGGATCTAAAATATTCATGGTCTTTAAAAGATGGCATTCGATGAAAATATTGATAAAATAAATGTATATAATAAGGAGCTACTAACATTGTTCTTCTCGATTGAAAGTTAATATCCCATGTTAGGAAAAATATTTCGTCTAACGGAACTCAAATACCATGAATCTATGTACAAAGTATTTTTAGTGTTAATTTCAGAGGGGGATGAGTAATCATGATCATATGATAGATATATCTACACAAAGATATTAAAAACATATCAATGAAGATTAAAATTTATTGTTCTATTTAGAAAAATGATATTTGATTTCATACACATGTATTAGAAATATTAAATCACAATACTAGTACTCTTTGATGGAATTTCATTATTGGTATAAGTGGTGGATCATAATATAAATTCATTAATTTTTGTATGAAATGTTTTAGATGAATGTGGGTGAAAACATGGGATATAAATTGCAATGTAGTTTCATATTCACATAACTTAGGACCAAAAACCCAATGTATCACCTCTATTTTAGTTTAATACTCTACAATAGGATGAAAAAGTGACCAAACATCCATAACTTCCCAACTGATCACACACAAGGTATGATAAACAACCATTGAATAAGAATTGAAACTTTCTAAAGATACATAAAATAATCTATAATAAAGAGACATGATTTAATAATTTTGTATTTCATACCACACTAATGATAATGTGGTACAAACACATGGTGGGGTTTGGTGTAGTCACTATCTATTTAATATTGGTTATTATGCATATTGTTTATTTAACATTGGAATCAGTCATTAAGATACACTACTAGGATCTATGTTTAGTTTTCATATCCAATTTTATAACAATATTGTTTTTATTTCCTCCACCAACTAACTCCTCTGACCAGTCACTTAGTTTTTATCTTAGAGATAAATACATTCTTTTGATTCATATGATTAAATAGGAACTCAAAACAAATAATGTATGGTAAGTCAATTAAAACTCAATCCCATTGTAATCACATGGTAACAACTAAAGATAGTCCCTAATAGAATATAATCCTAAAAATATTAGTGAGAATACTTTAATTAATCATTTGTATACATTCTTCACCCATTCTCCAAATTATATATGTTCTCATAAATTGTATTCTCCCCCTTGATGGAATCTCATCATTTCCTCAACTAGACTCCAAACTCAAGACTATGTGCCTTTATTCCCAAACAAAGTGAATTCCTTCCTATTTTCTAACATATTTATTATATAAGAATATAAATTTCTCTATAGAAAATATAATAATTCAATATTTTTGATGATTTTCGTGGGATCAATTTCCATGAATCAATGTGGCATCCTTTTAAATTTGGAATCAATTTTAGCAAAAATGACTTTGATTTAATTTTAATCTTCTCAATATATTATTCCTCTATAAGTTAAATACATTATACCTCTATCTTAAATTGACTAGGGAGGCTTATAGAGACTATTTTATATGAATTAAAAATTATAAACAGTTTTGTATTGAATTTTACTTTGTATTATGAAATTGGAATTTTATAAATTGGTATATTCAACAACTTGTAATTTTTATATGTCATATTGGATTGTATATTCTTCATTTATGACATGTGCGATGATTTTTCCATGTTTTTTACTATGATGGAATAATAGGATTTGATATGTTGATGTCATATTTAGTCAGTTAAGAATTCCATATATTTATATTACATATTATTTCATTCCATATTTTTTATTCCTTATCATGGTCACTAATATACATTCATAGTATTAAATATCATATAAAGGCCATAATTTCTTTTTATTTTAAAATTATCTTAGGTCAAGGTATGAATTTATCATTATGTGTTAAAATTTAATCATAATGAAAGAATATTGGATATTCTAAGAGCACATCTCATATAAGGCCGTATCCTTAAACCCAACATATTATAGTTTTTCTAATAAGAAATCACATTCAAGGATAATTTATTTTTAAGGATTTAAAGAATTATAAAAAACTCATAAAAATTACACCCATATATTACTAGTGGAAGGTTACACAAAGTATCCACTTTTTTCATCAAAGTACACCCTTTTAAAATAAAACATGATTTACTCTCAAGATATATCCTCAATTACTACATCATGACATCTTTGCTTTCATTAACATTCATAAGACCTATGAAAAAAACTAAACAAGGTATGACCATAAAAAGTTTAGAAAAAAAACAAAATAAAAGAAAACTATTAGTATTATAGAAACATGTAATTCATGAATACTTTATCATAAAGTAATACACTATACTTTAAGAAGTAATATAAAAACAACACTGAATATAATTTCATTGCTTTCCATTTTTGTAATAAAAATATTACCATAAAAAAAAGAACATTATTACATATTCAGGAAACAAGGGATATAATAATACATAAATATATAATCATACAGTACACTTCCAAAAATGATACTTTTAAAAATAGAATACCCATACAGATGACTTCCACATCCAATGCTTTGGTGGTTATAACATAACCACCCATCCTTGATTTATCATGGAACCATATCTATTTGGTTTATCACATAACCAACAATCTTTGATTTATCATGTAACCACCTATCAAATGTCTATGTACCACTATAAAATCATAACACAAAAATAATTGTAATTATCATCCTCTCACTCATAAAATTCATATTCCAATCCAAATAAATATTTTCTAGATATTTAAATAGTAAATCCACATTAAACAACATTTTAAATACCAAAACTCCAAAAAATGAAATAAGATATTTCATTTCTTTTTAAAAACAATGAGGATTATATAGGAAGCTGAATATCAAATAACGATTATGGTGATAGAGAAGTCATTGTTGCCTTATATGTAAAAAACAATCCTTTTCTATTTGTTAAAAACATTTGTTAAAAGAAGTAGAAATATTACTTTTAGAAACCTAGGAATTTAATTCAAAAAATTTAAAAAAATACTTATAAAATAATTTTATACACATATAATAAATAATTAAATTAATATCATGAGGGAAATTTTTTTGATACTTAAATCATTAAACGTTCAATGTTTCTAATTACACATTGAACATTTAAATATTATTTTCAATGAATTATTAAATTTTAAATTAAATCATATAATTATTTATAAATATGTATATGAAATTCAATAGTGGTAGTATGTAAACATTATACAAGAATTAAAGTGCATATAATCATGAAATGCCTCAATAAAATGATATTTGGATGAAATTACTAACAAAGATAATATTGATAAAAAAATAAATTGATTATTTGTTGGAAATATAAATAATCATAAGATAATTAAGAATAAAATATAATATATTTCAAATTAATTTCACAAATAAGAGTTGAACGACATAATCAATAGGTAGATGTTTAACCCGATGAATGGAAATTAGGTTATGAAATTCCATTACCTTGAGTATGACTCATCTTGAATGTTCATTTTTCTCCATTAACAATAATAATAGATTAATTTATAATTGATTCAGAAAATTTACAAATTTATTATTACATTTATATCATTACTTATCATTTTTGAAAAATTAAATAATTATTTAATTTCATATCACACGTCTTTTCCAATATTTTTAAAAACAAAATCCTTAATAAATGCCATGTGATGTGTGAATGAATCACATCGTTTTGAGGAGACTCTAGTACACACTTCCCCAAATGAAGTTATCATATAACAACTAAATGGAAATAAGGAAGGTATTTTTAATGTAAAACTTAAAAAATATTAAATAGAATATAATATAGACATTAAAATTTAATTTTACTATAATACTATTTTCAAGATCATCCATGAAAGAAAATAATAGAAAAATAACAAAAACATTATTCCTGAAGGCGATTAACTTACATAACATTGACACAATTTTGTTACATTGAATAAAAGGAAGAGAGAAATTTAATTTAGATGATATATTCCATTATAAATATACATTAATAGTATATACATGATTACATAGTAATCATGAATTTTATGGATGAAGGAGGTGTGGATAAATAAGAAAAATAAAGGAAATTATGATTGGTCATTTGATAAAATTATATCTTGAATATCATCTGCATGAAAGACCACTAAAGACGTAGGATTTTTTATTTTGGTGAGACCAGAGGAACTTGAAAGTGAGGGGAGTTAGGAGGATGGTATTTGGAATATATTTTAGTATTTAGATACCTTTGTGGGTTGAAATGGTGAGGTGAGAGTTGTTATTTGTAACTGAGGATAGTTTGGTTCAAGTGATTAATTTATTGATAATTTTATATTAAATGAAAACTATATATAGGTAGCCTTAAATTCCAATACATTGGATTATAATTAATTTTTTATAGTATGGTTTAAGGTTGAGCCATAGGTCAACCACCTTTAAATGTTATATTTTTTAGGTATGTTATACTTTTAACTTATAATTTTAACCACAGTCAAAATTTTACTTTTACTACGGTAAATAATATTTTATCATGGTAACTTTCTTATATATAAAAAATGATATTGTCCATACAAACAAATTTTTTCCTTTTAATTCCAATCCTGGAATCCATTTTACATAAGTTAATTCACATAATTTTGAAAATTATACTCAAAATTAATACTGCAAATAAAACTAAAAGTTGGTTTTTAATGTGAAATGTTCAAATATTCGAAATTTTCTTATATATAATCCAATTTTAAAATAGTTCAAATGAACCAAATTTGATTAAATGAAAAAATAACATAAATATACAATTTAACATATTAAAAGGATAATCTAACTATGAAAATAAATAAGACGTAAAGTCAATTTTGAAGTAAAATGAATTATTTTTCACAATTGAATAAAAAATGATTATCATCATAAAAATAGATAAAATTTATACAAAGTAAAATTATATGCCCTGCTTCCAAATAAGAATATTATTTTGTAAAAAATAACTTATAAAAGGGTCAAAAACGTTATTTAAATGGTGGTATCCATCAAAAGGTTGTAAGAATGCCATTTCCAAAAAATACACCTTTTATGCATATAATTTCTTTTGTTCATATATCATGTATATAAAACATATAAGATCAATTTTATACATCATATTGAATTTATATTTCATTAACATAATAAAACAAGTGTGATGTGATTTTTCTATCGTAGTTATTCTCAATTAAATATTTTTTCATAAAAACATATCCTTTATATTCAATTGGGTTTTATTTCATGTTCTAAATAATTTGGTAACTAATTAATAATTATATAAACATGTGTAGACCATATTTTTATAAATAAAATAATATTTTTCATTCCATCCATTCCAATGACTAGGCTATGATTGTGACATTTAAATTATAATATTTAGTTGTTTACTTATGCTCGATTTAAAATATCATGTATGTTATAGAACATATTGTTTCATTTGTAAAAATTGTGACTTTGCAAACACCTCACATTAATAAATTACATCCCCTAAATTTTAATTCAGGGTTTGTAACTAAGCTATTACTCTTCAAAAAACTTTGTGGAAATACTAGATACAAAAATTAATAAAACCACCACCTTCAAAGAAAGAAAGATAAGTAAAAATATCATGTGAGTAACAAATACATGGGTTTTATATAGGAATACATGGACATGGAATATAAAATTAACTCTTATAGACTAATTGGATGTGATAGAGAACATGATCATGAAATGTTAACCACCAAAATAAGATATATATGTAATGGGAAAAAGTCTGTTGCTAACAATAAGTGTATAATATTTTTTATGTCAAGATAATTTTATTATATTTGATGAATTATATTACAACATGTACTAAGATCATAAGGAAATATACTTTCATGAAATTTAAAGATTCGTATTTTAATAAATTTTCAACACAAACTCATATTTTTTTTCCAAATGATGAGTATCCAGAATGACATGGTCAAACTTGAAGCACTAACTTCTAGAGATCAAAATGATCCAAAATATATATACTATATATTTCCCCTATCATTAGACATTAAACAAAACCAAAATGGTTAGTACATGTGAAGATAGTTCCCAAAAAACATTCTATAATTAAAAACTAATTCAAATCCCCAAAATTAATTTTCAATACCCAAACATAAAAAAACACCATTCAACAAATAATGGTCTGTAAAATTCATAATAATTATCCAAACTATTTTTAAAAAATAACATAGAAGGATTTTATCATAGTTATCCATGATATATTTTAACATTTATCTCCAAATATCAATTACTATTAATTTCTCATAGAAAATAATTTTCTTAATAATCTTCAAGGTATGTTAACTATTTCCAGAAATAAATCAAATCACTATAATTCCAAAATAATATCATATATTCTTCCAAAATAAAATGCAACAATTACAACTAAAATAAAATATTTTAGTATTCTATTTACCTTAGGCATACAGTGTTCCCAAAATAATGAATGTCTTCCAAAAAATTTTTTTTCACCCAATCCCCAAAATAATTTTTCTGTAGCAAGGATATCCATTTGATATAACATAAGTTACCAAATTCAACTTATTCTTCTTCCATCTAATTGGTTAACTAAAAATAAAAAGTCATTCTAACCATTTAATTCTTGTAGGACAATAGAAGGTGATAAATTTCACCTAAAATTCATATTATAAAGGTATTTTTCATTTAATTTACATCCTTGCTTTGTTTTGGGGGTTTCCCTGGGTTTTAGGGAGGAAGAGATGAGTATTCATGAATTGTGCCAAACCGTGAGCCCAATTCCAGATTAAAAAATAAATATTGTATCTTTAATAAATTTTTCATTTTTCATGTCTTTTCATCCATTCAAATTCCTACTTGACCTCCCATAAACTAGTAGCACCACCAATGTAATTTGGAGCTTTTAAAAATCCATATCCAGGGATTATTTGGGTTTTTATCTAAGGGGTTGGGCCTGCCCGAAACCCCAATTCCTGTTTTGAAACTAAGTTTTGATTATGTTATAACTTATTCAATTTTGGGGATTTTTTGGTGATTCCAAGTATCACCCAAGACCAATTAACCCAGAAGCGCGTCTTATCTGTCTCCCCCCTCTTTGGAGCTATGGATAATCTCGATTTAGAGCCACAATTTATATGCTCTCTCAAATCTCCTAGATTTGAAGAGGTAAAGTTCTTCTTTCATAACTCTCTCAATTATCAAGATTATTCCTCCATTCAAGTTCCTAATTAACCTAATATATCGTTTTCTAACAAAGACCAAATTTTTGCTCTTTTAAATTTCCGCTACTGGTGTTTCAGAGTGATTACTTCAAGATACTTCAACTAAATGAGCCCTTTTCTTTCCTCTTCCAAACGAAACTAGGTTTCATTCATTGTTCTTAGGGTTTCTTTCATTATCATTGAGTTTTATAATGTCAAGAAACTAGGTTTTCTACCCTAGGGTTTAGCATTGGGATTTTGTGACCAATTTTTGTGGTTTTAGGTTTGATCTAGGTCTCTCTTGGTGCGGTAGGGGTGCGATTTGATTTTCGCATGGAGATTCAAGGGTTTTTGTTACTTTGGTAGGTGATTTCATCGTGTGTGAAATTTTTGTGAATTACCTTTCTGTTTTCATGGTACCTTAATGTTTATTTCACATTAATTTTTCTGTAAAAATTGGGTTTAGTTTCATTTATAATGAAAATGAATATTAAGTTCTAATTTTTGGTGAAATTGGGGGCTTTTCATTCAAATATTTTATTATTTCATTTTGGGCTGACCTATAATTACTTAGTTGATTTTATTGAACTTTATTAGGACTAAAAATAATGTTTTTAATGATTATTTTTTTTTTGTTGCTGTGAAGGTTTGTTTAAATGGTGTTTGGGAAGCAAATGGGCTTTAAATGCCATGTTTGTGTGAAAATGGTGGGTTTTAAAAGATATAAATTCATGGTTCACATTGGGATGCCACATAACTGAATTGTTGGTTTCATTAAATTGTATTGAACTGAAATTTTGTTTTAATGACTTACAAGTGTTCACATAGTATGCAAAGTGGACATCATAAAGAGCTTTGCGTGCAAAACAATGTGATGTTTTGAAAGGTTGTTTTATTGAAAATAAAATTATTTTATTGTGTGTTTTAAATGGTATAAAATGTGTGTATCTACTCTAATATTTGTTTGTAACCAGTAGTGATATTTTATATGCAAAAGGATGTGTGATTTTTTATGAAATTGTTTGACCACAAAAGGGGATGCCAGAGTACCTAGGTGGGGAGGATTTGTTCTAGTACGACTAGTGGATCAGATGGGTTTTGTCCCTGTTCCCCTTAGCATTTCGATAACGACAAATCTAACTTAACTATGTGGATGATGATTGGGTACCACTAGGTTATGGGTATCTTCCCTACTAGTGGATCGTGCACAAGAATAGATTTTTCTATGGATACTCTACACTGAGCTACGAGGTACGTAGGGCCCAAGACAACCTACTGCTTAGGGGTGTTCCCGATTTTGATGCTCATTGGATTTGTGGTATTTACCCTTGTTGTGCGTGTTTTTGGCAGTACTTTTCAGTAGCTCACAAGTCTATTTAATATGATAACATTCGGAAATTCTCGGATTGAAAACTGTTTTCATTTGAAAGTTGCATTTCTTTGAATTTTAACACTATTTCACGTTGTGTATTAAAATTGCTTGTTTTGTTCACCTTGTATTGTATGCTCTTTAGAATCATATGGTGGTATCCTATTGGAGTTATGCTCACACCCTAATTACATCCTTTTTGTGTAAGTATACCATATTATGCTTGAATCAGGTAAATGGAATACTATGGGTGATGGCGGTTAAGGGTGTTAGTCCCCATCATTGGGGTGGAGTTGCGGAGAAGGATTGCGGGTGATGACCCCTTTCTCATGTGGAGTCTATGGGGATGTATTTTTGTTGTCATTATTTGTTTTTAGACCAATTTTAGTGTCTTTAAACACATGTATTCATATATGGTTTTGTTAATAATTTTTAGCATTAAAATTTCTGATTCTAATAATTAATTATTTTTTATGATTTATGATTTAATACTCGGGTAAATCGTTCCCAAACTAGATTAGTTTGATACCCAGACACTTTTTCCAGCCCTTGGGGATAGGGAATGCCCTTTGGGTCATTTCATGGGCTGGGTTTGGTGCCAGTTTTGGCAGTGACCATATTCGGTTCGTGACAAAATGGTATCAAAGGAGGTTCTCTCCTTGGATCATGTTATTTGGGGAAAAGTCAGCATAGTCAAGAGCTAGGATTTTCCGGACATGAAATATCAGTCATGGGTAGTGTTCCTGGACATCACACCTCATGATGGGATTCAAGTCACCTTGGGAAGTATGGATTTATCTGAGTCCTTTGGTTTTCTTGGTTTAATGATGACTATGGGAAATAAAAAAAGAGTAGGGAGAATAATCTCAGTGAGCTCATAGGGCCTAGAAAGCCATGTGGAGCTGTGGATATTTCCCTAGAATACTCTCTATGATGGAGAAGTGATTGGAATATAGCTGCCAACCATATGTCCATGTCACCCACAGAAACTAGTTTCCTTCCACATTGTCTTGCGTCTCTTTGTTTTGGAATCTTGGAAACATGGTTTTTTAAGCAAACAAAAAAAGAATTCACATTAAGGAGTGTGAATTTTTGTGATGTTATTTTCTAGTAAAGTGAAAATGGTTTTTTGTAAAGTCTATAAATGAAATTTCAGAATTATTTCAAAAGGGTAAATTATGTGTTTGCACCTCTTTTGAATTTATGAACTATGTTAATTGGGGTTTTGAAAATATGTTTCTAGTGGAATTTTTTTAACTGTGGAAAGGTGTTTTGGATTGAATTAAGTGTTCTAGAATTTTTGTGTGGGGGTTGAAGATGGATTTTGGGTTTGGTGCCTACTGAACATCTGAAAAAAAAAATTATGAACTTTTAGAACCTTGTCTTGAAATGAGAAGTGTTGAGTTTTTAATTAAATGGAGATTTATGAAATGGTGTTTTTCATGAAATTAAAAGTGTTTTGAAATGGGTTGAATTTTTTTTGAAAAAATTGTGAAAGGCATTAATATGATCTTTTATTTAATTATGCATTCATTTCTAAATTGGTTTGTGAGACGAAAAATTGGGTTTTGATATTATGTTTAGTGTTTTTTAGAAAGGAAAATTGTGGTTAAATGTTTGATTTTAAAAAGAGGAAAGGTTTGATTTTTGGTATTTGGTATTTTTAAGGGTGACCACATGCATAGATTTATTTGGGAATATGGATGGATATAAGGTGGGTTCTCAGTGTGGCATGTAAACATGCATGTGTGAGGCTCATGAGATACCATCGGTAAATGCGCAACCTACCAACACTATTTTTTTAAATAATTTTTTTCAAGGAAAGTGTTGTGTTTTGATAATGTATGGTAGAGAGGTATGGATTATGTGTTTTCAGGATTATTATTTTTGGATGTCTCGAGTTCAATAACCCTTCTTGTTTGAACGATGTTTTGGGTTTGTGTTTCATTGATAAGTTGGAATGAAGTGTTGGTCAGTGGTTTTTTTGAGGAAAAGTTTGGGTGGCCAATGTGGTGGCTCCCCTCATGTGTTTGGTTCAGGTTTTTGGTCTGTTGTGATCATATAACCAGATTTGTTGGGTCCTTGGGGTTTTCTATAGGCTAGGGTACACCCCCATAAAGTGTTAAGGTATGATTCTTGTTTGGCCTATGGTGATTCACCGTTGGATGATCCTCCAGTTGATCAACATAAAGACTTTATTCTTGAGGTTTGGAAATTGAGTTTACCCCTCTTCTTTTTCAATTATGTGGATCCCCCTATAGTGGGAGAGTGTTTGTGGGAGGTTGAAATAGACCTTAGTTTATTATGTTTCCTAAGTTGTCGAAGGCCAATGAAGTTCAGGGTTGTCAATATAGAATGATGTCTTAAAGGGCCTCTGGGTCTTTCGTTAGTCTCATTGAAGCAACAGTTCATGTTAGGCCACCAGTGTGCAAGATCTAGCCAAGAGTGGCTATTATGGACACTTTTTGGAATCATGTGTTGTTTGGGAATCAGTACAGGGTCCCTCTCCTTGTGTTTTCTTTTATCCACAATGGTCATGTTCGGTGACACCATTCGATGTCATGTGTTCATTTGACTATAAGGGTAAAGATTGTGCAATCTTATGAGAGTAACTATTTTATTGGATGTGTGTCTCCCTATAGTAAATTCAAAATCCTATGTTCTAGAGGAATGTTTTTCTATATGTCCTTTCATTCCACTATTTAGAAGACGATGAAAAAAAGGGGCAACATTTGTGCATCCTCTAGGTTCAAGTTCTAGTAAAATAATGGGTTGGGGAAAAGTGGGTTTGAAGTGTGTCATGTCTAAATGAGACCATATGCGATTACACTATAATTATTTTTTGCACCGGAAGAAGTTTTTCAGTTTAGGGGTTTCCAAATCCTAACTGCGAGGCCGAAGATGCTTCAATCAAAAGAGCTCCAACCATAGGCCCCAGAGAGAAGCTGGCATGTAGTTTGGGGAAATCATAGAGTCGTTCACACTTTTGGTCAAGGTAATATCCTCAATATGAAAGAAAAGAATAGTTTAAACCCTTAGTGTCATCATTTTGTTCCAATTTATCACATTTGGTGGAAATAGGTGTGAGTACCTTCTTCCCATGTCATACCCCGAGTTGATTGTTTTCCACTTTGGGTTCCCTTGTGTTTTTGGAGAAAAGTTTAAAATATGGGTTAAGCAGGTTGAAGTGCCTAGTTCGTGCATGGTTAACAGTAACCGTGTGACAACCCATGGGACCGTGTGACAAGAGACAGTAGCTACCGCATGGTCTCTGCACGTCCATGATCATTGGACAAGGAAACTGTGTGAAGTTTCCTCTTTGGCCAGAATAATCAGCACAGTTAACTCACAGTTTCCCAACCCGTGTGAACTAACTGTGCGGCCATTCCAGCTCCTTAAAATTCTATTGTTTTTTTTTGTTTTTATCCCATAATAGTTAGTTAATATGGTTAGTTTTTGTTTTGGGTATACCCAAAATGTGTCTCATGTATGTTTCATTGGATGAATTCTAATATTAATCTACCCCTAATGTGGGGAAGTCCGTTCGAGGCCCCCTATTAGTGTCTTGATTTTGTCTTAAGTAAAGTTGTGTCCGTTATTATGGTGGGGAGACCCATCATGGGTATAATTATTTTCTCTTGGAAAAGTAATAGTGTTAGTTTAACCATTATGATGGGGAGATCATTCATTCCTTTCCCAATTGTTATCCTTATTCGGTCATAGAAATTGAGTTGTCCCTAGTGGTGGGATGTCCATATTGGGTCACCCCGTACTAGTGACTCCATTTTCTCCTTGGTGTATTCTAGGTAGGATGTAGTATCGTTCAAGTCTATCTATAGTCAAATTTGTTACTTGGGAAAATTTGGGGTTGGAGAACACCCAATGGTTTTGTTTAAATAATTTTGTGGTAGCATTATTCAAGTTCATTGTTCGTTTCAAGTGGATTGCTTGAGCGTCATCTTGTAGTGTTTGAGGTGTTTTGTTTTGGGATGTGTTTTGAATGTGTTTCATAATTTTATGTAAGTAAGGTTATTTTTGGTTGGTGAGGGTATTATCTATCTTTGATTGATAAACTGGAGATGTTCGTCCTTTTTGAAGCGGGTGAAAACGTGGCAAGGAAGTCTGTCTTGGTCTATCGTTTGGGCTTTTCTTTTGCATCTGGGGTTGTTGTGGCATTCTAGGGGTGGAATTATTTATGTTGGGGAGAATTTTCACATACATGAAATATTTTAATGGTATTTTTCATTTAATTTACATCCTTTTTTTTTGGGGGTTTCCCTAGGTTTTAGGGAGGAATATATGAGTATTCATGAATTGGGCCAAACCGTGAGCCCAATTCCAGATTAAAAAATAAATTTTGTATCTTTTATAACTTTTTCATTTTCAACATTTTTCATCCATTAAAATTGATACTTGACCTCCCCTAACTTATTAACACCTCCATGGTAATTTGGAGATTTTATAAATCCATAACCAGGGTTTATTTGGGTTTTTATCTAAGGGGTTGGGCCTGCCCGAAAGCCCAATTCCTGTTTTAAAGATAAATTTTGATTATGTTATAACCTATTAAATTTTTGGGATTTTTTGGTGATTATAACTCTCAACCAAGACCAATTAACCAAGCCGCACGTATGAACTCTCTTCCCCCTCTTTGGAGCTCTGGATAATCTCGACTTGGTGCCGAAATTCATAGGCTTCCTCAAATCGCCCATATTTGAAGAGGTAAAGTTTTTCTATCATAACTCTCTCAATTCTCAATATTTTTTCTCCATTCCAGTTCCTAATTGACCTAATATATCTTTTGTGAACAAAAAAAATTAGGCACTTTTAAATTTCCTCTACTGGTGTTTTGGAGTGATTACTTCACGATACTTCAAGTAAATGAGCCCTTTTCTTTGCTTATCCAAACTACTTTGGGTTTCATTCATTGTTATTAGGGTTTCCTTGGTTATAATTGAGTTTCATAATGTCCAGAAACTAGGTTTTCGAACCTAGGGATTAAAATTGTGCTTTCTTGGCCAATATTTGTGGTTTTAGGTTTGATCTAGGTCTCCGTTGGCGTGGCAGGGGTGCAATTTGATTTTTTCATGGAGATTCAAGGGTTTTTGTTACATTGGTAGGTGATTCCATTGTGTGTGCAATTTTTGTGAATTAAATTTCTATGTTCATGGTACCTTAATTTTTATTTCACTTGAATGTTTCTTTAAAAATTGGTTTTAGTTTCATTTATAATGAAAAGGAATTTTAATTTCAATTTTTTAGTGAAATTGGGGGTTTTTCATTCAAATATTTTATTGGTTCATTTTGGGCTGACCTATAATTACTTAGACGATTTTATTGAACTATATTAGGAATAAAAATATTTTTTTGAATGTTTATTCTTTTTTTTGTTGCTGTGAAAGTTTTTTTAAATGGGGTTTGGGAAGAAAATGGGCTTTAAGTGCCTTGTTTGGGTGAAAATGGTGGTTTTTAAAAGATATAACTTCTTGGTTCAAATTGGGCTGCCCCATAACTAAGTTGATGGTTTAATTAAAGGGAATTGAACTGATATTTTGTTTAAATGACTTAAAAGTGTTCACATAGTGTGAAAATTGGATATCTTAAAGAGCATTGGGTGCAAAACAATGTGATGTTTTGAGAGGTTGTTTTATTGAAAATAAAATTATTTCATTGTGTGTTTTAAATAATATAAAATGTGTGTATATACTGTACTATTTGTTTGTGACCAGTAGTGATATTTTATATGAAAAAGGATGTGTGTTGTTTGCTGAAATTGTTTGAGCACAAAAGGGGAAGCCCGGGTACCTAGGTGGGGCAGATTTGTACTAGTACGCCCAGTGGATCGGATGGGTTTTGTCCTAGTTCCACATAGCATTTGGATAAAGACAACTCTAACTAAACTATGTGGATAATGATTGATGACCACTAAGTTATGACTGTGTTCCATACTAGTGTATCGTGCACGAGAATATATTTTTCTATGGTTACTCTACACTGAGGAACGAGGTACATAGGGCCCGAGACAACTTAGTGCTTAGGGGTGTTCCCGATTTTGATGTTCATTGGATTTGTGGAATTTACAGTTGTTGTGGTGTGTTTTTTGAAGTACATTATAGTATATCACATGTATATTTAATGTTCTAACATTATGAAATTCTCATATTGAAAACTGTTTTCATTTGAATGTTTCGTTTCTTTGAATTTTAACAATTTTTCACGTTGTGTATTAAAATTGCTTGTTTTGTTCACATTGTATTGCATGCTCTTTGGAATCATCTGGTGGTATCCTATTGGGCTTTGGCTCACACCCTACTTAAACTCCTTGGGTGTAAGTAGACCTACTTATTCTTGACTCAGGTAAATGGAATGATAAGGGTGATGGCGGTTCAGGGTGTTAGTCCCCATCATTGGGGCGGAGTTGCGGAGAAGGCTTGCATGTGATGACCCCCTTATTCTATGGAGTCCATGGGGATGTCTTTATGTTTTCATTATTTTTTTAGACTAATTTTATTGTCTTTAAAAACATGTATTCAGATTTGGTTTTGTTAAAAATTGTTTAGCATGAAAATTTCAGATTCTAATAATTGATTGTTTTTTTATGATTTATGATTTCATACTCGGGTAAATCATTCCCAAACCAGATTTTTTTGATACCCGGGCACTTGTTCCAGCCCGTGGGGATAGGGTAGTCCCTTTGGGTCATGTCAAGGGCTGGGTTTGGTGCCGGTTTTTGGCAGCGACCAGATTTAGTTCGTGAGAATAAACACGTGTCACATTTCGGTTGTGGGTTCGATTCATAATTCCTTATCCGATGCAAGATGTTTTCACACAGTATTAATGTTGTCTTTTTTAAAAAATATATTGTTCTTATAACATTAGAAAAAATGATAATATCCTCAAAATTATACATAAAATTTGTTAATCTAAAATCATTCTCATGACATTAATTTTGTATCCCAAATTTTAAAAAATCATAATTACCAAAAAATCATTTGAACCCTAAATGTTATCGATAACATTATAAATATATCAACCTAAAAAAAGAAATTTTCCTTGAATAAAAAATTTATATAATAAAATTCATGGTTACACATACTTAAAAAAATTCTCCCAATGTAATTCTATTATCAAAAGAATGCTAATAATTTTAAACATTTCATTATACATAAGTCTAAAACAACTCTCAAATCCCTAAAATGTCGAATCGTAATCATTCAAAATTATAGAAGACCCTTTCAACATGATTTTTCGTCATGTTACTTAATACTAATTTCCATCCAAAAAATACATGAATCATGTCATAAGATATAATAAGGTCATTACATGATCAAAGAAATAATCCATACCTTTCATATGTTGTTTTCATTTTTCTTATCAACAATTGGATTGGAATTATGTATTTCTAAACCAATATTTGTATGGTATTGATGCTCCCATTCCCAAAACTCTTTTATATGAAATAAATTTTCATAATGAAAATACTCCACACATTTGAAACATTCAATTAATAACTCTGAAAGAACATCATTCCCTTTCATGGAGTCAACTGAACGCTTCCCTCTTCACTATCAGGTTATTGCTTTATTACCTTTATTACCACATCTATAGAATCTTCCATCCCTTTATAAAAATTTCTTAAGTGTTTAATCATTCACCCTTGAAACATATATCATTGAATATACTTACCTTTATGATTATTACATGGTCTTTCATAGGGTTTCATTTCTATCATAAATGATGCATTAGAAAAATCATCAATGTTCAAGTTGTTAATCATGAATCTTGATAATCGATTCTGAATAAATACAAGATTTCTCATTGAATATCCCATTTCATTTATTTTGTTATATTGAAAACCACATGATTTTCCTTCACATCAATTATTAAATTAGAGCCAGATCGATCCATCCATTTACTAAAAAAACATTAGTGTCAGTATATTAGAAAAATTATCATACACTATAATATGAGATGGATAATTACGAAGATATAATTATTTATTTTATATCAAAATCATTCAATTTATTTAAAAATAATATTTAATATTTCTTATATTCAAGAAATTTTGGTTATATACATCTTTTAACTTACACTTAAATAACAACCTAACCTCTAAATGTATCTAAAATGACCTCAGATAACTAATAAAAGGCCACATTTTTAATCATAACATATTATACTTTTTTTGACATGAAATAACATTCAGGTATCATTTATGTTTATAGTTTTAGAGAATTATAACAAACTAATACAATGTACACCCATATAATACATGTGGATAGTTACACTATGTATCCACATGGTCATCTAAAAGAAACCCTTTTTAAATAAATAATTATTTCATTACTAGATACTTCCTCAATTGTTTCATCATGAAATCATATTTCTCCTTGACGATCTTAAGACCTTTGAAAACCCATTTAAATCATGGGATGAACATAAACATATCAGTATGGAAAACAAAAAAAAATAGTTTGCTTTATAGAAACATGTAAACCATGAATAGTTTATCATAACATAATCTGTTCACCTTTATGAAGTAGTAAATACTCTTCACTGAATATAATCTCATTACATACAATTTTTTTAATCAAAATATTACATTAAAACCCACATAAAGCATATTATAATATATATTGGTAACATGGGACATAATCCTTTTTATGTTGAATAACCACACAGTCGACTTTCACACATGTCACTCTTAAAAATGGATCATCCATATGACCGAATTCCATAAAAATGCATTTAAGGATATAACGTGACCACCTATCCTTAGTTTATCACGGAACCACTCATTTTTTGATTATCAAATGACCAGCAGTCTTTGGTTTGTCACATAACCTCCCATTAAATATTTAAGTAACATTATATAATCATAACAAATAAAAGAATATAATCATCAACATTCCACTAAAATAATTATTTTCTAATCACAAGTAATAATTTCTTGATATTGAAAAAGTCAATCCACTTTCAATACCATTTTACATACCAAAACACCCAAAAAATGGATAATGGATTTCATATATTTTTAAAAATATTTTGGCTAATAAAGAAGTCCATGTATTAGAAAATGGTTACAGTGGTTGATTTGGTGGGGGATAAGTTGTTGTCATAACATACATTAAAAAATAGCCCATCTATTGTTTGTCAAAACATTCCTTATAAAACAAATAGAAATATTCCTTTTGAAAAGCATTGAATTAAATTCAGAAATTATAAAATAATTTCCATTAAATTCATTTTATATCCATATAATAAATATGTAAATTAATATCATGAAGAAACATATTTTATAGTTATTACTTTAAGCATTAAATGTGTCCTATACTACTTTGAGAATTTAAAAATAAATTACCATGAATTCATAAATTTACATAGAAATTAAATTAGTAAAGATAAAATATGGAATTTAAAGGTTTTATTGTCTGTATATACACCTTGTAAAAGAAAAAAGGTACAAATTATCAAGAAATACCTCAATGAAAGGAGATTGAGATGAAATCCATTATAAATATCACTTTGTTAAAAAAATAGAATGATTATGAATTTTTAATATAAAAAAAATAAAATAATTAGAAATAAAATATATGATATGAAAATTTTATTTCACACATAAAAGTTGAATGATATAGTCTTGAAGTAGATGTTTTACCCATAGAATTGAAATTGGGGTATGAAATTCCCTTACCTTGAGGTCGACTCATCTCGTATGTACCTCATTCTTACTTAATGATATTTTGTGTTAATTAAAAACTCTTTAATACCATTTTAATTTTTATTATTCAATTTATATAATTAATTACCATTTTTTAACAATTAGCTAATAATTTATGTTCATATCAGACGTTTTGTCGTTATTTGGTACATGAGTTGAAAATAAACATGTTAAGATGTAAAAAGACTATGTGTTCATAAGTATATCATCTCCAAAATATTAAAAATAATATAAATATCTTATATATTCATTATATATTTATTTATATTAATATTTTTGGGAAAACTAAAAACACTATTCATAGAGAGGGTGGACCATAAATACTCAAAAATGATATTTTCGTTTTTCATATAATATTAAAAGATCAAAATTAAATGATATTTATTTAAATATATATAATATAATTATATTAGAATGAATATTTAATTTGTTTCAAATATTTTTTCTATATCAGTCTTTAATACATTCCATGTGATGTGTGATTGAATCACATTATTTTGAAGAGGTGGTAGTCCACACGTCCCCAAAAGAAGTTATTCTATAACCACAATATGGAAATCATAAGGTATTTTTAATATAATATTTAACTAATATTAAATAGGATTTAATATAAATATTAAAATATTATTTTACTACGAAAATATTTTTTTGACCATCCATGAAGACGGTAATTAAAAAAAAAATTCATGGAGGTGAGTGACTGGCATGACATTGACACCATTTTTGTTTCATCGAATAAGAGGTAATGAGAAATGAAATGGATATGTGAAATTAAATTATACAAATAAGCAACAAGTATATAAATGATTATGTAGTTTTCATGAAATTATGTATGAAGGAGGTGAGTAGGATGTTCAAAATGAAATGAAATTAAGAGATTTACTTTTAGAAAATTAACTCTTTAATATACCCTCTTCAAAAGACCCTAGAGGACATTGGATTTGAAATTTTGGTTAAACAAACTACAAATTAACATGGGGGAGTGGTGAGGAGTAATTTTGGAATTTATTTGAGAAGCTACAATGCATTGGGGGTCGAAATAGGGAGTTGAGGGTTATAATTTATACTTGATGAGAGTTTTGATAAAGTGATTAATTTATTGATTTTTTAATATTAAAATCTTAATATATAGATGTGAAATTGAATTACAAGACACTAAATTGTAATTAATGTTTTATATACAATTTTGGGTCGATCAAGATCTCATCTACCATTTAAATTTTGTAGTTTTTTAGGTATTTTATGCTTTTAACTTTTTATTTCAACCCTTGTTAAAATATTATATTTACAACGGTAAATAGTTTTTGTTACCATGGTAACTTTTTTTATAAAATAAATTATATTGACCTTAAAAAAAATTTGGAACTTTTTATTCCAAATATAAAATCCATTTTACCTAATTTAATTCACAAAATTGGGAAAATTATATTAAAAATAAATTCTACCGACAAAACTAAAATGTATGTTTTTAAAGTTAAACATTCAAAAGATTGAAAAGTAATTATATATACTTTAATTATTAAATTAATTAAAATTACAAAAAAAAATTATACAATAAAAGTAAAACCTATATATTTATTAAAAAAATTAATATGACAACTCACCAATATAAATAAATTAGATAAAAAATCTATTTTGAATTGAAATGCAGTATTTTTTCACTATTCATTAAAAAATGATTATCAGTAGAAAAATATTTCGAAACAAAAATTATATCTCCCATTTCAAAAAAAAGAATTCTATCTTCTGAAAATATCTTATAAATGTATCAAAAATTGAATTTGATAGTTTTTTGACAGCAAAAGGTAGTAAAAATTCTTTTTGTTGATAAATAATCTTTTTATACTTAAAATTGATTATGTTCTTATATCATTTCTAAAAAACAAATAATTTGAATTTTAAAACTCGTATTGGATTTATAATTCTTTAATATAATCCAAAAATAAGTATACGAATATTTTATAAACCCAATTATTCTCATTTAAATATTTTTTCATAAAAACACGTCGTTTATATTCATCGAGTTTTTATTTCAATTAAATATTAATTTTGAAAAAAATTAATCACTATATAAACATGTGTAAACCGTATTCCTATAATTAAATTAATAATTTTCATTCCCTCAATTCCAATAGATAGTTTATAATGGAACCATTTAAATAATAATATTTTTTCCATTTATGCTCGATGTTGTGTATTAGGTATGATCTCAAACACAATGCTTTTATCCTAGAATTCTTGTTGTTACATAACATAACGATATAAATAATAATATAATATAAAATAATAGTACATTGAGGTAAATTAGAGTGAATATTCAAAACACTAAGGAGAATCTTGTATGCACAAATTCTCTTACGAATATCACTACATCCATGAAGATGGTAATATAAAATAAACCATTAGGAATGCGGTTTATAATATTAAGGTAAGTATAGAAACATTATGAATGATATTACAAATGATAAATTTTTATAATGTGGGAGTATATATTGGGTGTAAAATGGAATGGCACAATTAAGATTTGAATATTACTAGACTGTTACATGATCATTGCTATGTTCCCATCATATGACTGTTGGAATATTAATATTAAAAAATATAATAATACTATAATAGTTTAAAAGTAAACATATTTTTTTAATAATTATATTTAATGATATTATTATATTTCCATATAGTAATTATGAATTAAATTTATGATATTATAAAATTCCTAATTCATTAATGTGAATAAATCATGTCTTTCCTTTTTAATTTTTTTTTGTAGAAAATATACAATTTAAATTTAAATAATTATTATAATATTTAGAAATTTAATTTTACAATATAAACACCATCTTTGAAACAAAATTAATATTAGGTTTGTATGAATTTTGAATGTTTAATTTTTTTTATGGAATAGTAAAAAATAATGTTTTCTCTTTTAGATTTATTTTATGTCTTCATTGTTAAGTAATAATTATTTAATAATATATATTTTGAATTTGACGGCCTAACTATGTTTAATTAATTAGTTTTTAATTTATAAATTTTAAAATATTTTTTAAAAGGCTATAATGGAATTCCAAAGTCAAAAAAGAACCTTCGACTTTAAAAAAATGTATAAGTGATATTATTGTGGTCAAATTAACATATAAAATAGGAATTAGTCTGTGAAATTGTAAGCTATAAATTTCTATAATCATTATTTCATACAATTTGAGCCAAAATCACGGGTATCCTATGGTATATGTATTATCTATAACCTTGAATTATGAAGGCTATATTTGAATGATAATTAACAATTTTCACAATTTTAATATAAATAACCACCTGTCAACACAAATTAATACAGTCATAGTCTCATTGGGAAATTCCAACATCACTTAGCCTATGATTATATACATTATAGAGGCCCCCAAATACTCATGAAACCACCCCTGAAAACACAGGAAGTGATATTTAAGGTTAGATATTATATTGATCATCCTTTTCGTTCAAGTGATTCTTTTGTATTAGGATTTATAATATAAATATTTCTATATGTTCATGAGCATACAATCATTAAATTCTCATAAATATGATATGTTATCAATTATAAGTCTCCATTACCACCCATTCGACCCACTAAATTTGCAATCATGTATATGTTTGATGAATTTTTATGATTTTCCACGTCCAAAATTTCAGTTTTCAATACACAATAGAATTATAATTCAATTGTGTACAATAAATATAATTTTATTTCATTGAATGTGGATTACCAATTTTTTAAAATAACAATCACATATCTTGTGTTTAAAATTTATATTGGTTTAATCCTTTAATCTCTTATGAACTTATTAATTTTTATATTAATCATTCCTTCATTTTCTATGGGTTATTATTGAACTGAATTCTTGTGATATTTTTTTTCATTGAGGAAAATATTTTTCATCACATATGAATTTTGAAACATGATATAAATATAAAGGAATTGGTACTTTTTTCATCTTATAATATAACATTTACAGTGAATGGGTAGTTAGGAAATCACAATATGTTATGTTTCCATGCTAGTATACCATGAATTATTCTAATGTTGTATTATTTAATGTCATCAAAACATTATACTGATAACATGGAATTTTCATATCATCTTCTTCAATAAATTATTCCATGATATTAATATTAGTTTTTATTCATGATATTCCTTTTTTTCCTATCTTTATCATGATTTCTCTAATTATTATAGTATTAGGCTTAATAGACTTTTCCATTTTATTATGTATTCCACTAGATATCCTATTCATTATTAGGATACTAATGGGGTGTATGATTCTATGATTGTACTTAAATAATGATGATATATTTGATTAAATTATTTTTATAATTATGTATCTAATCTTTCAGGACAAATAGACCAAAAGATATTAGGTTTTTTTCTTGGATATTTATGTTAAAAATAATATATGTAAACCAATAATGAGATTTATCTTTTTATGTTTGGAATCATAGAATGTTCTAGTAATATTATGGGATTAATTTTGAGAAATAAGTAGTGAAACACCTAAAAAGACTACCAAAAATTCTAAAACATCCTATATTGTGTTAAATTATAGATTGTGACGTCACATATACTTAAAATCCCTCTCTATATAAGACCATGATGATCTTGTATTTTTTACATATGAAAATAAGGGTAATGAACCTAAAAACGAAGGTTATTTATGAAAACATTAATGATTCATTTCACGATAGAGATTCTAAACTGTATATATAGTTTGAAACTCCCATGGCACATTCTTTATAAATTTTACATTTTATTTATAACCCCCCAAAAATTATTAAAGAGTAACTTTTATTTGATAGCGTGTATAACATGCATGACAAAACATAGAAAGGAATATAACCTATAGATACATTTTGGTATTTTTAATATTTTAAATAAATTTAATACATTTTATATAATTCATTTTGTATGATATAGTGTTATCTTATAGCACACGCCACAACAAATTTAACAACGACTTGCCTCACATGCAAACCCGAGTTTCACCAAACAATAATATATTAATAAAACATTATTATTTCTTATAATTAGTTATAAAAAATGTATTAAATTATAATTTATCAATAATATTAACTTACTTATAAAAATATATGGTCCATAAAATATGTTATGAATTCATTAATTAGCAATTAATTTCAAATAAAAATATAAAATTATTGAATAAAATAAAATATTTTTTTTCTCACAAAGATATGTTTTATTAATTAATTAAATGAATTAAAATTACTGAATGGTATTAATTATATATATGTTTTATATATTCAATAAAATATTATTGATATTCATTCAATTTATTTTATAGTCATAATATGAGAATAAACCCAATTTTATGCCTAAAAACTATATTTTTCAAAATATAGTTAAATATAATTTTATTGGATATATTATTTTAAATCACTTTTTTGTAAAATTTATAAATTTCAATATCAAGATAAATTAAAATTTCATAAAAAGTGAATAAAAAGTATATTATGATTAATTTTAGGCATTTTAATGAGAAGTTATATATTTTGATGAATACTAGAAAAGTACTAAATTATAAGTGAAAAATACTTTTTAATGTAATTAATTTATAAATATAAATTAATTATTCATTAATTTAAAATATTATATAGATAAATAATACATATGTTAAAACAATTTATGTTTTTGGAATCAATTTCACATTGAAATTGTATATAAAATCATTTCAAACAGTCAAACATTTTTTGATTAAAAACCCGCATTGTCATCCCATCTGCAGGATTATATTTAAATTAATTTATATCACATAGGTGGTTTTAATTTATATAATTTTATTCCATATATAGAATAATAATAATTTTTATTTTATAATTCAGTCATTTTTAAAAGAAAATATTAGTGAAAGTGACTAAAATTAGGTAGAGTAATTAAGAGAAAAATTAGAATAACAAAGTACTAATCCATATATATAAGGGAAATAAGGACATATAAACTATTACAAAATTCATTGGACAGACGTAATTCCACCCCATCCTAACATTTATCTAATTTGGACCATTATTTGAGAAACATTACAATGGAAAATCCTAGGTTCAATTCTCTTTTTAAAAATTAAGTTGAATACCACTCCACTAATATAAAAAGAAACTCACCCATCTCACTTATAAGCACCTATCATGAAATATTAATCACAAAAAATTTGATCAAATGATATCCCTTAATCCCTCCCAGAATTCTAGAAGCCTCACGTTGTGTAGAAATAAAACCAAGGATTTATTTTTTTATAAACTGTATGGAGTTACCAAAATAATATATAACATTCTTCGACGATCACTTTAGTTTTTTTTCATTATCCACTACATAATAAATTATTATTTCATGATTATAAAATAAATTAAGTATCATAAATATCCATATATTTTTGTTGTTATCGTTTTGACATACACCTACACACTCATCCATAAAATTGGTAATCAACATACAAACTCATAAACGACGAACTTCCATCTCGTGAAATGATGTCATTTATTTTTCCATTACCACCACTCATGGTTTGGATTATGATTGAAATGATGTTTTTATATGATATATATGTAATTAATTTTTTGTTACTTATTTAATTTTAATATGATACATACCTTCATTCTATCTATTTTGTGTAAATATAATAACATCATTTGTGGAAGTGTGGACTACCACCTCCAGAAAGCAATGTGTTTCCTTTAATCTCTTCATGGAATGTATTAAGGATGATTTTAATAAATAAATGTTAAATATATGGAATATAAATGATAATGGAATTATAATATTCATATATATTATTTAATTTTCAATATTTTAATACAGAATATAAATGAATGTAGCGTTAATGCATACGTAAAACCTACCGCCTCCATGAATGATGTATTTCATTTGAAGTATCCAGATGTTATAAATTTTTTAAAATAAATATATACCAAATATATATGATAATAAAATCATGGTTTACATATTGGGGATTATGATTCCCTAATCTATGTAATATGAAAAAAAATTAAAAACAAAAAATATATTTGAGAAACTATTCAAATAACATTAATAATATTGAAAATGATGACATATTACGAACAAATAGGTAATAAGATATTATAACAAAAATTAATATGGTTATGTAACAAGTTAATATATTTAATAAAACAATTATACAAGAGTTTAATTGACATTCAACAAAACTAAAATACATGTTAATAGATTTATGTCCCACATTTCATTGAGTGGGGAATATAATAATTTAACAAATTATTTATTTTGTGTAGTGTATATAATTACCATATTGTATTTCATATTTTTAATAAGTTTATATTCAGTTTATTTAGAGTTAAATTTTAATTCAATTATTAAATAGTGATTATAATTAAAAATCATACCATGTAGTAATGGATTTGTATCTCACTTTTTTACATGTGTGAGATAACTTTCATATTCACAACATACTTCTTCTGTGTGGTGTGTCTGATGCCCATTTTGATATATTATATCATGAATTGTTTTACACTGACGGTGTTTTTAGTTTCATTTTGAATTATTTCATATATTAGGATTTCAATTAAGTGCTACGAAGTGGAAAAGTATTTCATAACCCAATTTCTTTTCTTGGGGTTATATTACTCCCTCGTTGTGGTCAATATTCTATGAATATGTTTGGAATTACTTATTAATATCTATTGCTGTATTCACACTTATTTTATATGGAATTAAATTTTATGCACATAAATATATTAAATGTTCTAGTCTCACTTCTATGTGATGATATTTTCAATGGTTTACATTACAATATCCTTTTATTGATGATTGTTTACAAATAAGTATACATTCAAATAAATTAAATAAAATTTGTTCAATTAACCATTTAATTTAATAATCCAATATTTTTTAATGATTTTTTACAAGTAATAGTACCATTTTCCACTCCTTGGTAGAAAAAAATCTTTAGAAGTTATTTTTATGGAAACCCAACTTCATGTCTCCCTTTAGTCGGAGAACCTACTTCCTTTTAAAAAAATGTTTTATAAAAATGTTTTTAATTTTATTAGCATTACCAAAATAAATTTATTAAATATATTTATACACATTTTCATTTTAAAAAATATTTTTAATCGATAATCTTACTATTTTACAAACAAGGATTTTTTCTAACCTCTTACCCTGAAAAATTAATTTTCTTTTTACATTTTACAACATATACAGATTTTCCCATAGTTATATCTTCAACGCATCAATTGAATGTTGAAAAGGCTTTTTTTTATATAATATTTTGTTAAAATTAATTTTCAAGGAAAATTACTTTAATAATGTTTTTCAAAATAATAATGGTATTTTCATCAATAATGTTTTTAAAAAATATTTTTCTTTTATAAACGTGTATCAATGAAAAAACCCTTTATTTTTCTCCACACGTGGGATATTTCGTATTTATACCATCATAATTATACTTTTGGATTGTTTTTGATTCATTTCATCAAGGATTGTATAGACATTCACTACCTTGATTTATTTTTTAGTCTCTATTAAATATTTAATCTCCTATAATAATTAAACATTAAATTTATCCCAAATATCTATATCATTTATCATGGATTTGATTATTGGCTAAACCATATACCATTTTTACATATGGTGTACACATTAAAATCTATTTGATATATAGGGAAGTATTGATAAATCAACATCTTTTACTCAATGAAGATATTTTTATTAGGCACGTTGTTCTTAAATTAAATAAATTATTCGATATATAAGGAATTTCTTTGATAGGTACAACATGGTTGGGCCCTAGTTATAAATATCTCCTTGTTACATTGATAGTCTCATGTGAGGAATCAGTTGGATATCATAAGATAACATGGTTTTCACCCATTATGTTATACAATGTCTTTTTAATTGCCATTATAGTAAAGGTACCATGTGCCTTGTAATCATGGAATCCATAAATTAATCATTTCCTTTATTTATATCCAGTTATTATTTAACTATTTTATTTCTCAAAGACATATATACAAATGAATTTCATTCTTAGTTCATCAATTTAATACAATTTGTTTATGTTATATCCATCAACATATTGGTTGGATAATCTAGTTTGTATAATGAAATGTGTTTTTTGTTATTAGTTTTACATATTGTTTTTCCATTTAGATTATTGATTAGATGGAAATTTTATTTAGTTAATTACCTCCCTGTATTCTGTATATAACACCTCTCTGTTTATTGATTACATGGAGTCTTTTTTCATGTTATTTAAGTTTCCATAATTTCTAGTAATTTTCTTTTCAGTTTATCGATTAAATGGATTGTGTGTTCAATTATTTACCTTTCCATACTGACAATTATCAATGATTCATTACTTCTTTAGCTATATATATACATAACTATGAATTTTATCTCACCCTTATATTATTTCTATTCCTCAAGAGTCTATAAAGTATTCACAGAATGATATATAATGATACATTATATGGAATAATGTTATTATCTAATAAATAAGAAAAAAAATTATATTGTAAGTAGTATATTTATTTACAATACTAGACTCATGTATTTATCTTGTTTACCAAGACTAATAAATCTCTATTCCATCATGATTTGAATCCTTGTGTGTATTTCAATGTAACGGTAGTATCACTCAACTCATGGATTTATGGGGTTGGGGTATTACAGTTGGTATCAAAGTAATTTTTGTTGCCTCATTGGGAGTTAGATTTAGAAAAACATAGATTATTGAACATATCTCTAAGGTAGACTTTAAGGATAAGTATAGAAGAACATCCTATAATTTTTTTTAATGTTGAGATTGTGTGGGTCTTCATAGAAATTCATTCTTGTTCAGATACTATAAGTGGATGTGGTTCTAGGATAGATATACCTTGGGGTAACAACCATGAAACTATGTTTCAGGCCTGACTCGAGCATATCCTGGTACAAAAAAACAGGTCATACTATGGACTTTGTTTGAAACTCCTAGGGGAAATGGTTAGGATAATTTAATATTTTTTATATTAAAATAAGGGGATTTAATTATAAAATGAAAATAAATTACCCAGTATAATCCTAAGGTGTTTTTTTATAAAAAACAAGGTTTCATGATATAGATGTGTTATATGTGATTATATAGTTTTTTCACTGTGACAATTATTACTCACACTACGCTTTCTGGTTTTAGTCAATGGCTCGAACACAATGGAGTAAGGTTAACATTGAACATCAAGAACAAGGTGGTCAAAATAAGAAAGCATAGGAGGTGTTGATAGGGTTGAAAGATGTCATGGTTCTTCCTAATAGGTATTTACCAAAATATTATGGAAAACATATACATTAAACAAATCCCTATCTCACCAAATAAGATAAGTATAGGGGTTATAAAATGCATGAGTGGTGGAGAACATAGAGAAAAGATGGATTTATTTTCATCAATTGAGAAATGTTCAATGAAACACCATTGAATGTGTAGCAATATAATAGGGAAATGGTTTATGAGTGGGAAAGGTGAAAAAAATGAAAATAACTTCCAAGAAAAAATGAAGGATTTAAAGGATGGGAATAACTCTCATCTTAGGGACACATTTACGGTTTGTTTATTTGTATGTGTGTAACCTATGCAATACTCAATTCAATACCCACTCAAAAAGGATAAACTCAAGACAGGGGAAGAAACCTTGTTGAAATAAATGTATAAACTACTTATGTATTTGGGTTTTTATTGAAAACCTTAGTTGAAAGTCTATTTAGTGATTTACTTTTCTTTCATGGATGTCAATCATATTATGTTTGTAAATTTCTTTAATATGGTTTTAGAAATTGATAACCTATGCATGGGGTGATTTCAGATTATGTCATGAATGTTCATGGTACATGAACCAATGATCTAACAATGATAAGGGTTTAATACCAACCATCGACCCACACAATTCCTTGGTTAATTTATCATTATTTTTAGATAAAATATATAATGATGAAATATTAATGATAAATTATTAGTATCACTTTTGAGGTTTATAAATTTATTGATTGACTATATTATTTTTAAAAAAAATTATAGAATAATAAAAGGTCACATTTTAGGCTCTTAAATCCATAAAAATTATATATTAGTGCATCCGTAATAAAAAGAGAGTTCTTTTTGGGATATAAATTTTTAGAGTAAAGGGATAAAATTTAAAATTAATAAAATTCCAACAAAAGGATGAAATTTTTCTTATGAAATAAAAATACTTAATGTAATGTTGATTCTCTATATTCCTAGGATGTTGGAGAATTACTCGAAATTAGGAAAATTATATAAAAATGTATTACTATCATTATAAATTTATTGAACCGAATGACTTTTACATCATCATATATTTATTAATCTGAGGGCCCCAACATTCTATTTAATATTCAATTGTTTGTGATAAATGTATTAATCACTACCAATATATTTTAATAACTTTCCGACACGTACATATCACCACATTATAATAATTGTCTACCTCGTGAAGACACTTTTGTATGTGTTTCCATGTGAATTTTCTATATATTATTCCCTGTTATTAAGAGAATATTTTATTTAATATTATCAAAATACCAGATTTCATCAAATTAAATTTCAAATATAAAACTGTACATTTCTAAGATCTATTCTATGTTGTGATGAAACAATTTATTTATAGTGGTAAGAATGTAAAACCTCAAAAATTTCAAAAGAGATACTTTTATTTGATAGCATGAATAACACACAACCCCAAACATAGAATGGAATATAAACTATTGAGAAATTATGGTATATTAAATATTTAAAATAAATTTGATATGTTATATATGATTAATTGTATTCTACAAATAGTAATTTTATATTAAATTCAACAATTACCTTATTTGAAAACTTGCATTACACTCAAGATAATGTTTTACTAAACAACAATATATTTATAAATCATTATAATTTACTAAAAAAGACTAAACCTAACCATTAAATAATCCATTATGTATAGTATTATCTATCTTTTAAAAATATATCATATATAAAAATATAATATGAATTTATTGGTTACCAATTAATTTGAAATGAAAATATATACATCAATTGAATATAAATGAAATATTTTAATGCCCTCAAATGCATGTTGAATTTATGAAATAAATAAGTTAAAACTACTGAATAATATTAATGAAATATGTATTTTAAATAATCGATAAAAATCTTTTTATATTCATCCACTTCCTTTTATAAGCACATGATGACAACAAACACAATATTACGCATAAAAACCAATAGTTTTTCTAAAGATAATTTTACCATATTTTAATTGCGAACCTATTTTAAATAAAAATTTTAGCACGTATATAAATTTTAAATTTAAAACTAAACATAATTTTATAATAAGAACATAAATATTATATTATTGAAAAAATTTGGTAATTTTCCGATAAGTTTCATATGTTTATGAATAGTTTAAAATACTAAATTTTAATTCAAAACTACTTTTTTGTATACTATATTTATTAGAATAAATTAAATTTGTATTGATTTTAAATTTTATTTACATAAATTATATATTAGTTAATAAATTTTAGGCTTTTTGAACGAATTTAAAATTAACATTTTAGATAAATCCATTTGGAACTTTTGAACATTTTTACTTTAAAAACCTGTTTTGTCTTCCCCTCTCTAAGATTGTTTTTATACTAATTTCTATCCCTTCTATTACTATTATTTAGAAAAATGGATTTGATATTTTGAAAAATTTGTATGTATAATAAATTGTAATCTCAAATTATTATTTTAACATAATGACTACTGATAGTGAATAAAATTATTTACAATAATTAAGAGAAAAACTAGCTTAACAAAGAAAAAAACATAAACTTATGTGCCAAAATGACGTATGAAAATTTAAAAAAGAAATTTTATGGAAATATTTCAACCCCATAAACCCATGGTTCGTATTTAGACAATTAAATTAACCACTTTAATGTGGAAAAACATTGGTTGAATTCCATTTTAAAATGTTTACTAGAATGACACTTAAATACATTGCTGACTTACCAATCCGTGAATGGTGAACGATCACATTATGAAACGATGTCATTAATTTTTTCCTTTACCACCTATCATATTGGGTAATTATGTTGGATAATCATTTTTTATTATATTTAAGATTTTTTTTACATTAAACATCATGATTTTTTATATAACAAAAAACTTCATTTAACCCATTTTATTTAAAAATGATAACATCGTTTTAGGAAGTGTGGACTACCACCTTCTCAAAGCGATGTGATTCATTCAGGTTATTCCTATAATATATTAAGGGAGATTTAAAAAAATGTTTTATATATGAAATAAACTTGATTCTTTAATAATAATATAAATATATTTCATTTACTTTTAATTCATTTATTATTGAAAAGTGATGAATGTTTCATTGATGTATCTGTATGATCTACTATATCCATAAACAGTGAATTTTATTTTCAATCATAAAATATTTGGGATAATTTTATAAAAAATATAGAAAAAATATTTATGATATTTGAACAATTGTTTAAAATATATAAAAGATGAATTAATTATATATGTAATATTTACAAAAATAACAAGTTAAACCATACTTTAGAAACTAGGAAATTAACACTCAGAATTGTGAAAATAATGAATATTTTCTATCAAATAGTTGATAAGATATATTATGAAGATTATATATGATATAATAAATGTTAATACAATTCAGTTATAGGTCTGTAACATTACCAAAACAATTATACAGGAGTTTAAGGAATGTTCTCTTGAAAGGAAAAGCAGGGTAAGGGTCTCTTTTCTTAGTTTTCATTATGTGAGGCATACACCATATTCACTAGTAAATTATTTTTAGTGGACTATATACTTCTAATATTGTATTTTATAACTGATATATATTTATATTTATTATTTTTGGGAGTCTATTTTGATGTTATTTCTTTCATAGATATTACAATTCGTAACCTACCATGTAGTAATTGATTTTCATCTATCTTTTCAAATTAGTGAGATAAATATCAAATTCACCCATTTATTCTTTTCTATTATTTATATAATTCACATTTTAATAGGTCATATCATTTTTTATTTTATATTCAACTAATTTTTAGACACAATTATAATTATTTCGTCTAAGTGGAAATTAATTTAGCATTACAAGGATGAAAAAAATTACATTACCTTATATATTTTTGGTTCATTATTTTATTTCCTCAATGTCATTAATATCATATGAATATATGACTAATTTAGTTTTAGTATATACTATTTTATTTACACTTTTCACGTTTCTTAACATTTTACACATATATCGAATTCATTTATTGAGTCTCACTTCAACATTATGGTCTTTTTAAGGGGTTCCATCACAATCTCATTTTATTTGGGATTTTTTATAGTTGAATTTATATTAGAGGAAATTATATTAAAATTATTTAATAAACAATTTTATTTTATGATCATATGATTATTTATAAACAATTTCATGTAATATTACCATTTTATACACATTATTAATCAAAATTATTTAGAAATAGTTTTAAGGAAATCCGACTTCATTTCCTTCTTTAGTCGGAGAAAATGTGACCTTTTAAAAAACATGTTTTCTAAAATGGATTTCAAAAAAAGTTTTAACCTTACCGCAGTAACTTGTAAATAAACTATTACCCTTTTTTCTTTTAAAAATGTTTATAAAAAATATTATTGTCGCATTCTGAACAATTAAATTTTCTATACTTTTACCTTGTTAAAGGAATATCCTTTTTACCGGGTACAACATGAATAGATATACCCTCTGTCATATCATCAAAGATTCATTTACAATTTTTAATGTTTTAATATTAAATAAAATAATTTTAAAAGATAATTCCAAATAAAAGTTTTAACCAAATGTATTTCAAAATAAAAATGATATCTTCCTCAAGAATGTTTTTTAAAGATATTTTATAGTATTTAAATTCATCAAATACAATAATTATTTTTTTTATTCCACATGGAATATGTTTTATTTCTTCCATTATTTTTCTTCTTCTACATGGTGTATGACTCATTTGCACAAGGATAATACTCACAACATTGATTTCTTTGTTAGCCCCCTTGAAATATTCAATCTCTCATAATCCGTGAGAATTAAACATTCCCCGAATACCCATTTCCTTTTTCATAGATAGTAGAATTTCCTAAACCATATACAATTTTTTACATAGTGTATAAATTTAATGATATTTTATATATGGTGAAATATTGAGAAATCAGTATATTTTACTCAATGTAGATATTTGATAACGAACATTATTCTTGAATTAAATGGATTATTCAATATATAAAAAATGATTTAGATAGCTACGATATGGGTGGGGCCTAGTTATAGATATTCCCCCAATGCATTGGTTTTCATAGAGATAGATTAGCTAGATAACGTAACATAATGGGTGTTTAATCTACTATGTTATAAACCATCCCATAAAAGCCTTGACTATAAAGTTAACATCTACATTTAAAATGAGGAATCCAGTAATTATTAATTTACTTCATTTATATTTACTTATTATTTATCCCTGATATTTTTCATCGACATATCAGTGGATTAATTTAATTACTTGTTCATTGATTAAATGAAATGTGTTTTAGTTATTTTACTTTCCATATTAGTTATCCATTCTCAATTTATTTTAATGGCATGTGTTTTCAATTACTACCATTCTCTATTGTCTATCCATTATGTTTATTAATTATATGACATGTGTATTAAATTATTTACCTTTCCATATTTTTATATACTCCCTAAAAATTTATTGATTACAAGGAATGAATTTTTATGTTATTTAACCTTCCATGTTGTTTATGCACTTCCTTCAAAATTTATTGGTTACATGGAATGTGTGTCCAGTAATTTTCCCTGCTATATTTACTGTAATCATTAATTAATTATTACTTGCCCTATACATGAACCACATAGAGAATTGTCAATAATTATTATTTTATTTCCTTTCCTCAAGAAAACAATGACATAACAAGGAAATATACACAAGGATATACTATTTGGAATAATTTTATTATTAATTAATGAACAAAAAGATTATGTTGAAATTCGTGTATTTGTTTATAATACATGACTCATGTTTGTATCTAGTTTAACAGGACTACAAAACCTTTAGATCGTTTTGAATTTGATTTGTTATAATCATGATAGTCTTACAGTTGTCAACAATGGAATTGGTCATTCTAGGTTTGAGGCATTACACAATTAAAAATAATAATGTTGATGGATTAGAATGTGTTATTGTTGAATTTAAATCAATGTAGTTATGGAATCTAATGTTAAAATTATTGTTGATATCATAAATTGAATCCTATAGGTTCATAACTGAGGGTACATATTCCATTTCTCCAATGATTATTATTTTTTGATTAAATATGATTATTTAATAATGTATCATAATTCAAAAAATTCCATTATTTTTGAAATAGAATGAAATATGAGGAATCAAGTCGTAAAAAAAATTATGGTATATGATATGGTATCCATAATTTAATTACTAATATTAGAGGAGATATAGTTATTAACATTATGTAATATGTAGGATAACATACCCGAGTTATGATTAGTAACATGAATCATGTTAAATCATGTCCTCTCCCAAGAAGAGAACAAGTTTTCGTATAATCCTTCAAACTAGAAATACATTGTAATTTTCATTTATCTTTTTGATCCCCAAATTATGTTGAAATGTATTAATATAATTGAGAAAATATTAATTTTCTTCCTATTCCCTCTGAATGATAAAGTCACACTGGCTTTCAATCAACATGAGGGAGAAGCTAATTAGTCATGGAATATGATCTATAATAAAAATACTCATGGGGGAAATTAACCAATATAATGGGATATATTCAAGAAGATATTATTCAATAAATATTTTACTCACACTATCCTTCTTAGACTGGATATATAACTCCAAATATTTAAGTAAGAGGAGAAATAATCTATTTGGAAACCTGAATAAAGAATAAAAATACATACTTGATACAACACCAGAATTTTCATGTTTATTGATTATATTATTGAACACTTCATCAATGGAATAAATAAAATTCTTTGGAAATGTTTTTTGATTTGAGACATTAAAAAATACAAAAAAAAATTCTAATGATACATCAATTTAATAATGGGGATATGTGGTATTAATTAGTCCCATGATATTTGATATAGGTGGCCAAGAATGGATCTTAACTATAATAGATCATTAGATCATCAACATGGTTAAATGAGAATCTATCTACCCACATTCAGTATGTCTATGAAGATGCTTTATAGAAACCTAATCAAGGGGAACATGATGTGTTTCATGTGTGGAAGCGATAGACATCGAAATGAGGAATCATGGAAGGAGAACAAGAATACCACTAATGTAATGTTGGAAAACAAAGGTTCTATCAATTATTATACAATGTTCTAATGATTTACCTAATAATAAAATATACATGATGAAAAAAATTACATTATTAAAATGGATAAAATGACAACTGGATGATATAACATCAAATTACATGATTTAAGCAATGAAATTATTCTACCCCTACAACTAATATAGATCCTGAAAATAATGTTTTGATGGGTATTCTAGTTATAAATTCAATAATACTAATATGATTATTTGATTCTAGGTCTACATATTATTTCAAATCATTCAGATTAGTGTATATATTTAAAAATCATCTCAAAACATGGAGTTTAAGTTATTTTTTGAATTCCATAATTATAGAAATTATTGTATCTCGACCATATTTATCCACTCAAATCAATATTTGTAGCCAACATGTTTTGTTATAACTTTTCAATCATCATTTAATGAGATTTGGGACTATATTGGGAACATATTATTTGTTGTAATTTTTACCCTTCATCAATTTTTATGAGAAATAAATCAAATTACATTTCTCAAATAACCATATAATTCTAAAAAAGGGAAATCAATAGTTCAATGATCCATTGAACACTACATATAAATATCAAATAAAGATTCCTTATGGGAAAGTGTATCCATCTCAATTAATAGAGAAAAAACTCATCAAACTTTATGAAATACCCATTGTGAGGGAATATAATTGTATACCACCTAAGGAATTTCCATGTGTTCTTCGTGATAATAGAAATGAATTCTTATATGGTCATATAATTGAAGCTCTATCAATATAAATGACTTCCTATTGAATGGAAACTATTGAAATAAGAAAATTAAAGAATGATATATAAGAATAATTGATCAAGGGATCATAAAAAAAGTGAATCACTATCTGGAGAAATAGTCATCCTTCATAAGAACGAGGATGGGCCAGAACATCCCGTCAATGATTACCATGAGGGAAATAAGAACAGGATACAAAAGTAAGCATACCCTATAATGGATTAATGACATATTTTATAAGCTATGTGGTTCCCAATATTTATTACATGATAAAAAAACTAGGAGTTCAGAGTTGTTCAATTCAGATATAACAATTCTCAAGAAATTTTTTGGTACATAATTAATATAGTATATTGGGATTAAATATATAATTTTTTGGAAGTATTTATGGATGATATTCTCATATATGATAATGGTAAATTGGAAACTAAGGATCATTTAATATTAATACTATGAATCTAGAGAATAGAGAAGTTATTTTTCAATGTTTAGTAACTATTAGTTAAGTATATAAAAAGTTTCATTTAGGGGTTATGTAATTACAAATATGTGGATATTTATGGATCCTTCAAAGAGACTTTCTATTAAGGAATATCCATATGAAAAAATTATAATGGAGATATTTTTTCCCATGATTTGATTATTAATATACTCATACTCTCACTACAAAGAAATGGGGAAGGAATTTCAAATTAAATTAATGCATTAATGTTGGGATTAGGATTTATTCACATAGAAATTCATAATTTTATATATTATGGCCCGAAAAAATTGAAGGAACATGAGTGAAATTCTCTAACATATGATATGGAGTTAGATAAATAAATCACTTCTTTATTAACATTGGGGTATAATATCTTTAGAGAGAAGTGAGAAGAATATACGGATCCTAATATCTTGAAGTATATATTCTTACATTAGGAGGTCGACATGCACCAATAATAATGGTTTTAGCTAATCAATGATTAGGATTTCTCATTGAACTATAATCTTTTAATGTTGAATAATGTGGAAGGTTATATATTTATAATTTATTCTATAACCATATCCATGATAATAATTGAGAAGGATCTAATAATCTTTTAAATGAATAAGATTTACATTTTAACCATAATGGATAAAACACCAATCAATCATTATCAGATGATTTATTTTAAATCAATTTTGAAGAATATTAAATAATCATAATGAGGTGAAATAAACTTATAGAATATGAATCACTCTATAAGAAATGTGAACTTTTCATTTTTCAATATTGATAAAAATCCGTTTTGAGATTCATTTCAAGTCTATGACTTACATATGATCATGTGATAAATGAGGTGTTATTGACTATGGCTCATAGATAGTATTAATTGTCTAACCTAATATCGTAAAATTGCATATAGGTTTATGGATAACTATTATTGGGATAAGATAAAGAACGATATTTTGGAATATGCATTATATTTACCATTATTATTAAAATTGATTAATGAAAAGAAACATCTCAAGGAAATGATACAGCTATTACCCTTAACCTCATGAAAATTGTATATCATCACCCACGATATAATGATCGGTGTTCCAAAATTAACCAAATAAAATAATTATATATTTCTTATGGTAGAATAGTTTAAAAAAATTACACAATTTATTTACATTCAGGTGGACTTGTAACTTGATCGAAATAAAAATATATGCATTTAAAACTAGTTAGGGAACATGGGGAATGAATTAAAATTTTATATAATCATGATCTATGTATCACCTAAACATTATGGAATAGTATCCAACATGCTCTGAACATTGATTTTATCTTTAAATATTTTTATGAACATCCGGATGAGGGCCAAACTGAGTGAAAAATACAATGAATTTATAAAAGGATGCTACATTTCATAATTGACATAAAATGAAGGTAGGTATTACAAAATTACTTTTTAATGAGTTATTATACAATATCTGTTTCACTCAGGCATTATTATGTCTCATTAGGTTGTTCTCAATATAAGTAAATGTATAACTCTATCATATTTGAAACTGTTACAGAAACGAATCAACAAGGACCTATATTGGTAAAAAACAAAAATGTTCAATACCATCTAGTAACACATCTATTTTTTAATATGTTGTTAGATTATTTTCATTAATAAAATTTCAAGGGGACTAAATTATGACATTGGTCAAAACATTTTATCTTTTTTCTTTCTATAGGGAATGAAGTCTTGAGGATTAGGGAGAAGGGAAATATATATCATATATATATTTTCATCTTTGAGATTCTTGATCACATCAGAATTGTGGATTATCGATTGACACTCCCACCAAACAAGTCTCAAGTAGATATTTTTTTGTATGTATACATTTTGAGAAAATATATACAGGACCCCTCACAAAGAAGGAATCTACGGTTTTCATAGATGCATAATGATACCTGTTGTGAGGAGTATTTTGTGATGTTCTTGGACAACAGATATAATACTCTACTCAACAAGACAACTCGCCTAGGAATGATGATGTAGTAGAACCATAAAAACGGGGAAGAAACATGGGATCCAAAAGAATAAATGGAGAAGTTCCATTAAATTTTTCATTTTATTAAATAAAATGAAATTTATGTGTTAAACATTCATTGTGGGGGAATAATGTAATAACTTAAAAATTCTTTATTTTGGTGAAAAAACTAATTCTTCTATATGAATAATTTATTATTGTTCAATATTAAAACACATATAAAAAATTTAACATCTCTATGAATAATACAATCATGAAATAATATTTTATATAATAGTGAATCATTGTACATGGAGAAAGACACAATGTAATAATAAAAATACAATGAAAACTCCATAAGAATAAATTCTTTTTTAAACATCACTCCAGCTATATAGACTATTAAAGGGAAGATAAGTATTAAAAATTTTATAAATACTATCAAGGGAAGTGTTAAACCCTTTTCAAAAAAAGTAGTGATTGATGAGGTCAGTTAATAGTGGAGAATTCAAAGGGTTTAATGGGAAATGTGATCATCAGGATATTACCATCATATAACCATTACTTAAATACATGAATAGTTATAATAATAATAATAATAATAGAATAGTAAAATATGAATTAAATATTAAATTAAATAATTATAAGATTTAATTTTTGAAATTTATTTTTTATCTATATACTATTTATAAATCAATACATATAGTGTTATAAAATTCAAAACAATGAAAAGTTAATAAATAATATGTTTCCATAAAAAATTGAATCTTTTTATAATTACATAATTAATTATGTACAATAATTATCTCATATAAATAGTAGTATTTTTATATGAAACAAACATCGTATTTTAAATTATCACATTTAAATTATGACTGGGTGAAATTACAAAATATTTAAAATTTAATTTTTTGTGTAATAAAAATAATTTTTTTTATTTCCCATATATTTTTTGGATTCATTATTTTACAATAATTTTTAAAAAATATATATTTTTCCTTTCAGAATCTATAATTTATTGTTTAAATTTATTTAATATTTTTGTATGAAATATATTCCTTAACAATGTCTCGAATGAAAATATAGTGTTACAAAAGATGTTTTGGATTTTAAAAATAATTATAAATGAATAAATTTTCCATTTTTATAAGAAACATAATATAAAAAACATGAATTACATTTTGAAATTATATTATGTCAAAACAAACAATTCAAAATGTAATTAAAATGTATAAAATACCATTGTATCATATAGTAGGTATATTTTCAAAAACCTATAATTCATGTTGCTAAATTTGAAAAATGAAAAACAGCTCACCCCATTTTACAATAAATAACAATTTCAACACTCAATATCATTATATCCCAATATCATTATCACATACAAGATTAATTTATTCACACATTAATTACTTTGGTGAATCACGCGGGCTCTATTTGAATTTCTCTACCAAACATAAAAGTGGTATGTAATGTAATATATTTTCCTTGTCATCATTTTAATTTGAGAACTTCCTTTACAACATGTTTTAAAATTTTAATATTGAAATGTTTTCATAAAGTTAAATTCATTATATTATTGACCAAATTTTTTTTATCAATGATATAAATTTATTCTATCTTATTTACCCCATTTAATTATAAATTTATATATACTATTTATTCCACCAAAATCATTATTTTATTTCCCTTATGGTCATATTTCAATACCAATTTAAATTACAATTTCCCTTCCTGTATATTTTATGAAATGAAATTTTTCCAAATTTTTTTTGTATATTCATGTATGAAGTTCCTTTTCAATCTCTTGGGATTAAAATATTAAAAGAATCATGCATTTATGTTCGTATAAAATCAATGATTAAATGAAACTCATTATCATCAAGAAATGGTTACTGATGAAATTATTTCATCTGATATATGATCAAAATGGTAAACTTAAATTTACACATATGATGGGTGCAACAGGGTATTTCTCTAATACATTTAGATTTATTTTTATATCATGGTATACCAAGTATGGTGCATAGATATTTTTCCTAGAATACTAGTTTATGATGTATTAAGAGTGAGACTGGACTTATGACTAAGTTGTTATGTTTACTATTATTAACATACACTTTTAACGCCTTGATATTATTATATAATGTTTTTCATACAATACTTTAGTTTTAATATTCCTTTTTTTATATCATGATAAGACTTTTACATCATATGTTTCATGATTTATAATATTATTAAATTACACCACAATATAGATTAATGTTTTTTCATAAATATTCTCAAAAAAATCATATGTAGTATTTGAGGATCAATATTTTATAAGAGAATGTTACAGATTTTACAAAAATTCGATGTATTATTCATTCATTATTATTATAATTATGAATCTAAATTTCCAAAGAGGCTATATATCCTGATCCTTATTTTGTTTTATATATATATATTTTAAAAAATGTAAAGGAAAGGTCTATGATAAAAAAACATAAGATATATTGAGAAGAATGATTGTGTCATAAAAGAAAATATTCCATCATGCCATGTGAACATTAGAAATAATAATCAAATTTATGGGAAGAGTCCTAATCATCAGACCAATATGATTTAGAATCTATGGGACCATGATATCTCGTAATCATGGTCAGATTTAGGTATGAGTAGTCTTTCTGATGTCTTTATTACCTAGGGGTATTGATTATAAATGTTTATTATATATAAGAAAATTTTCCCCTTTAGATAATACTTGAATAAAAAAGATAATTTTTGGAGAATCGTCCTCTATATCATCCCATTTTCTTTGGATTCCCTCCATTTCTCTTATTATATTTGGTTCTCCCTATATTTATGACAGATTTTCACCATCGATATAATTTGAATTCCCGTAATCTGTAAGGGAGATTTTATGTAAACTAGGATCTTCATGTTTGGAGTTCCGACCTCCACCAGGAGTTTCTCATGAACATTATCATAAGTCTCATGAGTCACATGTTCCAACATAGGAGAGAAATCCTCATCCATTTGTGATCCATCAACACTAGAATTCTCATTTCCCATATCAAGAGTGATTTCTCAACCCACAACACAATTCCTATTATTTTTTAGTGATTTATTACTCAATTTATTCCTATAAGAAACCTCATGATTCACTTTTAATGAACATAATGGGAAAACATAATTCATGGGACAGATTTCCTTAACATTAACAATAATTTGAAAATATGGATAGAAATATAGATGCCTTTCATATTACAATTTCAATGAGATATCATAATCTATTGATGACTGAGATACATTATATATCATGAAAGAGAATAAATCTTTCTCCACCAAGATCCTAACATAGTGACCATTTTTTGAAACATCCATATTCTTTTCCACCATGATCTGAATTCCAATAGCATAGGCAATATAAAATAAAATATTAAGATACCATAATATCCAATTAATAATATTATTTTTGATCCAATCACTAGACTTATTATTTTTTATATAAAAATTATTAAAAATAAAATCCAATTAATGAAAATAGACCATACATTTCATTAAAGTGATTGATCCAATTATCCATTCCATTATCATCAGATCATCTAATGTGAAGATTATGTTAAAAAATTGTGTTTTATAGATATTTGCATCAAATTTAAAGAAATAAAATGGGAAAAGTTATTTGGGTTCTTATAGATTTTTTCCTCTAATATAGAAATTTGGCACATTGTGATATGGTTATATCATAAGGCATGATCCAACTGTTTGATATTATTAGCACATGTCATGTGTAATTATATCCCATCAGTCTATATTTTTTTACAACACTTGCCTACTGATCCCCTTGATCCATAATGAATGATATAAATCCCATATATCTCTAAAATATTAATTATCTATTGAGTTCCACTGTTTAAAATGACTTGATATTGTGACTACATCTGATCTCAAGACCATTCACCATGGTAATTGTCACATCATATAATCCTCTCCGATTAATGGATGCGAAAAGACACAAAATTTCAATACCACATTGAAATTTGTGTCTCACTATATATATTAAATAAAATGTGGAATTTTAGTATATGAAATATTTGATAAATAAATAAAATTATTAAATTATATAATATTTGTTGAGTAAAAAATAAAAAATAACATTTACTATGTAATTTAAGAAGATAAATTTCAATTGTAAAATCATTGTGTACAATAATAAACATAATTTATTTTATTCAAAAATAGTTTTTAAATAATGATAACATAATAATGTCCAAAAATGACTGAAATTAATCCATAAATTTATTTTTTCAATAATTTTAAATGTAAATCAAAATATTAGCAAAACATAAAAAATATCATTTTTATAAAATGAGTTACCATGAATATTAAAATATCATTTGAAAAAATTATTTAAAATTATCGTTAATCAAAAAAGATTCTAAAATTTCTCCTTTTTATTTTTTTATAGATATGAAGGAATTGGACATTCAATAATTTCTCCATAGAACATGGAGTCTAGACATCCAATCAATGATAAAAATTCCTATGTGTTTTAAAGGATGTTTACCCCTCACTAGTTTTCATGGAGAAAATATAATTAATATTGGATTAAACTCACTGGGACTCTTAATTATATATCCTTAGATAAATAGGATTTTCTATTATGGGAATACTAAGATATTAGTCACAGGCCAATATATGAGAAAGATTAGTTGACTACCAGAATTATATTTTCCCTCAATTGATATATTTTTTGATGGGGTAGATATTAATTAATCTTCCCATTAATAAGATTTTAAATTCTTCACTACTCAATATGAGGGATTGGATGTAATGGATTTAATAATTAAGGTTTAGACCTTATCTATTGGAGATGATAAATTAGTGGATTGAGTGAATCCTGCAATAGTAATTGTGTAAATTTTAATGATTGATGATAGATTATTAATATATTTAATAATACATCACAGACTGAGTTAGTGGTAAGTATTTATATTAGGATACTCTATAATTAAATTAGAAACTAAAATAACACACGTTGATAGTGCTTCTATTAATATAGGGATTCAGTATTTGCAGGATTTAAAAAGTGTACTAAGCTAGAAGAATGTCTACCAAGAAAATAATAAAATGAATTGCATAAACTATCACATGATTATTACTACAAATATAACATTGGTTATTATTAACTCAACAAGATGGGTTCCTAAGTAATAAAAACACAAGGTGATTTTATTGTAGACATTATTTTCTTTTCTCCAATATTAGAATACGAAATGGATAACTTTTTTAAAAAAAATTTATTTTCTAAGAAACATTCATGGGATATTATATCATATTTATATCTTGTATTTTTAGTAATAAGTTTATTTATTTTTTGATTAATATATGATTCTACTAAATGGTTATGTGGTGGATATCGAATGGAGAATTGTGATTCTAATATTACTACAATTTATAACACTTATTGTCCAAAATATTGATGAGTAGCTACTATGAGATTTTATATGGCCTACACCATCCAGTAAAGTATATCATATTATATATAGTAGTTAATTGATAATATACCTGGATTTTATCTTTTATTATCCAACAAATACTACAGTTGAGGTAGGAATGGCATAAGAAACATGAAATAGTATATGAAATAGTGAGAATAAAACCCTATCCCATTATATAATTATTTTACTTGTGGGATATCATTTTTTTAGTATGAGTTAGTATAGTGTTATCATATCCTACAAAGGAAGTGAATGAATTAATATCTCAATCTAATATCATCATTGTGTTGACCCCAATATTTTCTACAATTGAGACCTTGGGTTATATAACTGAGTTAGTGTAGCGGTATTTTTTGATTCCATGTGATAACCTTAACATGGAACTAGATGTAAAATTTTAATGCTAAGTGGTGTAATATAATGTATGGAATAGTATTCATAACCTCACAACTAAAATCATTTTAGGGAACATGGTAGATTTCTTTTTCTCCACAATCAAATATTAAATAATATAAATATTTTTTGGTTTTTATATAATATCTATTATGTTATCATGAAGTTAAAAATTTAAAATAAGAGAGGGAAGGGGAATGGTCCTCAAATGAAACCATTATATATATTTTTCTCATATAATATGGTCTCTCAAATTACTCATGGAATAATATTTATATCATGATATGGTGGAAAGAAACTATAAAATTTAACTGAAATTAGGACCACAATAATCCAATTTAATCAAAGTCTAGAAGAGGTTGAGTCCATTGATGTGTATTGGGAAGATATCCAGGAGGAAATTTATTTTTTGTAAGGACACATAATTTTTTGTTATCAAGTTGAAAAAAAATGTGGAGGCTAAAATTTCGCACCTAGATAATATATGGAAGGTACTAAATGATTTATATAAAACACAAATAATAATCTAATATTTAGGTATTGATTACTTTTTTGTACCATAATTAAAATTATGATAATTCTTCTTACCCTTATTAATATATGAAGAAATTTTTGAGATGTTGTGATTAATTGATATCCCCCCACATAATATCTATTAAAATTATTTTATTGAATCAATTTAGTCTCTCCTCACAAATATACATACTCATATATAGATTGAGAGTCCCTGAGAAAGAGACAACATTTGTTTTTATTAATTATAAATAAAATTTATGATTACATAACAGAGATGGTAATTAAATCCATCTAAACATATAGATATGGGGGAGGAATCCTAAATTATTATTTTTCAACCATGTTTAATAATTTATTGATGTTTTACTATGGAATTAGTTCCGTTGATATGTATTGGTTGTAAATGGGTTATAATTCCCTCATTATCAAAACATAGTCTCTTTTGAGTATTGGAAATTATTTTTTTAATGGTTTCTATTACCTAAAGTGTAATTATCTAGAAATGTTTTCCTATGAATTTACCATGCTAAAAAGATTCCATTTATATGAGAGGGTATGTTTTATATTTTGAAATGTTCATAAGTATGGTAATTTTTTGAAAACTATAATTAAATCATCATTAATTTGTGAAAAGATCATTTAAAATATGGGAATGAAATGATTCACGACCAAATTGAAAAAATATATAAATTATCCTTTATAGAAAAATGATTTTTTATGATGTGTGTTCGAAACAAAGGGTTATGACTTAATGGGTTGAGAATATTTTCATTATGATCTTTTTCTACATGAATATGTCAGTATGCATGGACACTTGATATGAATCTGAATAAAGGGGATACAACAAACATCATGCCCCTATGAAAATGTAAAATGGAATAAAATAGTGAGAACTTATCCTTAAGGGAGACTCAATAGTATGTGGGAGTGAAATTTTTGTTAAAATCATAAAATTGACATAATAGTGAGAAAATTATTGAGAATGATATGGTAATCAAAATACGATTATTTGTATCCAATAGTCAATTTTATCACACCCCAAGCTCCTAAACAAGGATAAAAATAGTCTTTATAATAGTATTACTATATAAATGGATATAGTGAGAAGAACTCATAATTTTCATGGGAAAAATTAAAATATTCATAACATATATATATATATATATTTATGATGTAGCTTTTTCCTATATAATAATCAAGAATTTTTAGTAATCTATAACTCAATTATATTAAACCCTCCATTTTTGGGTATTAAAACATGTATTTTTCTTTCATATTTAATTTATTTTCATAGTATTTTTTATGTTATATGAAACTATCTAGATTATGATTATATATATTTTACCATTATGCCACTTCATTTTTTATGTTCAAATATTTCAGAATAAATTTGTTCCTATAGCTAAAATTCATTGGGATTAAACTAATGTAATAGTTATTAGTTTGAATTGAAGTGATGTACATTTTATTCTCTAGTTATGTTGAGTATTTTTTTTCTAGTTTATAATCTTACAATAATTATGGTAAACCATGTTGAGGATTACAAGAGTAATATCTCCCATCATTGTAAAAATATGTCGATAAATGATAGTTTCTAAAATTTCTTCCTATATCTCTTGATTTTTTTATTTTTGTTAATTTGTTAATGAAAACTATATATTATTCCTATAAGTATTTTAATTTTTTATTTTATGATATAACATTATCTTATGACTATTGTCATTTTATTAGTATGAAATACATAACCATTTTTTCATAGAGTCCTTTAAATGTTTTTATCCTGAATATTTTATGTCCTTTTTAATATTCCCAAAACGTTTTCTTAATCCATAGTTGTCAAGATTGAAAATAAATTAATTGAATTTTACTCATACAAACAAAAATATAATTTTATACCAACATGTTTTGTGTCTCGTTTTTTAATCATCACAATATAATTTTAGGGAACTGAGATTTAATGTTGTTTATGTTCAATAGGTGATCCCCAGATAGAGCATTATAGTTTATCATCTAAAATATTAGACTAAAATTAAATATATTTTATCCTCCTGTGAGTAAATTCTCGGTGGAAAAATTGCTTCACTCGTAAATATTTATGGAATTAACCAAATTTGGAGTAGAGGATTGTTAAACATTGATGTGAATTCTAGTTGGGGTAAATACCACGATGTTAGGATGAAGTGAAAGATGATGTGGAAAAGGAGTATGCTTAGACATGATATTAACGATTCATGAATTAATATAAATCTCATGAATTTATAATTATTCTATGTATAGTTATAAATTAGGTCTAATCAGTATGATTAAGCCCAAATAGGTGATGTTTGGATGTTTCCCCATTTTTTAGGGGGGTATTGAACATGTCTTATATTGATAAATAATCTAAAACATGGAGTGTATAAGATAATTGACATATCATTGGATATCAATGGTTTTATAGAATCACTATATATCATATGTAAATGATAATTTAACATTAGATAGTTCTATACCTATGATAAATAATTGGGAGAGTTGAAATGCAAGGAATGAATGATGGATTTTTAATACTCTATCAGAGAAAAAGTGAGAGTCTCCAAATATAAATGAATAAAAGATCTAATATAAATGTGTAAATGTGAACACGAATGAAATAAAACATATATTTAAGAATAATATGAGATGATTTTGGTTCAAAACATATCTCATGGTGAAGTGCACTGTGTTGCATTTTTTGACAATGAGGTATGTTGTTGTCAAGGAATGAATGGATGAATGTCAAGGAATGTCAAGATTTGAATGACAAAGGATGTGATGGTGATGGTGATGAAGGAGAATGGCCATGGTACTAAGATGCATGTCACTTAGGAGATTCACTAAGTGACATAGGATGTTTTGGTTGAAACATTCTCTATGTATATTAGACGATTGTAGAACGGATCTTAATGTTTCAATACTTGTATCAAGATGATACTAAGTTACACCACTTGAAGAATGGATGATGATGGAGCATCATCATTAAATCAGACGATTGTTGAGCTGTTCTTAAAGTTCCAAGAAATTGTATCAAGTAGATACAATGTCACAACATTGTTTGAAGACCATACATTGTACTGACAATGCATGAGGAGATGAAGAAGATCCACCCACACTTTCTAAGTGGATGAAGTGAGATGAAGAAGTCCATGCACTATCACTTGGTGCATGTGAATCAGAAGATGTTCCAATTTGATGTCTGATTTGATCAATGAAGTTCATTGAAGAATTTATGTGATTAAGGAGCTCGGTTGAAGATAAAGACCATTCAGAAATTCCATTCCTAAGTGTTGAATAAATGTTGATGAGAATTGGAGGAATTCTAATGAAGAAGAAGAAATAAAGAAGAGGAAATGAAGAGGAAGGAGTGGCTCTTGGCATTTTATATTCATGTGGTTACTTTGTTGTTTAAAGTACTCCTGTACTCCTTTGCCAAAAATTAAGCCACCAAGGTCCTGCCTTAAGGGTTCAACCCAAGGCACATGTGGGACAAGGTCACCACGCCCAAGGGGATCCCATGGGGCCAGCCCGAGAGAGGCCGAGGCCGTGTATAAGCCCCGAGGCCACGCGGTGATGAAGCCCGCGCAGCGTGGGCGCAGGAGCGCGCCTGAAGGGTGCATAGTGGGCGCCAGTGGCGCGCCCGCAGGGAGAAGAGTGGGCGCAGAGCGCGCCCGCAGAGAGAACACGATGCGGGGCGGCACCGTGGAGGAGGAAGTTCAATTGCCGAGCTGATGGGAGCGCTAGGTTGATAAACCGCGGAAAAACCGCGCCCCGTTTCGATGTGGGACGCGGAAAAATTCTCAGGAGCGCATCCTGGCCGCACGATTGATCGCGCGCCAGATACGAGCCGCTCATCTAATCGCGCCATTCGCGATCTGATCCAGGCCATCCAAGGTTATTTGATCGCCTGATCCGACGGCTCTGAGGCATCTCCTTCCTCGAGCTTGAGCCGAGGACACCCCGTGCCACCCACGACCTCTCCATGAACCAGAGGCGCCTCCGAGCAATGTTTTTGACTTCCCAGCCACCATAGTTCGAGCTGAAGTATTCATGGAGTTCGTCTAGCCCAACTGAACCTAACCATGCAATAAAATAAGCATGCATGCAAGGTGATGGAGATTTCGAGATTCGGCCGAGGCAAACAAAGTTGCCGAGGGCGTGCCACGTTGCTCGAACGCCTAAACCGATGGTCGTGGATGCGTTCTAAGTCGCATGCACGTGGAAGAGAAAAACAAAAATAATGAAAGAAAAGAACCCGCGTGAACAGAGGAGAAAAAGAAGATTTCAAAGAATCTTGAAGATCTAAAATCTTCAGGATTTTGAAGTTTGATCACGCGGATGATCAAAGGCATTCCTATGCCTATAAAAGGAGCTCTTGAGCATCATAACCGCTTGCTGATCCTCTGAAGAGAGAAGTCCCATGAGAAGCACTTTGTGCCTCGCGAAGTCGAAGCCCCGCGCAGAACCCTGCGCGGCAGTGAAGCCCGGAGCACCCCTTGCTCCGTGAGGTTCCTTTTGCGCACCTCTTGCGCGAAAGAAGAGAAAGGGAGAGTCCCCTGTGCGCTTCCCCTTTGCGCGATAGGAAGGAGAGGTTGGGCATCGCGATCTTGCGCGCCCTCCTTGTGCCCGCGGTTGGTCGAGGCTTGCATGACCCCTGGCTCAGGATCCTTGCGTGGCAGTGACACCCTTGCGAGCTGCCTTGTTCATCCATGAACTTGCACGGCCAGCTACACTCGAGGTGAACTCACACCTTGTGCGCCTTGAAGAGGAAGTGAAGTCCCGAGGCCGTGTGTGATTAACAAAAGAAGAAAAGGGCTGTGGCAATGTGTGTGCAAGTGGGTGAAGTGAAGACCACACATTTGTGTGTGTGTGAAAACTTGAAGATCCACCTACGGCCCAAGTGTGTGCAAGAATAGAGGAGTAGGCCAAGCTTAAGTGTGTGCAAAATGTTGAACAAGTTGTGTGTGCAAAACAAGCGAAGGCTGAACCTTAGTGTGTGACTAAGTGGTGTGGACACACTATGAAGGAGAATAAGAAGGAGACTCTCACACTAGAGTATAACACACTTTTAAGTGTGTAACCAAATTGAATTAAGTGTGTGAAGTTCAAAGAAGGTGTGTTCTTAAAGAGACTACACCCTCTGAGGGTTTACTGCACCAAGAAGAGAAGAAGGGGAGTGCATGCATGCAAGCATGCACGTGCACACGTAAACAAGTCAAATCTGCTTGTGTGCATTTGAGTTGACCAAGACCAGAGGATCTTGAAGAAATTGAGAAGGCCATGCAGTCAGTGCATGAAGATGCAGAGTTTCCATGCATTCAGTGCATGAAGTTGTTCTGAAGTGAGACTGGACCAGACTGAAGTTAAAGACATCATTTGTCTGAGTATTCAGTAGTTGGAGAGAAGCCAGGTCACCCTTAGAAGAAGGAGATAAATCATGAGCAATACGATAAGACCTGTTCATCACATGTGAGCAGAGGTATAGAGAAAGGCCAGCAGTCTTTATCCCAGACTGCTGAAGATACTTGATGAAGCTTAAAGAGAAGAAGAGCTACTCGTGTGACTCAAGGAGCCAGGAGAAGACCCTATGGGACTCAGGGAGAAGAAGTCTTCAGTGGGATACTGGAGCAGGCCAGTGGGACTCTAGTAACACTGTGGGACGCAGTATAAAGACCCTCCTGTGGGACTCAGGAGAGATACAGTGGGATGCTGTATCGACCATTGTAATACTAATAGATTATAATGGGAGAATCCATGCTGGGAGAGCATGGAAAGGATGTAGGCCTTTGGTGCCGAACCTTGTAAATCCTTGTGTCCTGTTCCTTTTCATTACTGCATTATCCGGGAAAGGTTGAGAGACATAAGAAGAGTGGATCGAGGCCTTAACAAGCCATAGAGGTTTAATTGATAAAGAATAAATTAGTAAAAAGTTTTAAGGGATCACTGATTCACCCCCTCCCCCTATCAGTGATTCACACTGATCTGGGCACTTCAATTGGTATCAGAGCGAAGGTTACCTCTAAAATATCCAAGGGAGTCTTTATGAAGTGCATATTTGAGGAAATGAGTGACCAGCCTCAAATGGAGATATCTTCCAAGACTCAGAAAAATAGAAAGAAGAAACAGGACAAGAAGATGAAGAAAGCTTGTCCTAGCTGTGATGAAGTTGGAACAATGAATGATTTTCAAAATGCACTCAAATATATTCAGAAGACTGTCCCCAAGGAAGTGGCAATGTGTATTACTACTGTCATCCTTGATCTTCAAGAAGAAAAATTACAGCTAGAAGAAGAAGCCAATGCAATGGAACATCAATTGGCAAAAAGGGTTGGCATAACCAACACTCTCAGAAAGCTGGTGAAGGCTAAAGATGAAACAGTTTCTCTTTGCAATGAAAGATATGAAGACACTGCTGAAGAATTGCAAAGAAGCCTTTTTGAGAAATAATTCTGTATGATATTAGTCAAAGATGTTTTCCATGCACTGGAAAAGATGCATAAAGTGTCAATGAATGTCAGAGATGCTCAACTCAAAGACAAAGTCAAAATGGTGAAGGAGCTTGACAACTCATTGCATGAAATAAAGAAGGTGCATGATGACCAAATGGAACAGCTGAAACAGAATTGGGAAGGTAGGCTAATATTGGTTGAGGATGAGAAGAACTCCCTCAACATAAAATTCTTTGAACTGGAGGTGATATTGAAAAATCTTCAATCACCCAAAGCTGAAGCCTCCCAGTCAGCTGAAAAAAGAAATGTTGCTACTCAAGTGAGCTTTAAGAAGGATGATTCTAAAAGAAAGACATCCTCTAATAAAAGGGCAACATCTTCTAGAAAGAAGGTACCATCCATACCATCTTGTACTGATGCTTCTAATTGTGTTTCCACAAAAAGTGCAGGATGGAAAAATAATTCCAAACAAGTATGGATGAAGAAAATGAAGAAGCAGAGCTCTCCTGAAACAACACAGCAAGTCAAGAAAAGTACCCAACAATCAGAAGGACTGAAGAGGTCTAGATTTGTGGGTCAGTGTTGGTGTTGTAATAAGTATGGGCACTGTACAAAGGATTGTTGGTACAATCCACTGAATGTCAAAGCACAAAGGAAGCTCATGCCAAGGGGGAGCAAGCCAGAATAAAAGAAGCATCATCCACAGGTCCAGAGACATCTTTTTACTGAAAATAGATTTGGATTAATTGACAACATCTGGGATGGTTGCAAAAGTGGTCACCAATTTGATACATGTCAATCTCCGAATGTATCCAAAGCTGGAAAGAAGAGAAGATCATAGAACCTGGCTAAGAGAGATTCCTTGGGAAGCAAGAAGAAAGTAGAAAATTCTCCCAAGAAGTGTTTGAGAAATGAATAGAAGTCCTTGGAGTCTGAGTCCAAGAAGGGTGATGCATCCAGAAGGACCACCAAGAAGTTCTTCTACCGTGGAAAGAATGGCCATACCATGGATCTTTGTAAACAAGCCATGAAATTTAATAAAAGCCAACTGCACTCAAACAGACAATCAATCCAGAAGAAGCAGAAGGGATTGGTTGAAAATAAGTTGCCTAAGAAAGGTGTCTTAACAGTATCAAAAGAACCATATGGGATTTCCAAAACTAAGGCCTCACTTCCAAATGACTTGTTAGTCATATGGCCAAATCAGTTTCAACTTTCCAGAGAACTGCAAAGAGCTGAAGATGAAGCAATGGCAATTGCTAAGGCAAAAAGGAAACAAAATATTTCACATGAAGATGTATTGAGATCCACACCAGCACCAACATCATTGAAGATCAAATGTGCAAGTGTGAAGAATGGTGAAAATGGGACATCTCGGTTGAGAGAATCTTCTCAACCTTGTTGTTCACATTGATGAACCAAGGAGGTTCCATCTTATTCCCTAATCACTTGTATTTACATGTGCTGACATTGCAGGGAATTGAAGATGATGATCATTCTCAACTGGAGGATGGTTTGGACAGAATGGAGTGCACCCCTTGAGGGGGAGCCAATCTGAAGAAGATGGGATTCGTAGATTAATACCATCTTGAGAAAAGTGAAGGTATTCCAATCATACTTTCATCCCTTGTTTCTTAATTGAGTTTATCTTGTCAATTAAGGGGGAGTATGGATTGGAGACAAATGGATGAAAGGGGGAGCTTTATCTTTGCACCTCAACTTTCTAATGAGTTTTGTGAAGTTGTGCAGGATTTAGCAAATTCATTGTTATATCTGAAAAATTTCAAACCCCTAAGCATGATCTCACATGTGTAGAGAATTATGGACAGCTTTGAATTCCTTGGTCATATCACTCTTGTTTTCTACACCGGGTTAGCCCAAGTAGACTTAGAGTTGATTTACTAAAGGTTCTTTGCTAAAGAGAACATGTGACATCATCCCTCTCTCAGTGTTTTTCAAGAAAATACTTTTCAAAGGGAGGAAGAGATTTTTGAAAGAGACCCACACCACACCTTTGCATTTCGTTGCCAATAAGGGGGTGAAATATGGGCACACATATTGACCCATTCATATGTGCTGAAGTTGTGATATTGACAACAAATACAAAGGGGGAGATTGAAGTGCACTGTGTTGCATTTTTTGTCAATGAGGTATGTTGTTGTCAAGGAATGAATGGATGGATGTCAAGGAATGTCAAGATGTGAATGACAAAGGATGTGATGGTGATGGTGATGAAGGAGAATGGCCATGGTACTAAGATGCATGTCACTTTGGAGATTCACTAAGTGACATAGGATGTTGTGGTCGAAACATTCTCTATGTATATCAGACGATTGTAGAACTGATCTTAATGTTTCAATACTTGTATCAAGATGATACTAAGTTACACCACTTGAAGAATGGATGATGATGGAGCATCATCATTAAATCAGACGATTGTTGAGCTGTTCTTAATGTTCCAAGAACTTGTATCAAGTAGATACAATGTCACAACATTGTTTGAAGACCATGCATTGTACTGACAATGCATGAGGAGATGAAGAAGATCCATCCACACTTTCTAAGTGGATGAAGTGAGATGAATAAGTCCATGCACTATCACTTAGTGCATGTGAATCAGAAGATGTTCCAATTTGATGTCTGATTTGATCGACGAAGTTCATTGAAGAATTTATGTGATTAAGGAGCTCAGTTGAAGATAAAGACCCTTTAGTAATTCCATTCCTATGTGTTGAATAAATGTTGATGAGAATTGGAGGAATTCTAATGAAGAAGAAGAAATAAAGAAGAGGAAATGAAGAGGAAGGAGTGGCTCTTGGCATTTTATATTCATGTGGTTACTTTGTTGTTTAAAGTACGCCTGTACTCCTTTGCCAAAAAATAAGCCACCAAGGGCCAGCCTTAAGGGTTCAACCCAAGGCACATGTGGGAAAAGGTCACCACGCCCAAGGGGATCCCATGGGGCCAGCCCGAGAGAGGCCGGGGACGTGTATAAGCCCCGAGGCCACGCGGTGATAAAGCCCGCGCAGCGTGGGCGCAGGAGCGCGCCCGAAGGGTGCATAGTGGGCGCCAGTGGCGCGCCCGTAGGGAGCAGAGTGGGCGCAGAGCGCGCCCGCAGAGAGAACACGATGCGGGGCGGCACCGTGGAGGAGGAAGTTCAATTGCCGAGCTGATGGGAGCGCTAGGTTGATAAACCGCGGCAAAACCGCACCCCGTTTCGATGTGGGATGCAGAAAAATTCCCAGAAGCGCATCCTGGCCGCACGATTGATCGCGCGCCAGATCCGAGCCGCTCATCTAATCGCACCATTCGCGATCTGATCCAGGCCATCCAATGTTATTCGATCGCCTGATCCGACGGCTCTGAGGTATCTCCTTCCTCGAGCTTGAGCCGAGGACACCCCGTGCCACCCGTGACCTCTCCATGAACCAGAGGCACCTCCGAGCAATGTTTTTGAGTTCCCAGCCACCATAGTTCGAGCTGAAGTATTCAGGGAGTTTGTCTGGCCCAACTGAACCTAACCATGCAATAAAATAATCATGCATGCAAGGTGATGGAGATTTCGAGATTCGGCCGAGGCAAACAAAGTTGCCGAGGGCGTGCCACGTTGCTCGAACGCCTAAACCGAAGGCCGTGCATGCGTTCTAAGTCGCATGCACGTGGAAGAGAAAAACAAAAACAATGAAGGAATAGAACCCGCGTGAACAGAGGAGAAAAAGAAGATTTCAAAGAATCTTGAAGATCCGAAATCTTCGGGATTTTGAAGTTTCATCACGTGGATGATCAAAGGCATTCCTCTGCCTATAAAAGGAGCTCTCGAACATCATAGCCGCTTGCTGATCCTCTGAAGAGAGAAGTCCCATGAGAAGCACTTTGTGCCTCGCGAAGTCGAAGCCCCGCGCAGCACCCTGCGCGGCAGTGAAGCCCGGAGCACCCCTTGCTCAGTGAGGTTCCTTTTGCGCACCTCTTGCGCGAAAGAAGAGAAAGGGAGAGTCCCCTGCGCGCTTCCCCTTTGCGCGACAGGAAGGAGAGGTTGGGCAGCGCGATCTTGCGCGCCCTCCTTGTGCCCGCGGTTGGTCGAGGCTTGCACGACCCCTGGCTCAAGATCCTTGCGCGGCAGTGACACCCTTGCGCGCTGCCTTGTTCATCCAAGCACTTGCACGGCCAGCTACACCTGAGGTGAACTCACACCTTGTGCGCCTTGAAGAGGAAGTGAAGTCCCGAGGCCATGTGTGATTAACAAAAGAAGAAAAGGGATGTGGCAGTGTGTGTGCAAGTGGGTGAAGTGAAGACCACACATTTGTGTGTGTGTGAAAACTTGAAGATCCACCTACGGCCCAAGTGTGTGCAATAATAGAGGAGTAGGCCAAGCTTAAGTGTGTGCAAAACGTGGAACAAGTAGTGTGTGCAAAACAAGAGAAGGCTGAACCTTAGTGTGTGCCTAAGTGGTGTGGACACACTAAGAAGGAGAAGAAGAAGGAGACTCTCACACTAGAGTATAACACACTTTTAAGTGTGTAACCAAATTGAATTAAGTGTGTGAAGTTCAAAGAAGGTGTGTGCTTAAAGAGACTACACCCTCTGAGGGTTTACTGCACCAAGAAGAGAAGAAGGGGAGTGCATGCATGCAAGCATGCACGTGCACACGTATACAAGTCAAATCTGCTTGTGTGCATTTGAGTTGACCAAGACCAGAGGATCTTGAAGAAATTGAGAAGGCCATGCAGTTAGTGCATGAAGATGCATAGTTGCCATTCATTCAGTGCATGAAGTTGTTCTGAAGTGAGACTGGACCAGACTGAAGTTAAAGATATCATTTGTCTGAGTATTCAGTAGTTGGAGAGAATCCAGGTCATCCTTAGAAGAAGGAGATAAATCCTGAGCAATACGAGAAGACATGTTCATCACAAGTGAGCAGAGGTACAGAGCAAGGCCAGCAGTCTTTATCCCAGACTGCTGAATATACTTGAAGAAGCTTAAATAGAAGAAGAGCTACTCGTGTGACTCGGGGAGCCAGGAGAAGACCCTGTGGGACTCAGGGAGAATAAGTCTTCAGTGGGATTCTGGAGCAGGCCAGTGGGACTCTGGTAACACTGTGGGACGCAGTATAAAGACCCTCCTGTGGGACTCAGGAGAGATACAGTGGGATTATGTATCAACCATTGTAATACTAACAGATTATAATGGGAGAATCCATGCTGGGAGAGCATGGCAAGGATGTAGGCCTTTGGTGCCGAACCTTGTAAAACCTTGTGTCATGTGCCTTTTCATTACTGCATTATCCGGGAAAGGTTGACATAAATAAGAAGAGTGGATCGAGGCCTTAACAAGCCATAGAGGTTTAATTGTTAAAGAATCAATTAATAAAAAGTTTTAAGGGATCACTGATTCACCCCCTCCCCCTCTCAGTGATTCACACTGATCTGGGCACTTCACATGGAAAGAGAAATCTAGACACATGATGATTTGAATAAATATTTCTCGATATGGGGAGTGGAGAGACATGAATTTTTAATAGAAAACTCATTCTATACTGGTAATGATATATTGAAAATTATATTTGAATAAGGGTAATGTAAAATTTCATAATCGAGTGGGGGATGGAATAGAGTTTCTCAATGAGGTTGATCCTAATATATTTTGTCTAACAAACACCATGTATCCTAAGAATTTTCTAATTGCGACACATGTTGTTATAAATTCCCATGCATCATTAGGTATAGTCCAAAGGTTTATAAAACTTATTTTAAATTGATGGGATGGTCTCTAAATAATTATTTTTTTTAAAAAAATGTATACGTGTTCATCAAAACCAAATGGTTAATTCCGTAAAGAAATTATCAATTTCTAGTAAATATTCTACTTCCTGGAATTTTGTATCAATTTTTTAATGACATATTTTTGTTATCTATAATCATATTTGAAAGGTAAGTAATATTAATTTTATTTTTTTTGTGGCATGGAACACACTATGTAGTTTAATATCATGTTGATATAACAGATTGTCAAGAAAATTGAGGTTCTATGATAAGGACATTATTTCATGAATTTTAGGATTATGTGTCAAGTACATGTGAATTCAACATGAAAGAGAATTCTTATTATTTATTATAAAAATTCACATTTTTATGTGGTATAATGTTCTATATATTTTTAGTAATCCAAGTGTATATAATATTAGAAAAGATATTTTATTTAAAAAAAATATCCCAATATTTATTTTCCAATTTTTCTATTTTCTTCCAAACATTCTTTATTAACCTCAAAACTAATATTATCCATCATTTAAAAAATTATAAAAGGTAAATCATTTCAATAAAATACATATGACACATGATTTTGATAAACAATGAGGACATGCATTGATCATAATCTTCATTTACTAAATGTTTCAAAGTCATCTATCTAAATATTAGTCAATTTTTAGTAGTAATATATATATGATCAAAGTGATGATAATTTAAACGTAATGGAGAATAATAGTGTTGTCTTTTAAATTAATTATTTATAGAGTTTTCTAAGATAGAGTGTGCATCGTGGTTAAATAATACCATAATTTTATGAAGACTTGTTTAGGTAAAATATTCTTATTAGTTTCTATTATCTTATATATGATATGGTCTTTTGTGTTTTAAAAGGCCACTATCAATCATTTGTACTCAAATGAAACATGGAATAATAGTTAGATTGGAATTATCAATGAATAAATATTTATTAATTCTTGTTCAATTAATGTTATATCATTTGACTAGATGATTGAATAAAAATATTAAAATATTTTAATAATATTAATATTTATATATAAAATCACACATTTTTTTCAATATCCTTCAAGGGACATCATTTTTCTAAATTTTGAATAAATATGTGGAAGATTTATTAAATAAAATATATTATATGGTCATTAGAGGATACTCACAATAGATATATATTCCCCACATATAAAATGTATATAAGTACATTATGAGCTATACGAACCACACAGTTTAGTGAATAAAGATGGAATTATTTGAGAATGAAAGTTATTAATTTGTAAACTCCATGAAATTGCACACCTATAAGGTTAAATATTCTTATGTATCATGATTTTATGAGTGACTCTATACACTATATGATCAATACCACATGTTATTAAACATGAGACATATATTACATTAAATGCCTCTTCTCCTTTTTATACACTTTAGTTAGACCACATAAAATAAATTTTAATAAGGGGTTATATCATTACTTAGTCCATCATAGAAAAAAATGTATGTGACCTATCAATAAACATATTACATCTCATCTTGGATCTCTAGTAGAGACCTATTTTTATGATAATAAAAATTCTGGTACTTTCATCATTCTACTTCATATGAACAAGGATATTGGGATCATCAATGAGGAAATTATTTAACAATATCACCTACCTCATCCACCACAAAATTAATAAAAAATAAATATAACTATATAATACTCACCAAAATTTATTAATTCATAATATTATAGATCCTAGAATACTATAATAAGTTAATCTAGTGAATATTCATAGTAATTATATAGCCATGATGTGTAGTAAAAAAACTTTTAAATGCTAAAATGGACCATATAATTTGTTTTATAGTAAAGTAAGGATGCATTTTGACACTAATAAATATATATGGAATCAATGATCATTCTTGAGAAGTAGTTTAAAAAAAATATTTGGAATTTATTATATAAATTTAACTCCCTATACTAATATTAACCCTTATGTAGTTTTTTACAAGCATCGGGAATTCCATTTATTATAATTTTTACTTGAGATTCACCCTTTAGAAAAAAGTGTTAATCAGTCACTATTTTTAAGCATTCTATAAATACCCCAACCCAGGTATCCTAGAGCCTATTTTTAAGTCTTAACATTATAGGTATATATAAATTACCAATTTTTAATGGATCGAATTATTTAGTTTTCTTGGAAAACAATATATTAAATTGATTCCAATATTACATCAACAGTAAAATATAAAATCATAATGAATGAAAATATTCATCATACATAAACTCATAAAAATATACAATCATTATATCCACGTGATATGAAAAAGAGTAATATCAGAAACTCAGTAATGGTTACATACAATGGAAGTTGTCATAAGTAAATAATACAAAATCAATTTGTCAAGGTAAATAACATGAAACTCATTCCATCCAAAAAAACATTAATCATAATGAGTAACATGTTGAGAATAAATTACTATTGAATAATTATATATAAATGATCACATGATACTAAAAAATATCAATTAATATCATATCTGTATCTTCTCTTTTTTGGAACAGTGGGAATTATATCAAAGGAATTTGAAATTTTTCAATGGTGTATGGGTTATTCTAAATATCAGGAATTAGAGTGAGTTAATGAGGGGAAAAACTTCATAAAATTAATTTTTGTGAGCCTAGTATTTGTTTTGATGAATGAATTTGGGTTTCAGTCAAAAAATGAGGGAACGATGAGCCTGAAATACTTCTAGGACCCGTTGCTATAGTCCATTCACATCATGACTCCCATTCATGATTTGAATATGTTTAATTGGTTATAGATAATGATGATTCTGTATGTGAAATTCCATAGACCATATCCCAATGTACCTTTGACAAAATTCCGTGTAGTGACATGAATTTTGTTTACATTAAGAAATAGGTTCATGATGTGAATAATTCTGGGTGGATTATTTAAATTATAAAAGTTTCTCAACCACTTATTTTATTCAGACGTTATGAGGGTTTTAGAATCCTAAAAATGGATTCTATCCCACTCATAATAACCACGAAATCTCCTATAAACAATCCTTGATTCAACCATTATTCATTGTGTTAGATATACCTCGGTATTTTATGGATACCTCTTGCTTATATACTTTTTACATATTCCCATTTGGAATGAAAAATCCTTGATATCTATTTTGTAATATTTTAAGGTAATTTTTAAAATATTTTGATTTCATTCAATTCAACATCAGTTAAAGGCTGATGAAATATTATTTTAAATCCCATAGTATAAGGAAGGTGGTATTGATTCTTTTACTCCGTGTCTTTATTGTTTATAATATATGTTGCATTTTTGTACAACAAAAATTTTATATTTTCTCATTTAAATGTGAAATTATTAATTTTTACCCAAATGCCTTAAATTAAATAACAATTGTTCATTAAATTTATTTGATTTATTTTTATCACCTCATCACAAACATCAACTTTGGGGTGTTTCTTATATGCCCAAATCTACTATGAAACAAATTAAACAACCCTTCTTGGTTGTTGATATAAATTCTCTCAATTATAATGATTTATTACACATGATCACATTACTATTATTCATAAAAATCTTGCTTATTAGGGATAATTAACATGAATTAATGGAATTTAAAGGAAATTATCTCCCTGTTTGAAAATAAAACCACATAATAGGTGCGCTATCTTATTTAATAAAATGCGATGAAAGATTTTGTTTATTTGAAATGTTAAATATGAATGACCCTCTTTATGTATTCATGACTTGTAGTATAGTGTGATTTTAGACATGACCTCTTTGTTACATAAATTAGAATTATTATACGGAATGGTTACTAACATGTCCTCCTATATTAATAATTATTAAGTGATTAAGTTAATTATATATGCCTTGACTGATAGAGATATTCTATTTCTGCAAATATTTTAGGATGAGATCATGTGATTTTATAGAATATATATATAACCCAAGTGATACAAGTTTATTAATTTAGGAATACCATGAAAATTATTGTAATCCACAAGAATTATTTTACTCTTTGGGAAATACATGAGTTTCCCTTTTCACTAATCTATGTTGTCGGGCTCATAAGATAGATGATAACCCTTAAACTATGATTGACACTTGTGTTTAATTATTTCATAATTTATTGGAAGAGATCATATTCTATGTTTTTTCCATTCTTTGGTGATACATGGGTTTCATTTTAATGGAATACCTCATATGGACTCATAACAGACTGTTTGTTACTTGGGATACATGGTTTGCTTTTTTATGAAACTCTATTTAAAATAAATAGAATTGTGTTTCTCCTTCTATGGTACTTTTATTTCCCCATTATATAAATCAATGGAAGGTCTCAAAGGAGAATTAAATCATATAATTCATTTTTATTTCATAAATCCAATGGTATCACCTTACGATGATTACTATACAAGGAAACCTACATTGTAAAACATAGGTCCTTGACAAACTAATGGTCTTATGTTCGTATATATGTTACTATCTACAGTTTTGTTTTTGGTTTAGAGACACTAGTTATACTTGGAAAACATGGTTTTACCATAGATCCAATACAACTATTATACTCTACCACCTTGTCTATGATTCCATACTGAGGATTCCATGGTTGATTTACTTAATTAAATTAATTAATCTTATGATTCTTTTTTGTTAATTCCATTGAATTCCACCTAAGTTTTTTGTTGGTGCATGAATATATCATCAAACACACACACATAGAGAGAGATATATATACATAATTACATATAAGCTGATATATATGTATATATATATATATTAAGGAAGGTTTAGATATTTTTCATCTTAATATGAATTATTTATGGTTAGTCGGGTGTCCTTGAGGAAATCGTGATAATTTCATTACAGTTTTTCATTTACATCATTATCCATTATATTTTCAAAGTATTGTATTTTATTAGTATAGAAAATAATTCACTTGACATAGTTTTTGGTGATAAACTTAGTTTATATCATACCATGTCCAGGCCACCATTCTATAGTGGCACGCGAACAGACCTCGTGGTTGAAGGATTAGATGCATGGATTATATTTATGTTGTTAATTTTTTATAATATAAATAGGAGCATCGGACTAAGCCAGAGATAAGGATTCTTGTGGGGATATAAATGGAATATTTTTATAATTTTTTATATTTTTATTGAATTTCCTTTTGTATGTGCATTTCCTCTATATTGAAGATCCACAAGTTCATTTATGATTGTGAATGGGGAATTGTACAATCTATCAGTCATTATAATCTATGATAACCTTTCATTTATACATTTTTTATTTTTTATTGTTTAATTATATCTTATATTGTGGATATACTATAATAATGAATATATAGTCTATCCATAGTACCATCATAGGACCCTCACTACTAGTTGAAATCCTCTTGTGTACATGGCGGCAAGCTTGAGGCTATTTAATTGACCAACTCAAGAAACTATTTTAGTGGATCCCAAATCGAGACATTACAATGTGTAATTAGAGTATTTAATTTTATTTATCTTAATTATTTTTGGATTGTATAAATGAGGCTAGGAATGTGTCTCTACGTGGGATATAATTGTGCCTTTGACTGATCCCCTCAGACACAAGGGATAGTCCAAGTATCCCTAGATGGTAATTTCTCCTAATATAATTATTATAGATGAATATGATATCACCGTGGGTAATTGGTTTAGTTTCCATTGCTAACTGATTTATGAGACTATGGTAATTTACATTTACCTGTAATAGTATTGATGTGTTGGAACTTTAATCATTATACATACATAGAGATTCACATTCTATTCATATCCATTCCAAGTAGTTTCAAATATTTGACTTAAATGTAACATGTCAGTTCATCCCTATGCTTTATTGATGCATATTGGTTATTATTCCATGATTAGGTGAATATCTAGAAAGTTTTTCTGAAATACCATTCTTATATGGTTCATTACATATGTAGTGTTGTACAATGATTATTTACATATTTCCCTATATTTATCACTTTAATAGAATTCCAAATTATGATTCAGATATGTGTTTGGTTAAATAATGTGTCTCTATCAACCTAAAGAGTGGTTGAAGTATATCATGATGGTTATCCAACCAAAATGGACATGTTTGAGCCATGGACCATTGACCTCATTGGATGAAACATTTTTGGTTGTGATTAAATACGAGGAAAATAAAAATTTATATGGTGTATTGAGCCTATAAATTTGGAAGGGTAACCCATATAATCAAACTATTTCAAACTAATAGATTATATTATGAAATCAATGATAAAACTTGGTTTTATTTAAATGAATATTAAATGTAATATATTATTTAATGTACATATACAACATGGAATTGGTAATTAATTTACCTAAACCATGGGGTGTATATGTGTATTCTTAAATACAAATCATATTGGAAATAGTTGTTTATAATAGTAACTCTATGACATGGTCTTGAATAATAATATGAAAAAATTCCAAAATTCACAATTAGATCATAGTGGCTCATTTGGGGAATGGTCCCTATGATAAAAATTAAAATCACTAAATTAGGTTGGCCATGGTGCTTCATGATTATTATATAAACCCACTAAGGGAGTAATCTATTCCGAGATTAAATGACGAGACCCTCACAAGATTCCTTTCACATTGAAATTTTATTATACTAAACCCATTAGGGTATATTCAAGCTACGTAGTGATATATATCTATTGTTTCACCCTCTATTTATATGGGTAAGATATAAATGTTTGGTGGAAACATACTGAACTGATCCCCATTATTTAAAAAATCATATTACTTACACTAGAGATGTTTTTATTATGAGGTTTTTGTTAATTAATGTTGAAATTACTCTCTAAAGGGTGTTTCCCTATATACACTTTATTTATAATTTGCATTAAATAAGTCCAATTGTGAGAAACCTATGGATAAATAAAATTGATTATAGGAATTTATTTGATAAGTTTTCTAATTATGATAGGATTTAAGTTAAATAAATAATGATAGAATATATATTTCTTAAAAAAATCCAATGTTACATTTTGGAATTAACAATTTAATGTTCCAATCACATTTCCATTTTGAATGGTTCTTGATGTTCATAAACTTCAATTAGTTTAATTTTTTGAAATTAGACCTTAATATGGGTTCCATTACTCATCCATCATGTAAGGATTCATTATTATGTAACTTCTCTAATTGATTTAGAATGGGAACATGAACCTTGACTATATAATTTTTCTTCTATTTCGTGAACTTAAATGAATGGCATTAGAGACACATGATCTTTTTGGCATGTCCCTAGTTTTAGCATTTGAAACCTCAGTGTATAATTTATGGGTATAGAATGATTATTTTAGCTCCCTCATAACATAATTAATTTCTAAACGGTGTAAGTATTTTTGAATCGCGAGGTTCTATTTAGGTGTCATTTTTCCTATATAGGACTAATAGTTATGAAATGAAACCCATGATAGAGGGGTGATCATGCAACAAATTATCTTTTTAAGGAATTTAAAAGCTTTCAATTCTTGGTTTCATAGGGTTAGAAATACCTAGTAAAGTTTCATACCCCTGTTAGATCATCTAATATATTCCCCTTTTAGAAAATCATCATTTTGTTGAGCATATAAATTAAAGGATGATAAATTCACTAGGAGATCTATTATGAAATTCCGATATATTATGAATTTATATTCATGATACACATATATTTGATAAAAATAGAGAAATTAACCGTATGAGTTTCATGTAAATTATATAATACATGAGCTTTTATGCTTCCATCGCATATCATAGCTGAGGTATTCTAACATGAGCATGGAAGGAAATATAAATCACCCAAATTTTTGGGGTTATGTTATAAAAGGATTGGGTGTTATAACACTGCTAATATTGTTTTTCGGATATTGTGCCTCATGCTATGGAACATGGGGACATAACTCAAGAGGAGTGTTATTCATACATCTAAATGTGAATATATTCTAGACCACTTTTAAGAGGTGAGTTTTCTTCTCATTTAAAATTAGAGCTTGATAAAAATGTTTTATACATGGACAATACCTATGTCAAATGGTCGATGGTATATGTTGTGGTTGATGAGTTTCATTTCTCAGTAAATGTTGACTTGGATACTCCCTTCCTTAGGATAGTTGTATTGAATAGGTTTTATTTTATCCTTCCATTTATATGGAACACAACAGTATTAGACCATTTGGAAATGGTTAAAACTATTTTTTAAATTACCATGGGGCTAGTGATGTAGGGGATATTCTATTGATTATGAGGCTTCATGATGATAACACAGCTTTAAGTGCATACAAACTGTGGAAATTTCATTAGTTAAGGGAGAGATATTGGTGGTTATTCTTTTGTCAGCATAAGAATCCCAATGAGGTAAATGAATCTTGTTTGGGTAATGTTGAAACAATGATGATTACTTCTGATCTTTTTCAATGTAAGGAAGATAGAAGTGGGTTAACTATTCATTATAATGTGCAGTTGACTATGAATGGTTATAAGCCATGTTAGGAACTACTACATGTATATGATATATTTTTATCTTGTCTTATGGGTATTCTTTTTTAACCTCTATGTTTACTCTCTTCATATATATGATCATGCCCTTATCATTACATCATTTAGGGTACACTAATAGAGCATCAGTTTGACTATGATCTAGCGAAATATGGTAATTCATTTATTTTCACCAAAAATTAACTCTTTAGGAGTTTCTATATGGGATCATTGTTAATATTAGAGGGAGAGATCTATTAAGATATATAGAGATTACTTGGTAGGAATTCTTTAGACACATCCATAGACAACAAACTTCTATCTGAATCAATCTCAAAGCGAGATATTATGGTTGTGCTCTATCAGTGTGCCTGAAATACGGTATTCTTAACAACTTAGAAAAATCTAATGTATAAAAAACTAAGTATAGACTACCATGGATGATCGCCTTGGACTCTAGTAGTTTTTTCCATGGTTAACCTAGACATACGGTCATGCTAAATTGACATTAATTAAAATGGTTCAATTCAACGGTTCGTGATTGGGAATACACCCATATTTATGTTATTTCAAGATTATTTAAATGAACTTTTTCACTAGAAACTTAATTGAGAGTCGATTATACAATTTAGTGATCATGCTCGAAAAATTAATGATTTCCTTGGATAAAAGGCATTGATATTGTGTTTTGATGCATTGTCTACTAAATAAAATTTATATCGATATATTTAGTTATTACTAGAATGACTATATTTCCATTTTCTTCATTGAGTGTAGTGATTGAGGAACCATAGTAGGCACGTTAATGGGATGAGAGTAGTATAGTTAAATATTGGATAAGACTTTTCATAGAAATCCCATCATGATTAGGAAATTTTTGCTTGCTGGTAATCAAATATTGAATCAGTTTAAAATCGCTCTCTGGTCATTGATAGAATGGGTATGGAATAATTACATAGGTTATTCCAACAATAGATATATCATTGATTAGAATTGGAAATTCAGGTTGCAACCTATGAAAGAAAGCACCATCGATTGGTTGATTAATGATATGATGAGATGATCATGTCTTAGGTTAAATGGGATTGAGTAAGCTATATCTTATTTTTAATTTTTGAATAAGAGTTTTGGATTGAGTATGATGGATTATGTAAAATATGCCTAAAAATGATTCTGGCATGTGAATCAATAATTATAAAAATTAAACAGTTCTTCCAATAATAGTATCACGACCTAGGTTGGTCAGATGTTGTCTCATTATTTTCCCCATGTATTTTTAGTGATTACTTTCCCCTGGGATTATTAGGGATTATATTTACCCAGATCAATAATAGTTTTTCATTTCATAATACACTTTACATGATATTAGGTTACCTGGGTTATATTCTACATTGAGTGGTATACTGGTTTTTGTTTCATGGAACATCATGTGTTGGCTCATAGGATTGATAGTATACCTTTCACCATTAGTGATTATTGTGTTTCTATTTCACATAATTATTTTGATGGGATTATAGACTACATTTATTCCTCAAGCTATAGGAATATATTTATATTAATTTTTACAGAACACCTCAGATGGGATCAAAGTGAATTTAGAGGCTACAAATAATACTTGGGATTCCACATTACAAAACTCTATGAATGGGATCTGAGATTAAATATAATTATGATACTCCTTTTGAGATAAATTGGTGTCCGCGTTATGGAATGCCTTGAGCAGTATCATAGGAAGATGAACATACATCATGCTTATATATTTCATATGATCGATGGTATCTCATTAAAATTATTACAATACTAGGAAACTGTGGCAATGTACTAGCGTTCCTTGACCAACTAATGGCCTTATGTTCATATACAAGTAACTATTTGGAGAATCTAATTGTTCTAGAGACCCTAGATATACATAGACACCATGAGATTACCCCATGTCCTATAAAACTATATTACTTTTATCTTCATGTATATTCTTCCCTTTCTATGATTCCTATTCGGATTTCCATAGTTAAATAAATTACCCTTATTCAACATTTATCTGGATGTCGTGAACTTCCACTTTGGTTCCTTAATAGTTCATGTATATAACAATATATATATATATATATGTATATATGTTCAGATATATACATATATATACAATTGGTATGGTTCAGATATATTTTGGATCAGGACTATGTATGTATAGTTAGTTTTGTGTTCTTGAGAAACCCGAGCCGACATATTAAATGATATTAATTTACTACTTTATTTATTATACATATGCTATACAATATTTTATACTCACATATCTGATATCATTATACACGATTGGTGGCATCCTACTGATATTGTCTCACACCCTGTTCAAATTTCTATTTAATTTGGGTACCATAATAGACATCATGGTTGATGGTTTCAGTGCATTAATTATACTTGAGCTATTACATTTTTACATTAGATATTAGGAATACATGACTGAGCAAGAGCTCAGGGTGCCCAAGGAGATCTCTATTGAGAATATTTGTTTCTTTTGTATCTCTTATGTATTACCTATTGTATATCTAAAGATTTCATATTTTATATCCACATGGATAACATTGTTATGTATTTTACATTTTCCATTTTATCAGTTATAATTAGTATCTACCATCTTTCATTCACACTACTTCTACTATTGATTGTTTCATTGTCTCTTTTACCAATTTCTGACAATAATCATGATGGTAAAATCTCCCCACTGTGATATCATTGGACTGTTAGAGATAGTCAATAACCCCTTATGTAAGAGAAGGTGAAGATAATTCTATGTGACTGGGTGACATGGTAAACTGTTTTAGAGTTTTCTAGGTTGGGATATTAAAATAAATATTCAAATAAATTATTTCGTAATATTGAAATGCATGCTTCTAGAAATCATAATCATGTCACTATTTCCTTTTGTGGAGGAATGATATATTAATTAGTATGTCCTAATCGAAATACCTCTATTGGGTTTTCTCACTAGACTTATCAATACAATGAGGGGATATTACAAGACTCAACTAGATCTTACTAAGTCTGATGTATTCAATATGTGTTATATTATCAATTACATTCGTCTAATGTTTTCAATCTCAATAAATTTTATATTTATTATAATATTTGGAATATCAATGTTTCCATAGTCAATCAATTAACATTCATAATAAATATTCATATATATAAATATTATATTGTTTTAGAAAGAATAATATTCATGACATAAGGAATATGTATCTTTGGGAGAATTATATTGTCAAATGAAATTTTATCACATGAAAATGAAATATTTGAGAGAGTGTTGATGAACAAAAACCTAATATGAGAAAAAAAATATGGCCATCAATTCTTAAAAAATATCAGGTTTCAGTTTAAATCTTGATGTTTAGAGAAATAAAAAAATGGATGTGAAACATTTAAGATAAATTTTTAAGAATGATTTCTTAAAAAAATGAAAAATTTAGTATAATATAAACAAGATAAAATGGTTATGGTGATGGTAAAATCAATTAAATCCATATACTTTTAAAAGAAATACCCATTCTGCTTCTTTGTAAGGAAAATTGAAACTGATCCTTCGGGAAAACATAATAAATATTCTGTTAAACATTATATAATGTTTTTATAACATAAGTTATATTTTAGAAATCATTTTTGATAAAAAATAATTTTTTTAATTAGATTTAAAAAATGTTGATGTCGAGTAAGAAATTATACTTGATGAAATGGAGATATTAATTTGACTTATCATTGAAACAATTAATAACATCATTATAATACTAATGAGAATTATTTTTTTTAAAAATAAGGGTACTCCAAATATTTATAAAAACGATATTGTCATTATTTCATGACCCAACCCATCAGGGCGTAGTCTATTTCTACCCGAATCCCGCCTATAATAGGAATGCAGCTAACTTGTAGTGATGAGTATGTATACAACACATATGAGTGGAAGGAGCCTATGGTTCTAGTATGTATGTATACATGTTCATCTCTATTTAATAGTTCAGAGATAGAAATATCCAAAAGAAAAAATAAATTCACATATATATCCCACATTATGATTATAAAAACCGTAGTAAAAATTTGAAAAAGATAAAATACAAACCCACTAAAACAAGAAAAGATTCCAAAATGATGATAAAGATAGAATATATTCAAATTTAACCAACTAAACTCCCTTTTATCAAGAACCAGTAACCTACATGGTCTATCATGATCCTTAAGCCCTAACTACTCTATGTCATCCTTGGACATTGTATATAGGAATGTCTTCTGTACAAGACACAACATGTGTATGAAATTCCTATGCATGGGTGAGTATAACAGTACTCCATAGGTTCTTAAAAATCATAGAGAAATAGGTGTATTTAAATTAAAAAACTATTCTTGACCCAATTGGAGGTCGTATCCCAAATGAGAGAGAATATCCATATTGATGGCTCTATGGCTATACACGACTAGTCATCTAAATCCGTATGGTGAATCAACAAAGATATGTAAAAACATTGTAAAGAATATCGGAATTTTCCATATATAATCATCTCATACTCAATGTATCATGAGGTCCCAAAAACATACCTAGACACATTATTCAACTCAAAGATCAATAGAAACACTCATCTAGATGAACACACACCATGAGATCTACCATCACTAATGGATCCTCTAAGAGAACATCATCTATCAGGAATAACCTTTCAATCCACGAGGGGAAATACAATGAAACACGCTCCATCTAGAACTATTCTCATGGCCTAAGTCTAGTTCCTATTTCCATAGGTCCCATATCCATTTTCATTCACCCCACACAAGATCATATGAATGCAAGATGGGAGGCCCATACCTTGGAACTACACACAAACATGGGAGCACTTATCCCATATAAACTAAAAGTTCAACCTCTATAAAGAGTGAATAAGGAGGAACTCACACCTATCCGATGCCCCCCATTTTAGGGAGTACTAACTCCTAACAAACCCACAAAACCATTTTAGTACTCGTAGGGAGAATCCTTCACCTCACTATTTTTAGGGAGCACTAATACCTAACCAGGTTTCATACATAACATATATAGGGGTCCACTCCCCATTACTATGATCCACTAGTAAGGGATATTCATCTACCATGGAGGACCTCGTCCTTGTCAAAACTATAATAATGTGGACTACAATTGTTATGAATAATGACCCACTCTATGTGCAGTGGAGAGTTCAATCTCTATCTATCTAATCGTGGTAAGTGACATGCACACTGACTTTATTGTGTAGTGCCAACCCTGAATAGAGTATCCACACCATGGTATGATAGGAGAGTACCAAAACTATTTTAACATCACATATTTAGGACCCACTACCTAATGCCACAAGGGAGTAACAAATCCATGGATAGAGGACCCACACCCAGGTCTGATAGGGGATTATTGAATCATAATACACATTAATTATGGAGGGAATGTTCCTTGGCATGATAGGGTTTCTCCATCCCCATCTACATGAATGATATGGGGGACTATCACTATGGTATAAAAGGGGCGTACATAACATTATAGAACTACTCTATTGGTAGAGGACGTGCACTTACTATTGGGGAGTTCCCTCTCTACAAATATGAGAGGAAATGGAAACTTATGTCATGGTATTATAGGTGAGTACCAGTCCCATCATATATATATTAAAACAAAATTTCTTCTAATATCAGCCACAAGTATAGATAGGGATAATTAATCTCATCAACCTCATATTGGAACACTTCCATGGGTAAGCGAACCACACCCTTATTGTATGGGAGCACAACTCTACCGTCTTAAAGTGTCTAGGGGGACCTTTATCCTAATATGACATTGAATGTTATAAAACTCAAAATCTCTCTAGTGATTCAACCATATCACATCCCATGAAAATTTCCTCTAAATTAGTTTCATTCTAGAATTATTCCATGTTGTATCTCATAATCCATCAGTATGGCTAGAATCATATTCAATATGAAAACCCCTTATGGATATGTTACTCACATGCCTGATCCATTCCCTAAATAATGATATAGACTTGGAGGATGTTCCCATGAATCGTAAATAACATGTAATATGGTACAAAAATCATGTTATGTCACCTGAACACCTATAAATGTCTTCTTTTTCAAGGGATGTCTGACCAAGTGATCTTACATGGAGTTTAGATGGTGCAAATTGTGTGTCTCGCATCACCTAGCCCCTTGGCCATGTCCTTACTTGCAAGAATTAGCCAACAGTGTATTCAACATGATGTGTACACCCAGTACACAATGTGTTAAGCAATTGTGGCTTTTAGGGCACTTCCCCATCCAATTTCCAGGTATGATTCCCTACGTCCATGTCTTTGGCCATGTACATTCCAATGAACATGTCCTGTAACATGTAATGTAAGAATTTTCCCCTAGAAAACATGGCTTCAGATACCTATGAGGAATGTAAACCTATGAAATTGTATTTAGTATCAAAAAAATTATCTTCCCTAATCATAAAGTACACACAAAATATACCTCTGCACTACACATTATGTGATTTCGAATTTCAAACATGCATTCCTTGTGAGAAACATGAAACCCCACAATTTCCTTAAAAACTTATAGATCAACTCCCATAGGGTAATTAAATGTCATATGATAGATATAAAACCATAAAAAATATAAAATGGAAATCTCATTCAAACATTTAATCCTCATACCTCATAGAGAAATGACAAAGATTCAAGTTGAAAATGATGATATTGAGCCATTATAGCATGATCTGGTCACAATCAACTTGAAAACATTGGGATCAATGAACCTCATCTCCTAGGTTGGCCTTGGGTCATCCATTGTATGGGATGGGGGATACATTCCTCCATCATCAACCACACACAAAGGATAGAGTTTATTGATTAATTTTTTATTAAATTAATAAAATTGTTTAAGATAATCAATATTTGTCTCCTCAGAAAAGACATCGAATAATGTCAATATTTAGGTCATTCCTAGGGTAAAACCCATATTTTGAAAATAACCATGGTCATGGATTTCTGATTAGTGACTACTCTATGATGTTTTTAAATGTTTACAAACAAATATCATGAGACTCACAAAATATATTTTATATTTTAACATCACCACACCATGCTTTCTTGGCCCAAAAATATTGTGCCTACCAAGATCCTTGATTCTTAAATTTTTTTAGAAATATTCCAAAGCATTAATGTTAAAAAAATATTTTCTAAACTATACAAAAATAATGATTTTTCCAGAAAATAAAATCCTATGAACAGGTGAATAAATTATGATATCTACAGGGTATCTCCTGTCAATGATCTCAACAAAAAATATCTCATTCTTTCTACAAAAATAAACTCTAGGGAACCTCAGAGGCTTCCACAACAAATTTCAAGGTCAAACCAAGTCGAAATCATTTGATGAATCATGCACAAGCCCCCGGATGTGACTAGTTGTGATCTATAAGAATCAAGAACATCTCTAGTCTCAGTAATAGTGGTACAACACCTCACTAAACCGTCACATATACTAACATAACCTAATATTTCAAATCTGAAACTGGACAAAAAACACCATCCTATCCTATACTATCTCACACAAAAAACTAGAACTGAGAACATGTGGGAACTAGAAAACAACATAGGGATAGACTTGTATACACACAGGGTCTCACCAGGACCACCGTCTGCAAACCTCCAGTTGAAACACAACACCAAATTAGAGAAAAGAAAATATAACCACTACTAGAAAATGATTTGAGAATGGATATTATGAAACCAATAAAACTGTGGGAAATTGTAAGGACTCTCTATGCCACTATAGAAGAGTTCTATGTGAGTCTCTCACACCCCCATGGTTATGAAGCATTCATGTCAATCTAAAAGGATCCTCTAATAACTATAGGTCATGATCTAACACACTCAAACACAACCCCACCCTGAACACACGAGTTTGATACCTCATCCACCACACCTCTACACTATCCCATTTTGGAGGCACTGACTCACGTGAATAATTTTTTATTGTATCACATGAATTTGTCTTAGTGGTGGTAGCATCAATCCATAAAATGAGTCAAAATAAACATCAAATAACACTATCACAATGTTGTACTGATGAACTATGTCACACTGGATATGCCTCAAGAATGATGTTGAAGGATTATAGTACCTCACAATGATGTTTATAACTACCAATTAAAAATTAAAAATTAAAAAGAGTGTGCCTATAAATATCATCAGAGCATCAAGTTCATAGTCTTATACTTCTCATAGATGTCCTCACAATCATACTCCTTTCCCTGATAAAATGATTGAAAACCATGGGGTATTAGTGGAATCATCTCAAACTGTCGTCCACCTCTTTCTACTCTCAAGGATCATCTGTCCTGTATTCCATCAGGACGAACTCCATGCTCTATACACTACCGCTTCTAGGTTTGTCCAATAATATCTCTTTATTTGTAGCATGGAGGGTTAGAAAATATCATGAAATATGTCCTTATCCATTAGAAACTAAACAACACCTCTCATACACATGTCATAATCCCCAGTGTTACTCCCAGTTTATAGACCCATGTGTCTAATTTTGGGTATGGGTGGGCTCCCATGACCAAAATCATATCTATATACCTCTACTATCTATTATAGCCATCCAATCCCTATGAAACAAAACTTAAAGCCCTATCCATCCACCCTCCACAAAGAATCTCCCTATCACTTAATCTCTCTCTACCACACCTACATAAGAGGGAGGTTATAAGGATACTACACTTGTATGGATACCTCTACAGTGGAACTTTTTTACGTTTCGTGTTCTAAAAAATGTTTCTTAAACCATATCAATGGAGTAAAGTGAGTGGTCTGTGAACCTCACTAAATACTCTTCCAATGAAATGCTACCCAGCTAAAACTAATGGATATCCTAGATACACATTGATTTCAAAGTTTATGGACCAAAAAAACTTCCTTGAAGAGCTACACAAACATCATAAAGGTGAGAATCATCTCATAGTGGTATCATGTAAATATAATTCACCATCTCTTGGACAATACCTAAAGAAAACTCACCAATAGGTCCCCATATAATTTCCCCCCTAAGACGTAAAATGTGTGTAACTATCTGAAGAAATTAACTAGAATCCTAGGGGTTTGGATGGCCCTTATCATAGGGAGGTAGCTGCCTCTGGAACATAAGAAATACACATAGCATGTGGACATCGTCAACATGAACTTCCAATACATCAAGATACTCAATATTAACTGTTACAACTGGATAAACACCTAGAGGAACCATGTCATATGCAGTGCCCTACACTAAATCCTCATCAATGGCCAAATCTTCATTAAAATCCAATGACGGAACCCTATATGATTGTCATCATTTTAGTATCCTAAAATAGAATCATGACACGCCATAATCAAAGAGTACATCTAGGGAGGTAATGCGTGAAGGATATTGAACCCCTAAACTAGTCTTATATGATTCATGTACCAACAATTACATCCAACCATTTACCTATGGTACAAAGTAAATAAGTGGGTTTTCAGATTCTAGGTGAATGGATACTCCAACCCCCACCAACACTGGATTTTTAGACCTAAATACCAAACTCAAAACACATTACACTATCACCATATAACCCAAACTAATATCATTGGATTCAATTCAATTGATGGACCTTCACTCATACCACTCTATTATGACCAAACCCACCAGGGCCAATGCCATGACAACCAAAATACCACATCCAATAGTCTAGAGGCTGGTGTCAATATTCATTTAAGAATGTCACACATATGGGAGGCCATATTCTATGGTACCTAAACTCATCTACCCACATTCATCTCCATGCAACAATTTATAGATAAAAATAAAAAAATGAAAATAATCATGCCTATATCTAACCAACAATCATTGTATTTAAAAAGTACATAAACTACAAAATAGAAAAAATTCAGGCCCATGAAAACTAGAAAATCATCCAACCTACTCAGAATGTGAGGACTGTTATCAAGTGTAACCGCCGAAAAAATCCTCATATAAGAGCTAGTAAATAATTTAATATATCTAGTTCTCTAAGATACTCTAACTCCGGGTCCATTAGGGACTCTGTCAAAAGGTATGTTGTCTTCCAAAGACACAGAATTTTTTGGAAAATCCCATGATGGGGTGAGTATAACAATACCCAGAATATATACCAAAACCTCAATATAAAAGGAATCAATAGAGAGGGAAAATTATTCTCGACCTAACCATATGAGGAAACCCAAATGAGGGAGAAACACTATCTCAACTACACCTCATTTATATATGAAAAGATAGGACAGTACACTTGCTGTTTCAATCAAGATACATGAAAACACAACAATGACTCCCAGAATACCCCAAATATACTCATATCAGGTTACAAGTCTCATGAGTTCCCAAATTCATAACCATCTGCAAGATTCTACTCGATGCTCAAAGGTAATGGTCATTTAGGAGAATGCACTCCATGAGCTATAACATCCGAGATAAAACATTTTTGAGATCAGGTTCTATATTGAACAACCATAAAAACCATGAGGTCCCATATGAAGAAACATTCTCCATAATGAACTATGTTCTCATACAACCTCTAATGACCATAACTAGAGATCACATCACAATGTTCTTTCTCTGAGCGCAGGATCTTATGAACCGGAGTGGAAAGGCCCACACTTCTCTACTACACAAAGACCAAGGGAACTCCTCCAGTCTATACACCACAAAAACATTATCTAATTAAGGAGTAAGGATTAACCCACACTCACTGCTGCCTCCCATACAAGGGAATAATTACACTTAACCAACCCATGAAACCTCTATGGTACCGTAGGGAGAGTCCAACACTTCATATATTCATGGGATAACATCATATGAACAAGTTTTCACATTTATCCAGTATAGGGGACAACATAACACAAATGTGCTCCAAATACAAGGGATCTCCATCTCTAGTGCATGACCAAATTCCCCTCATAACTACAATATATGAGTGTATCACTCTATAGTTAGAATACACATACCCCATATAAATGGGAGTTATATCAATACATATATAATCAGAATATGGGACAAAAAACCTAACATGAATTGGGAATAACATCCCATTAATAGAGGACCCACACCTTGGTATGATAAGAGTGATCCAAATCTATCTAAACATCCCATTTGGATTTCCACATCCTTTGTGCAATAAGGGAGTACTGATTCCAAGTATACAGGACCCATACCCTCGTATGATAGGAGAGTACTGACACTATCAGTATAATTAGTATGGAGGGATCAAGCCATGATACAAGATAAGAGTTCCCTCATGATTTAAATGAATGATACGGATGACCTTCACCCGAGTATGAATGGGGAGTATGAGAATTTGGTGAACTACACCATGGGTATAAGACCAACACATGTTGTGGGAATGATCATTCATTACTGATCTAAGAGTTATGGGGAACCATATCTCTATTACAATAGGGGAGTTCCAGTCCTAGAATATCTATAATAAACAAAACTAACCTCGATCATCAATTAAACATCATTGTATTTTGTTTCACGCTCATCACACCTCATGTCACAACACCGCTATAGTTAGGGGAACCACACCCTAATAGTAGAGGTGCATCACTCAACTAGACTAAAGAGTCTAATGGGACCCACATACTAAGACAAAATGGAATGGTACCAACCTTGATATCTATCTAGTGATCCACCTGGGTCACTACCCAAAAAACAAAGAACTGAGAAAGTATAATTATTATTGAATCATTCCATGTCATATCTGACATGCCACCATGAAGGCACCCATTGTACTCCTTTTAGAAAACTACTCAAGATAGGCCACTCACATTCCTAAATAAAATCCCAAAAAATGGAGATACTCTAAGAAAATGTTCCTAAGAACAAAAAAAAATGCGCTAGGGTCCAATCGGTATGTGATGAAACAAAAACACCTTGCCATGTTCTATGACACATGTATTAGCTGACCCTCTAAGAATACATGGCATGTACATGGTGTTTTTGGCATGTCTCACTTCACTCATTCCCCTGGCAGTGTCCTACCCAAAATATCTTAGCATTCCATGTATTCTACATAGTGTGTAAAATTGGTACAAGTTGTCTTATTTCTAACCAGCCTCATGGCTATGTCCTTAACCCATTCCCATAAATCGATCCTTGTTAAATAGATGACTCAATTCCTAGAATAACAGAAAATGTTGTGTGGTGAACCACACGATTTTTTCTAGGATAAGATTCTATGTATAACACCACTGATCATGTCTATTAAAATCCTACACTATAAAGGCCACATCCCCATTGATTTACCTATTAATTTATTCTACTTTACCATTTATGATCTTACTAAAAGAACCTATCATATTATCATTGAGAACCAAGGATCTCAAAGAGTCTTCCTTCTTCTATCCTTATGATGGTTTAAATAAATTTTAATGCTTGTTTTATAATGGAACCATTGAGATAAGGTTTACCTATAGATATTGGTTGATAGATCACTATGGGACTACATGCTTCCCCACAGATCGAGTCAACCTAATATTGGGAATGTAGTATTACTTCTATCAATTATTTTAAATCTTCTCGATAGCGAATGGAATGTCCCTAAATCCGTAGTGTATTTTTTCCCCATTTTTCTGTACCGAATGGAAGAAACCATAACCAATTTTACAATCTTCTCATTCTAGTGTATAAATATAAACATCATTTTCCTATCTACTAAAAATGATATTATATTTTGTAGAAAAATGTGGGCCAGTCCCTTGACGAGCAAAAAAAACCTTTGGCTTGCTTATTCTTCATCCTAGATCCTTTTAATTTCAATCCTTAATCCCCATTGGAAATGAATATTACCCCTCATAGGGGAAAAAAATTTCTGGCCAATTGCACCTTTGAGATTCCACAGACTCCCAAAAGAACATTAGGACATACATTTTTGTGTCATTAATTGATTTCATTCAAAGGGGACTGAACAACATCAACTGAATGTCTCATAATCCAAACTAACCACTATAATTCATCACTATATGAAAAAAACATTCTTCCCATGACCATTTATATTTATGGACTCGTCATTATCAAATTCCAAATATGAAATAATATTTTCAAAAATGAATGAAATAGTTGGATCCCCTCAATCCCACATATAATAATTCCTACATATAGTGATGGGGTCACCTTTAATGGACACAACATCAACAATAGAGGGAACTCAAACCAACATTTAGTCGACTAATATCTTATTAATAATCTCCCCACACTCATGGGGGACACTAATATCCTCTTTATGGTTGGAGACTACAGATTACCAAAACTGGAACTCAGACTATAAATCTACTAGAGTCTAGGAATTTGGTTTATAAACAACTGAGATGTACTTTTTACTAACCTCAAAAATAGTCAAAATCATCTACACGTCCCCAAACAAGTCACATACAAGTACATCCCAAACTGAACCCTATTGATTTCATCACTTGAATGAAATTTCTAATACAATAATTTTTTAATTGGATTTCATTCTTTGTAAATTAAATGATTCTTGATTCAATAATCTCCTACTATACTGATCTAAATAAAATCATGGAGTTCTTAAATTAAGTCATCATAAAGAAAATGTGGGTATAAAAAATGTTGAAATGATTAATAATAATGATAAAAGAATAAGAATACACTATATTCATTTCAAAAAAATTATGGATATTGACTGATTGAAATTAGTTAATTATAAACATGGGAATCACACCCAAACCAAAGTTAAAGAAGGATCATGACCCATGTGATAGTAAATCTACCATCTAGACAAGATAATTATAAATTAGCCAAAATACAGACATTTTTTCCAATATGACTTAAGAAAACATCCCTCCTCCTAAAAATAATAAATAAAACCCTCATGTTAAGAATTCCTTATTGATTTTTAGTGTTTCAAACCCTAACTACACAACACAGAGAGGGAAAAACTATTAATAGATGGAAATAAGAAAGAGAAGTGAGTAACCAACACTATCCCAATCCGAACTAAGGTGTGGGATAATTACAAGGAGGTAATATCCACATAAGGATAACCCACTGAGAACCTAAAAACCTTTTTGAAAATCATGATGGTTGGAATCTCTAATCATCAATCCTGATCTTGAATGTGAATTGGATGATAATGATGTAACCTTTCCCCCATAGGCTGGGAGGGGATTTCTTGGGATGACATTGATCAGATAGATCATTATTAAGAGAGGGAATTTTTGTGTTCTTAAATTATTCCCCCATTAAATAAAAATCCATGATCGCATATTTTTTTCATGTGTGACTGTATCTTTTTTTTGATCCAAGGTGGGTGAATCATTTTTAGATATAGATATCATTTGTAGGTGAAGATTACATAATGTTCATGGATTTATATTTCTTTAAGGAAGAACAATATTTGGTTTTGAGGAATCTTGAATAAGCTATGGGGGATCCACGTATAGAGTCTTTTGGGGGTTTTGTTTGAATTAATGGAGTCCTGATATATATGGTTCATGTGTTTCATTGGGTTCATGGTATGTTAAGAAGAATAAAATGGGGATCAGGTATTTGATAAGAATATGGGAGGAATAACTATCTATGAGAAATTTATCTATTGTTTAAATTGTTTACAAATCATGTAATGTTTATGAGATTTTAATATTTGTCCTAGTTGATGATTTTTTGTAGATTTCCATCTAAATAGAATAAAACGACGAGTAAATATATTTCCCTCCATGAAATTACACAACCTAAAAAATAAATATGTTCGACATTGTTGATTTTATTTTTATCTCCCATGTAAATTCCTCATATCAACCCTCAGTAATCATCTTGGATTTTTTGAAGTGCCCCTATTTTTTATGGATGTGCTGATCACAAATCAATTACCTAGAGGGTAGTCTTGGTTTGGATTTCTCGTATATACATTTTATATATAGTCATTGAAGTGTAATATCGTGACCATGTGTGTTTCAAGATTTCACTATTATCAGTTTTGTTCTAGGAACCTTCTTACAATCATATCCTCTATCATTATTATTGAAAAATCCTACTTAAAGCATTGTTTTCCATCAGTTAAATGTTGGTGTATAAACCTTACACATTTGGTTTGATCATTTAAAGTATATTAAATACTGAAATCGTTCCAACATAGTGTGTGTTTAGTAAATTAAAAATAATTAATTGAATTTTTTCCTTAGAATACCTTTTGATTCAATTGGTTTGTATCTTGAATTTTGTCCACCGTTTAGGCGAGAGAACCCTTCAATATTAGTCAATTGTTTAATGGAATCATTCATATATATAATGAACTGAATTATGAGTTATTGATTGATATTGATTCAACTTGTCATGGAAAATTTATTGAGATAACTAGAATTTTATTTTTATGAGCAATTGATATATGAAATGATTTATTTTAAAGAAAAATGTTAATTTTTATAATTAACAATTGATCCATATGATGTAGTGTCATGATAAATTTTTTATGACTTCTGTATGGATTTATATGTGGTAATGATTATATATATTAATTTTTCCTAGAAATACATACAAAAATGATTATACTAGGGACTATGAATAGTTAAACATGTTGTAATGATTGTGTGGGGAATTGAAATAGTTGACATGCTAAAATTCATATATAGAAATCTTTTCCCAGTGACAACTAATGTATTGATTATATTGGGTATTGGCCTAGTTGACATCCTAAAATATTAATATCTAAGACTATGCCCAGTGACACATGCTGAGATGCATATATACTAGGAACAGCCCTGATAAATGCTGAAATTCATATATATCCAATTCGACCCAGACTTTTTAAATATAATCTATTTTTATAAGGTTATGATTTTCAAGGTAATGAGACATGCTCAGAGAATGTATAACATGGTGTCGAAGCTGGTTAATGTGGTATCAATTTAACTATTTAATTGACTAATAAACATACTTATTGTTTTATTTCATACAATTATTATGATACTGGTTATGTTTAGACATGGTGGTGTCGACCTACCAAATTATACTCACACCTTATTCTGACCCCTAGTTAATACCTGAACATATTTCATGGATGTTGGATTGTACAAGGGAAAAATTCCTTTTTGTTGATTGTTTCTTACTAGATGGGATAGAGTTGGAGATGGGTCCTACATGGTATTTGGGACCATGGAATTCTAAATATTTATTTATGTCTTCTAGTATTTTATTTTTATAACATCTAGCATGAAATTGTTTTACATTATGCCAACTCATTACATTATTCTATTATTATTAATTGGAATATTCAATTGTCTTCTATTGTTTGCTTTCTACTGTATTGTATTGTTTCCATTAAATAAACACTACAATATTTATTTGTTTTAATAGTTTGTTTATTTAAGATGTAATGTATCTCTATAACCAAGGGTTATACTCTCCCAACTATACTTATCACACCCTTGATTCTAGTCAGTGGCCTCTAGCATACATGGAATCATGATTAGGGTCTCACAACAGACCCTTTCTAGTGGTGAGAGAGAGTTCTTGATCTGGGAATGTTATAAAATGGTATCATGGGATGTTTCTTTTCAATTTCAATTCCATTTTGGAATGATATAATGGAGACGAGGATGTTTCCATACATGGTAATGATATTTCGCAAGGGAGTAGTTAACCCATACATGGGGAAAAGTGACTTCTCATCAGTGGATTGATGTTTATATTTTTTTCAATTAATAGATTATGTTATTTCACATGGAGTGATTCATATGGGGAGTGATATTTATTACATCATGATTTTATAGGGTCTTGAGACTTATACTAAAGGAATGGTATGTCACAGGATGAGTATGCATGAATCATGATTGGAAAATAAGGATATATATTGGAATTCATTATTAATGATAGGGATAAATATATTGAATGTGATATATAATTGAATGTTAGAAATAAAATGTGAGAAAAGTTTAATATCTACGAAATGAATGAAATGAAATTTTATATTATGCTAGACACGTGAGGCAATTCCTAGAGATAACAAAAATAGTGGATCCCTATTTTTGTAACTTGTTAATGTTTGCATTTTTGTTATTTCCAATGTATTATGAGATGTGTTTATCTCATACCGAAAATGTCTCCTCTTCATCATCATGTTTAGCATTAGGAGAGTGGAAATTAGCACTCTCTTAACACATATGAAATATATCATCCTAGAGATTATGAGGATCAAAAGGACTTATATCAAGATCAATTATTCATGAGGGACATGTGATACATGGAAAGGGAAACTATTCTTTTAATGGATTTGATTTTTGAGATGATGAGAAAGTTTTAGCTGTAGCATATGCCAACTTTCACTATTAAGAGAGCCCCCGAGAATAAGAGTTTTGGATTGATTCAATCAATATGATCTTTAAGAATACAAAGACACCCATAGATATGAGGGTGTACATTGATTCTTATATGATTGATGGATTAGACAAGAGTTTGTTAGAGGTTCTCGATCAGGCAGTGAAACCACATGAGTTATCAAGGAACAAACATGAAGGAATGTTCATGAGCTATTTCTATCATGAGACATTAAGGGATGAGAATGATAATGATTTCATAGTCCTTAAATAAGACAACATCTCAATACTATAATACACAAAACATTTCACCAACCTATAGTATGTTCCGCCATCCTGAGAAGCTGATAGGATCTATTTGGTGAGATGTTTTTAGAATGATCTTCGCCATGAGATCAGATTGTTGGTTAATATGTTCTATTTAAGAGGGTTTTCATATGATATGAATAAGGAAATCATCATGGAAAAGAATCTAAGTGAGGACCTGAGTACCAATTAGGATGTTTCATCAGGGTAAACTGGAAGCTCATATTTGGGTAGCAAGAAGCACCGCTATGATATTTTTCTATAAGGAAGTAGGGTGAAGAACATATAAGGAACATAGAAACCATTTTAGGAAAATGTTATATTAAATTTCTATCAGTGTGGTAATATGTGGACTAAATTAACTTAGTTTCCATACCATGCTTTTTCATTTCATTCTAGTGGAATACAATAAATCCAAAAGAGGATTTTTTTGGGAAATACAACATCACATTTGCGTAATGTGAATACGATAGCTACCAAAGTATGAGAAATACTCACCTACACCTCAACAAACTAGTAAATAGAGTTTCACATGATGTTCTGGTCCAGAATAGTGAAATGGTACACCCTTTCAGGAATGATTGTTCATGAATGATTGTAGAAATAAGGGGATTCCAGCTAGATCCCACATTAGAGGTTCTAGTCCGATCCATTTTATGAATACTACTCCAATTGGTGTGGATTTAGAACCATTTTCTATCAAGTGTATGATTCATATATCTTTTACCATGTCTAGTGTTTTATTTGTTATTTGAGAACCATGTTTCTTTGTATCCACTCTTTTTTAAAAAATACAGGATGGTATTTGGAAATCATGGATTGTTTATTGACCATTGACACACTATTTGGAGTATGGTCAGAGTATATTAAATGATTCAAGGTGAGTTTTTAGAGATTTGGGGTAACCATTTATTTTGGGAACCATTATTTCTGTAAATGTAAAGCGTTGATTTGAATATTTGAATTGATTATAATGTTCAATACTTATCTCACATAAAATATTATTGGAGCATAGGTAAAGTTCATTACCTAGAATATTGAAGCTAATATAACAAAGCTGAGTGGGATCTTTAGGATTTCTGTGTTGGAACAATTCAGTTTAGATTGTATTTTCTCACAACTCAGAAATTGGATCTTGCTATAGATGATGGTAGAATGCAGCAGGATAATTTTACTCCCATGGTGGAATGTTTATGGATGTATTTACAGACATGTTCTACGGATTACTACTCGAGCAAGGGATATAGATCATAATTTATTTGGAATCTAGAATGGAACTATTTTATATCCAGCCTTATATAATAGAACCAATAGAGCTTCATGAGAATATTTTTTTGGATGATCAAGAATGTAAAGTTTTCATATAGAATATTATATATTCATATGAATCCCAAGATCTAATCTCAACGACGGTGGATGATAATTCTCTCTTTTGTGTGGTTATAATTTGATATTATACCAAATAACGGTCAGGAAATGTTATCATCACTCATGAATCGATGATATCTTCTGATCTGCTGAAAGGTTCTAAGATCTTATCCAAGATCTATTTGAGATCAAGAAACCATTAGTTGGGGGTGAGAGAATTTTAGATACCATGTACTTGTTTTTGGATTAGTAATTTCTTTTAAAAGTACTTTATGATGTCATTTTTTTGACCAATGCATTGGTGTTATTCATGGTCTTGATGAATTAGACCATTCATCCTTTTCTAGACCAATTTGTGGCGGTTTTTTTCAATGAAATTTTGGTGTACTCTATATCAACAGAAGATAATTCCAAACATATTGACATCATAATGAGTATATGGAATGAGAATTAATTTTATGCCTAGCTAAGAAAATATGGATTCTTTTTTATTAAGTGAACTTATTGATGTAGAAAATAATAGAGGTATAAGTGTTAGTGGAGCAATATAACATAAAATTCATAGTATCTCAGGAATATTCCCTGAATGTATTTGTTATTTGGAAATTTATGGGTTTAGCAGGTTATTATTGGTTCTTTATCTTGGGCATTACAATTTTTGAAGCACAAATTTCAGGGATGGTTATGAAAGGGGGATGTTTATTTATTGAGATTATTATAAGATAGATTTTTTGGATCTCAATGCAATGATGACTTCCGGACCTATCCACACATTACCTATTCTTGGTATATATTATAATGTGTACCGTGATTCATCTAGAGTTGTAATAAAAGTAGTTTTGATGTAGGAGGATCAATTGGTAACTTATGGCTAAAGATATCTGAGACCACATTAGATAAATTACCCTAATCAGGATTTGGAGTTTTTAGAATTGCTCCATTATAGGAAATTTCGATGATATTTTTTATTGGGTGATAACTTTTTTTATATATGGAAAAATAGCCTTTTTAAATCATTTTTTAGTGTGACTTGACCCTTTTAAGTATGACCTGGGTCGAGTATCTATAGTCTTTTGACATTGAGTTTTCATGTAAAACTCGAAATGGAAATTTAATTTCCGATGTATTGAGACAAAATTTATGGATAGATGATTTTGGATGAGTGGATGGTAATGACACTCTTTTCAAACATGGATCAAGTGCTTAAGACTATCTAGGATTAATAACTCTGACATTGAAATTTGTTATACCTATGCTTTTTATCTAGATCAAGTCCAAGAATTTATCTGATCTGGAGGGCCGAATTCACTGAGAATAGTTATATTAGTCGGAGAAACCATCAAAGTGGTGTATTGTTTTTTTAAATTATCTTCATTTCTATGAAATAGTATGAGTTCCTATGGGAATGAGTGATGAGATGATGAGAGAGATTCATGCCTCTAGATTGGTGGTACATACTATTATGATACATATGTTTCTTGATCTCCATAGACAATATTGTTGGTAAGGAATTAAGAAAGTGGTATCAGGATTTTTGGAAATATGTTTCACTTTTAATCAATTGATATATGAGCATTAGAGGGAATCTAGGATTTTATAGCTATTTATTATTCTTGAGTTGAAAATGGAATATTTCAAAATGGATTTTTTAAACGGATTACCCAAGAATTACCATATGATTGAAGATTTATGGGGGATTTTGTATCGACTATATAAGTTTTACCACTTCATACCAATTTGGGAGACGTTCATAGTTGATGATTTGTGATATCTTTACACACATGATGTTGTTCATATTCAAATTGTTTTGAGGATAATTGTTTTAGATATAGATCCTAATTTCACATCGCATTTTTTAAGGGTATTTAGAATGATGTAGGATCTAATGTTCTTTTGAGTTCAACATATCATCCTCAGAATTGTAGGAAATATAAGTGGGTTGTTCTTGTTCTGTAGGATATGTTATTAACCTTTGTTTTGGGGTTTTATTATACATGGAATTAACAAAATTAACATAGAGAGTTTGTATAAAATAATATCTTCTAGAGATTGATCTAAATATAACCATTTGAGTATTCATTAATAAGGTTATGTTGTTCACCTATTTTCATGTAAGATGTTGTTGAGTCGGTTCCTTATGGTCTTAATCACATTTGTAAGATATCAAAAGAAGGTTCATTAGAAAAGGAAGTGGTTGGAGATTGTGCGTAGTAAGGAAAAATCCTACACTGACCATCAAATATAACCTATGGATTCCATGGGTGGTCATTATGTTTTAATTTAAAATTTTTATTGGTTTTACAGTCATTGTATCAGAAAATCGTGGAAGCTAGTACCCAGGTTTTTTAGACAGTTTCAGTTATTGGATAAGGTCTGTCTAGTGGCATACTAATTATCCCTTCTATAGTGAAATAGTTCCATTAATAATGTGTTTCATGTTTCACAAATTTGAAGATAATTTTCATTCCCTTCTCATGTGATAGATATAATAGAAATGAATCTTATTGATGATGTTACTTTTTAATGAGCATTTAATACTAATTGTGAACAATAGTGAAATTTATCTTAGGGGTAGAACACAACTATTTTTTAATGTGTAGTGTAAGTATGACAGAGTACAAGAGGATAGACGGGAAAGGGATTTTAATATTTGAGCACTTTGGAATGGAATTTTCTCTGAGATTCCATAGTGATTTTTGTAGAATCTCTAGGATGAGTTATTATATAATGGGGTGGTTTTAAAATAATAACTTTTTTAGGTATGTCCCTCTTCGAGTTTTTGGTTTGTTCTTTATTTCTCAAGTATTAATCAGAATTATATTCCATTTATTGCGTGAAACGATCTAATATTTATTAAAGTATGTTTTTTTATTAAAAACAGCATTAGGTTTCGAGGATACATTACAATACTATAGAGGATCTACACATCAAGTGTATTGGGGTATATATTTGATGTAATGGATTATAGATATAAATTTTTCAAGTGTTACCGTAGGTTATTAATAATTTAAGATAATTTAAGGTGGGTTTGTAAATTTTCGAAGTAAAATTAGATGAAGAACTTGCTTTAGGAAATTTACACATGACATAGATGGGTTACACATCATGTAATGTTATGGTGAATTTAATATTCATCTGAAGTGACATTTTTTTGGTGTATCATACTAAAAATATTTACATGACATATAACTATATTACACTACGATTTATTCTGTGACATTTATTTTCATGGTGTTTTTAGTGGTTGATTTTATTTTCACCACATCTGAATATTTAGCCTCTCAACACTAGAAAGTGTTCTATGTGCTTTTACAGTGCCCCTCTTGGTTCCGGATGTCCCAATCATGTATATGAACCCTAGTAATTGGTTTTGGTGATGAATTTACTTATATCACATAGATATCCATCCATTTTAATTTAATATTAAAACCATTCATGTTTTTGGTTTTGTTCATGATAAATTTTGATCTAGGGACCATCTTGGAATCATCTGCACCTTCAATATTATTGTGAAATCATGCCAGAAACATTGGTTGATTGTAAATTAATGTTAGGATGTCTTAACATTAATCCTATGGGTTTAATAATTTTTTATTTTTACTATATTTAAATTTCCTAAAAACAATTTTTACTGAATTAATAAAAAAACATGAATTTAGTTATTCATTGGAGTAACCTTGGATCCAATTAATTTTTTTACATGTTATGTGGAAACCATTATTGTGAGAAAACAGATGAGTTTTTGTGAAATTTTTAAAGCGTTAATTTTTGTTTACCATGAAATAGACTGGGGGTGATTTCATTATATTGATTCAACTTGGATTGGATTATTTACTGAGATATCTAGCATGTTATTGGTTATGACCAATTAATAAATTGAATGTTTAATTAAATGATAAATTATAATTTTCATAATATAAGATTGAGCCATAAGATGTGATATTGTGATAGTATAATTTCTATGAATTGTGTAGTAATTTATATGGTTGTATTCATATATAGGGCATTGGACTAGTGATAAATTATGAAATGAATATATAGTAGGCTAAGACTAGTGACACATGTAATAATGCTTATATAGGGTGTTGGCATAATTGACATGTAGAAATGCTTATATAGAAGGATATACCCAGTGACACATGTTTTAATTATTTTATTGGAAGTTAGACCATTAGATACATAAAAAAGACTATGTCATGGGTGATTCCCAGTGACACAGGTGGAAATAATTGTATACTAGGTCCGATATAATGAATGATGAAATTCATATATAGTAGTTTTGACCCAGATTTGTCTAATTTATTACAAGGGTTATATTTTTATGGTTGGATTGGTCATGAGACATGATCAGAGTTACATCAACGTGGTACAGATCCATGTTGACATGACAATAATTTATGGTTTTAATTATTAGATACACCTGTTTATTTCAACACTTTGATATTTATTTATTATTATTTTATATATTTATTTCCACTTTTTTGTATCTCTGTAATCAGGGTTACAGTCTCCACACTCTACTTATCACACCACCATTTCAAGTCAACAACATCCGGTGTATGGTGAGGAGCTCTCAAAGTCTCAAAACCAAATATTTCTGGCTTTTTGAGAGAGTTCCATAATAGTGGATGTTACAAACATTTCCCCAACATTTTTAACTTGGACACCGACTATTCAATATTAATATATATATATATATATATCTCAATTCAACAACATAAACAAGTATCACAAAACATCATCTGAAAATGGAATGTGAAAAACCTAAATGTTACCTCAAAAGATATTTAATAATATTCTTAGATATGGATAATAGTAGTGGAAAGTTTATTTTCATACATGGAGGAGAAAAGTGCCGTCCAAGTACTAATATAGAGTGATAGATAACATAGTGATGAGGAAGTTAATGACATCAATACCATAAATCATTTAGTGGTAAAGAGACCATCAATTCATATTAAGTTATTATAATTGGATAAAATTTTAATTTCATTTGCCTTTTCTTAGACTATAGAAATTAAATTACCCTATATATTATGAACATAAGAAAATTTACTTACATGAAAAATTTGATTTCCTCTTTTCATCAAATTAAACTTTAATCTCATATTTTCTCCAAAAAATTAGTATTAAACACGAAATTTTCATGCTTGATGAACCAAAATCAACTTTCAATAGAACACATAATATATTGAAGAATAAAAATCTACTCATCATTTCACTACTAAATACATAATGGTTATCACAGTGGAGAGTAGTACCCATAATGAATAAATCATTATATAAATAAATAATAAATTAATATCACAAATTATATAATAAATCAAATGGTTTAGAATAGATCATTCCATAGATAAATAATGATGTATCCCAAATAATATCAATATCCTCTAAGTTAATAATCTTTTTTTACATCAATGGTTATCTCACCCCATGGTTCATAAATCTACAAAAAAAATGTAATAACATTCTTCCCATGTGATCCTTTCTCTTAAAATTCATGATTATATTTACTAAAACCCAATAAAATGTCTCCTAGATTCTCATAAATATCCTCAAAATCCGAAAAAAAAATTGATTTCATCCTATAACATTTCTACAAAAATAATATAAATCCTTATCCATGAATTCATATAATTAAAACAAAGGTCATGCTAAACTGAAAATCACATAGTCCAATGGTCGATGACGCACCATTATCACCCATCGGTCATGGGATCAATCCCTATAGAATTTATAGATGTAACAATTTTTCACCCATCCCATGATATATCCTATTTATAAATTTATTTTAACATAATTTAAATAAAATTAGAAAAAATATGATAAAAATAATTAAAAAATAATATTATTCATCAAATCTAATTTTATCCACTAAGGATTTTTATGCAAATGTTTTCCTATAAAAAATACCAATTGAATATTATTACCTTAACATAAATGATCATATTAACTATAAATGTTAAAAATAAAATTAAATATATGTAAAAAAAATTACATTATTATTCTTAAAATAAAATTATCACTAAAACATATAATAAATCAAAGGGCTATATTGCAAAAAAAATGTATGAAATATAATCCTTATTTATGAAAAAACTCATATCCTAAAATCTCAAAAGGGGTATCTATACCTTAAAACATAGAAAAGACCATAGAATAATCAACCTAAGAAATATAATATTTATACAATTTAAATATAGAATATTATTGATTTATATAGTTAATATACTCTTATATATCATAATGGTTAAAAAATAAAATCTGAATTAACCCATGAATACCCCATGAGAGTGTCAAACTAGGCCGGAAATAATGGAACACAGACAATGCAGTTGAAAAATAGATTAGATATATTCGAACAACTATTTTGTGTGTAATTAACTATTGATTCATCATTATGAAATCTATGTGTAATACTAGAATCTAGGCACATATGTATTTTAATTAAGATCATATAATATATACCTAAAAACATTTATATCTTATTCTTAATCATTTATTTATTAAATATAGTTGCAATGGTTTCAAATAATGTTTTTCTAATACAAATGACGATGTCTCTAATGCTAGTATCTAAGAGCCAATTGTTAATTTTTAAATTTTAACTAGATTAAATTAATCACATCTCAAAGTGCAGAATAATATATTTATATTGGTAAATCAGATTCAAAATAGAATTTAATTATACATTGGATGTAAAATTATAATGAAATGGTTAATTTAAATAATAAAAATACTTGAACTCATTCAGTAATTACCTCTAAATATCATGGGTAAATAGGAAAAATTCATGTTGAGATCAAATTATCAATAAATGTTATTTAAAAAATATATCATCATTATGTAATTAATAATCTATTTGGAAAGGTAAATAACTTAATACATGATGTTTTAACAGAATAAGATGAGATTTAATAATAATATGGATTGAATAAATGATGGTTAGACAATTCCATAAAAATTATCAAATGGGATTGATGTTTATCATTGTATATCATTACTATTCAAGTAACTATATTCAAAATAATGGAATTCAATATTTAAAGAATCATAAACTCATTTTCACAATATTTTTATAAGACATAATACATCAATGGGTAGGGTATCATCCAAATACCCAAACTAGTTTGACCTATTAGACCAATTGATACATCAAGGGGAAAAATAGACCCCACCAATCACTTATGAAGTCTACTTCATTCCCCTTATATTGAATTTTCATGTAAATTCATAAAAACAATTCCTTAACAATAAAATTAATTATAGACGAAAAGATAAAAAATATCAATATTTTCCCCATTAACTAGACAAATATCAATGAAAAACACCTTATGTAGAAATGTTATATAGTTTCTAAAATACACATTTCTAGGATAAAAATAATGTTTATATTTAATAGAAATTTAATGTCAAATGAAAAAGGGTCACAAGGAAAAAATTGTTTCAATATAAAGTTAGTTATTATAAAACTAATATGAGATAAATGATGATAATCAATTCTTCAAAAATATTGGTTTTGTAATAAAATCAATTTTGTTATAGAGATAAATAATCTTCATGTGAAAAATTTTAAAAAAATAAAATAATTAGTTTTATTTATAAGACCTTTGAAATCACATAAAATAATTTAAATAGAATAAAAAATTTATTATATGTTGAAAATATATTAATGTTTTATATGTTTAAAAGTATCATTCCATTTGAGTCATTTCATATGAATTAAAAAAATGTCTTTTTGGAAAATATTTTAAATATTACATTAAACGAATTTAAAAATTATTGGATAAAAACAAATTTCCTTAATAAATATTTGTTGTAAATAAAAGAGAATTCTTGAATCAATTATTAAATATATGAATATGGAAGAAAAAAATTCCATATAAAATAAAAACTTATGATATGAGCTTTTTAAACATATTTCTCTACATAAATATATTCTGAATTATAAGAATAGTATAAGAAAACTAGAAAAACAATTATTTATCATGAAAATATAATTGGTTTATGAAAATAATGTCAAATAATCTTCCTAGTATAGATATAAATATAGAAAACCCTAAATAATGAAGTGATTCTAAAACAAACCCTTATATGATGCTCAATATGCTTCAAAAATCCTCTATCTACCTATATAATAGAATAAATTTTATTCTTATTTTATGATTTATTTATTTAAATATTTATAAAATCATTTATGATCCAGTTCAAAAATTTCTACTCCGATTTATTATAAATTATTTATTAATACTAATATTTCATAGAGTTAACTATTTCATTTTTCATAAAAGATGATGTTCCAACATTCCAATCCATGTACATTAATCATTTTTTCATAATCCCAATTTTTTTACAGTTATATTAATATAATATATATCTGTTATATATAAATATATATTCCTCCAATATATATATATATATATATATTAATTAAAATGTTTAGATAGATAGTTTTCCATACGTATACATGATCTGTGTTTCAATTTTTTGAAGGATGAAATTAATGAAAGGTAAATAATATGTTAAATTTATGAAATAATTATTATAATCTATAAAATAAAAATATTTATTAAATAAATCATTACAACCATATATGTATTGGGGTGATGATAAATGAATTACACCACAACAAAGAGAAGGTAAGTCGTACCTGGCATAATTGATAATTTTGCATTCCATGAAATGGAATGATTGATGATAATGGATGTTCCATTATTATAGTAATAATTTTATATACAGAGAATAATAAATTTAATTTTTTATAATGTAAGAAAATTATTAGGATGAATTGGAACAAGAAATAAAATTTAAAACTTATTGTTAAGAGTAGTACATCTTTGTTGAGAACCCTCTTTTAGATTACACCATAAACCATTAGTGGGTGGTCTTTTAGAATTTTCAAATGCTATAAGATGTTTTGAAAGAAGATAATAAGGAATTATTTTATGTCATGGATGAGATAGAAGGCCCATAATGTGTGACAAATAAAGTAGAGGGGGATCCCTTTTATAAGAAAGGTAAAAAACAATAATTGAATTAAAATATTTACTAAATTAATTACAATAAATTATTATAGTAATTCGAGAATTTTTTTTAATATTGAAAAAATATAAATATAAATTATCCCAAAAATAAATTTTATAAATGTTTATTTGATATTTTAACCCTCATCTCTAAGCTTAAATTTTAGGTAAATATTTCTTTCAATTAATGTAATATCATATTTTTTAGATATTAAACTACCATGAATATTTCCATTAAAGGAAAAAATGAGGAATAATGGACCACAATACATATGTTAAACCATATCCTATTGACAATTTAAAATTTTCATTTTGTTTAAATTTAAATAATTTAATAAAATATAGATTGTTATAAAATATTAGTAATACCCATTCAGAAAATACATGTAATATTATAATATAATATGCATCTATGTTATGTAAATATTTCCAAAAGGACACAAAAATGATGAATATGACGATACAATCTTGATATATTTATTTGATAAAAATTTTACGTATATAAATATCATTTTAAACCTGATCATTTTGATTAACCTTCACTATTACCAATTTTTAACTTAATAGTGGTAATGATTTTATAAATAATAATAGTCTATAATATTTAATATATCATGGAAATTTGTTTAAAAAATAAAAAGGAAATACAATTTAAATAATTTATCTTCATTATTATCCATTTTTAATTTAATTTAATAAATTATATTTAACAAAAAATACCACAAATATAATTTTATGAACTATTCACATAACTTGAATTCAAAAACAATATGATAGTAATAAAATCGAAATATAATGACATCACACATATATAATATATTTTATTTGTCTTAAAAATCATATAAACTAAACATAGCGAAAAAATATTATTTTCATAGGTTTTAAACATAAACTTTTTATTTCTTACATTAGTACTGCATCACCGTTGTGTAAGAATTTATTGTAATTTTATAATGAAATAAAAATTGATATAAATTAACCTAATAAAAATAAAATAATTATCTAAAAAATAAATTTTATATTTAATCAAATAATACTTGCTAATTAATAAATTTCATGAATTTTTTTGAATGTGTTATTTTTACATTTCCAAGATTACCTAAGCATTGTAAAACTATTTTGATAATTAAGTTTTTATTTATTTCATATATTTGTATCAATCCATAATATTAATCAATAATACTTCATATTTAACATCATGTTTGAGAAAATAATTCATACTTCTAAAATATTATCTTTAGGACACCAAGTGTTACTTTTCTAGTATTGTGTAAGCACTACATTTTCACAAAAAATGATATTTCTACCTACCATGAAATATAATATAATCTAAATATATAGAATTGCTATTTTATGATATTTTATATATTATAAAACTTTATTTTTTTCATATGGTTAGTAAAATTTTATATCAATATGATATCATGGATACATTATCAAAAATATTGTATTTCATAAAAAATGTATCTTTTTATTATTTACCAAATATTTTACATCATGGGAATAAATGTCTAAAATTTAATCTATAAAAAATTTTCCTTTGTGATTCAAAATAGAAATATTAATTCACAATTTTCAAATTTAATTCATTTAAGGGGAATAAATCATTTTTAATATAAATTCATAAAACATAAAAAATAGTTTAAAAAAAGTATTATTAAGGATAAAAATTAACTTAATTCAAAATAATTAATATTTATGATTCAAAAGGAATTATTTATATTATTATAAATTAATAGTGTTATTTATCACATTAAAGCCAAATTTAAAATAGAATTGTTCTTCAAAATTTAATTTTTAATGATAATAAGTGAGGGTATTTTGAAAATAATTACTCTTCATTTAATGACTGAAAATTTTATTATTTTATAAAAATATAAAATTTTCACCATTATTTAATTTTAATATTCTAATGTGAAAATTTATGTTTATTTTATAAAAATAAATTTATGAAATTGAAGATATTTACTATAATTTGACACACAAAATTCAATAAAATCATTTTAGATGATAACTCATTTTTGAAACATAAAATGGCATCATAAAAATTCAGTTCTTTTTTTCTAAGAATTAATCATTAGATTTCTATTTAGTAGGAACATTATACATATATATATTATAATTGGGTTACTGGTATTCATACATAATAATTCAATATATAGGATTTAATGGTAACATTTAAATAATATATTTATAATATATCCAAATTCTCATAAAACTCAATGTTGTGCATTAGGAAAGAAACTGAGCATACAATTATTTTAAACTAAACTTCTAGGGCCTTACACAAGAACCCTAAATTTCCTAGAAAAATTATGTACCATTTAGATGGGTGGTTGAATCAGTAGTACTGTTTTACTAATTATGTATTCTATAAATAACATGAGGGACTTGATTTTTCTCCATCACATTAACAGTTTTATCTCACACATACACATATGAAACATAAACAATAAATTATTATAAGACATCATATATTTTTACATTATTGAAACATAATGTTTGTGATTAACGCTATTCTATTTTTGAGTTGTGTCATTGAAATATTTCATTCATTCAAAATAAATCAATGATTTCAAATAGTTATGGAATACATAATCATTAAGACAATAATTAATCCCAGCACATTCATCTCATGAATTCTTATTATTCTAGTTTTCACTTGTTATGTTTTCCCAATCATAATATTTACATAATATTTTGACTTTAGAGTACAATTCAATTTCATTCATTCCCAAATTTGTTATTATTTTATAGTTTTAGAATATTCTGTTATAAATATTACATATCAAACCCATATTTTACTATGTCGATACATATGATCTGGATCCATTATTTACACAATATATAAATTTTTAAACACTACCTGATTTATTTTTATTTAAAATATCTTTATAGTTCTACATTAATTATTATTTTTTCATTACCCAACTTATTAACATACATAATTTTTTTTTTAAAATGGGACGGGAAAAAATATTAGTAAGGGATATAAATAATGAAATATTTTAGTTATGTGTAAATCAAGAATATCCATGAATAACATTTTATAAAATAACTATCCTTTTACCCAAAAAAGAATCATTTTTTAAATATAATTACCATTAATTATGAAATCAAATGATTTCGATGAAAAACAATTATCAATCATATAAAATTCATGAATTTATATTGGAACATCCTTGTAATTGAATGCTTATAAGTACCATTATAATTTTCATATTTGAAAAACCAACATCAAATATAATTATCTAAATAACATAATAATTACCCGACACATTAGAGAAATATCTGGGAACAACCATCATATATGAAATATTAGGATCCCCTAGTTGACATAATATGGATCAATATTTCTTATATGTTGTATCAGGATCGTATGTAAGATAGAATGGACCACAACCCCTGTTAAAAAAAATTGAGTTCAATATAATGAATAAAACCCTTAAAAATGTCATCTATACCCATCTGAAAAACACTTTTAGATATAAAAAAGATTTTATGATAGAAACCAATTTTTCACTACCCAATTACCCAATAAAATGTAATGGTGGCTTTTATTTGATGAAAAAATAAATCCTTATAATGAAATAAAATCATAAGTTAATGCTTACATTGGATGGAATGTTATTTGATGTTTTACATGTTAACATATAACATTACTTTTTTCTTTTTATTATTAAAATAAAACATTCTGTAAAAAGAATCATTTACTAAAAACCACAAAAATAATACCACATAAAATTTTCTTTATATTTTTTTTCCATAAACAATAATTACTAACATATTTTTAAAAATCTCTTCATAGAAGAAAAAGAGTATGATTTGAAAAATAAAAAAAAATATTTAAAAAAAGTATAACCTCACATTGAGTATGTTTCATCATGGATGTTCATTATCATCCAATATAATAGAAACACGTATTACGAATTAAATTTCATTAAAAATATTTCATGATTAGGATTACATTTTTTATTTATAACCATGTTATATTAAATTATATAATCATTTATATTCACCATGGATATTTTGATGTTGTTTGGATATATATCCAAAATAAATTTTAAAGGTAGGCTATGGTCTATGAGGACATTTATTTGATATCCCCGAAATATAAATATTTATATAATTATAATATTTATCTATTTTTCATAATTTAAAAACAACAATGTTTTTTTAAAATAAACAACGTTACAATCATTGAGATGATAGGCCGTACATTCATATGGGTAACATATAATTTTTCCAACGATTGTTAGGGAATAAAGGTATATGTTATTTTATCATTTGATAATGATAATAATATAATGAATTCTCTATAATTTCATTAAATTTATATATATCTAATCCATGTCATTTGGTTATGAATAAAGAATCACATCACTTTGTAGAGGTGGTAGTCCTCACTTACGGATGAACGACATTATCACTTTTCATTGAATTAAAAGTTGTGGTACTAGGTGTTAAATTATCAATATATAATGATAAATATGTCATTAATATCATATTTATGCATTAAATACATCATTAAAACTATAAATTATATGAGGTGGTGGTAAAAAATTACTTCGGTCTACGAGGTGGAAGTCCACTATACACATAAATTGTGAATCCCTTTCCTAATTTTAGTTGAAGGTGGGGGAAATAAGTTATTATACTATTAGGATAACATCCTCAAATATTTGATATGATAATGTTATTATATAATCATGGCTATAAAATAATTTACATTGGTTGATGAAGAAATAATAAAAACACTCTGATTAGGACTACAACTATTCTTCATACATCCTTATTTTCATTTCAAATTTATATCTCTAAGGATGGAACTCTACCTAAAATAAGGACTCTAGATAATGGGGATGAATTTTTAAAAGGTATTTGGGTAGGTGATTCATGTGAAAATTATATTTTTAACAGTGGATGAATTAGATGAAGAGGTTATCTTTTATATTATATGATTGTGTCACTATTATAATTTAAACAAATATTAAAATAATATAAATTTATTTGCATGCCCTCAATGATTAAAATTGAAATATTTCAAGATATGATGTGTATGAGTCAAAATTATCTCATAAAATAATTTTCTTTCCTTTTAATTCACTTTCCATTTTTGTTACCCATCATTTACCCTTTTAACAATTTCAGTGATATAAATGTTTGTTTACCCATAATTAGTTAAAATATATTCTATAAAAGGAATAGAGTTCTTTAAATAGACCTCATATTATTTTAAAAAAAACCTCAATCATTCACTAGGACAAAGATAATATTATTATTAATTTTAAATTATTTAATATAACATTTTTTACTATAAAATATCAGTAATGTCATGTTTAAAACTATCCATTTGTATTAACAATAATTACATCATGAATACAAAGGAATATAAATCCAAAAAATCCAGAACACAATATTATATAATATTTTTAATAAAAATTTCCAAATATAGTGATTCATTAACAGAGTATTAATTTTGACATTTTTGATATAATTTATTTTATGTTTTTATTTATTTAGTAATTATTCCTTTAACATTTCTTAAGAATTGAAGTTAATTATTTATGACCTAAAAATTTAAAAATAAATAATTATAAAAAAATAATTTATTTTTCAGTTTTTTAATAAATAATATCCTGTACATATCACTATGTAAAAAATATTGTAGTTTACAAGAGAAAGATTTTAATCTTTGTGAGTTTATATTTACTTAAAATTTTTAAATGTCCAAATCGTGTCCAAATTCTAGAAAAGCCATATATTTATATATAATATGAATAATTGTGAGATATAATCAATAAATAGAGTAAAATAAGGTTCTATGGTCATTTTTAGTCTTTTTTATATTATATTAAAGAATAATTACCATATTTACCCTTAATCTTAGTAATATAAATTACCAAGGGTACTATTCATATTGAGAGAAATGAAATGGGCCTTTTTTCCAAATTTGTGAGTAATGATTAAAAATTTATAACCCATTATTCAAAAATTCAAAAATATTTTATATAATTTATTTAAAAACTAAACTTAAAAAAGTAAATAAATTGTGTTTATTAGAAAAATTCAATTTTTAAGTATAAATTTTTCTTTTTATTAAATCCAAGTTTAAAAATATATTTAAAACACGTAATTAGTTATTTTTAAACAAGTTATAAAATAATATATTTTAAATTTAAAAAATATAGAATATTAAATTGTAGATGTTATATAATGAATCACATTTTCAATAAGAATCACCATTTTTTACTACTAATTGAAATATCTTATATTATAATAAAATATCATAAAATTATAATTTTTATTTTTAGATTTAAAATTTTAAAATTTATATCATTTAGAGATATATTTTCTCTAAAATTTCTAAAAATAAATTTTAATATTCAATAAAAATTAAAATAAAAACCAATTTTGATGAAAATTTATTTTAAGAGAATCAAATGTCTTTACAAAAAAGTGATTTCATATTTATGAAACATTAATAAATATGTTTTTAATGAGTATTAAAGTTATATATTTCAAAATTTTGTTATTATTATTCATTTCTTCCAATTTAACAGCCAGGATATGAAAATAATATTTAAATAGTAATATTTTTTTATTCTTTTATGATCGATGTTATGTATCTAATACAATATCAAACATAGACATTCTTATATTCAAATTTTAGGATATTATGTTATCCCCATTTCAGAAATTATGTCCTGATAATTTAGAATTTATCTCAGTAATAAATGTTTGACGTTTTAAAATACCTTTTTTGAGATCCCATATCAATAAAATTTTTACTTATAATTGTCATGAAATGAGTGAAAGGGAAGTAAGAGTATAATATTGGATAAAACATACTAGGTTTCAAAAAATGATAACACTACTAGGAAGTGATAATATAGAACTAGAAAAAAAATTAATTTCCATCTATTAATTGATAGTGATAGAGAACTTTAATCACAATAATGTGAATAGTCTTTTCAATGTTAATGACCAAAAACCTACATTATAAATAGGTGTGATAAAAACTATCCATTAATTGGAAAATAAAGTAATATAAGAAGTTTATTGATTAAAAATACTTATCCTCATGATTTTCAATTCATTTAACATCTAGATTAAGAAAATATAAAAATATACATACTTTAAATGTAAACATTCATATTTCATTCAATTTCCATAAAAAATCTTCTTTCGATTCAAATTATGTGAATAAACATGAATTCTTAATGTATGATGAAGTAAATTTATCTTATAATAAATAAAATTGAATGGGGATGAAGGTACAAAGATCACCCCACCACAGAGAAAAGCGACGAAAGACTATTATTATCTTCTAAGGCCAGTGTCCACTAGATCTTCTGTTGGAAGGGACAATTAGGCTATGAAGTCCTCAAAGGAATTTCTGGCATTGGAGAATCTGAATCTTAGAAGGAAATATGAAAAGGTTCTTAAACACTATGAAAGCTCAGAGTGGGAGACAGATAAATCAAAGGACTTAATCTCTAAAGGGGGTGGTAATGAGTATGATTTCAATGAAATGTAGTTGTTAGGGACTTCTTGTACCTGATTTTCTTTTCTTTTATTAATAAATTTTCAGAGGATTGCCTTTGGCTGACCGTTTCTGGTAATAAAATAATATATTGGAGAATAATAATATATTATATTTATCATTAAATATTAACAACACCCAAATTTTTTAGCACAATGTAAGATAATTTCACAAACGAATAAACCATAAAACAATGAAAAACTACTTTAATCTCCAAAATGAAATGTTAATTCCCAATGTTCATTATCAATAATTTGATATATATAAACCCATTAAATTACTCAAATTATTTTAGAATAATATTGAAAAAATATATTTTATACTCTAGGAAGAAAATCATTGAATTTATCAACAAATAACATCAATCAGTCATAATGTATCATACCAATGTTTTTATTACATAATAATATGACCACCAAAATATGCTAATCATTTGAATAAATAACCTAAATCACTATAAAGCTAGATTACAATAGTATTTTTTCTTAAAGTAAATTCATTCATTATATCTTATATAAAATCAAATAATTTCTAATATTTATAATTCTATAATGTTCCCCAAATTTTCAATGATTATACTCCAATAATCAGTAATTATAATATCAGAATATATTTTTCTATTCCAAAATGATATATATACAAAAAATAACATGTTCTGTTATTTTATCGATCCGTAATAATCCCAAAATTTAAGATCATATAAATCATAAAGGATACCAATACCTTTAATCTTATGTCCACCAAAATTAAATAAAATATTTCTTAAATATAATTTCTCAAATATAAATACTAAGGTCCATGTATACATCATACCTAATAAATTTCTCCGAAAAAGAAGAAATTTTTTTAATTACACTAAATTGAAAGGTATTAATACCATCTAACATATATTGTTTTTTAAAAAATTATAATATTTTAATCCCCATCTGATTAAAGATTGATTAAATACCAATGAATCATAATTATAAAAACACTGTACAGAAACACATCTTAAATCCATTAACCATGATTCGTTGTCTAGTTCCCCAATAATGTATTCACAATAATCAATCATATTATCATTTTCTATATAATTTTTCAATAATAACATAATATTTTTCATTACATAAAACATTAAAAAATAATTCAGACATTAAATCCAGATATCATGTTCCTTTTATCTTTTAACATGAAATCCATATCCGATGAAAATATGTAGTCAATTACATGGTGGTATTTATCATTTTTAATGGGATGGATTAATTGAGAATTTGAAATTAGATAAATGAGACACCAAGATCCCTAGAAATATTAAATAAATTAATTGTGGCTGGATAGATCCAATAGATTCATAGAGGTGATTTGGATGTTTAAAAATATTTCAAACTCATTTGAAAAATCTTTCTTAGTGATAATGATAAAAAAACATCTGTAAGGTATAATTAGGTTGTGAGAGATAAATTATATTTCTTCTTTATGAATTCACATTAATCTACAATAATAAACATAAAAAAATAAAGGTAATTATTGTATGAAAAAATTTAAGTGGCCCTTGTAACTACAATTCCCATAGAAACTCTATAATACCATTACCTTGAAATAATTTATACATATTTCTATTATCTATCTTAAATATATAATTTTTTTTAATATCATTAAAATGAATTTCTTTAAACCTCAAAATGGGTTTATATGACATTGAACATATCATGAATGATACACTTATAATCCAAATAAGGTGTTCTTAACTATTATGAAAGAACAAATTTAAACATTATAACATCAAATGTTTTCAAAACCCTTTACCGATACAAACTATAAGAAACTACCATAAAAATTACATAATTTAGTTTCTATAGAATATAATCTATATTATTTCATTTAAAATGAGATTTTATGTTTATAGATTTAGTTAATAGTTCATAATTCAGACTTATTAAAACCATATTTTACAAAATGGACACATCCAATCAATATCAATTTTCCCCACAATATAAAACATTTAAAATCAGACATGGTAAATTTTTAAGAATTATCTCCATATATTTCAAGTAAAATTATTATTTTCCCTTTCTCAATTCTATACCATATGAAAATCACTTTAAAAAGATTTTATGGGAATATAAAACTTCACTATACGAAATTAAAAGAAAAAATCTTCTAGTCTTTTGAAAAACTTGAGAACCCATGAAAACTCTTTTCTATAAAACATACCTTTTTACCTAGAAAGTTGAACATTTTTTCAAAAAAATCCATTGTCTAACCTTTTGAATTAATAAAAATAAAAAATCATTAACAAGAATAGAATTTCTAGTAGGTGCCTTGGGATATCATCATTATAGAGCCCTTACTAAACCCTTATAAATTCACAGACAATTATAATAACTATATGTCTTACATATGATATAGTTTCCTTGATTATATAGTCATTAGCCAATGTATTATTTTACTATATGTAAACACCCATATAATGTGATATATCAGAATCACCTATGAGTAATAATGGGGATCGAAACATCATAAAATATATACTGGGTGCACTTGTGAGATAAAATGGGGAACAATCATTTTTAAACAATTTCATTGGACCATATCATGAATAAAACCCTAGGAAAACACTTTTAAACCAATGTGCAAAAAACTATTAGATATGAAAATTCACGAATATCTTCAAATACCATTTTAAATACCAAAATACATAGATAACTAGAAATTTGGTTTTTATTTCGATGGAAAAAAGAAGATATGTTAAGGAATCCAAAGCTAAAATAGTTGTTATCTCAGAAGAAAAGTTTTTATTGTCGTATATTTTAAAATAGAACATTCAGCTTGTCATTGTAATGAATGTAAAAAAATTAATAAATTTTTTCCTATATTGGAAACCATTTAAATAAATACAAATAAAATTTCTTTTTTAATTATTTTATGTCTATAAAAATTCATTAACAATATAGTTTTAAAAACATATTCATGGGATTAAAAGAGTTTGAAGGGAAACATTAAAAGTGGATTAAAAAAATACCTTACCTTTAGTCTGACTTATCCCATAAGTTGTCTATATTTCATAATAAAAACCCCATATTAATTATTTTCTAACATAAAAACCATTTTCAAGTTAATTATTACTTTTATTTAATGAAATACCATGTTATATATAATTTTAGAGTCGTTTAAATTCAACTTTTATGTTTTACAATATTTGGGTCATAAGTCTAATATGACATGGCACGATGACTATAGTAAAAGATGTAATTATTACACCATATTCATAGTTATTATTATAAAAAAATTATCATATTAATAAGTTATTTATACATATAAATCAATACATTAATGATGTTTATGTCCAATGTACTACATTACAATCATACCGAAAGTAGTTCGTATGTACACATGAGTAATGATAAAATTTTTGAACGATCATTTTATTTATTAGTAAGAATTAATATTACTTTTATAATAATAATATATTAATTACAATATAATTGTCTATTTAAACAATAATATATAATCAATTTTATTTGGTGAAAAAAAAATGAACCACATTGGTTCGTATAGGTGGTAGTCCACACATAGGCATTAATGACTTTATCATTTTACGATCATTGAAAAGGTAAGAAACAATTTTTTATATTAGCATCTATGAATTATAATAGTTTTATGAATATAATATGTATTCATTAAATCCATCATTATCAACAGTCATGATAGGTGGCATTTGATAAAAAATTACATCGGTCAATGGGGTGGATGTCTACTGTACACATGAATTATGATATCTTTTCTCATTTATTGGGGGATGGAAATGAAAATAGGTTATTACACTAAAATAAAAAAACCTAGTATATGTATTTTTACTATTTTTTATCTCATCATTGTCACGACCCGTCCTTGGGGCCCAAGATGTTACTACCTCAAGCCCGCCTTCCATAGGCCAGAGGCTAGCGACTAGCACCAAAGGTGTAAATCCCTATGCTGGGAATGAGTTGCCTTTATAAAATAAAAAAACACAACAGAGTACGCAACATGTAGTAAACACTATGTAAACTGAATATAAAAGTGTGTGACGGAATTTAAATGGGCTAGTATACAAACCCAACTGAACAACAATTACAAGTAAAGGGACAAATACCAGAAAGTAAAGAGCAGCTCTTGGATTGTCCTCCGTGGATTCCTACCTGAAGGGTAGGTACAAATATCCACCTCAGCACCCACGTCCGTTAGTATCCACCATGTTCCGACTTGTCGCACGGTCCACCTCAGGGTACCATCAAGTCGTGGCACTCTCGGCCTCCGCTAGTGTTGTCTGTCATCTAGATCCAACACAACGAGGTGCGGGCATAACCCGTGTAGGGGTGAGTATAACGATACTCAGTATGGACCCCGAGACCCCCCGAAGGTCTCCCAAAATCCATGAAGGATATACCACATAAGAAAGAAACAATCACAAATTATCAACCAACCCTACTTAGGTATATGCCCATACATATACCTAAGTTATCAATCTTAGCTCGGCTTCAACTCTCGAGACCAAGCACAAACCATTACACATAGGAAGTAAAGTCAATCACATCGATGATAATGATTGATAGTCAAGACTCATCTCACACAGGTATACATCTTTCGTATAGTGATAGATATGATCAGATGTAGTCACTGGCTAATCTAAGTTGTCAGACCCACACATGATACTAGACCTGCTAAACGGCTGGACCCACACAAGATACAAGACCAACTACTCTGTCGGACCCACACAGGATACAAGAATAGAAGTCAAAACTGTCGGACCCATAAAGGATACAAGAATAGTAGTCCTCCCTGCCGAACCCACATAGAAACCCAGTACATTAGTCATCGTTGTCAAAACCACGGAGGATCCCAGTATAGTAGTCATTGCTATCGAACCAAACGGTGTATCCCAGTACAGTAGTCATCATTGTCGAACCCACAGAGGATCCCAGTACAGTCGTCATCACTGTCAAACCCATGGGGGATCCCAGTACAGTATTCATCGTTGTCAAACCCATGGAGGATCCCAATATAGTAGTCATCGATGTCGAACCCATGGGGGATCCCAGTACAGAAGTCGTCACAGTCACAACCAGCTCTAGGGTTCCCACACATAGCATGATCGATTCCGAGACGGTCCGCTTCTCGAGCAAAGGGGTTGATACATCAACTATCACGAAGTTGAGAGTTGATTTATCCTGAAGTTCCATCTCATTAAAAGGAACCCAATGCGAAAGACGACACATCAATAGGACTCCTAGTCTAAGAGTTATTGGGTGTTCCTTTCAAGGGGCCCGGTTTGAATTATTCTCATTCGAAACTCGGCCATTTTCCAAAGTTGTCCAAAACTCACTTAGAGAACCAAAAAAGCATCATCTCGTCGTGGGGATCCCATTTCCGTAGACCGCGTGAAAATCAGACGTGTGGTCTAGAAGATATTCATGTTTATGCGTAACAGGCCTGACCCGTCAAGCCCAGTGGACTGGAAGGTCGGCCCGACCCGGTTTGGCGGGTCCAACCCGGCTGGGGGTCAACCCGGCCTGGTGGATCGCGGCCCACCTAATGACCCGGCCCAGTAGGTTCAACCCAGATAAGGGGCGGCCAGGCCCGGTGGGGCGCAACCCACCTGCAGACCCAGCCCGCGGTTGCGGTCCGGTTTGGTTCGCTCGGTGGCGCCGTGCGGCGCCGCCCCTCTTTGCTGCCTGGCGGCCCAAAGTCGGCCAGTTTTTTCTGGCATGGGTGGCCCACACAGCAGACCGCTGTCTCTCCCACGCGGTACCTACAGGTGTTATGGTTTCCTTTTTCCCTGTCGGCAGGCAGCCGGCCGGTTCGCCCACCGAAGTGGCCCACGGAGCGCGGGCTGTGGTCTTCTCCGTAGCACGGTGCTTAGTGGCACCACGGTTCTCTAGCCCAGCCAACATTAGCCTACATGTTCTTCCAGCTCAGCCGGCATGAGGCCAGACGGTTCTTCTTCGGCCGAGCATCCCGTAGTTGTGGGTCGTGGTTTCCTCCACAGCGCGGCCGGCGTGATGGAGCTGGTCCTCCACCACCATGGCACAGCCTGGCCACAACCTCTGGTTGCCACTGCCTTCAGTCGCCGCTGCCTCATGGTCGTGCCTCTTTCCTCTAGTGTGGTGCGATAGCACCTTGCCCTTCTAGATTGGCCTTCGTCACCAACATAAAAAGGTTCAATGGAGGGATGTCGGGCTGTGTATGTTTGACCCGCGCCCTCCGCGTTAGATGATAAAAACAGGATCACCGTCAACCAAAATTAATCGCCAAGGTACGCGGGTATAATACACACGTATAAATAACTAAATAAACCATATTTCCCTCTACCTCTATTCAAGGTACATTTTTGAAGTCACGGAAGGCCACGTCATGGAAGTCAGTTGTCACGGAAGACGGACGTCATTCCCTCAACGTTGGAGGGAAAAAAGTTACCATTTGTGACATAGGCCTCTTCTCCCTTGACACAGGGGAAGAGGAAACTAGATGGCATTCTTCGTTGGAGGAAGGCTCTTCCTATTTCACTGAGGCTCCACCAATTCTCCCAAGAAAAAACATTATGCCAATCTAAACATAATAAAATAAATAATTTTATTACGATCACTTAATGAATTAAAATTTATTCAAAATAGATTATCCAACTAATTAATTTCATGCTAGACAATTAATTGAGAGAGTGTTGGCATCTTAAATTTGAGAAGATGGACTGTTAAAATTAAAAGAGAGGGGGTGGAGTGTTTTATGAGTTAAAATGGGGGTTTTAAAGGGTAGTTGAGTGGTTTGGTGTTCGTGTGGGTCCCACCACACGTTATCCTCTCATGGGAGGTTATGTGGGGTGTGGGACCCACATCAAACTCCTCTTTAGAGAAAATAACCACCACCAAATCAAAATGTGTAACACACACATTTTTATTAAAACATTAAATTTTAATTAGAACCCCCAATTTATAACATCCACTCTCGACCAAACGCAACTGCGGTAATGGTCCCCTTAAGAGAATACCGCGCTGTGAGTTCATCGGTGCCCTCAGATTTCAATTCCGAGCACTTGTTCGAATGATAAAAAAACCCTCACATACGTTTACTGAACGTACCTGAACAAAATATCCGAAATTGATTCTAGGAACAACGGGCCCCGAAATCAGGCGCTATCAAAAACTACAGATTAGTAATATTCCAGAGAAATTATGAAAAAAAAATTACTTGAAATTTCTAGGTCTTTACAGTACTCCCACCTCAGGGCTTTAAGCCCCCGTAAAGCTACATCACACTAGGGAAACAAATGGGTGTACTGAGAACACATCTGAGCCTCCCTCTCCCATGTGCTCTTATGAAGGTTCATGTGCTACCAGAGAACGTGCACCAGAGGAATCAACCTTCCATGCAGGACCCACTCCTGTCAATCCTTAATCTCCACTAGGAACTCCATGACTATCACCCCATCATCGACGTCCAGCTCTCCGTGGTCAATGATGTCAGACGAGTCGTGCACATATCTCCTCAGCTGAGATACGTGGAAGACTTCATGCACCCGATGCAACTGAGGTGGAAGGTCCATAGGGTAATCCACCTCACCTTATCTGCTGTGGACCTGTAAAGGTCCGATGAATCATAAATATAACTTTCCACCTTGGACAAATCTCCGTAGACCCCATCGAGGTGAGACCCGTAGGAAGACATGATCACCATCCATGAACTCCAGTGGTCTCGGTCTCCTTTCAACATAGGACTTATTTCTGCTCTGTGTAGTTTTCATAAGCTCCTGGATGATCTGCACCTTCTCCATCATAGCCTGAACCATATTTGGTCTTACAAGTGCTGACTCCCTTGGGTCAGTCCAGCATAGAGCTGATCTGCAAGGTTGGTTGTACAGTGCCTCATAAGGGGCCATCTCGATGGTGGTGTGGTATTTTTTGTTGTATCCAAACACCACCATGGGTAAGTGATCCTCCCAGCTTCAACGAAATTCTAGGACACATGCACAGAGAATTTACTCGAGAGTCTAAATGGTCCTCTCAGTCTGACCATCCGTCTGAGGATGGAAGGCGGGGCTCATACGAATCTGTACCCCAAAAGCCTCATGTGACCCCTTTCATAGCCGGGAAGTGAAACAAGAATCTCGATTGGAGATGATATTCAATGGAACACCATGAAACCATATGATATCCAAAACTTAGTGGTGTCACAATCTCTCTACTAAGCCCTAATATCTAATCGGGAGGATGTGGGCCGACATTGTGAGTCAGTATATGATCACCAAGATAGAGTCATTCCCTCTGGATGTACGTGGAATTCCCGTCACGAAATCCATGGATATCCCATCCCACTTCCACTATGGAACCTCTAAGGGATGAACCAAGCCTTCTGAAACTTGGTGCTCGGCCTTCACTTGATGACAAGTGTGGCATCGAGAGACAAACATTGCAACTTATTTCTTTATACCCGGCCATCAATGCTGTTGTCTGAGGTCCTAATACATCTTCCACACTCTTGGATATACCGCTAGAGGGGATGTTTGGAACTCCCTCAACACCTCCTACTATAGTGCAACTGGTACAATGGTACATCCTCTAAAGAGGATGACATGCTCCCCACCTTCAAAAAAACCCATCAGGTGCATGCCCTAAAGATATCTGATCCCGTCGCACCTCACAGTCAACATGCCCATGCTCCGCCACTTTGACTCGCTGATGAAGTGGAGGAGTGAGTGTGGGAGACTGCAGAAAGGCTTCTCCATATCTATCCATAATGGATATCTACAACACGACCATCTATTATGTCACCTCTCCTAGCAGCTAAATTCCCGATCTCCTGCCGAGATAATCTTCTACAATGTTCCCATTCCCATGAGTATAGACTATCTCAAAGTCATAGTCCTGGAGGAACTCATGCAATTGTCGTTGTCTCATGTTCAGGTCCTTCTACGAGATGATATACCTAAGACTCTGGTGGTCAGAGAAGACTGTAAAATGCTCACCCTTCAGGTAGTGCTGCCACATATTCAAGGCAAAGACCACTATTTCTAACTTCAGGTCATAAGTAGTGTAGTTGTGCTCGTGCTGTCTCAAATATCATGAACCATACATGATCACAGCTCGCTCCTGTATCAGGGCACACCTGAGCATGGTTCCTGATCCGTCGTAGTAAATTATGTACCCTACGACCTCCTCTGGTAGCCTCAAGATGGGCGCACTGCTCAATATCTTCCTTGGCTCCCGAAAGCTCTACTGGAATGTCTCTTACCACACAAAGATGTCTCTGACCACACGAAGGGTTTCCACTTCTTCGTGAATACTGAATGCAGTGCTGCAACTCTGGAGAAGTCTGTCACAAAGGTATGTCTAGCCGACTCATGAGTGATCGACCACACCCTCTTATGCATGATTCCATCATGTGCTGCCTGGGTTTTCCATTTTCCTGACCAAGGAAACCCCCATCCCAACATTGTAGATAAACAACAACCATTTTTCCTAAAACAGTCAATCTGTTCATGAACTGTGGTTACCTAGTCCATACCCAAACTAACCTCGCAAGGCCTCGACACTACCACCAAGAGGTTCCAACCAAAACTCTCACCTCAAGGGTTAGATCACACCGTCGGTGTATGAGTGATTATCAAGTATCCTCCCAAATGTATCTTAATATTTTAGGGTCAAGTCAATGGCTAAACCAGAAACTCTAGTTCTGGGACAAGATTCGTGGAAGGTAGGAATGACTAGTAACTATGTCTATTGATACGACAACTAGTAGTAGTCACAGACCGTACCTCAAATCATTACTAGAGCCCTTGGGTCACACTCCTTGACCGCATGTAGCTACACTCTTCCCCTTCCCTCCAACTCCATGAGCCTTGCAGGGACTACAAAGACGGGTGGTTGTAACATGTCGAAATGCTCACCACCCCATGCTTCTCTCCAAGCTCTGCTTCTACGTCTGCTGCCCTAAAGATTCATCTGTCCTTAACACTTTATCTTTGAAACATTTTACACGCTCAAGTCTCAGAAATTGGTGCCAGTTTCGTGCTTCCAAATGGTAACATTCACTAGCTGTAACTACTCATCCAATGAACATTCAAACATTAAGGTTCTCTCTAGAACCCCAACATAAGTAGGAATGCATATGGGAAAACGTGTTGGATCAGTAATTCTTAAACACACCTCGGTCAGGGTCCGATTTCTAAAGTACTAATCGTATCATATTCATCAAGTATTATGGAAGATATCTATGCCTTGATGAATACTCATCTACCGACATGTCATCTTTGCGAAGCTGTATAAGATCTAGTAAACTCCCAGCCACATCCTCAAGCCAGTCCTCAGCCGCATGTGGGTAAGGCTCACCTTGGAACCTAAGGGGTATCTGATGATCATACACATGTAAGGAACTAAGCCTACAAGTGTCCTCTACTATTACCACCGGTAGTGTCTACTAACCAATGACAATTATATAGTTGGCACACTTCCTGAAGGTACCATATTGGAAAACAGTCCAAGTACCAAAACCTCATCACTATGCGGACCAACCTCATGGTAAATCACTTGGAAACACTAGTAGATAAGATTACCATATGCTCTACTGGTATCTCAACTAGGTGGAGAACTTGAGAAATCACGTCCAGTCAGTCCTCTACTGTATGGGAATCTGTCTCGCCAGGTAACCTTGAAGGCCGCTACCACTAAGACTCTTGCAACATGATCAGTTGGCGTGCACCATCCGCTAATGTGACTGGTGGTATCTGCCGCCCAATGGGTGGTGCTGCTACTAGTACACTCCAAGAAAGTGCCAATGTAGAAAGTGGACCCTACACTAGAGCCTCATCACTTATTGGGCTGTCATCATGAACTCTCTCAGGAACCGTACCTAGCTATCATTGTAGCGATATCCTGATAAGGAACAGGTATGTCGTGATCAATAAGTTAGACCTGGTGAGCTAACTGAAATATACCACAAAGGAAACTCTTCAAACACACACGCAATCAGTTTTTTGTGCACTAATTCGGAAATCAGAAACCAGGGTCCTGGTGTTTGGATTCGTCGGCCGCCGCACCAACACTGGACTCCATGGACTGAAAACCACACTCAATACTCTTAAAACTACTACTTAATAGAAAATTATGATCAGAAACCTGTGTTCTGTGGTATAACCGACTCTTATGATACCAATTTGTCATGGACCATCCTCAGGGCCCGTGTTGTGATTACCCCAAACCCACATTCCATAGGCTAGAGGCTGGAATCTAGCACCAAAGGCGTAAATACCTAAGCTAGGATGGCATTGACATTATTAAAGTAAACAAACACAAAAGGGTATGAAAAATGTAGTAAACACTAAGTAAACTAAATAAAAAAGAGTGTGATGGAAAGTAAATGGGCCAGTATACAAACCCAACTGAACAACAAGTACATGTAAAGGGACAAATAGATGAATGAAATGAGTAGCTCCTGTATCATCCTCTGGGGATTCCTACTTGAAGGGTTGGTATAGATAGCCACCTCAGTACCCATGTCCATCAGTCTCAACCATGTGCCGACTTTTCACAAGGTCCACCTTCGAATACTGTCCAGTTATGGTGCTCTCGGTCTCCGTCAGCGATGTCCGTCGTCTGCATCCAACAATACGGGGTGTAGGCATAGCCCGTGCAGGGGTGAGTATAATGATACTCAGTAGGGACCCTATGACCCTTGAAGGTCTCCCAGAATCCAATAAGGATATACCACAGAAAAAATAAGCAATCACGAAATATCAACCAACCCTATTTAGTTATATTCCCATACATATACCAAAGTTTTCAATATCAGTTCGGCTCCAACTCTAGAGCCCATGTACATCCCAGTCCACACAAGATGTAAAGTCAATCACATCAATGATAATGATTGAAAGTCAAGACTCGTCTCACACAGGTATATATATTTCATATAGCGATAGAGATGATCAGATGTAGTCATTGATTCATCTATGCTGTCAGACCCACACTGGATACTAGACCAGCTAAGCTGTTAGACCCACATAGGATACAAGACCAGCTACTCTATCTGACCCACAAAGGATACAAGAAGAGAAGTCAAAACTGTCGGACCCACAAAGTATACAAGAACAGAAGACATCACTGTCGAACCCATAGAGCATAAGAGTATAGTAGTCAACACTGTCCAACCCATGGAGGTTCCGAGTACAATAGTCATCTCTGTCGAACCCACAGAATATACTAGTAATGTAGTCATCGTAGTCAAACCCACAGAGGATCCCAGTAAGTAGTCATCGTTGTTGAAGCCACATAAGATCCCAGTGCAGTATTCATTGTTTTCAAACCCACGGAGGATCCCAGTACATTAGTCATCACTGTTTATCCCATGGAGGATCCCAGTATTGTAGTCATCGTTGTCGAACCCACGGAGGATCCCAGTACAGTAGTCGTCACAGTCGCAGCCAGCTCTACTGTTCCCGCACACAATATGCTCTATTCCGGGAGGGTCCACTCCTCGAGAAAAGGGGTCGATACATAAACTATCAAGAATTCTAGAGTTGATGTATCCCGAAGTTTTATCTGATCAAGAGGAACCCAACGCGACAGACGACACGTCAATCGGACGGTCGGTTTGAGAGTTATTGGTTTTTCCGTTCTAGGGGCCCGGTTGGAATTATGCTCGTTCCAGACCCATCCATTTTGAAAAGTTTTCCAAAACTCACATAGATTATTGCAAAAGGATCATCTTTTCATGAGGATCACAGTTCCACAGATGGTGCATCAATTGGACACACGTTCTAGAAGATATTCGCGTTAAAGAGTAACAGGCACGTCCCGTCAAACCCAGTGGACTGGTGGGTCGGCCCATCCCAGTAGAACAGGCGCACCTAAAGACCCGGCCCGACCCATATGACCTTAATAGGGGGTCGGCCCGGCCCGGTGGGGCTTGTCCCCCCGCGGACCCGGTCGGTAGTTGCGGGCTGGTTCGGTTTGCCCGGCGGCACCACCCCTCCTTGCAGCATGGCTGGCCGAAGCTGGCTGATTTTGTCCGGCGCGAGCGGCATGCATAGTGGACCACTGTCTCTCCCATGGGGAACCTATGGGTGTCGCAGTTTCCTTCAGCCCAGCTGGTTCGCAAGCTGAAGTGGCCCGCGGAGCACGGGATGTGGTCTTCTCCACAGCGTGGTGCCTAGTGGCGCTGCAGTTCTGCAGCCCGACCGACTTTAACCTGCCGGTTCTACCAGCCTGGTCGGCATGAGGCCATCTAGTTCTTCTTCGGGTGATTAGCCCATGGTTGGCGCAGAGGTTTCCTCCACAACGCGGTCGGCGTGACTGTGTCGATCCTCCGTCGTCGTGGCCCAGCCTGGCCACGACCTCCGGTTGCCACCGCCTTTGGTCGTCGCTGCCTCATGGTCGTGGCCTCTTTCCTCTTTCGTGGTGCGACGACATCGCACCCTTCCGAATCCACCTTCATCAGAGACATAAACAAGGTTCAACGCAGGGACATCGGGCTGTGTTTGTTCTGCCCGCGCCCTCCTCTTTAGATGATAACAACATGATCACCATCAACCAAAATCAACTTCAAAGGTAGGAGGGTATACTACACATGTATAAATAAATAAATAAATAAACCATATTTCCCCTACCTCGATTCAAGGTACGTTGTCGAAGTCGTGGAAGATGACGTTGCAGATGTCGAGCATCGCGGAAGATGTATGTCGTTCCATCAACGTTTGATGGAAAGATGTCGTTGTTGGCAATGGAGGCGTCTTCTCCCTTGATGTGGATGAAGAGGAAAGTAGATGGCATTCTTAATGGAAGGAAGGATCTTCCTATTTCACCGAGGCTCCCCCAATTCTCCCATCCAAAAACATTATGGAAACCCAAACATAATAATATAACCCATATTATTATGCTCACTTAATAAATCCAAATTAATTCAAAATAGATGATCCAACTAATAAATTGCATGCTAGACAATTAATTTAGATATTGATGGAATCTTAAATTATATAATAAGGATGGTTAAAATTAAAATAGAGGAGGTGGAGAGTTTTAAGAGTTAAAAGGAAGGTTTCAAGTGGAGTTGTGAGGTTTGCTATTCGTGTAGGTCCCACCAGACATTATCGTCTCATGGGAGGTTATGTGGGGTGTGGGACCCACCTCCCATTCCTCATTGGAGAAAATAACCACAACAAAATATATATGTGTTTCACAAAAAATTTTACGCAATATTTAGTTTTTATTTAGAAACCACAATTTATAACTCCCACTCTCGACCAAACACAACTTTTGTAAAGGTCCTCTTAAGCGAATACTAGTGTTTCGAGATCATTGGTTACCTCATATTTCAATTCTGAGCACCGGTTCAAAAGATAGAAAAACATGCACGTACGTTTACTGAAAGTACCCAAACTAAAATTCATAAATTTATTCCAGGCACATTGGGCCTCTAAATCAGGTGCCGTCAGAAACTGTGTGCGCATAAAATTCCAAAGAATGTAAGAAAAAAAACTTCCTTGAAATTTCCGGGTCTTTACAATTATAGTGGGAGATGATTTGATTGAGGTGTAAGAATAAATAAGATGAAATACTTGGTTATGAACTACATGACTTCTTGTTTAAACACCATTTTAATTACACCTTAATATATCTATGGTTGGTCTTCATCCCAAAAAATGGCTTTTAGAACATGTTGAGATATTTTGGAATGGTATATGGGAAGGTAATTTCCAAATATAAAAGGATTTTACTAGTTGTGAAAAATTAGAAGAAGAAGTACTCATTTATAAGAGAGCGGAGGGGCACTGTTGGAATATTTCTAAATATTAAAATATTTTAAATATTTTTTATGTAAAAAGGGATCAAAATTAATAATATTTGAAGGTCAGATATAGATGGGAATTTATTTTAATTTTTTTCATAACCATAAGATTACATTGATTTTTATGTCTAAATAATCTTATAAAATGAAATTTTGACATGTTTGTATATCATTTTTCATTATGTTTTTTAAACCTTAAATAACGCATTTGACAATTATTGTGAAAATAATGAATTTTACTCCTATAGGGATAAAATACATTAAAAAATTAAAAATGGTTCAGAAATTGAAAATGGTTTTTATCATGGACCATATCCTATTCATTTGGATGATGATAGTATATATATTAATGTCATATTATTCAATAAAAAGATATTTATATAACATCATTACTTACAATTTTAATACTGTAAATTTACATTTACATTAATAACATTAAGAACACAATGTTCGTTGAGTCTAATTCATCCAATCAGCTCTGATGTAACATTTTTTCAATAAAAAAATTGTGTAACTAAACGATTCATTCAAACCATTTTTTTTTTCAATTATTTATGTAAAATTTATATTAATTGAATACGTAACACATTATCACATTATAAGCATTGAAGGTAATTATTTTATGTATAAAATTAAAAACAAGTTAAAATGATAAAAAATCACATTTATTATTTATTATTAATTATTATATATCTTATCATCTATTTATCAGAATTAATAATTTTTTTAAAGAAATATTTTTGTTTTGGATTTATATTTAGTTAAATATTATAAATGTAAAAATCATGTCCAAATGGAATTCAATGGACATATATTCAAATATCTAATTATCATGTATTATACATAATCAATATATTGAATTAAGGATTATGTTAGGGAAATTTTGTAATCCAAATAATTTTATTTCTTCATTAAATTTTTGGTGTTACCCTTTACCTTTGTACGAATAATTACTATAGTTACTATTCATTAATACAAAAAACGGGACCTCATTAAAAAAATTAGAAACCCAAATATAAAATTTGGAATCTATTTTTATAAATTTGAAACAAATAATCAAGATTATTTAATTTTAAAATTAAATTAGTATTTTCACAATAGATTGAGAAATCATATTTTTTATAAAATTATACAAAATTCATCTTAAGATAATTCTTACATGATGGTTTTCAAAATAATATCATTTTAATATAATATGATTTCTAAAAGTATAAAAATTGAACAATAATATCCAATTATAGAAATAAATTATATACATTTTTGATAAAAAAAAATTGATGAATAAAATTATAATATAAGAAAACGATTGATTATTTACTAAACATTAATTAATACAAAAATAATTAGTAGAATAATTATATATTCAATTATTCAGTTAATAATATTTGATATCCCTAAATTAACAGCCAATTTATGACTCTTACATTTAAATAGTAATATTTCATTATTCTTTTATTCTTGGTATTGCATGTCATGAACACTGTCGAACATTATAATTGTTTTTTAAAATCATATAATACTACATTCTCACCCTAAATTAGGAATTTGTGTCCATAAAATTTTATCTAAATATCATAAATCAATGGTTGACATTTTATAATACCTTTTTGGACTTATCAAAACATAAAAAGGGTCAATAACAATTTCTCTTGAAAATAGAGAAAGAGAAGGATGAAAGTAATATGGGATAACACATACTAGGTTTCCATAATGGGGATCATTAGTGGGAATGGGGGATTTTAACATTTATGAAAAACTTAATATCTAAAAGATAATGGGAAGTGATATTGAGCATTGATAAAAAATTTTGAGTGATCCTGTAAAAGTTAAAGGCCAAAAAGAAATACTCGATGAGGTGTGAAAAAAGATCATCAATTCATCAAAAAATTAATTAAATTGGAAAAAAAATATTATTTTAACATGTTCACATGATGTTTCAGAACTAATTTATCATTTAGAATAAAAAATATGGAAATAAACTTTCCTGAAGTAGAAAATTTCATCTTCTAACCATCATATATCTCAAGCACATCAATCAAAACAAAAACATTTATTCAAGACGAATATTCAACGCATGAAGAACTATTTTTTACTTCTAACAAATAAAATAATGCATAAACGAATAATAATCCATTCCTTATTACATTAGATATTAACCAATAAAAAATTGTTACTATAATGTAAGATAATTCAAAAAATGAGTAATCTTTTAAACAAACAAATGCTACTTCAATCAACAATATTCAATAGTAATACTCAATGTTGATCAAGAATCATTCTATAAATAACCATCACTAGATATCACAAAATCATTATAGGATAAAATTCAATCCCAAAAAAAATTATTTCATAATCATTCATGATAAATTTTTAATTTATCTCCAAAAAACATCTTTTGGTATTAAAGTCTCATACAAAGATTCATATAATAAAATAAAATAATTGTAACATCCCCACCCAGCTTACCCTCGAACCGGTAGCCAGACCTGTCATTAGATAATCTCAAGGGAGTCTCCTCATATGCCAGAGTCTTCTGACTTGTAGCAAGGGTCTATGCATAGTTAGTGGGGAGACTATACCCTCATATTTAGAGGGCATAGTGGAAATAAAAAATAAACTAAGAAAATAGGAGAAACATATAAAACAATATTAAACTGGACAATAAAAATGGACAAAGCAGGTTTATAAAACACATGCATGTCATGGTGATACATATTAGAAAGCAGTAAACAAAACAATATGCATTACATTACAATATAGAAAAAAAAATGACTCAACCCCTAGGGGTGATCTGCATGAGCATCTTGAACTCCCACTCGATCCTTTACTTATAACTCCGAAGTACATGTAACACCCACTAGGAAAGGTCCAAATTCCTGCAAACAAAAAAGTCTACTCAGTTACCCCAGTGCAATGGAAGCCCGAATAGGGTGTGAGATATACATCTCAATAGGTCGGGACCACTGGTTGTCTCACTGAATCTAGAAAATGTAGTATAACAAATTATGTGTAGATATAACAAGGTAATAACATAACAGAATAAAAAATCCACAACCCATCTAGGTTCTAAAGGGACACCTAGTGATGATACCTGCTTCATCTCATGGCCTGAATAAGAGTCTTCTTAAGAATTATACAAGAAAATTTATCAAACATAAATACCTTTCCAAAATTTACCATTTAGTAAATATTTAATCATTTATTATCTCCAAGGTTCACTTGGTATCCTGTACCTCAATACTAACATCGACTCATTCTAGAATTGTACTGATTCTCAATCTTTCTTTATTTAATCACATTCAACTCGAGCATCATTTATATCTCCCATTAATTTCATAATTCAATGATATAATATACTATTGGTGTAGAATTCTATTCCTAACACCTAAAAACATCATTCATATATTTATAATATTGATGTTCTAACACCTATTTCTCATTCGGTGTTGATCGGCATGTCAATCACTCATACATCTAAGCGCTTATATAAAACATGGGGAGGAATTCCATGTCAATATCCCAATATCAAAATTGGTCAAGGATGCCATACATAGCACCACATTCTCATTCAATTACATCATTTGATAACTATTGGGGAGGAACTCCATGCCCAAGTCCCAAATTCATCATTGTTCTAAGATGTTATACCTAGAAACAAAAAATCCTAGCAATTTCATCATTATTTAATTCATAATAATTTTCCACAATATTCATTAACTTATCCAACAAATAGTTCGACATTTCAAAGGTCATTAGTTAATTATACTACTAAATAAGCGTATAACCCATTAATTATTCCATTAATTAATTAATCAATCAACAAAATTCTCATTCGATAATTAATTATCCATAATTAATTATCTAAACCATTACTACAAGAGAATATAATAAATACAACACTAATTATCTCATTTTATCCAAAGCATCAAATCAATATTAATCCACTGATTAATTATCACAATTATCCAACTCAAAACCTTATAATTAATCCCCCAATTAATTATCTATATTTTGAGGTCATGAACATAATTAATTCAAAATTCATTATTCCATTATAAATATCATCTTTCAATAATTAATTCATCATAATTAATTATCCAAATCGAATATCAACTTATCCTATTCAATTCTTGCAATTATTTTTCTTTAATAAACATCATGGTGAATAATTAATTCACCATAAATAATTTTATTTTATTCAAATCATCAAATCAAAATTAATTTCCCCCAGTTACCCAATTCAATATATCAATTATAATTATATATAGTCATAATTAGTTCAAAAATTGATTATCTAAACTTATCTAATTAAAATTTAATAATTATTTCCACGATTAATTATTTGAACTTATCCCTCCCAATACTCATAAACTACACTTATCCCAGGTGAGTCAACAAGAAAAGGGATGAAATAGTAATTCACATCACCACTAGCTAAAAGAACATGTCACTTTAAACATTATATTTTGAGCTTGAAGGTAGCACACGTCTGTTTGAGGGGTTTTATTACAAAACATGATTTTGTGATCTAACAAATATTGTAATATAGATAATAAATTTTTTCATGTATTACCGTCAACTTTATCAAAAGATGTAGATTAACAAAAACGTCATTACTCCAAATAAAAACAATTTTGAGGACCCTACCTGAAGGAATTTGATGAACAAATACTTCCTAACTTAAACCGCAAATTGCTCACAGACACGCACCTCCACAAAAGTTGGAACACACACAGAATTCATCATTTCACCTAAATATGATAGCAGTGAACCATATCTAGACAAACCGCCAAGCCTTCGGCAACAGTTGTCAAAAATATGGACCAACATCTCCCAAGAAATCATCCACACCACCTAGAATCAGAAAAAGAGAAGAAATCGATGAAACCACATGACTTAGGTTTTCAGCCAAATGAAGACCAAACGAAGAAGAGCTGAAATGGCTGTTGTGAAGAACTAAACATGTGTAAAAGGACATACCTGAAAGAGATGACCAACATCCTTGAAGGAACCACCACTATTTGGTGCACAGATAGGGAGCCGAGTTAGGGTTTGGTGCGCCTCACCATGGGAGAACGAGGGGAGGGGGTCGCACGTCACCCTGTTGTTCACCTCCCTCTTATAACCCCAACTAGTTTTATAATAATTAATACAATAATAATAAAAAAAATAGAATATTATTATAATCATTTTAATTTAAATGATTCTTTGATAAACCCCATAACTCCTCCCGGACACATCATTTAATTGAATTCCTCTCCAACAAAATTATTTAAATAAAAACTAATCCTTAACTCATTGAATTAAATTCCCTTCAATAAATTTAATTAATTGAACTTCAACTCATCATTATTTAATTAAATTATTCGAAATGAAAATGTAATTAAATCATTTCCCCTAAATTTCATAAAATAATTAAATTCATCATATTCTTGAATTTTATTAGTTAAAACCCCAACTCTACATTTACCCTTCATTTAAATAAAATCCATTTACATGGATATAATTAAATAACACTCCATCTCATTTAAATAAATTATCTCAAAATAATTTAATTAAATGAAACCCCTTTTTTCATTGATTAATTAAATTCTTTATAATAATAAATTTCATCAATTAAATCCCTCATATTACTCCATTTAATGTAATCCATTGTGGCCGAAAAATTTATTAATTAAAATAACCAAAATCTCAAAACTGTGTAAGACACATAGTTTATCTCCCACAGTCTAAAAAAATGTGCGCCAACCGTGCATGACCTTATGTGTAAGGAACCTTCTTCACATAGTATTTTATTCATGGTTTTCCTAACCATGCATAGACAATGATAGAACCTCTATATTACATTTTTCATGGGGCATGGATTGACCCCCAGAGTTTGACCAACCGTTCATAGCCTATGAGAACGCCACTGCATGGTTTGGTGATCCCGAAACCCATTGAACCCCACGTAAAATTCCTAGAACCTTTTCCCAAACCTATTATCAACACATTTAATTGGTCCAAACTCATGAAAGATCAGCCTGAATATTGATGTTAAGACCAACCCATCTAAAAATGAAAAATTCAAATACTTTCTTAATTTAACCCCGTTAAAAAATAAGAGATATTATAATTTAAGAACCTAAAAAAAATTATCATCCCTGATAAGCTAACAGAAACTACTATAGAATTATCCTACCCACCAAGGTCACAACGTTTCATTTGATTAATTAAATTTCTGTTCTAAACACAAAATGCACCTCTGACCAAATCACAAGCCCAATGAATTAAACCATATAATCCTGATCCAAATATCGGAATCCATCCAAAAACATAAAAACGTCACATAACCAAGCCAACACTACTATAGGAATGATCCCATTAATATATCCTCAATTGATATTGCCAACCCAAAAACCTACAGTCGCCATTAACTTAGTGACATGAATTTAAAAAGATTTACCCACCAAACACAAGTAACCAAGGTCCTCACTCGACATTCTGTGATCTTTCCAAGTCAATCCATCTCATGGCTACCTTAAAACACATGTTTCCCAGCATGAATAAAGTTTAACCCAAAGAGCCACACATCCCATGTACAACCCAATTGACAACCACTTATCATGTCAAAAAAACTTTTAAAACATTAGCACGACATATGAATGATTCTATCGCAGTGCCTCCAAGATGAGGTCAAGCATGGCGACATTCTCATCTCACTCAAAATATTAAAATAAGAGTAATCTTCGGTCACAAAAATATCCGTAGAACTACCACCGATCGTATACTTATAAAAAGGCTTGGAATATCCTCCTGATGTGTCATCAAACAAACCAGATGCCTATATCCATAAGGCATCCTTTTTTACTTTGAATCTTACTACTAAAACTCTTTAAAATAAAAATTCCAATGAGACAATAACCACCTTAGCAGTTTAAAAGTCATATAAGAAACGATCAGTCACTCACAAGCACACTATTTTAGAAACACCTTAAATGCCCATGTGACATTCCACGAACCATAATCTCCACGTTAATATATTGCATGAAATCCGCAACTTAAACCTATCGGCGTGTCAAAACACATGAGTCCCAAAAGTTATATTAAGGGAAAAGGTACTTTAATGAAACCAAAATCAAAATCTCATAATGGAATAAAGCATCTCAAGATTTAAGGGTTCTACTTACCATGGGTTAGTCCTTTACGAAGCATATGCATCAACCCAATCTCTTTGTTACACAAAAATCAATCACTAGGCTCAAAATCCCATGCTTCATTTTAATCATTTCATTGAATTCATTTCAACGTATAATCATTGAATGAATTTTAACAAATCCTAAAGTAGTATTCCACAACAAGGAACATGGTTTGTAAACATCACTCCTTGGACAAAATAGAAAAGCTATAATAATCTTCTTCTTAAATGTTTAACATTTTGTGTCATTCCATTTTTATAAATATGTAATTTAGCATTAAAATTCCTTTTAATAGGTATTCGACTTATAAGATTCCCATTTAATTCCAAACATATAGGTTCTTAAAAAATCAACCCTATAATAGTTCATTTCAATAAAAACCCAATATTTTTACATTTATAACCATTTTCAAACATAATATGGCTATAAAAGCATGAGTCACATGGGTGGCCATCAACCAATCGATAAGGCACCCATACACCTTACCGTAGGAATTTGGCTTCCATTTATGCCGAATATTTTCCATTTAACATTTCTTTTACTTTAGCAGCAATGTTTTCAATCGTTTGAATACACAGGTTACACTTTTCTCAGTTATAAGGTTCCCATACACCTTACAACTGTAATTGGATCCCGTTGAAGAATTAATCAACAAATTTTTTTTTATACTCATGATTTCATTTAATCATCAAAACTACTCTAGCATGTTATCATTACGAATAACACAACAATATTTTAAAACAATAAGGTATGGGAAACATCAAAACATGATACTAACAGAGAAATCATGGAATATAAACACCCAAGCACGTTATATCTATCACTGAATCATTTTATCTAATGGGGAATTCTAAAGAAAATCAAAACATGGAAATCTACTCAAGGTACACAATCAATATTAGCTAGCACTCTACTAATGAAACTATATGGAATGTGATACGCATAGAATATAACTCTCTATGTGCCTAAGATGATGCATGTAACATAATTTCCATTCCATATTAGTCCATGAATTTTTTTCAAAATTCTCAAAATCAATAAGTATCGGAAACTACACTAGTCACTCAATGTAAAATCATATCAAAAATTACCTCAAATAGTATAAACATCAATTCCCATACATGGAAACTTATTTATGTCCCATACATTGGGGGATCATTCCCAAGCACAGCTATTAACCGAGTGCCCACACATTCCCAGTATCCAATCTACCATCCCAAAACTAAAATACACCGGAAAAAAAAAAGAAAACCAGAAACTCTAATACCACATTGTAACGCCCCGACTTGGCTGACCCTCAAACTTGTAGCTAGACCAGCCGCCACATGACATCACGCACATCTCCTTGTATTCCATAGGATTCCAACTAACATCAAAAATGTATGGATAGTCATTGGGAGACTATACCCTCATATTCTGAGTTCATAGTGAAATTAGATAATAAAATCAGAAAAAAATGGAAGCATATAAATCAATATTCATCTAGATAATATAAATGGAAAATGAAAGTTTATAAAATTCACACTTTTTATGGTGATACATATCAGAAAATAGTATTCAAAACAACATGCCTTACATTATAATATATAAATAAAGAGAAGACTCAATCTCCAGAGGTGATCTCCATGAGCATCCCGTAACCCCACTCAATCCGTTGCTCCTAACTCCCATGTACAAGTAACACCCACATGAAAAGGTCCACAGTCCTACAAACAAGAAAGTCCACTTAGGTACCCCTGTGCAATGGCGGCCCAAATTGGGTGTCAGATATGCATCTTAGTAGGTTGATACCACATGTTGTCTAGTTCAATATTGAAAATGAAATATAAAAAATGACTTGAAGATATAACAAGGTAATAAAATAACTGAATAAATAACCAACAACCCATCCAGGTACCAAAGGGACACCTGACGTCGATACCGGATTTACCCCGTGGCTGGAATAAGATTTTTCTCAAGAATCATATTATAATATCAATCAAACATAAATATCTTTCAAAACATTACCTTTTATTCTCTATTTAATCATTTATTATCTTCATGGTTCCCACGATATCTCGTACCTCAATACCAACTTCGTCTCGTTCTGGAATTCTACTCATTCTAAACCATTTTTTATTTAATCACATTCATGTCGAGAATTATTCATATCTCTCATTCATTTATTAATTCAATCATATTATATTTTAATGGTGTAGAACGCCATGTATGTCACCTATAAACCTCATTCATATATTTATACTATTGGTGTATGAATGCTAAGTCTAACACCTATTTCTCATTCAGTGTAGATCACCATGTCTAACACCCATACATCTAAGATCTTATATAACTATTGGGGAGGAACGACATGTCCAGGTCCCAAATTCTATATTGGTCTAGGATTCCATACCTAGCAGAAAATTATCATTCATTTACATCATTTGATAACTATTCGTGAGGAACTCCATGTCCAAGTCCCAACTTCTACATTTTTTTAGGATACCATACCTAGAACCAAAAAATCTCAGTCATTTAATCATTTTTTAAGTCATTATAATTTTCCACATTATTCATTAAAAATCCAACTATTAGTTAGACATTTCAAAGGCCATTAGACAATTCAAAAATTATCTAAGAATGTAACACATTAAAGTATTCATCAATTAATTAAACAATCAACACAATTCTCATTCAGTAATTAATTCTTCAAAATTAGTTATCCAAATAATTACTATAATAGAATATAATTAATACCCTATTAATTATATTTATAACTATATATTTTTTATAGTCAATTAATTTTATTCTATCCAAATTTAAAATATTTATTTTTATCAAAATAATTTATTCTGAAATTATTTTGAAATATTGTTTTTGAATAGAATAATTAATAAATGGTTTAAAATGTTCTAAATTAATCCTTTATGTTCTAATTTAATTAAAATATTTAAATATTTCAAACGTTTATTATTTAAATATTTTTTACATTGGTTAAAAATTAAATAGATTAAATAAGTGTTAATTAAAATGAGAAGGTTTTAATTGGACAGAAAATGTTTTTAAAATTTTGTATATGATGGAATTAAAACCTTATGTGATCTCATCTTTAAAAATAAGACATTTTCAAGGGTTTTTAAGTGGAGAGAATATATTATAAATCATTATTTTTGGAAATTCCAAAGGATTCCCCAACATCAACTATAAAAGGTTACCTCTTAACTAATTTAGTCATAACTCATTGAGCCTTAATTTTTTTCCATAACCTTCCCATTTAACTTTTATACTTCCCTATCAACATTCTAGTGGTTCTGGTCTTCTGAAGATACAATATTTAGTGCCTTTAATAGGATATATAGAGGGATCTTGCTGAAGAAGAGGTAATCAACTTTATCGACTCTCTTAAGACTGTGTCATCTACTAATTATTATTCCTTTTTTTCCATTATTAAGTAGTTAATTAAGTATCACCTATATATTGATTAGTTATTATGGTTATGAAACAAATGTATTCCACCTTCTGTCCATCCTTCGAAACATGAAATCACCACGCATGCATACATATGGGTTATAATCCCCACGTAGTGTGAAATATTTTTTTAACCACCAATTTTCTTGGTTGAGTATAATGAATGATATAATAACTATATATGATTATTATAACAATATATATTTTATAAAACAATATATATACCAACAAATTCTATAAAATTTCATAATTAAATGAATGATATCATCGCTTGTGTGTATGCTCGACTTACCATCTCCATGATGCGATGTGATTCATTTTATATACTATCCATTAAATAATGATTATATAAATCCATATAATGAGTAAATATAATATATATTATATTAATATAATTCGAGAGACGATATAACTATAACCTATAAATAATAATATGAATTTATTAGAAAAAACATGCATAATAAAATGAAGTCGTTTATACCCGAATAATGAGTAATAATGAAATGTTATTCACAAAAGGATGATAATATTATCATATATAATCCAGAAAAATGAATATGATTATAGAATAAGTAAATGAAATTAGAAAATCATTATACATAAGAATCATACACATATTGAAGATATTAGGCCTATGGTAAGAGATAATTTAACAATCTCATTATAATTTGAGATTTTTTATACGTAAGTATTTTTTTTGAGGTATATTTATCATTCACATACATGTCTCCTAAATAAGTTATACTATTTCTATTATTATAAATTTTTTATATTCAATTTTACCCATTGAAGATTTTTTATTAAACGGTGCGAAAGGAATATTTTTTGGTTTTTTCGATACGAGGTATTTTTGACTTATCCGACAAGAGTACAAGATGGATGTTTTATTGAAGCATAAATAACATGAATGGTTATCTACATTTTCAGAACCCCATATGTCCATGAAGATTCATTTTCAATATTTCATGGTTATTTTCAATGAAATTATTTTCTTTTAAAATTTATTGGAATTTTTAGAAAAGAAAATGTTTTTAAGGAAGAATGGATATTTTCCTTATGTATTAATTTCAAGTGTTTATAAAACAATTTTCTATATAAGATGGAATTAATTTATAGGGATGTGTTTCAAGTATACTATGCCTATTATTCATTTGTTTTATTATGTTTATAATTAAATTCTATATAAAAATCTATTTGTTACATATGGTTTATCTTATGTTGGAATGATGTTTAGAAAACCCATTTAATTAATTGGGTTATGGTATAATGAATGATTCATGTTTTGTGGCACACATAAAAATTATTTCATTATAAGATGGGTGGGAGCTATATCACCCTCTAATTAATTTTGTAAATATTCATATCTCATGAGATTGAAAAGGACTGAATGGGAAAAAATCTGGGTTTAGTAATACATGGATAAAACTGGAAGTAAATTTTCTTCAGTAATAAAGTTTTTCTACATTGACAGTCAGGGAAATGATCCTTTACTAATATATAAATAATTTATATTCTTATGATCAAGCAAAAAATTAGATGTCTTATGTTATGACTTTTGGGAATATGTTCATTTATATTTCGTGAACTTTTATGATTTATCCCATTACACGATATCCTTATATTTTATATGAAAAATAATATATTAAAATATTATGTTATTATATAATATGATTATGATATGACTGATATGTCCCTTCTTTACCCTAATTGAACATCTAATCTCACCCTTTATTATGTTTTTTCCTTTGGTTTTGGAGAAGAGTATTAGTATGATACGTCAGAAATGGCTCTAGATATGAAACAATAAGCATGAGACAATGAATCTGTATTATAAACAAGTTGTTTTTTACCCAATTTTCGAAAACAGTAAACATATACAGTTTTAAAATGCTTTTATTATGTTTTTTAATGAATATTTATCAGTTTTGATGTAATATCTATTTATGTAATGTATGAGTCAATATAATTGGTATTAGAACAAAGGTACATGTAACCTTTTGAAACTAAAATTGTGAAATCCTTTGTAAATTCCCTAAGGATATGTTGATGTATAGGTTAAAATCCTCATTTATTAGAAATGATCATGAATCACCAAGTATAAAACAAAAAATTTCCTAAATTTTCATTTTATTCTTTATTATGCAGTTTCCCAATTATCATTTGTGTAACCCATTCTATACTTCTATGTTTTAGTCAATGAATAGAAACCAGTGGAAACATGGTAATCTTGAATACGGTGAGAAATTTAATGATTGTACTCTTGAGTAACCGAATGTTAGAGGATATGTAATGAAAAACCTTGTTGGTATGCTCATAGAAAATTCTCAAGATATGAATCATGTAGTAATTCCAAATGAACAATGAAGGAAACAAAATTCTATTGAGTCCTTCATGAGGTAGCTTCTGCATTCCATTAGGGGTTATTCTAATCCACTAATGGATAAACAGTTGATTAGTATTACTAAAAATATATTTTTTTAGTTCTCTAATGTTCAGAACGTGATAGAGACATATTGGTGGTCTATAATTTGGATGTTCAAACTAACTAATGGTGGAATATTATCACGAATATAAGGTAAAGAGATGAAATTGCATCCCTTTAATTTGATGAGTTCAAGATATAATTTTTCAATATGTACATTCCTCATATTTTTTGAAGAAATTTGGGGAAGGAGTTACATCAAATTAATGAAATGGATGATTAATATGTTGGTACCTATGAAAGAAAATATTACAATATTTGTATGCTACAGTTCTATAATTATTATCCAAACTAAGAGTAAAATTTATCAATTCATTAGTCTCTTTGAACAACGTCTATGATGGGAATTGTCTATAAGGGACTTCAATAGCTACGAGAAAATTGTTATATGTTCTCTAATGGTTGTTATGGGGATTAGAGTAACCCATGAGTCCTATGGTTTTATTAAGAAAAGAAAAATGTAATTAAAGGGAAAATATATTTAATACAGTGAAAATAAGATGGGTTTCCCCTATTCTCATTGTGTGGAAATAAACATAGAATAAATTTTATCAAAGGGAGAAGAAAATGATTTATGTGTGAGAGAGGAGGTCATCGAAAGTTGAATGTTGAAGTGAGGGGGAAAAGATGCCTTATGATTTCGATATAGAAAAGTATTCATTGAATAAACCACGTACACTTCAATGATACTTGTGCAAGGAAAAAGTGAATTATTGCAACCAATTCCTTATTCCTATGGTTATCGACAATGATCGACGTCATAAAACATTAAGTTCAAAGGAAAAGGAATGTCACATATGATAACTATCTACGATGTGGAGTATGATAATTATGTGGTGAAAGGTACTATTACAATACACACTCAAGTATAAAATGTTTTATTTTATTCTGGATCCATCAACTCTTTTATTTATTATTATTTTTCTAAGGGTATAGTATTATTACAATAGTAATTATATGTTTAGATACATGTGACAACATCTAATGGCACAATGGTTGAATCAAAATTTATAATTCTTCTCTAGATGAATTTTGTGGGAATGTTCATCTGGAAAATCATCTAATCCTTCCTCTAGTGGAATTTTATGGGAGTATACGTAGGGATTGGATTTCCCTCTATAGAGCTCATATCAAGTTCCAAATAAGATAATTCATTTATCATAATCTTGATCAATATATGATCATCTATCGATGCAATGATGAATTTAAAATTCTAGTGGAAATTTAATCCATCTTATTGGTCTTGGTTCCTATAAATGAAGGTTATCTATCTCAAATGGTTGGGTATAAACTCATCATTATGAATACAAGTATTGTATGAGAATTTTATGATTTATTTTAGAATAATTTATATGTATTCCACTAAATCTGGATGTTGAGTTTTCCATAGAACTCATACCAGGTGATATGAATATTTCAAAGACATCTGATAGAACAAACCCAATTCAGTGCAAGTAAATGAAGAAGAATCTCTAAGAGAATCTTGACAAGATATTCATATTCCCTAGTGCATTGCCTTGGTTTCACCTATTATATTTGTTAATAAGATAGATAGATTAAAGAGACTCTATATTGATTATCAAGAACATAAAAAATCACTATCAAGAAAACATATCCTATTACATGCATTGATGACTTATTCGACCAACTATACTGAGCTCAATGCTTTTCCAAGATTTATATTAATTTATTATAGCAACAATTAATGGCCAATAAGTATAAATACAATTTATGTCATTATGTACAATGTATAGAAACTATGAATATATAGTGATACCTTTTAGAGTTATTAATTCCCCTCCTATCTTCATAGATCTAATGAATATAGTGTTTACAGACTATCTTGAAATTTTTTTCGTAGTATTTGAATATGATATTCAACTATATTCACTGATCATGGAATAGAAACTAGATCACTTGAGACGTGTAATGAAGACCCTGACAAATGATATGATTTATGAAAAATTTAAGAACTTTGAATTTTGACTATATAAAGTATCATTTTTGGGACACATAACCTCAAGAGAGGGGATATTTATTGATCCAACGAAAGATAAAATTATTGAACGTTTTCCTTGACCAAGGATTGTAATTGAGATCCAATTATTTCATGGATTGGCTGGATATTATCACCATTTTGTAAAATCTTTTACACAATTATATAATCCACTCACCATGATGACTACGATAGAAGTTAAGTTAGTGTGGATGAAGTAAAGTGAAGATAATTTCAAAGAGCTAAAAAAGGATAGTCAGTGCACTTGTGCCCACACTTCAATATAGTGGAGAAATTTTTTTGAACTACAGTAATGCATCCAAGAAGGGAATGGGATGTTTTCTCAAGAAAAATTTCTTGGTCATAGCTTATGCTGCATTAAAATTCAAATTCCGTGAGGAAAATTACCCAACACATTATTTGGAGTTGGGAAAATATTTTAATTAATGATATGAAATCATTATCATAAGGGGAAACTGTGTGATATTTATACTGAACAAAAAATATTAAAGTATATTTTCACACAAAAGGAGTAGAATATGATCCAAAGAAGATAGTTGGAGGTGATTAAATATTACTACTACTCAATACATTACCACATTGGGAATGAAAACAAAGTGGAAGATTAATTCAACAAAACGTCCATGCTATCCTATCCATTATGATGATCATAAAATATCAAATAGTTTGGGATTTTCAAAGGATGGATCTTGAAATCTTAATGGAAGAGGATAAATATTATCTTTCTCATCAAAATATTCAACCATTAATACATGTGATGATTAATGAGGCTTATAAGGAAGATGCATAGCTACAAAAGAAGGATAGAATATTCCTGAATTAGACCTTTATTGTGTTGGAATAATAAGGTTTATGAACTAGGTTTTTATTCCTCACATACTAGAATTAAAGAAGGGGATGTTGGATGAGGCTCAATGGTAGTTATTCTCTTTTTATCCGTGACTAAAAAAATATGTACAAGGACTTGAAAGAGAATTGTTGGTTGGATCGAATGAAAAGTGTTTCTAGAGAATATGTCTCCCGATGCATTATTTGTCATCAAGTCAAGTCTGAGAGAAAAAATTCTAAAGGGATGTTAAAACCATTACCCAAACCATAATGTAAATGGGAAAGCATCACTATGTAATTTTTCATAGGACTTTCTAAAACATCTAAATCCCATAATGCTATATGGGTTATAGTTGATTGCCTTACGAAGTAGGCACTATTCATTAATATTAAATATGATATTTCTCTTATAATAACATCATTTAATATTTCATGGGTTACCAATTTCCATTATATCTGATGGGAATCCAAGTTTTACCTAAATGTTCTAGTTAATTCTTCAGAAGGATCTGAATACAGAGTTATGTTCGAGCATTGTTTATCGTCCTTAAATAGATATTAAAACTAAGAGGAAAATTATAACTCTAAAAGAAATATTTACATCTTTATCTTTGAATTTCAATTGTAGTTGGAATCAACTCCTTACATTGGTATAATTTTAATAAAATAATAGACAATTCTCTTGTATTCATATGGTTCCTTATGAGGACTTCTATAGAAAAAAGTGAATCACTCAAACTATTTGTGATGCTGTTTGGTATAGAAATATATTTGGACATAATCTTATTGATAAAATGGAAAAGAATTTCATATCTTTTCAACAACACATAAGAGCGCCACAGGGTCGACAGAAAAGTTATTCTAACAATAAAAGAAATGTATTAGATTTTAAAGTGAGTGATGAGGTGTTTCTATGAATATCTTCATGGAAGAGAGTAATTTAATTTGTAAATAAGGTAAAAATGATCCCAATGTATGTTGGACCTTTTTAAATTCTTGTTCTTGTTGGGAAGGTATCTTATAGATTGACTCTTCCACCGAATCTCACTAATGTTAATTTTGTGTTCCATGAATCTTTAATAATAAATTAAATACCTAATCCATCGTATATACTACAATATGAAGTCATACCGTATGAGTAATAACTTTTTTATGAAGACCAATTGATATAGATTATGGATTATAGCAAATAATTTCTTCAAAATAAGGCCACTCACTCAGTTAATGTTTTTAAGCGAAACCACTAATTCAAGGAATCTATGTTGGAACATGATGATGTGATGAGGTAGATTTACCCCCATCTTTTTGTATCATTGTAAATAATTTCAAGGTTGAAATTCAGTTTAAGGGGAGTAGAATATAACACCCTTATGTTTTTATGAAATATTTTCATTAAAGAATTTGAAATCTACAATTTCTTGCATTGCACGCAATCAAGAGTTTGAACAAAATGTAAGATTCCATTAGTATTAAAATAACAAATATAACCTAGTCCATATGTTATCCGGAATAAATATAAATAACTTTTTATAATCTAGGGAGAATTAGTTTTTATATGAGTTATTTATAAAAAATATAAACAAATTAAATGTATTGGAAATATTTGTATATTTGTATTAAAAAATTGTTTTCATTACAATTAGTAAAATAAAATAATGAAATTAATATGTTATATATTTTATAAAATACTTCTTATATTCATCTAATAGATAAATTAGTCATAGGATACGAATAAACAATATTTTATGTTTAAAAGATAGATTTTTAAAAGGATAGTTTTACCACCTTTTAATGGGGAATTTTTTTTAAAATATTTTGTTTACAAATTAATTTTTTGTATATGAATACACAACTTATTATTTTTAATAAGGATATAAAATATTACATTGGATCATTTTTTCATATTTTTCTGCTAATATACATGTTATGATAAATAGTTAAAATATACTAATTTTAAAAACAAAATTTTACACCACAATAATTTTTATGGTTTAGTTTTATTATTGAATATTTATAAAGAGAAATAAATTATATTTTTATCAGTTAATATAATATAGGTCATCTGTATTATATTTACAATGAATTCAGATGTAAAAACATTGAAATCATTTACAATGTTTTAGCACCTAAAAACCAAATTTTCTCATTTCGACAATGAGATTAACTTTAACATAATTAATGCAACTTATGGTTTTTTAATTTTAAAAATGTATTCCATATTTCGAATCAATTGGTCTATATTATGTAAAAAAATTATTTGTTTGCATTATGAATAGTAACTTCAGTAATTTTTGTTAATACGATAAAATGGTAAATTATTAATTGTGGGTAAAATTTTTATTATCAAATTTACATAACAATTTTACTAATAACATTAGATGAGTTTTTTTGACCTAAATCATTCTTGGGAAGAAATGGTATCCTTTGGAAGCCACGTGGATGAGATTATGACATTAAATTTTTATTATTTAATAAATTGCTAAATTTGTTTTACTTAAATTTTAATAACTATCTCATTTTTATTATATATTTATAAATAGGTAAATTTGGACTATAAATAATCATTTCAAATATTATCTGTTTATATTTATCAAGGAAATTTATTTTTATTTTTTAGGAGATAAATAATTACCCTACAATCTTATACATTAAAGATTCCTAATTTATTTAATTAATGATAAATCAATAGAATTATTTTTATTAAAACAATAATAGACATTAAAATATAATAAAACATGACCAAATATTATTAGTTGAGAATAAATCCACCATATTCATCCAAGGGTCGAGTTATTGACTATTTAGAGATATATGAAAAAGATTATTAAACATATAATATTATATTTATAGTGATGTTAATGTTGTCACATTCATATTTTAATAAATATAATATTTTTAATATATGACTTTCTAAAGAATATATTATACTTTAAATATTCTTCTTCAATCCGGAGAAATTATCTTCATTATGGATTTTTTTTAACCAAACAATATTTATATTAAATAAATAAAGAAAAATGATGTTGTAATTATTTTATTAAAGGATATAGTAAATAAATTTTATTGAATATATTAAAATAAATATAATATTGGATAATTAATATATCCAACTAATTTTTATATTAAAATTAGTTATTTTTAAAATAATTAAAATTGTGGTTCAATGTTATCTTTTTATTTTTATATTTTAAAAAATAATTTAATTTTATAGTATCAAAATAAACAATATTGACTATTCATCAAAGTTATTTATTATTATAATATTTAAACTCCATAAATTTTTTTTAAAAAAAATATATAAAAAATATATTAAATGGTTTAAAATGTTTTCAATTATTCCTCAATGTTTTAATTGACATCAAATAATTAAATATTTCACCATTTTAATATTGAAATATTTTTCACCATAGTTTAAAATTATATAGAATAATTATGTGTCATTTAAGATAATGAGGTCTAAATTAAAAGAAAAACATTTGAAAAATTTTCTTTTGATGAGATTATAGATTTATATCATCTCATATTATAAATTATGACCCTTTGGATTTTTTTCATGTGTTTGGAATTTATTATAATTTATTAATTTTAGAAATTCCAAAGGTGGACCTAACATCAACTATAAAAGGTAATCGCCGCCTTCATTTCTTCATAACTCATAGATCGTTTATGTTCATCCCTACCCTACCCATTTCCATTTAATACATACATATTCACATTATAGAGTTTTTTCCATCTAGAAAGACCAATTTTAGTGCCTATATGAGGATATCTGAGATGATATTTTTGAAAAAGAGGTTATCTCCATTAATGACTCCCTAAAGATCATTTATTTTTATACTACCAATTACTTTTTTGTTTCTATTATTATGTAATAGATCCATTATCACCTATATATTGAGATTTTATAATGTTTATGGAAGAACCTTATACCTATGTTTCTGATTCATTCACTGGGGAGTGCACATCCGTCTACTTGAGGACGATGAGGATGTGCTAATTATTTCTCCACATTCCTGCTTTCTAAAGGCGTGTGACATCCATCACTTATTTAGGAATGTCTGCTCCTAAATTGAAATGGAATGATGATATTTCATTTCTTCCTTCACTGGATTCCTCCTTGGAGATAGTCACATAGTCCGGGTCTCCCTTATAGACTTAAGAAGTTGTTCGTGAATCTCTTCCCAGTGTCATATCACCATGGACTCCAGTTAATTACACTACTTTGGTCAGAATATTCCAAGGGTTCCATCTAGGGAATCAACCTTCGGTCGAGGGAGTAGTCACGATGGACATCACAGGCGAGTCGGGATGCTGGAACACTAGAAAGTCTGGGTGTCTTCATCTTATTATAAGGATTCTCAAGGGCGTGGAAGCTCGATACATCTCACATAGAATGAAAGGAATTATATTCCATAGGCATTCCTTTGAGGTTTTCCTCATCTTCCAACATTTAACATGGAGTATGCCATGAGTTTAACTTCTAGCGAAGATGGATCCGACTGATTGGAACACTAACTAGAGTGGATTAGATGGGTGCAACCCCTGTAGGGAACACAGATTCTAGGGGTGAATTGACACGATCCCACAAGAATATGGTATCCCAGGTAAGAATCATGATGGATAATTTATGGTTATGTGAAGTTGATGGAAAAATTATTTGGAACCAGAGTGAGGGTGATGGTAGTACTGGTCTTGATCCTCAAAGAGACCTCCAAAGTATCCCCATGGTAGGGATTCAAAGTCCACAATGTTCAAAAATGTTGGAAAACCAAAATGAATGGGTAGGGACTAATGGTTTTTGGACTTGAACCTCAAGGAGTCTTCCTACATTCCTTAACTTGGAAAGTATCAAAATCCTTATATTTCGGAAGTGTTGGTGAACCGACGTGAAGATGGTCCGGACCAATGGATGGTGGGCATGAACCTAGGCGTGGCATCCTACGAACCTTGCCTTTGAAAGGATAAAAGTCCACATAGTTTAGAAGGGGTTGGTGAACTGATGTGAAGATGGTCAGGAGCAATTTATGGTGGGCTTGAACCTCGATGAGGCTTCTTACATACCATGCCTTGGAAAGGATCAAATTCCATGTAGTTCAGGAATGTTTGGGGATTTTTGTCAAGATCAGCCTAGAGATGATTTCATGGTCAGTACATACTCTAACCTCCTATGACTCATGCTCATTGTGAGAAAAAAGAAGCATTAATGACCTGATGATCATGTCATGAAGGTTTTGTACATGGAAGTGGAATGTGGATTACACATGGTTATCATCACAAAAAGGAAACAGGGGCTTATGCATGGTCTGCAAACCAAGGAGATGGAGATTGGGACGTACTCCAAGGTGGAGGCCCGGTGGCAACAAATCCCAAAGGGAGAGGGATTTGTCATGGAAGAGAGAGGGGCTAGGATTCCCATCCCTCCTCTCTCATCTTTGTGATCGAAGAATAAAGAATGATTAGAAATTATGCCTCAGAAAATAAAGGGTAGGGGCTTACACCAAGGTGATCACCCTTTCCATGTGGATAGACGTCGCTCTGATAAAGAGCATATCATTCCATGTGAGGAATGTTCTCACTCATGTGGTGACCAGTGGGGGTAGAGAATGTTCGATATGGGGAACACTATGTATGATACATGGAGTGGGGCTACAATTTGACGTCATGTGTTGAGGACGATGGTTCTTGGAAGTTTAACATCCTACACCTCGGACAAGGTGGGTTCACTGCGCACCCCTAGCACTTACATAACTGGCATCCTTTAACCTTAGTGAAGGGAAGGCACTAACAATGCAGTTAAGAAGGGCAGTTAGGGAGTGATCTATTGAGGGTTCCTGGTTTGTGTGTCTATACGAAGAATAAATTTCTGTTAGAATGCCTATCTGAAGAAGAATGAGGCGATGCAATGCAACGATGAGAACCACCCAATGGATCATGAAATTACATCATGCAATCTTGGAGGGTCGAGCACGAAAAGAGTGTGGGACACTGATGTGTCACGCATAGTAGGGGCTCAGACATGGTACCATAAGGTATGGATGACACAAGGAGCACACTAGGTGGGTGATGCGCAAGATTATAGGTTGTGCACAAGATGGAAGGAATGCGCACATGCCGGAATGGTGTGCACGAATTGGGAGGTCACGCGTAGGATGGAACAATTGTGGGTAAAATTTTTCTATTGAAAGGGGGAACATGAATTAAAGAAGTTTATTTTGTGTTAATATTACTTGGGGTAAAGGGAAATGGATGAGGATCATGCCCAAGAGGTTCCACCTAAAGGAAGACCCTTGGGGGATCTGTCGTTGAAGATCCAATACCTTGAATCCATAGTGTTTATCATGCACTGGTGGAAGTGATGTATTTCACATAGCAGAGCATTGCATCATATTTTGTCACCATCCCCAAAGTTCGGGGGATTATTTTCTTTATATCCAATTTCCTCGAAGGATGCATGCAAGGGTAACTGCATGAAAACAACCGATTCGCATCGCATCGGGTGCGCAAGCATTTGCTTGCTGGAGGAAAGTTGGCACAACTTCCAAACCTTTGCGCACTGGCCCCTTTTGCGGTTTCTAGGGGGTTTCCATGGAATCTGTCCTTTGAAACTACATGGGGTCACACAAGGTCCCATTTGATGTTGCATTGGGTGTGTAAGATTTTTCATTCCACCGGGTGCCTTCGCGCTCATGCCCTAACTTATTCTGGAGCGCTCCAGTGCATAAGGGCCCCTTTGAAGATGCATTGGGTGTGCATGATTTTTCATTCCAGGAGGAGTGTTGTGTGATACCCCATATCCTTTCATGCTATTTCATTTGGCGGGTTTGGTGGGCATTCCACAGAAGCCTTCCTGTGACGTTGTAATGGGTGCATAAGATTTTGTGCACTGGAGGGACTTTTGCACGCATACCTTGAATCATGCGCACACCAGCCTCCTGGGTCATAGAATTTTCTCCTTATATTCTAGATACATTTTTTTCACTTTATCATGACAATTTTTTCCTTATCCAGAATTTAGCGTCAACAAATGCCCCCCCCTCAAAATTGAAGATGAAGGGGGTCCCGAAGGTCGGATTCTAAGGGTCACATAGAAAAGCGGGAAATTGCCCGTCCGATGCATGCAAGAATGAAATTCGGGAAGGTAAAACTATTTTGTGCACTTGAAAGATGTGTCCACACACATAACTAGGCTGAGTTTCCAAACTTAATTCACTAAATAGACATTTTCCGCACGACAAGTGCTTTTCTCTCGTATGTAGAAATGGTCTTGATTGGCACTGAAGTTTCTATGGCCGACTACGAGTTTTTCACGATATCTGACCTTATTATGTAGATCACCACTCTTTTGATACACTGCCTATCTTGCATTCATAATCCTCTTTCTTTCATACCCATCCCTTATAATTTCACAAATGGCCACACAACAGACCGATGTCGAGAGTGAGGCCGCAGTAGCTTCAAGAAGAACTCAGATGATAACGAACCCTCAAATTCTCCATGAAAGGAGGGTTCTGTCCGATAACCAGAGGTTTTTTGGTATGCTTACACAAGAATAAATGTATTATGTCATGATAAATAGCCAGATGTTATAGAACATAGACATTCTGGAAGAGGTGATAAAAGCCCGGTTTTGAGATGGATACACCACGGTCATAGGTGACGTGTGAGGATAGTCTCCCACAATTCCATATTTCAAACAATGGCCATCCTGATAGGGAAACACAGAACACCACCATCTATTTCTTAAATCCAAGGACTAGGATGGTCATGGGAAAGGATCCAGTTCCTGAGGAATCTCCCACTCTTTATGTAAGTAATTTCAAAAATAGTATCACTGATGAGACAAATGGTGGGAAAGAATGGAATTTCATATCTGGGAAATTTTACTAATGAATGAGAATGTTTGTATTGGGTGTGCTAGACATGCATGGAATTTGGACTAGATATGCAGTCTATCATGCTTTTTGAAGCCGTTGGGATGTCCTAATTCCACTTTTCCAAACAATAGGATCTGGTAGTGGAGTTATTCAGTCTTCGGTCCCATGATTCTAACACCATCCACCTCCACCATGGGGTGGTCAACATCAGACTATGGTACATCCACTACATTTAGGGAATCCTCTTAGAGGGGTACCAGTACAATGAGTTCCTCCTGATGGGGAATGTCTGGGGGGATAGTACATGCACCCCAATCCCATCATGGAATCTACTAGAGCAGGCTAAAGAGTAGTTGAAAATAAAATATATCATAAAGAACATATCCTAGTTAGGGTGGTTTAGTCATTTCCTAACATAGGACACAACTATAAAGATTCCAGGCTGAGTGAATCAATGCCTGTACAAGTCTTTGAGGGGAAAGGTCGGATCATACTAGTTGGTCCTGAAGGAAAGAGAGTACCGATCATGGGGCTTTGGCATAAATGGAAGTATGGACCCAAATGTTCTATATTTCAGTTTTCATGCTTCATTCTTGAGCGGATGGATACTGCATGTGAGGGACACACAGATGTGGTTCCACCCAGGGACCCTAGTGATGGCTGGGATTATGAAGGTGAAGAACAAGGTTAACCTGGGGGTTCCAGTTTTGGTGAGGCTGTATGGTATTTTGGGGTGTATCTCGAGGGGAAGTACACCTAGGAGGAAATGTGGAACATTCCAAATTATTCAATGCTGGGTCCCAGCCCACTGTGGTGGCTATGAAATTCCAAATGCCATTATCCCTTGTGTAACAGTATGAGGCCATCCCTCTTGAACATTGCTGGAAACCATCCACTAACGCTCAAGAGAAGAGGGGATCAAGAAAAAGACCAGTAACCACACACACTTCGACATTCACCATATCTGAACCCCAGTAGGTCTAGAGGTAGATGATGGGTGGGGGAATTGGTGCAGAGGAACTACCTACAAAGAATCTGGTTCGGTGTACTAGTGGCCTGGATTGACGGTAAAAAAAATTTCATGATTTACATGCCAACCAGGTATTCCAGGCAGTCCAGGTGCATGCAACGGATGCCGAATAAAGTATATCTAGTGATTTTTGAAGAACATCATCCTTGTATTCTCTTCCATATATGGATTATGTTCAAAAAAGAAGGCTTGGGAAAAATTATCACTCTTCCCCCCACTGACGTCCATGTAGGCCTGGCAATAGAGTATGTCGAACACTAGAAAAAAACATATCTCGATGCGATTCATTGGAAATGAATCCAGAAAATCAAGGATTGCGGTGCCAAGCCTGAATATCTAGGATATAGATGAAGTTCCATATGAGATGTGGGGAAAATAGAGGGCCTAGTGGATAACATGGCATAGTTCTATACTTCATCGACAGAAGCATCGCAAGTCGAGAATGCGCCTCCACCTTCTAGGGAAGGGTGGTGCCTCATGCAGCCTTGACGGCCAGCTAGGGATCTTCTGGGAAAGCATCTAAGGTACCTCGTGAAGCCAACTACTGATACCATCTTCCCATCTATGTGTTCTGCATGGAGAACACTACGAAATTTTATGTCTACTGAAGAATTTTGGAAGAGGTTCGAACACACTAGGAACGATTTTCCAGACATAGGGAATATCTAGATAAAGGATAGGCTAAACATCCATCACCGGTACATATACCTGACAACTATGGAAATGTACGCATTCCATTGGGGGCGGTAAGAAGAACTATATCTTCTAGTGAAAGTGATGCTTGTCTAGGAACATGACCCCGAACAACTACCATCCGATGATGAAATTATAGGGGAAGAAGAAGAGGAAGAGGAAGAAGGAGAAGAAGGTAACGAACGTGAAGAAGGTGAATTAAGTGGATATGGAGAAGAAGAGGACCAAGTTGAAGTTCTTGGTGGTGAGGGGCCTTTAGAAGCTCCCGCTCACCAGCGAAGCTCTCAGAAGAGTGGCGAAGTCATAGGCTCCGATATAGATCTTGAAGAGCAGCATGAGGTAAGTTTAAATATTATCTCCACTAGCCTTAATCATTTTTCACAATACCAATCCATCAACTTAACACTTTTCTATTTAGGAACACATGGGTGAGGGTGCCCAGGAATCCTTCCATATAGGGGATGAAGATGTGAATTTGGAGGCAGAGGAGCATTCTCAAGATCCTATCCGTGGGACCAAGCATGGGGTGGTGCCTATTATGACTGGATTTGAAGTCAATGAGCTAGAAGGAAGAGACAAAATGGCTGCCTCTAAGTCCCCCACCATTCCCTCTGTTCACAAGGAGATGGTGCCGGAGATTGAGTTGACAAGTGCCGAAGGCTCTAATGTGACGGTGGCTCCCACCATGACACATGCATTAGACTCTACTGAACTTGGCTCCTATAAGCCTTTATCTTCCCTATCTATGTTCTTTGTTAGGAAATTCGGTTAACCAAGACACAGATCCCCAATACAGTTAACGTTGGGTTGGAGGCTCGAACGACCATTAGTTCTGGAACACCTACAGGAGCCCTGGCGATGACAACATCAACTCTTGCAGAAGTGACCGTTTGAGGTGGACCCGCACTGGTACTTGAAAACCCAGAGGGTTCAATAATGGGTGGTAATGGTGTCTGGGTGTAGTTCCTTCCTGAAAAGTGTGATGTTTCTTACGAAGAAGGGGATCTTGAAGAATACCATTCCAATGAACACTTCATTGTTTTCCCTGAGTAATGGTCCATAGAGAATGAGGAAATAGACTATTCTTACTCGGACACTGCTGAGGAGTTCCATATGACACGACAAAAGTTGTGGAATTGAATCAAATTATTTCTCATCCGACCACATGTAGAATGGATAAAACAGATGAGATCACTCTGCACCTGGTTGCGCTTTCACTGCACTGGAGGTGTTGACGCTCACCATCTTCATCTAACAGTCTGTGAATACATGGCTGAGATGGTACGAGAGAATATCCAGTGGTCAATATTTCTTGGTTTCAGAATGAGTTAGCAAAAACCCATTAATTCATGAAGGTGGACTAGGAGGTCCGACGCTTGGAGGATCAGAAAAAAGAAAGAGAGGTATTCTTCAAAAATTGCTCAGTGTTCGTTGAGAAACTTAGGGCCAGCTGGAGGATGCCCCGGAGTAGATAGTTGAGGAAAGTCACCAAATATCAAATATTCACACTGAATATGCGTGAGTACAGGCTTGGGCCAATGAGCTATGCTCTGAGTCCATTTGTGAAGAGATGGATCTCCGGGGGTGGGAAGCAATGCTGGAGGCCACAAACCAGTAGGTGGCAACACTAAATAAATCAATCCAAAATGCTGATCCTTAAGGGACCTATTTTGAAGGAACTCATAAACCTATTTTTCATTGCTACCTCTTGTTATGAACTACATTCATTAGCAGACTATTCACTTTCTTGTTCAATTTATGGCATTCCAAACACAATCATAAAATTATTACCAATCTATCCCTAAGCTCACATAGATCGTGCCTGATGTGAGAAACAATGGATGGTGGCGTCATCATGTTATTTTACTGTGGGAACACCGACAAAATTCTTTTCATGAAGGGTATAAACGACCCCTATGGGCTCCCGAGAAGAAAGGGGGAGGCCTGACTAGAGAATAATGGACTCAAAAAAATCAAATTATCACCTTCCCAACGTAGTCTAGTGGATGAGCGGGGTAAGGCCAAGGGTTTTGGGATTGATCTGAACATAGGTAAGTGGAATGCCTAGATCACGATACCCATGATTTGGAATGATTTAGGGGTGGCATGAAAATGGGGGATAACTGTTGACCATGTTCGAAACAAAGCATCCCTACTGCATTATCCTGACACGGAGATAATAAATAAGGGCCGATCATTGAATATTTTCAAAACATGGGGCATGACTGAAAATTATACCCATTGTGATTCCAAAACATTGGCCCATGATATTAGGAGAGCCATAGGATGAGCGTCCATACCATTACGAGGTTCTCTTAGACGTGAAAGAGGACGATGGTCTGAATAAAGGGAATGCAATGAGTGGAGTCTGTAGTGATGGGTAGATCAAATCGCAGTCCAAATATATTGAAATTCCACCATAATGGTTTAGACACATTAGGTAGGTGTAACTATCTGATCAAGGATCAAACATACATTCTAACAAAGCCTCTATGGAAAGGAATTGGTGCATCCCATAACATTCATGGGGTATCCCGAACTTTATCAGGGTAGAATCGTAGTATAGTTTCATGCGTTGAGGAAATATGAACTAATTTAGTTTAATTTCATATGATAGTATGGGGTGTGGAAGGGAAAATCCACGAAAGGGATCACGTGATTCGGTATCCATAAACCCGACGTGAATGAAAACCCATGAAGTCCACAGTACACCACATCTCTCTAGAGGAAGTTCTTTTTTGGTCGAGAGACCAAAAATGAATGTTAGGCTAGGCCCAAGGAAACGCACATAGACATTACTAAGTAACCCATTAAGATGGGAATGCAGCTGCATGTTGGTCTGAGAGCACAGTTTAACATCTTGCGGGATGACGAAAGCATGTGTGGCATGGCCATGCTAGTACACATCCTTCCAAAACATCTAATCCCACATGAGCCATGCTTGATATGGGAAATAAGAAGTGGTGTTTAGACTTTCCAAGAATAGGAAGAAACACAATGGGGGTAGTGAGACACTAGGTGAGTGACGTCCCCATGATGTAGTCTCACCTACTTAATGCACCTAGATGCGTGAATGGGTGAAGCCGAGTCTGTTGGAATTCCACATAAACATAAGGAAGTGAAAAAATGTGAATCACGATGCTCAAGATCTGGCCCACAATGATGATGACCTATAGATAGTGGATTACTGTTGACCGTGTTCAAAATATAGCACTCATATCTCGTTAGCTTGGAACGGGGTCAAACAAATGATGGTCGACCGCTGACTATGTTCGAAACACATGACCTATCAGAAATATCGTCTGAGGACCTCATGGATGATGGCCCAAGACTGTAGGTAAGCCAATGGGGCATGGGACCAAGATGTAAAGTGGGGTCCTTTCCAACATAGAATAGGATGAGGGGCCAAATAATGGGCTCACGAATCTTAAAAATGGAAAGAGGGGAATGTCCCTGTGAAAATTCCACAGTTCGGGCTCTTTTTCACAATGTACCTGAGCACGACAATAAATAATATCAGATAGAGTAATTCGAGTCCCCATCCATGGGAAAAGGTCTTGAGGTTTTATGCACCCAACTTAATGGTCATAGGGTGATCCATTATATTGGGGATTGATTTAATGGACTTTGTGTTGGGCGGCGAAGTAGCCAAACCCGACACGCATTTCCCATTGGGAGAACATAGTTTAGGGTCATAGAACTCAGACCATGTTGGAAAAACACATGGGAGGCACATGGTGCGGAAATTGTAATACCCAGCGTGAATGAGAACCAAAGTGGTAATCACCACACCACATGTTCCAAAAAGAGTTCAGTCCAAGGGGCTAATGAGAGGTGGCATAATTTTAGATTCCAGGGGCTGGACCTGAAGACAATATGTCTGGGCATTCCTACGTATCCCATGAGGATGGGAATCAAGCCATACATAGTTCTAGAATATGTTGTTTAGTTTAACATCTTGCAGCAAGGACGTGAAGTGGTCTTAGTATGTGGTCGTAGAGCTCGAACCATGAATAAATGGAAGAGGGAGACACATGATGAAGTAATTACTAAAAATTGACGTGAATGAGGATAGTAGGAGCTTGTATCACCACGTTGTGCTCCCCATGAATGTTCTAGATCATGGAACCAAAAGTGAAAGTATGGCTGGGCCATAGGCAAAGTTTACAAGAGTTCCTACATATCCCATGAGGATGGGACTCCATCCATAAGTAGTTTTGATGGTGACATGGTAAGATACCCATGTCGGGGATAATAAGGTCGTGCGAGTCTGGACCTTATAGCAAAATAAGTGGCATTCGATATATCATGGTTGTCCATAAGGACGAATGTGTGTGTTTTTTTGTGAAGATATGGAACTAGGATATAGGGTCCAGGCATCGCCACATGAATGAAAGTGTATGAAGGCATTGAAAAATAGTGTGGTGTGTTACCGATACCAAACATGATGCCCTCTTGAATCAGGACACCACAATGTAGTGTCTTTTTTCATCGTTCGATCAGGATTATAATTTCATAGTATATGGTCATGTGATGTGACCAACCATGAATTATAACATCGTGTAGTATAGAAACAACAGTTTAAAGTATTTTGGGACTAGGAAATATATTTTAATGTAACATGGCTTAAAAAAATTCATGAGAAACAAGGTTCAAGAGGAGACGTGCACGGTGTGATAAAACATACATGACAAGAATGGGGATGAGTTCCACATCAAACCATACATTTTTCTTAAGAAGAAACATCCGGATGAGGGGCTAGAAAAGGTTAAAGAATATGGGGAAGGAGAGAATATATATCAAAAAGGATGTGTGTGGTTCAAATCTTGAAAACCATACATAAATGAAGAAATAAGTCCACCTGCACCACACTACACAGTCCTATACTGGTCGGGGCCTAAGAGGGTGAACATAAGTGATAATTAGTGAAATATGTGTTGGACCCAAAGATTAGATGTCCAGAAATTCTTAAATATCCCATGAGAATGGGAATAAATCTAAACATAGTTCTAGAATATTCCATATATGAATATCTTTTTTTATGGTCTTAGAGATCATACCATAATGAAAAAGAACTCTTCCAAGTGAGCACAGACCTCGACCTGGTCCCTAAGCCCACGTGATTCAAACACTGTGTGGGAAACCAGGGCACAATAGGTCTTTCAAAACACATGGGATACACATAAAGGGGAAGTTAGTGGGGAGTCCCGAATGATACCTTACCACGGATTTATCTTCCTAACGTGAAAATGCCCACTAGGGGATAGTACTAAGAGTGTGAGATTTCCATAGGGACATGATGGGGTGGGAAATGTTGTGAATCTGGTCACCAAAATTTATGTAATGATGCGGTTGGCATAATGTTGGAGTATAACGATTGAACATGTTCGAAATGCATCACCCATATTGTGTGACCTGGAATAGGACCAAGAAATGCACTTCAACCGCTTACCATAATCACAATGCAGAACATGTATCAATTTTTTGTTTGAGACCCTTGAGGACGTTTTCCCGTAATGGTAGGAGAGCCCTTGGGCCAAGCATCCATGCCATTTGGGGGGCCCTTCGGGTGTCGAAGATGATTGAAGTCGTAATAAAGGAGAACATGAAGCATGAAAAATGGGAAAAATGTTTTTTAGTTACAATCTAACACTCTAGGTGTTGTACCAAAGTACTCCTTGACACGTTGGCGAACTGCCTATGAGGGTCGAGGGGCTCGATATAAGAAAAGCCGACTAGAAAATATGAGTGTATAGAAAGTGAGCGAAGGGTGCTCAGGTGAGAGAGGTATGTGGTGTGGTTGTTACAATCCTAACGTGAATGGGGACATAATCCCATACCACACCATATACCCCTCTCATGGAAGAATGTAAGCCAAGGGGCCAAGATGATATGGAGGTTTCTAAGAGATGGGGTAGGACCCGAAGACTAGATGTTCAGGCGGTCCTACTAATCCCATAAAAATGGGAATCCAGACACCCTTAGTTCTTGAGAAGGATGATGTTCTGTTTATTATCATGCAATAAAGACGATGATGCTCTTAGTTTAGGGTCATAGTTCTCAGACTGTGTAGGGTCTTGAAAATTCTTCAAAGGGGTAAATCCATTTACCCCATGACTTGAGAAAGGACTGAACCGATCCGCGTACCGACTCCCAGCAATAGTACGCGGCCGGTTCGGAGAACCTCAATTCTGCGGTCTAGCATCGTCCGAGAAACATAGGTGGGAACCCCGATGCGGGCGCGATGCAGGATGGATTACAGGCCTATCCACTGCCACGAACTGCACCAACTGGCCCATGTCGCGCACATCGTCATTCGCAAAACAGAGGTGGAAGACGTATACGGCTATGAATCTCATCATTTGCAAAATAGAGGTGGACTGGTGCCTGACTAGAGAGAAATTCCACGAATCATAGTTCCAAAAATCCCTAGTTGACCTAGATGTTCACGAGTGGGGATTCCATCATGGGAATCCGTAAAAAGTGCCATGTGCCCATCGATATATCCTCTTTGTAACTCTATAAATACTCACTGAAGGGCACCAAAAATGAATAGAGGAAGGATGGGTGAAAACCCGTGGGGAGACGCTGGAGAAATCACTCCCAGCGGTAAAGTTCCGCAACCATCCATGGACCCCATATCATCTACAGATGCACTCTTCCACATAGAGGAGAAACCAAACCGCTAACCACATGTGGCCATTTCCTTCACAGATATTCCCTCTATGTCCATCTTCTTCATGGCCACCCCCTCCACAGACCAACATCGTTCATGAAATGGAGGTGGGAACCCCTTTGCCGACATGGTGTAGGATGGGCGCCATCCCCATTGCAGATGCCCTTCACGGCCATTTCTGTCGGAGCCATTTTCTCTTCAGCCATCTCATCTATGGACAACCTTCGTGGACAGCCTCTCCATGGGTGCTCTTACGCGTCCAGATCCCCCACGGATACCCCCTTCGCGGCCATCTCCTATGTGGCCAGCTCCTACACAGCTCGCTCCTCTACAGAAACCCTACATGGACAGCTCTATCACGGCCAGTCCGTCGTGGCCATCTCTACACTGCCAACTCCTATGCGGCCCGCCCCATGCATAAAATACCATACACTCGATGGTCCATACCGTGGGGGCTGCACCCCCACACCCTAGCTCGGGCTCACTGTCGGGCTGCGGTCCCGGCCCTTCGGGATGGTCCCTTCACTACCGTCACTCACACACATGAATAATTGATAGTACCACCACATACATTTCGGGTCGGGTCAACAATATTTTACATTTCACCCTTACGCCACCCCAACATCCTTCCTATAAGTTCAATGAGTTGAGCCACTCCTCATGATTCTCTTATTACCACATCACCTAGATCATTTTTCAAGGTTCATCCAGAAAGGCCCGCCCTTTCGTGAGTCCCACACCAACCATTGCTAGGTCTCTCCTACTTAATCATCCTGACTACATGACGTTAAACTGTATGGCCCTCGTCCTATCCATATGATGTTAAACTATATTGAAACAGTCCTCTCTACATGACTATAAACTATAGCATTCCCTGTCATTCAATAATTGGATTTCTCTTGCTCCATGAAAGAGATGCCTTATGCTCCAAGCATAATATCCCTCATCCCATGTTTACAGTAGCATAATTTCAAGAGCACTAGAATCCATTCAAACATTCTATCACTCCACCTCATGATTTACACGTCCTTCATTTGGATCATCATTCCCTTTCATGTCCGATGGGACCCCCTAACAGCCTGGTCCCATGCTGCATCGTCTCACCTACCATCCTGGGACAATGCCCCCGAATGACATTGGGCAACACTTCAAGTCAGTTCCTCTGTTTCAAAAACGGTCAATAGTCGACCCTCACTTGTTTGCCCCCATTCCAGGATAATGCAATATGGATTCTGTGGTTTGAACATGGTCAATAGTTATCCTCCATCATCACGCCACCCTCACCGTGTTCCAAATGTCGGGCATGTGGTTCACACTTTTCATCTCCCTTTGTTTGGATTGATTCCAATGCCCTTGGTGTTATCCCTCTTGTGAAATTGCACAAAGTTTGTGCCTCCATTACATGCCTCAACCCACCAGTGATTTGGGATGACCTCATGGTCAAACATGAGGAAGGAACCTGGGTAGCTTCGATGCGTAATCCCCATCCCACATTTCTCCTCCATAGTGGCACCCCGTGAAACCTCTTTGGTGTAAGCCCCTGTCCTTTCTCACAGGAGGTAGCACCCATGCACCTCTGTACTTCTCCGGTGCCAAGAACCATGAGGGGATATGTACAAAGGGGTATCCATTCCCTCTCCCTCTAGGTTTTTTCACCATCGGGCCTCCATCCTGGAGTATGTCCCAATATCCATTTACCCGGGCCACCCCATGAGTAAGCCCCACTCCGCTTCCCACAGACGCGCCTTTTGCGACATGATAGTTAGGTCTCTACTGCCTCTTGTTTCTCACATCGAGCATGACTCACGTGGGCTGAGAGTAAGAAACGACCCTGAAACCAACTATTGTGAACTATGAGGACTTCGATCCATGTCAAGGCATGGTATGTAGTAATCCTGTATGAGGTTCAATCCCATTACCCACTGGACCACTGGCCCATCTTCACGTCAGTTCTCCGACACCACCTCTTGCGAACTACAAGGGAATTTATCCATGCCAAGGCATGGTACATAGCAATCCTCATTAAAGTTCAAGCCCAACACCCAGTCGTTCCAACCCCTTTACGTCGGTTCAACATCTCTATGGGATGCATCAGAGTATAATCCACATCCCCCATCTCATCGGGCCACCTCAAAGTGTAAGCCTCGATCCTTCGTCCAGCATGACATTAAACTGCATTACTGAACTACGTGGACCCTGATTCCTCACATGAGGATACGTAGGAAGCCCATATCATGGGATCGATCCAAATGCTCATGTCGTTATCTGTCCCCACTGGATGACAATAAACTCCAGAGCACCCAATTATAGGGCATCATACCAGTGTCGTCTAAATGAGTCCAAACTCCCCGGAGTCATTAATCCAATGAGGGATGGTAAACCTTGGGCATAAATGATTCCAAAAACCCTGTGTTTATATGACCATTTCCAACCAGGAGTAATCCATGGATACTATTCTTGGGTATGAAACAAAGATTCGCGAACATATGAATATGTACTAAATCTATAAGAGAGTCCCAGAATAGGCAATAATTCCCTCCCTAAAAGGGTGCGATGAGCCTGAATTCTCATCCTCTCAACCAATGTGAGTTCTTAAGCATCGCTGGATAAATCAACCAACGGACGCCTACCTTTAGAAAACAGGTCCACATATTATCGGATATGGAACCGTTGGGCATTTTGAAATGAAGACGGATATACCGGATTCGAGTGACTTAGCGGAGTTCAGCCCTCCGGGAGATCGACAATTGGGTGCATCGGTCAACTCCACCCGATTCATCATGAAATAGACCAGGAAGCTTAGTTTAATGTCATATGCATGGGAAAACTAATTAGAGTGGTTGAATCATCATGCTTATAGAAGACCAAAAAGCGGCAATGAGTATATTGGATAACTGTTCAGCATGATCGTAATACAGTATTCCTCCTTATGTGAGTAGAGTTCGGGGGAAACAATTGAGCATAAACTATTGACCTCATTTGTAAAATGGGACTTGTATCAATTTTTTTGCTCGAAATCATCTAGTATGTTTCTCCTAAATGGTAGGAAAGCCCATGGGACAAGCACCTACGCTGTTCATGGGTCCATTTGGATATATAAAATGATGGAAACCCAAATTATGGGGCTCACGAAGCATGGCAGAGCCTGTGATCACGGAAAGGAAAATAAGTGAGGGAGGTATATCTCATGAGGATATGTGTGGAATGGAAAAATAGCCTGACGTGAATAATTATGTGATTCAATATGACACCACACAATCCTAAATGAGAACTTTGGCCAGGGGCCGAAAGGGTCGAGGGTCCTGAGGTTGGGTGTCCCGACCAACTATATCCACATTACCTCTCATGTTAGTATTTCCTTACCACAACTCCTAAGACAATGTAAGAATCACTCAGTGTGGGAAACATTTATTATGAATGGGATCTCCTCATCGTATAAAGGTCCGACAACTGGAATCCCACTCATTCCTAATGGAGGACGAAGCATGAAGAGACAGTGTGGTAGAATGAACCACTACACTCAATGTTTGGGACATATGGGGGTGATGACAATGACAAAGGATAGTGGTTGAATAGATTCATAACAAAGTACACATATTGTGTGACCTGAGATTGGAATAGAAAATGAGCATCAACCACTGACCATATTCATAATGTAGGACTTGTATTAATTTTTTTTGGAAACCCTTGAGGATGTTGGCCTATAATTGTAGGAGAACCCTCAGGTCGAGAATCCATTCCATTTGGGTTTTTTTGATGGGAAATTTAATAGAGTACTGAGTACAGGGAGTGTGTGAAGAATAAATATTCCCTTGAAATTTCATGTCAAGCTAGACAGTAGAAGATGTGAATATCTTTAGGGATGTGGAATACATGGTACGGTTATAATGAACTCAATGTGAATGAGGGAAAAATCCAGAACCCCACCATGTGTTTCGTCCCAATGGGAGATCCCGAAGTTTGGGGATGGGCCTATGGATGAAATTTTTGGGCATTACTATGAATCCCATAAGGATGGGAATCTATCCATACATAATTTTTAATCCCATGTAGTTTAGCTTTGTGCAATAAGGACATGGGAGGAGAGAAGAATGAGGGTGAACATTGTGCAATCATCGTAATCCTTACATGAGTGGGGCCAAAGAAGCCATCACGACACCATGTGGGATCCGCTAAAAGAACTATACCTAGGGAGGATAGTCGAAGATGAAACTTGTGGCTAGACTCAAGATGAAGTGTCCTATCCTTCCTACATATCCCAAAAGGATGGGAATAAAGCAATACGTAGTTCTTGCGATTTAACGTCTTGTAGGATAACATACATTTTAACATCATGAGTGATTACTTATAGTTTAAAGTCATGCAGGATGATATAATGATTAATTTCATGCGGGACAGTATATAGTTTAACATCACGTGGGAGGACATACAATTTAATTCCATGTGGGAAATTATACCATTTAACGTCAAGTGGGATGAAAAATAGTTTAATGTCATGTGGGACATTCAAATGTTTAAGGTCATGTAGTACATGATTGTTTAATGTATTGTAGGACCATAATATAGTTTAGGGTCATGTGGGACTATATAATTTTAGGACCTGCGAGACCAGGCGACTACAGAAATGTATTACTTAAGGAACATGGCATTGGTTGGAGGAGTTATATGCTCACTATCTTGGGTAACTAGAAAGTATGTGCCATTGGAGTAAACCATGTGAACAATGTAAGGTCCTTTACATTTGGGCTCCAAATTGGCTGGTTTCCGTCCATGTATCATTGGTGTTCTCAGGGCCAACACAACGTCACGTTGTAAGATAGTGAAGAGGAGAAATTTCTTGTTGAAATCTCAAGATATCTTGTACTGATTCCTTTGTAGCTTGTGCAGGGCATGGGGTCTTTTCTTATCGAGCGATTCCATCTCAGCCAGATAGAGTTCATCTACTTTATCAAGTGCTTTCTAAACATATATTGTTGTGCAACGTGAGGGTAACTGAATATCGATGGGTAGGATGACCTTCGTCCCGTACACCAGGGAATATGTGGTCACCTGGTTGGAATTACGGGTCATCGTCCAATAATCCCATAGGGTGTTGGGGAGTTTTTTCGGCCTACTCCACTTTTTCTAACCAATCATTTCTTGCATAATGATTTAAAGGGTTTTGTTGAAAGCCCCAATCTGTCTATTTTCTTGCACATGATAATAAAAGGTATGGTTAGAATGGATGTTGTATGTAGTGTATAGTTTCTCCATCATAGCTGCCTAGATGTTCATTTCATTAATGGTGAGGACAGCGTGAGGGACTCCAAATTGGTTGTTGATGTTGGAGATAATAATGTCAACGATGGAACGGGCCTAGACCTCCTTGAGTGGAACTGCCTCTGCCCACTTAGAGAAGAAATACATAGCAGTCAGGATAAACCTGAATTGGTGAACTGTCGCCGGTGGATATGGTCTCACAACATCAAGTCCCTATACTGACAATTGACAAGAATACATTGGTAGTATAGAGATGATCTAGTGGCCGATTCATAAATTTGTCATGAATTTGGCATGCATGGCACCATTTGGTGAAATCGATGAATTATTGGATCTTGGAGGGAAAAAAATAACCCTGTCTCTGGATCTGGTGAGATAGTATCGAACCAGTAAGATGAGCCCCCTTGGAACCTCCATGAACCTCCTACATGACTTGGGAAATCTAATCTTATTGAATGCAACAGAAGATAACCCCATCAAACCCGCACATGTAGATGATATTCTCATGACTAGGACCATTCTAGAGGGAAAACTATAACACGTGGCATCGAATTCTCTCACACTCATCCAGATCTTCTAGGAGATTACAATTATACATATACTCGAAAAAAGTGGTTCTCTAATCAGTAGTCACCTCAATCACTGCATCTGGGGGACATGGAGGTCTTGACATGGAGTCACCATTTGTAAGGTGGTTTACCTGTATGCTTTCATCGTCATCTGTAGTGATGGGGGCAATGACTCTCTGATGTGCCATGATGATAATTAGATCATCCTATTCAGGCTCTACATGTGATGTAGTTAGGATGGAATGGGTGTCTGATCGACCATTATGAGATCGATGGTCATGGGTAACTTTCATCAGAGATGGGAATTGGGCCATTAGATAGAAAGTGTGTTCCAACAATGTTAGGAGATCTGGTTTTCTGATGACATTGTCATCGTTGATCTTCTTGATGACTTGTTTGGAGTCCCCTTTCACATGCAAGTGGGGAATGCCAATATCGAGGGCTGGCTCAAGGCCAGAAATAAGAGCCTAATAATCTTCCTCATTGTTAGTTCAACCTTCTGACAATAGTAATGAATACGACATAATGGATTGTGATGGGGTAATGAAGAAAATAACCATGCCTACTCTATTGAGCTTGGGGAGATTGACCATTTTGCTGGTGGGGCTCCATGAAGCACCATCGATGTTCATTTTACATCATGGCATGGATTGATCTACCAAGAGGATTGCCTCATTAGGAAAATCATAGTCCAGGGACTGGTCCATGGGAGATGGATGAGCAGCAATGTAGTCTACCAACTCTTTCCCCTAAATTGATTTATGAGGGACAAACCCGATGTCTAACTATTAAAGGATTATTACCCACCAAGATAGATGTCCTGTTAACATCAAGTGGATTAGGATTCACTTCAACGGATCTAATAGGTACACCAGTTGTACCTCATGGTGTTGCAAATAATGTCACAATTTCTATACTGCGAATATCACCGCAAGGCAGCTCTTCCTAATAGGGGAGTATCTAGTCTCCATATCAAGGACCGTGTGAATGAGATAGCAGATAATGTTCCATATCCCATAATTATTCTTTGAGGATAGAAGGGCACCGAGAGACCATTCTAGGGTGGTCACGTAAATGACCAGAAGCATTCCATAAAAAGTTGGCATTAAGACTGGAGGATGGAGTAGGTACTTCGTGATTTCCTCGAAATCAATATGACAATAATCGTCCCACTCATTGACAGTGCCTTTATCATGATTTGATAAAAGGGATTACACTTTCCAGCCATATTCGGGATGAATCGGCCTATATAGGGCAAGTGGCCTTGGGAACCTTGAACCTCTAAGATATTTATCATGAGAGACATCTGGCTGATGGCCTTGATCTTTTTCAAGTCGATCTCAATGCCCTTATATTTTACAATGAAGTCGAGAAACCTTCCAGAGGGGACCCTGAATGCTAACTTCAATGGATTCAACTTCTGGTGGTGGTAACGGAGGACGCTGAGCACTTTCTCAAGGTATTTTAGATAGTCCTGAATCAGGGTAGAATTGACCACCAGATCATCCATGTAACATTCCTCCAACATTCCGAGGATTGGATTTAGTTTCTGATGAATATCCTGCTAATAGGTGGAACCAGTATTCATTAAACCTAATGTCATGACTAGGTAAAAATAGGTACCTTGTCGTTCCCAGAAGGCTATAGACTCCTCATACTCAGGGGCTATTCAAATTTGGTTATAACTGGAGTACCCATCCATGAAAGAGAGGGATTGGAACTCAGTTGTACCGTTAATCAACAATTCCTCCTTAGGAAGGGGAAATTCATCCTTAAGATAGTAACAGTTGAGATCCAAGAAGTCGATAAAAACTCTGATCTGTATATTCTTCTTCCAGACTGGCACAATATTGTCCAGCCATTTGGGGTACTATACCTCCTTGAAAAAATTAGCTTTGATGATCTTGTCAACATCAGCCTCAACCATGGCACCGTGCGAAGGGTGTATCTTCCTAGGAGGCTACATTAACCTTCGATGATTTTTCAAGAGACAGAGGCGTTGGGCGGATACCTAAGGATGTAGCCTATAATCTCATCATAACTCTAGGTTAATACATCATAGTATTGTTTACTGAAGTCTATGTTCTAGAGTTTCTCCCTGAGGGGCTTGGTGGCACTAATCAATGTGGGATTCAGGTCGGCCTCGCTACCAAGGTTCACCTGTACCAATTAGTTGACCGTGGTGGAGATGCCCTCTTCGAAGGCATGGGGAGAATCCTATAAAAACTTTTATTCACTTATAAAGGAGATATACCCAGTGGGAAGAGTTTCTTATGAGTCGAGAGATCATGATGGGAGGTAGGTACCAGCCTGAGCAGTAGTGGAAACTATATTCAGGAACTCTTGTACTGCTAAAGCCATAACGATGAAGGCTGTTGATCCAATCCCATCTTGTCTTCGGCCCAAGGGGACACACTTGATGAGATCAAAAAAATAGTGGCTTTTTGTCTTGATCTGGTTAATACCAGCCTAGAGAAACAATCAAGTATGATGCAATTCCTTTTCCATAGGGTAGACATCCAGATCCCTTATTGGAGTAGGGGCACGGAGATCACCTGACCCGGATTTGTGTAGGAGTGCGAGGTGATATTCTGGAATTTCTTGGATTTGGGAATGTATTCCCCCCTAATTCTAGAAACAATGAAGCATTGTCCCATGTCCAGAGTTGTAGCCTCCAATCGGTGAATTGGAAATATGTAGTCATCATCAAGATCTGTCCATGGGTCGGTTCCAGTGGTGGCATGCTCAACCTCGTCATCCGGAATATTCCTATCCTTGATTAGGTAATAGTCAACATCCAAATAGCGGGCTCTACAGGAGGCAAAGAGAGACGTGTCAGCTTGAAGATTTCCAACTCGACCATTAAGGGTTTATTTGAGGCCTTGATGATATTATGAAGGAACATCCACATGCAGGTGGAGCCATGTAGTTCCTATCAACGCATTGTAGGAGGTGTCCTAGGAGACCACCAAGAACTCGGTGCTGGAAACTAGGCCACCAAACTGGGTCATCAAGAGGATCTTGTCAATAAGTGTCCATTCCGTCCTATCATAACCACAGATTCTTAGGTCAGGGGGACTCATGTCATCCTCGAACCACCCTAGATTTCGTAGTGTTTGATTTGGGATTAGGTTGATCCTAGAGAATGTGTCGACAAAACAGCGGCAACCTCCACACCATTAAACTGGTAGGTGATGTATAGTGGGAGAACATGCACCTGTACGGGAGAGACATCATCTTCTCCAAAGAACAAGATGATTTCATACCATTTAGTATGTTATAGCACCTCAGTATGGAAGGATTATGCACCTGCTACCGACATCTCAAACTAGATGGGGCTTCTTAAATCCTCGGTGGGGGTCTAATGCATATCTGATGACTAGAGGAGGGCCTCTAGGTTGGGGAGATTTTCTGGAATTCTAGAAAGTTGATTCTGAACATCATACTTCCATGCCAAACGTGAGCTTCTGCTTTCAAGAGTTCGCTCTGTGTCAGGAGGTAGGGCGAGCCCTACCGACTAGACTTGCGGCTGACTGCTGCTAGAAATATCCCAGTCATCACTACATGATTCATGTACAGTTACTACCAGATGAAGGATAGATGGCTGAGAGTTTTCCGTAACAAAGCGTGGCTGGTCACGGGCGGTTGAGGTGGCTCTACTTATCCAACAACATGAAAATTGGGAAAGGCAGACTTAATGACACCTGATGAGAAGGTTGTCTGTGATGATCTATACACTAGGTTTCTGCATGGTTTCAGTAGTATGAACAACCTAGCTAGAAATACTGATTGAGAAACCCATATGACCCATATCATCATGGCTTCATCAATGCAGACGATGACTAGGGATGTTTGGAGGATACGTGTGGCTGTCCACATCGTCGAGAATTATGTAGGGGTTTACAAGCTCTATGGTATTATCCAAGGAATACCTTTGGAAATTACTTGATGATTAATCAATTACTGGAAATATTATTGGATGAATCACCATTTCTGGGGGCATGAAATCGCTGAGAGTATGGGGTGACGAAGACATTGGTGGGGGACATTGTGATCCCTTGCGTCGTCGGTGTTTTCTCTTCTGAGAAGGGGACTTCTAAGGTGACAATAAAAAAGTAGTAGATACAATTTCTAAAGGATTTGGTCGATTAAGGCTTGCACGAATAACACCATGGGAATGGGAGAATGTTTTATGAGCCATCCAGTCATCATAATTCTGGGACAAGCATTTAGAAACCTAATACCACTCGCCTTTGCTGTAACTACTACTGTCTGGAAACACGAAGACACAAGCCACCTGTGCTATAGCTTGGTGTAACTGGACTATGTGGTTATCCCCCCTAGTCTTGAATCCAGTCTTTAAGCACATAGCATAGTTTGAGGGTGTGCCCCAGGATCCGGTGATAGGGTCAATAATTAGGGAGATCAGTGAGGTTTGACTCTTGTGGAATCCTGAATTGAAGAAAATGTACAATCCCCTCATCCAAAGAACTTCAGACCTAATTGGGGACTTGATCCTCATTGAATGAGTTGGACTTGTACCTCTTGTATTAGAAGGGGTTCCTTGGTGCAGGACCCTAATTAAGTGATGGAGGAGCCTATCAATGAGGTGGAGCCTGGTTATCTCACCTAGGCGGTGGTGGTGCATTGCTCCGGGGCACCTAACGATTCTGAGGTGGGTGTTGCTGGGCCAGATGCTACACCTAAGGTGGAGGGCCCATGCGAGGTTGTAGAGGCGGATCCAATGGAAAAAAATATAGTTTCCTAGGGGATTATATTTGATCCACTATGGTGGGCTCGACCCTGGCTTCCCTTCTCACGTGGATTACAGGAAGCAATGAATGTGCCTGGATTGCCTATTATAAGGATTTTTCGAGGCACAAGGCCTTGTGAGAGAAGTCATGGAATCCCCAGGGATAGTTCTAGGAGATCAAATAGGGCACCAGTTCTATGTTGACAATCCATACACACATTTTCAGCAATTTCTAGTTACTTAGAAGCATGTCAAGGGAGTACGTGAGCCCTTTCCACTGGGCGAAAAATTTTAAATGCGCTCATCAAGCCATTTTTTTCACATAAATAAGTCCATGATACTCCACTCCTGAGTGGTGGAACTAAACTGGAAGGAAAATTGACTATGGAGGTCCTCCCAGCTGGATACTGATGCAATGGTGTGCCGGTTGTAATAGACAAACGCCGACCCCTCCAATGATTGAACAAAACACCAGAGTTTGGTGGCCTCCTAATACATTGGAGTTCAAAACATGGTCCCACAGATTGAGATGAAGTGGACCAGGAGCTACGGTAGGTCCCTTGTCCTGTTGAAGGAGGAAAAAATGGGATTTCCAAAATACGAGGGTGCTGGCATATCATCCACCGACACTGGATAAGGCTTTCCCTCAGACGAGATTTCCACATGTCATGTCTTTAACGCCTCTAGAAGGGCAATGAGTGCATCAATTGGATCATCTGGATAGGGGTCCCTGTCCTGATGGGGATCCATGACCACCAATGTATTAATAGGATTTTCAACATAATAATTAGTCTCGACGGCTCATGGAACGGCTGGCGGGATAACCTATGGAGGATATGGGGGAATTTGAGCTAGATCTCATGGATTGACACGCCGTTCAAGGCGATTTGGGGACACAAACCATTCCCTCTTTCTATAGGCACTGGATTCATCCCTGTCTATGGGGGAAAACGATAATCACCAGCAGGAAATTTGATGGGGGAAGTTGTTTTTTCCCCTACTTCCATGGATGAGGATCACCATTGTCCGATAGTCACTCCGTAGCGTGCTCCACAAAGAGGTCATATACCATATTCTTGTTCTCTATAAGTTTCTGATACAACACAACTTTTTCGGGATCTAATTCTACCATCTAAACTGATCAAGATAGGCTTGAGGGTTTGATGGTTCTAATTTTCTATTTACCATTATTAGGATTTTGGCTGAGGACTAGTGACTTGGTGGGCACGGTAAGACCCAATATATTTCACTACTAGAAAGTGTCCCTTCCTAAAGGATCCAATAATTATGGCACTCTCCCAAGGGGCATATCCTCTATGTCTCCCAACAAATCGGGTGGGCACTGGATAGAACTGAAATGGAGGGCCACTTATTGTACCCAACCATGGATTTTCACATGGGGAGAATCATCCTGTATTATCATGTGGAGCACTTTAAAGCTCCGGATGCAACGTTGTTAGAGGGTCATATGGCAGCCTAGTGACTCTGGGCACTCAGTATTGGGGAGTGCAGCCAGATCATCTAAATATAATTTTTCACCAATGTATTCGAAGTGATCCTGATATTGGGGGTATCCCACTAGTCGATGATGAAGAGGGAAATGTGTTTACCATTGGGTCTGGTGAAAGCATCCAACCTCCTCCTCGGTGAGTGCTTCTAGCACCCTAAAATTTTGTGCTACAACTGGACTAAATATCTTTGGGAAATGGTATACTGTGAGAATATCCCACAAACTCCTTATTTCAGATTCAGGGGATAGCACTTCATTACCCCACTCATCAACCTGAGGCATTTGGGGAAATGGTAGTGTTACTGAATAAGACCTCTGAGATGACATGCTGGTCGGCAGGGATTATGGAGCAAGCTGACAAACCGCCGCATCTCAGGATATCCTCTGAAGAGTGTAGTGACATAGCCACCACATCGCAGTAAGATAGACTGATGACTGTTGTTTCTCGAACAGGGACTATGGATACTAGTGATGGACCCCACCACTGCATATCTATCATTGGTCCATAGAATATCTCTCCATGATCTCTAGTTGAGGAAGAGAGTGATTCTCGTGAAGATGGCGGTGATTTTATGGCCAGAACCTGTGGAGTTTCCAAACATCTTTCCTCCTAGATGTACCTGTGATGTGTGGAGGGAATTCAATAGACCTCACATTCTGGAAGTATGAAGTACATGAGACTTGTTTCTACCCTGACCCTTAACATAGAGGATCTAGGCGAGAGTTTCATCACTGGGTTGTACTCCGCCTCAGAATATGAGAAGCAGACTAGTTTAATCTTAGTATGAATATTTTCAGAATTCTTTTTTATAGTGGTGATGACCCTCCCTCCTTCCCCGGGATGGTTATTCGGGATATGGTATATTTTTGTTAGGTGTAGGACCTTATTTATCTTCTTTAAGGACATGTGGACGGCCCCCACACTAGAGATTGACAGGACGTGAAACATCCCCATGTCGGCGGCCTATGGCAGGAGGAGAAACTTCATACTAGATGTAATTAGCACAAGAGAGGATTCCGTATTGAGTGTCACTTCCATTGATAGGACCCTCATTCAGGTTGAAGGTGGAACATGATAGACCTACATGTAGAGCTAGGAAGAGGGGTGGACCCATGTTCTCTATGGTAGTGGTACAAGGAGGTCCTATGTACTTGGTGTCATTGTCGCAGGTTGGTGTGTGGAGACCACTACCCATGCCAGCGACAAAGAGTGTCAACCCAGCCTACTCGTGTGGTGGATAAGGCCTTGATCCAAGTCAGTTGTATAAGTTCCCATGGTCAGTGTATATAGGGACTTATGATATATGTTGGTGGTGGCATGAGACATAGTAGATTTTGATGTTGACGCCACTTGGTGGGCTTCCTCGTCAACATGTGCTCAACACTGGTATCGGGTTACCCGGACGGAGGCCAGTGCTGTGGGCACCGGGCTAACCTACTCTTTATCCCATGGGACTAGGTGGTGGGGCTGGTGTAACCTAGCGGGGGCCAATATAGGGGCCCCCTAAAATGGTATCCCGACTGGGCTGGACCAGACATCTCCTACCTCATCAGCATAGGGGGGGAGTCATTGGAATGTTCCAGGGAGAGGCACCCAAAATAGTTGTACATCGTAGTGAGGAGAAGTGGCCCCCTACAAACCCATGGGGGTGGCGGTGGTGATGAGGCGCATATGCCTCTAAATCCTAGTAGGCCATGTCTAGAGTTGGGATAATCCATTCCCCCTTGTATCACCGAACAAGGTCATTTATCACCCTTCATTTAATGAACTTGTAAAAGGGATATAAGGCATGGGAGAACAATAGATATGTTTATGGAGATTTTAGTAGATGTGGTAGAGACACGCAGGACTGCCGCATTGACATTACCTTTGCCCCTGCATTAGTGGATGGGTGGTGATTGGTTTCATGTTGCAACAGTTTGGGTCTAGAAATGCATGGAGATTAAACCATTAGTACTGCAACAATGAAATCGACTTCGAGTTCCAGAATACCATTACATATTCCATGGTTAGTAAGAAGTATCCATGATGAAAATATCAAAGACTGAGATGTCTAACATTCAACTGCCCCATCTTCTGGTGAGTTTCACGCCAGGGTTGTTATTTGCTTGGCTGGTCACAACACCAGATAATTGGATATGGGGACAATCTAATCCACTAATGTATCGAATGATACAAATATCCACATTGAGGAGAAGTACATCACATTGGGTTCACTATTTCTATTTCTGATTCATTCTTTAGAGAGCATGCATCCATATGTTTGAGGATGGTGAGGACGTGCTGACTGTTTCCCCACATTCCCTCTTTCCAAAGGAGAGTGGAATATTTTTCATATTAAGGGACACTTTCTCTATGATCGAAACATGATGATGGGATGTCAGTTCTTCCTTATGTGGATTCCTCCCCGGAGATCATCACCTAGTCCGGGTCTCCCTTATAGGCTTTAGGCATTGTTCATGAAACTCATAATAGTGTTATATCTTCATGGACTCCGGTTAATTACACTACTTCGGTCAGGACATTCCAAGGGGTCCAACCAGTGTAACAACCTTCTGTCGGGGGAGATGTCACGTTGGACATCACTGGTGTGTCTGGATGCTATAACACTAGTGCGTTTGGGTTTTATACCATTATTATACGGTTTCTCAAGGGCACAGAAGACCGAGTCATCCCACATCGAATGCAGGGAATTATATTCCATAGGCATGTCTTTATGGTTTTCATCAGCTTCCCTTATTTAACATGGGTAATGTCGTAGCATACACTCTAGTGGAGATGGATTAGACTGATTATAACACTGACTAGATTTGATCATATGGGTGGAACCCATGGAGGGAACACTGATTCTAGGGGGTGAATTGACGCGATCTCTCTAGGATGTGGTGGTTTAGATAAGAATAATGAGGGATATTGGATAGTTAATTGAAGTTGATGGAGAAATGAGATGGAGCTGTCATGAAGTTGATGGTAGTATTGGGATAGAGCCTTGAAGAGACCTCCTACGTATCCCCATGGTCGGGAATCAAAGTCCACATAGTTTACGTTTTTTTTTAACCGACGTGAAGGGGTCAAGACCAATGGTTGTTGGGATTGAACCTCAGATAGGCTTTCTATGTACCTTTCCTTGGAAAGGATCAATGTTTTTGTTGTTCTGAAATGATGGTGAACCGACGTGAAGATGGTTGGGACCAATGGAAGGTGGGCTTGAACCTCAGGGAGGCATCCAACAAACATTGCCTTGGAAAAGATCAATGTCCACATAATTTGGGTGGGTTTGGTGAACTGACGTGAAGATGGTCGGGACCAATGGATGATGGCTTGAACCTCAATGAGGCATCATATTTACCATTCCATGGAAAGGATCAAATTCCACGTAGTTTTGTAATATTTGAGGCATACTCTCTATGGAGGCCCTGAGAGGATGTCATGGTCGGTGCTTACTCTAAGTTCACAAGATTCAGGCTCGATGTGAGAATCAAGAGGCACTAAATACCTAATGATCACATCAAGAAAGGCGCGTTTGTGGAAGTGGAATGGGGTTTAAATGTGGTTAGTTGCTCAAAAATGAAACGGGGGCTTATGCGTGGTGTATAGCCTAGGGAGATAGAGACTGGGACTTACTCCAAGGAGGAACCCTAGTGGGGACAAATCCCAAAGGGAGATGGATTTGGCATTCAATAGAGGATTTGTCTAATTCCCACCCAACCACTCTGGTCTTTGGGGCCGAAAATGTAAAGAGGAGCATGGATGCTACCTCCTGTAATAATGTCTATAAGCTTAAACCATGTTGGCTGTCCTTTCCCCATGGAAATACATCACTATGATAAAGAGGATCTCATTCCATATGAGGAATGATCTCACATCCATGGAGACTATTGGGCATAGAGAATGTCTGAGATGGGGAACCCCGTATATGATGCATGGGGTGAGACTACAGTTTAACTCCATGTGCTAAATAAAATGGTGCTTGGTAGTTTATCATCATGTAGGTCGGACGAGGCAGGTTCACTCCGTACCCCTAGGACTTACGTAACTGGAACGCTTTGACCCTTGTAAATGAGAAGGCACCAAAAATTCTGTTAGGAAGGGGTGTTTTGGAGTGATCCATTGAGGGGTCCATGTTAACGTGTCTATGTGAATAACTTGTATCCTTTAGTGTGCCTATGCGAAGAAGCATGAGGCGAAGCAAAGCAACGAGGAGCACCACCCAAGGGACCTTGAAATTATTTTGTGCAAACCTGGAGGGTCACAAGATAAAAGGGCACATGACACCAATGTGTTTCACATAATAGGGGATCAGACCTAGTTACATTAGGTAAGGACATCAAATAGAGTGCACAAGGAGGTTTTCACACTAGATTAGGGGATGCGGGAAAGATGGAAGGTTCAAGCACAAGCCGAAATAGTGCACACTAAATGAGAGGTTGCACGTAGGGTGGAACAAATGCACACAAAAGATGTCTGATGTAGGGGGAACATGCGTGGAAGAAGTCTGTTTTGTGTGAAAATGAGTTTGGGTAATAATAAATGTATAAGGATCACACTGATGATCCCCCCTAAAGGAGGACCGTAGGGGGATCTGTCACACAGGATCCAATACCTTGAAGCCATAGTGTTATTTGCACAGTCGCATAAGAGATATCTTTTTTAAATCAGATCATCACTTGGTCTTATATCACTATCCCCGAAGGGCTTTGGGGAACATTGTTTTATAACCAATGTCTTCAGAGGCTGCACGTAAGGGGCCCTGTGCACAAACAATTTCTTGATGTCACATCAGGTGTAATAGTGATTGCGCACATGAGGAATGTTGGCGCGCCTTCTAGTTTTTTTTTCATGTTGTCCCCTTTTGCATTTTCTAGATGGTCTCCATGGAATCTGTCCATTGGAATCTCATGGGGTGTTCAAGGGCCCATTTGATGGCACATTGGGCATTCAAGATTTTTCACGACACAGGGTGCCTTCGCGCTCGACCCTTAATTGGTTCTGGAGTGCGTTGGTGTGCAAGGACCCCTTTGATGTCGCATTGTGCATGAATTATATTGTGCACCGGGAGGAGTGTTGTGTGAAACAACGCTTCCTTTCATTCCTTTTCCATTTAGTGGATTCGGATAGATTTCCGTGGAAGCCTGCCTGTGAGGTCCTATTGGGGGTGCATGATTTTGCATGTCGAAGGGACTTTTGTATGCATCCCTTTAATCTTACACGCAACTACCTCATGTGTCATAGAATAATCTCTTTCACTTCCAGATCCATTTGTTATGCTTTATCATACCAATTTTGGATTTATCTGGAATTCTCCATCCACAACCTCCTTATATCGATCCTATGAAAAACAAAATCTCCACACATGCATATGCACAACTTTCTGTCTCCACACTATGGTGTAATCTGTTTTTTACCACCACTTTACATAGATGATATAATGATGAAAATAATAAATATATATGATTATAATTTCAAATTTTTTTCAGGAACCATATATATACCATCTACTTCCATACCATTACATAAGTAATGGAATTATATCATCTCTTCTGAGAATGTATGACCTACCATCTCCATGAGGATATGTGATTAATTTTATAGAATATCTATTGAATCATGATTATATAAATGTATATATGAATAAACATGATATATATTATATTAATATCATTCTAGGAGTGATATAACTATAACCTATGATGAAGAATCATAACTTATTTGATAAAACTTGCAAAAGAAAATGATGTCTTTTATACCTGAATAACGAGTAATAATGAAATGTTATTGACACGTGGAAGATAATATGATCATATATGATATCATAAAAGTTAAAATGATTATGAAATATTTCAATGAACTTTTTTAAATCATTATACATGAGTTTTGGATATATACAAAGGATTTCAGACCTACGTTATAGGATAACATCACTAAATTATTGTTATCCATGACTGATTATATATATGTATTTACTAGGGTATATATCATCCATGTCCATGTTACCTAATAATGAAATATATTTTCTATTATTATAAATTTATTATATTAAATTTCACACATTATTGAATTTTTATTAAATGGTATAAAAGGAATTTGTTGTAATTTTTTTTGATACGATATAATTTTTTACTTATCTGATAATAATACAAGAAGAATGATTTCTTTTAACTTATACAACATGGTGGATTTTAACATTTTCATAACACAATATTTCCATGAAGCATAATTTAAAATATTTTAAGGTTACTTCTAATGATTAATTTTGTTTTAAATTTGTTAGGAATTTTGAGAAAACAAAATTATTTAAAAGAAGAAATGGTATTTTCTTTTAGAATTAATACCAAGAGTTCTATCAAATTATTTTGTATAGAAGATGGAAGTATTTTATAGTGTTATTTTTCAGAGTGTATTATCCCTATTATTCATATGTTCTATTCTGTTTATAATGAAAATATATTTATGAAATAAGTTTGTTTTATTTGGATTATGTTATGATGAATTATGTTTAAGAAAATAATTTTATTCATTGGTTTATCCTACAATGAATGATTTATGATTTTATGGAACTTTTAAGAATGATTTAATTATGAGATGGAGGAACCTAGATATCCCACCAATTAATTAGATAAATATTTATATCTTAGGAGATAGACAATGCTGAAATGGGAAATAATCTCGATTCAATAATATAGGGTTGTAGAGGGAAGTAAATCTTGTTCAGTAATGGAATTTATCTAATATTATGGTCTTGTAAATGAGAGTTAAAAAAATGAAATTATTTTCTATGAATATGTGTATACCAAACATTACATGTGATATATTATGCATTTTCTGAATATGTTTATTAATTTTTTATGAACTATTATAATTTATCACATGATATGATATCTTAGTTTTTCATATACAGGATAAGATTTTAAAATGTTATGTTCTTATGACTTATGAAAATGACATAATTGGTATCTCCCTTTTCTACCCTTACTATGAATATTGGACCACCCTTTCTTATGTTCCATTTCCTGAGATTGTGAAGAATAATATTAGTAAACTATGTCAAAAGGGGGTCTTGATATGAATGAATAAGTGAGAGATAATGTTGATATCATATGAACCATTTGTTTATGTATCAAAATTTATAAAGAAACTATACATATATGGTCTTTGTGTGGTTTTTTTAGGTTTGATAATAAATATTCTTCAATTTAAAGTAATATCTATATATTTAATGTATTTTTTATTATACATACTACATTTCCCTTTGAGATTTTCATTATATTTATTTGAAAAGGAGGGAAAATTTATTCATTCCTTATTCTTTTTTAAACCATGGAACTCAGATAGAATGATTTAAATAGATCCAATACTTTGAATAAGTCACTACTTGTTCATTATCCCTTGGTGACAATTAATCTATCCACATAGAACCTAATGATTTAAGAGTTATTTTTGTAAATTTCACTTAATTTCTTATCAATATAGAGTTAAATAAAAATTAGTAAATTTTGAGTTTTAACCATCAATAAAAATGAAATATCTAGACCTGTGTTTGCAAGATACAATCTGTATGATTTCGATGTATATAATCTTTAAGGACCTATTATATCCAAAATGAGCTACACATCCTCCATTAAATTAAATGTTCTTTGGGATATATGTTTCTTATAACATGTGGGTGGAACATATTCCATCAATTAAACAATTCTTATTTTCATACATGTTTTGTGTTCCTCTTTGATAATTGGATAAAACTCTTTTCTTTACAGTATCTAAATATCCATTCACCTATTATTATGTGAAACCAAACATCAAATTTTAGTCATATATTTATTTACATGATGAATTTATTTGTCACATCATCTGTAAAGCACTCCCATGATGACAAATATAATTTTATTGGATGGCCTAGATGAAATTTTATCCATATATATAAATTATTTTAAAATTCACCCTTAAATATTAAATGTTTCTCCTTTTTTGACATTTTTTTATCCCCCTTAATTACTAATGAATCCAAGGGAGTGAAATATTGTTAAATAAAGTACAATATACTAGACTAAAAATTTCAATTCACCATTATTATCTTATGAATCATCATCTTCTATATTGATGAGAGTACTCACTAGAATAAAACTTTGATTATCTTGCCATATAAGATTCTTTTGACATTGTTGATTATTTCTCATTATTTTTATTCAATATATATTTACATAGTCTACGAGTTAGAATCTATTTAGTTACCTAAAATTTATTTATTAAAATTTCTATTAGAAGAAAATTTAAAATTAATTTTTTTGAAAAAATACCACCTTCAACATCAATTTCACCATTGAAATATTTACTAGAAGTTTTATTGTATTTTTGACTTCTTAAAATGATAATTTTTATATTCTTAACTCTTCCTCATTTATTGATTGTTTTTTGACAAGATATTCCAATTTTTTTATATTTTTCAATAATGCATAAATTTATTTTTTAAATGTATTAATTATAACTATATTCCATTTTTTGAGTATATTCTATTATTTAATTCCATTATCCACAATATTCCTTCAATATCCTAATTTTCATCTTTATTTAACTAATTTTCTCCTGGAAATCATCAATATTAATACTAAATATATGCTTAATGCAACTCTCTTAAACTTATTATTGATCACTGAATGAGGCATCTTTATGTCTTCCAACATTATCCATGAGGATATAAAACTTTCATTATAATTATACTCTGACTAAGTAAATATATTTGAGTAGAAATACTCTTATTTTACATGCACAATTTTTTTTCATTCATGGAAACCATTTGGTGATCATAGTAGGTCATTTAAATTCCTCAAATCATTGACCAAAATTCATCCTCTAATTCTTTTCTTTTTACTCATTGTCTTCATACTCACCACCATTATAACATGGATAATTTATTGTGAATTTAAATTACATAAAAATTAATTCATTTTAGTGGATTTTTATATTGTAAATGACATTCATTTTTTAATTTTTTTAACAGAATATCAATAATCCCCATATACTCATCATCATTTTCTTCCTCATATTTAAATTCCATCAAGATATCATCTTCATTTATCCTTATTTTAAGCTTAATCATAGTTTTGAGTTTCATATCTTCTATGATGTTATTTTTAAATGGAATAGATTTCATAATTTTATAATACCTAACTATGATATGTAACTCATCAATAATGTAGTCATATCATAAACACTATATCAAAACATCAGTTTCAGATGTTTTGGTTTAGTTTCTAATCATTTGTGAACTATTAATTTATCTCTAAAACCTCTTATATTGTTTATGGTCTCATTAAATCTTGTGAAATTTTCATTAATATATTATCCATAAATCATTCTCATGTATCTAAAGAGTCATCTCCATATCAATTCCATTAAATTATTGGCATTCACATTTTCATAAAAAATGATTTTTTGTTAATACAAAGTATCCATAGTTTCAATTGTTCTAATAAACATCAATAGACATTTTTATTTATGGAAATAAGGATTTTATTTGTATAAATTCAATTAACCTTCAAATTTCACTTTTCATAAAAATATATAGGTGTATCTTTAACCATTTCTTACATTCCAATAACTAAAGCATCACAAACTTCCAAGACAATTGAATGAATAAAAAAAATCATCCAATTATTGAAATCTTGAAATTTTTTTCCATTGAATTTTGTAAAACGTTTATTATTTATAGAATTTGGATTCCAAATATTTAAAAAGGTATAAATCATTCATAGGGAACCTTGGATTCTCTATTACTGATTAATGTTCCCAGGAGTATATTGTACTACAGAGAAGGGGAGTTGAATTAGAAGATACATTTTGTAATTTCATATTTATAAATAAAAAAATATATTAATTTTTTGAATCTAAAACCATTAAATAATTTTTTTCACCCTTATAAATATATATATATTATTATAAATCTACATAATGATGAAAATATGTTTTCATTCTTATCCCTTAATGTTTCTTACTATTCCCTTGTTTTTGTTCATGTGAAGCCCAAGGCATAGACTCATCCACTAAAATCAATAAATGACTATAAATAGTGCAATAATGTATCATTTTTATCCCAATATTGTTTTAAAACACAAAAGTCACTTGACAGTTCATTATAAAAGATATGAAAAAAAATTTATGATACCCTAAATTGAAAATGATTTCTTTTAAATACCTGTTGGTGTATCTATAATTGAAGTTCTTCCATAAGGCCTATAAAATCATCCAAATCAACACCAACAGAAATTACATTTGAAACATAAATGTATTAGGATTAAAATATCAAAACATATGTGTCCATCACAAAAATTATTAATATTCATACATCTAAAATATGATCACATCCCAATAATGAATTTTTTTACATTTTTGACTTTCAAGAAATAAATAACTATTTGAAATATAAATCATTAATTTTATGTTTAAAATATCTCAAATCAGATATAATATATGTTAAATTGAATTTTATCATATGATAACATTTCATAATTTTAAGAAAATGTAAATTTAATTCAAAAAAAATCATCATCTAAATTTTCTACACATAGAATACTTTATGTAATCAATATGTGAAAAACATTCCTATAATTATCTTAAAATTTAAATCACTAAATTAATGATGTAGTTAATCAATTTTTAAATGAAATAATAATAAATTAATAGATCATTTAGTTCTTCAAATAATCATTTAACGTGTTAATGAAACAAATATTGGTTGGTGAAAATAGATTTCTCTATCCTGTGACATCATTATGAATCTTCCATTAATGAATTCATATGCTCCCTATTACCCATAAAAATAACTCTATCATCATGAATAACTATATTACAGATGACTCAACTTATGATTTCTCACTATCTTCTAATCATATAAATAAAATAAAAATCATCATCAAATTATTTATATGCTATTTTTTGAAATCCCCTATAATATGTATCATATCCATTCCATTATTTAATTCTTTTTAGCTTGATAATTCTTCTTTAATCAATCAATAATAGACTTCTATAATCTTGAATATACTAAATTCAACATTTTTTGTAACTTGTGATCAAATCTAGACTATTCACTTACATGATTATAAATTTTTATTCTCTAAATAACCAATAAAGTGTTATATATCGACCTCCAAAACATGTGACTTCCATTATCAAAATAATTCATTTTTGGTATTGATTAATAATGATATATCATGTATCAGATAATAAGAATTTAACATTTTGATTTATCTTTTAGAACATATCAACTATAATTTAATCTTCATATCACAAATTAGAATTTAACCCTCTATGTAAAATACGAATGAGATTGAATTCTTTAAGAAAATAAGTTTTTCCAAGAAACTCTAAATAAATTATATTTCCCTAAAAATATCAATAAGTATCTTCTAAAATGTGCCTTGTAGGTTATACTCATATTATCATAACCTATGGTCGACGTAACTTCTAATATATAATTATTTTGGTCTTCTAAAATTAAAAATTTCATTCATTCTACTTCCAGCTATTTAATATTAATTTCACTAACATCTTAAAGTGCCTTAAAATTAAGTAACTTCCAAATATCCGATGAAAACCATTTTTATCCTTACCTTTAAAATTTAACGTTTCAATTACAATATGGTCTAAGAATATTCTCATTCATAATATTGTATCAAATAATACATTCAAAAACTTCAAATGCCTTTCACTCCCATATACACATGATGTTTTGATGTTACTGTGGAGTATCCTGAATTCACACACAAATTATTTTGGTTACAGATATTTAATATGAAAAAGGGTATATGTACATAGATCATATATTTGGATAATTATAGAGAGTGTGATACATTCTAAAATCTAAAGAGCCTCTAACTTCTTAACATTCGTTTTCTCATAATAATAGACCATTAAATACTAATGGTGATGAATAACATAAAGAAAGAAAGAGTCTTTTTGTTATGGTAACCCTTATATAACATCACAATATTGGGATTATAGTTGGGGACCCTCATGTGTGTTGAAATTATATTTATAGATATATTTTACTCTAGTGATATAAGGATCAAGGGAATTATATTAAACATACACTCTTGGAATCCCTCAATCAGGATGAAACCTTATCATCGATTATGCTAAAGTTATATGAATCATAGAAATAATAAAAAATATGAAATAATTTAAATTTAATGATAAATCAATTTATTATCTATGAATATAAAATTTAATAGTTATGGGTTTCTCTTCTATATGTACAAATTTGAAATAATTTTTATGAAAAACCAATATATGTTGTTGGTTTCCATCAACATGGTTCCTTAAATCAGTTTTATCACTAATAGATGTAGGGTTGTTCTAGTTTACCTTAGAGAATGTAATATTCATAAATAATGTTCATTTATGAGACACAAGTACTAGGTTATATGTATATAATCACCACTAATATTATGTTCTATCTCATTCAAAAAAAATACCAATCACAATTTTCTTATAGAGGTATTATGTTTTATGCTAAAATTCTATAAACTAAAAAATATTTTTTTTGATTAGTTTAAAATGAATGATAGAATTAAATAAAAAAATAGAAAAAAAAATTAAAACATGGAAATCGATGATATAATCTACATTTAAATGAAACCATGAATAAACTAATATTAAGAATTTATTTACTTTTCAGGCTTATAAGATATGATTTTTATTATATTTTATGTAAATCCCAAACAAAAATCAAGGTTTTATGAAGTGGTGGATTAAAAGTGAATTCTAATGAACAACATGCATGTTCTCTAGATAAGAGGTAACTGGATATGTAATAATGTGAGGGTTTGGAATTTCCATCAGTCCTGGGCCAATGTATATCTGAGAAGAATATCTAACTGACCAGCCTTATGAAGGTGCAAAGCTAACATCACAATATTTGCTATGAGGGGTAGTTTTACGTTGTTTGTTTTGGATGAATTTCTCTAAGTCCTCTAGGAAGGGTAATGTGGCTCTAAGACAACATTCTATTTATGGGATCCCCATCAACCCTTAGTGGGGGATTATAAAAAATCAATATAAAATGAAGACCTTCAGGCTATTCAGAAATATAATATATCTCAACCATTCTTGACAATTTTTATAGAAAATGGAATGATATATTATGTTATTCCATATGATATATCTATAAAATATATTATCATATATATGATCACATATACAACAAGTAATTCATAAGGAAATATTTCCATAAATATCTCACTTTTACTAAAGCCTCATAGACATAATGTCACATAACCTTACATTTTATCATAATAAATAACATGTTAATCCAAATCCAAAATTTATTTTCGATATCTTATAATTTTTTTTGAATGATACCATCATAATCTATTTGCATCACATCATATAAAAGATCTTGTAAATTCCAATCCAAAACTCCTTTCAAATAAAACTCAAAATATTTTTTTGAGCATCTTATTATGTTTCATAGACTCAATAAACATTCAATAAAACAGAAATTACCACCCCATGAGCCATAATTTAATATAAAACAAGATTTTATTACTATAATTCATAAATATTGGCATAGATATGGCTGAATAAAATAATCAATACCACTCAACATACAAATGGATTTGGATTTATATCTCTTAAGCCCATCTACCTTAACACTTTTATCCACCAAAAAATCATATACAATCATAAATTTTTATATTATTTGTTTTTTGAAGACTTTGAGTGATAGTGTGACATATATTTTTTCCACCCCATTTAGTGAACTGATGCGTTATTTACTCTCTATGTATAGGATAAATAGTGTGAAGAATACATAACATAACCCTTATTATAATCCAATGAGAACATCAGATTCCAATCATCATTATAGATAACCAAATCATATGTATAATCTATGTGTGGTTGTACACTCCCTAATCTATCTTAATTATGTGTCCAGATTTTATACCGGTCATAGGTGGGGTAAAATCCCTCCATGTTTGAGATCCAACTGATGACTGTATCAATAATTTTCTCACCAACCCTATGTTTATATTATCATAATGTTATTTAAAATAATGATATAAAATTATAATGGTCAAATTTTTGGTATCCCTCCATCCATTGATTGGAAAATTTCCAGATATGAAACATGTACCAAGATTATTTCAATGAAAGAGGCCAAAATGCTTCTTGTGGTATAAACTTGTAGGTTCCTCCAGTGCGCTAAACCAATTTTTTACCTCATTATAATATTTCTAATATATAAACAAAAAAATACACATTCCAAAATAGAAATTTCATCCAAACCAAAAATAATCCATGATGAATCTCTATTAGGGAAAACAAAATGATGTAATTTAAGATGATCATTATCGTTTCACATAAAAAATATATATGGTTCTAATGTAAATGATGGTAATATGACGTATAAATTTTTATATTATATGACACATATTATATTATATGATATTTAACATATCATATAGAGAACTAGAAATTCTATTCATAGATATTATATCTTAATATATGAATATTAAAAACATTTCATATATACATTCTTGATGACAATAATGGTTTAGTGTATTTTGAATGATATACTCAATCTTATTATTTCATTAAAATTATTCAAAATATACGATAATGATATTCCCATGTAGTACTATTCATAGGCATATCATACATTTCATGAAAACATGGGGACATGAATCATAAGAAACAATGAGCTTATATTCTTAATAATGGTAAAAAAGGGGGATATCAATGATTACAAAATCATAACACAATATTAGGTTTAAGATAATATTTTATTAATTTATTTAAACCATACCATTATTATAAAATATCACAATCTTGATTAATGGAATAAATCAGGATATTTTAAAACACATGAATTATAATGATATCAATGAACATGAGCCATGAGATCAATAAAAATGGAATAAAACATATATATATGTTCATTAAATATTATAATAGAAAATATTTTTCAAGGCTATCCACTAATACATTCTTATAATGATGGTCTTGGAATAACCATCCTTACACCTTCTTTTGGATGGGGAAAACATATAGTGTACCCTCATTCGGGCATCAGATAATATCTTGGAACCCTCTTTCAAGATTGGTATAACCTCCCATATTCAATCCTTCATTCATTAGATAACCTATTGTGTATGCTATTTCAAGCTTTGGATAAACTCATATGTACCATATTTCATGATGAGGATATCCTCATGTTTACCCTCTTCCAATCCCATAGAAAAGTAATCATTATCCTATGAATTTAGGTATATATTTATCCTGTACATCACATATTTTATATAATTCTGTTCCAAAATATCATGATACATTCAACATATCCTAATTAATATAAGGAAATGGGTCTCCAAAATATTTTTTCCTAGAGTGTCCCATAAAAAGGAAATGGGTTTCATAATCATCTCCTCAATTTAACATAGAATAACTCGTGGAATATGAATGAGTTTCATAAAACGTTATCCCTAAAAATCATAAACCATTCAGTTAAATAATGTGTATGGTATAATTGGATCATATTCCTAGTAAAATAGTGGAAAACAATGTTTTTTCATTAATTAATTTCAGTTCTATTGAAATATCATCTACTCTTTTGTGATGAAAATATCATTTCCATTTTGGTAACACATTATTAATATCAAAAAATTTCATAAATACTAAGGATAATATTTTATTCCAAAATAAAAATTGAAACCCTTAAAGGATGAATTAAATCATTTATTTGTCATGAATTCAAAAAAAACACTATTCATGTCGTACTTTTTAAATAATGATTCCTTTCACATTTAAAAAAAATAAAAATATACTTTTTTAGAGAATTAAAAGAAGACAAATTTTGAAAAATATTTAAAAAATTCAAACATGGGTAAAAATATCTTTTAAAATAATTAGATAATAGTAAAATCAATCTTTAAGGATTTTTTTTTGAAAATATATACAAGGATGAAAAATTATTATTGTCCAAGAAGTGAAATACTGTCTATTTTCAATAGAAATTTTATTTTAGACCCTAGAGAACATTAAATTTTTCAAATAAATGGAATCAATTTATTTAAAAAAACTAGTGGATAATAAATTCCATATGATAACTGATTAGTAGACCACAATATATAATAATTAAAAGCATAAACCTGAAAAATCCAGATAAATATTAATATTTGTAACTTGAAAACCTTAAAACATTGGATGCCGTTGAATCATAACACCATTGAATAGAGAAATCCTAAATAAACATGTAAAGGCCCATAAATTTCACAAAATCCATTCATCAGATGTATATAGGTGACACAAAATAAAGAAGTGGTGAATATGGAATCTGTCTTGTAGAAATAAAAGTGAGACAAATATCAAATACCACTTTGGAAATATTTTGAATCATAACCCCACTATAGGAAAATATAAAATTAAAAATAACTACCATTAAAAAAAATTAAAATTCATGATACAATGTGTCGAAGTTGTAGGACATGCACCATAACAAATAAAAGATTACTGAATAAGGCTTTGCCTACTTGAAATAAAATAGTGGCTAGAATACCCATACATTAATTCTTTACATCCTTCACACATGCTCAATCCTCCGAAAAAATAAATATTTGATAATTATAAATATATCAATGAATTATAGTAATATGTATCATACTATATATCATTTACTTATAACCTTTAACCACCTGATTATTAACAATTCATTGTTAAAATCATTATTTCATGTTATAACCTCTTATTCTTTCATGTTCTTAGGTAGTTTTGATCCTTGTACAATGTTCATGGTAAAATGTAATATAATATTTCAAACATGTTATAAATATTATATATATATATTCATTTATAAACATTAGAGATAGAAAAATATACTTTGACATTCACGGAGACAATAGGGTGTATGTATACAATAATGTTGCTTCCATTTCACTCGATCGATGGAACATAAGGAAGGTAAATAATGTAAGATAATCAAATATTAATTATTATTTTATTTATTGGTAATATAATAATTTAATTTACCAATATTATCATTCATTTAATGATCAAATAAAAAACTAATCACATCGCTTTGTGGTGCGGTAGTCTGTTGTACACATGAGTGATGTTATGGTATTTCGATAGAATGTAAAGTAATAATTAAAATGCGATATAATATTTCCATATTTAAAATTATATAAATATTATCATATACAAAACTTAATTTTTTCATTATATCATTAATTTATAGGTGGTGATGGAAACCTATATACATTGGTTCGTGATTCAATAGTCTTCTATACAGATGATCCATGGTTTTATTTTCCATTTTAGGGAATAAGAGATGAATATAGTTTATTCCATAAGGATAATAATAAATTATTATATTTTATTTTATTATAGTATTATATTTGAGTTAGTATGTCATGAATGAAAATTGCAAGAGAATATTAAAAAAAAATTTGCAGTGAACAAAATAATCATGAAAATGAAAACTGTCAATTGGACCACCTATAAAAGGAAAAATGATTGAAATTTTGGAAATACATTATTCTCTATAATTTTGATATGGATCTTAAAAATTATTTCAAAATTATCAAATAAAAAACCAATATGGGAGTAAAATTAGTTTTAACACAAGAGCATTTAACACTGAAAACATTGTTTCATCCTTAATAGTGGCCATAAATTTTTATTGTCAATATTATTAAGAATGAAAAAAAGTAATATTGAATAATAATATAATATTAAATACTATCTTTAAATATTTTAATTAACAAATTATATTTAACACCGTGTTATAATTTAATTTAATTTCAATCTCGTAGAAATAATGAAAATTCATTTTTCAAATATAATGTTTTCATAGGTATAAGACGTTATAATACCAAAGGTAAATATTAAATTGATTCCAAATACATAAATTGGAATAATAAATATATAATTTACCTATGTTTACATTCTAATCCAACATTAAATATAATGTATCATTTAAAATAGTTAAATTAAAATTCAGTTTTAATAATAGTTAATAATTTTTTACTATTAATCTTAATAATAATAATTCATCAAAAAATATCAAACATTAATTGAAAGATAATTTTTACATTTATATTTATAAAATGAAGTTAATTTTTTAAAATAATTTTTTTTATATTTTGAATTTTAATATTTATTTTATTTTAATAAAATTGAAAGTGGAATTATTAAATAAATGTATTATTGTAGTATATAAAGACATTACAAAAAATTAAAGTACATATTTACCAATATATTTTAAATATATAAACCAATTATATATAATTTTAAAATTTTGGATTTTCATATTAATAACACTATTTTTATCACATAGGTTGTAAAAGTCATGGTTGAAATAATAATAATAGTATATTACAATTCATTAAAACACAATGTCGCACATAACACAAGCAATTGAAAAAAATTCAATTATACAAAAAAATATATTTCATAAATTATTATGGTGTGTATTTAATCCCATGTGAAATAAATTTCCCTCTTGACATATTTCAATATGATAAAAACAAATAAGTTTAGTTCTACCCCAATATATCCTCAAGTTCCCAGGTAGCTTTTCCAAATTTGTGGTTTTTTCACAAAACCTTCACCTGGTGAGTGGTCATGTCTTGTGTCAAATTATCTCCACAATAAAGAATATACATATGTTATTTCTCATTAGTTATTTATTTATCTAGTTATAAGATATTTTATATCTATACAGGTGTAGTTTCAGGTATGTAATTCCTATGGGGAGATAAATTGAACAAATCATGGGCTTAAGAGAAGTTTGGTGAAATATTTAATTAATGAGCTACCACCCTAATACAATCAAAAATTTAAAAGGGACTAGTATACCCTTGGAATATTTTTCAATTCATTCCAAATATCATTTCATTATTTTATGGAATAATTATTAGCTACACCTTTTCACAAACATAAAATTCAAAATTAATCTAGGGATTTCAGAAAAACATTTACGCTGAATATTTTCCTCTCATGTGTATCAATGATTTTCTCTAACCATCTATGTCATTTCGTCATTAATATCATGTCCCCATATCCTTTTTTATCCATATTTAACCCATCATGATAGTTTTACAATCTTTTTTACATAGAGGAAAACAGAAGGAACCATCTGAATTCTTGACTGAAATTTATTGTTATGTGAATACACAACTATAGTAAGGTGGTAATACCAACCACCATTGAATTAAAAATAACAATATATAATAATAAATATTATGGTTTGAAGTGTTCTCTTATACATACAATATATAAATGAATGAAACACATTATTTGAACTCATCTCCATATCATGATACTACTAAATAATTCACAAAAACCAAAAGGTGAACCTCACATCCCAATCATAAAGAACTGAATGTGTCACCCAATGAAAGCTTGCCACTTAATTAATTTATATCTATTAAATCTGATATATATTAGAATATTCATTGATATTGATGAATTTTGATGAATTTTGTGGTGATCTACTACAAAACATTTAACTTTGTGACCCATAGAAGCATTGGGGAGTCTGATAACAAAATCTATGAACATGTCTTCTAAATTATAGCGAGGTAAGGGTAATAGTTGTAAAATTATTTTATAATTTTTTCTCATATCAATAACATTATATCATATAAAATATTTAAAAATTTTTTTTTCAACAACTATCTTCATTTTATCCCTTCATAAATATTGTTTCAAAAGTCTATACAACATCTTTCATCAAAGATTAATAGAGAATGACGAACTATGAACCTCCTATAAAAAATCGTTATTTTAATATATAATTTCTGTAACACATACATGGTTCTTAAACCTTATCCATTCATCATAATTATGGTTTAACTATAAAATTCTCTCAACTTATTTTACCACTCCCTATTATACAGCATCACGCTTTTTTGTCTTCAAATAAGTATACAATTTAACAATAATTTTAATGAGATGTGATTTCACCCATGCCATAAATGTTTTAATATATTTCTATTGAAAATTACAAAATATTAGATATTTGGTTGTCCTTATCATAGATAAAAGACCAAGATAGTCGTAAATAAAGCATCAACCACATAGTTTTCTTCCGAAGGGTTGTAATGCATTGAGAAGTCATTATCCATTTTTTAGAGAAACCATATTTTTTTGATAATTTTTCGACTCCTTATTTGATAATATATACTTTAAACATTTATTATTAGTATATATATATCATATTTTTCTCCATAATGGTAATAAATCCATATTTTAAATGAAATACTTTTTACAACATAGTTTAAATTTTATGTTGGGTAATTTTTCTCATGAGCCATAAATTCTCATGAGGAATATGGTATCACCATATCATTATTCATCAAAACATAACCAAATACATTCATCAATGCATCTCTATAGATTATATAATCTTTTATACTACAAATAAATTACTGAATGGGCCCATTGACTATTATTCCCTTAAATTCCATGAAACATTCCTCAAATTCATCTATACAGAGGAACGTGGCTCTCTTCCAGGATAACGTTGTGTTTTAATTTGACATCTAAGAAACAATTTATATAAATTTTTAATAAATACCAATAAAAAAAAGAAAAAAATAAGATCGTAGTCATCATGGATAGTCTGGGACAATGCTTAATATACACCTTCATTAATGGATCTTCAATTATACCCACATGTGGCATTATATGACCAGTAAATGAATATTATAGTATCCATAATTCACAAAAAGTTATTTTTTCATAAATATAATACTTTTAAAGGGTCTTCCCCACAATCATCAAATGATCTTCATCCTCTTAATCACACTTTTAATATATAATAATCCAATCTATAAGTACTAACACAAACTGATCAAAATAATATCTAATGACATTATTATTTAAATCCATGAATTTAATAGTGGTGTTTGTAAGGCCAAATTAAATATAAATATTTTTATAGTTTCTATACCATGTACATAATTTTTCTTAGGTATATCCTCTATATTATACCTCAATTTATGACCTCAAAAATTAATTTAAATATTAGAAATGTATTCTTCTCTACACAGATGAACAAATTAGTTATCAATATGGGGTAGGTGATACACTTTATTATTTTTGATCTTCTTATATTATATATAGTTAATTAAAATTACCTTTAATACATATTTCTTGGTCAATAAAATAAAAAATTCTCACTACGGAGAAAAAATTGGCCAAATAAGACAATTCTAAATATTCTCTTGGAGTTTATTCTTTAATTCCTAAAATTCAATCGGGGAAATTACATGGGGAGTATTTTAAATAGATGTAGAACTAGTTATAAGTTATATTTAGAAATAAAAATTTTGTGTAATGGAATACATTGAAAATATATTTTAAAGACATCAATAAAGACTTGTATAATAAGATTATCTTCAAATATTATTTCCTCCCCAACTATCTAAGATAAAAACACATTTCAATTTGAATAAATACCGATATAATGGATTTGTTTTTTATATAATGTTCTTATATGTCATCATTGTAATAAAAATTCATATGTTTGGTCTGAATATCAATATAAAATCCCTCCCAACAAAAATTATTTGGAATATATATATATATGTATTATTAATCCATGTATAAGATTGAATCAAATTCATCGAGAGAAATAATAACATTGTATTCAAGAAGAACATTTCAAAACTATTCATCTGGAAAAAAATCAAAAAAAATATATGTGATCATTATACAAGAAGGGGGTTTCACTTCTAATTCATCATCTAACCATTGAGGATTGCAATGAAAAATAGTACATGTTTTTTAAGATATCCATGAAATCATTTAACAAATCTAAAATAGGTTACTTCAATATATAAGCATAAATATTTAAACATCAACTTTATCATTATATCTCTAATCTAATATTATTTAAAAATATTTTTCATTACCATAATGAACCTATAATCATAGTAATTAGTCATGATAAATCCATCATATGATGTCATAATCATGAAACCATCATTTCAATATATTAAATCTTAGTTTTAACCGAGGTAATTGCCAATCATTATTCAAATACTTAATGATGGATTATAATGAGTATCTAAATGTCTAATTTATATACCCTTGGAGTTTCAAATTAGTTTTTCAATAAGGACCATTTAAATTAACATGGTTATGACCTAAACTATTTGAATCCCAAATTTCCAGAGTTATTACCCCATGGAACATCTATTAGAGAACCACATCCAATTATTATATCTATATAATGATTTAATTTCTTATAATCCACTCAACATGTCCTTAATAAAACAAAATGTAATATTTCCTATACTCTTATACATATCATTATACTTATCCTTAAATAAATCATTAGATATTTGTAGATAAATTTAATTAAACATATCTCTAGGTATCGCATTAATGTTATCTCATCCTATATGAATAGTTAAGTAGAAATTTGTTGTGTTCCACATATAATCTCTAAGTCATTTAATACATAAATTTAATATAATAATATATTAATATCTAGTATATCTTATAAATATAATCCCAATAACCGTAAAGGATTAGTCTCTTTAGAACTATAAAATCAAACATAGAAATTCTTGAATGATATTTGACATCTACAATGATGTTAATCTCACATAGTAATATTCTTTTATATATCATAATTAATAAATTTTGTAAAACCCAATGACTTTATAATTAGTTTCCTTTAAAATATATTAAATCTCTTCAATAACATATGAGGCATAAAAGACTAGGTTTAAATGAAACATGATAAAAATTAAATTATTATTTAAACAAGACAATGGTATCATTATCATTAAATTAGTGTGTATGAAAATTAGTAACTAAATTATAAAAATATATATTTTAAAAATATTAGTTTATTATATTTTTATTAGAAATAAAAATGTTAACCACTTGAATGTAAAAGAACTATTTTATGGAGAACAATTTGTTTTCAAAGGATATATTATCATCATTGTTCGAGTACATATGATAAACATAATTTTAAAAACATTATTAGAATATATTTCTTAAATTTAAATTCGTTTCTTAAATCAAAATATCAAAATGATAATTGGATTAATTTTTTAGATTTTTCTAAAACGTTTCGTTTTTAAATGTATAATGAAAACTACTTCCATTTAATTAAAACTACTTTTGCATTTAGATACTTTAAAAAGAAATTATTATTTTGAATAATTTTATAATAACATGTTGTTAATTATATTTTAATAAATACAATCTATTACATTGGATTGATTTCATATTTAGTTTGTATATTAGAACCTTCTATACTAAATATAGTTGTTTTTCGAAAACAAATTTTTTCATCGTGTATATAGGTATAATTCTGAATATTATTATTCAATTTATGTGAATTGTGTGTGTAAAAAATGGTTTCCAATTTTTCATTGAGAATAATATATTTTTTCCATTAATGTGGAAATAAATTTTTACTAACCTTAATAATGAAAAAAATATGAAATAGTTACCTTTGAAAAGGTAATAATATGTTTACTATGGATTAACCTATAAAGATAAACTTTAAAAATAAACATTAAACATGATAATTTTATTAAAAATTTACTCCATTTAATATCTAATATTAATTCTTATGTTCATTTTTAATATTTTTACATGTGACATACTCTATGATTTTTATTCTTTTCACAAATTTAAATTTAGTTTCCACTATCATCAACTTTACACATTTGTAAATGAGAACACCATCCATTAACATAATAACACAACCCATTCATTTTTTATTCACAAAAATTTGAAACAATATCTCCCTAATATCTCATTAAATATTTTTGAGCTAATGGACCTCCTTAAATACCTTCCTAGGAGTCCATTATAGGAGACAAAAGAGAAGTTTCTCAAATAAATGGTAATTGTCTTAACAATGTAATATTTTTTTTCTTATTCAGTATCCACATTAAACAATTTTCATCCAATAAAATATAATTTAAATATTATACAACATATATAGAGCTTTTATTAGATATATGTAAAAATATTTATCCATATCCACTTCTATTAAATGGGAAACAAAATCATCGATCGTGTGTAGGACTAACTACTGCCTCACGAACCAATGTATCAAGTCATCCATCAACAACATTAATGGTTGGATAAAATGATGGAAATAATTAATATATATATATATATATAATATTTATGATATAAATATTCTTATGGAATTATAATATCACACATAAATTATTACTTTACATGCTGTTTAAAATATGATAATATCGATCCTCGATATAAGAGACTTCCTCTTCATGAAGTGATGTGAATTGATTCCCAATTATTATTTATATGTAAGGTAATAAGGATAAAATTAATTAAAATATGTGATATATATCATATGATATTGATTCAATAATTTTATTATATCACCCACTTCCTTACCTGTTCACCTTTTAAGTGGATTATGTTGTCGTTCATGTGGAGGTATAACATACTGTCTTCACTAATTATTGTGTATAATTTTACAAGACCTAAATTTAAAATTGGATATAATAGTGTATATACTTGGTAAAAATGAAATTTATAAAAAAATTCTATCTGGTAATTATATTACTATATCCTATATATATGAACTGGAAAATTCATTACAAAACATGCATGATTAAACAAATAAATTAACACTCGAAACAATGAAAATAATGGAATATTATTAACAAAATAGTGGTATAATGTAATAATAGAATCATATATCATATTATAAATATGTTTATTATTACACAATAAATTAATAACATTCATAAAACTATTATACATAATGATAAATCATTCTCAAATAATGAAGTGTGTGAGGTAAGGGACTTCATCACAATTTCCCTTTATTGATTCGTATAATAATTTTATGAACCTAATTTAGTTTATAATTTAATTTTTACTACCAATTAAACATTTAATATAACTATTCCTTAATAATACATGGTTTTTTATTTTCAATATGAATTATTTCATCATAGGGTATTTTTTATGAAGTTTAGCAAGTGGTAAATCTTATTTTATAAACTAAATTTATTTTTTGACTATTATATTTTACATGAAACAATCAATTTATTGTAGTAATTTTTATTTTAAATAGTAATTCTGCTAAATATATATAATACCGTAATATTAATATTATTATATACTAGATTGTATATAATCATTTCATAAAATTAATACCTTGAATGTTATTTTATTAACTTGATAATTATTTATAGATAAGTATCATTTACTCAATATGGGTATTTTATGATAATGCATCTTGATTATTGTGTTAATTATATTATTTGATACATTTGATATGATTTTAACATGAATTTATTATTGGGCCTCATTATATATATCCCCTCAATGCATCAACATGTCCCATGAGACAATTCTGTTGAAAAATTCATCTTGAGTTTTATCCAATTGTTTTAAACCACAGTGTAAATTAACATGATAGTAGAGGTTACATGATTCTTGAAATGATGAATTCCATTGAGTAAGAATTTATATAATTGATAATTAATTGATTATTAGTATCCATTATATTTTCACTATTATATTATCTTTGGATGTATTTCATTCTCAGTTTCATGTATTTATAGAATGTGTTTTTAGTTTTTTACCTAGACAAATTTATTAATCTTTAACCAATTTTGATAGTAATGTTATTTATTTAATGGAATACATGTTTAGTTATTTACCATTACATATTGGTTATTCATTTTTTTTATTAATCATGGGTTTTCATGTATGTAACTTTAACTGACCATTTGTGCTCTCTTTTATTTGGTTTACCTTCACAAGGTTGTGATGATGAATCCTTTAAATGAGTTTCACGAATGATGATAATTCTATTACGTTTTGTTTTAATTTTCCTTCCAAATGTAAAATTGGTACCAGGATAGTATCTAAAACTAGAAAAATTCTAAAATTCATGATTATTAAGGATTGAACCCTTGATTCTATGATAATGTAATAAATTATATTTGATATCCATGTTACTAGAGTTAGGGTTTTTATAGTTGGTATCATTGGAAGTCTATTAGAACCATTGGGAAATAGATTGAGTAAAAAAATATTAGTGAACATAACCCGATGATAGAGTTTAAGGATTCATATAGAAGATAAGCATAATGTTTTTAAGGAATAGGCTGTTTTGTTTTCCCTAAAAAATACATCTATAAATTTATACTACATGTTTACATGGTTGTTGGATTATGGTACCTAGAATTAATAACTCTAAAAGTGTTTTATTGGTCTTCCACCCATCGCTACCTAGTGTGTGACAATTAGTCATCCTATGTATCTGGTTTGACACCCCTAGTGTATATTCTATGTAAAATTAAAATTTTATTTACAACCCATTATGAGGAATTTGATTATAATGATATTCTGAAAGATATTGTGTTTATAAATTTAAGAATTATAATGCTGAGATTTTAATTTATGTTTAGTGTTACTCTAAATATAGAATTATAAAATATGATTTAAAATTTATAAATACATGAGAAAAATATTTTCCAATGTGTAATTATCCTCTTTTGTAAAACCTCATGAAAAAAGTACCATTCATTTGGCTAGACAAATAATCCAATGGTATTGAAGAAATAGATGATATCTCTGGATAATATAAATATAATTGAGATTCGATGAAAATGATTTGGTTATCTATATAGTGTACTACCACAAGGTAGATGTAAAATAATGGTGGTCATTGATCTAGAAAACTAATGTGAATAATGAAAATGAAATCATGGAATATAAATCATTTTAGGAATCATTCATCAAAAGCTATTTCCCTCATTATAAGAAAATGAAATTATGAGAAAGTTTAAAATCATATTAAAAAAAGAATCAGATTTTTTTTGGATTATATGTATAACATTACAAGGATTTATAGGTATTACAAATAATATATATGCAATATGGAGTGTATGATTTTTCATTTCATTTAAAAGAACAAACTGAGAATCTAATGAGTTTTTATCCCTAAAAATTTTCAATCATTTGATTAAATAGTTTTTTTTTCCCTGAAAATCGAGATAGATTTTTATAGTTCCTACTTGTAGAAGAGAAATCATGAAAACTTGATAATGAAAGAGCAGTAATGAAATTATAATCCTTCAAAGATGAAGAAGATAATTAAGCGACATCCAACAAGTGGGAACTGCTAAAAGAATCATCCTTGGAGATAATTGAAGGGATTGAGAAATTTTTTTTAATTTGGAGATAAGGGTCTTCATTGTAGACAATTCAAAGGGAATAAATAGAACATAAAAATTTAGGGATTCAGTTATAGGTTGATGGGGAACTATGGAAACAACCCCCCCCCCCCCAAAGAATCAAGGGACTATATCAATGAAGAGTCCAAGAGTAGAATTCCAATATTATATGATCATTATATACGAGGTGAAAGTCTCCAATGATGTGGTGATATAGAAATTAATCATAGATTAAAATTTAGCTACCAATTCTTTTGATTTTGGATCATCACAGCATTTTATATCTTCTAAATTTTCAATGAAAATTATATATTTCCCTAATATTTAAGAATGGTGTTACCAATTCAAAATCCAAATGAATGTATCATAGAAACAAAGATATGGATGTCCCCACTGTGTCACAGAAAGAAGATATAATTTTTCACCTTGTTATCATACCTATGACTGACTTTGATATAATAAATTGTATAGATTACATTTCAAAATATGATGCATAAATTATTCTATGATGAAGGAAATGAAGATTCATGAGGAAGATATAGAATTACATATCATTATATATGGTACATAATGATCTAAGGCATTTCTTAATTCACCCATAGTGGATCTACAAAAAGAAATTCATGGGGAAAAAGGAAAAACAAAATCAGTGGTTGTAGATAGTAATATTCAAATTGAGTATGTACCTATTGTACTAGAATACATTGATGTAGTACTTGATGGATCACCTTGACATCCCCGTGAGTGTGATGTTATGTTTTCATTGATTTTATCCTTGAATAAAGTCCAATATCAAAAACTTACTATAGAATGGCCACTATTGAATATGTGTAGTTGAAGAAACAAATACATGAGTTGTGTGATAAGGATTTTATTAACCATATTGACTCACCATGGGGATCTACTATTATCTTCAATAAGAATAACGATGAACCCATGATATTGTGAAATGATTTTAGGGAAATCAATTATATTACAATAAAAAAGTAACCCCATACACATAATAATTATATATTTTATCAACATCACAGAGACTAATATTTTTCAATTATTAAACTCTATTATTAGTATAATAAATTGAGAGCAATGTAGGAAGTAATTATGAAGAAATATTTCCTAATAAGGTTTTGAAATTATGATTTTATAGTAATTTAATTTTAACTTCCTAATGAATCCTATTTTTTATTGATATAATGAATATAGTATTAAAGGTGTATATGGAATATTATTTGTTGTATTAATTGATAATTTTTTTGTGTATTCCTAATGTAATTTGGACCATGATAATTAGTGATATATTATTATTGAGTATCTAATAAAGAAATAATTAAGTAATAAATTTAGGAAGTGTGATTCTTGACTCTGCATTTTTCTTTTATTAGCAATAATGCCTTAGAGGATGGGATCTCAATTTATATTTTAAGGGTAAAGGTATTCAATTACATTTATACAAAAAATAAACATAACTGAGTTATATAATTTCACTACTTTTAAGGGTCACAATCAATGATTTGTTTAGATGTTTCATGATTGGATAACCTTTTAAACAATATTACATATAAAGGCTTTATGTTTTTTTAGAAAAAGGAATGTGACAATTTTTCTAATTTTACTCTACCAATTGGAAATCATGGGACTTTTATATATAGTGATTCATCAAATAAGTTACATGGTTAAATCATAATGAAAAATGATATATTTATTGCATAAGAATAAAGGTGATTTAATACACCTTAAAATAACTATCCAACTCTTGATCATGATATGGTAGTTGAAATCAATGCTTTGATGATATGTATACATTATATCTATGGTAAAATATATGAGATATAAATGGATTATAAAATCATAAAATGAATATTTTAATTGAATGATTATAATATGAGGTAAAGGATATGGCTTGATCAACTCATAGATTGTGACATCTCAAAATAATACCACCTAGGGAATTAAAATAAGGTAGAATATATAAGGAGTAGGAATGATGAAGGATTTTTTATCTAAATGATGAATGAGAGAGATCCTATTATCATGCATCGAGTAAATATAGATATCAAAATTATTACAGTCTATGTTAAATCAATCAACATAAAAAAAAATTGAAACTATTTCCATTACAATTGGTAAAAATTCTTTAATATGTTAATGGGGACGTTTGTAAGAAAGATAATGAATTGAATGATAGGAAATTGGAAGACATGAATTGTGAAAATGGTTTTACAATATTTGGGAATAGATCATATTTTTTATCTATAACTAAGAAAAAATGGGAATTTCATAATGACACTGATATCTCGAATTTCCCTATACACCCTAAAGTCAAAAATATTTATAGGGATTCAAGGGAAAATTTTTGGTTTGATAATATAATAAAAGAAATTATTGTATATATGGTGAAACTTTTTTTATAAAAATTATTCAATGATATATCTTCCTATAGTAGTTACACAAACTCATCCAATAACTATTTGAAAATGGGATTAAATTAATAATTATTTTTCGACATGACTATTAATGAGTCATATGAAGAATGATGAAATATGGGTTATTTTTTATTTTGTGACAAAATATGAACTTTTCATCTAAATAATAGAATATTAGCCTCTTAACATACTTATGTCATTAAATTAATCATGTTGTAAGACTTCATGTCACACCTCCTTCAATTGTCCATTATTGATATCCCCATATAACATAAAAATTTAAAAGATACATCAATATGTTCATGATAGTGAGGCTCATTTAAGTACACCCAACCATCTTCAAACTAATGGAAAATTCAAATGAACTATTTTAAAAATGGTCGATATCTTGATTTCATGATTACCTGAAATTAATATTATGTGGGATCAATATTTACATGTGGTATTTACTTACTACTATAATAGTTTCTATTCACATATTCAAGTTGAGTCATATTAAGCATTAAGTAGATCGAGATGTCATACTCCACGTGGTTGGGATGAAGCTGGTGAAAGGAAAATCATTGGGCTAGAACTTTTGAAAGAGGCAATATAAATGGAAATGTCTATTTATGATCAGATTAATGAAGGGAAACATAGGCAATAGAGATATGTCAATAATTAGATGAATGATTTGAATTCCAATCGGGAGATCAGTTATTCATGAAATTATATCTATAGAAGGCTGTTATAATATATGTGAAGAAGGGAATATAGATTCATTGGTACATTAGACCAATATAAATCCTCGAAATAATTGGATCCATCACTTATCAGTTTTACAATCTTCCATTTCTATAAAATGTACATGATGTAAAATAATTGTTTTTCAAAAATAATATTTTTATAAAAGTGAATAATTTTGTCACATCCTGTGAACGTATGAAAAAACTAATTCCAGAAATTTTTTTGAAAATTAATTTGAAATAATTAATTAATTTTTATTAAATATCATATCAAAATTGTCAAATCGAGATATTTTTGGGATTTTTCTTAAAATTCCTATTTTACTATGAATAATGAAAAATTAATGATTTTTATTGAAAACTGCCTATTCATTTACATTATTTATTATGATAAATTATATATATAATTAGTTTTACGGTAAAATTAGGTCAATTAAATTATATTAAATGAAATATAGTTCATTATAATCAAATATTTATTCAATATTTATATTAAAACCTTCTTTACCAAGAAGCGTTTTCCCTTCAATGAACAATTCTTATTTTATACACGTGTATAATTGTAAATATGGTTAAGCAAGATATATGAATTGAATTTTGAAAAATGAATTAAATATTTTTAATTAGAATAATTTATATTATACAAAATTTTCATTTTAGTTTTGGACCAAAATGAATGCTGAAAATAGAATAAATTAGTTATCATGGTTAAAGATAAAAACAGTTTACCTAGGGTCAAAAAAAATATCAGTGTTAAAATGACCTAAAAACATTAAAAAATTATATTCAGATTCTATATATACATCTTATAGTTTCCCTAATGAAAATTTGGTTGTTTGGATCCTATTTTTATGTTAATTGGTTTATCGTTTTGTACTAAGAACTACTGCCTTGTGAACCGATGTAACTCGTTTTCTATCAGACACTCTCATTGTTTGATAAAATGATTGAATTAACTTGAAAAAATAATATTTATGATATTAATATGATTTTATTATTATAATACCACATATATCATCTTATATACCATATTTGTTTATTTATAATAACATTACTCATGTGTTCGGTGGACTACCGCCTCGTGAAGCGATGTGGGTCATTTTTTAGTTATAAATTTGAAGGAATATAATTAGAAAAAAATTAATGAATATATATGATATATACGATATATATGATATAATATTGATTCAATAAATTTAATATATCACCCACTCCCATAATCATCCACCTATTGATGGAATGATATCGCCGATCATGCAAACGTACAACCCCCTGTCTCCACGAAGCGATGTGATTCATTTTCAATGGGAAAATTTTAAGTGTGGTTCTATAATGTATCTAATAACTAGATAAAAAATTTCTAACATTACTATGATTTTTTATATGATGTAATTATATCATCTTTACCTGAATAAGAACATTCTTTTCCAAATATGAATGAGAAAATAAGTTAATTGACATATTAACTAATTTATATAATGAAAAATTATTACAAATTGGTTGGTAAAGTGTTATAAATGTATCATATATGATATTATTAATATGATTATGGTCAATAAATAAATTTATAAATTTATCAAAACCATTTATATGAGTATAGATAACGTCCAACTAATATAAAGTGTGGATATTATAATATTCCTCACTAAACATTTTTTATATGTTGTATATAATTCCACATTATAATATAAAATAATTACTTCATTATAATTATTAGTATTTTAATATTCAATTATAATAATATCAACTATGTTTATTTTATTGTAAAATTATTAGGTTCTAAGAATTATCATTAAATCTCACTTTCATCTAGGACTATTAATAATCTCTTGAAAAAATCATTTTCTTGTGATCGTGTGTCATTTTTAATTAAATTTATATAAAATATAAATAATTTTAATTATTGATATGATTATTGCTAACAAATATTCTATTCTTTTATACGGTGATTAGATGTAATGTTATTTGATGAACTAGTTAAATATTGATAAATCAGTATCATTTACTCAATATGAATATTTAAAGAAAAAGAATCTTTATTCATGAATCAAATAGATTATTTAATATTTGAGTAATGATTTCTACATACCTTTATAGGTGGGGACTGATTATATCTATCCCCTCAATGTGACGACATGTCTAAGGAGATAAAAATTGTATCCAAATAAGATGGATTTTTACCCAGAAGTTTTAAACTGTCTTGTGAACAGATGTAATTATAGAGGTATCATGATGCCTGAGATAATGAAGTATGACAATACAAAATTTTCTTCTTCTTGAATGTGGGTATTATTATTTTCCAATTTATTTTCAATGTGATATTGTATATAGATTGTTTTAATAATAATTTATTTTATTAAAGGGAACATGTTTTAAAATGATTATCTTAGAATATTGATTATTCTTTAACAAATTATAATATTCATGTTATTTTTTTAATGGAATGTGTGTTAAATTATTTAACATGGCATATTTATTTTGATTTATTTACTCATTATAGATTCCAATATATGAAACCATTAATGATCATTTGATATCAACCTTATTTTTTTTTACATTCCCAAGTTTATAAAAATTAAACCATTGAAAGAGTTTTTCAGATGTTGAAAGATTTATTATTTAATTTTTTATTTAATATTCCCATGGTAATATGGGTATGATATATATATACAATGTTCTCTAAAAAATAATGGTATATCAATAAATTTATATTTTACATATTTTATTTAACCCACTATTATAATGTTGAAATTGACTCTAGGTTATAGATGTTAGAGATGTTACACCATAATTCATGACATGAGGAAAGGAAACAAAAAAAGGGAGAGTTCAGATGCTCCATAAGGAAAAAATGGGAGATATAATTAATAACATAATCATAAAATGAGAATAAGGGAATGATATCAAAATCATAATTTTGAAAAACATACACTACATATTAATGATTATAATATTGAGTAATGGAATAATTATTAATGGTTCACTAAACATCAATCAAAATAGAATCACAGAACATGATCCATTTGAGCATAACATTGGTATAAATGGTATATTTTTTACATAAAAATATTCATGAAATTTTTTATGTCAAGGATATCCACCATGGCATTCTAAAATTGTGTTTCTTTCTCAAACCATAGGTGTACCTACCTTTTTCACAGTATAACATCCTTTATATCATCTTTCAGGGTTGGTATAACCTCACATAAACCCAATTCTAGGCTTTAGATAACCTCCCATGTAACATATTCATGGATTGGGATAACCCCCCAGGTAGCATCTTTTATGAGTCTGATAACCTCCGACGTAACCTCTTTTTGTCTTGGGATAACATCACATGTATCCTCTTTTATGTTCATAAATCATTAATCATTAAAAAAATCATTGGTGGGAGATATAGGTACCACCCATTACATAGGTTACAAATGTTTGTGTCATATTATCAAAATAAATTCATCATATCATAAACCATATAATGGAAATATTTTATATAAAAACTCATCTTGGAATAACACATAATAAGTAAATGGTTTTAATAATCATATCGTCAGTTAATTATATCATATCCTATGCAAATGGAAAAGGATTCCTAATCATCTGTTCATAATAATCACTAACCACCTTGATAGTGAATAGAATTATATAATTTGATCATATCCCTAGTAGAATATAAAAAATAATAATGGTTCTTGTAATTTATGAATTTAAATTTCACAAAAATATCATTATAAATTTATTGAGGAAAACATCATATCAATTTTTTTAAAAAAAATTATAAATAACATAAATATTAAAGAAATGATTTTCATTATTAATAAACATATATAATTTTAAACTAATTATTATATCATTGATATTTAATTATAGAGGAAAATACCATTCATACAATAATATTAAAACAAAGACCCCTTTCACATTTTTGGTAATAAGTCAAATGTTCTTTTTTAACAAATTAAAAAAACAATTCCTATTAAATTATATTTTAATAATTCACACATCTATAAAATTATATCTAACCAGTCATTGGAAAATTTTAAAAGATTACCTATAATATTTCTAGAAAACATGGACATCGAAGACACATGAATATTGACAGAAGAGATAAATAATGTTGGTTTTTCATAAAAAAAACTTTATTTTGGACCCTTGAGTGCATAATGAGAGGAATATATATGGAAATAAATTTATTTTATTTAAATAACCATTGGAGAGTAAAATTCAGTAGTTTCTCTATATTTAGATTATATAATCTCATACATTGAATAACAACCATAATCAACCCTCATAAAGAATGAGATGATGACATTAAACAATTTCCACATTGGTAAACATTGAATCATAATATATATTAGAGAAAGAGTATTATATAGAAATTTATATCCCCGTAACATTTATAAAAAAATTCATGGTATGTATATGAAAATCAAAAATTTTAAAAGTGGATATTATGGAATGTGTCTCTTATAAATAAATTGTGATATGAACTTCCCTAATCACTATGTTATTGTATTTGAAACGTTAGAAACATTAAGGAATAAAATAAAAACAAAAAATTAATATATTTAAATTAATGAGATCAATGTTATAACCTTTAATATTAATATTATATAAACAACACAAAATAATAGATTGGTGAATATGGGTTCCTTCCATCATTAATATATGGGAGACTATAAATTGCATACCTCAATTATCGAATACTTATTAAATGTTAGAACCAATGTATAAGTTTATTATAAAACTTTTATAGAACCATAAAAAATTATATCATAACATATTCAACTTACTAATAACCTTTTTCACACTTTTATTCACAATTATTTGTTTATTTTAATGTTTCAGGTGATTACTGCTTTGGCATTCATTTGGGTGCTTGTTTTTTATATATACTCAATGTACACAGATGATGGTTCCACTATCACTAGAATGTCTAGAATGTTATAAATAGCACATATTATCTTTATATTCATATCTAAATTCATATATATGAGTTATATACATAAAAATGAATTATATCATTCTAGGATATGGTAGACCGATTGTACAAATGAACACTATTTAAATTTTATGGAAAGATCAAATTAAAGGAAGGGAATGATTGTAACACATTCCAAAGTTATTATGGTTTCATATATATATATATATATCAGATATATTCATTTAATTTATTATTAATATGTTTTATGTAATGTGTATGTAAAAAAATATTCAGATCGCTTTGTGCAGTAGTAGCCCACTGTACACAGAAGATATGTAATCGTATTCACATGGAATGTAAATTGACAAGGTATGTGTGATATTATATTTAAATAATTAAAATTAAATAATTCATATCATATACAAAGATATTATATCCATATTTATATTTTTTCAGACCTACCTTGATTGAAGGGTAATTATATAAGTTCACGAGGTCACGGTCAGCTATATACTTGATCGATGGTTTTGATTTCCATTTAATTTAAGAGTTGATTGATATATGTTTTCACATAAAACAATAATATCTTAGTAGATTTTATATAATTGTTTTATTATATTTAAATTATTTTTCAATTAATTAATGTTTTAAGAGAAGAAAAAAGAATGAAATATCTTTGTAAAGACAATTACCATCAAATACAAAAACATACTTTGGATATATTATTGATTACAATTATATTGGTGTTTTGGAAAAATATCTATAACATGAAAATTGATGTTTTTAATAAATTTTTATAGGTTTTATTCAATACAAATAGATTATAAGGTTTTAATAGTTTTGGGTATGAAGTAATCTTTTATAATTGATGAAGTGTGACATTTTTTAAATACCCAAATATATTAAATAATGAGAAGTTAATGTCACCCCAAGTGACACCATAATTGATAAATAATGGAGTGGTTGGATATTAAGGTCTATCTAACACTACAACACAAAAGAATATTTTTTTAGATATCTTATTATATAGTCATTATGTTTCCTCTCTTTTACCATTTTTTAACCACGATAACTAGTTTTTTTATTTATCTACATGTGTGATTTATCGATGAAGTGTTAAAAATAAAAGAAAACCTTCTTAGATAATTTTTACCCACTGATTATAGATATTATTTTCAATTTATTATATAATAATACCATGTGTGATGGAAATTAAATTTGACATAGGCTCATGTAACACGTAATACCCTTATTTAACCATAATCAATATAAATAATTTGTATTGCCTTTATTATTCATTATGACAAAAAATTATGTAAACCTTATTATAGAATATAAATTATTATGATTATTAATTTTTAATCATTTTTTCTAAATTTAATTAATATAAGTGGATGAATTTAATTTAAATTTTATTCAACGAAAATGATGAAAAATGGTTATCCAAAGAATTTTTTTTCTAATGAACAGAAAGATATAATACCAAATTCTAATATGAAATTGATCAAAATTGCCTAAATTGGGTTAATAAACTTAAATATGATAAATATTTGAATTTAAAGATGTCCTAAAATAATATTTAGATGAAAAAGTAGTTAAAAAATCGAATATTTTTTACTCTTCGTCCAAAAAATACACTTTGTAGATAATTTTAAAAATTCAACTCAAAGTGAATTTTTATATTTTGATTTAAAAAATTAATTTTTTTAAACAATATATCTTCTGAATAGTTACATTTAATATTTTTTCACAAAAATAAATGAAAATGAAATTATCAAAATGAAATTTATTTTAAAAAAATATAAAGAGTTTATAAAAAAAATATGTGCTTATTTACCAAAATATATCCATTATCTAAAAAACTTATAAATAGTTCTGAAAATTATTTATTTCTATTCGTATGACCATTTTTAATGGCTAGTTTAAAAAATTCATGTATTACCTAATAATATTAATTTAATATTGTGATTCATTACAAAAAATTAATTATTGAAGCATTATCTATCAGAATTTTTTTTGAAAATAAAATATCATTAAATATAGGGGTGTTAAAAATCAATAATTATGTACTAATTTAATCATATCCTATTTGATATTCCAAAAGATTAACATTAGGTTTTCAACACTTTTATGTTTTTTTCAATCTCATTATATGCCTATGTATTTCTGAACATATCACTGTGTCACCATCTAAAAAAACACACTCACTAAAATCGTTAATGAGGAAAATATATGAATAATGATGGTTTTAATGATATTAATTCCCATGAATCATATTATTATTGATAAAATCAATGAAAATAATATTCAAACTCCATAAATCTATAACCACCAATATTGTGATGTAAAAATCTATTGTAAACAAAAAACTCATTCTATGCTCCCCATCATCATTAATTATGGAATCGTTTCCTTAAACTTTTTTATTTGGGAATATTTGGTAATTGACATATGATTTTCTATTATAACATTACAAATAAATCTTTAAATCAATCGTAATTTATTTTCATATTATCCACTATATTTTAAATAAATTTACCACAGTTCATTTTATTTTCCATGCAATAAATAAGATATTTTATGATATTTAATATAGTACAATTATTTTGAAAAAATATATACATTTTCTCATTTCAAATTAACATTATAATATAACAAAAATAAATATAACATGTAAAATTGTCATTATACATTGATTATGAAAGTATTTTATTTTCAAACATTGAGCGTTACTAAGTCTAAAAGTACTCCCACCAGACACTTTAGATTTACATTCTCATAAAAAATGATGATATGACACACATGCACATTTTTTATAGAAATTAATCATACTCCATTTAGTGGAGGTATTTAAAATATAAACCATTGTATCCATATAATAGATTGAATAATTAATGAATAAATAATATTGTTGAAAACAATACATTATTCATCAAATTATGCCACTACTCGGTAATGTGAACTCTTTCGAAAATATGTTTTGGAAAAAACTGTATTCCCAATTTCATACCAGAAAAATCTCCTTTTATAATTATTGTCAATTTGAACTCCATATTAGAATCTGGGGAATAATTAACCATGTATATTAAATCAAACATCTCATTTATTTCTTAAAACTAATTTTTAACGATGAACTCCCTAATTATATAATAACATGATATTTGAATACAAAACATTTAAATGATCCATTCGAGATTTAATTATTCATATACATTTAAATTATAATTCCTTTATTTTTACCTTATCAATTCAATTCAAACATAAATATTCATTATTTTTTCCTTGATTATAAAAACATGTATAATCATTGAATTTTTAAAATATACACTTTCTATCATAATTATTGATACATATTTTGTGATATGATCGAAGGACCTCCCATCCTAACCTAGGCAACATTGGTCAAAATGCAGGATCCTCCACCTCCTTCAGAGATGGAGGGAAAACAATCAACCTCTATGGGTATCTGACATAATTCATTACCTCCTTTTTCTAATTCCTTGTTTCTTCCTCCTTTCACAACAATTTTTTACCTAATGTTACAACCATGTTCGATGGACTCCTATAAATTTTGATTATGGATTTGGATCTTGATAAAGATTTGTACATTCTATTCATGATGATGATAGAATGATTCAAGAAATTATATCAATCAGTTGATTATTTTGATATGTTTTTTTAAATACTGGGGATTATAGGAAGTCACTACATTGATTATTCTTGACTATAATTACATAATGGTTCTATTTTATTTGGAGAATAAAATTGATTTTTGATTGCTCTAGTGCTTCATGTTAATATAATAGATCCCTCTTATTATTTTATAACTGGTCCTATGACATCCAAATGGAATGAAACACGCTGAGCATGGAGATTTGGGATAGGCTTCTAGTACCCCACATAGATTTTCCTAGTCATTAAAATTTTCAATGTTAAGAAAATTGATGGTTGTTACATAGTTTTGGATGGTAGAATGAATGTTTTTTACACAAATAATTATCCATGAATTTTTCTGTAAGACAATGCTTCAAAATTTACAGTTGAATATTTATGAATTTTCTTTTGTTAATTACTAGAAACAAGTTTTTATTCAGGTGTAGGTGGACTAATGTTTCTCAGTTATGAAATTTGGACATCTAATGGTTGTTTTAGGCGCATTCCCCTAATTAGATACATGAAGATTAAAATGGAGGGTTATGTCCTATTACAAATAACTTAGTTTCAGTGCGTAATGATGTTTGGAAGGTGATGGTTTAAATTTATTATTTATTATACTGATGTTGTACCAAACCACATGCTTCATACCTTATCTAATAAGTAGACTAGTTTTTTCTACATGAAATAGAAAAATATTCTCAACCAGAGAAAGTGGCACATCCTTGGAAGATTAATTTGAAAGGTGTATATGTATATGACATATTGAAACAAGGTATTTCAGACTTGAGGGTATTGGTCTTGTATTTGTCTGAATAGATTGATGGGGATTTTGAAATAGAGTTTTTACCTCAATCAATGAAACTAATAAAATATCATATGAGGAGGTTGTATGAACTTGAAATGGATGAAATATCAATAAAGGTATAAAGTATTTAGAGATAGTGCTTCCTAGTAAGGATCCCACTCATGATGTGGTGATTAAATATGCATTTCAGGGTGGTTATATATATTACATGGTCGAGGAGATTCTATAAATAGGGGGTTTTTTGAATAATGTAACTGTGCAAAGACAAAGATAGTACAGTTTAACTATTAATCTAAATAATTTCATTGGATATTTGGAAAATGAAGGGACCGTCTATGGAGAAAAAAGCCAATCTGGATAGAGGGATTCATTATAGGGAATAATTTTTCTAAGGAAGAGACAATTGATGAGATAGATTGCCAATTATCAGATGATAGTGTAATGGGATGTCAGGGAAGAGGGCTTCGCATACCAAGGTGGGTAAAAATTGTTGAAGGGGAACCAAGATTTGGATATCTTCGTCCCAACAAAAATCTAAAAATCTGAAGGGGACATAGACTACATCTATCTGCCTAAAAAATTGATACACTTTCTGTCATGAAGATGTGCCCCAAGTTTATATAATGAAAACCCATTACCATTGTTCATTATTGGAAAGAGAATAAAAATATTCATTGTGAAACCAAGATGATAGACTATGGTGTATCTATGGAATATGTAAATTATGTTGATATGTGGAATGTACTAAGGATATTACATCTTTAGATTTTAGGAAATTTATCCCTTCAAATTATTTTAAATTCCTTGATATATTAGGTTTCATTGAAATTATAATTTAACATGTGTTATATGAAACACCTTGTTTTTATTATTTTTCATTTGACATCATGTTTTTTGATAACTTGTGTTACAAGCATGGTTGATTCTTACTGGACAACAATATATAATTAATTTTATTATATTGGATGACATTTATTAGAAATCCATTGAAATTGAAGGAAATAATTATATTAAAAAAATTATGAATATTTGGTTTAGACATCTTTATATAATGAATTATTTTGTTTCTAATTAATTATAAATGAAAAAAAACCAATCATTATAATTGTTTTGTTTTATGAAAACCAATTTTTATGATCACAGAGAATTTTTATTTAAAAAAATTAAACTAATCATTATTATTTAATAATATTCATGAAATTTATATTTTATATATTCAATAAAACAATTCAAAACGCATCCAATAATTTTTATTTGTAAAAAATTTGACAGAATCAAATTTTAAGCGAAAAAATATGTAATATTTAAAAGGTTGTATTCCACAATTTTATTGAAATATTATTTAAAAAAATTAATGTATTCATAAATTTAACTTGAAAAAAAATATATTTGGAAATAGAAACATTAATACTATATTACAGTGAATTATTTTTATCTTTTGAGAAGATTCTTATTTTGATTAGTAGTAAAAAATAGGTAATCTAATTTGAAAACTGACTTTTCATATAAATAATTGTTAGGGTTAAATTATATAATTAATTGGGTTTAAAGTAAAAATATTTAAATTATATATCTATTAATCCAATTTAGTTCATTTTAATTAAATTTATATTGAATTGTTATTTTGAAATATAGTAATCTTTTGGACAATTTCACTTCCAAAACTCTCTTTATCTACATGTATATGGGATTGTTATTGAATTAAATTATTACACTTATATGAATTGAATTTTGAAAAATGGATTACCCATTTTTAATCAGATTAAATTTTTAGTTCTATTATGCTCAAATCAGTTTTTTACCAAAAATAATACTAAAATTAATTAAAATTAGTTATAGTGAATAAGGTAATGACATTTTTACTCTGTGGTTAAACTTTAATATTAAGGGTCAAAATGAACTAAATTTTTTTCCAAAAACCAATTTTAGAGAACAATTTGAAACATATCCCATATTTTATTGGACATAGTTCATTTTCGAAGGTACATGATATATAGGAGACCTCCCAATAGTGATTTCCTTTTGATATTTACAATAATGACACTCACCCTCCAATATAAAATGAAAATCACTCTCTAAACTTATTCAAAAAAATCTATCATATTTTCTTCTCCAAAATCTACCCAATTGACTTCCCATAATCCCTCCTATCACACTAGAAGCCTCCCCTTTGTATGAAAGAAAACTAATGATTTTTTTTGTTTCAATCCTAAAGAAGCTAGTCGAAGATGAAGGAATGTCATTCAATGAGCTATTTTGTTTTGTTTGTTTTTTTTTCAATTTAATTTTATATACCACGATTATATAATACCCTAATTATCCTAAATATACTATGTCGGTGTTATTTTAAGGGTATTCCCAACAACTTTACAAAATCCCAACAAATAGGATACATAATCACCACTCATGTGTATGGAAGACTACCTCCTTCTGAACCAATGTCATTTGTTCTTCTATTACAACAATTCAAGGATTGTAATAATGATAGATTGTTGATGCATGTGAAATGATCATATGAAAATAAATATGGGAATAAATACATAAATATGAGTAATTTTTCCCCATAATGAAAATAATGAAGAAATTTTCCAAGATCACTCCGATCACGAGAACCTCCAGAAGACACATGGTCAGATGAACATAAAAAGGTCGTGTAAATGGTCATGCATAGCACGTAACCCATATAAGGTCACTAAAATCCCCATTTTATATTCTTTATACTACTTTTATGAAATATAATACATTTACTAATCATGTGGAAATGTCGAAATGAGTTCCTCCAGAACAATCGATTTGTTAACTGGTATGTTCTTGATGATCCAACTAAAAATATTTTGGAAATAAGGTGAAAATAACCAAAATAATAGAACTATTAGTGGCATTAAAAATCTTGTGGACAACCCATATGGAGTTCAAGGAACTTCAGAAACCCATAGAGACATGTATGCATCCCCACGCAACAACCCACTTGCATTCCTCTTCGTCACACAAAGGGCATCAGAAATATCATGGCAGTCAAATTCTACCTATTTTTCTCTAAATAAAAATAGAATTAATATTCCATGATAATGCATAAATATAATCACAGAACCCTATTGTGGTGATGTGATACATCACTGATGGAGAGAGGTATTTTTTTTAAAATAGTCATTGAAACTCATGAGATCCACATCCCATGCAAAATAAAAAGGGATATAAAAGGTAAAAATAACAGGAGATTTTTGTGTGGTAGGGTACATTAATTTCATGTGAATATAGTTATTCACCAAAATAAATCCAATTTTTCATAAAAACCCCCCTTTAAAAGAAAATACAAGGTAAATAAACCCCTCTATATGTCAACCTCATCTTATAAGGGACCCATATAAATACCTGATTCACATGTGGAAGACACCCAAAATGGTTCCTAATATCATTATAATTCCCCTAAATAGTTTCCCTAATATGATTATGGCCCATGGAAATATTGGAATTACATTTTAAAAACAATATTTATATCTACATGATTATGTAAGAATAATATTTTAGATAAAATTAAACAAAATGGCCAATGGTGGGTTGATCTTAAAGTCACTGAAAATCATGTGATGTCCCTGGGATGACACTATGATAAGATCTCACAAAACACATAATAGAAAAGCCATCCAATAAATATAGACTAGTTTTTTGAGATATGTAATACACAAGATGGCTTATAGTCATGTTGTAAGGGTTTATATATCATTCAAATCCACATTAAAAATTCATCTTTGAAACCTTGTGTTGAATCAACCAAGCATCAAAGAAGATTCCTCACAGTGGCCGATCTCAGAGTCTCAATGTTTTTCCACTATGTAAACTCTGAGGAACAACATAAAAAATAATGATACCAGAATAAGATCATTGTGTGATCATTTTTTATTAGATTAAGTTCTTCTAGGGTGTCATCCATGTTATACAAATAACATCCCTTATATCTACTAAATCACACGAAACCTAACCATGATAACACTAAAAAAATATATGGAACATATGCAATAAAATAATGTAACCAAGACTAAAAGGATGGGACATGTATGAGAGGAACTTATAAACATATCCTCACGCACATCACATGAACTACATAGGTCATTCGATAACATGGGGATAGGCCCACAGATCCTGCGACGCTCCACTGGCATACCATATGGATCATGTGAAGTCCACAAGACATGTTAGAGAAAGTCACATGGAACCCATGACCATGCCACCAAATTCTCGTGAAGTCCTATAGGTTTTCCATCTGAACCTTGTGATCCCCTCTAGATTTGTTGACCAAATCATATGTCTATGACATTACATGAAATTTGAGTTCCTTGATAGCTCCATAGCATTTCAAATGGCTCTTGTAATGTAACCCAGACCAGTCATCTAGATCTCATGGCGTCTTATGAACATGTATATTGGATTTTGTAATAACATGTGTGTTGGTCGGAGTGGACACTCAAGAGGGGGGTGAATTGAGTTCCAATTAAAATTTCTGTTAAAAACAATTTCTATCAAAATCCCCCAATTTCAAAAACAAATTAAACTGTAGTGAAATTATATAGATTATAAAGGTTCAATTAGTTTCTCAAAGATTGATTAATTCTCAGTTAACTTAATCTTATGATTAAATTAACTTTTGAAACTAACTTACTGATTTATAACAAATATAAACACTTGCGAATTTAATTATCAAAGTAGCTTTGTAGATAGATTATATTTCAAAGTAATAGCAGCGGAATATGAAATGAATATGTATAGTATGGATATAGAGTATAACTATAAGCACAGAAAATTAACCAAGAGGTTCAGTCTCAAGCCGAGACTTAGTCCTCTCAAAATTTTATATAAGAATGATCCACACCCTGGATCGGGGTTAACAACAGTGAACACACTGTCCAGGTCACAAGACCTCTACCACAGTTCTTCGTGGGAAAACAAACAACAGCAGCAAGCTGTCCAGGTCACAAGACCTCTACCACTATCCACAGTGGGAAATGGAGTGCAAAAAGATTTGCTGAGGATTTACAGATCCTCCAGTGAAAGTACAGGAGTCAGTGTGTGTGTTTAATACAGCAGATAACACACACTGCTCAAAATGTAGACTAAATCACAGAACAAGAGATGTAGAGTTTAGAAGTGGTTTTGGTGATCTCAGTGTAGCTCTTGTATTCGATCAGAAGAGAGTTTGAGTCCTCTTCTCGTTTCTGTTTGAGAAACAGAGTGTCGTATGCTTCAGGTTCACAGGTAGTGAGAATGTAGTCGATGAAGTTCTTCTTCTTGTATGCACAGAACACTTCTCGAGTATACTGATTGTCTATGTGCTTCTCTGTGTTCTTGATGGAGCTCGTTTTTATCTTCTTGTGTTTCTGGTATATTTCGTCCAACACGCACTTCTCTGGTTCGCATTCGCGCTATATTTGGGCAGCGTAGTCTTCTTGTATTTATCTCCCGACAGGGGACAGAAAAGATTTCTTTTCAGCAGGTACGAGGTACGGGTTCCTGACATCCGACAACCTTTATCAGATATTTGACAAATCATCAAAATGTATGATATGACCGTTAGATAAATTAAATACATTAAATGTAGGAAATAAAGAAATTAAAACAGTGAGTCGAGAATGTATGTCACTGTTGACTTCAACTGTGGTCTTCCAACTGTGGACTTCCAACTGTGGACTTCCAACTGTGGACTTCCTTCTGACTGCTGATTTCAACAAAAGGCTTGCCGTCTGTAGGCTTGCAATGGTAGCTTTTACTCCATGTAACTGTAGCCTCTCTAACTGTAGACTTGTAACATCAAATTTGTAGAACTGTAACCTTTGTCGACTGTAGACTTCGATCATCAGTAGACTTAGTCGACAGAAGCTGTCTAACTGTAACCTTGACTGTAGGCTTATGAGTGTAGGCTAGTTCGTCTGCGAACTTGTTTCAACTGTAGACTTGTTCGACTGTGAACTTGATCAGAGAAAACTTTGAACAGAAGTCTTGTAGCTGTGACCTTCGTCTGTGAGCTTTGACAATAGATAGCAGTAGACTCGTAACTGTAAGCTTGTATTAGTCTTCGACTGTAACCTTGTAACTGTGAACTTATTGCAACAATAACTTAAGGTGACAGTTAACTGTAACTGTGACTTTGAGAAGAAAAACTCTGACTGTTAGCTAACAATACTAAACTTATGTAAATACTACTGTAAGCTGTTACAGTAAAGTTATGAGAGTAAGAATATGAACTGTTTAGAATAAAATACGTTTAAGCATAGAATAATAAGATTAATGCAAAGGTTTAATATATCATAATCAATGTTTAAGCATGATTTGGGATTATCAAAACAGGTGATTCCAACAATCTCCCCCTTTTTGATAATCACAAATTATGTCAGTATGAAATATAGAAGTATCAGAGAGAAGTGTGCAAAACACAGTATTAGCAATATGAGCACAAAAATGAGGTATAATCCGCAAGGATTTCTCCTCTTTGTTTAGGTTCATTTCTCCCTTGAGTTTTCCTATTTCTCCCCAGTTCTCCCAATTTCTCCCCCTATCAATTTCTCTTTATTTCTCCCCCTTTGTGATTAACAAAAAGAAAGACAGAATGAGAGAAAAGAAACATTGTATTAATAATGAGTACATTACATGACCCAAAACGTGAATACATGATCCCTATCAAAAAAACATAAACAGACTCAATCCTCTTCATCTGGAGGTAAGGGATCTTTTCCTTTGGAGGAAGAAGATGGAGCAGGAGGTGAAGGATCAACAGGCTGAGGAATGGCAGCAGGAATGTCTGGAGGGGCAGCAACAGAGGCTCCTGAAGGCCGGTAGTGAGTAGCTTGCCGAGGGATCAGTGGTCTAAGGCTTCTGAGGGCATCAGCAGGAGACATTATGGAAGAACCACTGGGGTTGGAGACAGGTAGGGCAGGAGGAACTATAACAGGTGTGCAGTCCACATGAAGAAAAGGTAGGAGCAGATTCCTGAAATCCATGATAATGTTTCCTCCTCTGTCCATGGAAGATAAGAAGTCATCTTTGTTTTCCAAGAATTTATCCAAAGCTGGGGTCAACTCTCGTAGCTTGCTAACTTTTTCTTTGAAGGCTTGAGTTACAGGAGGCAGCTTCATAGTCTCTAGCATGAGCTTGAAGTGATTGTTCAACTGATGCTTGGTGAAAATCCGATCAAAGTAATAATCCACTTTACTTTTGATGGCCTCCTGAGAAGCAGTAGCAGCCTGCAGGTGCTCACGAACAAAGCCACTGACTTCTCTTGTAGTAGCAAGGATCTGTAGGTCTGATGTGTCATTTGCACGGGCCTGAGTAAGCTCTTCTCTGAGAAGGATTCTAAACTGCTCAAGGTCCACAGGAGAGCTAGATGAAGGAAGGGACTTGGCTGAGAATGCCACTGTCTCCTTGAAAGACTGAGTCAGATTTCCAATCACTTTCTGAATGACAACATCCTGATTGCTAAAGTGTTCTTTTACTGATTTCTTGAAAGCCTCAAATACTTCCACAAACTGCTTGACCACTTCTTTGATGTATCGAATCTCACTGGCCACTTGTGTCTGAGAACTGCTCAGGGCAGTTAAAGAAGCAACTGATTGTCTGAGAGCCACTACTGCTCCAGTCCAGCTTTCAATTTGGGTGTGGCACACTTTCATTTCATCCATCACTTCTTTGATTGGACTTCCCACAACACATCCTAGAGATAGTTCTAAGGACTGTTCCACATTTTTCAGCTCATCAAAAAGACTGGTTTTCAGTTCAGCAACAGACTGTCTGATGGTCTCCTTCATTTCATTCTTTAAGGATTCAAGGTCTTCCTTGGTGGCCAATCTTTCAGTTTCTAACACTGGAGAGCTGTTAGGTAGGATGACTGGATTTCTTGGTGGTTGGTTTTCCTCATCTGAATCCTCATAATTGAGTCCTAACACCATGTATCCTGGATCTGAGGTCCATCCTTCTATATCATACAGTACAGAGACTGAACCAACACGCTCCCCCTCACTTGGAGGTCCTTCCTGAACACTTTCTACTATCTGCTCAACTCTGGGTAACTCTAAGTTCTCTTCTGTAGCTCTAGCAGGTTCCATACTTGCTTCCTCTGGAGGTTCAGCAGTGAGGTTAGCCTCCTTCTCTGTTGGGTCATCAGCCACTTCCATGACAACAGTAGTAGAGACCACTCCTACTTCCTGGTCAGACACTGACTTGTCTGTATACCCTATCAGAGGGCTCATACTGAGTTCTTCTGCAACAGTTTCTTGATTTTCATTTAAAGCTCCAGCCTCTTCTGCTTCGACTGTATCACCCTCATCAGAGGTGTCCTTGACAAAATATTGAGATTCTTCTTCTTCTTCTGTAGTCTCAGTCTCACTGTCTCTTAGAACAGGTTCTCTACCGGGAAGTTCTTTTGGAGGGCTTGCTGCTCCAAACGTCACTGTCCTGACAGGACTGTGAGTAGTATCAGGATCACTCCCTTCATCAATTGGAGTGTTCTCTCTTGCAGAGTCACCAACTACTGCAGTCTGTTCATCATCTGAGTATACAGGTTCAGGCTCATCAGGCTTTAAGCCTGTATCTCTCCTATCTCTCGGTCTAGAGGGATGAGTAGAAGGGCTAAAATTCTCATAGATTCTCTCCTCATCATTCACCCATGATTTCTTCCAGGGATTCCAACTGATCTTCATGAATTTGCAGATTACTTTCGAGATACATACACTGTTCTTTGCCACTATCAACTCTTCCTGACTTCCAGCTGCACCTTTCACTTTCAACATAACCGAAATGAGTTTAGCATGAAACAAGGCACTTGATTTTGAGCTTGCCTTTATCATGTCCTCCATCTGAGCCATCAGCAACCTACAAAGGTTGACCTTCCTTCCATGTTTTAATAAGTACATCAAGTAAATATCCTGATGCTTCAGAGTTGCAAAATCTCCTCTTCTAGGACTCAGTACATGCTGGATAAACTTAAACAGAAGCCTGTCCTCTCCATTCATTACAGTAGCAATAATCTTCCTTACAGTGCCATTGCCTGTCAATTCTTCCAGAGCTGTCTCATGATCAAAGATTATACTATTTGGAGGAGCCGCTCCAGAATAGTAGTTGTAAATACCCTCATGAGGAACTCTTAAACAAGCAGCCCATTCAGCGGATGAAAAACTGACTTCATTGCCATTTACTCTGGATACCAGTTTATGCAGATCATCCTCTTCCTCGAACTGTAGATATTCATAGAACTCCTTCACCAGCTTCGGGTAGTATGGTCCATTATTGCTTGCGAAGCATTCGGTCCATCCTTGATCATTAAGCACTGCCAGTACTAATGATCTGCTCGATAAAATCCACTCTTCACTTAGCTCCTTCTCAGCAACTATTTCTCTCTTAGTCAGATGTGGATTAACAGGTCTTATCGAGGCGTTCCCGGTGCCACTGGATTCGATTTGAGTCCTCTTCGGCATTGGTGCATCTTCGTTAACAATAGGGGGTCTCTTTGTTCTGGCCATTGGAACTGAATGAGGTTTCGAGGTTCGGTTGAAGGTTTAGGGTTTAGGACTTGAGAGAGCAAGGGTCGAGATGAGTGGATTGAGATATGTTCGATGTTCTCAATTTTATCATTTAGGGATTTAGAAATAAAAGAATAAAGAAAAGAAACGGTTCGAATTCCCGCAAAAATAAAATAAGATTAAACAGCGAAACAGCCTACAGAGAGATGTAACAGTGAGGTACACCGGTGAGGTCTAACTGTGAGGTTTCAACTGTGAGGTTTCAACTGTGAGGTTTCTCTGTGAGGTTTCAACTGTGAGGTTTCAACTGTGAGGTTCAACTGTGAGGTTTCAACTGTGAGGTTTCAACTGTGAGGTTTCAACTGTGAGGTTTCAACTGTGAGGTTTCAACTGTGAGGTTTCAACTGTGAGGTTTCAACTGTGAGGTTTCAACTCTGAGGTTTCAACTGTGAGGTTTCAACTGTGAGGTTTCAACTGTGAGGTTTCAACTGTGAGGTTTAACTGTGCTATAGTTAATCATACCTAACTCATGTTTGATGTAACTTAATCTCTCAGAATTCAAAGGCTTTGTAAAAATATCAGCTAACTGATGTTCAGTGCCAATGAACTCAAGAGTGATATCACCTTTTTGATAATGATCCCTCAGAAAGTGATGTCTCACATCAATATGTTTTGTCCTAGCATGAGATACTGGATTTTTTGAAATGTTAATAGCACTTGTATTGTCACACCTTATAGAGACATGTTTGAATTGATATCCATAGTCTAGTAAAGTGTGTTTCATCCACAAGATTTGTGCACAACAGCTACCAGCAGCTATATACTCAGCTTCGGCAGTAGACAATGCAACAGAATTCTGCTTCTTACTACACCAAGATACTAGTGACTTGCCTAAAATGTGACATGTTCCAGAGGTGCTCTTTCTATCTAACTTGCAGCCAGCAAAATCAGCATCAGAATAACTTAATAGATAAAATGATTGTCCTTTTGGATAAAATAATCCCAAATTGGGAGTATGTTTTAGATATTTGAAAATCCTTTTAATAGCAGTCAAATGAGACTCTTTTGGATTGGCTTGAAATCGAGCACACATGCATACACTGAACATGATGTCAGGTCTACTGGCAGTAAGGTACAGTAGACTACCTATCATACCTCTGTAATTGGTTTGATCCACTGGTTCACCAGTTTCATCACTGTCCAACTTGCAAGTGGTGCTCATAGGTGTGTCACTGCCTTTGGTGCCATCCAAAGAAAAACGTTTTAAAAGATCTTTAATATATTTACTTTGGTTCAAAATAATACCATTTTTATTTTGAAAGATCTGAAATCCAAGGAAAAATTTGAGTTCTCCCATTAAACTCATTTCAAACTCATTTTGCATTATTTTTGAAAAATCAATACATAAAGAATTTTTTGAAGATCCAAAAATAATATCATCCACATAGATTTGTACTATTAAGACATCTTTAGAAATCCATTTAATAAAAAGAGTAGGATCAGCTATCCCTTTAGTAAATCCTTTTGAAATAAGAAAAGAGCTGAGCCTATCATACCAAGCTCTTGGAGCTTGCTTTAAACCATATAAAGCTTTAGATAGTTTAAAAACATGATTAGAAAAATGGGGATTTGTAAAACCAGGAGGTTGTTCCACAAATACATCCTCAATTATATATCCATTTAGAAAAGCACTTTTAACATCCATTTGATATAGTTTGAAATTCAGATGAGCAGCATAAGCAAGTAATATCCTAATGGCCTCTAGTCTAGCCACGGGTGCAAAGGTTTCCTCATAGTCTATTCCTTCTTCCTGACTATACCCTTGTGCAACTAGCCTAGCTTTGTTTCTGATTATGCTACCAAACTCATCAACTTTGTTTCTAAACACCCATTTAGTGCCTATGGTAAGAGTGTCTTTAGGTCTTTCCACTAATTCCCAAACTTTGTTTCTTTCAAACTGATTTAGTTCTTCTTGCATAGCCATTACCCAGAATTCATCACTGATAGCATCATTGACATTTTTGGGTTCAAGCTGTGAAAGAAAAGCTTGATGTTCAACCTGATTTTTTAGAGAAGCTCTAGTTTGTGTTCCTCTATCAAGATTACCAACAACAGCATCTAAAGGATGATTCTTTAGAATCCCAGTTGATTTGGTAAAGGTTGGACTAGAGATTTCAGGTTCATCTATAGGTTCGGGTTCCACAGAGGAAGATTCTGGAAAAAGTCCAGAACTGGATGTTTTTACTACAGGTTATTTAGATTTGTCATTTAGGTTCAGAACAGATAAGTCTTCTTCATCATCTTCAGGAGAAGTTTTAGACTCATGTGGATCAGTCTCATCAAACTTGATGTGAACAGATTCTTCCACACATTTGGTTTTCTTATTGAACACTCTATAGGCTTTACTAGACATAGAGTAACCTAGGAAAATTCCTTCATCACTTTTTGGAGCAAATTTATCAAGATTATCTTTAGTATTCAGAATAAAGACTTTGCAACCAAAAACTTTAAAGTAATTAACCTTAGGCTTCCTATTATTCCACAACTCATAAGGGGTTTTCTTTAGAACAGGTCTGATCAAGACTCTATTAATGAAATAGCAAGCTGTATTAACAGCTTCAGCCCAAAAGTAAATTGGCAGGTCATATTCATTAAGCATAGTTCTAGCAATTTCTTGCAGGGTTCTGTTTCTTCTTTCTACTACACCATTCTGTTGAGGTGTCCTAGGAGCAGAAAAATTGTGAGCATAGCCATTGTGTGAGCAGTAAGATTCAAATTCTTGATTCTCAAACTCACGGCCATGATCACTCCTCAAGGTCTTAATCTTAAGTCCACTAAGATTTTCTATAGACTTAGTGTATTTAACAAAGGAAGAGCAGGCTTCACTTTTGTGAGCTAGAAAGTATACCCAAGTATATCTAGAAAAGTCATCTACAAGAACATAAACATAGTGCTTCCCATTTAGACTTGAAATTCTTGATGGTCCAAACAAATCCATGTGAACCAGTTCAAGTGGTTGAGAAGTTGAAACTTCTTTCTTTGGTTTAAAAGAGACTTTGTGTTGTTTTCCCTTTTGACAGGGATTACACACTTTGTTATTTGGGAATTCAAGCTTAGGTAAGTCTCTAACTAGGTGTTTCTTAGAGAGTTGTCTAAGTGAGTGAATGTTGCAGTGTCCTAATCTCCTATGCCACAGCCAAGACTCTTTATGAAAAGCATTTAAGCAAGTAACATTATGTTTAGCTAAAGTGGTTAAGTCAACAGCATAAACATTTTCATTTCTTAAGGCAGAAAATATTAAACCATTTTTGGAATTATAAACATCACAAGAATTGTTTTCAAACTTGACATTAAAGCCATCATCACACAATTGAGAAATGCTAAGTAGGTTGTACTTAAGTCCATCGACAAATAAAACTTTGGAAATTAATACTGAGTCAGTGTTACCAATCTGGCCTAAGCCGATGATTTTTCCTTTTGAGTTATCACCAAAAGTGACATATCCTCCATCAACCTTTATTAAGCTTTTGAAGCACGAATAGTCCCCAGACATGTGTCTTGAACATCCACTGTCTAAGTACCATACCTTCTTGTAATTTCTTTTCAAACAGATTTCCTACAAAACAGATTAGACAAGAAATGACTTTGGTACCCAGATTTTCTTGGGTCCAGATATGTTAGCAATCAAGGATTTAGGTACCCGGATTTGTTTTATGGGTCCCATACAATTAATAGATGCAACAGATTTAGAGAGATATACTTTATTCGATCTACAACTATTTAAATAACCAGTTGAGGCATATGAATTTCCAAAACTGGAACTAGCAGGATTTTTTCCAGACTTAATAAATCGGGTTTTAGCAAACTGTCTTTGTCCAGGTTGGTATCCCAAGCCAGTAGCATACTTTGGTGCAACTAGCTTTCCTAGCAGTTGGGTTAGAGTATCTTTTCCATTTGTGAATGTTTCTAAGTCCTTTCTAAGTTGTTCATTAGATAGTTTCAGTTCTGTATTCTCCTTTAATAATTGAACATTTTTCTCTTTTTCTACATCAAGTGCAGACTTGACACTTGCAGTAAGAGCATGCTGTTTCTTTAAAGACTTATATTTATCCTTTAGTTCATTACACGTTTCTTCCAGCATATTACAGTATTCAGTCAATTCATCTTTAGACATATTTTCAGAATCAGAACCAGATTCTGCTTCACCTTCAGAATAATAAGAGTTTAAAGTGGGAGTGTCTAAGGTTACCTCAGATGTGTTTGTCATGAAACACATATTAGCACGATTTCTTTCAGAATCACTGGACTCTGATTCACTTGTGCTGTCTTCTGAAGCACTCCAGGTGGCCTTCATAGCTTTCTTATAATTCTTGTCCTTGTACTCATATTTCTTCTTGAATTTTAACTTAGGACAGTCAGCTTTGATGTGTCCTTTCCTTTTACATTCATAGCAAAATATGTCTTCTTCTTTATCAGTTTTCTTCCAATCTTTCTTCCACTTACCTTGTCTATCATACTTACCCTTGTAGTTTGGTTTTCTGAAGAATTTCTTCTTCCTATAGAACTTCTTGAATCTCCTTGCAATTTGTGCCATCTCGGCATCACTCTCAGAATCTAAGTCTTCACTAGATGAGCTTTCAGTTGGTATATTCACTTTCTCCTTGTCTTTGCTCTTTGATGCAGTAGACTTAAAAGCTACAGATTTTCGTTTTGGTTCCTCATCTTCCTCTTTATTCACCTTTAGCTCTTCTTCGTACATCATCAGCTTACCAATTAACTCCTTGACAGGCAAAGTTCCAATATCACAGGATTCTCTAATTGAAACGGATGTGCCTCTCCATCTGTCAGGCAGACATCTCAATAATCTCATGATTTTCTCCTTTGCTGGAACAATCTTCCCAAGTGAGCTCATTGTGTTGACTATCTCATTAAACCTGAGATACATATCAGAAATAGGTTCATCAGCTTTCATCTTAAAGTTATTATATTTGATAGTATAAGTGTTTAACCGCATTTCCTTGACATTAGTTGTTCCTTCATGAGAAACAGCTAAGGTGTCCCAGATTTCAAAAGCAGTTTTACATGCAGAAATTCTATTGAATTCCTCATCTCCTAGAGCACAGTAGAGAGCATTCACAGCCTTACAATTATTATTGTAAGCTACTTTAGTAGGTTCATCCCAAGTTATTCTTTCAGTTTCTGGAATCTTGTATTGAGACTCTATAGTAGTCCAAATATCAAAACCCATACTTTCCAAATGAATTTTCATTTTGAGCTTCCATTGGGCATAATTCACACCATTAAAGAAGGGTGTCCTGTTAGTAGCAGCACCTTCTAGTCTATTATCCATAAGGAAATTCTAGAAAATGTTTTAAAGAGATAAAATTTAGAACTAACAGAAATTTAAGATCTTTTAGATAAAACTACAATCACAGTTTAAAAACAGAGAGTTACAATAAAACTTTGAGCACGTATAACAGAGATAAACACAACCTTTGATACCAAATGTTGGTCGGAGTGGACACTCAAGAGGGGGGTGAATTGAGTTCCAATTAAAATTTCTGTTAAAAACAATTTCTATTAAAATCCCCCAATTTCAAAAACAAATTAAACTGTAGTGAATTTATATAGATTATAAAGGTTCAATTAGTTTCTCAAAGATTGATTAATTCTCAGTTAACTTAATCTTATGATTAAATTAACTTTTGAAACTAACATACTGATTTATAACAAATATAAACACTTGCGAATTTAATTATCAAAGTAGCTTTGTAGATAGATTATATTTCAAAGTAATAGCAGCGGAATATGAAATGAATATGTATAGTATGGATATAGAGTATAACTATAAGCACAGAAAATTAACCAAGAGGTTCAGTCTCAAGCCGAGACTTAGTCCTCTCAAAATTTTATATAAGAATGATCCACACCCTGGATCGGGGTTAACAACAGTGAACACACTGTCCAGGTCACAAGACCTCTACCACAGTTCTTCGTGGGAAAACAAACAACAGCAGCAAGCTGTCCAGGTCACAAGACCTCTACCACTATCCATAGTGGGAAATGGAGTGCAAAAAGATTTGCTGAGGATTTACAGATCCTCCAGTGAAAGTATAGGAGTCAGTGTGTGTGTTTAATACAGCAGATAACACACACTGCTCAAAATGTAGACTAAATCACAGAACAAGAGATGTAGAGTTTAGAAGTGGTTTTGGTGATCTCAGTGTAGCTCTTGTATTCGATCAGAAGAGAGTTTGAGTCCTCTTCTCGTTTCTGTTTGAGAAACAGAGTGGCGTATGCTTCAGGTTCACAGGTAGTGAGAATGTAGTCGATGAAGTTCTTCTTCTTGTATGCACAGAACACTTCTCGAGTATACTGATTGTCTATGTGCTTCTCTGTGTTCTTGATGGAGCTCGTTTTTATCTTCTTGTGTTTCTGGTATATTTCGTCCAACACGCACTTCTCTGGTTCGCATTCGCGCTATATTTGGTCAGCGTAGTCTTCTTGTATTTATCTCCCGACAGGGGACAGAAAAGATTTCTTTTCAGCAGGTACGAGGTACGGGTTCCTGACATCCGACAACCTTTATCAGATATTTGACAAATTATCAAAATGTATGATATGACCGTTAGATAAATTAAATACATTAAATGTAGGAAATAAAGAAATTAAAACAGTGAGTCGAGAATGTATGTCACTGTTGACTTCAACTGTGGTCTTCCAACTGTGGACTTCCAACTGTGGACTTCCTTCTGACTGCTGATTTCAACAAAAGGCTTGCCGTCTGTAGGCTTGCAATGGTAGCTTTTACTCCATGTAACTGTAGCCTCTCTAACTGTAGACTTGTAACATCAAATTTGTAGAACTGTAACCTTTGTCGACTGTAGACTTCGATCATCAGTAGACTTAGTCGACAGAAGCTGTCTAACTGTAACCTTGACTGTAGGCTTATGACTGTAGGCTAGTTCGTCTGCGAACTTGTTTCAACTGTAGACTTGTTCGACTGTGAACTTGAGCAGAGAAAACTTTGAACAGAAGTCTTGTAGCTGTGACCTTCGTCTGTGATCTTTGACAATAGATAGCAGTAGACTCGTAACTGTAAGCTTGTATTAGTCTTCGACTGTAACCTTGTAACTGTGAACTTATTGCAACAATAACTTAAGGTGACAGTTAACTGTAACTGTGACTTTGAGAAGAAAAACTCTGACTGTTAGCTAATAATACTAAACTTATGTAAATACTACTGTAAGCTGTTACAGTAATGTTATGAGAGTAAGAATATGAACTGTTTAGAATAAAATACGTTTAAGCATAGAATAATAAGATTAATGCAAAGGTTTAATATATCATAATCAATGTTTAAGCATGATTTGGGATTATCAAAACAGGTGATTCCAACAATGTGGAAAAGTCGTTAAGATTTCACGACAACATCCATGAATGCATCCAGATTTCACAATGACGTCAGGAATATTATGTGAAGACTTGCGATAGCCTCTAAGCTTGTCAATCATATTTAATGATGAAATGAGGTTATGTAAGTCATATCATGCAATTCCCTCCAATAATGTCAAGTGAGATCTAATGATGTACTCCTAGAGGAGTATTATATACAACGCGACACCCAATATTCTTGACATCCATATTTTATGATGACACCATGACAGGAACACCACATCTTGTGACACCCTCTAGCACTTGAGAAAGATTAATGATGGCCCCAGGACATGTCTACTAGATCACACGATTCCCACATAGAATGTCATCCAAGATCATAGGATGGCCTCTTGGAAAAGTCATCTAGGTATTGATATGTCCCCCAAGAATGTTATCCATGATCATGAGATGTCCTCCAGATATTCATTTCATATTATTAGTTGTCCCTCATATAATTGAACAGGATCATGTGATTATCTTCAAACATAATTGGAATACAACCATATTTTTCTAGACATTTTAACGATTGTTAGAATGATAATATATCATGTTAGGAAGGTAATCTAAAAGGTCATGCATATTAAGAAGATAGTAATGCACATGTCGCCATACATGATAACCTTCTCTAGTGCACATATTGGGGAAATCATAGTGTGTGAACCCCAATCAGTGACATAATATGATATGTCCCACATACTCGGAAAATATTATTGATTAATCCCTAGCCAATGGCCTGGTATAAATACCTTCATATTAGAGAAACACCCATTCGTATGCACCGATCAGTGACATAAATTGATATAACCACTACCTAAATATTATAGAAATAGTAACATGTAATCCATGATCAAATTAACTAAAATCTATAAAATTGTTAAAATAACATGGATCCATAGGACGAATTCCTAATTCACAAGATCAAATGGGCATCCACATTAGTCTAAATATCCCCATTTCTTTCAAATTTCAACCAATGGGAACAAATAATTCCAATGAGTGATTATTCTATCTCATCCATCAGCAGACTGAGAAGTTCAATGAACTATAATAAATATGATTCCTTCCATAACCAGGATATGTATCATGCCTTCCTAATCCATGAGATCCATGTAAAAAAAAGTGTTCTCATAGTACATATTCCCTTCATCCATATGCAGTGAGATTAAATATTTTATATCCCATATTTCTTACAACCTTGATGGCTATCATGGGTAAAGGGTTTTCCAATGGTCGAGTGATTATCATCCTGAATCTCTATCAGAACAAGAATCCAATGTGTGTATACCATATAAATGGCATGATATGACTCCCTCCATAAAAATTAATCAACAATGGGCTTAGGACCAAGACCATGACAAAATTATAATTACTATAAATCATACAATAATCATGATATGTAGAAAAAATCCTTTAGACTCGAGATAAAATATCTAATTCCTATGTTCCCACACATATGTCCTTACCACATGATGTTAAACTGCATGGGTATAACAAACAATGTGGGTATTTATTCTTGTTTTAAAAAAATTTCATTGAACTCCTCATAATGGCACAATCACAACCTCAAAATTTTTGAAACCTCCCTACATTAAATCAAAACAAATGCATCATGAAATATAGATTAAATAAATATGAATTTACATATTAAGGGGAATTGATGAAGAACCTCAGATACATAGATATGGACTCAATGATATATTCCCCGTCACAATTAATAGAGATTTAACCTATGATCATTTTTATAGGGAGACCTGTTCCATATTTGGATTAAGAAGCAATTCATGAGCGTATCATAAATATGTAAGTGATTCCAAGAGTAGGAAAAAATTCCACCCAAAAGGGATTAGTGAAAAAAACCTCCCATAATTTTGACTAATTTGAAACCCTCTATGTCATTGGTTTTGAAGAACTAGGTGGAAAATGGCCAATGGAAAAAAGTTCTGTACCCAGTTATTGTTGCGGGAAACATTGGTTGTTTCTATATAAGAAAAACATGATGAGCCCAATGTAATGAAAAATACGTCTCATTTAACTCACCTTCCATATCCAATCATCTATAATCCGTTTTGCACCAATGATTTCTAATGAAGGAAAACTGGTGAACCTGATGTAAATATCTCAAATAAAAGAATGATTGGTTAATCCTTTGTTTGGCCACTATTTTATACATATTCTATGAAATAAAAGTTGTGAAACCGATGTGAATGTCTAAAATAATACGATAATCAATTAATCATATGTCGGGCCATTTTTTTCAAGTCCTATACAAATAAAAATGGTGAACCTGATGTTAATCTATCAAATAAAATGATGATCAATTAATAATTCATCAGGACATTTTGTTTTTCATGTCCTATGAAAAAAAATGGTGAACCAAATATGAATCTCTGAAATAAAATAATGGTTGGATAACCATGAATTCAGTCATATTCTTTGAAAATAATACGCAATCATTGAAATCTTGAAATGAATCTTGCGGCCAGTCCACTGAAGTTGTGGTACTATTGGAATATGTTCATCCTTGCAATGACATGTACACATGTGAAGAATGGATGGTTAAAAAAGTTACTTTTTCTCAATCCTAACTGGTTGATCAAAATTCATTCCCACAATGATGCATTGATCGAACGAATTATTCCTTACTCACTTCATGATTTTATGTACTGATCTTGCAAACAATTCCTTGATCTAACAAGCCTTCATTGAGATAGTGTTATTGAAATTCATATACAACTGTAGTCCCCAAATGCACATAAATAACCTCATCCTTCTAACATCTTCATCAGAGGGTGGATAATGAAATGTTACAGTAATAAAATCAACATGGTACCTTAACAACCCATAAGGATGTCTATGAGGATCATTATGAACTGAAATAGATAATCCCTCATTATCCAAGGAATTGTGATAGAATGCTAGTGGACCGTGTTTACAAAAACAACCACTTAGTGAGATTATATATAGAAAACGATTGTAACCTCCTTTACTATAAGATGAAGGTGGACCATGCAGTCAACTATGCCTCCCTTCTAACAGTTGGTTTACTGAGGAGGGATCATGTAAACCACCATCACCAGAGTCATCCCACTACTTCCCTTGAATCGCCTTCAAATGGTACAACATGGAACACTACCACCTATGATACTCATGAATGGTAAATAAGGAATAAACATCATGTGAATTAATATTTGGATCATAGTGATTGGGATAATATCTCCACTCCGATTAATGATTTATACCTATAAAAAATGGGATTAACCAGTAAGTAGTCTGATATCCATTCTCACTCAAAAAGTGTTTGTAGGAATATTCCATTAGATTTCATGGGGAGGCTGATATCCCTACCCCATGTTATAAAGAGAATAATCATATTCAATTAGAACAAATAAGATATATATGTTATTATATTTCCACATGAAGTTAATATATATTTTAGTATACAATCGATAAAGAAACTATGCTGGTCAATATTCATTCACGCACATTTCTAAAGTGTCACTATATATTAGAAAAAACATAATAACTCTGTTGGAATATTTTGGAAATTTCCTAGATACATTGAAATTTTCATATTCATATCCCTATATCAAGGGTAGTGAAAAACTCTTATCATTACGAGTTTGTAGTTTCAATGGATAAACAGAAAATTCATGACCACATCCAGGAGGATTGTTGGCACATTCCAATAAAGCATGATGAACCAGACTAGGATAATATTCCCATTCCAACTGGGGGTAACCAGGTAAGAGTGGTACATTCCATTGGACATGGGCCCATAAACATCGAAAAATAATGGTGGAATATTTTGAAGGCCTAATATTTGGACCACTTTCCTTTACTGGCCATGGATCCCCATGCGAGAGCGGTACATGCCTCAGGACATGCTTAGATTTCTATCAATGAAGACTTGACACATACTTAAAAATTATAGGATTGGGATCATATCCCCATTATTGATAAGGCACACCTTGTGAGAGTGGAACATGACTCATGGAAGGCTCACATTAATGTCAGTAAATCTGCCTCGCATATTCTAGCAGATCAGGGATTCTAGGACATATCCATACTTTCACTGATGAGTGAATATATTAGAATTATTATGAGTCTATATAATAGGTTTTCTATAATCATTATCCCATTCTTTAGGTCTTTCGGAATATTCCAAAATGGAATTAATATTCAGACTGGGCTAATATTCAATATCCAACCAGGGCTCACCATGTGAGAGAGTCAAATAAAATAGGATATTCTCATATTCAAATAAATAAAGACAATAATAATTCTAAAAAATTATCAGGATTAGGATCATAACCCCATATTAACTGAATATCACCATGTAAGAGTAGAACATTTCTATGTTAGGCTCAAATTCCTACCAATAATGATGAAACTCAGTGGCATATTACAATATTATCACAGCTGTGGTCCCATATCCCTGCAATAGTATATAGTTATTAACTTGTCCCAAAAACCAACATAAAATGTTCTTATCCCTACAGAATCCGAAAATGAATTATAGAATATTTCATCTGTGATGTAGAAATATGCTCGTATCCCTAATCTTCTTAATACCCGTGTCATTGATGTCATTCAGAACACTTTCTAAACACCCTAAGGGACTATAGACTAGGTAACATATGAAGGGGATCATTGCAGTTATATTCCTCCTTGTGGTTGTGTTGAGATTGATCATTGGTAGTCCACTCCTAAAATTTTAATTGGGAAACCACCCCATTCTGATATCTAAGATGGGCATGTTAATCATCCCCTTTCTTATACAACTTCTTGTAGATAAGTGTTAAAAAATAATATGCATTCATATAGATAGGTCTATCAAAAATGTGGGTCAACCATATATAATTCTTTATCAACTACATGAAATAATACATTCTGGTCAGTAGGAAACCTCAAGAATCACCTTTTGCGATCTAACCAGATGGAGGCATGTAAGTTTGATGAAGAGGAGGCTGACATTGAAATACAAAGAGAGTTAGTCAAAAAAAGTCACCCAACTATATTCTATCCCCTCACTATTTTTGGGTGTTATATACAAGTGGATCTATATAATGAGTACATGGCATGTCCATGCAACATTACCAAATTTTATTATTAAAGGAGGAATATCCCCCAAAAAAATCACAAAGGTATGAAATAATGAAGTCCAATACCATCATCCCTCATAATGTTAACATACCCTAGGGGGAGAGAACTAGCAGTAGTGAATGTGCTAAATGATCGAGCAGGGATAGCCTATATGGATAGGAAATCTACAACCATATTCCCTCCCCTCCATGTGTGGGAGAACACTATGATTCTTTATAGGAGAGATTTGCATCTACGGACCAAATATGTCATACCCCACGGGGAAGGAATCTCTTCTTTGATTGATCTGAGTAGAACCAAGGAATCCGTCTCCACCCCACCCTACAGAAAATTCTGAGAAATTCATTGTTTAAGACCCATGAGCATGGAAGAAGCTTCAACAATATGAAAATAACCCTACCCAAACAAAGCAATGAAAGAAAAAAGAACAGAACCATCTGGGTTATGAATGACCCCACCACCCCTAATACTACATCAATACAAGACCCATCAAAATTCAACCTATGTCCATGTTCAAGAGGGGACAAAAAAACCCACATGCCTTACAGAACAACCCTATGAACCAAGTAACACCATGCTCATATGAATTGAGGGAAATATATTCATTTACATGAGAAGGGGAGTCAACCTGATCACAAAGGACTGAGCCCACACCAACACTCCTAGAGTGAAGCTCAAACTACAATTATGCTTGATCTGGTAGCGTGCATCCCAAATACTTCATCATCCTATGGAAATGAAGATCACCCTTTCCTTGTATCTAGAAAAATTACCACCTGATCCATGGAACCAAGAAATAAAGAAGTTGAAACTAGAGTTAATTAGACTAACATGTCTATCGATAACACAGAGTCCATTCCACTTGTAGTATACCCAATCTATATCAATGAAAATGTGGCTGATTGATTCCACTTTTGGACTAGTGAAATAGTTACAATGAGAGACAAGAGGGACACCCCTTCTATGCACCTCTTCATCCATAGGTAAAGGCCAGTTGAGCACATGCCATACTTGGAAGTTATCCATAGCCAGAATCTCAGAAAACCATAATCCCTCACCCTATGTTTCATGATATAGAACCCCATTAAGAACCTACCTCTATGAATTTTAGGAGAAGCACCCAAATGAAGATGTAGTGAAAACCAATAGGTCTGGATATAAAGAGAGAATAACACTGTTATATATATCTAGATGTTGTGTGTTGAGGGAGGCATGAATTAGATCCGGGCGAATAAAGGTCTGAGAAAAGGACTTGTTATGTATTGGAATCCTATGAAAGCATATAACACATCCAACCCTGTTCCTAGAATACAAGATGTTATTTCTTCACCCCAAAATCCACATTGAATTCATGCTATATGATAAGTAAGTTCTCCTGAATCCCTTCCCATAATCTGGAGACACATCTCGAAAAACAAATCAAGCCACCCCTGTTTTGTTTATTAGAAATTAGCTTAGCCCAAAGAGATGATGCATCCAAGTAACCTCAGGCAAGTTGTTATTTAATATAGTCAGCATATTCACTGACATTTCTTATGCCAATTTCCACATGGGTAGGATCCTCACCCAATGGAGCCCATGATGCCCAATGGTATCTACCTGTTGCATGCAAATCCCAGCTGAAATAATATAAACAATTATCAATATTATGAAGAAATACTTTTGATGTAGTGAATGAGGATAATACGTTCATGGGAATAGAGGATAGAAGACGATTAAGAAGAGTAATGTGATCACTGAAGTAGGGGATCTGGTTCTTCCAATTAAGAAAAAATCTGGAGGTTTTATCAACATTCCTATCAAATTGATGTATACAAATGTTTCTTGGAGATATTAGGGATCTAAATTACTACATTGGAAAAAAATTCCATGATGTCTATATCGTCAATAATTTTCCTACACCTTCTATCAGGGTAGGCATTCGGAAGGAAAATAAAAATATTAGCCTGATTAATGAACGATCACTCCATTGGCTATACAAGATGAGAATGTGATAAAGATCCATGATAGATCTATAATTACTATTCATGAATAGGAGAAAATCATACGCAAATAAAAGGTGAGAGGGACCATTGATATTTGGTCTGTATCGAAATGGCCCAAAATGCCCCTCTATGATAGTTTTGTCAAGGTACCTACGGAGAGAGTCTGACACCAGAATAAAGAAAATGGGGGAGAGTGGATGCCCTTTAAGAATCCCCTAAGATGACATGAAAAAGAAATAGATTCTCTCCATGAAAGAGATAGTTTACCATGGGAGCTAATGTATTTGAAGAAAAGATCAATAACATACTCAGAGAACCGCTAATTGTACAAGTCTTTGAAGATGAAACCAAACTCCACCTGATCATAAGATTTATCCATATCTAACATAACTACAATGTTAGTCCCCATAATCTTATTATTGAAATCAGATTTAATTTCTTGAAAATTCCAATTAAAGCTTGAGTGGATCTATGTCGAATGAAGCCTTGATTTTCTTCGGAGACAAATTTCTAAAGATAACCAGAGTGTCGTCTATTTATAACTGTTTCATGTAATTTTTTATGGTACGTTTCACATACTAATAGGCATGAATTTTGTAAAATAATATGGATTGGTGACCTTTTAAATGAGGATCATGTTGGTTGCACAAGACACCCTAGGTACACCCCCCTAGAAAAAGTCTTGAAAAATAGAAATAAGATTCATTTGGATGATATACCAATAGTTAATATAAAATCCCTTCAGAATCTGTTTGGAAAAGGAGAACTTCAAGATTTATGAGTGGAGATAGCCTCCCAAAACTCCCCCTCATCTAGAATATTCTTGATTAAATCATTGATATTAGTGGAAGAACACTAAGGAATACTGTAAAAATGGTCTGAGTGGCCTACGGGGTATCCTTCCAGCATGTGTGGGTTAACATCCATAATTAATGAAATAAAAAAGGATGCTTCCATACCCCTAAACAGTTGAGGATCATTTATAAAAAAACATCCTCAGTAATAATGTTTAGAGTAATAGATCACTTCCCCTCTCAGATGTATTCCTAGAAAAAACTAGTGTTTATATCCTCCTCTTTGAGCTAGGTAACTCTAGACATCTCCATTACTGTTCATTCATGTTCATGTAGTACTTCATCTAGATAGAGTTCCATGCCATCCATGTTGTTAAACATATACTCATCCCAAAAAGACTCAAGATTAATTTAGGATTTATCAATTATAACCATCAAACTATCAAGGTCCAAAAAACAGAAGGGTCTATAAGTCTTTGATGTCTCAAGGCCTCCAATCAAACACAGAAGCTTGGTGTGAAACACCACCTATGATCCCCCATTCCATCCAGTTCTCCATGAATCTCGAACATCATCATAATTTCTTGGATCATTGACCCACTACCATAAAATAAAAAATATTTGGTTATGGTCCTCCTTCTCCCCCATAATATTAAGAAAGGTGAATTTCTGATAAATCCCGTACAAGGTGATAAACCAGTGCACTAGGAAAAGAAACAATGTCCCATCTATTAGACAAGTAGCAATCAATCCTACACCATGTCCGCTAACCACCCCTATTGTTGTTATAGTAGGTAAACTTATCCCTAGAGAAACCCAAGTCCAATAGAACTTTCTAAGAAGAAAACCCAGTGAAAGCTTCCCTATCCCTAATAGGATATATCCATTATTTTTTCTCTCCAATTCTTCCAAGATGACAGTTGAAATTCCCCACCAACGAACCGGTGAAAATATCTTGGGTTGAAATTTTCCAACTCCTACCAAATGGATTCACTCTCTCTCTCTCATTACAAAATGAATACAGAAAAGAGAAATAACAATAGAAAATATCATCCAGAATATTAACAGTAACATGTTGTTCAGAAATAGTAACCCATTGTAGAGTAAAAGAATTTTTCCACAAAAAAAACCTTTATGTGCCAATTATTAGTCTCCCCATGAAATTTTTTTTGGAGGCTGAACCTGTAAACAATGTCATAAATTTTAAATGGATGTTTCTTGTTCTCTAGAACAATGACCAGTGCTCATTTAGCATGACAATGTTCTGAGAAGATAACGTCTGACTTCACCTGAGACCTAGGACCCTGTTAATTCCACACAATAGTAGTTAACATTGGATATGAGCTACATGTCTTATCTATGTCCAAATACATGAGATACTCATTTGTAGTTGAAAGCAATAAATCTACCTTATTCAAGATATGAGGTTCACCATCAGACCATCAGGATACTATATTGTTAGCTAGGAATGGATTCTAAATACATTCAGGATGATAAACAACAGATAAGAATAGTGAAAATATACAACAAACATTACACCTTTGTATCACAACTCTTCGGAACGATATCATTGAAACTTGTGAAAAAACATCACAAATAGAGGGAGAGGGGATCTCATATATCTCTTATCTAGCTTCGTCAAAACATCTAGAATACATTTAAAACACATAATATTATGTTGCAATCTACTAGAAAACTTATTATAGAAACTGACTCCCTTCATGGGCTGAAATTTCTCCCAAATCCACACAAGCATAACTACACAACATCAAACAAGTCACAATTGTAGCTACCGTAGCATTCATTCATGAGAGAACCCATCCCACCATGTTGGGAGAATATCTTCAACTACCTCCACTCCTCAGATCATAAAATCACTAGAGGATTTAGGACACATCAATGGTATCTGGAAAAAACCCCTTCTCACCAGGATTGGGGAATTTCTATCTCAATTTCCCTCACCAAGTTCATCTACCCTCTACGGGGTATTGGGGAAATCAATTTCTATTCAAGATTAAGCATTCCCCCAATAAGATAGGGGTATTTATATCTAACTATCCATCACATGATTCATCAAATCCCAAACTGGAAACATTAGACCCCCAATAATTCGATCGAACAATTCCAATTGTAACCTAGATATCCCCCAGACCACAGTGCTGGGAGAATTTTCATCATCATCATTAAAATAGAAAAAATTATTCTTCTATAGTTATGGAGGTAAATATTAATAGTCAGTATCCAATATGTTCCTCCTTCAATAAGATGCAACCCTATAATTTCAAGATCATTCAAAAGTCACGTCCAAAAACACCCACAATGTCACTACTCACATGCCAATAATGGATGAGAATACCTTGAAGAAAATAAAACCTTGTTGTAGTCGTAAGACAAAACAATTAAATATGGACAAGGGATTGAAGAACAACATTAATTCAAGGAGTGAATGATCATTTTGTGTGTGTTAAAAGCAATGGAAACACTACCATATTCTAATACACCTCTTTAAATTTCATCACCATCAATAGAGTAGATAACATGGATTAATAAGAAGATACATATGGATAAAATATGTAAAGATTACACTAATGGTATGATCTGGATGAACCCATTGAGTATTAACACACCGATATCTAGAGGATTTTCCAAAACATGGCACCCCCAAATATTGAGTTTCCACATCTATGGTAGAACATTTCAAAATATAATGGAAATGATGGGGCCACATCCAAGTCGCTACCTTGAAGAACTAAAAATCCTTCAATAGAGGAACATTTGTCTCAATATGTGAAAGAGATAAAAAAATCTCTTAAATAGATTGAGGAGATACTAGTTAAAATTTTCCTCTAGGTATCACCTTTAGGACAAGGTGAATATTTCTCCCCCTATAAATCTGTAAAGATAAGATCCACCTACAGGAGCTGAATTTGAGCATCTAAATAGCTCCAGATCAAGGTAGTTTATTTACATGAATTGGAATTTCTAATATTATCACAAATTCCTCCAATTACTATTACAATGTACCCCTATCGAAAAAAATCATTTAGTTTTTTCACTAATATATAATAAAAGGGATATAAAAATAGGGCCACATCATTTCACCCCACTGACTCCCTACAGATGTGATATGGCTTAAAAATATGTTCATTATTTACCAATTCTAGTGAGTATATGGATACTCAAATGGAAGTCGTGGATGAGAGTAACACACTTATGTAGCCTTAGAGGAAGAAATATCCAAATTGGATGGAAAAAACTTAAAGTCATCCAAATTTCAGGAATCTTACCTCCTCCACCATCAAGAACACAAGAGACCCTGAATAACATCTCAGTTAATTAATATCTAGATGTAGTATAATAATGGTCCTTCATGAAAAAAGAAGAATACAAAGCTAATATTTTTTATATAAACACTGATAGGGACAACATCTCCTTGGTTTAATAGCCTTCTATAAGGATCTATTGTATGAGGGGAAGTCTATTGTTGATTATTATTTAACTAATTGAACTCTACGTAAATGATAATGTAATTCTTTGATCTGAGAAATGAAAAAATAGGAAAAAATGATTGGTTTTCTGACTTCATATCTAGATAGAAGTTTCTATCTGATTAGTTAAGCGTCCCTATCTCATATGAATAATTACAGGAACAATAGACATAAAATATTGTGGATGAGTTGGAGACACCTATTATCCCAATGAAATATCAATGTGGGTTCCATGAATTTGTATAACTGATAAAACTTCTGGATGATTCGATTAAGTAAACCTGATCTAAATCTCAACTGATGCCCTTGACACAAGTAAAAAAAAGGCACAGTACGTTAGAAATTCTCACTATTATCCTCATTCCAAAAGTAATAAATATTAAAACACATAGGTAGGTCCTGAACAACCCAGTACATCTGATTGAGTGTAAGAAACAATAAAATGACCCTAGTGCAGAAGCTAAAAGAGATAATTGTCACCTAAGATTAGAGGAACATATGAATAAATCATTTTACTTTTGAAATGAAAATGTTCCTAGTTATTTCCCATAAACTATAGACAATAACCTACTCAAGATTTTATAGCCATAGAATCCCAATGAGTTCAAACTCACATATCATCCAAACTACTTCCCTTTCTTTTGGAGTATGGGTCACATCATCTAGTATTTCTTTATAGTAAAATTATATTTCAAAAGAATGGTTAATTATGGAAATATAATTTTAGACAAATCCCCAAAGAATGTGAATTTTATATCCATCATCTTCTCGAATGTTGAGGGATAATAAGGGAATGTTTCATCTAGGCATAGACAAAAGTTCAACAACATGATGACTCGAAGAACAGTTACCCCAGCTCATGCCACCCAGATACAACATATTCACATGACTCAAAATTGTCTCACCACAAATGAAGGTGTAATCAGATATGTAATTTAATGGGGATATGACCAGAGATAGGTAGATATATAATAGAATGATTCATTTTATTATCCTATTAAATCTATAACTCTTAATGATTTCATCGCTACAATATCCAATATAAGGGAACAACCCCACCAAACAGAATATAACTCATATGTAGAGATAATATTTTTATATATTAACATGTTACAATTACTACATCCCTTATATAATGATGAATATTCCATAGAGTATGAGTTCCTTGTACAAAATCGGGGAATATGAGTCCATATTCACAAAACCCAAGGATACAGGGGACAACACGAGAATGGTCAAACTCAATATTGTGTTCATGTACAAAAAGTGAACATATATATGGACCAGACCCATGAGGAAGTTATCCATAAATTTTACAAGATACATGGAGGTTTCCTATAGCCCTCAAACATTCATCTACAACCAATAATCTAACAAGTCAACATAACTATGGTGAAATTATCTTATCAACCCCAATAACGGGGAAGGTCAACACATCCTATTCCACTAGTAGCAGATGCTCCATCAACCTTAGCAAAAAACCCTAGCCTATAAACCTCAAATTCATCATCTCATAAGCCAAATAATATGGATCATCCCACAAAGATAATAGATGACCCAATTAAAAAAAAATTTCATTCCAAAATAGTTGGTCATTCTCCCAATAATGATCTCTATCTCGGATGTGCTCTATCATTCAAAATAACTTATATAGGAACTTATCGAATCCCTCCATAGCCCACATGAGTTCAAAATAGAAGTCATTCAAGAATATTTTTATATATTAGAGACCATTAAATCAAAATTACATCTCATAATCTCATTCAAATACCATGATTAAGAAAATTTTATCCAATGAAACATCATGTCACTATAGGTTTCTAAAAGTCTCAATAATTTCAACAGATGATGGTATCTAATTAATAGTGGTTCATGGGTGAAACTCAACCCGATTTTTCCATCGGATGTTTTGTGTGTAGAGAATTGTAATTTTCACCCACAAAAATGACCATTCAAGGATATTATAAGGACGAGAGAAGGCCACTTAGGATAGTTCCAGATCAATGATCAGTTTGGGAGATCATATCTAACACAAAGTTTATAGATTTCCAAAAAGAAACTACATAACATGTATTACATGGAAGGACCTGTCTCCCTATACATGTAGGGTTTCCTTCAACAATCCATCATTTTATGAAATACACCATCGAGGGGAAAGTCATCATAAAATAAGGGGATAATTCCCCTTCGATATTTTCAAAGCCAAAAATACTATGTACGGTTTCTATAAAAGGGAATGGAAAACCCAATGGTGTATGCTGATATATAGGTTACATCCTATAATGGCTTGGGGATTAACCTTGAGATTCAATGGAGTATGATCGACAATTAATATGTTCGAAAAAACATTATATTTGAGGAAATTGATCTGATCCCAGAGGTCCGAGACCCTTCTTTCCATTGTGATAGAGTAGATAAAAATAAACATTGGAATATCTCGACAGCAACTTTTATAATGGTGGAGGAAAATTTCTTTTCTCTTTCAATCTCTCACTTAAATAGTGTCATATATTAACCTGGAGTACCAAATCTATAGAAAAATACCCCCATAGACTTAGAGTTGGAGGAAGATGAGGATGACCTCGGGAAAAACCCTCCAGCATTCAATGAAGGATTATCCACCACAATTGAGGTTCAAAAGTAAGTATATGTATGAACAATAGAAGACCATCAAACAACAAGAATTCGTACCTCTATGACTATTATGGATTTAGATATGTACATAAAATTTATAAATTAATATTGATATGTTTTCATTTGAAACTATACATAAATTATCAGACTAAATCTAGATAAGCATATGAACTAATTTAAATTGCCCGATGAAAATCAAGGCTTTAAGAAGGAACCCAAAAAGATGTACCCCAATAATGATACAAATATTGAGATGAAATATGACAATTTTATCAATGCTAAATTTCCCAAGAAGTGAAATACCCCTAATTTTTCACCAACATCATCCATATTAATCAATTGATTGGAAATACTAGGATGAACATTGATTTCAAGGACCTTAAATCAACACTATCTGAAAGAATAAAATTTATTTATGATCACAAACCTCTTAGATGATGCAACTACTAGACTTGAAAACCATTTCTTTATTTATTGTCACTTATGGTACAATAAGATAAAGATGTCCCCCCTAAAGATGTGGAATCCAATACCTTCAACGTACCTCATTATATCTTTTTCTACCATTTCATTCCTACTGTCTAAAAGAATGATGGTTTCACCTATGAATGAAAAATGCCTCATATGATCAATTAACTATTGGGAGGAATAGCTAAATCTTTTGTCGATGACATGGTGTTAAAATACCCATAGTGATGTGATCAATTCATGGAACATCAAACAATGTTTCAAAAACTACAACATCTTAGTCTAAAGATGAATCTAATGAAATTAAATTTTGAGGAAACATTAGGGATGTTCCATCACATTATGGTAAATCAATATGGAATTGAGGAAAACCCTATACAAGTAGTTATATTTTATTAATGTCACCCTCAGGGAATATCAATGTACATATGGGGCCCCTAGAGAACCTCATATTAATTCATAATTTCACAGACAACTTGGCCATCATTGCTCTCCCCTTCACTAAACTAATGAAGAATTAAGTCAGCAATCAATGGTAAAGGGACTGAAAAGAAGACATTGAGAGTCTCCAATATCACCTAACACACCCACTAGTCCTAATTTATAATGTGGAAGGGATGTCACTAATCCTATACATGGATTCCATATAATTCTCACTAGGATACCTCCTCACACATATGAATGATACAAGAACGATAATAGAATCTATATACCCAATCAAATGATGCTAGGTATTGATAAAAAATACTCTGCTATTGAGATGTACTGCCTTAGACTGAGCATTGCTTCGAAGATGATGAGGCATTATAATAATCACACTGAAGTACACCTTGTCTCTCATATTGATCCTCTCAAGTAGATACCCGGTCATCCCACACTTATTGGGTGCTTAACCCAGTGTGTGGTTATTGTAAAATAATATAACCTTTAGTTTGTATCATATAAGACTATGATATAACAGTCAAAGTATTATGTCCTCATGGTACATCCCATCCTGAAAAGTACACTAGTATACAATGAACATCCAAAAAAATAGGTTTTCTAATCCAATGACACTCCGTGGAAATGATAGATGTATTTCAATGGAGATTCATGAAGTCCAATCATCAAAAGACTAGAAAAAATGAGACATAACTAGGTTGGAATATTAATTGTGTCTATTTATCTGAAAAAATATATCTTCCCTTCCATTTTTCATTATCTAGAGGCTACACAAATAATGAGACTGAATACCAAGACCTCATCACTATCATGGAACTAACCCCAATGTTCATAATAGCCTACCTGAATATCAAAGGTTATTTTGATCTAGTGATAAGGAAAATAAATATATAATATTCAGTCCAAAAGTAATAATAGGACCCTATCACGATCTTTGTCAGGGAACTAATGGTATTGTTACTTATAATCACACATTGCATCAGGTTCCCTGATCATAGAATGCTTGTGATGACACATTTCCCAATGTAACCACAATCACGGATGACCCAGATCAGGGTGAAAAAATATTTTGTATCACACACCGAATAATGGTATCATAGATCATATTATACTACATAGAGGAAATCCATTATTTGTACACTTCCCTAGATCATGATAAACCAAAATCCACCCATGGACGGATGGACCCTGTAACACCCTGAGATTTTATAAAAAAATTTCTTTTTAATTTCATCGATATCCCGTGTTGTACGCTACACCAAAAGAATCTTTCACTACATGTGTCCCTGACTTGGCTTGCATTACACTCAATCGTGACCTTCCTCGATAGCTTGCGTTGTACGCAATATAGAGTTTCACTAAACAATGATATGTTGTTAAAATATTATTAAAACTAGCCATTATGAATAGTAATACCCACTTTTTGATATTTTATCTTTCAAAATGTAATTCATTTTTTGATTTGGAATAACGAAATTAGCCTAGGGTGAAATTTTGGTATTATTCTGAAAAATTTCAATTTTTGAAGAATAGTGAAAACACTGGGTTACTATTTAAAAACCGACTTTTTATTTAAATAATTATTTATTTTATTTAAATTTATTTGTGGTCAAAATTGATACATAATACCTATATAATTTCAATGTAATTCATTAGTGTCATTTTATAATAATTTTAGATATATAATAATTTTATTGAACTTTTCACCGTCTTTTACCCACCTCCTAGGATAATTTGAAAATTTACATAAAAATTAATTTTACCGCTCTTGTGAGTGGAATTTTGAAAATCCGAGAGACACGGTTAATACCAGGGAGTAAGATATGGTTAAATATGATAAAAATAATTTTTGATGAATAGTAACTTTTTACTTTTTTTACCACGGTTAAAAGTAAATAGGGTAATTCAGGGTAAAAATGATATTATTATTACCCTAACATATGTACTAATTCTATTGGATAAGGTTAATTCGAACAAAAACAACCTTATGAAGAAAATATGACCATTTAGGTCCACTTAGATTAGATTAGGACATTTATTATTACTTTATTTAAAAAAGAGTTAAAATAGTTAAAATCAAAGTTTAATAACTAAAACATTTTTAATATAGGGTTATACATAAGATAATTTCGACTATAAATATTCAATAGAAATATAAAAAGATTTCCTACATAATGGTATTTTATTTATAATTTTTAGACAATAAAAAAAGTTAATTTATTTATGACACAATGACGATGAAATAATTACCTTATTAATGAAATATTAACAAAATTGATATTATAAATACCCAAATAAATGTAATTTTAGAATTTTTATGAATTAAACTAATATTATATGTTAATATGACATGTTATTATTGATTAAATTAACTTTTTTCTAACTAATAATGTCGTTATTATTTTCCCAAAAATCAATTACCAAATAGTGTCAAAATTGAAATAAAATAGTTTTGAAAACAAATATTATATTATTAATTTTTATTTTATTGCTAAAAATATAATGTTTGGTAAAATGAATTATATAAGGTTATATATATTAATAATGAACCACTTGGGTTTTTTTTTCTTGTTACAGTTAGTTTATTAACCATACAGTGTAAAGCAAGCAAGAAGACACATTAAAAGTTAAATTATTTAACTTAAATTTAAATCTAAATGATAAGGTTAAAATAGAAATATAAACTTGTATAAATTCTATTGGATGAGAGGATTTAGACCCATACCCACCTAAGATTAACAATGAATCAATTTGGAGCTATTAGAATCCAAATATGACTTTATAAGAAAATAATATATTTAGTTTTTCGAAAGGTGCCCCTCTCCTCTCTTATAAAAGGGCACCTCCTCCCTCTCCTCCTCAAAACACTTTGAGCCTTAAAGCTCTTACAAACCCTACCAATTTTTCCTCTTCACTTACCTAGAAACTTCATAGAGGTCCTGGTCTTCTTCAATGACCATCTTTAGTTCCCTATGAAGAGGTTTAGAAGAGGCTCTTCAAAGAAGCGGTAATGTCCTTTACCGATTCTTTCAACTTTATTTCTTCTTATGCTTAATCTTATTTATTTGATTAATTATGAAGTAATAACATCAGTATCACTCGTATATTGATATGTTATTATCAATATGAAACAACCCTATTTCACCTTCTATCCATCCTACGGAAAACGAAATCACCGCGCGTGCGTACGTACAGAATACCATCTCCATGCCGTGGTGTAATCTGTTTTCCACCACCACCTTACTTGGATGGGTATAATGGTTTAAGGAATAACTATATATGATTATTTTAAAGTTATATTTATTCTAAAATAGTATACATACACTTAAATACAATTCCATGATAATGGGAATGATATCATCGCTCGTGCGTACGTACGGCCTACCGTCTCCACGATGTGACCCGACTCATTCTACATGATATTCATTGCATATTGATTATATAAATGAATTGAATGAATAAATATGATATATATTAGACTAATAATATTATGTAAATGTGGTATCTATATATTAAAAAGAATAATAAGAATTTATTCGACAAAAAACGTATAAGAACAAAAAGCCATAAACACGTGAATAACAAGTAGCAATGAACTATTACTAATATGAAGCTAAGAATATGAACATATATGATATCATAACAATGAGTAAGATTCTGTAATAAGTCAATAACATTATTTAAATCATTATACAGGAGGTTCAGACACATACGAAGTAAATCGGACCTAAGGTAAGGGAAAATCTCGCAATCTCATTTTTATCCAAGATTGTTTATACTTCAGAATTTACTAGGGAATATTTAACATCCACATCCATGTTTACTCAATATATAATATTATTTTTATCCTCCTACAATTCTTTAAATCCAATTTTACACATTTGTGAGTTTTTATTATAACATATGAAAGGAATATTTTGTCATTTTTAGTACGAGGTACTTTTTGACTTTTCCGACCAAAGTACGAGAAGAATGTTTTTTTTCACTTATAAGACTTGAAAGTATTTTTTATGATTTCATAGAACATTATTTCCATGAATATTCCTTTCCAAGTTTTCAAGTTTATTTTTAATCAACTTCTTTTAGTTTAAAAGTGTATGACATTTTATGAAAGGAAACATGTTTTTAAAGTAGAACTAATATTTCCTCAAGAATGGAGTTCAAGGGTTTTATCAAAATCATTTTTCAACTAAGATAATATAGTGTTCTGTTTCTATCCCCATTTTTACATTGATTTTATTATGTCATGATGAAATTATTTTTATGAATTCCTTTTATCTTATATGATTTATGTTATGATGGCATGATGTTTCAGAATACAATTTTTATTACATGGGTTATGCTTTGATGTATGATTTATTATCTTGTGGCACACATAAGAATGGTATCATTATGAGATGGCTGGGAATTATATCTCCCTCCAATGCATAGGGTAAAGATTTATATCTCATGAGATAGACATGGCTGGAATGGCTGGTTAATCCGGTTCAGTAATACAGGACAGAAACAAGGAGTGAACTAGGTTCAGAAATGGACATTGTCCTCTAAGAGAGTCTTGACAATGAGTCTTGACTACTAAGAAATTATTCTATATGATTATGTGTGTATTCCACAAAGTTTCATGTTTTATGTTATGATTATTAGGATTTACATTTCACTACTATGATTTATCCAAGGTTATGATATTATGATCTCTTTTGCAGGTTAGGATTTCCAAAATGTCATGTTCTTATGAATATGATGCGATTGATATTTCATTTGTTTACCCTTACTGAGCATTTGAGATCACCCTTTTTTATGTTTTCTTTCCCTAGGGTAAGAAGAATATTATTAAGTAGGATATGCCAAAAGGGACTCTAGATATGATGAAATAAATGGGAGACAATGTAGATTCCATATGAACCAGTTGTTTATGTTTCCCTATTTCTAAAGTCAATATACCTATATGGTCCTTTCATGGTTTTGTTATATGTTGTGATAAGTATGCTTTATTTTTTAAGTAATAACAATGTATGTAAATTATGGGTCATTATAGTTTGTATCAGAGGAAAGGTATAGTCAACCTTTGGAAACTGGTATTTGAAAGCCTTAGTAAGAACCCTAAGGATATATCTAAAGATAGAACACAATATTAGTGTTTTATAAATGGCCATGAATAATCTAAGATAAGAACATAAGTGTAAAATTTTATTCATGATTATGTGGTTTTCCTATTATAATTAGTATTTCTCACACTATTCATCTTGTTTTTAGTAAATGGCTGGAACCCGAAGGAACCGTGTTAATGCGGAATGTGACGGGAAATGCAATGATTGTCCCCATGAGCAACCAAACGTTATGGGAGCTGGAATGAAAAATATTATAATCATTATCACACAAATTTCTCAAGATATGAATCATGTAGGACTTCCAAATGAGAAAAGTAAGGAGAAACATTCTGTCGAATCCTTCATGATGCAGCGTCAACCCTCATTTAGGGGGTCTACTAATCCATTAGTGGCTGAACAATGGATCAGTACCACTAAAAAGATATTTTCAGTTCTTCAATGTTCTGAACATGATAAAGTCATCTTAGCAGTATATCGTTTGGAAGGTGAAGCTGATCAATGGGGGAATCTTATCAAGAATACGAGGCCAAGAGATGAAATTGATTCCATGGAATGGGACGAGTTTGAGAACATATTTTTCAATAAGTACTTCCATCATATTCTTCAAACAAATATGGAGAAGATGTTTCTTGAATAGAAGAAAAAGGTTGATGAATATGTTGGTACCTATGAAGAAACTTTTATGAGACTTGCATGGTACGCTTCCAGAATTGTTATCCAACCTGAGAGTAATATCGATCGATTCTTTGGTGGCTTAAAACAAAGTCTTCTAAGGGAATTAGCCATAAGGGACTTCAATAGCTATGAGGAAATTGTTCGATGTGCTCCCAAAGTTGATATAAGGATTGGAGTAACCCATCAGTCATATGCATTTGATAAGAAGAGGAAAATGGAATTCAAAGGAAAATCTAAAGAGCACACTGAAAAGAAGATGAGTTTCGCCTTATGCTCAAAGTGTGGAAAGAAACATGGAGGGAGTTGACTTAAAGGGACACATAAATGATTCAAATGTGGAAAGGAAGGTCATCGGGCATTTGAATTCCGCAATGATGGGAAGAAGATATCTAGTGATGCGAACAAAGAAAAGGCTACGTAGAGTACACCTCCTACACATCAATGTTACAAGTGCAAGGAAATGGGACATTATCCTAATCAATTCCCTAATCCAAGGGTTTTTTATGATGATAGACGTAAACAAACTCTTAAGGATAAAGACAAAGGAATGTCACATGCTATTTATATCAGCGATGTGGAGTATGATAACGAAGTGGTGAAAGGTACACTTACTATCCACTCTAAAGTATCATATGTTTTATTTGATTCTGGATCCACCCACTCTTTAATTTCTGAAGAATATTCTATGGGTATTTCCATATTACCTCAACAATTAGATGTTTAGTTAGCTGTGACAACCCCTAATGGCACAACAGTCACATCAAAAGTTTCTAATTCTTCTCCAATTGATGTTTGTGGGAATGTGCTTCCAGCAAATCACGAGATCCTTTCTATAGTGGGATTTTATGTGATTACTGTCATGGATTGGCTTTATTTATATGGAGCTCATATCAATTTCCAAAGAAGGGAATTCACATTTCATATTCCAGATCAATCTATGATTGTCTATTGATGCAAGGATGAGCATAACCTTCCAGTGGAAATGTCTTCCATCTTATGGGTCTTGATTCCACTAAATGAAGGTTATTTATATCAAATGGTTGGTGAGAAACTCACGATTAAGAATATGCCCATTGTACAAGAGTTTGATGATGTCTTTACTGAGGAATTTCCAGGTCTTCCACCAAATCACGAAGTTGATTTTTCAATATAACACATACCAGGTGCTACGCCTATTTGAATGAAACCTTATAGAATGGCCCCAATTGAGATGCAAAAATTAAAGAACCAACTCCAAGAGAATCTTGATAAGGGATTCATATGCCCTAGTGAGTCACCTTGGGGAGAACCTTTTATATTTGTTAATAAGAATGATGGATCATTTAGACTCTGCATTGATTATCGAGAACATAACAAGATCACTATCAAGAAACTATATCCTCCCCACGCATTGATGACTTATTTGACCAACTAGAAAGAGATCAATACTTTTCCAAGATTGATCTTCATTCAGGCTATCATCAATTAAGGTTAAAAAGTGAGGATATACCAAAGAAGTATTTCCGTACAAGGTATGGAAACTATGAATTTATAGTGATGCCATTTGGTCTTACTAATGCCCCTAATATCTTCATGGATCTGAGGAATAGAGTCTTTAGATACTATCTTGATCATTTTGTGGTAGTCTTTATAGATGATATTCTTGTCTATTAAAGGTTCAAGGAAGAACAGGAATATCACTTGAGAATTGTATTGAAGTCCCTGAGAAAGGAGAAGATTTATGAAAAATTTACCAAGTGTGAATATTGGTTTCAAAAAGATTCATTTTTGGGTCACATAATCTCAAATGAGGGGATATCTATGGATCCATCAAAAACAGAGGTTATTGAAAGATGGTCGAGACCAACAACAATAACTGAGATCCGAAGATTTCTTGGTTTGGATGGATATTATTGATGTTTTGTCAATGATTTTTCACGATTATCTAATCCAATCACCTGGTTGACTCGAAAAGGAGTTATGTTCATGTGGACGGAGGAATGTGAAGAGAATTTCAAGGAGTTGAAAAGAAGGTTGTCAAGTGCACCTGTGCTCGCACTTACTTGTAGTGGAGAAAGGTTTGTGATCTATAGTGATGCATCCAAGAAGGGATTGGGTTGTGTTCTCATGAAAAATGATATGGTGATAGATTATGCCCCACGATAGATGAAAATCTATGAGAAAAATTACCCAACACATGATTTGGAGTTAGCTACGGTAATATTTGAATTAATGATTTGGAGGCATTATATTTATGGTGAAAGGTGTGATATTTATACCGATCATAAAAGTTTAAACAATATTTTCACACAAAAGGAGCTGAATATGCATCAAAGAAGATGGTTGCAGCAGATTAAGGATTACGACTGCTCAATTCATTACCACCCTGGGAAAGAAAACAAGGTGGAAGATGCATTAAGTTGACAAGACCATGCTAGCTTATCCAAGATGAGGATAAAAAAAGATCCAATATTTATGGATTTTCAAAGGATGGAACTTGGAATTATAATAAAAGGGGAAAAATATTCTATTTCTCAAATGAATGTTCAACCGTCTATATATGAGAATATTAGAGAGGCACAAAAAGAAGATGTAGAGTTACAAAAGAAGGTGAGAAATGTTCTTGAATTTATCCTTGATTGTGATGGGATAATTAGGTTCAGGAATCAGGTTTGTGTTCCTCCCATCCCAAAATTAAAGAAGGAGCTACTGGATGAGGCTCATAGTTCTTCATTCTCTATTCATCCTAGAATCACGAAGATGTACATGGACCTAAAAGAGTGCTTCTGGTGGGATGGCATGAAAAGAGATGTTGCTGAATATGTCTCTCGATGCTTGGTTTGTCAGTAAGTTAATGCTGAGAGACAGAAGTCTAACAGGATTTTACAACCATTACCCATACCAGAATGGAAATGGGAATACATCACTATGGACTTTGTCACTGTACTTCCTAAAACATCCAAAGGAAATAATGCAATCTGGGTCATAGTTGATCATCTTATGAAGTCAGCACACTTCATTTCTATTAGAGAAGATTTCTCTATGGACCAGCTTTCCAGCATATATGTGAAGGAAGTGGTAAGATTGCATGAAGTAACACTTTCCAATATATTTGATCGAGATCCGAGGTTTACCTCAATGTTTTGGTGATGTCTTCAACATACTCAGGATATAGAGTTGAGTTTCAGCACTGCTTATCATCCTCAGACAGACAGTTAGTCTGAGAGGACAATTCAAACTCTTGAAGATTTGTTAAGAGCTTGCTCTATGGATTTCAAAGGTGGTTGGGATCAACACCTACGTTTTCTGGATTTTTTTTATAATAATAGCTTTCAATCCAGTATTCAAATGACTCTTTATGAATCTATCTATGGAAATAATTTCCTAACTCCAACATTCTGGGATGAAGTTGGGGAATGAAAGCTATTAAGACCTGATCTTGTTGATGAGATGGCAGAAGAGGTCCAGTCTATTCAAAAATACATAAGAGCAGCTCAGAGTCGACAAAACGTTATTCCGACAACTGAAGAAAAGACATCGAGTTTGAAGTGGGTGATAAAGTGTTCTTACGAATATCTCCTTGTAAGAGAGTAATAAGATTTGAAATGAAGGGAATGTTGAGCCCTAGGTATATCAATCCTTTCGAAATACTGGATCGTGTTGGGAATGTAGCTTAATGATTGGCCCTTCCACTGAATATCTCTCAAGTTCATGATGTGTTCCATGTATACCTACTAATAAAGTACATACCCAATCCTTCACATGTACTCAACTCATAATTTGTACAACTGGAGCGAGATCTTTCTTAGGATGAATAGGCGATAGAGATTCTGGATCGTAGCGAAAAAGTCCTACGGAACAAGACCACTCGCTTGGTGAAAGTTTTATGGAGTAACCACCAATTATATGAAGCTACATGGGAGCTTGATGATATGATGAGGGAGAGGTATCCTCATCTTTTAGTTACAATGTGACGAATTTTGAGGGAAAATTCATTTTAAGGGGGGTAGAATATAACACCCTGAGATTTTATGAAAAAACTTCTTTTTAATTTCATCGATGTATTGTATTTTACGCTACACTAAAAGGAGCTTGCACTACATGCGTCCATGACTTGGCTTGCATTAAATGCAATCGTGACCTTCCTCGATAGCTTGCATTGTATGCAATACTGAGTTTCACTAAACAACGATATGTTATTAACATATTTGTAAAACTAGCCGTTATGAATAGTAATACCCACATTTTGAAATTTAATATTTCAAAATGGACTTCATTTTTTGATTCCGAATATCGAAATTAGCCTAGGGTGAAATTTCATTATTTTTCTAAAAACATTCAATTTTTGATGAATAGTGAAAATAATGGGTTACTATTTAAAAACCGAGTTTTTATTTAAATATTTATTTATTTTATATAATTTTATTTTTGGTCAAAATTGATATTTAAAACCAATATAAGTTCAATGTAATTCATTAGTGTAATTTTATAATAATTTTATATACATAATAATTTTATTGAACTTTTCACCGCCTATTGCCCACCTCCTATGAGAATTTGAAAATTTACATAAAACATAATTTTACCGCTTCTGTGAGTGGAATTTCAAAAATACGAGGGACACGGTTAATATAAAAGAGTAAAATATGGTTTAACAAGATAAAAATAATTATTGGTGAATAGTAACTTTTTACTTTTTTTACCACGGTTAAAAGTAAATAGGTTAATTCAGGGTAAAAATGATATTATTATTACCCTAACACATGTCCCAATTCTATTGTATAAGCTTAATTCTACCAAAAACAACCTTAGGAATAAGATATGACCATTTAGGTCCACTTGGATTAGATTAGGTCATTTTTTATTATTTTATTTAAACAATAGTTAAAATAGTTAAAATCAATGTTTAATAACTAAACCATTTTTAATATAGGGTTATACATAAGATAATTTCAACTCTAAATATTCATTAGAAAGATAAAAATATTTCTGACATAATGGTATTTTATTTATAATTTTTAAACAATACAAAAGTTTAATTTATTTATGACACAATGATGATGCAGTAATTACCTTATTAATGAAATATTAACAAAATTGATATTATAAATACCCAAATAAATGTAATTTGACACTTTTTATGAATTTCACTAATTATATAGGTTAATATGACATGTTAGTATTGATTTAATTAACTATTTTCGAAGTAATAATGTTGTTATGAGTTTCACAAAAATCAATTACAAAATAGTGTCAAAATCGACATAAAATAGTTTTTAAAACAAATATTATATTATTAATTGATATTTTATTCCTAAAAATCTAAGGTTCGGAAAAATGACTTATATAAAGTTATATATATTAATAATTAACCACTTGGGGTTCGTTTGGCTTGTTATAGTAAGTTTATTAAGCATGTAGTGTAAGAAAACTAGAAGACACGGTAAAAGTTAAATTATTTAACTTAATGTTAAACCTAAATGATATGGTTAAAATAGAAACATAAACATGTATAAATTATATTATATGGGATTATTTCGACCCATCCCTACCTTATCTTTTAAATAAATCAATTTGGAGCTATTAAAAACCGAATATGACTTTATAATAAAATAATATTTTTAGTTTTTTCCAAAGGTACCCCTCTCCTAACTTATAAAAGGGCACCTCCTCCCTCTCCTCCTCTCACCACTTTGAGAATTCTAGCTCGTCCTAACCCTACAAATTTCTCTTCTCCACTTCCCTAGAAACATCCTAGAGTTCCTGATCTTCTCCAAAGACCATATTTAGTGCCCTAAGAAGAGGTTAAGAAGAGGCGGTTCAAAGAAGATGTAATGTCCATTACTGATTCTTTCAACTTTATTTCTTCTTATACTTCTTCTTATTTAGTTTTTTCATTATGAAGTAATAACATCAGTATCACTCATATACTGATATTTTATTATAAATATGAAAAAACCCTATTTCACCTTCTATCCATCCTACGGAAAATGAAATCACCGCGCATGCATACGTAAAGAATACTGTCTCCACGTCGTGGTGTAATCTGTTTTCCACCACTACCTTACTTGGAAGGGTATAATGGTGTAAATAATAACTATATATAATTATTGTAAAGTTATATTGATTCTGAAATAGTATACATATGCTTCAATACAATTCCACAATCATGGGAACGATATCATCGCTGGTGCGTACGTACGGCCTATCGTCTCCACGAAGTGATCCGACTCATTCTACATGATCTTCATTGTATAATGATTATATAAATGAATTGAATAAATAAATATGATATATATTACACTAATATCATTCTGAAAATGAGGTATGTATAATCTAAAAAGAGGAATAAGAATTTATTGGACAAAACACGCATAAGTACAAAAAGCAATAAATACTCGAATAACAAATAGCAATGAAATATTACTAATAAGAAGCTAAAAATATGACCATATATGATATCATAACAATGAGTACGATTATGGAATAAGTCAATAACATTATTTAAATCATTATACAGGAGGTTTGGACACGAACGAAGAAAATCAGATCGAAGGTAAGGGAAAATCTCCCAATTTAATTTTTATCTGAGATTGTTTATACTTCAGAACTTACTGGGGAATATTTATCATCCACATCCATGTTTCCTCAATATGTAATATAATTTCTATCCTCCATAAATTTTTTAAATCCAATTTTACCCATTGGAAAGTTTTTAGTAAAATATATGAAAGGAGTCTTTTGTCATTTTTAGTACGAGGTACTTTTTGACTTTTCCAGCCAAAGTAGGAGAAATTTTTTTTTTAACTTATAAAGTTTGAATGGATTTTTTATGAATTCATAGAACATTTTTTCCATGAATAATCCTTTCCAAGTTTTCAAGTTTATTTTTAACCAACATATTTTAGTTTAAATGTGTATGACATGTTTAGAAAGGAAAAATGTTATTAATATTGATCGGATATTTTCTTCATGATTGGAGTTCAAGAGTTTTATCAAAATTATTTTCCAACTAAGATAATATAGGGTTCTGTTTCTATCCCTATTTTTACATTGATTTGATTATGTTATGATGGAATTATTTTTATGAAGCCCTTTTATCTTATATGATTTTTGTTATGATGGCATGATGTTTTAGAATCCCATTTTTATTAATGGGTTATGCTATGATGTATGATTTATGATCTTGTGGCACACATAAAAATGGTATCATTATCATATTATTGGGAAATATATCTTCCTCCTATTCATTGGGTAACGATTTATATCTCATGAGATAGACATTAATGGAATGGAAGGTTAATCCAGTTCAGTGATACGGGACTAAAATGGACTTTGTCCACTAAGAGAGTCTTGACAATGAGTCTTGATTACTAAGAAATTATTCTCTATGATTATGTGTGTATGACACAATGTTTCATGTTTTAAGATATCATTATTGGAATTAACATTTCACTACTATGATTTATCCCATGTTATGATATTATGATCTCTTTTTGAGGTTAATATTTCCAAAATGTTACGTTCTTTTGAATATGATGTTATTGATATTTTTTTGTTTACCCTTACTGAGAATTTGAGCTCACCCTTTTGTATGTTTTCTTTCCCCAGGGCAGGAAGAAGATTATTAAGTAGGATATTCTAAAATGGACTTTAGATATGATGAAATAAACGACAGAAAATATAGATGCCTTATGAACTAGTTGTTTATGTTTCCCAATTTATAAAGACACTATACCTATATGGTCCTTTCATGGTTTTGTTATATGTTGTAATAAGTATGCTTCAATTCTTATGTAGTGACAATGTATGTAAAGTATGGGTCGTTAAAGACCACATAATTAAAAACCTCCAAAATGGGAATATTATGAATTATTGAGTTGAAATGGAATAGATTCGGCACCATGAAAAGAAAATTACCTAGTTGGATAGTAAAAATGAGGATAAATACCTACACATGAAATGATTCAAAGGAATTTTTCCCAGCTGTTTTTTAGGAGGAGATATTATCACTATCATGGATGCAGTCCACATAGGTTCCTGTAGCTCTCATAAATCTAGGAACAAGCTCTCCCACCAAATTTTGATGCTAGGATACTACTAGAAAACCATGATACATTACTATTTTTAATTAACTATGATATTTCACACATATAGGATTCATGAAAACAACATCTACAATCCAGTAGAATTTATATAAATGTATAAATATTCGAAGTTGTTTTTCATATGAGGAATGTATTTTTTGGGGTTGTATCCCTTTGCCACAACTAATAACTTCAAGAACATCCTCATTTCAAAAAAAATCTTCACCATAGGGGATGAGGTAATACCTCTCAATGATGTCATAGTAGTGATCATAATTAACTTCAAAATGTCCAATATCATCACTTGGTATGGATTCACTCACACGATACTAAGAGAAAAATAAACCACCTTCTATTATATGTAGTTTAATAAATTGTACCAGGAATGGATAATTGATTCCAATGAATCATCTTATATCATCCCAATACATTACCAGATTTTTCTTTTAGAATAAATTCAACTTCATTGACAGCTTTTCAATACACAATATAGTTTATTTAAACAAAACACTAATTACTCCAGTTTTTCATAATTAAATAAATTCTCATATATTTATATATATTATATATTAAATTTAAATATTATATATCCAAAAAATATATTTTTTAGTAATCCTATATATTTTATAGGCACAATAAAAGAACAAACCCAATATTACACATAATGTACTATATTTTTATAATGGTAGTTTTTCATTCTTTTAATGTAGAAACTATTCTGGATAATTATTTTGACCCGTTTATTAATTCAATATGTATAAGTAAACATCATATTTGAAATATGAGGTTTAAATTTATCCCAGGGTGAATTTTCATATTTTTCAATGTATAGTGAAAAATATTGAATTTTTATTCGAAACAACTATTTCAAATAATTTACTTATTCCCATAAATTATTTTTTTTAATTGGATGAAAATTCATATTATATAAAAAAATCAATTAAAAAATATTCAGTGATTGGTATCATTTTAACTTTTAAATTGGTTTTAAAATTTTAGCAAACTTTTTAATGTTTTTTACATTAAAAACCCGCATTGTCGTCCTAACTGTGGGATTAATTTCAAATTAATTTATACCACATATGTTGTTGGAATTTGGTGAAAATTGATTCATTATTTATAATCCAAATAAATTATAATTTCTAAATGTATAAAAAAATTTTTGAAAAAATTTTACTAACATTAATTGAAATTAATTACAATTATTAATGAAAAATGAAGCATAACAGGGGACTAAACCTTAAAATGAAGTGAAATATTGATATAAAATGTCAAAAAACCATGTTTAGGCCATATTGCAACAGTATTATCCCTTGGATAAATATTTTATATTGTTCTATACACATAAAATAGGAATACAATGGGTGGAATTTCTTTTTCAAAAATTTACAGGAGCGCCACTCCTCCTCCATTATAAAAAGGAATCTTCTCCTCCCACATCATCACACCTATCAAGGGTATTTGGAATTACAATTATTCATAAAAAATTATCATCAAAATCCTTACCCTAATCCAAGAAGATTCCCATTTATACTAATTCCATCCATGGAATCCCTTTGGTACAAAAAAAGAAGTTACACAAAGAAGAGGTAACATCTTTCCTTAAGCTCTTTAGTTTTATTTCCTTTATCCACCCCATAATGTCTTCTTATTCTATTATTATATAACAATAATAGTATATTCAATAAATTGTGATTTTTTATGATATGTTTTTTACCTAAATTCACACAAACATCCATATAATGTGTAGTGAACATACTATTCATATATACAACGAACTACTATCTGATGAAACGATGATTGTTCATTTCTTCTATTACAAAATTTCATGGTGTGTAATTATGAAGGAGATACTATTTATATATTATATATATGATATTTAATATTTATTTATGTTTATTTAATTATTATACAACACATATCTTTATACTATCTATTTTTTGTAAATATGATAACATTGTTTGAGGAAGTGTGGACTACCGCCTACTCAAAGTGATGTGATTCTTCATAATCTACATTAATGGAATTAATAATGATTTTAATTAATCACTCTGACATATATTACATTAATATTATATTGAAATTATACTATACCAATGAATCATTTACATTTAATTCTTTTATTATGATTATGAAATGAAAGTGGTGTTCATGTATAAGTAAAACCTATCATCTCCAAAAATGGTGCATTTCATTCTTATATCCAAATAGTATGGATCATTATAAATACATATTTATTGAATAAATGTTATTATTAAATCACTTTCCACATTATTTAGGTGATTAAATCATTATCCTTGTAATAAGAAGAACAAATAACAAGTCAAATCATACTTGAGAAATCTAGGCAATCGACACTTGAAATAGTGAAAAAAATTAAAGATTATTATAAAATGGGTAATAAGATATTATAAGAATATAATATATGTTATTAAAAAAGTAATATCATTATTTAATAAGTTATTAACACTCATAAAAATCTTATATTGGAGGTTATATTTATTTCATATAAAATAAAATGTGTGGAAGGATATTTATTCTATAATTACATTCCATTGAGACTTATTTGGTGTTATGCACCAACTCAAACTTATACGGTGTATATAATTCCATTTGACCTATTATATCATGAACATAAATATTATCATTATATTATATATTTCATTTGATGTAATTACTAAATGGATATTATTATTCAAATGTTTCTTAGTGGTATGGGACACTTTGGGATGTTTAATGATTATTCTCTTCAAAAAGATTTGTGATGATTATCAATGAAATATAACATATATTGTGATTTTGAATATTATCTTAAAATAATAATATAATTATATTTATTTAAATTTACACATTCTTTTGTGATTGGTATTATTATTTCCAACATCATATACCATATTTACATACATTGTTCACTTTAACAATTATTTGATTAACTAGGGAATTATTGATAAACCTGTATATTTTAATCCATATTGATATTTGATAATGAATATCGCTTATTGATTAAATATATTATTAGATATGGTTAATTATTTTGATAGGTATGAAACTAGTGGGCCTATTTATAGATATACCATTGATGTATTTGTTGTCTAATGAGATGAAATTGGTTGCCACAACAGATGGGTTTTTACCTCTTATGCCAAACTGCCTTGGGAGAGGTCTTAACTGTAATGGTTCCATATACCTAGGAAACATGGTATCTGATAAATAAGTATACCAATAATTCAGATTCATTTATTATTCATCCATGATATTTTGTGTCGATATATCAATGGATACAATTCAATTTAAGTTCATTGATAAAATGGTCGGTGTTTCTAGTTATTACCTTGCAATACTAATGTTTTCTTTTATAGTTATTTGAATGTAACATGTTACCCATAATTAAAAATTTCATATTGATTATTAAATTCTATTATTTATTTCTTCCACTTTACTCACCGTTACTAATAATTTTTTCTCACCCTTATTATGTTTCATTTCCCATGGTTATGAAGAAGAAATCATTGAATAAGGGTTCAAGGATGCCATTTTTTTCCTTTTATTAAGTATCATGTTTGTATTTTATATTTTCTAATGTATTATGGGTATCATGAATGTAATATGGTTTTCCTAGAATACTAAAATTATGGGTTATTTGGTATTTTATAACATGTAATCATGTCTGTGTTATAAAATAATGCATCGGCTAGAGGATTTTTGGTGTTGGCGCATAAAGTTGGTATCAAAGGATGTTTAAGAGAATTATTGGATAGTAAAATAAGAAAAAATAGATTTAATAACAATACCCTATGATAGAAATTTGGGATATGTATATAATAACATCCTATAATTATGTTATGGTACATATTAAGTGGGTATTCCAAGATATACATCTTATTCTGGATACTACAAGTTGTCGTAGTTCTGGAAGTGATATACCTAGGTGTAAAAACTCTAAAATTTTGTATTGGGCCTAACTCAGAATAACATGGTTCATAAAAAATATCCTTACTATGAACATGTATTGAAACTCCTGGAGTGATATGGTTTGGAAAATCCTCATTTTCATTATTATCCATTATGAAGGATACAAATGAAAAATGTCTGTAATGAAAACAAAAATTATGATTCTTGGATTTACGATTAATACATTTATGTTATTTTATATAAAGTATTTGAAATTATAAATTATGATTATATGAGCTAATATAGTATATTGAATTTTTTATAAGTATACCTTGGAAAGATTCATAATATATATATGTGTCTATAAAACAGAGATTTCCATGTTGAAGAAACAAATATAGCTGGAATTAGCATATAAAATTTGTTGAACCCTCTGGGAATGTAGTTTCTTTATTATATTTTGATAATCCCAATTATGATTATGTGTATTTTGATAATCCCTATTTGATCAATGGTTAAATACTTATTTGGGAATCTAGTTTCTTTAAGTATTGTTCTATTATTTTATATTAGTCTTTCGGTTACTGGATGTTTGTACACTCTGAATTAACCTATTCTACCAATAGAATGGTTAAACAGAACTTGCTACCATTACAGCTTTGAGATACCAATAAAGAACTAGCTACCATTACATCTTAGAGCTTCCGATACAGAACTAGCTACCATTACATCTTAGAGCTACTGATACAGACTAGCCACCGTTACACACAAGTCCACTGATATGTTGAAGCTACCATTTTCAAAGGAATTATACCGATACATCAAAGTCTACAGCTACCGATAGAGACTTATCTCTACCGATATAAGACAAGTCTACCGCTACCGATACAGAGCTACCGCTACCGATATAGCGCTACTGATACAACACAAGTCTACAGCTACCGATACAAGAAAGTCTACCGCTACCGATGCAATCAAGTCTACCGATAGAAAGTCTACTGTTACAAATGAACTCTACCGATAGAAGGATTACTGATGGAAAGGCTACCGTTACACAAAGGGCTACCGTTACACAAGAAGCTAACGATACTCAGACCTACTGATACACAAGGCTACCGATATCCAAAGCTATAGTTCCAGAGACAGAACCTGATGCTGCTTTAATTTATTTATCATTATTTAATCTAACCAACGGTAATTTCAGGTATATTTTAATACACTGACATTTATTTAATCTGTGTTGTTGGATGTCAGGGAACCGTACCTCGTACCTGCAAAAATGAAATAATTTTTGTTGCCGGAGCTCGTTCTTTAAATAAAAAGGGAGTTTCAAAAAAAAATTAAGATTGTGACAAAAATAAGAAGGTGCAAAACAAAAAAAAAATTGCATGAAAAGAGATGACTGAACTTACACGAAGAGCTCATACATTCCGGCAAACCAGAAAGAGATGAGAATGAGAACAAGAACATCCACACAAGAACTTCATCGACTACTTTTTTTCTCTATCTCTGAACCTGGATGTCAAGGAAGCAGATGACCCTCTGTTTTCCGGACAAAAACTAGAAGAGGGCCCAGAATTGTTTTTGATCAATACAAAGGAGTCCAGATCTACACTGCAATCACTAGTATAGCATCCCACCTCTTTATCACATAAACATTCATTACATTTTACAAAACCGAGGATCTTTAAGGTTTAGTGTCTTGGAAACCAGGAACTTTAAACATGAAAACATAAAACATTCTTCTAAAACACTTGAAAGTCTTCTCCTCACGTTCATCCTAGGTTCATTACTGCATCACATAACCTGGGAGAATACATCAAAATAAAGGGTGAGCAAAAAGCCCAGTACGGAAAACAAGAGAAACATTTTACATGTGAACTTGAGATACTTCCATAAGGTCATGAAAAAGAACATTAAGGCATGAGAATGAAATAATGAGGCATATCATAATAAAAATAACATTTTTCATAACATGAAAATGTGGCTACATCAATTAACATAGACAATCATGAACATATCACCAAGGTCCATCCCCAAGGTGTCATTTGAAAATTACCAAGGTTATTCACCAAGGTATCGTGAAAATTGTAATCTCTAGTGGTTACATCATTACCCAATGCATTAGAGCGCTATCAGGGTGCACCCTTAAATTTTCCTTTATTATCATGTGAGCCACATATATCATCATCAAACATTTCATAAATAACCCATATAGCATAAAATTAATGGGTTTCATTTCATAATCACAACGTTTTAAAAACTGCTTTAAAGACATGATCTTTACGTCACTTTAAATCCCACAGAAAAGGAAGGTGGGTCTCATGTATGTAAACCCGATAATTTAAAATATAAAATTTTGGTATATATGTGAATACCCCTTTAGAAGAAATATCTTTGAGTATTCACTCAATAATATAAACGAACTTTAGAAAAGGAGAGAGACATTTTGAGACGGAAATTCTCCAGCATAACGGCTATGTTACGAGGATTTAGAAGACATTAAAAAGAGAAGGAAAATGGTTCAAACATTCATAAATGACCCATAAAACAGTAGATGGACAGAATAATAAGGATACATGATCATGGTATAGAAATTTCAAGGACATACCATTTTAAATGAAAAACATGGAAGAAAGACAAAAATTAGATTTCTCTTATGAAAGTTCGGCAGCCTAACTGTGTTACTTAAACTTCAACAAAAATGATTGAAAAGATCAAGTAGGGTTTCTCATCATGTGAAAATAAGAGTTCAGTATGATAGATATAGAGATAATTCCCCAACATAACAAAAAGTAACTTGAAATAATTGACATGAAAGTAGAACTTCAAAACGAGAAGGGTGAAGAACCACTTAAAAATTCGGCAGCCTAACGGCGCCACTTAAAACATCAAAATACTGAATTGAAGAGATCAAATGGGGTCTCTAATTATATGAACATAAGATTACAGTATGATATATATAGAGATCATACCCGAACATAACAAAAAGTTACTTGAAAGAATTGACATGAAAGTAGAACTTCAAAACGAGAAGGGTGAAGAACCACTTAAAAATTCGGCAGCCTAACGGCGCCACTTAAAACTTCAAAATACTGAATTGAAGAGATCAAATGGGGTCTCTCATCATATGAACATAAGAGTAAAGTATGATAGATATATATATCATACCCCAACATAACAAAAAGGAACTTGAATGAATTTACATGAAATTAGAACTTCAAAACGAGAAGGGTGAAGAACCACTTAAAAATTCGGCAGCCTAACGGCGCCACATAAAACTTCAAAATACTGAATTGAAGAGATAAAATGGGGTCTCTCATCATATGAACATAAGATTCCAATATGATAGATATAGAGATCATACCCCAAAATAACAAAAAGGAACTTGAAATAATTGACATGAAAGTAGAACTTCAAAACGAGAAGGGTGAAGAACCACTTAAAAATTCGGCAGCCTAACGGTGCCACTTAATACTTCAAAATACTGAATCGAAGAGATCAAATGGGTTCTCTCATCATATGAAAATAAGAGTCAAGTATGATAGATATAGAGATCATAACCCAACATAACAAAAAGGAACTTGAAAGAATTGACATGAAAGTAGAACTTCAAAACGAGAAGGGTGAAGAACCACTTAAAAATTCGGCAGCCTAACGGCGCCACTTAATACTTCAAAATACTGAATTGAAGAGATCAAATGGGGTCTCTCATAATATGAACATAAGAGTCCAGTATGATAGATATAGATATCATACCCCAACATAACAAAAAGGAACTTGAAATACTTTACATGAAAATAGATCTTGAAAAATGAGAAGGGAGAAAGTATCTGTTACAAAAATTTCGGCAGCCTAACGGCGCCACATAAAACTTCATAAAATGAAATAATGAGAGTAAGAGGGGATCTCTCATTATATGAACATGAAAAGGGCAGTAATATGAGTATAAAAGAACATCCTCCAACATAATAACATGGTGCATAAAAGGAATGACATAAAAGAGATTACTTGAAATGAAAGAGAGAGGTCAGATCCCTTACCTTAAAACATAACTCTTAAAACTCAATGGTTGGGACCTTGAGGTCTTGGGGGAACCATGGGAGGACTCCTTGGAAGGTAATGAGACCAGAACATTGTTGGGGGAGAGTGGGGAGTCGAATGGATGATAGGATGGCTTGGTATTTATAGGGAAAGTGAGGGGACAAGGCATTAATGGCAAAGGGACACCTCATTAGTGGTTTTGGCAAAACCATGGGCTTTCCCATGGTATTTTCCCATGGTATTTGACACTTGGGACACCTCATACCTTATCTCACTATTAATAATTCGAACATATTGATTAAAAACTTAATATATCATTTAATGATGTCATTAAACACCCGTAACTTAAAAACTGTATTTTCACTATTCATCGAAAATTCAACTTTCTTAGAATAATCCCAAAATTACACCTTAACCAAATATCAACGCTCTGATTACAATATGAACTCCATTTTATAAAAATAATTTTCTAAATGTTTTTAATTTTATTTTTAAATAAAAAAACTATTCACCGAAAATTCATTTTTTCAGAAAAAAACCCCAAAAATTACTATAGCATAATATCAGTGCTCTGAGTTCAAAAATGAAATCCGTTTTATAAAAATAATTATCTAAATATTTTTAATAAAATTTTTAATTAAAAAACACTATTAACCTGAAAAAACTAATACTTGAATAATAATTTATGAAACCGTTATTTAACCATTTTATTGAATCACATTACTTAATCAAGGTGCCTAGATTATATTAATACTTTCTTTAAGTGATATTACTAATCCATTTGGACACATTACTAATCCTAATCATAAAATCACTATTCATAATTTACTTTTCATCAAAAATTAAGTTGATCTTATTAGACTCTAAATTTCGTACTGAACATAATTGTAGAAGACCATTTTTCGAAAATCATTACACATCTTTAATTATTTAATGTTTACACAACCATTTTTAAAATATCCTTTTTCTAAAATTCGTCAAAAATATGCATACTATATTTATCCGGTCATTTGAAAATTCATAATCTTAATCATAAGAAGAAATCCCAATTTTTATTTAAAACAATGGATTACACAAGGCAGTTACGGTCTCCTTACATAGCCACTTATCACACCAGCATAGGACCTAAGTGTAAGGTGTGCTA